>OZ035825.1:10884733-12172023 GCA_964034765.1 Knipowitschia caucasica | reverse complement strand
ATCATGAATTGCATACTGGCATCCAACAACTGTGATTCTATGTATTTGAACTGATTCTGTTGTAAAAGTGAATTTCATGCAGCAAACCACTTGAAACGCTTAAAACAGGCCAGAAACATCATGAATTGCATACTGGCATCAAACAAGTGTGATTCTATGTATTTGAACTGATTCTGTTGTAAAAGTGAATTTCATGCAGCAAACCACTTGAAACGCTTAAAACAGGCCAGAAACATCATGAATTGCATACTGGCAGCCAACAACTAAGATTCTATGTATTTGAACTGATTCTGTTGTAAAAGTGAATTTCATGCAGCAAACAACTTGAAACGCTTAAAACAGACCAGAAACATCATGAATTGCATACTGGCATCAAACAAGTGTGATTCTATGTATTTGAACTGATTCTGTTGTAAAAGTGAATTTCATGCAGCAAACCACTTGAAACACTTAAAACAGACCAGAAACATCATGAATTGCATACTGGCATCAAACAAGTGTGATTCTATGTATTTGAACTGATTCTGTTGTAAAAGTGAATTTTATGCAGCAAACCACTTGAAACACTTAAAACAGACCAGAAACATCATGAATTGCATACTGGCAGCCAACAACTAAGATTCTATGTATTTGAACTGATTCTGTTGTAAAAGTGAATTTCATGCAGCAAACAACTTTGAAACGCTTAAAACAGGCCAAAAACATCATGAATTGCATACTGGCAGCCAACAACTAAGATTCTATGTATTTGAACTGATTCTGTTGTAAAAGTGAATTTCATGCAGCAAACCACTTGAAACTGTATCTACGTCTCTATCTCTGTCACTGTCTCTATCTCAGTCTCTATCTCTGTCACTGTCTCTATCTCAGTCTCTATCTCTGTCACTGTCTCTATCTCAGTCTCTATCTCTGTCACTATCTCTATCTTAGTCTCTGTGTCTTTTTATGTCTCTCTATCTCTTTATGTCTCTGCGCTTTATCGTGTATTCATGTATGTGTGTACTTAAGTCTCTGCGCTTTATCGTGTGTTCATGTTTGTGTGTATTCACGTCTCTGCGCGTTATCGTGTATACATGTATGTGTGTATTTCTGCGCTTTATCGTGTATTCGTGTATGCATGCTCACGACTCTGCCTGTCTTCGCGTGTTAATGTCTGTGTGCGTCTCTTAGATCACTTAAGTCTCTCTTCACTGCAGCGTAACAAAAACAAAAATCAGGCCTCCTATTGTAACTTAACTCTTTAAAAATAAAACTTAACAGCAGTATTCTCAAAAACAAAAAAATAAAACAAAACTAAATAAATCTAACCCCAAATTAGAATTTAGCTAGGTTCCAAACACTATTCACTGAAATTCATCGGAGCAGATCTACACAACAACACAACAACACTGTTGATCCGTAATCCGTCTCAGTCCGTGTCACCAAAATGTGGCCCAAAGCCACCTCAAAAATGTGCCGTCTTTAAAAACGTATCTGAAAAAATGTTCTGAGTGACGCCAAAATGTGGCGTCATTGAACATGCTAAACTATAAAAAATAAACTGTTGCGTGACGCCAAAATAATCTAACTGGGTTTTTCTCCCGCACTGACCAGTGAATTAGTGAAATGGAAGCTAGGACTCTGTTTACATATAAAAAGAAGGTTTAATGTATACGCAGAATACAGACAAATTACAGACTAACCTAGTCCGGGTCCAGCTAGATCAGGGGTCGGCAACCCGCGGCTCCGGAGCCGCATGCGGCTCTTGAGTGCTCCTGGAGTGGCTCCTGGAGTGGCTCCTGGAGCCTTTTCAAAAATGTCTGAAAATGGAGTGTGAGGGCTATATTTTATTTCTAGTTTGAATGTGGTTTCTGTAGGAGAAAAAACAATCTTTACGTTTTTAAATGCTGTAAAAATATGTATAAGTAATATCTCATTTCAACATTTCTGTCAACGTAGCGCGTCATATCCTATGACGCGCGGTCACGCGGCCCCGCGGCCCCGCCCCATGCGGCCGCTGCTGTAAACAAACCGCGTGTGTGCATCATAGACTGTAAGTGCACATGGATCCCAAAGCTAAAACGAGAAAGAGTCGATAACAAGACTGGACTAAGAATGAGGATCAGTCAATGAGGAAGGACTGCTTCATGTTTGTAATGAAAAGTTTTGTTGCAACACGAGGAACAATGACGCGCAAAACGACGTAAACGGTGATTACGTGCAGGATTCATTCATCAAAAATTCAGAGCACCTATTTTCAGACTTCAAAACCTTCTCAAAGACGGTGAAAGAAAAGGCCATTAAGGATTTTAATTCAGCTCCAGCAAACTTCAGCCTGTGACGTGATGGATATGAGCAGACAGTGATGCAGGTATGTGACCTCTGAGCCCAAAGCAGATTGATTTACTGTATTTCTATAATTGCAAGAAGGCAAAAAAATTGAAGTTAAACTAAAGCAGAGTTGTCACGTGTTGCGTCATTCACGACATGCGTGGTGCGACACGCTGCAGTGAAAATACACATTTGATAATCATGAATGATTATTATGTATTTGTAGCCTTTACTTTGTCATTTAGATATTAGGCTAATATAGCTAATACATCTTGCAGCCTGTGTTACCTTCATAAAAGCCTTATACAAGACTGTTATTTTTTTTAATGCTGCTGAAACATTCTACACATAGGAAGACCCATAAATGTATGTAGAATTAAAGAATATTAAGAATAGCAGACACCACACATCATTTATGCTTGGACAAACATTTTTCGTATAACCTGCTGCTCTCCCTCACTCTGCCCCAATATTCTCCTAAGTAAAAAATAGCACCTATTAAATTAAAACTTAAGGTCAGATCACAAAAAACTTGATTCAGACAAATTTGATTCAGTCTAACTTACTTATCAAACTAAAGGTGCAGTTTTGCAATTGCTTTGAGCCTCTGATGAGCATCACAGCAGTGTCTTCTTACCTGATCACTATAGAAATTCACAGCATGTTATAGCAGGACACACAGACTAATAAAAGTTAACTCATTATATTGAGAAATGTAGCGTTACCTTCAAGTGTGTTGTGAACGGGCAACGTCACGGTCCTTTAATATATTACGTGTCATTCACACTACTGGACAGAATAAACCCGCCTTAACGAAGTGTATTTCCCCAGTTTAGCTTTAGCCAAAAGGTTACAGCAGATAAAACAGCTTTTGTCACTTTCTTTCTTGTACGGTTTTTTTTTCCTGTATTATTTGAATTGCTTTTTCAGGTGGAGGTTAAGGTTGTTAAAGCAGTACTGAGTAAGTTATCACCTACAGGTGTCACTGCTTGTTGTGTCTTTTTCATAATTGTACATAGGAGTAAAATACTGTACTGACAGACAAGACAAATGGAGGGGGATGTTTCCCCATCTCCTCTGCTGTACATATGTGCATTACAACACCAAACAGTGTCTTATGTCATTTCTTTTTGTTATTGCTTTATGAACTTACACAGGAATCAAGGTGCCGGACAATCTTGGAAAGCTTAGCGCCAGCAGACCCCCATTTGGCCTTAAAGAGCTTGATGAACTGTGTCGTTAGGCAATCCAATGCTTCAACAAAATCATTGCCCAGTTTGGAGCTGGTGATCTGGTTAAATTCTGCCAGGACCTAAAAAAAACATAAAACACTTCAAGTTAAATGCATAGTTGTAAAAAATGTGTACACACCTGTCTCTCTGTATAAAGTGCTGGCCAGCGCGCTTTGACATTTTCCACAGGTAGGGAAGAATTGACACTTTCTTGGTGTCGGACTGCAACACGCTGTAAGCAAAAAAAAGAATAATCAATATATATAAAACAATATCACATGATTTTTGCTCAAATGTGTTTAAAGGAGGCCTAGATTCACTCAATAACATTATCAAGCAATGGACTTTATTCACCATATTGCTGGCTTGAAGTGACAAAAACAAAAACCAAAAAAATGAACAGAAAGACAAAAGTGACAAATGAGATGAAAAGTACAATAATGAAAGTGAAAGTCTTAGCGTTCGATTGTAAAATTTTCAGCTGAACTGGTGAAATAGGCTTTGTTGAGGCAGGGGTAAGAGGACCAAGCACATTTTCTCCTGTTTGGCTTGACCCAAATCTAATGCTGCGTTCAGACCGGATCATGCGAGTCAGTCAATGGCAACGAGCGTTCGAGCGTCAAAACGGTTGGACCCAGCTCAGAGCAGCTTAAGCCTAGTGTAGTGTAGTGTAGTCTAGTCGTGCGGCGCTTACGATAGTGACGTGACGTCACTTGCGCAACGCGTGGATCACCGCAAGGCCCTTATGTGCATATATATATATATATATATATATATATATATATATATATATATATATATATATATATATATATATATATATATATATATATATATATATATATATATATATATATATATATATATATAGCAGCTGGATAGCTCAGTTGGTAGGGCACAGGACTGGGACCTGGGAGGCCAGGGTTCGAATCCCACCGGGAGCACATTAACACCAACATCCAGTGAGGGCCCTTAGGCAAGACCCTTAATGCTACTGCCTAACTCATAACCATGAAGGTACAAATAAGCAATGAGATGCCGGATCAGCCGTCGCCCGGCCAAACAAGGTCTGCGTCAGGTGCTGGGGAACCAGAGCACCTTGATGAAAAGTGGGCTACTGGAACAAGGCGAAAGTGGACGAGATGCGATAACAGGGCTCTGTTGGAATGCTACTACTCGAGTAACCCTGGCCAAAGAGGTTATATGCAGAGAATGTGGGCTGAATGGTTACTTCGAAACCCACAGTCACAGTTGACCCCGAAACAACTGGTAGCTCAATGCTCCAACATCCACAAACGGCAACTGCTATCACAGCTTGAGATTGATGAAGTACAACACATGTATGATGCCACAGTTGCCGAGGTCAGAGGGGAGATCCCACCAACTGCAACTCCCCAACCAGATATTGGGTACATAGCCCCAATGGAACCGATAACGCTGAACGAGGCAGCGACTGACCTGAAAGCTAAGATCATGGCTAGAATGGGCACAGGGCAAAGACACCGGTTACAGCGGTTGTGTGAAGTACCACCTAAGGATCTCATAGAAAGCGTGAATGCAGCAGTGAGGGCAATACCTACCACCACAATCACTGAAACCAATGAGCTGATATACACTTCAGCAGCAGTGATCCTAGAGATGCTTGGCTATAAGAGCAACCATGGGAGCCATGGACAATACCCACCATGGAAAAGACGGTTGGAGGCTAAGATCAAGGCGGCTCGGAGAGAAGTGAGTCAATTAACAGAGGCCCAGAGAGGTGCAATGAAAAGACCAGTACCCAGAAAGTACAGCCAGATGACCATACCTGAAGCACTCGAAACTGCCAAACAAAGGCTCCAAGCCCTGGCCAGCCGCCTACAGAGGTACACTAAAGAGAATGAAGCCAGAAGGGTGAACAGGCTGTTCGCAACACAACCTGCGAAGGTGTACGCTCAGTGGCAGGGTAACAACAGGGGAGCAGATCCACCGAGGCTGGAAACTGAACAGTTCTGGAGGAACATATGGGAGAAGGATGCAGCACATAACAGAAGTGCACGATGGCTGGTGTCCCTGAGAGAGGAGCACAGCCACCTCCCAGAACAGAACTCAGTTACCATCACAGAGGCAGACATCCGAGAAAGAGTCTCAGGTATGAAAAACTGGACAGCACCTGGCCCTGATATGGTCCATGCCTACTGGCTAAGGACACTCACATCACTCCATGAGCGCCTAGCAGCACAAATGAACCAGCTGCTGAGAGATGGGACTCACCCAGAATGGCTAACCGAAGGGCGAACGGTCCTGATCATGAAGGACCCTGTCAAGGGTGCAGTCCCCTCCAACTACCGGCCAATAACCTGTCTCTCCACAACATGGAAGCTCATGTCAGGCATCATTGCGGCTAAGATAAGTGGGCATATGGAACAATTCATGAGCACAGCACAGAAGGGCATTGGTAGGGACACCAGAGGAGCCAAACACCAGCTCCTGGTTGACAGAACAGTCGCCCAAGACTGCCGGTCACGACACACCAACCTGTGCACAGCCTGGATTGATTACCAGAAAGCCTACGACTCAATGCCACACACATGGATCATGGAATGCTTGAAGTTGTACAATATCAACAGGGCTCTAAGGGACTTCGTTGCAAACTCGATGGGAATGTGGAAGACCACCCTTGAGGCAAATGGCAAGCCGCTCGCACAAGTGACCATCAAATGTGGTATCTACCAAGGAGATGCTCTGTCCCCACTACGCCCTGCCAGTGATCAGATACCCTGCAGGAATAATCAGGTGGCCAAAGGAAGAGATTCAGACCACGGATGTTAAAACTCGAAAGCTCCTTACCATGCATGGCGGGTTCCATCCCAAATCCAGCACCCTGAGACTGTACGTAAGCCGTAAAGAAGGAGGCCGAGGACTAGTGAGTGTGAGAGCCACTGTCCAGGACGAAACATCCAAACTCCATAACTACATCATGGAGAAGGCCAAAACGGATGACGTACTCAGTGAATGTCTCAGGCAGTGGCGAGATGAGGAGGTGCTGGAGGAGAGCCCATCATGGGAGAACAAGCCCCTACACGGCATGTACCACCGGAGCATAACAGAAGTGGCTGATCTCAAGAAGTCCTACCAATGGCTAGAAAGGGCTGGCCTACAGGACAGCACAGAGGCACTCATCATGGCTGCACAGGAACAGGCCCTGAGCACCAGAGCAATAGAGGCCCAGATATACCACACCAGACAAGACCCAAGGTGTCGGTTGTGCAAAGAGGCACCTGAGACGATCCAACACATAACTGCAGGGTGCAAGATGCTGGCAGGGAAGGCCTACATGGAACGCCATAACCAAGTGGCTGGCATAGTGTACAGAAACATCTGTGGAGAGTATGGGCTGGAAACCCCAAGGTCTAAGTGGGAAACTCCTCCAAAGGTGGTGGAGAATGAGCGTGCGAAGATCCTGTGGGACTTCCAGATACAGACCGACCGAATGGTAATGGCAAACCAACCTGACATCGTGGTGGTAGACAAAGGGCAGAGGACAGCCGTGGTGGTGGACGTGGCAATTCCAAGCGATGGTAACATCCGGAAAAAAGAACATGAAAAGCTTGAGAAATACCAAGGTCTCAGAGAGGAGCTGGAGAGGGCCTGGAGGGTAAAGGTGACAGTAGTGCCCGTGGTGATCGGTGCACTCGGGGCAGTGACCCCGAAGCTAGATGAGTGGTTACAGCGGATCCCTGGAACAACCTCGGACATCTCGGTCCAGAAATGTGCAGTGCTAGGAACAGCAAAGATACTGCGCAGAACCCTCAAGCTCCCTGGCCTCTGGTAGAGGACCCGAGCTTAGAGAGGGATAACCGCCCGCGGAGGGCCAAAGGTGAGTGGACAATTTTTATTTTTTATATATATATATATATATATGGTGCTACTTTGAACCGAGTGTCAGGAATGAAGCAGACAGAGACGGATCGTGGTGCGCCAAACTCTGGAAGTTTGGCGCACCACTGGAGTCTCTCAAGTTCCAGTGGTTTCCATTGTTTCTTTCTCTCAGACAAAATCGAGTCAGTACACAGACAAAAACGAGCTGAGTCTCGATTTAGAAGCTAATTTCACTTTTCTTTCTCTATACTTTTATTCTAATGCTGATTGCTTACACTACACTTATTTCACTGTATTATTTTCACTTTTTAATCTTACACTGTGTACTTTACTTTTACTATTCACTATAGTTTAAAACTATTCTAATCTATTTACAAATATGTTTGCATATTTGCTTTTATTGAGCCATGTTCTTAAACATACATTTTAATCTAATAAATTTCTCTGTGGTATTATACTCTCAACATCAGTGGCTTTGTGCCAGTGGGATTTTGCTCTATGTCTATTCTACATTCTCAGGAATAAAACTGTGAACACAGTAAGACAAATGGTTAATATGAATTATTATGGCGGTCAGTTTTCCAAATACATTTGTTGAACCAGGAAGTGCTGTCACTTCCTCCTCTCAGGCAGTTTGGGATGGATGTACATCTTTAATCAAATTGGTATTATCCTTACAAGAGCTAATCTGTTTTAGCAGGTTTGGGGTTGGGGTCAGTTATTCTACAATGGTGTTTGATTCTCTAATCTGTGCTGGCGAATCAACAGCTTTTAAACTTCTCAAAGATGCTTTTGAATCTCTGTTGGTTCTAATCTGTCTCATTAATCTAGGCTACATTAATCAAGGCATTAATCTAGGCTACACTCATATGAACTTTTGTATTGTCAACATTCACAGGTGTTTGAACACAAGTGAATTTGGCAAGTATCTAATAAAACTGTGCATAAAACTGTAATTAACTTTATTTACTTCTGAAGTAAAGGTTTGTGAAATGGTCCCTTTACCATTCAAATATTAGCACTGGCTAGAAATATTCTCTATTTTTGAAAGCATCTATGGTTGATGCATTTATCTATTTCTATTTCTCTAATTTTTAACTCCAAAGCTTGGTTGCAGCTTGAGCCAAGGCATATTTCTAGTTTGTGACTTCTGTCACTTTTAATAGCCGTTACATTATTCTGATTCTAATATTTTATCTGCTCTATCAGAAGGATAACATTGTATGGTACTATTTTAACTCTTACGTGGAAATGTGTTTATGAAAAAGAAATAAATCCAATTCTATTTTTTTTTACTACTATTTAACATCTACTAAAACGCTACAATACTCATACTTTATCATTTTAAAACATTTTAACAGTTGCTCAGTCTCCCAGAATAAAAAAGTAAAAGTTTTTGTCTTTCAGATGTCTGAATACTTTACATGTATTGCATTTGGTCACAGTTGTGGTTCTGGTTGTAGCAATAGCATCGGCAATAGACGTTTTTTCATTGGCTGGTTCTTGTTCTGCAAATCGCTGTGCCCAATAGATCATCAGATGTCAAGAAGCTAGGGACAAACAAAAACAAAAGAAAGAATCATGAGTATCTCTCTCATTTAGCACTCATCAATGGTATGATTTTAAAAATATAAACATCACTCCCCCGGTTTTTCTCTCAGGTCCTCAGGTCCTCAGGGTCCCCTGAGGGTGAGGTTAGGTCTCAGTCGTCATCAGGTCAGGTCATATTTCGAGAGATGTCATCTTGGACATCAGTAGGGTCCAAGCCAGGGTTTTGTCTCTCCAGATTCATTCTGGTCACTCCAGGTACATCAGGTCACTTGGGTTGCTCTTTGCGGTGCACTTCTGGTCAATGGTGGTACGGTCTCACAGTTCCTGTACAGACTCGTTATGCAGTAGTTACTCTCTATGGTTAATCACTTTGATTCAAGACAATTTCTATTCATGCTGTTGCTAATGTCCCTCAGACAAAAGCAAGCGCAATGACTCAGTTTACTTCTCTAATTTGTGTTTTTATCAGATCTAATCCTAATCAATGTAATTACTTCACACAGTACAAAATCCAAACATAAAAAGTGTCAGGACAGAGTGCAATTAAGTCCATGACAATATAGAATTCAAATGAACATTTCTGGTCTCAAAAATACTGATTCAAATAAAGATTCAAGTGATAGACAATTAAAAATATTTGTTTAACAATTTGAGCTCCCCTAAATGACGCGACCTCCCGCATTGCAAACAAAAGCGCTCGTGATCCCAATAGACTATATAAGTCTCAAATCCGACATTTCGTCATGTACTCTACTCATCTCCAACGTGATAGCCCGTGGCAGCGTGGAATGCGAAGCCCCTAACCTCTGAAGAGAACAGCGCAAAAAAAAAAAAAACTTCTCCTTGTAACCACTGTGCACCGTGTCATAACACGAAGACGTACAGACCTCTGTGCTCCTATGTGACCTACAGTCACACAGGAATTGTAACCGACTCTAAATGGGGGGGGGGGGGGGGGGGGGGGGGCGTGCAAAAGGCTGTAATGGCAGCTGTTGAATTGTGATGCGCAACCCAGGTAAGTCTCAAATTATCCAACAGGCTGCTCATCCCCCCGCCCCTGCGCCCATTTCAACATGTCCAAATGGACTTTGTTGAACTCACACCATGCCAAGGTAAGAAATACTGTCTGGTTCTTGTCGATCTCTGGTCCAAATGGACTGAAGTATTTGCATGTAAACACGCCACGAGCAATGCGGTGGTGAAAGCTCTGCTCACAGAAATTGTACCACGATGGGGTGTCCCGGAAAAAATCTCTAGTGACAATGGCAGTCACTTTGTAGCAAAAGTCATTGAGGAAGTAGGTGAATTTCTGGGCATTGATATACGTAGACATTGCAGTTACGCCCCCTGGAGCGGAGGCGCGTGCGAGCGAGAGAATGGCACTCTGAAAAACAAACTTGCTAAAATCTGCGAACAGACAGACCTGTCTTGGATCAAAGCTCTGCCGCTAGCCCTCATGTACATGCGCATGAGAGTCAGGTCAAGGTCAAACCTAAGCCCATTCGAAATCCTCTTCGCCAGACCACCCAACTTGGGCGCGGGACCCCCGACCAGAGATCTGCCAAGCACCTCTTTGTGTGATGACGACATGCTGTCCTATTGTAAGGAAATTAATGCACTTTTGTCCTCTATTTCTGCCCAGGTCAGGCGCGCCCTGCCACAGGCTGCGCAGGCGGCTCTGCACAGGATCAAACCAGGCGACTGGGTCCTGGTGAAGGAAACGAGACGAAAGCATTGGCGGTCCAAGCGCTGGCTCGGCCCATTCCTCGTCCTCCTGGTGACGGACACTGCCGTTAAGGTCGCGGAGAGGACAACGTGGATCCACGCCAACCACTGTCGTGCGGTGCTGCCACTGAGGACCATAGACGAGGACACCGAGGGCGCGGACGGACCAGGCCCATCCGCGGCTCCCTACGCTGAAGTGGTCGGCCGGCGTGCGGCCACCATCGGTGAAGCAGGTGTTGCATAATTAAAATGTTGTATACTAATGATTTTGACGTGCACCTTCTTCACCCTCTGAAGAAGGTGCACGGGGAAAAGCCCCAAGGACAAAGGAATATGCACTCAGGAATCATAGAGATGACCAGCTTTCAAAACGGGACAAATTATTAACTCCAGGAATAAACAAATGCTCTCTCCCACTCTGGACGAGGGCAAAAGTCCAACACAATCAGGCGCCCAGTGGTGGGGGGCATTGTTTGCTCAGGTGGAGAGGGAAGACCAAGACCGGGTCCAGACCAGGGGCCAGACCAGTCCCAGACTGTGACGTCATCGGACCCTTTGATAGAAACTGCTGGGAGGAGATTGGCAGTCAGTCAGCCGAGGGCCAGGAGAGAGGGACATATATAGTTTTAGGAGCACTTTTTGTTGAACATTCTGTATCTGATTGTAAAGATAATTAAATGCAGATGTTAAACGTGAAGATCTCTTGTCTCGCTCTTGCATCGATTTTGGATACGTCAGTCAAAGGGAATTATTGACTTCATTTTGGTGAATCCCGACGTGATCGGGGCAGGAGCGGGACAGAGATGAGCTCAGTTATAGAGACTGGATTTGTGGGTTTGGAAAAATCTCTCTGCTCTTCAAAAAGGTCGCTTCTAAGGTAAGCGGATCACAGTTTTGGAAATCTGCACATTGTTTTAAATAGAAGAGAGAGAGATTTTGGCTCGACAGATTGCAGCGTGGCCAGGCGACCGCCGTGACGGGGCGTTCTATCGGACGCGATAGAACAATAGTCAGGTTTAGACGTTTTAACCTTGGGGGAAGCATGGGTCCCTCCAAAGAAAACAGAACAGATGATGAAAAGAGCCACAGGATTTATAAGTGCAAAAGAGGCACACCTTCGTGCAGAGAGGCACAAGGGAATTAGTGAAAAAATAGGAATAGAATTAGAGAGATAGGGATAGTTAGGGTCAGAAGTTATAGGATAATAAAAACTCCATATCCCCCGGGGGTGGGGAAAAGGGCACAATTAATTTAAACAGAAGAAAAGCCAAGTATTTAAAAGGTGGATTCTGATAATAATGATCTGATTAATGAGGAAAAAGAGAGCCTCTTGGCTGTAGTATACGAGTTTCATGTGAAGAAATGACAAAAGATCAGTCTGGGAGTTTTTCTCTTGTATTCTGATGTAATGTTTCGATAGTTACAGAGAATCAGAAAAAAAAAGATCAGCTGGAACTCTCGATACATTAATCATGTAGCAAATGGTAATGTTTTCCATTACTGACGTATTTAAGGATAAAATGTAAAGTGTCGTTTGACGTGAGAAAAACTTTTACCACTGATTTAGAACCTTGTCACGAGAAAAACGAGAAAAGTATTTGACTCCATGCTTCCTTTGTTCGGGAGGCCCCTCCCCTCCCTCGTTCTGTCCTCTCTCTCTCCCCTCTCTCTCTCTCTCTCTCTCTCTCTCTCGTGAAGAAAGAATTTTTTGTAGAAAATTACATTTATACACACGATAATGTTACTGACATGGAGTCATAGGATCACAGAACTTTGAGTTAGATTATAAAGAGGCATTATTTTATTTTTTATCTCCAAGGCGTCTAGACAAGTTTTTTTTCCCTACATTTTGGTGATATAAAAGTTAGAATGATCTTAGAGAGCATTATACTTTTGGAAAAATAGGGCTTAGGATAGTAGTTGAATGCAGATTTGGTTTTCAGAATTTAATGTTTAAAATGTTAATAGTAATTATTTCATAGGTTTATTTTGAATTGTAATTAATCATTGGTTTGGTATGGTAATTAACACACTTGTTTGTGTTTCTTGTTTGTCTGTTTTTTCCGAGAAAACTTCTGTCTGTTTCATTTGGCCAAAAATCGTCCCTGCCACAAACCACAACCGAGCATCATCATCATCATCAGCGTCTCCCCCTCTCCCTGCGGGTCGCAGGGGGCAGCATCGGCTGCAGCAGCTAACTAACAGGAACTCTCGAAGAAGACTCCTCCTGCCTGTGAGGAGGCAAAGAAAAGACCGCAGACTTTTTCACAAACTGAGTGTTGTCCCATCCACGAAACAGAAGGTGGCGGTAATGCGAAGAATAGGCCGCCAACCGCCGGAAAACCAAACAAGAAGAAGAAGGACACGACACATTTGGGTGCGTCAGATATGAAAGAAGAAGAAAGACATTATGAGGAAAAGTTATCGGAAGAAGAAAGAAAGTGATTGTTGAAAGAAGAAGAAAAAAGACATGGAGACAAAGACATTGGACACTATGAGACAAAAGACATTGAAAGACGCCATGAGTAAAAGAAAGACATTAACGGACATTTGAGACGTAGCTGGCCTAAATGAGACACACAGAAGGTAAATATACAGACAGGCAACAAACGCACAGAGACATATTAAGACATATTTACACATTTAGCTAGGTCATTCGTTCATAACACCACATTTAGCTGCATGAAAGAATACAGGACAATCGTTAAAATTAATTAGACTCTTGCTTTAGCATGAGACACAAGGAGATTAGAACAGCAGTATATTTAAAGTAGAGGAGCTCTATTATTGAAACTAGTATTATTTAAAGTTATTAGAATTATTGATTTTAACTGCATGATCTTGGTAATACGGATATTTAAAGCAGTGTTTTCAACCTCTGAACCGTGGCTCGTTTCTCATTTAAAAACAGTCACATGCACAGTTGAAACTGGTGCTAGAAAGAGAACTGCAGCTTTTAATGGACGTTGCATTTAGTACAAAATGGTTTGTTCAGACAATTAAAGTTTGAAAAATGATTTAAAGCATTTCTGAATTTTGGCTAAAGGTGATATTGGATCATTTCTGATAACACATAGATGCAACACTGTTCATTGGTTGAAAACACGGATGTAGGGACATTTTATGAAATCTTTTATGACATGTTTCTCTTCCAAATAGCTAAATTAGAAACAATTAGGACAATTATGTCTTTGATATAACTGTTGGCAGTTTATCTGAGACATGATTGGCGCAAGTACACACACATAAAACAATGGTCTTTTCTCCACATGAACGTGAAACAAAGGTGAAGTATTAAAGTTTGAAACTAATTTACATTTTTAAGGAATCCGAACTGGCTTTAAAAAAAAAAGGGAAAAACATTTATTGCACGTGCATGAGTTTTTTTTTTAAGTAACAAGAGCTCATTAAAAATATAGGGGACACAGTTTGTGACAAGCCCGAGTAAAGACCACGTGGTTTAAACACTAAAGTTTGAAATGGATCCTTTTAGGAAAAATCTCTCAAAGCTTTGCATGTTCTGCAGGCTCTGAAAGTTGCAACTATAAAATAGCTCATGAGACAATTGTAATTGGACATGGAAAAATATAACAAAGTTAAAATTACAGGCCTCTTGTGTTGTATATATGTTTGTGTATGTTATATGTTTGTGTATGTTATATGTTTGTGCGTCATGTCCAATACACTACGTTGACCTTAACAAACTGGACCAATACTAACGTCGGCCTGTGTGAGTGGGATGTGAGTGTGATGTGAAATGAGGAGTGGACGAGGAGTGCTGAACGGAGAATGGAATAACAAAAGTTTTCTGTAATGTTTTAATGTGATCATGGAATAATTATTTTTTGTCAACAGCATACGGTGTAAGTACTAGAGATTCAAAGATGACAAGCTTTATTGAACAGGTGTAAAAGTGAGAGTACTCTGGGATGAGTACTCTGAGAAAAGTACTCTGAGAAAGTACTCTGAGATGAATACCTTGCTGAAGGTACTGGGAGCCCCTCCCTCTGCTGTTTGTCCGGACAGGGATTCGGTCCAACCGCAGTGAGCGGTCATTGGGCGGAGGACAACTTTGGTTTGTAATTCACATTTAGGGGAGTATAAAATTAGAAACATACATATTGTTAAGTCTGTATTTGGCTACAGCCTCTGCCCTGATGCCACACACCGTCTGTCAATGCAGTTATGTTTTGCCCAATTGGATTGATTGACAGGCTGCACCATGCGAAGAGAGGGAAGTGGGCGTTTCTTGTGTTCTAATGTTTGTTTTTCAGATGAAAGATAAACTGCACCTGCTTCAGGGATAACACAGTAGTATGGATCATAAGGAAATGAGCCTCTACTTTGGCACCAAAGCCCACAATATGAATTGAGGACGATCCGGGAGGAACAACAGGATTGGAACAGTAATCTACACACACACAGATGCATGTTTTATACTTTGGACCACGACCAACAGAGGGGAGTATTGTATTGTCATAGGTGGTCATGGTCCTTAACCTTCTAAATCATTAGAAAGAAGTGTAAAACATATATTTACAAGAACAAATAAATAATAGAAAGGGCAGCCTAAAAAAGCAAAATGGGAAAATTATTAAGTAATTTTCGGAGTTGCCAAGATGAAATAAAATTCTATATTTGTCCCATAGGGGGTCATTCTAAATTTAGTGTTGTGCAAATTTAAAAGGAGAAATAATAGCGCTTATAACATCAAACAGATCTACTCTTTAAGATAATAGATCATACAATAATAGAATAGAATGAAATAGTCTGGAGCTATAATGTCATTGGATTCGAGGAGCTATAGGTTGAAAGGTCGCTAGGAAGAGGTGTCAGAATAAACAATAGTAATAATAGTTAGACTAGTGAATAATCAAAATAGTTCTATTGTGGAAATAAGTATCAATAAGGTCAAATTGTTCTAATAACTAAAGTAAAAAGGAATCAAATGGAGTCAGATTTTAGATGTTTTCTGTTTTCCACATCTGTAGGAACTGGTGCAGAGGTGTTTATAGAGAGTAGTATTAAAATGCAGACATAGAACGACAGGCTTTAACACAATTTTAAATCTAAAAATAGCTCAAATATAACATTGCTCTTGACGCAGCCTCTGAGCTGCTCCATTGGAGAACAGGTTAAATGTTATTGTTTATTACAAACAGCTGATGTATTTACACATATTAAGTTTGGGACAAGTCTTTAAACAGTTATAAGCAGCGGACAGAAGCCATGAATGTGCTTTTGTTTATTAAATAATTAAATGCATAGCCTTATTTTCGTAGAGAACGTTTTAAAATAGTTAAAATCCCTTTCAGGCAACTTGATTTAGATGTATGTCTTTAATATTGGAGAACGACTGTGTTGTTTTTGGAATTGTCTGAAATACAATACATAGAATAGTGATTTGCAGAACAAGAACCAGCCAATGAAAAATCGTCTATTGCCAATGCAATTGTTACAATCAGAACTCAAAAATTGGGAATATGCTTTGGCTCAAACTACAACCAAGATTTGGAGTCACAATAGAGTGTAAAATAGATAGATGCTTTCAAAAAAAAAAAAAAAAAAAAAAAAAAATAGAGATTATTTTTAGACAGGGCCAATATCAAACGGTAAAAAGACCATTTCCTTCATATTATGTCCAAAAGTAGTTACTTCAAAAGTAGATAAAGTTCATGAGTGTAGCCTAGATTAATGTAGCTTAGATTAATGAGATAGATTAGAACCAACAGAGATTCAAAAACATTTAAAAGCATTTTGGTTAATTTGAATATAGCACAAAAGTAGATATTTAGGTAGTTTTGAGAATTTTAAGAGCTGTCGATTTGTCAGCAACAGATTAGAGAATCAAAATACCGTTGTATAGGGACTGACCCCAGAGAAACCTGCTAAAATAGATTAGCTCCTGTAACGATAATACCAATTTGATTAATGATGAAGAATCAGAATGACACAGCGGTGGTCATCAAAGAGTTTTGTGAAGGAATGTTTCGAATGTGGTTTTGTGTTGTATTCTTTCTGTATTGGCTCTTCACAGATATCAAGCCTGAACTAAGCACAAGTATGGATGATAAACGACGATGTGGATTGTGACCTGATTTTTAATCAGGTCAAAAGAGGGAAACTGTTGCATAATTAAAATGTTGTATACTAATGATTTTGAAAATAGGCCCTCTGAAGAAGGTGCACGGGGAAAAGCCCCAAGGACAAAGGAATATGCACTCAGGAATCATAGAGATGACCAGCTTTCAAAACGGGACAAATTATTAACTCCAGGAATAAACAAATGCTCTCTCCCACTCTGGACGAGGGCAAAAGTCCAACACAATCAGGCGCCCAGTGGTGGGGGGCATTGTTTGCTCAGGTGGAGAGGGAAGACCAAGACCGGGTCCAGACCAGGGGCCAGACCAGTCCCAGACTGTGACGTCATCGGACCCTTTGATAGAAACTGCTGGGAGGAGATTGGCAGTCAGTCAGCCGAGGGCCAGGAGAGAGGGACATATATAGTTTTAGGAGCACTTTTTGTTGAACATTCTGTATCTGATTGTAAAGATAATTAAATGCAGATGTTAAACGTGAAGATCTCTTGTCTCGCTCTTGCATCGATTTTGGATACGTCAGTCAAAGGGAATTATTGACTTCACAGGCCAACAACAACACCCAGAGAATCCCAGCGTTGCCGAGGCAACCCCCCTTTGCCCAACTCCCCAGCCCCCGGACCCCAAGGCCACACCCCAAACCCCGAGCACTCTGCCCAACCGAGTGCCGAGGCCAAGGCTTCAACGCAAATAGAGTCTTGCCGCTCCAAGACCAAACATCGCCATGACCACTAACGCTCCACACACGCTCATAGGGAGCGGTGCCACTGACTGCAAGGCGGCACTGTTCGTGAGTATTCCCGCGGAAAAGACTACCGAATGTAGCCCGGCTAAGACCGGCATGGGCCCTTGGACTGTTATGCTGGCCACACTGACACTACTTTCCGTGCTGACTGTGTTTATTATGTTAATATTGTCTTCCTCTGAAACTCAAAACCCTGTGATTCAAGCCATGACACGCATTACACGCAGCCTTGCTTCCGACGACACTGCTTGGTTGGAGGCCTTGAGTAAATCCTACAAACATTCTACAGTTTATTCACTCAACCTTTGGTATCAGTATGCAAAATACGTCGCAGATAGCCACAATAGATCCAATTGCTACGTATGCACCCACCTTCCTATAGCCGCCGCTAACCCCCACATAATCCCCTTACCGGTGCCAAATATTTCCAAAATCATCCCTCACACCCTGGTTTCAATGTCCGATCCCAGGGCTCCAGCAATGTTTTTTGCGGTGCCCCCAAAACTCAAGCCCCTTGCCCAGGGAGAGCTGCGTCTCAAATCCGGCAGCCACCCAGGGGAAGAGCCACTCTTCGGCCCAGTGCACATCAAACCTGGCTCCAAATTTATATGCTACACCCACTCCTGGTCTCGGGCCAACACCAGCCTTACTCTCCCGAAAGAGCCCATTCAGGTGGGAAATATCCCACTTGAGTTCTGCTCTATTGTATATAGCCCCTGCACATACATGGCCAACAGCAGCAAACTTAACGATTCCCAGGCAGCCCCGGGAAGCGTGTGTGTCCCGTACTATACGGTACCAGACATTTTAGGAACGCGGCCCGTAGAGTCTCACATGTATCTGTGCGGATATCGCATGTATGACTGTCTGCCCGCAAAATGGGAGGGACGCTGTGCGGCCGCCCTTCCTGCCGACCATTCATACATCATCTCCACACTCCCTAAGGCCCAACACCGAGACAAGAGAGAACTCTACACACCACACGACCCCCTGTGGGGCACTAATGTACCCGATGACCACAAATTATGGACCACAGGCCAGAAAATAATGTTAGCATTATTCCCCAGCCTGGGTGTAGGTAAACTAATGCTAAGGACGGAGACCCTGAGCTATAGGTTCTCAGGTTTTGTCAATACCACAGTGGCCATACTTGAATCACAGAGAGTTGAACTTCACGACCTACGTGCCGTTGTTCTTCAGGACCGGCTGGTCCTGGACCACCTGACCGCGTCTGTGGGAGGCGTATGCACGATCATCGGGTCGTCCTGCTGTACATATATTCCGGCCAACGATGAGGACGGAGGTCTTATCCAACAGGGCATAGCCAATCTGACTAGACTCCGGGACGCCATGCAAGCGGACAATGTCACGGACACTCCTCACGGTCTGGACTGGCTCCTGTCCTCCTGGCGAAGTGTGCTCATTAATCTTGGTTTAGCCCTATTGACTGTTATGATTTTATTTTCATGTGTATTACCCATGGTGTTTCGGGCCGTTGGTAAAATGATATCCACTCACTTTGTGTCCATTCAACACAGAGACCCTGAGGCGGACCTGGCCGCGGTCCCACTGAACTCCGATCCTGATTATATATCAGCGATTCGGACGACGACTTTGTCTAACGTTTTTCTTTCTTGTTTACTTTGTTTTTATTTTTCCACTTGTTCCGCCCACAATTTAGGGGGAGGGTATCACAGCGAAGAGCTTTGACCACACCCCCGTAATACAAGAGGCTTGGGTGACGGCGGCGTAACCTGCCCATCAACAACTCTTCTTTTACTCAGGGGCCAAGGTCAATACTCACCCACCTGAATGTGATCTCTGTAAAACTGGGGTTTTTACATTATCACGGGAAAGGAGTGTGATGGCAAGCGACTAGTATTCATGCAACCCTGCCTGTGTCTATTCATATGTCATATGTCCCTGTTCCAGGAAGGAACCGGGCCCCCCCCGACACCTACAGACAATGGCGCAAATCACTGTCCTCCCTTTCGCCTCTTGCATATCTATCGGTCTGTATGTGTGCATCTTCTACGTCCTGCTGTCTGTCACACCCTTGTGCCTTTCGCGTCTTGCATCTGTATGACCTGCATTTAGACCATTGTCTGTCTGTTCGCACCTCGTTCCCAGACGGCGCCAAACGCTCCCCATGCGCCTCCTCACGGGTGGCCCCCTCCAATCTGTTGTGGGCGGGACTGTCTTTCGTGTGTGTCTCGTATACAGGAAACTTGGGGCTCTCCCCTCAGAGCTAGTACATGCTGCCTTTGTTTGTATGTGCTGACTCTCCGTGCGCATGTTAACAATAAACTTACGCTTTTGATAAGACAAAGACCTTTGAGTTTTCTCCTTCATTGGGTAGAAACTTCCTTAACACTAGCGCTCCAGTTCTAATAGCTCCTGATTTTGACCAGCCCTTTAAAGTTGCAGTGGATGCCAGTGATTTTGGGGCCGGCGCTGTCCTCCTTCAGGATAGATCAAGGGTGGAGCACCCTGTCTGCTACTTCTCAAGGAAGTTTAATGTCCACCAGTGTCGGTACTCTACAATAGAAAAGGAGGCTCTAGCGTTAATCCTGGCCCTCGAGCATTTTGAAGTGTATGTTTCTTCCAGCCATCCTGTTGTCGTCTACACTGATCACAATCCTTTGGTTGAAGAACACCAACCAGAGGCTCATGAGATGGAGCCTGTTCCTGCAGGCGTTCACTCTGGGCATCCGACACATCAGAGGACGCGACAACGTCTTGGCTGACGCCCTCTCAAGGTCGTGAGTTCCACATTGTGGCATGTTGGTTGGCACCAACTTGCTTATGGGGGGAAGTGTTATGGGAAACTAAGACTCTGCTCAAAGTTCCAGGTTTTCCAGCCCACTCTGATTGGAGTCACTGGAGTCCTTAAAATGGCTGCCTTGGCTCCTCCCTCTCTCTCTCTCTGTCCTGGCAGCAGCAGCCCTGCTCACCACCACACCTGCCTTCCCCTTTTTGGTTTTCTTTGTGTTATCTCCCTAGACTTTTGTTTCTGTTAATAAATTATATTAACTTTTAGTAACCTGTTGTCCTTCATGTTGCACCTGTAGAGCCAGGGTGTAACAGGGGAGATTTCCAATAATCCAATATACAGAGCAAAGTTTATACTTTTTTCGCGACGTGCCCAACGGTTTGCAGACTTCAAAGTTGTCAATGTATAAGCACAAAGAGATTTTTAAGTCGTCCCCGATCAGGAATTAATTGTTGAGGATATGTAGACCATCTTGAAAGGACCTGTATTGTTTCCCAACTGATGTTCATGGTGGCCATTAACAATGTCTTGGAGAATGTGTTTTTGGAGAAGTAATTGCTGTAATGATTGTAACACTGGAACATACTGGAAAGAGAATTTGGTTTGAGGGTCAAGTATGTAGGGGCGACAGTAGCTCAGTTGGTAGAGCATTGGCCTTTGGGCCCAAAGGTCGTGGGTTCGAGCCCACCACGGGACCTTCTCCACCGACTCCCACTGATGCCTGCTGTCGTTGTGTCCTTGGGCAAGACACTTAACCCACTTAGCTTATAAGGAGCGCGGATATGATGTTCGCTGCATGCCTTGATGTGTATATACAGTATGTATGTACTATATGTGTATGCATCAAACTGAAATTTCCCCATTGTGGGGCGAATAAAGGACCTTCTTAATTTTTATATTCTATCGGTTCAATCACATTAAAGGGTTTTTTGTAGAACCGTTTGCGTTTGTAAGTAGCAAGTAGACCTTCCTTTAACAATGGATTCGAAGGTATTGTGCTGCTCAGTTCTTCAACCACATGGGGGTCAACACATACATTGTGTTTTTCAAGAGTATCTGTGATCAGCCTCTTTGATAAAGGCACAGCTTCATTAATTAAATAATGCAGTTCCGATAGTAGCTCATCAACTGCAACACTTGGAACACGATAGTAGTTCTCGAGTTTCAGTAAGAGAGATGCAAAGTTCAACTCTATAATATCGGACAAGTTTTTACCCTCTAGGTCAGCCATTCCCAAACTCAGTAACACCGAAGCCCCCTTAAAAATCTGACGGGTCTGCGTGGCCCCCCAAAATAATAACCAAGAAGACAACATTAAGAATAGGCTATTCTATGTTATTTTATTTTGGGGAAATAGCCTCTGCTACAAACATTGTAATACAAAAATGATTACAGTGGATTATTCAAGTCAAATAATGAACACAAATATTTTAATATTACAAACAAAACATTATAAATGTAACATTAAATAATTATATTATATATATATTTTTTTTTATGACTTCCCGCGGCCCCCCTGCAGTACCCTCGCGGCCCACCAGGGGGCCGCGGACCCCACTTTGGGAGACACTGCTCTAGGTCATCGTCTTCTGCAGGATCGCAATCTGCACTGCTGCCATCTGCAGAAACAGCATCTGTACAATCTGAAGTTTGGCTTTCGATTGTGTTCACAATCCCCACTTTAAAGTCTTTTAAGGTGTATGGGGTGTGCTTCCGGGTTTTATGGGACTTAAAGGTACCATGGACATTTGTTTTGTAAGAACAACCTTTAAACAATGCAACCTTTAAGCAATACACTGTCTCATTACTCTTCAGATGAGTGTTGAAATGAGAAAAATACTCTTTACCGGAAGTTGGACACAAATGGCAGCTAAAT
The DNA here is from genome assembly GCA_964034765.1 of Knipowitschia caucasica. Lineage (NCBI taxonomy): Eukaryota > Metazoa > Chordata > Actinopteri > Gobiiformes > Gobiidae > Knipowitschia > Knipowitschia caucasica. Next base: position 12,149,852 of record OZ035825.1, on the reverse strand, counting down.
GTTGCCACATTATTTTGCAGGTTTTTTTGAGGATGCACTCTGCTTGTATGGCTATAGAGAGTATTCAAGGTTTTAAAAGAACAAGGACAATCTGGATAAGCACATGGATATTGTTGTCTGGAGCCATGGACTAACCTGTAGTGCTTAAATAAAAGAGTTCTTGTTGAAAACACTTTCCAGCAAAATTTACACTGCCACATCAAAAGATCTGTGGGGGAAAAAAATAATGATGTTAGACTATTTTTGTTGTTGACTTTTTTGGTTGATCTTCACCTTTTCTTTATTACGGTTGATACAAAGCCCAATATTACACTACACTATATTACTAATTTACAACTTTCATTTCATTTCATTTACATCCCTTTATTTTCCATTTCTGGGTCAGGGGGGTGGCAATCAGAACTGCCACCCAATTCACATAGCACCAGTCCCACGCTGATCTTCCCGCAGGTGGTGGGTCCACGGGAAGACGGCTGCTCCTTCGACACAGATGCGGTCTTGGTCTTGGCCTTTCAGCAGGGACTTCAGGCACATTAGGGTTAAGTGTCTTGCCCAGGGACACAACGACAGCAGACATCAGGGGGAGCAGTTGACATGGGTCGAGGTGGGATCGAACCCACGACCATTGGGTCCAAAGACCAGTGCTCTACCAACTGAGCTACTGTCGCCCCATTAATTTATAACTATGAACTTTAAACTTTGAACTGACACTGTTCCATTTAGGCCTCAATTTATATATGTAATAGCTCTTCCCATGGGAAAGAAGTTTGATTTGAACCTAAATCGTTTTTTCCTATAATGGAGAAAAACTATAATATAATTCTGACGACATATTTACTGATAAACGCAACGCCATTTTGATTGAATACGTACAAATTATAAATAGATTATAACCGGATTGACGAACTTCCCGCTCAAGATGGTGATTAAGCGTGGCAGCGCTCTCTCATCGACATCAACACATCCACGTCCACATTCCTCACCACTGCGTGCAGAACCGCGAGCAGTACCATTGTGTTTGAACGCGCCCAGAGCAGGAACACGGTGTCCCTGTGCTCCAGGCGCTTTTGAACAACGGTGCCAGTGCCACGGACATGCAGCAGCCCTATATTCTCGATACAACTCATGCAAAATGTCTTCGAACTGATGAAAGGGCAAAGTACGTAAAGTATAGTAACAAACAAAATGGCGGTACGTCAGCAAATTATTGGTAAGGTTCGCTGAGAGCCTAATAAATACATATACCTCTGACAATTTGATTAGTTAGCAATGAAATGTCATGATAATTATCAATGCAAAGTAAATAAAAGTACCTTATGATGGCTAGACGAGTGCTCCAAACAACTCCGGTCCATGTTGTGGAATCGCGTAATGTATTGCGCGTGCAGTATAGCGGAAGTCAGCTACGGCAACAAATCGGGACCAAACTTGGTACACTTTATTAAACGTTGTCATGTAATTCCACGCCAGTGGACAAGAGTAATTCCAATAATTTGAATGTAGTTCATAATAAATAAATGCCTTTTCAAAAATCTTTGAAAAACTCAGTTATTTGATATACTTTACAACACATTCAAACATATAATTTATAGTCATCAAACTCATAATGTGAAAAGATTTGTTTGATAACAGTACAATGTTTAATTACCTTTATTGTGAAATCATGTCCCACAGAAGTAAGAAACATGCAAACTTTTCTGTCTTTGTCAAGTACTACATGTTTGTCACATTGTATAATAACATTTATTATGAATAATAATAATTTAAAATAGACAAATCCTGGTGAAGAACAGTACATTGGACAGTATAAGGACACCGTTTATTTATTACCGTTTGTTTCTTAATGTATGTTTTATTGCTTGTTAAAACATTTTAGAATACATTTAAAAACATGTAAAAAATAATATTAAAACAAAGTTCATTTGAGCTAGCAGTTACAGCAAGCCCTGAAAGACAAACCTAATGTTGTACTTAAAACAATTACGTTTTCACCAACCAGCCGTCTTGAGTTATTATTTTAATTGAGAGTACTTTATTATATTTACTCAATGGTGTTGAAAAAAGTGAAGATTTTTTTTTTAAACGTAGATTACTTAATATAATTAAGTAAAACCAACAATAGTCGCAATTCATTTTTTTGAGTGTACTTTAGCAGGATCAGTTGAAACTACATGTCCAAGATATTTCACTTGATGTTGAAAGAAACAGCATTTACACAGGAGGCGTTACAGCACGTACGCGTATAGATCGCATCTACACACTCGCAGCGCTTGTATCTAAACATTTGGCCCAGACTCCACCGGGCGCGTAAAACGGACGACGTATCCGTCCAAACGTTTCATCTCCGTTATCTCCATGAGGGTGAATGGAAGTGGCTCCATTGCCTTCAACATGTGTCCGTCCAGCTGCCTGTGCGACCTCAGGGATGGTGAACATTACAGAGCCATGCTCCCTGTAGAGGTTTTCATAGAGTCTCTGAATAGTGCTCATCCCAAGAAGTCCTGGGACATGCCGCTTTTGTCTTGAGAAAGAAGTAAGTCCGTATGGATCTTCAACAATGAGCACTCCACATGCTGGTAGAGTCCTTTCTAGGACTGTCACGTCCACCTCTACATAGCCGTGGTAAGGAATAGCGAGTCTGTTAACAGCTGTCAAATTAAGCCACCTACAGTTATTAATTACATGCATGACTTTGAGTGAATTGATCGCACAACTGGCCTTTCCTGATGTGAATCACTTGGCAGTGGCTGTCTAGAGTAACGGGCAATGTAGCCCACTTTGTCACACCTGAGACCATTTTTAGCTGTTGACCATTTTGAAGGAGTGGTTTTAAGCAGGTTTGCAATGATTGAAGCTGCGCGGTTAATGTAGCAATTTGAGTCTGTTGCTGTTTTAAGAGCTCAGCAATAGTCTGGAGCTCTGTGGGTGTTTGTTTTTGCGCTATAGGGGCAGCAGTTCTCACATAATTACATGCCTTGACACTGTTTCTGATTGCCACTCTTTAAATTGCCACTTTTTATATTGTACATAATATATCCTGCATTTAACATGTTTGCACATTTCTTTCTTTTTGCACAATCTTGAGTGTTTCTATCCATGCCAAATGTGACATCCTTTGTGAGATAAATAAAGCATATCTTATCTTATGCCTCATTACAGCCATAGGATAATTGTGTGTGAGCATCTCCATCAATACTTTCTGACCATCTAATGGCTTCTTCACGAACCTCTGACATTCTTGTCCTCCATCCATCCATCCATTTTCTACCCTTTAATCCATTTCTGGGTCAGGGGGGTGACAGTCAGAGATGCCACCCAAGTCTCATAGCACCAGCCCCTCACTGACCCTCTGCAGGTGGTGAGTCCACAGGAGGACGGCTGCTCTCTGAGTGTGAGCATAGCCTTGATCTTTCAGTGGGGGCTTTGGGCAAAGTGGGGTTAAGTGTCTTGCCCAAGGACACAACGACAGCAGTCATCAGTGGGAGTCGGTGGAGAAGGTGCAGAGGTGGGAATTGAACCCACGACCTTCTGGGCTTAAGGCCAATGCTCTACCAACTGAGCTACTGTCGCCCCCTTTCTTCTCATTCTTGTCCTGTTTTACCAAATCCATCAGATGGCGTTGCAGCCTACCATCCCTCACATGTTCCATAAACTGGTCCCTAAGCATGGTTTGCTGATTAGGAACCAGGATCAGGATTGCTGTCAAGGACACAGTACATCAAAGTCATTAAAACATGTGAGAATTGCCTGAGTTCATCCAGAGTGATCATGGGCCTCTTGGCTGCATCTCTGATCAGTCTTTTCCTTGTTTGAGATGAAAGTTTGGAGGGACGGCCGGGTCTTGGTAGATTTGCAGTGGTCTGATACTCCTTCCATTTCAATATAATTGCTTGCACAGTGCTCCTTGAGATGTTTAAAGCTTGGGATATCTTTTTGTATCCAAATCCGGCTTTAAACTTCTCCACAACAGTATCTCGGACCTGCCTGGTGTGTTCCTTTGTCTTCATGGTTCTCTCTGCGCTTTAAACAGAACCCTGAGACTATCAAAGAGCAGGTGCATTTGTACGGAGACTTGATTACACACAGGTGCATTCTATTTATCATCATCAGTCATTTAGGACAACATTGGATCATTCAAAGATCCTCACTGAACTTCTGGAGTAAGTTTGCTGCACTGAAAGTAAAGGGGCCGAATAATATTGCACGCCCCACTTTTCAGTTTTTTATTTGTTAAAAAAGTTTAAATTATCCAATAAATTTCGTTCCACTTCACGATTGTGTCCCACTTGTTGTTGATTCATGACAAAAAATTAAAATTTTATATCTTTATGTTTGAAGCCTGAAATGTGGCAAAAGGTTGAAGGGGGCCGAATACTTTCGCAAGGCACTGTATGTTGTGGAATGTTGAGCGTCCTGGATCATCTCCAGTCCTTTTTGTGAAAACCCACTGTCGATCTAACGGACCATTCTGCATTTGCAAGAAAAAACTCTAAAACCCAGCCAGAAAAAAGTGAGAAACCTCAGGGAGAACAACATTAAGAGAGAAATCTGTTCCCACAGACGGACTGGATCCAGGACTCAAGCTACGAAAACAAGGACCAAGGCCACACAGCGCAGGACTCAGGTTGTAGAACGAGGACAGGCGAGGTGCAGGACTGAAGCAGCTCCAAGGCCGGGAGGGAGTGCAGCCCACGAGTCAGGTTGGACAGGGCAGTCTGCAGGTAAGTAAGTAATCTTTATTTATATACCGCCTTTCACAGACCAGAGTCACAAAGCAGTTTACAATTGTTATTTTTGGGCATTTGTCTCTCACTCCACACAGAGATGGGAGCGGGGTCGCCAGTACAGGAGGCGCACGCCAGACCTATTGTACATGTTTTTAGTGGTAGGGGAAACCGGAGTACCTGGAGGAAACCTACACAGACACGGAGAGAACATGCAAACTCCACTCAGAAAGCCCCTGGGATTCAAACCCAGGACCTTCTGGCTGAGAGGCAAGAGTGCTATCCACTCAGCCACCGTGGCAGATGCTGCAGAGTAGGCTTGCGTCACGCGGCACACATACACACTGGCAGAGGCGTGGTGGCCAGGCGCTCGTCCGTCACATAACACAACGCATGTTTTGCAAAGACAAAAACATACTCCTGACTGCTGCTGCTGTATATTAGTTCTTTGGCCTGAGATACAGCAGCAGCAGACAACACAGGGACAGCAACAGCTGCGGCACAATGCAACAGTTTGCGTTATGTGATTTACGCCATTAAAATAGTTCCGCAACTAACAGCACTAATATATACCTTGGGGAACCATATGAGGCATCGTGAATGAACTCAGACTCAGGTCAGTCAGTTAAAGTGGCTTTTATTTTGTTGAAAACATTGATTCCAGGCTGAGTGATGCCATTGTGATGTAATCTTTACCACAGTTGGGACATATACATTGTTAATACTTTAGTTGTAGTTAAAAACAGCACTATAGAAAAACCATAGCAGCTCCGTTCTGTTTGACTCAAGCCGTACACTTTACACATAAGGTGATTGGAAGATTGTTTGGTTTCATGCAGGGAAATGTTTACTCAAAATTGTTAAACCTCAGAACTTCCTTTGTTAATCTGTAAATAGTCACAGCTGGCATTTTACCAATTTTTGTTCTAGGAGGCCAAATCTAGGAGGCCAAATTCATAAAACATAAATACATGATGAATTTTTAAAGAAAAGTACATGCCTATACATTCTTCAAAAAACAGCTGATTATATGGATAATTTTTTTTTGTTCAAAGTGTGAAACGTAATGATAGCAATTTACTAGAATAAGTTAAACATTTCCGGCAAAATGACTGTGGTTGGAAAATATAACATGAGCCCATTTCCAGACCAGAAAATTTGCATATTTCTTTTTTGAACCCATTATGCAAAGCGCTTCCTCTGCTTCCAACCAATAGCGCTATTACTTGCAAGACAAATGATATAAACAATGTGGTCTTCCAAACATTAGAAAGGAAAGACGTATAGTAGCATTTCATAAAAGACCAGAATAAAGAGCTGCTAACTGGAAACTACATCACCCAGAATGCATCTGTATGAATCAGGCAGTGATTAATCAGCTTGTGCTTGTGTTTAAATTTGAGGTTATTTTGACAGCTTACACTGTATTTTTTACTTAAAAATACTTAAATGTATTTCTTAAATAATTGAAAAATATTTGCAGGGAATGTTTTAATTTGATTTAATTTCATCATTTAATTTAATAATTTTTAATTAGCCAGAAGTGTTAAATAAAATAAAATAAAACAATTTTGTGCGTCTTCATTCAAACAGCTCAAACACACACTTTGAGATATTTTGTGTGACAAATGTTTTCACTGCAAGCCCACCTGCAGTTTTGATGGTTCTGTGTCAAAGTTACTTTATTTATAATTATTTTGTAAACATGTGCAATGACCTAGCTGTCAGACATTCTGCCAAGTCCAGTTAAACAAGCGGTTTAACTGGTTAAGGTGGGTAAAACTATCACTTTAAGTCAGTAGGGAATATGAAAATGTAAATGTCCCTCAATGTAATCGTAAACAATGGAATGTATGAGAATAAGGGTAACCCATATATGTTAACATCCGCTGACTTAATAATGAATTATGATTACTGTATGTTTATATGATGTTTGAGATGGTAGAACATCATTTTTTATCATGCAGTCCCACTTTTGTAGAAAAAAATACATTAAACTTAAAAACAATTTTTGTTTTTGTAGTGTCTGCAACTACTTCAAATCCAGCTGTAAAACTCTGGAAACTTGATATGGACCATTATGGATTTAATCAGAAATTGAGATTATAATGCTAGCAATTCTACCCTGTAGTTTTAATTATCATCAATGCGAAATATTTATTATATATATTCAAATTTATTTTGAATTGTATTTTCTAAACTTTTGTTAATTTTTACTTTAGAGTTGATTATATACAAAAATCAATCAAAGCATTAAAAATCATTCAGAGGTCATCCAGACAACTGAGGATCCATTCATCTTTACTAAGTGTAGATTTTACATTTGAATCAATTATATTACATTTTATAGGGTATGATACAATTTAATAATACAGTTTAGCAACTGAAAAAATAGTCAATTTCTCATCACGATTAGAAAATGTAGCATAGCAAAACACCATGTAATCCTCAAAATTGTGAAATTTCAAATTTAATGAAACAATAAGTCTTCCATTATTTTTACTTTTCCAGCCTTTTGCTCCGATGGCAGAAAACAAAACAAAAACACATGCAAACTCTCATATGTTGTCACAGTATCATATCATACTAGCAAGCTTTATTTGCTTCCGGTTCCCGATTCTTCCCTTGTGTCCACTTGAGTCCATATTACAAGAGCTACGAAAGGGAGAGAGTGGTTGTGTGGAGGCAGTATGAGACAAAACTAGGCAAATACGATTAATAATCAGTTTTTTGGCACAAGTGATTTCAAAAACATCTACTCCAAACGTCTCTTGAGTATTCCATACAAAACACGGAGATTCAAGTTATATTACCTTTTGGGGATTAAGCAAATGCGTGTGCCTGTGTGTGCACAGTCTACTCTAAGCACGGCTTCGTCCCCCTTACGCTTCTACAGTTATTCAGCTCACATGTTACTTTATTATTCATAAGTGACGGCCACAATGGAGAGACGCGACAGTACCAGTAAGGACCCAAGCTTTTCTAATGATCAATGCACACAGGTCTATTTACACAAGAGCTATCTACAAGTGGGGCTGCGGCAGTGGGCTTCAAAGACTGGGCCGCTGTGGTGGGTAAAGGGCAAGGTTGGAAATGTGATTTTTTTCATATTAATTTATTTAATTTCAAAATTAAAAATAAAAAAATCACTTCCAAATCAAATATAATACAAATTAAATAATACAATTACAATTAAATAATAGATTATATCAAATTAAATAAAACAAAACATATCATAAAACTGGTACTCTCGACTCGTAACATTTGAAAATAAGGCTTTTTAATTATCATTCTTTAACTTAGGAAAAAAAAGGAAAGAAAAACCATTTGCACATTTTTAATCAAGCTAAAATGACAATCATGTACCTATAATGAGAATACCCATCTAGAACAAATATTAAACATTTCAATACCTTGTTGGCGTAAGCCTTTAACTTCCACTGCTGGCTACAGTGGTGAGTAAACCCACTGGAGATATTAAAATCAGCACCATGGTTTAACAAAAATTAAATGAAAAGGAGAAGAGGAAAAATCACTCCAACTTTCCAACCCCACCTCCAAACCCAACGACCCATATCGCATATGCTAAAAAACCCACATTTGTTGTAACTGGGTGTGGAGAGTCCAGAACAGATGCACAGGTGTCACAGGTGTGACTGCTTGGGTCACAGAGGAGGAAAGGGGGAGTATGCAGGGCCTCGGCTGGCCTCAGTGCACCGATGACTGGGGCCGGATGCTGGGGTGGGGCCGGCTCGAGACGTCCAGCTGCTCATTGGGTACAGAGCGGCGGTTCTGCTCGGGCCGGTTGGTGGCCATGTATTTGGCCCTCATGCTGGACGTGTACTGGAGACAGAGAGCAGGGTCAGTTAGTGAACAGAGAGGCCTTCAGATGTGTAAGCAATGGCAGGTTTGAATATCAACGTTTGAAGACGGTTTTTTACTACGCAATAAGACAGGACCAAAATTAGACTAACATTCACGATGCCACGTTCCAAATAGAACAGTTACATTACCTTCTGGTAAAAAAACCCCCAAAAAAAAAATCCCTCTCATACTAATGCACCTTGAAGTGTGTTTAGCTTCATTGCCGCTAAGGCCTCCATCAGGAGCAGTGGTCACCACAGTGTTCGCCGGGGACAATTTCCAGATATTGATGCTCGGCTTGGTCCGACTGGAGCTGGAGGATTTTGCCTATGGTACATAGTACTTATTGTACGTATTATATTCTATGTTTTTAGTGGTAGGGGAAACCGGAGTCCCCGGAGGAAACCTATGCAGCTGTGAGTTTGGGCAGATAGCAGAGTCTTGGTACATTGTCAGTTTAGCCACACTCTGTGGATAATGAATTGAACAGTTCTATGTGTGAAAGCTAAGCTAACCTAAGCATACTTAAAACTACTGCACAACTTTGTCCCTGGTGTGCTTTTTTGGCTTCACAATGCTGTTTGGTAACCATAACACTTCAGCCATAGCGCTGAAGTACTCAGAGAAAAGCTGTATATGTGCAGGGAATAGATTACATACAGGTAGCCAACCCATATCTATTTAAGCAAGGTGTGAACATTCAGAATTCATTAGGCTTGTTTTAAAGACAATTGAATGCACTCCGGAAAATGCTGTATGAATGCTTGTGCACGCCCCACTTTTCATTTTGCTTTCACTTTACAGTTGTCTGTTACTTGTTTGTAGACTTTCAGTAAAAAACCTGAATAAAATCTTATGTTTATAGGTGTAAACATGATCAAATGTAAAAAAAATAAAAAATAAAATTGCACACAGTTCAAGGTATATTAGCACTATCGAAAAGCACGGTTTTTTCTGTCCCACAATTTGTGTCGTGAAATGTGTAAAAGGTCCTGGTGTTTTATCATGATGTAGTAAAAAATCTGTATTTTTTGTATGAACCGGCAATGGTCTACATGCATAGATTAGGTCCCGTTGATATCAAACTTGCTTGTGCTTGCTATATATTTCAGCAAGAGATGGCACACACACACACGCACACCCACACACAGGCGGTTAAGTCATTTGGACAGCCGGGTCTGACTAACGTTAGCTCATTTTTGGATTACATGTTAGTGCTCTAGTTCTGATGTTAGCCCATAAGTAAGTCAACGCACACAGACCAACATTTCCTTTGGTTCCAAATGGTTAAAGTTGTGCGTGTTCCATCTTCCACAGACAGGGGCACTCCTAACAGTATGATGTGAGGGTGAAAACAGAGAACACACACCAGCTAACATACACAGACAGTGAAGACAGTGGGGGAGGGGAGAGGCGAGGGGCCGGGCTCAGCGGGCGGAGAATAGGGTACATCAGAAATAGAGCGTTGGGAAGGCGTCTGTGCCGGGCTGCCAAAATGACCTCCAGCACACAGGGGGGTACAGGAGGGTCCTGGAGACACCCACATGAGTTTTACTGTGTGTGAGCCATGTGGATGGAACATCATGAGTTTCATTAGAAAACAGTTCAAACAGGGTGTTTACATACACTGTACAAATATATGTTTTGGTTTGTCTCACTGATTGAAGTAAAAAATAATATATATATTTTTTGCACCCAAGTAGAAATTTGAATTATTTTGCACTATTTTGGAGATTATGAACAATAGCACAAAAACTGTCTTGTGTGAAGTAAAAAATGTTCAACATCGCTGACAGGTTGGAGTCTTTTGTGGTAGTCGTGGATGACTTTCTTTACAGCACTGCACCATAGAAAAAGGGCATCATGAAGAAGATGTTGCAAAAATGTATGGTGGAAATGCGTCTTTCAAATGGACAATGACTCCATGCATCAGGCGAAATTACAAAGGGGTTTAATAATGTAGTTATTGATCTGGAGTGGCCATCGCAAAGCCTTGACTGCAACCCCAGAGACTTGTGAGAGCAAGGCAACATACAACCCTGATGCACTTAGTTTAAACTTGGAAGAACGGGCCAGAATTTCCAACAAAGTACTAATGAAATGCATGTACATGTCGGACTTTGTAGAAATTAATCCAAATGTTCATCTCACTATTGTAACATTGAGCAAATAGAAATAATGTTGGTCAATGTACATAATATATGTAATGTAACAATATGTAACTTCAGACAGTGAGGAAAACATTATACAGTGTCTGTAAACTTGTGGTTGCAAAGTTTATATAAAAGTTTGAAATTCATGAGTAAATACATAAACTGATACAATATTATTAGATGAAACAAATGATCTTCCATACAGAGAGCTGTGAACAGAATTGGCTCGAGTGTCTTTGTGAGTGTCACACAATAGAGTACTGTGATTACTGTGTAATTACTGCTGTAAAGGCACATGCAAGCCTGTTCGTGTGATTCAGAGCCAGAGTGTGCGTCTTTGTGTATGTTTATGTGTGTATGCATATGTGCGTGAGATGCATGCAGGTGCCTGTCTGTGTGAGCCGCATGTGTGTACATGTGTGTGCTGCATGTGTGTACGTGCGTGACCCTCATATGTGTGTGTGTGTGAGCCACACACACACGCGCAAGATTTGCAGCTCACATACATGTGTGAGCTGCATATCTGTGCCTCTGCATGTGAGCCGCATGTGTGTATATGTGAGCCACGTGTCTGTGCTTTGCACCTGCACGTCTTTGAGTGTCTGCTAATGTGTGTGTAAGCTGCATGTGTCTGTGTGTGAGCCACATGTGTGTGTGTGTCTGCACGTGAGCTGTGTGTGTGTGTATGAGTGAGCTACGTGTGTGTGTATGTTTGAGCTGTATTTGTGCATGAGTTGTGTGTGTGAGTGAGCCGCATGTGGGTGCGAGCGGACCGTCACTTCCAGAGTGCACTTACAGAGGGTGGAGGGGACTCCCTGCCAATCAAGGGGGTGTTCTCACACCGAGGGTTCTGAAAGTTAGCGTTCTGGCTCCTGCGTGTTAGAATCAGAGGTTACTATGTTTGCATGAGGCTGCGGTGCTGCCTTGTGCACAAGCCTACACTGCACAACCCTAGACAAGTTTGCACAACTCTACACACGCGACTTACACTGTTCTACCCTTACTCGCTTCACATCTGTTTGAGTCGGCATGTGAACATGACATCAGTCATGTTGTCCTATTATTTTATTATTATTTTATTAAACTATTATCTAGTTCTGACACTAGTTTAATAGTTCATTAAAATGTGTGAAAATGATCAAATTCAAATACATTTATTATGGATACACCAATACAGATAATAGTGTCTGTACCAATACCGGGTCTAGTACTCGTGCTCGTTCATGCGGCCCCTGACGAGTTAGCCGCTGTACCCCCACAAAGCCTAATTCAGACATATTCAAATAACCTAAATCAAACTGAACAGCTCTCAATTCTTAACAACAACAACTGATTACATTAATGTGCTTGTGTATCCTGCTAACGCCAAGAAACAAGTATCTGTCAAATTAAGAATATGCCCGCATTGCTGCTTTGGAGAATTGAGAAACTAATCCAACTGTATAGAGCATGTTAAGAACTTTGCAAAGAGGTATGGCATGTGCAGCATAATCAAGAATAGGTATCGGCTGTCTTTTCACCAAGTAATGCTTGGTGGTATTAGTGCTGTCTGTTCCTTCCTCACATAGCAAACTAAAGGATTTGTTTGTGTAAGCTCTCAGTCGTACAGGGATTAGTCAAAGCAAAGGAAGGTTTCTCACCCATCTTACTTCTTAGCAGGTTTAACCAATGTTTCAACCTTAATCCAAATAACCTTTTCATCCATCCATCCATCCATCCATTTTCTACCCTTTAATCCATTTCTGGGTCAGGGGGGTGGCAATCAGAGATGCCACCCAAGTCTCATAGCACCAGCCCCTCACTGACCCTCTGCAGGTGGTGAGTCCACAGGACGGTTACTCTCTGAGTGTGAACATAGCCTTGATCTTTCAGTGGGGGCTTTGGGGCAAAGTGGGGTTAAGGACACAACGACAGCAGTCATCAGTGGGAGTCGGTGGAGAAGGTGTAGAGGTGGGAATTGAACCCACAACCTTCAGGCCTGAAGGCCAATGCTCTACCAACTGAGCTACCGTCGCCCCTTTTTCATAGGAATGAAATCTTGTTAGCCGCACCCTAATCCTGAGGATAACTCATAAACACATCTAAGAGAGTGTGTTAACGGTCGCAAGTCATCAGCAAGTCACAGACCTATTGTCTACTGAGATTGCTCGAGTGGATTGCAGGTCTCACCACTCCTAGTGACGTGCTAATGAGTTAGGACCGTTAGCCCTAGCAGGGTTATTAGACCTGCTCCCTACCACATCTTTACACACTCTCTTTAATGTGTTTATAAATTACCCTCAGGATTAGGGTGTGGCTAACCACACCCATAGGTCATAAATCTCCAACGCGCGGTCTAAGATTTAATTCCCTTGAAAAGGTTCTCTGGATTAAGGACGAAACGTCGGGAAAACCTGCTAAGAAGTACAGATGATGGATGAGATACAGGACTGTTGACCAAATTCAAACCAATGGAAGAGGGCATTTAAAATGGGTTCTAAAATTGGTATAGCAAGTCTGGTGTTTGCATTCAGTACCGGCAAGTACTAAATATAAAGTGCTCATGATGGTATTGGTTTCGAAAAAAGACATTTAGCATTCTAGAAAAGCAGTTATCTGACGCTTTCAATGTTTTACTGTTATATCTCTACTCATTCCACCATTTCCCTTTTTTTTTTTTTTTACTTAGTGGTTGCTACGCCTACATCTGCTGCTTGTGTCCAACTTCACCATCAAGATTTTGAGTCAAATCTAATATTTATCTATCCAATCTACAATTTAGTTAAATGGGTCTGTAGTAACCGGCCATTATTGTCACAAAAAACAAGCCATTTTCAAATGTAAAAAAGCCGATGGCATAGTAACTCTAGTGAGCCTATAATATATAACTTGATTGGTTTTCCACAAATTACACACTTGTACTGTACTCAATTATGCTCTCTTACTATCGGTACTCAAAAATAAAATTAATAATACAAATTTTACTTGGTGAGCCTTTAATAGTTGTCATCTGTAACATTCACAATTGTTCTGAATAGTTATTTAATCATCATAACGTTTTGAATTGTACTGTGCGTTTTGTCAAATAATGTTATTGTCCATTCAAACTCAAACTGTAAAACTGTGTACGGAACGAAACAATTTGTGAAACTATAGGCTCTTTGAAATTTGTTGATGTCACATTGACACAACCTGACACCAGCCAATAATGTAATAAATTATCAGGCTTTAGTATCTGCCTTTGAACAACCCTAGCCTCGCCTGTGGAGCTAAACCCTGCTTGTATATAGTGAGTGCATGAGCAGGCAGTACGTGGCTGACACTGACCCTGGCCCTGACCCTCCGAGCTCCACATAACTCACATGTACTCTGTGACGGGGGCATTGCTGACAGTGTGGGCCGTGGCAGGCAGACTAGCCTCACTACCGTAGCTGGAGCCGCAGCTGTAGAGGCTGGGCATGTGAACACGGTACAGGTTATCGTGTACTCCGTCGGCGCGCGCGGCACCCTCCTCCTCCCCGTCGTCCTCCGATCTTCAGTGGTGCCAGCAAGGGGAGACACAGGTTTAGTACGAAAGGGCCAAATATATATCAATACCTTATACAGGACCCAATGACCCATAGAAGGCGATGCCGAACAGTTCTCTGTTCCTGAATGGTCCGATATGGGTGTTTTTGCAATTTATTCTCCAGTCTGTGTGTGTTCTTGGAGTAAAATTAAATAAAAAAAATTGCCTTTTTCAAATGTATGTAATTTTATATAAGGACCAGAAAGACAATTTCTAATATATTCCACCTGCCTCTCCTGAATTCCTTCTTGGTGGAATATGCCTTGGTGGGACCCAAGGCATATACTTCAAGTGAAAGCCACCTTTTGTCTTATTTATTTATTTTATTTATTTAGAAAGGGACAATGTACAATTGAACATAAATCTTTCCATTTGATGCATTGTACCGGAGTTAGCCTTAGGCTAATTTGCATCCGTGGTCCCCCGGCAGGGAAGAACACTCCACGTACAGGTGGGTATAATTGCACAAGCATACATACAATAAAATACACATTTGTATACAGTCAGCAGACACACACAGGGGAAACACACAGTCACAGACGTATTCCCACACACATGCACACATTCACACACAGGTGGCGTCAGTACCTTTGGACCTATAGAGAGTGATCACATCGTTGCTCACTCCTTAAGTGTCTTTTCCGTTCCATCTTAATGCCTTCCAGAGTAACACACGGCTTAATACAATTAGGAAGAGCATTCCACTGCGTGGAGGCCTTCACAGAGAAGGCGGAGAGACCAAAGGCAGAACGATGGAAGGGAATAGTACAATCGCGCACAAAGACTATTCTCGTGGATCTAATTGAGTATCTTGCTCTATAGTTCACAAATGATCTTAAACAGTCAGGAGCCAGGCCATTTAGAACTTTGAATACGAGACACAGGTCAGAAAAGCATCTGAAGTTTTCAAAACTCAAAAAAATATTATATTTTAAGATGTTGATGATGAATTTTTAAGGCCTGTTAATACACTTACTCTAGGGGTCTCACTACTGATTCCCCGGCCTGCCCCCAACAAATGATACAGTAAGAGAAATGCGTGAAAATAAGCGCATGCATAATTGTTCTAGCTGCCTCAAGGAAGAAACAGGGTCTAATATGTCTGAAACTTGTCATGTTTTTAACATGTTTTTTGAAATTCAAGTTAGAATCTAAAGTAACCCCGAGATATTTGTATTCAGCAACCTTTTCAATCTTTTCGTTCATAAAATAAATGTCAGAGTTTGTACTATGTGCTTTGGTTTTTCAAAAAAACATGGCCTTTGTTTTACTAATGTTAAGGCAAAAACAGGATTGATCGAGCCATTGAGCCATAGCCTCTAGGGCTCTGGAGACTTTCTCAGCCGCTAGGTGACTGGTGCTGGTGAGTTGATGAGTATATCATCAGCGTAAAGTTGAATTTGGAGGCCCAGGCAGTGATGTGGCAGATCGTTAATATAAGGCTGAAAAGTAAGCCAAGTACAGACCCTTGGGGTACTCCCATGGTAGATTTTAGATAACCTGAGCAGCCATCCTTTACCCTAACACACTGTGTCCTATTTGATAAGTATGACCGTATCCATTTTAGCATTTTGACTGTGTATCTGTCAATAATTACATTAAGTTTAGACATGAAAGACTGTGAGGCAGAGTCCAGATTTTTGGCCCATTAGTTAGAACTGCGGAGATAGGCGTGACTACGTCCGTATATGTGATGCGATCTGGGAAAACCCGTCGGATGTCACGCTGGCACGTTCCGAGTAAATAGTAAAAATAGGACGATTGTCATTTTTTTGGCAAAATTGTGTTTTCATGAAATAATTATTATATAACATCTTGTCTTTAATTTCTGAAAATATCTAGGTGAAATTCACTGGTTTTATACATAAAAAATTGTGATATGTTTTGACGTTACATCCTCCGCTCTGACCCCGGGAGCAACTGCGGCCGCTTTGTGACAGCCGCTTTGACAGCTCAGTGGACGCACTGCCGTGACGTGGCTCCGAGCGTGGACCATAGACATGCGGACAGGATCATAGACAGGATCACAGACACAAGAACAGGACCATAGACAGGACCATAGACAAGCAAACAGGACCAGACACACGCGGACAGAACCCATAGACACGCGGATCATAGACACGCGAGACACGCGGATCATAGATACTTGGACAGGACCATAGACACGCGGGCCATAGACACTCGGACAGGACCATAGACAAGAACCATACGCGGACAGAACCATTGACACGCGTTCAGACAATCCCCAGCTTGTTGCAAGTCCAGGTCTCCCCCGTGTCTCCTACTGTATGCGCAACCAAAACTCACAAAATTAAAGCTCGGGTACCTAATTTTCTCCTTGCATTAAAAATGCTTGGTGGTTGTGGGTGGATATTTATTCTTGATTTTATAGAAGAATACTGGCATTGTCTAATACATATAAAATGTTCAGACACAAAAAAGAAGAGGAAAAGTTACATAAAACACATTCAATTCATTGAATGTTGAAAGAATAAATACATTCTTGATTTTCATCTAATTATTGAGTGTTGTGTGTTTAATTGATGCCAAAGTAACATTTTTTATCTTTTACAATATAGTGACTAAAATAGGTGTGTGCCACAACATAGTAATTCAAATTACATGTGATCGTGGTGATTCTATTTAGAATGTCTATCTGTAAACCTGTTTTTCTCAGACTTCCGTTTCATAAAACCATGTTTAAAAGCTGACTTCAGATAAGGATAACTTTTGTTACACACAGGCTATGATAAAAAGGAAAACAGGTTTGAAAAGAGATTGAAAACAGCTTTAAGATGGTATTAGAATATTGAGTTGGTCAAATTTCACCATGTGATGGATTTTCCCAGATCGCATCCAGTGGGGGCGGGTCCCGGCTCAAAAGTGGCCAAAATGACGTGCGCTGACATGCTTGCAATACCACCCGGGGCCGATGAGGGTGGACCCGGAATAAGAATTAGCCAATGTTAACATATAGCATTAGCTGACCTCTCAAAAACACCTTTACAGGATGGTCCAAAAGCTGGCTCTTGGCCCAAAGCTTGGTTCCACATGTGTGTCAATGCTGAGGGGAGGGAATTCAGTCTACTCAGTCT
Organism: Knipowitschia caucasica; assembly: GCA_964034765.1. NCBI lineage: Eukaryota > Metazoa > Chordata > Actinopteri > Gobiiformes > Gobiidae > Knipowitschia > Knipowitschia caucasica. Next base: position 12,132,469 of record OZ035825.1, on the reverse strand, counting down.
GAATTCAGTCTACTCAGTCTAGTTTACTTGCTGTGAATTTTTTATGTCACTCGTTTAAATGAATGGGGCTTGTGCCGGCTGACGCATCTATGATCGCATCACATATACAGTCTATGATTCCATGTTCAGGTTACAGAGGTCACATATGATGGAGTCTTTGACATACAGCAAGACCCCGCCCCCTTTGCCTGCAGGTCTATCTCGCTGACAGCATTGATATCCCGGAATTGTGAAAATCACCTCCGGGGTGGTTTGCTGCATCCACGTTTCCGAAATGCAACAAAAATCTAGATTTGAACTTGATCACATATATTTTAGTTGATCCGCTTCAGAGACCAAGCTCTTAATGTTTAAGCTGCCGCCAAAAAGTTCTTTCGTTTGAGTTTACAATCCCAAATAACTCGTGCATGATTGACAGTCTGGAACATGCGGCAGGATCTGTGCGTTTAGCTTCACGAAACAGCCGAGAGGACTGTATGCCTGGGGAGTGCTGAGCTGATTGCTGTTTGGAGGCGCACGTGGGACTTGAAGCAAGATGTTAAATAGTCTCTCGCCTCCATGGATGTAGACTTATTGCCGTGTGGAGGAATCAGTGATGAAGTCAGCGTTACTGGTCCTGGATTTAGATGGATATCCCCTGACAACAGCAACAAGATCAACAGACCCCATGTCTTTCTGGATAACGAGGTAAATTTCCACTCCTCGGCGCTTGTCTGTTTACGTGCGCTTATAGGTGTTGCGTAGCCACCATGCAAAACAGAAGAGTAGATTGCAAAGAGACTGAAGACGTTGAGATCCCTATAGGTAGGTGGTGTATGCTGGTCTTTTCCTTTAGCCCGTATCCACCTGAACAGGTGGACACACAGTGGTATCTCAGCTGCTACCAGTAGCATAAAGATGAAACGTCCACTATCTCAAGACATCCATTTGTCGCACTTACAGGGGATCAGACCCTTAGGTCAAGATTCTGGTACAACCTGGTTCATGTTTCGGAAAGATGCGCGGTTTTCATGATGTTTGAGAAAATGTGGACAAGCAGTCCACGCCGCCATCTTCCATATGCAATTCGTCCAACAGAAAGTCTTGCCAATGTGAAATGTTGTGAACATATCAGACCACAACTTTCGGCATATTGTGATCTAGTTAAGGTTGTCCAAAATATAACATTAGACAACATGCTATGTTTTGCTTACTTTAAAGAAAGAGCCTTGTTAGTCACTATTTGACTCTTTCGGTAGAGATCTAAAAATGTGAGGCCAAAAATACAAGTGAAAACTAGATAGAATGCAACTGTTTCTGAGTTAGGAACTACTGACATAAAAAGTTACATTCTTGTGGTTTGAAAGTTTGGTGAAACACATAGTGTAATAGCACTTTGAAGAGGGCTGGAACAAATTGACTGAACATTATTCAGTACATTTAATTGATTATTGAAAATATTAGACTAAGGCCCTGTCCACACGAAGTCAAGCTCAGGCCTAAACGCAAAAATACTTTATCAATCCAGTGTATCGTCCATACGAGGCCGACGTTTTGGGGAGGTGTAAACGAACATTTTTGAAAGTAGGTCCCAGAGTGGAAAGATTTCAAAACTCCGTATATGCCGCTCCGTGGTTACTGCCTCTTCGCAATGTATCTGAGACGCTTGCGTCATCGCCCCGCCTCTTGTTAAAGCACGCATGCGCCGCAAAATAATGACAACAACAATGTAGCTTGTTGGTTTTGTAATCCAGTGCGACCCGAAGCAACAGTTCAACCTCATCGTCCGTCCATACTAATGTAGTACCAGCTCGCCCACTCGCCATGTTGTCTGTTTACAAAATTCTGCGCATGCCCAGTTCCCGTCACGGAAGTTTGGGCTTGATCCCGTCATTGCGTCACAGCGCCACCAACAGGTCTGGCATAGTTTCACAGCGTTTTCAGGCGTATTGACTACATTCATATGGACGCACACATTTACTGAGCTGACCAGGGCACTGCACTGGGAACCAGACCGGTCCCGGGCTCCAGAGGACTATGGAGGTCTCTGGGGGTATCCCAAGCCGGGAATGAGGCCCCAAGCCCGGCCTGGAGACCTCCAGGGACCAGGGGGTGTGGGTTTTGTATAGCATTGACAGGTCCAGTGGGTTTCATACTAATTCCAAGTGCTCCTGGTCCCTTGAACCAGGGGGGTCAATGAGAGTGTAACAACCCGGGAATGAGGCCCCATACTGGGCTCTGGGACCTCCGGGCTCCGGTGTCTGACCTCCGGGGGGATCTCAGACCTCCGGGGCCAGTCTCAGAAGTCCGGGGCCGGGTCTCAGAGGTCCGGCCTCTGGTCTCAGACCTCCGGGGGATCTCAGACCTCCGGGGGATCTCAGACCTCCGGGGGGGTCTCAGACCTCCGGGGCCGGGTCTCAGAGGTCCGGGTCCGGGTCTCAGAGGTCCGGCCTCGGGCCTCAGACCTCCGGGGGGTCTCAGAGACCTCCAGGACCAGCGGGGTCCCTGGAGGTATCTTCCCCGGGAATGAGGCCCCAAACCCGGCCTGGATACAGCAATGAAAGGCCTGGTACTAGTATATAAGTAAATAATACTAAGTGTTAAAACCCTAACCCAGGACCAGCGGGGTCCCTGGAGGTCCCAACCCCAGGAATGAGGCCCCAAACCCGGCCTGGAGACCTCCAGGACTAGCGGGGTCCCTGGAGGTATCTTCCCCGGGAATGAGGCCCCAAACCCGGCCTGGAGACCTCCAGGGACTGGGGGTGTGTCGCTGGAGGTCCCAACCCCAGGAATGAGGCCCCAAACCCGGCCTGGAGACCTCCAGGGACCAGGGACTAGGGGGGTGTCCCTTGAGGTCCCAACCCCATGAATGAGGCCCCTAGCCCGGCCTGGAGACCTCCAGGGACTGGGGGTGTGTCGCTGGAGGTCCCAACCCAAGGAATGAGGCCCCAAACCCGGCCTGGAGACCTCCAGGGACCAGGGACTAGGGGGGGTGTCCCTTGAGGTCCCAACCCCATGAATGAGGCCCCTAACCCGGCCTGGAGACCTCCAGGGACTGGGGGTGTGTCGCTGGAGGTCCCAACCCCAGGAATGAGGCCCCAAACCCGGCCTGGAGACCTCCAGGGACCAGGGACTAGGGGGGTGTCCCTTGAGGTCCCAACCCCATGAATGAGGCCCCTAGCCCGGCCTGGAGACCTCCAGGGACTGGGGGTGTGTCGCTGGAGGTCCCAACCCAAGGAATGAGGCCCCTAACCCGGCCTGGAGACCTCCAGGGACTGGGGGTGTGTCGCTGGAGGTCCCAACCCAAGGAATGAGGCCCCAAACCCGGCAACTCCGTGTGTACAGAAAAAGTTTCTGAAATTATAAGTGTTTTGTCTTCGTGTGGATATAGCCTAATTTAGTAACTACAATTAACTGAATAGTTGACCTGATTTTCTCAATGACTTTTCAATGGAAATGTACAGATATTGCAGATTTTTAATATGATCATTCAAAAGCTGTAAGTATTGTAAATACAAATTTATATTCTGTACAGACTGGTGAAAGAATCCTTTGAATATATACAATTAGAAATTAAATCAGCTGCATTAAACTGTAGATTGGGAAAATGAATGTCAAAAATCTGAGTATGTGCCATTAATGAGATAATTACCCATTAACACAACTAATGTGTTAAGGATGTAAATAAAACCGTGGCAAAGTGTGGACAAGTTGTCCATTTAATCTGTTTTGGGCCGAATAACCGAGGGAGCATCTACTTAGCATCTTCAAAGCAGTAGGTCAGAAGCATAGACTGTATACATAGTTCCCACAGACCAATGAATGTCACATGACCTCCTCGGAGACGCCATCTTTGATGGCACGCTGCTGTGTTTGTGCATTCCATTAAACAGAAGAATGAGAATAAATGTAGATATTCAAACGCAAATTGGAAAAAAAGGGCAACTTTTGAGCAAATAATTGTATATTAATACAATGGCACCACAGTTTAACGTGCTACGGACATGTTTTACATATTTGATCAAATTATGCAGCAAAAATTAACAAGCAATGCAAACATTTCTCAAAAAACTTTAGATTTAATACCAGTTGGAGCTCCATTTAATTATTTTAATTATATTAACAATTCATTTAATTAATGCTAATGCCACACGGACACTCTGGATTGCTGTTATTGTTTATTTTCCGCGTTTTTGACCGTATGTTTTGGTGAATGGTGGGCAACTGATTTTTCCAGGCGTAAAGAGCAGTTTATTTTATGACACAGATCTTTTTACAGAAGCAATGCTGTTTGTGAACATTGTTTTAGCCCACCATAGAACTATTATTATCTATTTAATACATTTACGTTGCCCTCGAGAGCCTCGGACGCGACACCGATCCTCCTCATAATAAAGTAATCTAAATAATGAAACTCTCAAGTTACCAGATATCAGCATACACAAGTTAGTACTGAGTAAATTACGTCTGTCAACACATTATAAGATACGATACGCACCTGACACAAAGTGCTCCGAGCATATTCTTGCGTGTTTTGAGGGAGTTTCTTGCCTGTTTATCTTCGCAAGCCATAACCTCCGTGGTTGTTCTGACAAAAGCTTAGTCTTCTCACATTCATGAAGTCTAATGATGGGTATACTGTAAAATCCAAGTTTAACAGAACCTCCGGCACGATTTGAACATCCATTGACCCAGCAGGAGATGACCATTTTCAACTTTATCACGACATTAACACGTTTCAGCTTCTTTTTCTATTATTTTGCCCACAGCATGCCAACACAAATGGCGCCGGGTAGGCAAATCCCCGTATGTAGTGACGTCATGTGGGAACTATGTATAGACAATTTTAACTCCCTAGCTCAAAAGTGTTTATTGTTCATTGACAAAGTTTTGCTCTAAACTCGCAACGTAAGTACCATTTGTGTCACACTCATAATCTGTGGTTTAGCATGCTCTTCTAGTGGTTATATTTTGATCTGGTCTTCGTCAATCCAGATATGAGCCATGTCAGGATTGACCAATTTGCAGTAAAAGGTAATCATACATACGGCTGAAAAACTCCATATCAGACCATTCTCTTGAGCATGGTGCATCACTCATGCACTTTGAGGTTTTCCCTCTGGGGCACACGAAGTAGCTCTATTCACTCAGCGCCATGACTCATTAATAAGAAAGCAATACATAAGGAAATCTCAAATCAAAAGAGAAATAAGTAAATTGCGAGCAAAACTTTTTCAGGCACAAAATGGTTGGAATGTGAGAAAAGAAAGAGCACATGCTGATTTGGAGGACTGCGAATCCCAATCACTGATGAATGCTGCTATGGGTGGGTGTTTCAAATTAAACTGTAACATGTATAGATCCTTATTTTACATGTTTATTTACTATGAAGCAGTATTGATCCAAAACAAGTTTAGTGCAAATATGTTTATTGACTTGCTAAAAATGCAGACTCATAGCATTTGTTTTCTTTAATGATGACACCATTCTATAATCTATGACACATTTGGCAACATCACTTATCCCAGAGGTGAATAGAAATACTCCTTCTCAGCCAATACGAAACAAGTGTTTACAAAAATACAAGCATTCAGGTATTACAAAAATTATTCATAGGTCATAACCTATTGATTTGTTATTTCTTGTACTACTGTTTATTGTTTCTATGCATAAGGAAGAATATGTGGGCAAGGTAGGTGAACAATCCTCTGATTACTCAAACCTAAAAGAAACAATGCTATGTTTTGGGTAAGAAGATACAAATATCCATCCATCCATCCATTTTCTTCCCCTCAATCCATTTCTGGGTCAGGGGGTGGCAGTCAGAGCTGCACCCAGTCCACTTAGCACCAGCCCCTCACTGATCCTCCTGCAGGTGGTGAGTCCACAGGAGCTGAGATCTTTCAGTGGGAGCTTCAGGCAAAGTGGGGTTAAGTGTCTTGCCCAAGGACACAACGACAGCAGTCATCAGTGGGAGTCGTGAAGTAGGTCTTATGATGGGCTTGAACCCACGACCTTCAGGCCCAAAGGCCAATGCTCTACCAACTGAGCTACTGTCGCCCCTACATGTACAAGATACAAATATCTGAAAAGTAAATCATGATGTAATTTTTCTCCTTTAATTCATCCCACTGTGACATTGAGGTAATTTGATGCCAGCTCAACCTGTGTTTGTTGTTATTGCCCTGAAATTGCTTTTCTTTACATCTGCAGTTGCCAGGTTGGAGGTTTCTAATCTACACTACCATTACGTCATCTATCTGAGAGGGGAGCCTATCGCAGAGCGCACTTTATCCACCAGATGGAGCTGCTGCCTGTGGACAGTCATTATGTCTCCATGGCATAATGGGGGATGCATAACAGCTTTTATTTGATCAAAATATTGGAATTGCATGGATTCTTGTAATTTGGAATCATCTTGTAATGTTCTTTCTTTGCACAAATATATATTCTTTGCCATATACATGGACAATCAAATGTCTGCAGATAGGTGTGGTGAAAACAAACTACATACAAGCGGTTTTGAACATGGAGTCCATGATCCAGTTTCTATTAATAAGCAGTCTTTGCGCAAAATAGCAGCTGAAAGGGAACAAAAGCTAAAACAATGATCTATGTGGATTATAAATTTACTACTGGGTAAGCATTAAGAAAGCCTATTGATGAGGTAATTGTAGCTATTTCTGCATTGCTAAGGCTCAAATACACCATTTTAAGTCAATTAAAACATTTCAATAGAGGATTTAAATTTCCTTTTTAAATACTATTTTCATTCTAAACTCTCAATATGGCTGCTGCTTTTTCCAGCGCACAAGGTTTTCTCTAGTCTCGGTCTTAGTACTGCCTTTTGAGGGATCCCTGGGGCCTGGAGGTGATTGCTGCGACTCAAAGCTGCAGTAAAAGGCTGAAATAAGTGAGAGTGCAGCTATTGTTTATCCCAGCCAAATGTCATATTAGCACCTGGTTATTTGTCTGTATATACTACTGTCAGATGGAATAGCTGTGGATTCAGTTGCCTGAATGTGCACAGCTTAACAAAATTCTCGACTAGTTGAAAGATAGTCAAATGCTGCAAAAATACTTTTGTTTAACCTATTTTAAAATGAACACAATGTAAAGGCATGATATTAATTGTAAAAAACTTTACTTTCTTCTTCTTAGAACATTTTTGCTTGTTTTAAACTTGTCCCATGTTATTTTGCAACGCTTGAGAAAGTGAGAAAAGCCATAGTTTTGTAGGATCTATTTGACTGTTTTATGTATACGAGAAGAGAGAAAATAACTTTGACGTCTTGATGGCTTTGAATGTTTTCTAAGCAGGACAGAGCAGGAGCTATCATGATTTGAGATTTGAAAGGTGGAGGTACACAGGTAAATCTCTGTGTCAGAGCACCTGTCCCAGCTCGCCTGTGTTTTGAGTTCCCGTATTTTTGTTCATTAAACTTTTTGTTACCCCCTGCACTTGAGTTCTTTGTCCGACTCGTAACACTCTGCTTAGTGAAGAAAGGTTCATCTTGTCTTCACAGTTGACAGTCTTATAATTGTCTGATATAGATGAACCACCGAGAGGCATCTTTGAGTGTCCAAAAAAGCGCTATATAAAATATATGCAGTATTAACTTATTACATTTGAATTTTCCCCACTGTGGGACGAATAAAGGTGTTGTTATCTTAAAGCTAGAAGTACACTGCAGGTGCACAGAGGCAAACTCGCATTTAGACTTGTGGATTTGAAACTCCTTTTCTAGCATAATAATGAAAAAGTATTTTTGATTTATTTTGAGTCTGAATTTTTGCATCAAAATCTTATATTTACAAATAATCCTTGTTCAATGCAGGGCTCGTTTTGACCATGTCGAGATATGTAAATAAACAATAAAACAAGCTAAAGGCCATCTTAAGGGCAAGGTTAATGGAACAGTCCAGGTTGCTGATGCCCAGGGCGTTTCCAAATCAGGACGGGTAAAGCGGGGGTGGGGTAGGGGATTGGTGGGGACAGAAGGCTTGAGAAGTGGGCCACAGGGAAAATTAAAACACAGAATGAGAAGTGAGGAGCAACAAAGCTGGGACAAAAACTACCAAACAAAATGTCTGCTGATGCACAACCCATGCATACACTTGTCACCAGAAGGTAAATATGAATTTTAAAATACAGAAAATATTTCAGAACATTGCCTGATAAATGGTGTATTCTCCAAAAATAATATCTTTTATGACCATATTGTCTAACTGTAAGACACAATTATTAAATGTCTGTGGCGAAGGGAGGAAGAACATCCCTCTATGGAGGGGAAGGGTCCAAGCAGGTCCCGCTATGGATCAGGTGTATAGAAATTCTATACAGCTCCTCTATATCTTATGAAACAAAGTATCCCACAGCATGGCTGACAAAGAGCCCAAAAACCCTGTCCCCTCCTCTCCTGACCTAAACCCAACTGAGAACTGATGGGCCAAGAATAAAAGTCAGATGTATTGTGATTGTGAAGGAGAGGAGCACACACCCTCCTCAAAAGGGAACTTGTGTGATAAATTCACACACTGTACGTATTGACGTTGCTTGGTACTTTTACATTTGAATTGTACAAAGCAGTATCCACAACATTATGATTGTCGAGCATAGTCAGGCGTAAAGTGCTCTTTTAGTTTTTGGTTTGTATTGTCCAATACTTATATCATAATCTCATTCTGGTGACAGAAGACATGCACAGCCCCTCCCTCCACAGAGGTTGCCTTGACGGTGCGACCGGTTAGATTTTTGTGTGGTTAGCATGAGTTAGAGTGGTTATGGGCCGGGGTGAGAGTACCTCTTGGGGGGCCAGGTATGTGGCACGCTGCACACAATGGAGGAGAACATGAGCGCCGTGACGAAGGAAAAGAGCAACAGGTAGATGATGCCCTCCACGCCGTCATAGCACAGCCCCGTCAGAGCTTGCACATAATCCTGCGCACAAGCAACAACAGGACACAGAGTTAGATGGGCAACACTCACATCCCAAATAAGTGGTCGGTAGCAGAGCAATCAGCTACCAAGCTCCTTTACTGTGTAATCATCTTCCCATCCACATTAAGGAAGCAGACAAGGCCTGTACATTCAAGGCCAGGCTTAAAACACTCATTTTAGTACATGGTTAGGTTATTTGTCCGGTCAGGTCGTTGTCTGGTCTTGGAGTCTGCTTGTACGGGACCCGGTCCGCTGGATCTTCAACCCTACATTCAAGGCTCTTCATTTTAGCATATGGTTATGAAGGTAAGACTCAGGGAAGGCTAAACATCTTAGATTGTCAGTCAAGCTGCGTAGGGAGTCAGTCTGGGAGAAGTATGGTAACTTCGCACTGGCACTGTCCCCTCTGCACTCAAAACCGCACTCATCAGACCACATCTTAAAAAACACAACCTCAATCACGATGACCTGGCCAGCTAAAGGCCCATCTCCAACCTTCCATTCCTCTCGAAGGTTTTGGAGAGGACTGTAGCTGGCCAGCTCCACGATCACCTCCGTGCAAACTCGCTTTATGAAAAATGTCAATCCGGTTTTCGTTCTGCGCACAGTACAGAGACAGCCCTGGTCAGGGTCACCAATGACCTCTTGATGAACTCTGAGCAGGGCTCCCCCTCACTTCTCATCCTTCTTGATTTAACAGCTGCTTTTGATACGGTCGATCACAACATCCTGCTCCACCGCCTACAACACAACATTGGTCTGTCCGCAACAACTCTCTCCTGGTTCAAGTCATTCCTGGCAGGTAGAGTTGAGTACTTGGCCCTGGGGGACGCAAGGTCACGGCCCCGCATTGTCACATGCGGGGTCCCTCAAGGATTGGTCCTTGGCCCTACCCTATTTAACATCTACATGCTCCCCCTCGGCCACATCATCGGCAAGCATGGTATCTCCTTCCATTGCTATGCCGATGATACTCAGCTCTACCTGCGCACTAACTCTGTCTCCACATCAGCCCCACACTCAGCTCTGGCAGCCTGCCTGGAGGAGACAAAGGCATGGATGGCAGAAAACTTCTTACAACTAAACCATTCCAAAACTGAGGCTATTCTTATCGGAACCCCCCACCAACTCAAATCCCTCCCCATCTCTGGTATTGCATTCTCCGGTCTCACCCTGCCCCTCTCCCCCACTGTCCGCAACCTGGGAGTCATTTTTGACCCCATCCTGTCATTTGAACACCATATCCAAAATCTCTGTAGAATCTCCTTTTTCATCTCAAAAACGTCTCCAAACTCCACTCCACTCTCTCCCCCTCTGACGCTGAAACTTTAGTTCATGCCTTTGTCTCTTCCAGGCTGGATTACTGCAACGCCCTCCTCGTCGGGATCCCGGCAAAAAGCCTTCAAAAGCTTCAGCATATCCAAAATACCGCTGCCAGGATCCTGACGAGGACGCCGAAGCACCAGCACATCACCCCAGTCCTCCGCGATCTTCACTGGCATCCAATCATCCAACGCATCCAATACAAAATCTGCCTCCTCACCTACCAATGCATCCACGGACATGCCCCGGACTATCTCACAGAACTTCTCACTCCTCCGCCCATAACCAGAGCACTCCGGTCCACAGACACCAACCTCCTCTCCATCCCCAGAACTAAACTCCGGACAATGGGTGACAGGGCTTTCCAGGCGGCTGCTCCCAAACTGTGGAACGCCCTACCACCACACCTGAGGGCCCCACAGTCATTGGAGAACTTCAAAAGAGGACTTAAAACTTTTCTGTTTCCTTCTTAACATTGTTTTAACACCGTTTTAACTTTAATGATGTGTGCTTTTATTGTAGTTGTGCTGTAGCACTTTGAGATTTGTATGTAAAGTGCATTACAAATTAAAGGTATTATTATTATTATTATTATTACTTGAGCACTATCCTCTCCTCCTTCCTACTTTATCTGTTTAGCATTAGTAGGATTTTGACTGTAGTCTGTTCATTGCTGTTTACCCGTTGTCCCATTGTCTGTTTCATGGCGCGACAACAGGACTTCTGAACCTGGCCTCCTCCATCTACACCTGTGGATTGCCCTGCCTGACCCGCCTGGGAGCTGCTTCAGTCCTGCACCGGACTTGTCCACGTTCTCCGGCCGCTGCGTAACCCTGGTCCACGTTCTGTAGCTTAGATCCTGGATCTACAGCCCGTCCGTCCGTGTGGAGCGGATCCCTCTCTCAATGTGGATCTCCCCGAGGTTTCTCAATTTTTTCCCACTGGTAATTTTTGTGTTATTCCTTGCCGATGCAGGAGGGTCGGTTGGACAGTGTGTCGGTGTCTAACAAAAAGGACTGTGGTGATGGTCCAGGACACTTTAAGATTCTACAACATGTATGGACATCTATCGACACGTGCTCTATATTCTTTTTTGTGTCTTGACTATTGATTCTCTGAGTTGGGGATTTCAATGGTTTTGTTAAGTCCTCTGAGATGACTCACTGCATGAAAAGTGTGATTTTCGTCTCTTTTCGGCCCTGTATATTACTATGAAACTTCTGGGATTCGGCAGGTAGTTTGTTGTCCCCTCCTCCCTCCTCCACAGGAGGCTTTAACATGTAAATGGGAATGCTGTGAGCTATACAAATGCAAATCAGGGTTGAGGGGGAGCACAACTTGATCTATTCTGCACAACTACTTTCAGTCAGTCTGCAGCATGGATCAGATCACACTGTAGACCCGGATTTTGTTTACACACACACACACACTTGATCATGATTATAGCTTGTGTGAGATTTCATAACACTTTGAAGCAACTTTTGTTAAAGTTAAACTCATCATTCTATCAATGTGCAGAAGCCAGTACTTTTCCCTTGTTTTGTCTATCTGAAGGCCAAGCTACAAGCACACCGTGGAAGCTGCTGATTGGAGGTCTCCATGCCTCCGCTCTGTATAATAAACTTGCATTCTGTTGTTCGTGTTGTTCGTGCTGTCTCTACCATCGACAATAAAACATGTCTTCTGTCTGAATTTAAGACGCGATCCCAGACTTTTTCATCCTCTTCACTTGTCACATCAAAAATCAATTAAATAAATTCAATAGGACAAAAGACATGTTGAAAGTGTAAGTGCTCATCAAAGGATATATGTGTGTACAGACCAAAAGTTTGGATTTTTATTTTCTTCATGATTATGAACATTGTAGATTCACACTGAAGGCATCAAAACTGAATCAACTCATGTGGAATTATGTACATACCTAAAAGAGTATGAACCAACTGAAAATATGTGTTATATTCTCGTGTTAGTATAAAGCCGAGCGTACATCGGACTGGAAACTGATTATATCCGTCGCATATGAGTTGCTGCCCCGCACACATCGACAATCTGACGAAAACGGGCAACTCCCAGTAGCAGACCAGTCTTGGGAATAACAGCGCGTATATCGACACCAACTGGCCGTCAACTACAGTGTGTTTTCTGACATAAACTGTTGCGGGCTCGCAATACACGCAATACACACACGTTGTCGGAGCGGCGCATGGAGCGCGCACATTGGGTCATATCTCCGAAACTGAGGACAACTAGTTGCCGAAAAGTAGAACACGGGCAACTGACTGAAACTGGAGACCGACTGTTTATCTCCAGTTGTAAGAGCGCGCACATCGACCGATTTCAGCAACTGATCATCTCCCATCATCTCCTCTCAGTTGCCAAAAGCCGCCTTGCAACTAGTTGTCCCCAGTTTCTCTGTAGATGTACGCTAGGCTTTAGATAGCAATATGGCCTACGTGCAGGACTCTACAAGGACTCTGATTATTTTGACTATGATGTGACTGTGTCTGTGTGACACGTATGTCTTTCAATGTGTGACGTGACAATGACTATATAAACTGTGTACTGACTCCATTTTGTCTGAGAGAAAGAAACAATGGAAACCACTGGAACTTAGTGTGGTGCGGGGCGGCTTGGTGCGGGGCGGCGTGGTGCGGGGAGTGCGCGCGGGTGCAGGGAGTCGCGCGGTGCGGCGAGGGCCGTTCGACGCCGCTTGCGGCTTTAATTTCTTTCTTTCTTTCTTTCTTTCTTTCTTTTTTCTTCTGCACTTTGAGCCTTAATTTGACCCCTGAATATGCATGAAAAGTTGTTAAATTTTGCCCAAAAATCAGACCTGAGCGAAAAATTTGATATTTTGGTGTTTATTTTTATGGGACTCAAAAAATGCCAGAACAGCGCCACCTACAACAGCCAAAATAATACCCCTGTGGGAGTTCTGAAGATCAAGTTTGTTGTAGAGTCATGAAATTCGGTACACGTGTTCCTCAAGTCAAGACAAGAAAAAAATATTATTATGGCCCCGCCCTCTGACAAACAGGAAGCCCATAAATTTCACTGCAAAATGGAAAAATGAACAGCAAAAGTTTTCATACATGTCGGTTGGAAAGCGACTCCTCCTCGGCCGTTTCACCGATTCGCCTCAAAATTGCTCCACATCATCTCAACACATGTACCTTCAAAATGACCTCAGGGATTTTTGATCAGTGCAACGTTATTCGAGCAGCGGAGCGGCAAAATGTGACCTTTTTTAGGCCGTTTTTGACAACATTAAATTTGCTCCCGTTTACACATACAAAGTCTGATTTACACAAAACTTTAATACATTGTTCAACTCTAGGGTCTAGGTCATTTGAAAGTGAAATGATTCAAATTGACACATTAGCGCCCCCTACAGACTATTTCAAAGTTTTAGATGGGCATTTTCAAATTTAGTTTTTTCAAAATGTTTGAAATTTTGCACATAAATCTGTTTTGCCCTCTTGATTCAAAAAGTCAATTGGGTCCAAGGCTTATTTTTTACCCTGTTGCCGTGGCGACGACAAACGCTCCCCATTCATTGCAAATGTACACCTCACACAAACATCAAACCAGCCTCGGCTGTTTCACCGATTCGCCTCAAAATCGCTCCACATCATCTCAACACATGTACCTTCAAAATGACTTAAGGGAATTTTGATCCGTGAAACGTTGTTTGAGCAGCGGAGCAGCAAAATGTGAGGTTTTTTTTGGCTCTTTTTGACAACATTAATTTTGCTCCTGTTTGCACAAACAAAGTCTAATTTGCACAAAACTTTAATCCATTGTTCAACTCCAGGGTTTAGGTCAGGTTAAAGTGAAATATTGGAAATTGGCCCATTAGCGCCCCCTACAGGCTCTGTCAAAGTTTACATTGGGAGCCAAACCAGCTCTACTTATCATATTCATTACGATTTGACTAACATGCTTCTATGGCTACGGGAACAAATCATCACACGCCGGTGCCACCTCCTTTGAGCAGTGCTGCGTGGTACGGTGTGGTGCGGCGTAGTGCGGGGCGTTGTGGAGCGGCGCGTCGAGGCTTGGTGAGGGGCGGCGTGGTGCGGGACGGCATGGTGCAGGGCGGCTTGGTGCGCGGCGGCGTGGTGCGGGGAGTAAGCGCGGTGCAGGGAGTCGCGCGGTGCGGCGAGGGCCGTTCGACGCCGCTTGCGGCTTTAATTTATTTCTTTCTTTCTTTCTTTCTTTCTTTTTTCTTCTGCACTTTGAGCCTTAATTTGACCCCCTGAATATGCATGAAAAGTTGTTAAATTTTGCCCAAAAATCAGACCTGGTGAAAAATTTGATATTTTGGTGTTTATTTTAATGGGACTCAAAAAATGCCGGAACAGCGCCACCTACAACAGCCAAAATAATACCCCTATGGGACTTTTCGGAGGTCAAGTTTGTCGTAGAAAAATGAGATTTGGTACACATGTTCCTCAAGTCAAGACAAGAAAAAAATATTATTATGGCCCCGCCCTCTGACAAACAGGAAGCCCATAAATTTCACTGCAAAATGGAAAAATGAACAGCAAAAGTTTTCATACATGTCGGTTGGAAAGCGACTCCTCCTCGGCCGTTTCACCGATTCGCCTCAAATTCGCTCCACATCATCTCAACACATGTACCTTCAAAATGACCTCAGGGATTTTTGATCAGTGAAACATTGTTTGAGCAGCGGAGCGGCAAAATGTGACCTTTTTTTGGCCGTTTTTGACAACATTAAATTTGCTCCCGTTTGAACAAACAAAGTCTGATTTGCACAAAACTTTAATACATTGTTGAACTCTAGGGTCTAGGTCATTTGAAAGTGAATTAATTCAAATTGACACATTAGCGCCCCCTACAGACTATTTCAAAGTTTTAGATGGGCATTTTCAAATTTAGTTTTTTCAAAATGTTTGAAATTTTGCACATAAATCTGTTTTGCCCTCTTGATTCAAAAAGTCAATTGGGTCTAAGGCTTATTTTTTACCCTGTTGCCGTGGCGACGAGAAACGCTCCCCATTCTTTGCAAATGTACACCTCACACAAACATCAAACCAGCCACGGCCGTTTCACCGATTTGCCTCAAAATCGCTCCACATCATCTCAACACATGTACCATCAAAATGACTTCAGGGAATTTTGATCAGTGAAACGTTGTTTGAGCAGCAGAGCGGCAAATTGTGAGGGTTTTTTTGGCTCTTTTTGACAACATTAATTTTGCTCCTGTTTGCACAAACAAAGTCTGATTTGCACAAAACTTTAATCCATTGTTCAATTCCAGGGTTTAGGTCAGGTTAAAGTGAAATATTGTAAATTGGCCCATTAGCGCCCCCTACAGACTGTGTCAAAGTTTACATGGGGAGCCAAACCAGCTCTAATTATCATATTCATTACAATTTGACTAACATTCTTCTATGGCTACGGACACAAATCATCACACGGCGGGACCACCTCCTTTTAGCGGTGCTGCGTGGTACGGTGTGGTGCGGCGTAGTGCGGGGCGTTGTGGAGCGGCGCGTTGCGGCTTGAGCGCGGCGGCGTGGTGCGGGACGGCATGGTGCAGGGCGGCTTGGTGCGGGGCGGCGTGGTGCGGAGAGTGCGCGCGGTGCAGGGAGTCGCGCGGTGCGGCGAGGGCCGTTCGACGCCGCTTGCGGCTTTAATTTTTTATTGTTATTGCCAGATCTGGTTATTCCCAGATCTATTAAATGTTGTGCTGTCATGTAAATTAGTTCTTTTACCCTGTGGAATGGACTTCTACCCCTTTTCAACAATGCACCAGCTTTTGGTGAACCCTGTGTCTTTTAGAAACTGTGAAGACTAAAAATTTACCGGGACCCTGTCTCATTGACTAGTTTCATCCCAATGGCATAGAATATAAAAAGGAAAAAAGAACTTATCAATTGAATCGTCGTCTTGTCAATACCCTTTATTGTCTTTTGTGTTTCCTTGTTGACTTCTGCGCGCGCCTCATCAATCTGTAAATATCAAACTTTGTGCACTTGCAAACCTGTTACCTTTGATTCCTCTTTTTCTGATTACAAACACCTGTCATCAAAGCATTAGCTGCATCCTCGCTCGGAGAGGATTTTGAAAAGATTTTAATTTGTCATGCCATCCATTGCTCATTATTAGCGCCTCACTCACTCACACCCCTATGTTAGTGTTGTCCAGTGTTTGTTAAAATCAGTGTGGTATATTTAACAGTACAGACAACACAAAAAATATAAAAACAGACATATAAACAGACACATAAACTGACACACAAACACAGCAGGCCTGCATTTACTCTTGTGGTTGTTGTTCACATCCAATTACAATTTTGTAACCTACATCGTTCTAAGAACTGTGTAGTTCTCATGAGGTATTCACTTGTTGCAACCTTTCTTAAGGTTTTGTGAAAGGGACCCAAAAAAACGTTGATCTTTTAGCCACGTGTTTGCTGGGGCTTATCACATATTGTATCCCGTCATCTATCAATGAGCCCTCTTTCTCTTAGTTACATCTGCCACTGGTGCAGTTTTGATTTTCTCTAGCATTATATATTATACTGTATATATATGTCATAAATATATTATTATAACCAGCTTGGATTCACTTGAGACTTGGATTGGTTTCCAATTTGAACCCCATTTGCTCCATGTGGAGAAAATATTTTGCTTTCCTATTGCACTTTCAATTATACAGTGGGGCCAAAAAGTATTTAGTCAGCCACCGATTGTGCGAGTTCTCCCACTTAAAATAATGACAGAGGTCTATAATTTTCATCATAGGTACACTTCAACTGTGAGAGACAGAATGTGGGGAAAAAAATCCAGGAATTCCAATTGTAGGCTTTTTATAGAGTTCATTTGTAAATCATGGTGGAAAATAAGTATTTGGTCACTTCAAACAAGGAAGATCTCTGGCTCTCACAGACCTGTAACTTCTACTTTAAGAAGCTCTTCTGTCCTCCACTCGTTACCTGTATTAATGGCACCTGTTTGAACTCGTTATCTGTATAAAAGACACCTGTCCACAGCCTCAAACAGTCAGACTCCAAACTCCACTATGGCCAAGACCAAAGAGCTGTCAAAGGACACCAGGAAAAGAATTGTAGACCTGTACCAGACTGGGAAGAGCATATGAAAAGTCCTGGAGTGGCCTTGCCAGTCTCCGGACCTCAACCCCATTGAAAATCTGTGGAGGGAGTTGAAAGTCCGTGTTGCTAGGCGACAGCTACTGTGTGTGCGCAAACTTGGTAAAGACCTATAGTAATCATATGACCTCTGTTATTGCCAACAAAGGTTATATTACAAAGTATTGAGTTGAATTTTTGTTATTGACCAAATACTTATTTTCCCCCATAATTTACAAATAAATTCTTAAAAAATCCTACAATGTGAATTCCTGGATTTTGGTTCACATTCTGTCTCTCACAGTTGAAGTGTACCTATGATGAAAATTACTGACCTCGGTGGCTGACTAAATACTTTTTTGCCCCACTGTATCCATGATAAACTAGCAAAAGTTGTACTAAAGACATAATTGATCTATTAAATATTGAATAGAAACTTCTAAATCAGTGTTTTTGCCTCGGCTAAAAAAAAGGTTGGGGGACACTGCTCCAAATGTCTGAATAAGTATTGTGGCAAAATCATGCAGTTCTAAATTGATATTCCTAAAATCCTAAGCTATCTTGAATCTTGTCAAGGTGGAAGTCCACCTGCATAGTTCTATATGACACTCAACATGCAAAACTACACTGATAATCTGCTTTTGTCTCATATATGCTAAACTGAGGTGTAATGTTTTTGACAATTGTTCTCTAATTATTCCTACAATTCAACGTTGTGTTCTAAATGTATGAACTTGATGTATGAGCTACATTTCTCCTAGTACTGTATGTCGCTGTATCTACTGTATAATTACCTTAAATACCATTCTGTCCGTCTCATTAACCAAAGCCACCACCAGTGTCTATCAATCCACACAGCGACGTGTGTTGTCTCTAAGCAGCTGTGCTCTTTGGTTCAGCTCAGTTGTCTTTTCTTCTTCTTTGTGCACATGACTCCGCCCACTGAGCCTTCTCTTGCTTTGGCCTGGAAACGACAGGCTTCCTTCAGGTCTTTTGAATTCTGCTTGGACATGTCTCTAAAAAGTTATATGAACTTGTGGATTTGGTCTGACCTCTGATTGACAGTGACCTTTTTTCCAAAGTCTTAATTCAGGTGATTCATTCTTCATCAGATGCTCCATTTGTTCTCTTAAAGTCAATGTGTTTGTTGACCTTCACATAACCTGGTCCTTGCTGTTGCTGCTGCTGCTCTCTACTGTTCTTTGTGGTCGTGGCTGATCAGCCATTGAAACAGACAAAAGTTTTCTTCAAATAAACAAAAACATTAGCCTGGCCTTAGCCATCCGTACACTCCGCTCAATAATAATTTCCCTGCATGTAACGTCTGGGTCTGGTCCCTGTGTTTGCGATTGCAATCGGTTGAATTCCATCCAACCAATCAGCGCGCAATGCTACAATTATGAACGTGTGAGATCCGCACAGATCTGAGCATACGCAGCCGTGGCTGTTGAATAAATGCCGCGCTCAAAACTAGCGTATTCATGAAAGTCATTCCTATAAATACTCAGAAACCACCCGTTTCATGCCCCGTTTTTACGACAAGTCAGCATGGAAGTTGGCCAGCAAGACTAGTTGGGAGCCTCAAAAGGCCTGTTAGTGAAACACACTGAGTTTATATTGAGTTTTATTGTATTATTTTGTCAAAAAATAAAAAATTACGCTATATTATTTATACGCGTTTTTTCCCTAGTGTCTAGACCCACTGCAGCACTCATCTCTCTTGAACTTTAGAAATGAATGAATTAATGAATGAATGAATCTTAATATCTCAGCGGTGACTCTCATCAGTAACTGGGTCAAGCGTCAGCGACATTCTTGTGAATGCAATGGAGCGATCTCTGTGAGAGAGAACAGATGCGTATGTGATTTGGAAGTGTCCGTAATATCACTGAGAAACTCCAAAACGTCTGAATGACGCGCACCATATATGGCGAGTGCGGTGGGACTTCTGTGGCACCCGCTGCGCACTTCTCAAAGAGCCACTTCCTGTGAGCCCGTTCCCACAAATAAGCGCTTTGCAATACAGTATCTCTGCCACTGCTGCGTTTATGGGGCTTTATACACAAAACTAATGAAAAAATGCGTTGCTTCTCGCCAGAGGTGAATGAGACAAAACAAATAGCCATGCGTAATTACGCAGCGCAGGGTCTGCCACAGATTTACGGAGAAATAGATGGTCACACAATAAGTAAGTAAGTAAGCCATGTGTATTTGTATATAGCGCCTTCACAGAGCAGCATCATAAAGTGCTTCACTTTAAAAAAAAAAAGCAAAAAACATACAGATGAAAATATTACACACACAAGTCAGATTTAAAAACGAAGAAACAGAAGAGGGTCCTCATCATGAACTGTAATTTATTCAAAGTTTGCGTGTTTCCATTAGAGTTTTTCTGATGCGCAAATTCAAATTTCGAAATGTGATCGTCAATGAAAAAGCGTCTTATAATTTTTCCTACTGGGAATATGTTTAGTGTTGTCCAAATCTTTAATTTCATGCGTGTTTTGGCGTGTTGTGATGAAGGTTGAAATGGATGTAAATCTCATTTACACCACATACTGAATTGGCGTACATTTTGTGCGTACATTTTGTGCGTATACCGTACGCTTACGTCCAGATTGATAAATGCTGAAAAGTGTAAATTATTTGCGTACGCCTCAATTACACCCGGAATGGGCCGTACGCAAGTTTCATAAAAGAGGGCCACTGTGGGGAATGGAGCGTTATCACAGCTGTTCTTGTGATTTATGATGATATGACTGCTTTTGTCTAACTTTCTGTAGCTCTGCCCTCTTAATTTGCATTGATTTGCAAGACAACAAGAACAGAATAATGAATTGTGAATAATAACATCAATAAATAAGGAAATATATTACGATATGAAGAAAATAAATACATGCATGAAAAGTTAGAATTTCGTCACCCTAAACGGCAGGAAATCACGCTCTTTTTCGGGTATCTCAGGCAGTTTTCAAAGGCGCAGTTAGGGTGCCCTGTCCTCCAAACTGCCGCATCCGTACCATGCTAATGTCCCTACTTTGCATATGAATGCATGCGAAACACTGCGGCCGGCCGAGCGCTAGTGGCCCTAATTAGCATATTGAATGCAGCTGCTGGCCAAGCTGCTATTCAGCATTGGCGGATACACTACTTTCAAACTCGTGATTGGCTGGCCCACGTGGGATTACTCCCATTGGTAGCTTACTCCCCATTGGATGAAAATCCTACTACATTCAAATAAGTATAATCTCTCGGGATTGGCTAGCAGATCTGTCACTATTGGTCACCCTGCCTCATAATTAATTAAATAATATTCATATAAATATATATTTATTCATATTATTTATAGAGGAAATAAAAATGTTCCAGGAATATGTTCATACAAAGAAAGCTTTATTAAAACACACACACACAGCTTTATGCTCACACATAGGTAATTAAAAAATTACAACTCTGAAATGTCCAATAGCCTCCTCTGGGTTGTAATTTGGCAGGGTTCTAGATAGACGCTTAATGTGCGTGGCTCTGTACTTCCGTGCCGCCTCTAACCGGGACTGCTGCTTTACACAGAGTTCAGAAAACTCGGCTTTCGAAAAGACGGCGACCGCACAATCCACCCAGAGACACTGTCCACAACGCCGTTCTTCTTCATTGGACATTAGGTCTACCGTGGCACACTTTCAGAGTTCCACTTTGTCACTTTTCTAGCACACTCAGTTCTCGATTCCACCAGCTGAAAGAATCAGTAAATATTATTAGCCACATCAAATCTTTCTTCCCATCTAAACATTGCCAGGATCAAAAACATAGTGCCTTAAGCAGACCTGGAGATTCTCTATCCATGCATTTGTCTCCAGTAGGTTAGACTACTGCCACAACAGCTGCAGTACATTCAAAATGCAGCAGCTCAAGTCCTAACCAGAACCAGGAAGTACGATGGCAAGGAAAGTTTATTTGTCTAGCACAATTCATACACAAGGCAACTCGAAGTGCTGAGCAAAATAAGAAAGCATTAAAATAAATGATCACAGTACATTAAAAAAGATAAATATAAAATCCCTCAGTTGTAGCACAGCTAAACAGAACTGTTTTTAACCTGGTTTTAAACATTGTCAGAGAGGAGGCCTGTCTCACTTTAGCTGTGCTACAACTGAGGGATTTTATATTTATCTTTGTTGATGTACTGTGATTATTTAATGCTTTCTTTTGCTCAGCACTTTGAGTTTCCTTGTGTATGAATTGTGCTACACAAATAAACCTCCCTTGCCTTACTGTGCGATGCAGTTTAGTCTTACCCTCTTTCTTCTCGCTCGACTCTGAGCTGAGCTCCCCACCCCCCCCCACCAACTCCCCTTGCGCACCAGTTCCGCCCTTCAATTGAGTTTTCTTGGCTTGGCATATTGATGGTCTCCTCGCGATACCGGTCTCTTAAATAAGTCTTTACAGGCGGGAACGCTAGAAAATCAATAAACAGAGTGATATGAATAAAATAAAGCAAAACGGCAAGTCCCAGGCAACGTCACACAAGGAAAGGAGAAGAAACAGTTATACACTTACACACATATGTCGTCTTTCATCAACAGCGTGGGAAATCGTGGACCTGTATTTGTTCACAGTGGTATTTGCAGATTATTGCTGTTCAAGCAATATAGGTGAGTCACCGGTCTCAGTTTCGAGGCTAGATTCGTCTGGTGAAAAACAAAGTGGTACAGGTATGATTGGTATCATTATACACTATCCATTTCCAGACACAAAAACATGTGTAGAATAAACCATATTCAATTTCCTGGGATTACATTAACAATACTTTACATAACCTTTTTGAGAAAATGGATCCTTCAATGAAGAAAAAAAGTGTGAGATTCTTTAAGAGCATAGCTTTCTTTTTGTTTTCGGGAAGGCATTTGTCTAAGGAAAGAAAAACACTCATGGTCAAAGGACTTCATGGTTACATAAAATGGCTAAATTAATAGTATCTACAAGTACATATTTTCACGGGGACCTAACCAAGAGATAATCTACAGGAGAACATCTACCAGGTCATTTATAAAAGAGATCAGTACTATTTATCTTACAATGGGGAATCAATAACAGTGCTGAGAGAAACTGAATTGTTACGTGATTATTGTGAAAGGTCTTTCAAGTGATTTTCATTTTATTTTGAGTAAATATCCTTCCACTTGTAAGAAGGAACTTTTAAATATTAACTGAGGGAAACAACATACCCATGTGTTTCACTCATGTCACTGACGAGAAGGTCGACAAGTTGTCTTCGAGAGCGGTGACTTAGTGATCTCAAAGAATTATAATCTTTAAGGATCTCTCGGTCACCAGGGTTTTCCTGCAGTTCCACCATCTACAAACACGTGAAAAATGTAAAATGACAATCTACAATTGTACCAAAAATGTCCTGATTGGATCTCCTTGTGACTGCCACAGAGGATTCTCCTTTAGGAGGAGACTATGGGTTGAGGTCAATTGAAAGTGATGGTGTCCATTTCCATTTGAGAAAGATCTGTTAAAAAAATAAAACATCTAAATATGATGCATTACTTATAATACTTTGTCATTTCATGATTTTGAATGTGAAATAAATGTGTCTCTCCCGTGTCTCCTCCTGAAGCAAAACTCCTGAATTTAAAGCTCGAATACCCACATTTTTCCTCCATGCATTAACAATGCATGTTATTTGTACACAAAAGTAAAATGTTGTGAACAAATAAAACACGCAACAGGCCATTTTTTATGATTGTTTTGCAGACTTAAGAGCCCTGTGAGTCCTTGTTTGACTTTTTGGACTGAGAGTGGACTTAAGGTTTTTTTTTTCCCCACACAGTTAGTGCCACTTTATTCCCAAACTCTAGTTAACTCATTATATTGAGAAATGTAGAGTTACCTTCAAGTGTGTGTTGTGACCGGGTGACGTCACGGTCCTTTAATATATTACGTGTCATTCACACTGGACAGAATAAACCCGCCTTAACGAAGTGTTTTCCCCCAGTTTAGCTTTAGCCAAAAGGTTACAGCAGATATAACAGCTTCAAGTTTTACTTTCATTTTTGTCACTTTCTTTTTTGTACTGTTTTTTTTTCCTGTATTATTTGAATTGATTTTTCAGGTGGAGGTTAAGGTTGTTAAAGCAGTACTGAGTAAGTTATCACCTACAAGTGTCACTGCTTGTTGTGTCTTTTTCATAATTGTACATAGGAGTAAAACACTGTACTGACAGACAAGACAAATGGAGGGGGATGTACTTACCTTTCTCCTTTTCCCCATCTCCTCTGCTGCACATATGTGCATTACAACACCAAACACAATCATATGTCATTTCTTTTTGTTATTGCTTTATGAACTTACACAGGAATCGAGGTGCCGGACAATCTTGGAAAGCTTAGCGCCAGCAGCCCCCCTTTTGGCCTTAAAGAGCTTGATGAACTGTGTCGTTAGGCAATCCAATGCTTCAACGAAATCATTGCCCAGTTTGGAGCTGGTGATCTGGTTAAATTCTGCCAGGACCTGCAAAAAAAAACCATAAAACACTTCAAATTAAATGCATAGTTGTAAAAAATGTGTACACATCCTTCTCTCTGTATAAAGTGCTGGCCAGCGCGCTTTGACATTTTCCACAGGTAGAGCAGAATTGACAAATTCTTGGTGTCGGACTGCAACAAGCTGTAAGCAAAAAAAGAATAATCAATATATATAAAACAATATCACATGATTTTTGCTCAAATGTGTTTTAAAGGAGATCTAGATTCACTCATTATTAAGCAATGGACTTAATAAACAAAACAAAAACATGAACAGAAAGACAAAAGTGACAAATGAGATGAAAAAGTACAATAATAAAAGTGAAAGTCTTAGCGCTCAAACAAAGACAGGAAGAGTGCAAAACAAATGTTAGATATTCCACAGAACTCTAGTCCACAGTCTCCGCGTATATCAAGCTCTGCCATGAGCCCAAACTGCTTTTCCTTCGGTTCTTTCGAAGCAGTCTGCTCTGAGCGCCTCGTCCATGCTCCTGCAGCTCCATGCTTCACAGAAAGTTATCACACACGGAGCAATCACAGCGGAGCTTCCTTGCGGCGGCGGCCCGCGTAGTTAGGGCCGGGAATATGGCTCTGAACACGGCTAAAGTTAGCTACTAACATTCACCGCTGTCCTCAGTAAACTCTGAGCGGCTCTGAACACGGCCAGTCACTGCATTCACCGCTGAGCTGGTCGAACACACGAGTTTTATAAGATAATATAGTCGAATGTGTACACGTTCTTAACACACTTCTTTAGCTTTATACATTTATAAAAATTAACAACGTGTCTTAACACTTACCGTACATTCAAAAGAGTCCTCTCTTCACGTTCCACGAGACTCCACCGTCGACTTCAGGCAAAGTATTTCCTTGCGTTTTGCGCATGCGCATTCAGTTTGTGAAGTCCCCAAGTTTTGGTTGTGTAAAGAGAGTGATGATAACACCAACAGCCGTTTGTGTGTATGTATATGTTTATATATATATATATATATATATATATATATATATATATATATATATTATTATATATATATATATATATGGTGCTACTTTGAACCGAGAATATAACACATATTTTCAGTTGATTACCTTTTCATTTAGGTATGTACATAATTCAGTTTTGATGCCTTCAGTGTGAATCTACAATGTTCATAGTCATGAAAAAAAATAAAAAATCCAAACTTTTGGTCTGTACTGTACATACATATATCCTTTGATGAGCACTTACACTTTCAACATGTCTTTTGTCCTATTGGATTTATTTTAGTGTGTGTGTGTGTGTGTGTGTGTGTGTGTGTGTGTGTGTGTGTGTGTGTGTGTGTGTGTGTGTGTGTGTGTGTGTGTGTGTGTGTGTGTGTGTGTGTGTGTGTGTGTGTGTGTGTGTGTGTGTGTGTGTGTGTGTGTGTGTGTGTGTAAACAGTTTTGAGCATTTACAAAATCCGGGTCTACAGTGTGCTGACCTGATCCATTGCTGCAGACTGATGAAAGTAGTTGTCAGCAGGAGCAAAGTTGTGCTCCCCCTCAACCCTGATTAGCATTTGTATAGCTCAAGCATTCCCATCCCTCCTGTGGAGGAGGGAGGAGGGGGACAACAAACTACCGTCAACAGCCGAATCCCAGAAGTTTCACAGTAATATACAGGGCCGAAAAGAGAGACGAAAATCACACTTTTCATGCAGTGAGAGACGTATGGCGAAGCGTGTAGATACAGACAGAGTGAGACGTAGAGACAGAGATGTACACAAAGAGGACGAGATGTGTTTATGAGAGAAGTTAAGGATTTTTTTTGTGAATTTTTGAGAAGTTAGAGAGTGTGTGCAGTGTGTCTATAGTGTGTCTAAAGGGTGTCTCTAGAAAAGCCTTGGCAGTAGTTTGATGAACGTGATTATTGTTGTCAGTTTCATGGCCATGATGAATTGACAATAGCTTGACTAATGATCCATCAGTTGAAATCGAATTCAAGCTAAATTTAGATTCTTAAATAGTGTTACCTGAGGCCCAGGACAATAGAATGACTCTTTGTGTTTTATGATGAACTCAAACTGAAGTTTTGTTTTTTCTCTCTTTTGTGCTGAACGAGAGCAAAGGTGTTTGACCAGAGCCAAGTCCAGGGGAGAAAAAGACGACCTTCCTCCTTTCAACAGATCCAATGAAAGCTGCTCTTCATCAGGTGCGGTGTATTCTATCCACAAATGTTTCCCATGATGCACTTGTTTGTAAGATGACATTATTACACACAATATGTTAATCTGTTATAAATGACACAGGACTTTGGCACTGACTGGGCTGAGAAATGTATATTTTGTCTAAAAATGATCAATCATTTTTGAATTTACCGAAATATGTTCTAATATTTAGGTTTTATTGAGTTTTAGGAATCCCAAAAAGGTTGTCTATTGTTGCTACCTGGATTAGATTTATATAACAGAATAAAGTAATAGAGTACCACAAACAAGTTAAAATTACAATACTTATAAAGTAAAATAGCATTACTCAATAAGAATAAAAAGAGAGAGAAATTGGTAATAGTGTATTGACTTATAATTGAGACAAAGTTATTGAGTAAAAAATAATAGGATGTTGTTGTTTAAATCTCTTATTACAAATTTAATAAGGGGTAATTTAAATTGATTAGAAACAATAAAAAATTGACTTTTGTACTTTTAATTCATTGCGCGGGTTTTTAGAGTACTTTGTAAAATGGACGCGGACAGTTCTAAACCTAGTTTGAATAAAACTATCACACCAATAGAAGTGGTACAGAGAAATAATCCACTTGTTGACAATATCAGTAACATTTCGAAAAAATGGTATTGTCGCTGGCTAGACATCGACTGTTGCTGTCCAATCAAAGGGACGTTTTGATCTGAGTCATCAAAACTCCTCAGATCCATTTTGTTTGTCTCCACATACAAAGCAGAACAAGCAGAAGACAACAAAGACAATAACATGCAGAGGTCAGACTGAAATCAACAACTTGATTCCAGATCTCCAAGTCTAATGGAGCAAACTGACTGAAGACACAGCACTGAGACTGATGCAAATAGACTCAAGACTAATCTGAGAACAGAGGAAGGACAAACAGCGGTCCACAGGTGCAGACAGCAAACCTCAGTGTTATGGGACATGGAGACAATGAAGAGGACAAAGAACCTGACAGAAGACACCTCATGGTGTCAACACAGAGACTTTGTAAATGGTGGCAGTTTTGGTTGAGTGGCTGCAGAACGGAATGAGAGCAATAAATTATGAGAGAAGGTTTTAGAAGGTTATTTTTTGGGTTTTAAATATCCTTTTTGAGAAATAGGTTTGAGGTTGAGAGACATTTGCCATAAAGACTGTTCAGTGGAAGCATTTCTGTCCAGCAACAGAAACAATTAAAGCATTTTTATATACATGAAAGCAAATAATTTAAATTTGCTTTCATGAAGTCATCATATAAGCCTTGGTACAAAGGTCGTACAGGTCGGGCATGAAGAAGAAGATCCACTTCGAGAACACACAGAAGTTGAAGGCCATTTTTTGGCCCATTAGTTAGAACGGCGGAGATAGGCGTGACTCTGTCCGTTAATATATACAGTCTATGGTAAAATCACACATCAGCATGGATTAGAGACATTACAACTGTTTCTATTTTTTTGCTTAGATTAGAGATGCTGACAGTACTAAACATCATAGAAATAATAGAATAAAGGATAGATTTTACCTGAAACAGAGATTGAATAAAGTGTTAAAGAAAGTTTCTAGATTATTTGTGAATGTTTTACTGTACGCCTCCATTTGCAGAGTGAGTGAATGTGATGCATGTGCGTTTGGAACAATCTGGAGAAGAAGAAGCACATTCATTTGCCAACATCCTGCTGTCGAGAGGTCAACAGTAGATGAGACCTCCACTCAAAGAGAATGTCATTAATACATTGGATTACATCTGTGGATAGAAGGATAGAAAGATATAATTGCTAATTAAAACTTGAGAATAATTGGAAATAAATCAGTTGAAATGGTAAACAATAATATTTAGATCAATGAAGGATCTATAAAAATCTGTTGAAAGAATGAAAGGTATTTTGAAAAACGCATTTGTGAAAAAGTTTTTGAAAGTGAGTTTTGAATAATTACACATAATGGGAAAGATGAAGCTTATGTGAAATATATGAAATGAGATGATCCACATATGTTTCAGAAAAGAAGAGTCTTATCAAAGTTTGGGGAGAGTCTTATGTGTTACAGTGGTCACTTCTGGACTGAAGTGGTTGTATCAGATCAGAAACCAAAATAGTTTACTTTGATCATAACTGTTTCTTAGTCTAATATTAATTGGGGGAAATTGTCAGGACCATGAATACAGTGGTTCTCTGAAAGAAGTAAGTTTTGTATAATGATTGAAGTGTAGTCTATTTTGAGTGAGTCACTGATGTAAGAAACATCACAGACTGATGCCATAGAGAGTAATATTGGTTACTAGAGAATAAAGTACACAAGAGTCACATTAAGACTGATTAGATGTTTGATCTGATAACAATGACAATTACTTTATGATAATAAGCTGGTGTAAAGGTATCTATAAGTTGAGAAGTGACTACTATAACGACAGAGTGGGATAATTGTTACATCTGATGATGTTAGAGTGATTAAGGTGGTGCTGGAGTAAATATACAACTATAGTTACTGAATTGAAACCAACAACAACTACAGCTGCTACACAGCTACATTGACTATGACGACAGCTATGATTCTTATCTGACGATAGAATCTATAGAGACTTTACTGATGAGCTGCTACTATTGGTCAGTGACTTCAGAGGGAGTCACTGAAGGACTTTTACTTTCATTTTCAGTATCACATAGGAAGTTCAGATTCAGATACAGATTCATTTATTTGCCATTTGCAGTAAAACCACATTGGAAAAACTGCAAAACATCCCTAGTGTGTACCAGATGGCACACACCAGAGCTCTTGCCACAGTTACAGATGACTGTATGTGATCTGACACAAAGGCCTATGTGTTTGGATTAATGATAGTATTTCTGGAGCATTTAAGGTGAAAATGACTTTATTTGATATTGGACTTTTGACTTTTGACAATTGGACTATGGGTTGACTATTTAATCATTGACAGTGTTTATTTCAAATGAGGAATTAGATTACACATATGGTATGGAGTTATTTTTCTGAATGATAATATTTATAATATAACACAGATACTTTAGGGTTTGCTAATGAGACTATAAAGGGATTTGCATTTTTCAAATACTCAGAGAGTCATCGGTTAACACAGTTGATTATATTTTAGCTTTGCGAGGAGGTTTAGCTGAGCATAGCTTTGAACGTGTGTTATACATTCATTCCAATTCTGATAATATGACTGATATTAGATTCATTTTCATGTTATTTGCCATTTGCAGTAAAATTACACTGATATGACAGTGGGACTGATGTTATTGATGCTTTGAAAATTACAGAAGGATTATCTGAACACAGATTATTAAAGAGGGTGGTTGGACTTTGAATTTGACCTACTTGATAAATACTTGACTTAAATAGTTACTTGCATTGACTGAGAAACATGGACTGACATATGTAGGATTAAAAAAGGGGTGTTGAATCCAAAAGGGGAAACACCCTGTTATTAAACAATTATAATACTATTATCTTTCATATATATGTATGTTTTATTATACTTATTATATTCTAATGACTTTTCTTTTTAATACACTCTTTTATTTTATTTTATGCTCATTTGATTATGTTGATTGGAGTTCCAGATACTGGTTGGGTTTTTCTTAACCTGGCAAGAGCCAGATTGATGACTCTAATGCGTTCTCCACAATATCAATCTGGGACTTCTACAGGAGAATCCTTTTGGGGAAAGGAGGGATAAGCAGCAGAATACTTCAAGCTGATTGGGCGAAGTGACGTTGTGTGCCCGCCTACCAAGGTTGCCGTCCAGAAATGCACAAAGCGCCTCTCGCTGTTCATCTTTCAAAAAAGAAATTGGAGATTCTGCTAAAACTGACTTGATAGCCTCAGCTACGCGTCCGTCCTCCTGCGTAGCCATGTTTGTTTTGCTTCGACCCGGCACTTCTTGCTTTCGTCAAACCCGGATATCCCGCCCTCAGACTGGCGCGTGATTGGCGTGAACACCTATATGTTCTACTCGAAAAGGGTTGGCGGGAGTGGGACAAGATGTATTCTCGAGGGTTTGTGAACTCACAAATACCGCGAGAATTCAGCTTGCAGGCAAGGTTAGGTTTTTCTATGCTTTCAGGAGAAAATCATGGTGATGATTAATGGACAATGGACACTGGACAGTTGGACATTGATGACAATCAGGGGTTTAAAGAGCTCTGATGCAGAGACTGGATTTCATCAGGAGAAAGTATCGTGAGAACTGAAGAGATCAACAGAAGGACGGAAGACGAAGAAGATATTGTCTTAATAATATTGGGCCTCATTCACGAACGGTTTTTAAGAACAAATTAGGGCGTAAATCCTACTTACGAGGATTTTACGAAGAATGTGGCATTCACAAATATTTCTCGTAACCAGAATTTCTCTTTGATAAGTACAAATCCTACGAGTCCTCAGGAGCACTCTTACGCACATTCAGTGCCGACATGTTCGCACGCTGGTGTTGTGAAGTTCCATCAAATACAACATTACAGTGATATGTTTGTCATATTGATGTATGTATTTATTTATTTATTTGTTTATGGTAATTTAGGCATTTTTAAAATTCATTTGTAAACTAAATGTGCCAACGCTTTATCAAATACATTGGAAATCATGCCGTCAGTGACCCCATCCTATTTCTAGGGGACATTTCTCCATCCACGGGCTACAAAACAATGGAATATATACTGCTGCTGCAGGAGGACCGCGCTGGTCTCTCCATATGGTCTCTCCAGTCCATGCGGTCCCTCTTCGGTCCGCGCTGGTCTCAGTCTTTGCTGTCTCTCCTCGGTCCGCGCTGGTCTCTCCATATGGTCTCTCCAATCCATGCAGTCTCTCTTCGGTCCGCGCTGGTCTCAGTCTATGCGGTCTCTCCTCGGTTCGCGCTGGTTTCTGTGTGCTGGTCTCTCCAGTCTCTCCTCGGGTCTGCATTGGTCTCAGCGCTGGTCCGCGCTGGATCTTCTCCCAGGGTCCAAAATATTTTGAGATTAATCTCATAACATTTTGAGATTCATTTTTAAATTAAAACATAATATATTTTTAAATTAATCTTATTACATTTTGAGATTATTCTCATAATATTTCGACTTTAAAGTCAACATTTTATGACTTTATTCTCAGTCTGACAAAAGAACAAAAAAAGGTGACTCTTTTGCTCCGTGTAACTCTTTGCTTTGACCTGTTGCCGTTTCTTCTGGCGTCTGCACACGGCAGTCCCTTTTATGGGCATTAATGGGCGATTACCTATGCGAAGCACCTATGCTAATGAAGCACCTGGCACGTGCGCTCCACTTACGAGGAGTTGGCATTCATCAATCTAAGAGAACAGCTGCGAACAATTCAGAGGCTTACGAGTGCGTTGATGAATCCCACGTAGGGTCTTCTTAGAAATCTACTTAAGAACGACTTGAGAATAAATGTAAGAAGTTTCTTAAGAAGATATTCGTGAATGAGGCCCACTGTGTGTTCTTATATTCTTTGTGGTGATGTGTATTTTTGCAGTTGATGTTCAGTGTTGGGGATAAAGCATTAAATAAACTGATTAAATTGATAGATTTAGAATACTTATTTTACTGAAATACTGAATACTGAAATTGAGTGACTATAATTGAACACAGTTAATAATACTAATACTACTTTAATTTTAATTCTTAAATTCCTAGATTTAAACATTAGGAGTAGTTTAGTTTAATATGAAGTTGATTTAGTTGAGGATTGGAGTCCATGCTGAATATTTTTTGATTGGATTAAATTCAATCCCCCCACTGAATATCTTAGTCATGTGAGCTTCGAGGCTGTGAGTGCGATGTTTGTAGTCGTCAACAAAAACACATGAAGACAAATGAATAACAATGATGTTGAGGCTGTGAGAGAATTTTTACAATAAGATAATATGACTTTGTTTTTTGCCCTCATACTCACAGTAAGGAGACAGGTATAATTGCATTTAGTGATCAAGCATGTGCTCAATCAAAAGGGGGAAATGTGGTGTCTGCTATTATTAATTATTACTTAATTCTACATACATTTATGGGTCTTCCTATGTGTAGAATGTGTCAGCAGCATTATTTGCTAAAGACTGCTGACCACTTCCCTCAGCTCATAAGATTTCATGTGACACTGGGAGGACAATAGCATCTTAGACAGAGGCCTGTCATGGGATGGCATGGGACTGCAAATTCTGTAATACAATATATGGTTTGTTAAAGTGTGTATTGTGACCATGAGGCGTCTGATACTTAAGCAAGCAGCATTGTCATTCTGCTCTACCATCTAGCGGGACCCGGACTAGGTTAGTCTGTAATTTGTCTGCATTCACTGGTCAGTGCGGGAGAGAAACCCAGTTAGATTATTTACTACAGATGGAATGATAAGTGTTTCTTTTATTTTCTTTGAGGGCAATGTTGAAGCTATAAGGACTTTTTCTGAACAAATCAGGGCACAACATGCTATCCTTATCTTACACTCAACAAAAATATAAACGCAACACTTTTGTTTTTGTCCCATTTTCCATGACATGAACTTAAATATCTAAAATTCATTCCAGATACACAATATTACCATTTCTCTCAAACATTGTTCACAAATCCGTCTAAATGTGTGATAGTGAGCACTTCTACTTTGCTGAGATAATCCATCCCACCTCACAGGTGTGCTACATCAAGATTCTGATCTGACATCATGATTAGTACACAGGTATACCTTAGGCCCCGTCCCAATTCTCATCCTTGCCCTTAAAAAGCACACTTGCCATAGAGTTTGCGCGTGCCCGCGGAGATTGAAGGGTGTCCCAATACTTAGGGAGAAGAGGCGAGGGCCTTCACACCGCTAAAAACCACCCTTGAGCGCAAGTGAGGTCCGGAGCTCACTTGCATGATGCATTACGATAGCTGCTGGTAAAGCAGCAGTCGGGCAAAGCCGCGCCACAATGAAAGAAGAAAACATGAAACACCCTTGCGCAAGTTTGTGCGAAACATGAAGAAGCTCCGAGGCGTGCACAAGTTAGTTTTTAAAGCGTGTGTTGGTGCCGTGTGCGGTGACGTTTGCTCTCGAAGCGGCTGCAGCGTGTGGCGCTCACTAAGGCTTCAGAGACGTGGTGCACGTTATTATTATAGATCCATGTTGTAGTTCAGAGCATCGGTTTGACACAGCTTTGTGATCTGCGGGACTGCGGCTGTACCCGTCTGTCTCTGTGTGGTACGTCTCTGTGCGCGTAGGTGTATATGCACGTGCCTGTCTCTGTGTGTTACATGTGTCCGTCTGTGTGCGTGTGTCTCCCTCTGTGTGTGTACATGTGTGTCTTTGTGTGTCTGCCTCTGTGTGTGTACATTTGTGTCTGTGTGCGTGTGTGCATCTGCGTGTGTTTCATAAAGTCATATCTGTGTCACATCTTATCTGTGGTGACTTTGATAATGCGTGTGACGTGGAACACGTCTGCTGCGTCATTTGCATATTGTCCCCTAGATCCAGGGGTGTCCCAATTCTTAGGGAGAATGGGCCTCATTCACGAACCGTACTTAAGAACAAATTTGTGCGTAAATCCTACTTACAAAGATTTTACGAAGAATGTGGCATTCATGAAATTTCTCTTGGGTAAGTACAAATCCTACGAGTACTCAGGAGCACTCTTACGCACATTCAGCACCGACATTTTCGCACGCTGGTGTTATGAAGTTCAATAAAACACAACATTACAGTGATATGTCCGTCATATTGATTAATTCATTTTGAAATCAAATGTGCCAACGCTTTATCAAATACATTGGAAATCTTGCCGTGTATTAGTGACCCCATCCTATTTATAGGGGGCATTTCACGGGCCACAGAACAATGGCATATATACTGCTGCTGCAGGAGGTTGCAGGGTCCGCGCTGAGTCTCTGCGCTGGTCTCTCCCATGGATCTAAAAGGGTCTGCGCTGGTCTCTCCTATGGATCTATACGGGTCTGCACTGGTCTCTCCCATGGATCTATACGGGTCTGCACTGGTCTCTCCCATGGATCTAGACGGCTCTGCACTGGTCTCTCCATACGGGTCCGTGCTGCACGCTCCTGGATCCATACGGGTCGGCGCTGGTCTCTCCAGTCTGGTCTATGCGGTCTCTCTTCGGTCCGCGCTGGTCTCTGCGCACCGGTCTCTCCAGTCATATGCGGTCTCTCCTGTCCGCGCTGGTTTCTGTGTGCTGGTCACTCAGTCTCTCCTCGGGTCTGCATTGGTCTCAGCGCTGGTCCGCGCTGGATCTCCTCCCAGGGTCCAAAATATTTTGAGATTAATCTCAAAACATTTTGAGATTCATTTATAGATTAATACATAATATATTTTTAAATTACCCACTAAACATCCGACGTCCACTCAACCTCCAGATCACGTCAATATCGCGTCGGTCGGTCGTGACCTTTTATTTACGTCCAAACGACGTCTGTGCAAGGTGCGCATCTGGACGTAAAACAATGACCTCCCATATACGTGGATATGACGTTCAATCCCGACCTCCCCTATACGTCGAAAACAGGTCATCGGCCGACCGACGCAGTACGTCTTGATCTAGCAATACAATATATAGGCTGTGAAGCAATCTCAGTGTACCTGACGGTAGTGTAGTGGTTAAGCAAATGTGTGCAGTCTTGGTTACGTGAGTTCGAGCCCACGTGGGTGTATTATTATCTTTACATATTTGTTTTGATTTTTAACTATTTTTTTCTGTTTGGTTAAAGACTAATAAACACTCAACATAGGATTACGTAGTGGCTAATAATAAAACTTGTGAATGTATGCATTTGTTGTGCTAACAATCTCAAGTTTGCAAATAAGGGGTGAGCACTTGATTTTATGCAAATGCATGGGTTCACAAGTTTTATTATTAGCCACTACATAATCTTATGTTGAGTGTTTATTAGTTTTTAACCAAACTGAAAAATTGTTCGCTAAAAAGTGAAAAGTCAAAAAGTTTCCGACGGGGATTTGAACCCGCGTCATTGCGACTGAAGTCTCTTTACTCAACCGCTACACCACCGCCAGGTATGTTTCCTGACTACTGGGAAAAATTTATAGATAACACCCTAAACAACCGACGCACACTTATGCGAGGTTACAGCCTGACACGTGAGTCGCTCGGTCGAGGACCTGTTTTCCACGTCTAAACGACGTAAGGTGTGCATCTGGACGTAAAGCAATGTCTTCCCAGACGTTGATATGACGTTGAATCTGTACCTCTGTCGCTGCTCTGCTTTATTTACTTGGAATCACCCTCTCTAGTAAGTACACAGTCTGCACAGTTTTTAGATATAGATGTATCATTTCCACTTTGAAAAGAGTTGGAGACAGATATTAAGTTGTTTTCTCACGTATACGTGGATTTTGTTAAGTATATTTTGTATATTATCTGTATTTTGAATTGCCAGTGCATGAATCTATAATGATAACGGCTGGCACTGCTCAGCTGAAAGGGAGACACCTTTTTTTAGTTCTTAAGTTAAAGTTTAAAATATGATATTGTTTTTCATATTTCAAACTATTTTTAACACATTAGAATTCTTAGGTTAGACTGTCCAACAAACTATGTGTTAAAAAAGGTTAAGATTCTTGAGTTTTAAAATAATAATTCAATTCCAAAATGTAAAGTTACTGTATATTTCACAATGGTTTATAAACTGCAAAAAGACAACAGTACTTAGTAAACTAAGTTTAAAAACAAGGAGATCAGCTTTAATATTTGGGACACTCCCATCATTTAGACACCTGTGATGTCATCAGTTGGAGTTGAGTTCAGGTGTGGGACCATGTGGGACCATAGGAGCACACAGATGTTACCTGCTGCCGAAAGAG
This sequence comes from Knipowitschia caucasica, assembly GCA_964034765.1. NCBI lineage: Eukaryota > Metazoa > Chordata > Actinopteri > Gobiiformes > Gobiidae > Knipowitschia > Knipowitschia caucasica. The sequence continues at coordinate 12,096,585 of OZ035825.1, read as the reverse complement.
AGTTTAATGGTCGTGTATTGCTTTGTTTAATAAATGGATTTAATGTCTTCCCATTAAATCTTCAATGTCAGAGACTTTCACTTCTTCTCACTGTGGCTGTTTAAATGAGCCACTACAGTTGTTATTTTTGTTATTGTTAGCTGCAAATATTAAATATCCATTCATCTGCTGGTAGCAAGCTAACTAGCACTTGCAACTCTATTCAATTTCTTACTTTTTCTTATAAACTTTAAAACCAGCCATATGTTAATTAAAATACATTTACCTTTGCTAATGCAGTCAATTATTGTGAAATCCATAGAGTATAATTTCATGATTGTTGCAATAACTAATGTTCTATGTGTATTCCTAATGTGTCATGTGTGTTTCAGTCTTACAGGTGTCAGACTGTGTTGAAGGTGTTCAAAGGTAAGAATCACACTCACACATTGATTGTTCTACTGTATTATTATGTTGTTTTGAGAATAAACCATTATTTGGTGTATTCTCTTTGAAAACATCTATCTTTTTCTCAGATTGTTCAGCAACTCACTCAAGATGAGGGAAAAGAGCAACAAGGGGAAAATGCCCCCTCGGAAATGCAACATGTGTAGAGTAATACAGGGTAAGTAGCTTTCAGGGCTCATTTGTCCATGTGCAAAACAAATGCACATTTGCAATTGTTTTTACATGGAATTACTCCAATGACCAAAGCCTTATCCCAAGTTTCTCAGACGGAGTGTCTTCCAGTGTCTCGAGCTAGTGCAGTGCCAAGGTTTGTGTCACATGGTGATGGATCGAGTGGTTTGAGGCATTAATAGAAAGTTATGTGTTGTTATATCACTTTGCCACATTATGTTGAAACTAAACATGTTCCACATTTTCAGGTGCTGTGCTTGGACCTTGTGATGAGAGACTGAAGACCAAGAGAGGACACATGTTGGAACATCAACATTCAATAAATGCATTCTTCTGCCTTTCAGATTGTGTTTTTACATCTGGGGAACCTAGAGTGTAGCTTGTGCCTGTTTTAATACTGATCCAAACATAGGCGCTACAATCATGTTTTTTTACTTTGGCATGAACTGTTCAGTACAGTAGTGTTCATAACATTGTGCCCTGTGTGCTTTAACTTGTACTTTGATGTAGAGAAACATGATTTTTAATGCAGCTCCATTTGCAATAATGGCTGATATCCTTCTACTACAGTTGTTCTAATGATTTTTGAATGCTGTGTTTATCGTTTATTGCCCAGAGTCAGAACTAAACATGATATAGCTGCATTTCAGATTCACAAGGCTAAAATCTGGAACGGTCTTCCTGGAAATGTGAGACAGGCTTCTTCTTTGACAATGTTAAAATCCAGGTTTAAAACACTTCTGTTTCTGCTTCAACTGAGAGATTTTATGAGATTTTATTTGTATCTTTTTAATTTACTGTCAATATTTATAATTGTAATGCCTTGTTTGATTGTTTCTATCTTTTGTTCAGTGCTTTGAGTTTCCTTTTGTTTTGACTGCTATACAAATAAACTTGCCTTGCCTATTGCAAAAAGTATGTCTCGACCAGTGAGTGATTCTGCAGAGGTTAAGTAGGTCAATAGGACTGTAAATGGACGTCATATAAACGTCAATATTTTGGTCATATAAGACGTCGAGAGGACGTCGGACCCGACCGGTTCTGTACCACATTGCAACCTTGAATGAACGTGTCATGACATCTGCTTGCTTAGTGGGAACGACTGAAAACGAACGTCATATAAACGTCAATATTTTGGTCATATGAGACGTTGATAGGACGTCAGACCCGACCGGTTCCGTACCACATTCAAACCTTGAATTGACGTGCCATCAACGTAACATTTGGAGGTTGAGGTGACGTCGGGAAACGACGTCGAGAAAACTTTCATTCTGCACCCACCAGTGACCTATATTCTACGTTCAAATTACGTTGATTCAACGTCGGCTTGCTTAGTGGGTAAGCTCATAACATTTTGAGATTAATCTCATCATATTTTTAGATTAATCTCATAATTTTGCTAGTTCGATTTAATTCTCATAATATTTTGACTTTTAAGTCAACATTTTATAACTTTATTCTCAGTCTGGCAAAAGAAGAAAAAAGGGTGACTCTTTTGCTCCGTGTAACTCTTTGCTCTAATAAACATGTTGCTGTTTCCTCTGGCGTCTGCACACGGCCCTGCAGTCCTTTATATGGGCTTTAATGGGCGGTTACCTATGCTAAGTACCTATGCTAATGAAGCACCGGGCTCCCAAGCACAAGCAGCGTTTCCGTCGAATTGTTATTCACGCGGGTAGTAATGACGTTCGGCGGAAACAGTCCAGGGTGTTGAAGCTGCAAGTCAGCGCGGTGTGCAAGCTGGCTAGCACAATGGCCGACACTGTCATCTTCTCTGGGCCCCTACCTAGCACTAGCAGTGCAGAAGCATTCAGCAGACACTCGGCTTTCAACCGCTGGCTGTCTGGCTGGTGCCCTCGAAGTGGTGTTGTTCATGTTGACAATTGGAGTGCCTTTAGGGGAAAGCCCGGTCTCATCCCCGGTCTCATCCCCGGTCTCATCCGCTCGGATGATATCCACCCAACGTTGGTGGGTACATCCCTTTTGGCTAAGAATTTGGCCCTGGCTCTAAATTGTTCTGCCCGGCTCAAATGACGGTGCAGAACTGAGGCCCGGTGCAGAGCTGCTCTGCCACAACCTCTGTGCCCCCATCTGTTCAGTTACTAGCCTCAGAAGCTAGTCAGATTGAAACTGTGTGTGCGTGTGTGTGTGTGTGTGTGTGCCTGTGTGTGCTCAGTTACTAGCCTCAGAACCTAGTCAGATTGAAACTGTGTGTGTTCCTTGCTTGAAGTCTAAAGCAATATATGCGAGGAAATCTGACCTGGGTGTCAGACACAGTAACTAAATAAAAGTTCAGACAGACAGAAATAGTTCTAAAAGTAGGGTTGTTAAACGTGGATTAATGAACGTCAGATCAATCTCGTCTAAATCGCTTCTCAACTACGTTAGATTGAATGAGTGCACTCCTCCGACGCATGTTAACTACCAGAAAGCGAGAACTACAGGTCGCGGCGGCAGCGTTGCGATTATATCACACACCAACTTACTTCTTAGTCCCAAAACCAACAATACTTAACACTTTCAATCACCTGTCCTGGGCCGAGAAAACAAAAAGCGGTGCTATTTATAGTTTTATACCGACCTCCTGGTCCTTACAGCGAGTTCCTAACAGAATTCTCTGACTTGATTTCAAACCTAGTTTTGGAATGGGAAAACATAGTTATAACTGGAGACTTCAATATACATGTGGACGACAGCACTGACAGCTTAAACAAAGCTTTCAGCGCCGTACTAGATGGTGTTGGTTTTACACAGAATGTTGAGGAACCTACTCACATTCATAACCACACCTTGGACCTTGTCCTGACCTATGGCTGTGATGTCTCCAATGTTGATGTCCAGCGTCAAAGCTCGTTGCTGTCTGACCATTTCTTGATCACGTTTGATCTCGATTTGGAGGACTTTCCTGCGCCGCAAGATAAAACCATAATGAAAAGAACCTTAAATGATAAATCTATCACAAGGTTCAAAGAACTAATACAGCCCATGTTGAATACTGCTGCAGGTGAACCTGCTCACAGCTGCTGCAGTCCCTCAGTCATTGACCAAACGGTGGACAACACTATGGAGTCTTTAAAATCTGCATTAAATGCAGCAGCTCCTTTAAAACAGAAAACTATTAGGATTAGATCATCGTCGCCCTGGTACAGTGTTCAACTCCACACTTTAAAACAGGACATAAGAAAATTGGAGAGGCTATATCGCCACTCCCATTTGGAGCCTGTCCACAGGGAGTGGAAAGCAGGTCTCCGAAACTACAAGAATGCCCTTCGCAGGGCTCGAACTCAATACTATTCAACTTTAATAGAAGCCAATCAAAATAACAGTAGATTTTTGTTTAGCACCGTCGCTAAACTCACAAACTGCCATAGCGCAATCGAGCCTAAAATTCCAAGCTCACTGAGCAGTGTCAACTTTCTCCATTTCTTTAATAATAAAATTACATCCATCCATGACAAACTGGAGGAGGTTACTCCTGCTGTTGGTAGTGGACAGGCTGAAGCGGCATACTTGACTTCCCACTTAGACTCTTCAGTGGGCCTCAATAAATTCATGGCTGTGAGCCAAGCAGAAGTGATCTCTGTGGTCACATCCTCAAAAGCCTCAACTTGCATGTTAGACGCAATCCCAACTTGGCTCTTCAAAGACATACTTCCTTTTATAATTGAGCCTATGGTAAATATAATAAACGCATCCATACAATGTGGCTATGTCCCACAAGCGTTTAAAACCGTACTATAGACCAATCTCGAACCTCACTTTCATATCTAAAATCCTGGAAAAACTTATAGCTGAGCAGCTTTGCTGCCACCTGCAGGAAAATAATATGTTTGAAATCTTTAAATCAGGATTCAGAGCTCATCATAGCACTGAAACGGCACTAGTCAAAGTCACAAATGACTTACTACTAGCTGCTGATAATGAATAAGTGTCAGTGCTGGTCCTACTGGACCTTAGTGCTGTATTTGACACAATAGACCACAGCATTCTACTGCAGAGCCTTTCATTGATCAGCTAAAAGTGCTTATTCAAATTTCCCACAAGGCATGTGTTGTTTTGTCTCCAATGTTTGCAGGCACCTGCGCTATCTTTGTCCTTCACATTCCACCACCACACACGGCCACTCAAGGCCGACACTGGACTCTTATCTATCTCAGACTCACAACCCATAACACCAGTTCCAGTCCCCCCCCCCCCCCCTACATGTCTGCCTCTCTCTCTTTTTCAGTCTATGGTGGTCTTCCGCTCCACCTCCCCCACCCACACTCCCCTCTGACGCGCTATATTGGACGAGGCGGGCCAGAGTGATGACTTCCCATTAAAAAGATCCGCATGTTTTTCCACATGTACCGTGTCTCTCCCCATGTTTGTTGAAATATATGTCTGTTTTGCTCTATGCTGTTGAATAACTGTTATTCTACTGTTTGTCGCATGGCGCCGTAAAAATGGCGCCGTGGCAAGAGCTCTGGTGTGTGTCGTCTTCTGGTGCACACCGGGGTAGTCTTGCACAGTTTTCCAATGTGGTTTTACTGCAAATGGCAAATAAATGAATCTGAATCTGAATCTGAGAGGCTAGAATGTGATATAGGTCTTAGAGGAACAGCCCTTGGCTGGTTTAAATCCTATTTATCAGATCGGTATCACTTCGTCAACGTAAATCAGAACTCGTCGCCTTATTCTGGAGTGGAATTTGGTTAGGAAACATTATTAAAAAGCATGGAATTAATTCCCACTGCTATGCAGATGACACACAGCTTTATCTGTTTATGAAGCCAAATCAGACAGATCAGCTAGAAAAGCTTAGTGCCTGCATAAAGGACCTTAAAACGTGGATGACTCTTAACTTCCTACTTCTCAACCCGGAGAAGACAGAAGTGATCCTACTCGGTCCGAAGCGCCTGCGTGACTCCCTTTCTAACCAGATAATCACTCTCGATAATGTCGGTATTATACCCAGTAACACTGTGAGGAGTCATTTTTGACCAAGAACTCTCCTTCAAGGCTTATATAAGCCAAGCGACTAAAACGGCGTACTTCCACTTACGGAACATCGCTATAATTAGGAATCTCCTTCCTAAAAGTGACGCGGAAAAACGTATTCACGCTTTTGTCACCTCAAGACTTGACTACTGTAACGCTTTATTGGCAGCATGCCCTAAAACCTCTTTGAAGAGCTCGTTCAGAATACAGCAGCTAGGATCTTAACAGGTACCAAAAGGAGGGAGCACATAACTCCGGTGTTAAAATCACTCCACTGGCTCCCTGTGGAGTACAGAATAAAGTTTAAAATCTTCTCTTAACATATAAAGCCATAAATGACTTGGCTCCTTCCTATCTCCAAGACACGTTAGTGTCATTTCAACCAAGCCGAGCGTTGCGCTCACAAAACGCCAGACGCCTGGTGGTTCCTAAGGTCTCAAAAATCACTGTTGGCGGCAGAGCGTTTAGCTACCAAGCTCCTTTACTGTGGAATCAGCTTCCCATTTATGGTAAGGAAGCAGATACGGTCTCCACATTCAAGGCCAGGCTTAGAGCACTCTACTTTAATTTAGCATATAATTAGGTAATATATAATATATGGTGTATATATATTATATATATATATGCTGTATTATGTTATATATTATGTTATATTTTATACAAAATATGTATTATGTTGTGTATTGTGTTATGTTGTATATTATGTTATATATTATGCTGTATGTTATGTTATTTTATTATATATAATATACATAATATGTATGGTAAATGTGATATATATGATATATAATATATAATTAGGTTTGCCTGGATCGGTTTGCACACCTGGTGTGCAATCCATGAATCTTGGTCCTGTAACCTAGGCTAGCCTAGCCGTGGCTGCTGCTACTGTCTCACCTCCTTCCAGATACGCTCTCTTTATTCAAGGCTAGGTTTGAAACAGTCCTCTTTAGTTTAGCATATGGCTAGGAAGGTAAGACTCAGGGAAGGCTAAACTCCTGTCAGTTTGCTGGGAGAAGTATGGTAACTTGAGCACTATCCTCTCCTCCTTCCTACTTTATCTGTTTAGTATTATTAGGATTTTGACTGTAGTTTGTTCATTGCTATTCACTCGCTGTCCCATTGTCTGTTTCATGGTACGATGACGGGATCTCTGAGCCTGGCCTCCTCCATCTACACCTGCGGACTGCCCCGCCCGACCCGCCTGCGAGTGCTTCAGTCCTGCACCGGACCTGTCCACGTTCAGCGGCCACTGGTCCACGTTCTGTAGCTAGCTTAGGTCCTAGGTCATTAGCCTGTCCGTCCGGAGGAGCGGATCCCTTTCTCAAATGGGTCTCCCCAAGGTTTCTCACTTTTTCCCACTGGGTTTTTTAAGAGTTTTTCCTTGTCGATGCAGGAGGGTTTTGTTAAGTCCTCTGAGATGACTTCTGTTGTGACCTAGGGCTATACAAGAATACATTGTATTGTATTTTATTGATGGCATTGTGAATGCACAGAGATAATGTGATGAGATCCTGAGGCCCATTGTTGTGCTATACATCCATGAACATCACCTCATGTCTCAACATGTAGCTGAAGCGAATGTTCAGACGGAAAGACCAAGTGCAGATCCCCCCTCTGAAGCCTGTCAATCTCACAGCACTGCCAGCCTCGAGCCTCAGCCAATCACACAGCTCTGCCAGCCTCGTGCCTCAGCCAATCAAACTGCCCGGCCAGCCTCCTGCCAACCCTCTGGCACCAAGCGGGCAGTTTAAATGGCAGCCACTTCCTGACAAATAGCGCTTCCTGAAAAACCCACCACCTCCCCATCACCTCCTCTGGCTCCCGCTCTCAGCTCCTGCTCTGGCTCCTGCTCTGGCTCCTGCGCCGCCTACGCCCCATTCACACCATGCTTCTAGCCACCACCAGTGCTTGACCCTAGGGGATCTGAGATCATGTTCGGCTGCAATCGATCTCATCGCTGCAAGCGTCACTGCCGGGGGCAATGCGCCAAATAAATAAATCATTTGTACTAATTGTGTCTTTGGTCTCTTCAGATTGAAAATATAATGCACAGCCCCATGTTGCAAGGATCTGTACACAATTCTTGGAAGCTGAAAATGTTCCAGTTCTTGCATGACCAGCATACTCACGACATGTCACCCATTGAGCATGTTTGGGATGTGCTTCACCGGTGTATACAACAGAGTGCACCAGTTCCCACTGATATCCAGAAACTTCGCACAGCCATTGGAAAGGAGTGGACCAACATTCCACAGGCCACAATTGACCATCTGATAAACTCATCTGAAGATGTGTTGCTCGCTATCACACATTTAGTCAGATTTGTGAACAATGTTTGAGAGAAATGGTAATATTGTGTATCTGGAATGAATTTTAGATCTTTAAGTCCCTCTCATGGAATAGGGTTTAGGAGCAAAAACAGTATATTAGAAATCATATTATATTTTGCATACTAAGAAAGAGCCATGCGAGTCATTTTTGGTCTTTTGCGAGTTGATTGGCTGAGTGAGGGTGGTCCTCTTGTTTTCATTTTTCTGTATAGAACAAGCCGATCTAAAGATGTGACAGAGCCCAAAACATACATACATGATACTTTAAGAATTCAGTCTGTGTTAATTGCTGAATGCTGCATTTTTTTCTTCTGTGCTACATTTCAGTCCCCAGAAGGTTTCAGAATGTATTGTTAGACAGACATTTTGCAGTTTATCCGTGAGCCAGTCTGTTTTCTTCATATTTTATTGTACTGTTTTAATAAATAACAATAAATAAGACATATGCATAAATTTCTTCTAATGAGCCCATTGAAGGTAAATTTCCCTCATATTGAAATACCATCTACATATGTATGCCCCCCTTGCCTCACCCACCCTAATGTGCTAAGCACCCCTGAAGTTAAAAGTCTAAAATCTCCCCTAAAAGACACTATTAGTTGTGACTAAGGATCAATGTTGTAACAAACTTATAATGAATAATTAGACATCATCAATTTGACATCATCTGATGTTCATTTTGGCATGTCTGTGACAAGGCCGGACTCACCATGTGCAGGCTGCGGCAGTCCACCAGGGCCGTAAGCTGGTGTAGGCCAACCTCTGTGGAGTTGAGCACCGACTGGATCTGCTGAAGACTCCCCTGTGCACAGCGAATGCAGATATTACTATTATGGAAAAGGAAGAAGCGACTTAGGCCGGGAGCTAGAGTAGGTAAAATCCATGTATCATCCGTTCATTTGATTTTCTAAATAAAACCAACATTTAAAAAACGAATAACGAGGGATCTTTTGCAAGATTAAAATATTGGTTTGTTATTTTGTTTTCTGTGGATCCAAATAAATAAAAAATGCAGTAAACCAATAATTTTCCAAGTTTCCGCCATGTGTCAGGAGCAACCATGCAACATTTTAGGTTGATATGACAATGTATGTGGTTTCAGCACCTTCAGATTTACAATGACATCATTTTGTAAAAAGTGGACCCCAAAAAACTGGCCCAAAGTAAAGAGAACATAAAATATTAGTTTAAAAAAAACATAGCAAAACATATTACCTGGGGGGGGGGTCTGGCTGTCATTGTTTTCATTACCTCATCTTATAATTAAATTGGGTTTGCAAGATTAATGGCAATCAAATTAAAAGCTTATTCATAATAACATTTTGTTTGTTCCAACAGACACAAAATGCTGTCACCATGTTGTCTTACATAAGATAGAGGCCTGTAAGTCACTACTGTATATGAGCCTTTGGGTTGTGATTGGCTGAATGAGGGAAATGTCTGACAGTCTGTTTCTAGTGAGGGACATTCATATAAAGGAGACTGGAATTTCCCTTGAGTTTTTTGACCTGCAACAGCCCACGATAAAGGCAGTAATATTGTGAATTATGTTAAGTGATTCTTTCCTCCAAATCCTTCCATTTGAACTCCAAACATAGGTTTGTGTGTGTGTGTGTGTGTGTGTGTGTGTGCACTTGTTTTCAACTCCTAGTGGGTTCCATAACCTGAGATTCCACTCACGTCATGGGGACTGGTTTTACGTGGTGGGGCCCGAACACCGGACCCCACTGGTCCAAGCTTAATAATCAATGGGTAATGCTTTTCTAACAGTCCTTATGCAGTCTCTGTAAAAATATGGAAAGGACCCCTGGAGGTTTACTTTCCTGAAAAAAGTGTGTTATGTGTCGGAACCCTGGTGGTGGGTTGCGGGATATCAGGGAGGGGCACACTGGGGCAATTTCAGTCCAGCAGGCTGGAGCCAATCATGGAGCAGCACAACAGAGGAAGTCAGGTGAAAAGGTGCAAGTGTGTGGTTCATTAGGCTGCAAGACATCATGGAGGAGCACACTGACGCTTACAACCCACTGGTAAGTGCTGACTACAAGTCATGACTTCAAATTGTTATATAGAATTATTACAAATTATTTGTTGTTTGTGCAGCTTAGTCAAGAGTCCCTAATTGATGAAGTCGACTCAGATTCTGACGATTTAACTGTCAAGAAGAAACCTGTAAAAAAGTATGGAAAAAGAAAAATCAAAAACACTTTTCTTCAAGACTCGGAAAGTGACGAACCAAAGGCAAATAAGATTGTTATCATGCAGCTGCAAAAGAAGAAAAATGGGGGCAGGGTTTACAGCAAGAGACACTTCTGCCTCTACTGTTCAATGTCCTGCCACAAAATGTCCCGTCATTTGACTAGAAAACATGGAAATGAAAGTGACGTAGCCAGAGCATTGGCTCTACCTGTGAAGTCTAAAGCACGTAAACTTCAGTTTGATTTGATCAGGAATAGTGGAAACCGTGAGCACAATTTTGAGGTTTTAAAGGCCGGCATTGGAACTTTAGTCCCAGCTAAACAGCCAAATTCCCCAGTTAAATCCAGTGAGTTTTTGCACTGTATAGACTGTGGGGCATTGCTTAAGCGAAAGTCGCTGTGGAGGCATGTGGCCAGGTGCCGGCTTTCACAGAAAGATGCCCAGGATAAACCAGGTAGAAGTAGGGTCCAGTCCCTCTGCTCCCTAGCCCAGCCTGTACCGGAGGGCATCAGCAAAAAGCTGTGGTCTTTAATTTCGGCAATGCATCAGGATGAGGTCACGGGTGTTGTCAAAGCAGAAAAGGGGATTCTGAGACTCGGAGAGCACCTGTACTTAAAACACGGGCATGATAAGACTAAGCATGATTACATTAGGCAGAAAATGAGAGAAGTCGGTAGGTTAATTAACGAAGCAAAAACCGCAGGGAAACTGAAAACAATTAAGGATTTCTTTATTCCTTCCAACTTTAACCATGTGATTGATGCAGTCAGGTCTGTGGCTGGATATGATGAGGAAACAAATCAATACAAGACTCCATCCTTGCCCTCAAACTCGGCCATAGCCTCAGAAAGCTAGCAGATATTCTTGAATGTGACTCAAAAATGGAGCATTGTGTTGATGAACTATTTATTAAAAACCTCCAACGAAGCCGGCTGCTTTTTGAGAAGAGGTGGGACGTCTGTGTTTCTTCTGCTGCCCTACAGACCCTCCGGCAAGCCAAGTGGAACACTCCGGACCTGCTCCCTCTGACTGAGGACGTTAGAGCCATGCATGCACATATTGAGGTATGTCGACCTGAATATGTGCAAACCCTAATAAGTGAGCCAACGTCTAAGCATTGGTCTAAACTGGCAGTTTTGACTCTTTGTGAGGTCATCATTTTCAATCGAAGAAGGGAAGGTGAGGTTTCAAAGATGCCACTGACAGCCTTTACCTTAAGAAGTAAGACTGGGATCCATTCTGACATTGCTCTGGGACTGTCCCAACTTGAGAAAAAGCTGTGTCAGCATTTTCAACGCATTGAAATTAAAGGGAAAAGAAGTCGGAAAGTGCCGGTTCTTTTGACTCCTGAAATGATTGCTTCGATGGAGGTGCTGGTGGAGAACAGAAGGGCCTGTTCCATCTCTGACCATAACCCATACTTCTTTTCCCGCCCGGGCGCAGACACCCACATCAGGGGATCAGACTCCCTACGCCAGGTAGCCAAAGAATGTGGTGCGGCGCATCCAGAGATGCTATCCTCAACCAAACTTAGAAAGCACATAGCTACTATGTCTACAGTTCTCAATATGAAAGAGAATGAGATGGACATACTTGCCAACTTCCTCGGCCATGACATTCGCATCCACAGGCAATATTACAGACTACCAGAGGGGACACTGGAGCTGGCCAAAATCAGCAAAGTGTTGATGGCCATGGAGCAGGGAAGAGTGACGGAATTCGAAGGAAAGAGCCTCGACCAGATACAAATTGAGCCTGAAGGTAATTCTTGATATTATTAAAATATGTATGATTTTTTTCCCCTAAAGGCCACTTGTATTTTTATTTTCTGTGCGACAGGGAGAGCAGTAGAGATCCTCTCACAAACGGACGGGCTAAAAGAAACTTCAAGCGGAGAACCTTCAACCATTCATCCAGATGCACCCCATGGTAGTGGCAGTGCCCCTTCTGGTAAGTGTACCAGGTGGGGGATTACAGCCAGGCTGCTTGGTCCTCACCCTGGGAGTGTATATTGCTAATATATTTTTATTTCTCTCCCTAGAACGTGTAAGAAAGCCATGGTCTGCATCTGAGGTGAAGGCTGTGGAGAAGACCATGACACCTTTCATACAGACTGGAAAGGTCCCTGGGAAGTCTCACTGCCTGGCCTGCATTAATGCCTCACCAGATGACCTTAGACATCGGACATGGAGTGGCATTAAATTCTATGTCAAAAATAGAATCACTGCAATTCGAAAACAAAATCTAAAATAAAATTCCTTTAAAATAGTTGTTTGGTTTCTATTGACTGTTTTGTATTACTTAAAGTAGTCCCAGTAAAAAAAGATTATGTCTATGGGTCCCATTCTGAACGGCCCTGTCAAAGGGACCCACCAGGTAACAAAAACGTGTATGTGTGGGTGTGCAGAAAGTGTTTTGAGAAAAAAACCCAAGTGTTTAGGCTGTAGGACCAGGCACACGTTGAAAATCAGACTAAGTGTTTTGAGAAAAAAACCTAAGTGTTTAGGCTTTGAGGAGCCCGGAAAGCGGGGCTTACTTCCCCCGGGAATGGGCGCCCAGGCCCGGATCTGAGCGGGAGCAAAGCACACCCCGGTGGTAGCCCAGGTCCGGAGGAGTGCGTGGGTCCAAACCCCATGTCTCTAGCCCCCGTGGTTCGCCTTCTACGGGCCCGAGAAACCGCCACTTTCTTGACCGAGAATAGGCGCTCGTGAGCGGACACGGCCGCGCTGTCCCCCGGTGGTTTCCAAGGGCCATAACTTTCTGGTCCTTTGTCCCCCGCGCGTCAAATTCACACCGCGGGTACCCCTGGACCAGGGGAGTCCCTGGGTCCAGACCGCGAGTCTCTGGGCCTCTGCGTTGATTTTTAACGAATTTCCGGAGGCTCTCCCTGTATTCCCAGGCACACACGCTTTTGGAGCTCAAGCCCCTTTTACGCAGGCCGTAACTTTTTTGTCTTTCATTTCCCATGAGTGAAATTCAGGAGGATGTAGCCCAGGTCCGGAGGAGTGCGTGGGTCCAAACCCCATGTCTCTAGCCCCCGTGGTTCGCCTTCTACGGGCCCGAGAAACCGCCACTTTCTTGACCGAGAATAGGCGCTCGTGAGCGGACACGGCCGCGCTGTCCCCCGGTGGTTTCCAAGGGCCATAACTTTCTGGTCCTTTGTCCCCCGCGCGTCAAATTCACACCGCGGGTACCCCTGGACCAGGGGAGTCCCTGGGTCCAGACCGCGAGTCTCTGGGCCTCTGCGTTGATTTTTAACGAATTTCCGGAGGCTCTCCCTGTATTCCCAGGCACACACGCTTTTGGAGCTCAAGCCCCTTTTACGCAGGCCGTAACTTTTTTGTCTTTCATTTCCCATGAGTGAAATTCACGGAGGATGTAGCCCAGGTCCGGAGGAGTGCGTGGGTCCAAACCCCATGTCTCTAGCCCCCGTGGTTCGCCTTCTACGGGCCCGAGAAACCGCCACTTTCTTGACCGAGAATAGGCGCTCGTGAGCGGACACGGCCGCGCTGTCCCCCGGTGGTTTCCAAGGGCCATAACTTTCTGGTCCTTTGTCCCCCGCGCGTCAAATTCACACCGCGGGTACCCCTGGACCAGGGGAGTCCCTGGGTCCAGACCGCGAGTCTCTGGGCCTCTGCGTTGATTTTTAACGAATTTCCGGAGGCTCTCCCTGTATTCCCAGGCACACACGCTTTTGGAGCTCAAGCCCCTTTTACGCAGGCCGTAACTTTTTTGTCTTTCATTTCCCATGAGTGAAATTCACGGAGGATGTAGCCCAGGTCCGGAGGAGTGCGTGGGTCCAAACCCCATGTCTCTAGCCCCCGTGGTTCGCCTTCTACGGGCCCGAGAAACCGCCACTTTCTTGACCGAGAATAGGCGCTCGTGAGCGGACACGGCCGCGCTGTCCCCCGGTGGTTTCCAAGGGCCATAACTTTCTGGTCCTTTGTCCCCCGCGCGTCAAATTCACACCGCGGGTACCCCTGGACCAGGGGAGTCCCTGGGTCCAGACCGCGAGTCTCTGGGCCTCTGCGTTGATTTTTAACGAATTTCCGGAGGCTCTCCCTGTATTCCCAGGCACACACGCTTTTGGAGCTCAAGCCCCTTTTACGCAGGCCGTAACTTTTTTGTCTTTCATTTCCCATGAGTGAAATTCACGGAGGATGTAGCCCAGGTCCGGAGGAGTGCGTGGGTCCAAACCCCATGTCTCTAGCCCCCGTGGTTCGCCTTCTACGGGCCCGAGAAACCGCCACTTTCTTGACCGAGAATAGGCGCTCGTGAGCGGACACGGCCGCGCTGTCCCCCGGTGGTTTCCAAGGGCCATAACTTTCTGGTCCTTTGTCCCCCGCGCGTCAAATTCACACCGCGGGTACCCCTGGACCAGGGGAGTCCCTGGGTCCAGACCGCGAGTCTCTGGGCCTCTGCGTTGATTTTTAACGAATTTCCGGAGGCTCTCCCTGTATTCCCAGGCACACACGCTTTTGGAGCTCAAGCCCCTTTTACGCAGGCCGTAACTTTTTTGTCTTTCATTTCCCATGAGTGAAATTCACGGAGGATGTAGCCCAGGTCCGGAGGAGTGCGTGGGTCCAAACCCCATGTCTCTAGCCCCCGTGGTTCGCCTTCTACGGGCCCGAGAAACCGCCACTTTCTTGACCGAGAATAGGCGCTCGTGAGCGGACACGGCCGCGCTGTCCCCCGGTGGTTTCCAAGGGCCATAACTTTCTGGTCCTTTGTCCCCCGCGCGTCAAATTCACACCGCGGGTACCCCTGGACCAGGGGAGTCCCTGGGTCCAGACCGCGAGTCTCTGGGCCTCTGCGTTGATTTTTAACGAATTTCCGGAGGCTCTCCCTGTATTCCCAGGCACACACGCTTTTGGAGCTCAAGCCCCTTTTACGCGCAGGCCGTAACTTTTTTGTCTTTCATTTCCCATGAGTGAAATTCACGGAGGATGTAGCCCAGGTCCGGAGGAGTGCGTGGGTCCAAACCCCATGTCTCTAGCCCCCGTGGTTCGCCTTCTACGGGCCCGAGAAACCGCCACTTTCTTGACCGAGAATAGGCGCTCGTGAGCGGACACGGCCGCGCTGTCCCCCGGTGGTTTCCAAGGGCCATAACTTTCTGGTCCTTTGTCCCCCGCGCGTCAAATTCACACCGCGGGTACCCCTGGACCAGGGGAGTCCCTGGGTCCAGACCGCGAGTCTCTGGGCCTCTGCGTTGATTTTTAACGAATTTCCGGAGGCTCTCCCTGTATTCCCAGGCACACACGCTTTTGGAGCTCAAGCCCCTTTTACGCAGGCCGTAACTTTTTTGTCTTTCATTTCCCATGAGTGAAATTCACGGAGGATGTAGCCCAGGTCCGGAGGAGTGCGTGGGTCCAAACCCCATGTCTCTAGCCCCCGTGGTTCGCCTTCTACGGGCCCGAGAAACCGCCACTTTCTTGACCGAGAATAGGCGCTCGTGAGCGGACACGGCCGCGCTGTCCCCCGGTGGTTTCCAAGGGCCATAACTTTCTGGTCCTTTGTCCCCCGCGCGTCAAATTCACACCGCGGGTACCCCTGGACCAGGGGAGTCCCTGGGTCCAGACCGCGAGTCTCTGGGCCTCTGCGTTGATTTTTAACGAATTTCCGGAGGCTCTCCCTGTATTCCCAGGCACACACGCTTTTGGAGCTCAAGCCCCTTTTACGCAGGCCGTAACTTTTTTGTCTTTCATTTCCCATGAGTGAAATTCACGGAGGATGTAGCCCAGGTCCGGAGGAGTGCGTGGGTCCAAACCCCATGTCTCTAGCCCCCGTGGTTCGCCTTCTACGGGCCCGAGAAACCGCCACTTTCTTGACCGAGAATAGGCGCTCGTGAGCGGACACGGCCGCGCTGTCCCCCGGTGGTTTCCAAGGGCCATAACTTTCTGGTCCTTTGTCCCCCGCGCGTCAAATTCACACCGCGGGTACCCCTGGACCAGGGGAGTCCCTGGGTCCAGACCGCGAGTCTCTGGGCCTCTGCGTTGATTTTTAACGAATTTCCGGAGGCTCTCCCTGTATTCCCAGGCACACACGCTTTTGGAGCTCAAGCCCCTTTTACGCAGGCCGTAACTTTTTTGTCTTTCATTTCCCATGAGTGAAATTCACGGAGGATGTAGCCCAGGTCCGGAGGAGTGCGTGGGTCCAAACCCCATGTCTCTAGCCCCCGTGGTTCGCCTTCTACGGGCCCGAGAAACCGCCACTTTCTTGACCGAGAATAGGCGCTCGTGAGCGGACACGGCCGCGCTGTCCCCCGGTGGTTTCCAAGGGCCATAACTTTCTGGTCCTTTGTCCCCCGCGCGTCAAATTCACACCGCGGGTACCCCTGGACCAGGGGAGTCCCTGGGTCCAGACCGCGAGTCTCTGGGCCTCTGCGTTGATTTTTAACGAATTTCCGGAGGCTCTCCCTGTATTCCCAGGCACACACGCTTTTGGAGCTCAAGCCCCTTTTACGCAGGCCGTAACTTTTTTGTCTTTCATTTCCCATGAGTGAAATTCACGGAGGATGTAGCCCAGGTCCGGAGGAGTGCGTGGGTCCAAACCCCATGTCTCTAGCCCCCGTGGTTCGCCTTCTACGGGCCCGAGAAACCGCCACTTTCTTGACCGAGAATAGGCGCTCGTGAGCGGACACGGCCGCGCTGTCCCCCGGTGGTTTCCAAGGGCCATAACTTTCTGGTCCTTTGTCCCCCGCGCGTCAAATTCACACCGCGGGTACCCCTGGACCAGGGGAGTCCCTGGGTCCAGACCGCGAGTCTCTGGGCCTCTGCGTTGATTTTTAACGAATTTCCGGAGGCTCTCCCTGTATTCCCAGGCACACACGCTTTTGGAGCTCAAGCCCCTTTTACGCAGGCCGTAACTTTTTTGTCTTTCATTTCCCATGAGTGAAATTCACGGAGGATGTAGCCCAGGTCCGGAGGAGTGCGTGGGTCCAAACCCCATGTCTCTAGCCCCCGTGGTTCGCCTTCTACGGGCCCGAGAAACCGCCACTTTCTTGACCGAGAATAGGCGCTCGTGAGCGGACACGGCCGCGCTGTCCCCCGGTGGTTTCCAAGGGCCATAACTTTCTGGTCCTTTGTCCCCCGCGCGTCAAATTCACACCGCGGGTACCCCTGGACCAGGGGAGTCCCTGGGTCCAGACCGCGAGTCTCTGGGCCTCTGCGTTGATTTTTAACGAATTTCCGGAGGCTCTCCCTGTATTCCCAGGCACACACGCTTTTGGAGCTCAAGCCCCTTTTACGCAGGCCGAACTTTTTTGTCTTTCATTTCCCATGAGTGAAATTCACGGAGGATGTAGCCCAGGTCCGGAGGAGTGCGTGGGTCCAAACCCCATGTCTCTAGCCCCCGTGGTTCGCCTTCTACGGGCCCGAGAAACCGCCACTTTCTTGACCGAGAATAGGCGCTCGTGAGCGGACACGGCCGCGCTGTCCCCCGGTGGTTTCCAAGGGCCATAACTTTCTGGTCCTTTGTCCCCCGCGCGTCAAATTCACACCGCGGGTACCCCTGGACCAGGGGAGTCCCTGGGTCCAGACCGCGAGTCTCTGGGCCTCTGCGTTGATTTTTAACGAATTTCCGGAGGCTCTCCCTGTATTCCCAGGCACACACGCTTTTGGAGCTCAAGCCCCTTTTACGCAGGCCGTAACTTTTTTGTCTTTCATTTCCCATGAGTGAAATTCAGGAGGATGTAGCCCAGGTCCGGAGGAGTGCGTGGGTCCAAACCCCATGTCTCTAGCCCCCGTGGTTCGCCTTCTACGGGCCCGAGAAACCGCCACTTTCTTGACCGAGAATAGGCGCTCGTGAGCGGACACGGCCGCGCTGTCCCCCGGTGGTTTCCAAGGGCCATAACTTTCTGGTCCTTTGTCCCCCGCGCGTCAAATTCACACCGCGGGTACCCCTGGACCAGGGGAGTCCCTGGGTCCAGACCGCGAGTCTCTGGGCCTCTGCGTTGATTTTTAACGAATTTCCGGAGGCTCTCCCTGTATTCCCAGGCACACACGCTTTTGGAGCTCAAGCCCCTTTTACGCAGGCCGTAACTTTTTTGTCTTTCATTTCCCATGAGTGAAATTCACGGAGGATGTAGCCCAGGTCCGGAGGAGTGCGTGGGTCCAAACCCCATGTCTCTAGCCCCCGTGGTTCGCCTTCTACGGGCCCGAGAAACCGCCACTTTCTTGACCGAGAATAGGCGCTCGTGAGCGGACACGGCCGCGCTGTCCCCCGGTGGTTTCCAAGGGCCATAACTTTCTGGTCCTTTGTCCCCCGCGCGTCAAATTCACACCGCGGGTACCCCTGGACCAGGGGAGTCCCTGGGTCCAGACCGCGAGTCTCTGGGCCTCTGCGTTGATTTTTAACGAATTTCCGGAGGCTCTCCCTGTATTCCCAGGCACACACGCTTTTGGAGCTCAAGCCCCTTTTACGCAGGCCGTAACTTTTTTGTCTTTCATTTCCCATGAGTGAAATTCACGGAGGATGTAGCCCAGGTCCGGAGGAGTGCGTGGGTCCAAACCCCATGTCTCTAGCCCCCGTGGTTCGCCTTCTACGGGCCCGAGAAACCGCCACTTTCTTGACCGAGAATAGGCGCTCGTGAGCGGACACGGCCGCGCTGTCCCCCGGTGGTTTCCAAGGGCCATAACTTTCTGGTCCTTTGTCCCCCGCGCGTCAAATTCACACCGCGGGTACCCCTGGACCAGGGGAGTCCCTGGGTCCAGACCGCGAGTCTCTGGGCCTCTGCGTTGATTTTTAACGAATTTCCGGAGGCTCTCCCTGTATTCCCAGGCACACACGCTTTTGGAGCTCAAGCCCCTTTTACGCAGGCCGTAACTTTTTTGTCTTTCATTTCCCATGAGTGAAATTCACGGAGGATGTAGCCCAGGTCCGGAGGAGTGCGTGGGTCCAAACCCCATGTCTCTAGCCCCCGTGGTTCGCCTTCTACGGGCCCGAGAAACCGCCACTTTCTTGACCGAGAATAGGCGCTCGTGAGCGGACACGGCCGCGCTGTCCCCCGGTGGTTTCCAAGGGCCATAACTTTCTGGTCCTTTGTCCCCCGCGCGTCAAATTCACACCGCGGGTACCCCTGGACCAGGGGAGTCCCTGGGTCCAGACCGCGAGTCTCTGGGCCTCTGCGTTGATTTTTAACGAATTTCCGGAGGCTCTCCCTGTATTCCCAGGCACACACGCTTTTGGAGCTCAAGCCCCTTTTACGCAGGCCGTAACTTTTTTGTCTTTCATTTCCCATGAGTGAAATTCACGGAGGATGTAGCCCAGGTCCGGAGGAGTGCGTGGGTCCAAACCCCATGTCTCTAGCCCCCGTGGTTCGCCTTCTACGGGCCCGAGAAACCGCCACTTTCTTGACCGAGAATAGGCGCTCGTGAGCGGACACGGCCGCGCTGTCCCCCGGTGGTTTTCCAAGGGCCATAACTTTCTGGTCCTTTGTCCCCCGCGCGTCAAATTCACACCGCGGGTACCCCTGGACCAGGGGAGTCCCTGGGTCCAGACCGCGAGTCTCTGGGCCTCTGCGTTGATTTTTAACGAATTTCCGGAGGCTCTCCCTGTATTCCCAGGCACACACGCTTTTGGAGCTCAAGCCCCTTTTACGCAGGCCGTAACTTTTTTGTCTTTCATTTCCCATGAGTGAAATTCACGGAGGATGTAGCCCAGGTCCGGAGGAGTGCGTGGGTCCAAACCCCATGTCTCTAGCCCCCGTGGTTCGCCTTCTACGGGCCCGAGAAACCGCCACTTTCTTGACCGAGAATAGGCGCTCGTGAGCGGACGCGGCCGCGCTGTCCCCCGGTGGTTTCCAAGGGCCATAACTTTCTGGTCCTTTGTCCCCCGCGCGTCAAATTCACACCGCGGGTAGCCCGGGACCAGGGGAGTCCCTGGGTCCAGACCGCGAGTCTCTGGGCCTCTGCGTTGATTTTTAACGAATTTCCGGAGGCTCTCCCTGTATTCCCAGGCACACACGCTTTTGGAGCTCAAGCCCCTTTTACGCAGGCCGTAACTTTTTTGTCTTTCATTTCCCATGAGTGAAATTCACGGAGGATGTAGCCCAGGTCCGGAGGAGTGCGTGGGTCCAAGCCCCATGTCTATAGCCCCCCTGGTTCGCCTTCTACGGGCCCGAGAAACCGCCACTTTCTTGACCGAGAATAGGCGCTCGTGAGCGGACACGGCCGCGCTGTCCCCCGCTGATTTCAGACCGACGTAACATTCCCGTCTCTTGTCCCCCGTGCGTGAAAATCACAGGGGTGGTAGCCCAGGTCAAGAAGAGTCCCTGGGTCCAGACCGCGAGTCTCTGGGCCTCTGCGTTGATTTTTAACGAATTTCCGGAGGCTCTCCCTGTATTCCCAGGCACACACGCTTTTGGAGCTCAAGCCCCTTTTACGCAGGCCGTAACTTTTTTGTCTTTCATTTCCCATGAGTGAAATTCACGGAGGATGTAGCCCAGGTCCGGAGGAGTGCGTGGGTCCAAACCCCATGTCTCTAGCCCCCCTGGTTCGCCTTCTACGGGCCCGAGAAACCGCCACTTTCTTGACCGAGAATAGGCGCTCGTGAGCGGACACGGCCGCGCTGTCCCCCGGTGGTTTCCAAGGGCCATAACTTTCTGGTCCTTTGTCCCCCGCGCGTCAAATTCACACCGCGGGTACCCCTGGACCAGGGGAGTCCCTGGGTCCAGACCGCGAGTCTCTGGGCCTCTGCGTTGATTTTTAACGAATTTCCGGAGGCTTCCTGTATTCCAGGCACACACGCTTTTGGAGAAAGACAAGTGTCTAGCGAGCTCAAGTGCCTTTTGCGCAGGCCGTAACTTTTTTGTCTTTCATTTCCTATGAGTGAAATTCACGGAGGATGTAGCCCAGGTCCGGAGGAGTGCGTGGGTCCAAACCCCATGTCTCTAGCCCCCGTGGTTCGCCTTCTACGGGCCCGAGAAACCGCCACTTTCTTGACCGAGAATAGGCGCTCGTGAGCGGACACGGCCGCGCTGTCCCCCGGTGGTTTCCAAGGGCCATAACTTTCTGGTCCTTTGTCCCCCGCGCGTCAAATTCACACGCGGGTACCCCTGGACCAGGGGAGTCCCTGGGTCCAGACCGCGAGTCTCTGGGCCTCTGCGTTGATTTTTAACCAATTTCTGGAGATTCTGTATTCCTAGGCACACAGGCTTTTGGAGCTCAAGCCCCTTTTACGCAGGCCGTAACTTTTTTGTCTTTCATTTCCCATGAGTGAAATTCACGGAGGATGTAGCCCAGGTCCGGAGGAGTGCGTGGGTCCAAGCCCCATGTCTCTACCCCCTGGTTCGCCTTCTACGGGCCCGAGAAACCGCCACTTTCTTGACCGAGAATAGGCGCTCGTGAGCGGACACGGCCGCGCTGTCCCCCGGTGGTTTCCAAGGGCCATAACTTTCTGGTCCTTTGTCCCCCGCGCGTCAAATTCACACCGCGGGTACCCCTGGACCAGGGGAGTCCCTGGGTCCAGACCGCGAGTCTCTGGGCCTCTGCGTTGATTTTTAACCAATTTCTGGAGATTCTGCAGTACCAGACACACACGCTTTTGAAAAGTGTCTTGCTCAAGTCCCTTTTGCGCAGGCCGTAACTTTTTTGTCTTTCATTTCCCATGAGTGAAATTCACGGAGGATGTAGCCCAGGTCCGGACGAGTGCGTGGGTCCAAACCCCATGTCTCTAGCCCCCCTGGTTCGCCTTCTACGGGCCCGAGAAACCGCCACTTTCTTGACCGAGAATAGGCGCTCGTGAGCGGACACGGCCGCGCTGTCCCCCGGTGGTTTCCAAGGGCCATAACTTTCTGGTCCTTTGTCCCCCGCGCGTCAAATTCACACCGCGGGTAGCCCGGGACCAGGGGAGTCCCTGGGTCCAGACCGCGAGTCTCTGGGCCTCTGCGTTGATTTTTAACCAATTTCTGGAGATTCTGTATTCCTAGGCACACAGGCTTTTGGAGGAAAAAATGACAAAGTGTCTAGCGAGCTCAAGTGCCTTTTGCGCAGGCCGTAACTTTTTTGTCTTTCATTTCCTATGAGTGAAATTCACGGAGGATGTAGCCCAGGTCCGGAGGAGTGCGTGGGTCCAAGCCCCATGTCTATAGCCCCCCTGGTTCGCCTTCTACGGGCCCGTGAAACCGCCACTTTCTTGACCGAGAATAGGCGCTCGTGAGCGGACACGGCCGCGCTGTCCCCCGGTGGTTTCCAAGGGCCATAACTTTCTGGTCCTTTGTCCCCCGCGCGTCAAATTTACACCGCGGGTACCCCTGGACCAGGGGAGTCCCTGGGTCCAGACCGCGAGTCTCTGGGCCTCTGCGTTGATTTTTAACCAATTTCCGGAGGCTCTCCCTGTATTCCCAGGCACACACGCTTGTCTAGCGAGCTCAAGTGCCTTTTGCGCAGGCCGTAACTTTTTTGTCTTTCATTTCCTATGAGTGAAATTCACGGAGGATGTAGCCCAGGTCCGGAGGAGTGCGTGGGTCCAAACCCCATGTCTCTAGCCCCCGTGGTTCGCCTTCTACGGGCCCGAGAAACCGCCACTTTCTTGACCGAGAATAGGCGCTCGTGAGCGGACACGGCCGCGCTGTCCCCCGGTGGTTTCCAAGGGCCATAACTTTCTGGTCCTTTGTCCCCCGCGCGTCAAATTCACACCGCGGGTACCCCTGGACCAGGGGAGTCCCTGGGTCCAGACCGCGAGTCTCTGGGCCTCTGCGTTGATTTTTAACGAATTTCCGGAGGCTCTCCCTGTATTCCCAGGCACACACGCTTTTGGAGCTCAAGCCCCTTTTACGCAGGCCGTAACTTTTTTGTCTTTCATTTCCCATGAGTGAAATTCACGGAGGATGTAGCCCAGGTCCGGAGGAGTGCGTGGGTCCAAACCCCATGTCTCTAGCCCCCGTGGTTCGCCTTCTACGGGCCCGAGAAACCGCCACTTTCTTGACCGAGAATAGGCGCTCGTGAGCGGACACGGCCGCGCTGTCCCCCGGTGGTTTCCAAGGGCCATAACTTTCTGGTCCTTTGTCCCCCGCGCGTCAAATTCACACCGCGGGTACCCCTGGACCAGGGGAGTCCCTGGGTCCAGACCGCGAGTCTCTGGGCCTCTGCGTTGATTTTTAACCAATTTCTGGAGATTCTGTATTCCTAGGCACACAGGCTTTTGGAGGAAAAAATGACAAAGTGTCTAGCGAGCTCAAGTGCCTTTTGCGCAGGCCGTAACTTTTTTGTCTTTCATTTCCTATGAGTGAAATTCACGGAGGATGTAGCCCAGGTCCGGAGGAGTGCGTGGGTCCAAACCCCATGTCTATAGCCCCCTGGTTCGCCTTCTACGGGCCCGTGAAACCGCCACTTTCTTGACCGAGAATAGGCGCTCGTGAGCGGACACGGCCGCGCTGTCCCCCGCTGATTTCAGGCCGACGTAACTTTCCGTCCTCTTGTCCCCCGTGCGTGAAAATCACACGGGGTACCCCGGACCAGGGGAGTCCCTGGGTCCAGACCGCGAGTCTCTGGGCCTCTGCGTTGATTTTTAACCAATTTCTGGAGATTCTGTATTCCTAGGCACACAGGCTTTTGGAGGAAAAAATGACAAAGTGTCTAGCGAGCTCAAGTGCCTTTTGCGCAGGCCGTAACTTTTTTGTCTTTCATTTCCTATGAGTGAAATTCACGGAGGATGTAGCCCAGGTCCGGAGGAGTGCGTGGGTCCAAGCCCCATGTCTATAGCCCCCCTGGTTCGCCTTCTACGGGCCCGTGAAACCGCCACTTTCTTGACCGAGAATAGGCGCTCGTGAGCGGACACGGCCGCGCTGTCCCCCGCTGATTTCAGACCGACGTAACATTCCCGTCTCTTGTCCCCCGTGCGTGAAAATCACAGGGGTGGTAGCCCAGGTCAGAGAGTCCCTGGGTCCAGACCGCGAGTCTCTGGGCCTCTGCGTTGATTTTTAACCAATTTCTGGAGATTCTGTATTCCTAGGCACACAGGCTTTTGGAGGAAAAAATGACAAAGTGTCTAGCGAGCTCAAGTGCCTTTTGCGCAGGCCGTAACTTTTTTGTCTTTCATTTCCTATGAGTGAAATTCACGGAGGATGTAGCCCAGGTCCGGAGGAGTGCGTGGGTCCAAGCCCCATGTCTATAGCCCCCCTGGTTCGCCTTCTACGGGCCCGTGAAACCGCCACTTTCTTGACCGAGAATAGGCGCTCGTGAGCGGACACGGCCGCGCTGTCCCCCGCTGATTTCAGACCGACGTAACATTCCCGTCTCTTGTCCCCCGTGCGTGAAAATCACAGGGGTGGTAGCCCGGTCAGAGAGTCCCTGGGTCCAGACCGCGAGTCTCTGGGCCTCTGCGTTGATTTTTAACCAATTTCTGGAGATTCTGTATTCCTAGGCACACAGGCTTTTGGAGGAAAAAATGACAAAGTGTCTAGCGAGCTCAAGTGCCTTTTGCGCAGGCCGTAACTTTTTTGTCTTTCATTTCCTATGAGTGAAATTCACGGAGGATGTAGCCCAGGTCCGGAGGAGTGCGTGGGTCCAAGCCCCATGTCTATAGCCCCCTGGTTCGCCTTCTACGGGCCCGTGAAACCGCCACTTTCTTGACCGAGAATAGGCGCTCGTGAGCGGACACGGCCGCGCTGTCCCCCGCTGATTTCAGACCGACGTAACATTCCCGTCTCTTGTCCCCCGTGCGTGAAAATCACAGGGGTGGTAGCCCAGGTCAGAAGAGTCCCTGGGTCCAGACCGCGAGTCTCTGGGCCTCTGCGTTGATTTTTAACCAATTTCTGGAGATTCTGTATTCCTAGGCACAAGGCTTTTGGAGGAAAAAATGACAAAGTGTCTAGCGAGCTCAAGTGCCTTTTGCGCAGGCCGTAACTTTTTTGTCTTTCATTTCCTATGAGTGAAATTCACGGAGGATGTAGCCCAGGTCCGGAGGAGTGCGTGGGTCCAAGCCCCATGTCTATAGCCCCCCTGGTTCGCCTTCTACGGGCCCGTGAAACCGCCAGTTTCTTGACCGAGAATAGGCGCTCGTGAGCGGACACGGCCGCGCTGTCCCCCGCTGATTTCAGACCGACGTAACATTCCCGTCTCTTGTCCCCCGTGCGTGAAAATCACAGGGGTGGTAGCCCAGGTCAAGAAGAGTCCCT
This sequence comes from Knipowitschia caucasica, assembly GCA_964034765.1. Lineage (NCBI taxonomy): Eukaryota > Metazoa > Chordata > Actinopteri > Gobiiformes > Gobiidae > Knipowitschia > Knipowitschia caucasica. The sequence continues at coordinate 12,071,343 of OZ035825.1, read as the reverse complement.
GGGTCCAGACCGCGAGTCTCTGGGCCTCTGCGTTGATTTTTAACCAATTTCTGGAGATTCTGTATTCCTAGGCACACAGGCTTTTGGAGGAAAAAATGACAAAGTGTCTAGCGAGCTCAAGTGCCTTTTGCGCAGGCCGTAACTTTTTTGTCTTTCATTTCCTATGAGTGAAATTCACGGAGGATGTAGCCCAGGTCCGGAGGAGTGCGTGGGTCCAAGCCCCATGTCTATAGCCCCCCTGGTTCGCCTTCTACGGGCCCGTGAAACCGCCAGTTTCTTGACCGAGAATAGGCGCTCGTGAGCGGACACGGCCGCGCTGTCCCCCGCTGATTTCAGACCGACGTAACATTCCCGTGTGCCGGTTCTAGGGCGGTTTGGAAATTCAGCCCGGGACTCCCGGGCTGACGAGAAATAACCCTCACTCTGCGTCCCCAAAACGGCTATAACTTTCCCGTCTCTTATTGCAGGGGATGAAATTTTCAGGGATGGTAGCCCAGGTCGAGACGCGTCCGTGGACGTCTCGGGCGTGTCGGTCCGACACCGGGGGCCGGTTCTAGGGCGGTTTGGAAATTCAGCCCGGGACTCCCGGGCTGACTAAAAACGTACCAAAACGGCTATAACTTTCCCGTCTCTTATTGCAGGGGGCTGAAATTTTCAGGGATGGTAGCCCAGGTCGAGACGCGTCCGTGGACGTCTCGGGCGTGTCGGTCCGACACCGGGGGCCGGTTCTAGAGCGGTTTGAAAATTCAGCCCGGGACTCCCGGGCTGACGAAAAAATCCTCACGCTGCGTCCCCAAAAAGGCGAGGTCAAACCACTTTCTCCAAGGGACCTATATGGGGAATATAGAGAGGGTGTTGGTCGATGAACAGAAACATAGACACATGTGGTATCTGCGGATTCGTCTCTACGAGGCCGTTCGAATGGTGCACACGGCATGCCTCTGCGGGGCTCCTGGTGGAAGTGATTCGAGCCAGACGGTTCCCTCACCTATATGGGGAATATGAGAGAGTATGTGTTTCAATCCAGAGACATCCAGGCTACAGGCAGAGAATATCAGTCCGATGGAAGGTGAGTGACTGTGGGATGACCTGAAGCGCCTGCCCGTCGTGGTCTCAATCTCGGAATGAGAATAAACCCATACAAATTTGGTATCTACGGATTCGTCTGGACGAGGCCGTTCGAATGGTACACACGGCATGCCTCTGCAGGGCCCCTGGTTGAAGTTATTCGAGCCAGAAGGTTCCTCCACACAGCATGCCTGACTCTATTCGCATGGCTCCGGCGCGGGCTAGGGGCTATCGGCGGACCTGTCGGTGGTGAGACCGAAACGCCCTGTCTCTCCCGGATGCACAGAGACGCCAGACTCCCACCTTGGGGTGCTGGGGCTGGGCCCTTATAGGCGCGGTGGTCGGGCGAAGAACACTTTTCTTGAAACCTAATGAGAGCCTTGACAGGCTCAGAGCGCTCACCCTCTGGGATCCCAAGTGGGATGACCAGCTATTAGACCCTGAATGGTGCACACGCTACGCTGTCTAAATACTAGGTCAAGCAGGCAGAGCTGGCCTAACATGTACACACTGCCCGTCACCATACCAATTGAGTTGGTCCTCGGATCAGCCCCGCTGGAGTCGGTCACGGCCCTGGCGGAGCGCTGGGAAGGGGATCAACTATAATGCCTAGAGGCCCCGGGCTGGTGGCTCTTGGCGGACCTGTCTGTGGCAAGAATGAGATTCCCTGTCTACCCCAGATTTCACAGAGACGTTGGGCCGCCACTCAGGCGTAGAGGTCAGAAGACACGCTTTCTCGTACCCCTCAGTAGGGCCCAGACAGGCTCCAAACGAAAGCCCACGAACGCCCCGCACTACGACCAGGGTGCGTTCGCCCGAGGGGGTAGGCATTACCAGTTCTGGCTCTCGGTGGGTCTGCGGCGCGTGCCGCGGCCACGTGAGGCCGCCCAGGGAAAAAAAGCCGAGGGCCCACCCCCTCAGTAGGGCCCAGACAGGCTCCAAACGAAAGCCCACGAACGCCCCGCACTCCGACCAGGGTGCGTTCGCCCGACGGGGTAGGCATTACCAGTTCTGGCTCTCGTGGGTCTGCGGCGCGTGCCGCGGCCACGTGAGGCCGCCCAGGGAAAAAAAGCCGAGGGCCCCTCTGGGGTGTCCCATAGCTGTCGTAGAGCCCGGGGCAGTCGGGAGTTTGTGGTGGGACTGAGGACTGGAGACACCGAGCGGGAGGCAGAGAGACAGAGTGCCTAGGCCTGTCCTCTGGTTTTCACTTGGTACCTCTCCCTCAGGCCTCTCTTCTCCCTTCTTCCCCCACACACGCTTCATGTCTCATTGCACAGGACGGGACCCCAGCACCTGCCTAGCAGGGCGGCACATGGCGAGAGGACGACGGCTGCGGCTGAGCCCCCGGGCTCAGGCGCCAGTCCTCTCGCGTAGTGACGCCCGCTGGCTCTAGACAGGCGGGGTACGTCCGTCCTCGGAACTTTGTCCCCGGCGCGGGGTTAAGGAGGCCTGGCCCGGGCCTCCCCCCCGCGCCACCCGCGGGTACCCAACGCTCGCCTCTCCCCCACGGGGAGAGGTGGGGGGTACTAAAGTCTCCTCGACCAGGGAACCCCCCCGGGGGCACCCTGGGACGGAGAGCGCCCGCGGGGTCCAGTCGTCTCCAGGCGACCCCTCGTCTTCCAGAGTCCAAGTGGCCTTCCTCGGAAACAAAAACCAAAAAAACTGAACGCAGCTAGCTGCGAGAACTAATGTGAATTGCAGGACACATTGATCATCGACACTTCGAACGCACCTTGCGGCCCCGGGTTGCTCCCGGGGCTACGCCTGTCTGAGGGTCGGTTTGTCATCCATCGGGAAACATGCACTCACCCGCGTGTCCCTCCCGCGGCTGGGGTTTCGCAGCGCGGCAGGGGGTCGATTCCTCTCGCAGGTTCGACCCTCGTCGGTCCGCGGTTCGTGCCCTCAATTGGAGCCGGAATTGTGTCCCACCTTCGGGCTCACACACCTCCCCCGTGTAGAGTCTTCCCTAACCCAAAGCGCCAGGCCTCCGCCTGCCGCGTGGTCCGGGCGCGGCTGTTGGTAAAATTGGATATTTCTGGGTTTGGAACCATTTTCTCACTCTTATGAGTATAACATACTGTATAAGAGGTCAATAAAAACATTCTGGGTTTAATAAAGACTGACAATCCTTACATGTGGCTCAGATTGGGTAGTCACTTGAGGAACAATACTTTTATGCATAATGACACAGCATCAAGCCGTGCAACAGTGATATGTAAGAGAAGCTCTTACGTAAGTTTGGGCTGTCCTTTATTAAGTTGTTCTTGTAAAAAAATATGTTGGAACTTAACTGAACTTAGTTAGTCCAATATAATGTGATTGCTTTTGGTCCTGGGTGCGCTGCGTTTTTTTAATATGAAATGCTGAAAACATGACTCACTTTTTCGTCTGAAAAAGCTGATCAAAATATTTGACAATTGTGATTTGTGAGTGCATTTGAAAACAATGTATAATTTTGTAGTTGGTTAGTCAGAAGCTAGATGGATTTTATTTCAAAGTTTTATGTGTTCTGAAAGTTAGGTATGCAGTTCTGTGAGAATACTGTCACAGTTGCCAATGGGAAAACGCGTCTTTTTTACCTATTATATAAAACATGTGACGCACAATTTGGAATCATTGTGTATTACATTAGAATTAGGCAATTACTACTTTAAATTGCTCCTGTGGTGTTCCAAACTTGTGTTTTTCTGCACAGGTGACAGACAATGGGCTAGCTCTGAATCAGACAGTGGGAGAGAGCCTTGAGCAGCTGAGCGTTGCGTTCCAGGAGCAGCCTGAGCATGTGTCCATGGTCCAGAAGCTCCAGGGCCAGCTAGACGAGCTGCTGCGGCTCGTGGAGGATGTGCCCTTCTGGACCAACACCCATGTGTCTCTGGAGGAGCTGGCCCGCACCACAGAGGCCTTGGACTTCTACAGGTCAGTCAGGACACTTACCCGCTTCTCTGACGTTTGAAATTAATCGTATGAGAGATGGACGCTCCTTAGTTATATTCTCTTTCAGCCCCTTTTGCATGTAATTCGAAAGCATCGAAAGTGATCTACATCTTACATCTGACGAAACAGTGACAGGGGGATAATAAGAACAAGTTGCTGCAATGTGCAAGATCGGAAATTAAATAAAACATCTAAACAATTACATTTATATAGAGTGATAAATGTTTGTCGGTTAATTGTTTACATAATCCCTTTTAACATTGTTATATGTTCAAATATCTTATACCAATATTCATACAGGTACAGTAAAAGGCCGTCCCTATAGCGCTTTACAAACACAAGACTTCCCAGAGTTCAGTTGACTGATTTCTGGAGCACCTGCTGATTGTGCTTCAGTCATGTGCACTTTCTACACTATAAGCTTTCTAAACCAGGAAAAGCCAAGGTTAAAGACCACCATTATGCTTAAATGCCAAAATGAACCCAGCTAAGTGCTGGACTCTACTGGCTGCGTGGAAAATGGAATAGTGGCCGTGTTTAGGGCTTTGTTTTAACCTCAGACCAATCAAACAAAAGAAGCGGTGTGTGATTTGCATGAGCTGTGGCTATGATCTATGCAAAGCACGGCATATTGAAGCATCGAGGACGTCGTAATGGATGAGGCAAAACTTAGTGAAAGCAATTGGTAAAAATGGGTGGAGAGAGAAAAGAACTCCAACATATCCAGGCTTTTTTGAAAGCGAGTCAATATTGACATTAAGCTGACATTTTTTTGTTTTTTTTAATAATCATTGTCATTAACAAACCCTTATAACCAAGATCTATAAGCATATATCAATACATGTATGATAATGTTGTAGAAATATTTTTCCTTTGTATTTCCAATGAGAAAACGGACCATACGCATTTTCGTCTATTTCGACTATTTCGTCTGTCCGCGTCTGTTGCACCCTGCGTAGACGCACTGCTCCCTACGCGCGTCATACGCAGGCAGTGGAGCCACTTCCATTCACCCTCATGGAGAAAACGGAGGTGAAACTGACACGTTTGGACGGATACGTAGTACGTTTTCCAGTCTTTATTTAAGACATAGTCTTTACATAGCCTTCACCTCAGATGCAGACCATGGCTTTCTTACACGTCCTGTAGAGAGAGAAGCAAGCCTGGCTGTAACCCTCCACCACCCAGGCCTCCTGGACTGGACCCTACTTCTACCTGGTTTTGCCTGGGCATCTTTCTGTGAAAGCCGGCACCTGGCCACATGCCTCCACAGCGACTTTCACTTAAGCAAAGCAGCACAGTCTATACAGTGCAAAAAGTCACTGGATTTAACTGAAGAATTTGGCTGTTTAGCTGGGACTAAAGTTCCAATGCCGGCCTTTAAAACCTCAAAATTATGCTCACGGTCTCCACTATTCCTGATCAAATCAAACTGAAGTTAAGTGCTTTAGATTTCACAGGTATGCTCTGGCTACGTCACTTTCATTTCCATGTTTTCTAGACAAATGACAGGACATTTTGTGGCATGACATTGAACAGTAGAGGAAGTGTAAACTCTCGCTCCATTTTTCTTCTTTTGAAGCTGCATGATTACAATCTTATATACCTTTGGTTCGTCATTTTCTTTTTCCATACTTTTTCACAGGTTTCTTCTTGACAGATAAATATTCAGAATCTGAGTCGACTTCATAACTTATGTTAAGGGACTCTTGACTAAGCTGCACAAACAAAAAAATTATTTTAATAATTCACACACAGACATACAGTACATAGGCACACAAGCTTCCTGGATGCATAGAGCTGACCTGCACGTTTCTTTGCTCTCTGCAGATGGCTGGGCTATCTGAGTTTGCTGCTCTTTGATGTTCTCATCTGTCTGCTGGTACTGTTCGGACTCATCCGCAACTCCAGAGGAACGCTTATTGGGTACAGTATGTTCTACCACCGGAAAGAGCTTTCTGGTCATCTCTTACATGTGTAAGACAAACAAACAGACACATGTTCCCAGCATCTAAATGTTCTACATTCTTAAAACATAAAATGTAAATATCCCCACAATCATGTTTTAGGGCAGGGGTCACCAACCTTTTTAAAGCTGAGGGCTACCTTAACATTCACAAATATTTCAAAAAATCTTACAATATTCACAAAAAAGGGTATTTGTAGTATATGTAAATCAATTTATTCTTTGTCAAAGTGACATCTATTTTGTGTAAATGAACATGAACATGTCACAATTTAATTCAACAAAAAAAGAACTCATTGTTTTTTCCAAATACTTGAGATTGTGTCATTTCCAACTTTTGCTTTATAAATGAACAATGATCAATGGACCGGGTAACATGGTGTTTTACTAAAACACTGTTCAATGTTGTTTGTCAGTTAATGAGAAACCTGGGATTCCATGTTGTCCACTAATTTGCTGTACTCTGGTGTATACAGTAGTTTGACACTGCCACTCTCAGTGACTCTTCCAGATTTGAATCACTTAGGTGTGTTCTGTGTTTATTTTTTATAAAATTCACATTGGAAAAGGCTGATTCACAGAGATAATTGGACCCAAAGAGACAAGCAACCTTCATAGCTGCTGTGCAGATAGATCTGTACTATTCCATGTCCACTGGGTTCCAAAAATTTGGGCAACTCAGATGTGTTTTAAGGTACAGGTCTTATTTCCATTTCCAGCTGCCCTGCATCCAAGGTGAGGGCTGTGCCTGCAAGATCTACTGACATAAAGGGATTTGAATGAATGACACACATGGTTCAATTTGCTCAAAATCACAAAATCTTTCATCAGTCTGTTAATCACTTGGTAGTAGTTTTCTACAGCTTTATCAAAAGCCACTGATGCAGAAACTTGTCACTGAGAACTTTTTGCACAGAGGGGAAGTGTACAACACTTTTTCTTTTCAAATGCGCAGAGAAAATGTTAATTTTAGCTTTAAAAGTGTTTACAGCACTTATATATTTGTGACAGTCTTACATGCCTTGCAACTCACAGTTCAAATTGTTCAGTTTTTCTGTGATGTCTGTTAAAAAGGCAAGATCAAGCAACCACTCAGTGTTGTCCAAGAGTGAGGTGTCCTCTTCTCTGCTCTGCATAAACTCATTTTCAAAATCCGCCCTCTGCTGAGCCATCGGATTTCTCCAAAAGCACCTTAAATGTCTTGTGTTGTTTGGCTTTGTCCCGAATACTATTGAGGATTTTGATAACGGGGGTCATAACGTGGTCAAACCCGGTCACTTTCGCACATATCGCCTGCTGGTGGATGATAGAGTGGTAGTGTAGGAAAGGTGGAAAGTCTTGGTCATTCTTGCAATGCGTAATGAAGCCCACACGACATCCTGCCATTGCGGTGCACCATCGGTAGTTACTGACACGAGCTTCTCCAGCGGCACTTTTTTCTCCACAAAAAAAAGTTTTCATCGCGTTGTAGATGTCCATTCCTCGCGTAGTTGTTCTCAGTGGTATGAGCGTGAGGAGCTCTTCTTTAGCGGAAAAATCCTCAAATACCATCCGAATGAACACCATTAATTGAGCTGTTCTACTGCTGTCCACAGACTCGTCACATTGGATGCTGAACCACTGGCATGTACTTAAGTCCTTGTCCAGCTGTCCAGGACATAGCAGACACTCTTCTGGTCACAGTACTTGCCCCAAGTTGTACTTCAGCTAGACTTGAGATAATCTCAGATCCATTTTTATTGTCTTTAAAAACAGTCTCTACGATTATCATCAGAGCACCCTTAACAATCTGTCCATCAGAAAACGTCTTCTTGTTTTTAATCAAGTAATGTGTAGCTCTGAATTAAGCTTCGGTTGCCTTTTGGGCCTTCTTCAGTGGTCTTATGAAAAAGCTCTGCTGCTTGGTCAAAGCGGCCTTTAACTCATGCGCTTTCTTCACCCGAAACTTTTCTTGGGGGGAAAGTTTTGGTGGAAGCTACCGTGAGTGGTTTGATAGTGACGCTCCACATGTTCTGCTTTGAAATCGCCACTGTCGCTCCACAAATAATAAATATATATATTATATACATATAATATTATATACAGTACATATATTGATATTTTGATTTAAAAAGTAAATTACATTGTAATATTCTGTGATAGAATATGCTGTGAGACATTACTGCATCATTCAACATTGTATCACATTCTGTTTGATACTTACGTCACATGTATCTTACGTGCTGCGTGACCTGTGATAGAGCGCAACCTGCCGTTACATTTTGTCATTGTCATTCTGCTCAACTGCCAGTAAACAGCACTACGAAACCCGGACTGTCGTACTTACTTTTTGTACATACGGTACATCTATTTTAAACATAGAAACATAACATGGTGTCAGAGTAAAAGGAACGAAGATGGATATGTCTGGAGTGCCTTCACCCCACATGGACTGGGACGCAAGAAACTTGCCCGAAGCTTGGCGTAAGTTCAAGTTACATGTTGAATTGATGCTGTCGGGACCGTTAAAGAAAAGAGGGGAAGACGAGAAATGCAGCTACCTTCTTCTTTGGGTCGGAGAAAAAGGTAGAGATATTTATAATACATGGACAATGTCCGAAGACGAAAGAAAGACATTGAAAGCATACTATGACCGCTTTGAAGCATATGTTTTGCCCAAAACAAACGTTATTTTTTCACGTTTCAAGTTTAACGAGAAAGTACAAGGAGCGCACGAGCCATTTGAACAGTTTGTAACGGATTTACGGCTGCTTGTAAAGGACTGTCAATACGCGAACTGTGAGGAAATGGTTAGAGACCGCGTCGTATTCGGGATCCTCTCACCAAGAGTACGAGAAAAACTGCTTAGCATGGGGTCTGATTTAACACTGGACAAGGCGATAGACATTGCTCGTTCCCATGAAGTTGCGCAGGAACAGTTAAAAACCATATCAGGCCGTCATGAACAGTCAGTACATGCCGTTAGCAGACCGTCTCACAACAATGTAGCGTCATGGAAACCACGGCAACACAGTGACGCTGGCAGCGCGGCGAGATTCACCACAACAGAAAGAAACAAAAAGTTCTACAACTCATGTAACTACTGTGGAAATAAATCACACTCAGCAAAAGAGATCTGTCCAGCAAAAGGGAAACAGTGCAAGTCGTGTAACAAATGGAACCATTTTTCAAAAGTTTGTCGTTCCAAACAAAGAAAAGCAGTGCACACAGTTGATGATAATGACCCAGAGACTGATTCGGATGATTTGTTTATTGATGCAGTGACACAGAAATATGACAAAGAACAGGTTTTTGCAGAAATCCTCGTGGGTCCAAACAAAAGTATGGTCAAATTCAAATTAGACACTGGTGCCTCAGTTAACGTTATTCCTTCAAGTATTGTCAAAAAACTAGGAATGCAGCACACTCTACAACAGTCGTCTCGCCCACTCTATGGCTATGGAGGTGAGCGGTTAGCTGTGAAAGGCAAGTGTAAAGTTGAATGCCAGTACAAGGACACAAAGCTACCTCTGCGAATCCATGTTGTCGACACATTAGCACCACCAGTGCTAGGGCTTCAAGCATGCCTTGATTTCAAGCTTATTAAACTGATACTATCTGTTTCAGATACAACAGGCATGTCGATTATGGATGAGTTTTCAGATGTTTTCACAGGAATAGGACTGTTTCCTGGTGAGTGCACCATCCATATTGACCCCGATGCTGTCCCTGTGATACATCCACCAAGGCGTGTCCCCATTGCTCTGCGTGAACGCCTGAGAGATGAACTGTCAAACATGGAGAAACAAGAAATCATCACCAAAGTCACAGAACCGACTGAATGGGTTAACTCAATGGTTGCAACGGAAAAACCACGCACAGGTAAACTTAGGGTTTGCTTAGATCCAAAGGATCTCAACAAAGCGATAAAACGCCCGCATTACCCATTGCCAACACTTGAGGATATTGTAGCAAAGCTATCAGGAGCATGTTACTTCAGCGTAATGGATGCTAGATCTGGGTATTGGGCAATAAAGCTTACAGAAGAATCCTCAAAGCTAACAACTTTTAACACTGTGTTTGGCCGATACAGATATCTGCGTCTGCCATTTGGACTCAGATCATCACAAGACGAATTCCAGCGCAAAATGGATGAGACTTTTGAAGGTCTCAATGGCGTTACAGCCATAGTATACGACGTTCTCATCTACGGCCAAAGCAGAGAAGAACATGATAAAAATCTACGCGCAATGCTGCAGCGCTCCAGGGAAAGGGGAGTAAAGCTCAACCCTGACAAGAGCACCGTCTGCGCAACCCAAGTAAGTTATTTCGGGCATTTAATAACAAAAGATGGAGTCAAACCTGACCCCGCAAAGATTGTGGCTGTCAGGGATATGGAGCCACCCAAGGACAAAGGTGAGCTTGAGACCATTCTTGGCATGGTTAACTATCTGTCAAAGTTTGCCCCCATGCTCGCAGACATCAACGCCCCACTGCGCCAGCTGTTAAAGGAGTCAAGCGCGTTTGTCTGGGATGCACAACACGACAAAGCATTTCGCCAAATGAAAGAACTCATAACCCGAGAGCCAGGCCCTGTCCTAGTTTACTATGACCCCAAGAAAGAGCTTAGGCTGCAAGTTGATGCATCTAAATATGGACTTGGTGCCACTCTGCTTCAAGAGGGTAAACCAATCGAGTATGCATCCAGATCACTCACAGATTGCGAAATCAATTATGCACAAATTGAAAAAGAGCTTTATGCCATCTTATTCGGATGCAAGCGTTTTCACCAATATGTGTATGGTCGTCACGTCATTGTGGAAAGTGACCACAAACCATTGGAATCAATTTTACGCAAACCACTCACTGCAGCACCTCCAAGATTACAAAGAATGATTCTCCAGCTACAAAGATACGACTTCACAATCATTCACAAACCAGGAAAAGACATTCCTCTCGCTGATACTCTCTCCCGGAAGTCACTTCATGATCCAGATAACAGCCTCAGAGAAGGTATGGACTTACAGGTGCATACAGTATGCAGTAGCTTACCAGTAAGCGACACAAAACTAAAGGAAATACAGACAGAGACCGACAAGGACACTCAGTTTACACTGCTAAAGAAGACAATCGAGGACGGATGGCCTGAGGAAAAGAAACAGTGTCCTCAGTTGATTGCAGAGTATTGGAACTATCGGGATGAACTGTCTCAAATCAATAATATCCTTTTCAAGGGAGAAAAGATAATAGTTCCACAGTCATTACGTCCAGAAATGTTGTCCCGAATCCACACAAGCCACCTGGGCATGGAAAAGTGCAAACAAAGAGCCCGTGACGTCCTGTTCTGGCCCGGAATGAACAAACAAATAGAAGACATGGTTGCACGGTGCCCAGTGTGTTTGGAGCACAGGCCATCAAACACGAAAGAGCCCATGATCAACCATACAATACCAGACAGGCCATGGCAAACAGTGGCTACTGACCTTTTCATTTGGAACAATGCTAACTACATTGTTACAGTTGACTATTACAGCAGGTACTTTGAGATTGACAAGCTCCACAGCACAACCGCCTCTGCAGTCATACATAAACTCAAAGCCACATTTGCTCGGCATGGTATCCCCGAAACTGTGATATCTGACAATGGCCCCCAATACAAGAGCAAGGAGTTTGAAACGTTTTCAAACTTATGGGAGTTCAAGCATATAACATCAAGTCCGTACTACCCACAGAGCAACGGCCTTGCAGAAAAGGCTGTACAAACAGTCAAGTCGCTCATGGAAAAAGCCAAATCAGATAACAAGGACCCATACCTGAGCATCCTTGAATATCGCAACACACCGGTGGACAATTTTAAAACACCTGCACAGCTGCTCATGAGTAGACGCCTTCGCTCCATCATTCCATGCACTCACCAGCAGCTCAAACCTAAAGCCATCAGCCACAGGGAAACTCTTACAAAAAGAGATCTTCGTCAAAAACATCAAAAGAAATATTATGACAGATCTTCAAAACCGCTCTCAGCTCTACGCAATGGACAAAGTGTTCGCTTTCAGGAAAGTGGACATTGGAAACCAGCATCTGTCATTCGTGCAGCCGACACTGCCAGATCTTACCACATTCAAACACCAGATGGACTGCAATACAGGAGAAACCGTCGTCACCTAATGGACTCTAATGAACCACCCATAGCTCACCATGGTGACCATTCTCAGCTGGAACATCCACCTGATAAGACTGAGCACAGTTCACAACCACCACCTATGACTACTACCGCTACTTACCATACCCGTTCTGGTCGCAAAGTTAAGCCGAGGGCTATCTTAGACCTGTAATAAGTTTATTAATGCATAGTGTTCAGTATATGCATATGTTGTGATTATTTGTGGTATTTCTGTGGTATTTTTCTTAGTTTTAGCACAGGTTCCTAATTCATTCAAAAGAAAATAATTAAACTAAATAACATTGTGCAATATCTTCATTTTTTTTATACCCTACAAATTATATGTACTATTTAGCTGTTTTTTTAGATACTATATATTTTGTTTTTCTTTTAAAAGAAGGGGGATGTAATATTCTGTGATAGAATATGCTGTGAGACATTACTGCATCATTCAACATTGTATCACATTCTGTTTGATACTTACGTCACATGTATCTTACGTGCTGCGTGACCTGTGACCTGCCGTTACATTTTGTCATTGTCATTCTGCTCAACTGCCAGTAAACAGCACTACGAAACCCGGACTGTCGTACTTACTTTTTGTACATACGGTACATCTATTTTAAACATAGAAACATAACATACATAAGGCGTAGAATTGTTTTTTTTTTAAAAAGGCTGACTTGTAATTTTTAGAACTAGTCCCACGGGCGACTGGGAAGGAGCCAACGGGCGACCGGGTGCCCGCGGACATAGGGTTGGTGACCCCTGTTTTAGGGCCTTGTTCCAGTATAGGTTCACATGTCTTAAATAATCTGCCCAATTTGAGGACTTATGTTTGTACATTTTCTTGATAATGATTGTTGCAATATTGACAAAGTTGACTTCTGACTGCAGCTGTCATTACATTTTCTAGCCCCACGCACATACACACACACAGACACACACACACACGCTCGCACGCTTGCACGCACGCACGTATGCACACACACACACGTACGCACACACACACCCACACACCCACACACACACACCCACACACACACACACACAAGAGGAAACTCTATAGTCAGGTAAATAAAATGATAGACCTAATGTTGTTCATTTGGTGGGTCGGTGATCTCAAAGACCCCTCTCTCTGTCCCGTTTCAGCGTGTGCCTCCTGGGCGTACTGACCCTGGTCATAAGCTGGGGGACTCTGGGTCTGGAGCTGGCTGCAGCTGCTGTAAGTCTTTCTCAAGTTAATTACTACTCCAGATTCATCTTACTTTTAAGAAGTCATTAATTACAAGTACAAATGACTTCTGCCAAAAACTGAATGTTTACCATTCACTGAATACTAAACATTTATATTTTATTTTAAATGGAATAAATGACAACATAGTGTACATATGTTCTGTATTTGTTCATTAAAGCAACAGTAAATCCACATATAATGGCATAAACATTATGTCTTTCTGTAGTAGAAAGTATTATTTCCTCTAAAAAAAGAAAAAAGAGGGCCTCTTGTTCAATAACAGAAAACTGTCTACAGTCCATGGAAACCCACTCGGCAAGGAACTATCTATTTTCTAATGAGTTCATAAAAATGTGTATTACTAGTTACAAGTTGTATTAAAACCCGTAAATGAATTGAAACATTTTGCTATTTGATTCAGCGTCAATGCGTTAATTTTTTAAACACGATTAATGAAAAATAGTAATTAAAGTGCGTTAACGAGATAATTTTGACAGCCCTAATACGTTTATATATCAAAACACAACACGCTGGAAGTGCATACAAAATTTGACAACAGTTGACAGACACACATAAGCATGCAGACACACAGATGCATGCAGCCTCATGCACGCAAGCAGACACATGCTTGCACACATACACAGACACACAGGCACACCTAGATACATACATTCACACGGACACACGTGCACAACCCCTCAAAGGCGAGCATGCAGACAGACACACACACACACACACAAACAGAGTGTGGAAGCAGGACTCTCCATGTGTCCTGTGTAGGGCTGGGATAAACGATTATTTTTTAAACGATTAATCTAGCAATTATTTTTTCGATGCATCGATTAATCTAACGATTATTTTTTTCGCTTCGATTCGATTTCGATTCGATTCTCGATTATCTCCCCATTAATTGACTAATATTGATGTATACATGTTGATTTAAATATTTTAATGAAAAAAACATGAATTCCTTCACAAAAAATATGTATTGCTTGCTCTTAAAATTAAAAAATAAGACATTCTTAGAGGTAGCATAAAACCTTAAAGCCTTGAAAACACAGCTTACTGAAAAAAGTGCATCTTATCATTCTTGAAACAAACATTTGATGCTTAGCATTCAATAAAAATATGAAAAAGTTCAGCCAAATACTTGTGTAGAGCAACTAAAAGAAAACAGTAACCAATGTAAACTTGAAGGCTTTAAGCTAAACAAAGAGTGCTTTTCCAGCAAAAACAGTGGGAGCCATCAGCCTGTCATGGCGTCCTTCCTGAACCAACAGAGTTTAACATTTAAGTTGAAGACACATAGGCCTATATTACTGAAGTCCATTAATTAAAGTGCATCTCTTAAATTCTTCATTCATATAAAAATAACAGTCAAAACTCTGCCACTCACCTTTTTCTTAAACTCAAAATTCAAAAATAAAATTCAAGTAAGAGTGTACAAGAGAAAAACAATGCATTGTGTAGCAAATAAAAAGGTCAACCAGTCATCCTTTCTTTTAGAGTTACTGAAAGAATACAGTAGAAGTCATCTCAGAGGACTTAAAACAACATTGAAGTCACCAGACCGATCAGAGAATCAATCAACATTTAAACACATTAAGGATATTGAACACATGTTGAAAAATGTCCATATACGGCGGGCATGACAGTGAATAATACATGTAGGGGCTATTACGGGCGCCAATATTCCGTTTGATACAAAGAAAGACAGACAGTGTAGAGTTGCCACAGGACGCGTCATCAGCCTACGTCAGCAGCCGCGGACTGCTATGAAAACATTAGCTTTGTGGTTTCACAGGCGCAGTTGACTGCTTAAACTAATAATAATAGATTTTATTTATAACGCACCTTTCATATGCAAAGCACATCTCAAGGTGCTACATCAGAATAAAAACACATATATACAAATGTTAAAATACATTAAAACATGGGCTGCAGATCAGCAGTAGGCCTTCCTGAATAGCTCCGTTTTCAGGTGCTTTTTGAAGCACTCCACAGACTGTGGCGCCCGCAGGTCTTGGGGCAGGGCGTTCCACAGGCGTGGTGATGCGGCTGAAAAAGTCCTGTCTCCCATGGAGTGAAGGCGTGTGATTGGCTGACTGAGACGGTGGGTGTTTGTGGACCGGAGGGATCGTGATGTGGACTGTAGGGTGAGGAGGTCTTGTAAGTACTCTGGGGCGTTGCTGTGGATGCATTGGTGAGTGAGAAGACAGATCTTATATTCAATACGGAGGTGTATGGGGAGCCAGTGGAGTTTACGGAGGACGGGGGTGATGTGCTCGAACTTGCGTGTCCTCGTCAGGACCCTGGCAGCACTGTTCTGAATATGCTGAAGCTTTTGAAGGCTTCTGCCAGGGATCCCGACGAGGAGGGCATTGCAATAGTCCAACCTGGAGGAGACAAAGGCGTGGACCAGCTTCTCAGCATCACAGAGGGAAAGAGAGGGGCGGAGTTTGGCAATGTTTCTTAAGTGAAAGTAAGCAGTTTTGGAGATATGTTGGATGTGTGGATGAAAAGTGAGGTGGGAGTCAAACCTGACACCGAGGTTTGTAACACAGAAGGAGGGGGTGATGGTATGACCAGAGAAATTAATGCAGTTTACAGACAGGGAACGAAGTTGGTGGGGGGTGCCAATTTGTAGAGCCTCTGTTTTAGTGCTGTTTAGCTGGAGAAAGTTTTGAGACATCCACGCCTCTATCTCCTCCAGGCAGGAGGTGAGTGCAGCGGGGGTGGATGAGGGAGAGGCTGGGTCCAGTCTCACATAGAGCTGAGTGTCATCGGCATAGCTGTGGAAGGACATGCCATGCCTGCCGATGACGTGGACGTGTATCATTCTCAGCGTTACACCGGTGTAACGCCGAGATACACTGTCTTGAAGAGATGCACTGCCTCAGCTGTTTATGATGTAATGCAAACCTACGCATGCGCGTCTCACGGCAGCCGAAGCATACCAAGATGGCGGATAATGGAAATAATAAATTTCATTCAATACATGTATCGTACTGTATTTAATATGATTAACAATAGTGTGTTCAAACAAAATATTTAATTAGATTGATTTTTTTCCCCATTTTCCATTATCAACCCGACAGACCAGTGTAAGAGTGTAGAGTGGCCACAGGACGCGTCATCAGCCTACGTCAGCAGCCGCGGACTGCTATGAAAACATTAGCTTTGTGGTTTCACAGGCGCAGTTGACTGCTTAAACTAAACTTTGCACAAAACTTTGACTCTTAAAACCCACATGTGACAAAACGGAACCATCAACATCTCGCCTCAAATTGCATTAAAAGTGGCATTCGTGTCTTAATTCGTTCGTATTTCAACTTTTAAAGCAATTCACGGTCCGCCATCTTGGTATGCTTCGGTTGCCGTGAGACGCGCATGCGCAGGTTTGCATTACATCATAAACAGCTGAGGCAGTGCATCTCTTCAAGACAGTGTATCTCGGCGTTACACCGGCTTGCACTTCTCTAACACGGCACTCGCATTGCTACCGCTCGCCGCCATCTTTGTTTTGTGTGTGACGCACCGACGCGCATATTATACGTCGGTGTATTTTTTGCGTCGACGTCACCGATTACGTCGACGCGTTGTCCCAGCCCTAGTCCTGTGCCAGAGTTTTGGAGACAGCACACCACACCACACTACAAATTGTGAGATTTTATACATATATTATCATTATACAAAGTTTTTTAGTTCAAAACAAAATAATAAAGCATAAAAAAGGAGAAAACTGAGGCACTCAATAGGTAGAGCAAAAGTTAAAAAGCTTTTATTAATACATGGCTAAAAGTGAAAAATGCCAACGCGTTTCGGCCTCTTAGGCCTTCTTCAGGGCATATGTTACATTAAAAAGGAAAATAGAATAATAAAGCTTCATTGTTTGCTGATTGCATTTATTCATTTCCTTGTTCATTCAAAGCTCAAGATGTAAAACATATATATTCTTTTTATTTAACTGCAGTTTTGTTTTCGCAAAGACAAATAAATCCTCTTTTTTTTCTATCTGCATGTATTTATTTTCTTCTTATCTTCATTTATTTCCTTTTTATTGATTTTATGTTTTATGTTTTTATTTTACAACACATTATTCTTTTCCTGTTTTGCAAATCAATGAAGGAGTGGGCCACAGACAGCGAGGCGAAAGCTTTTATTTTTTTTATTTTTTTATTTCATTATTTTATGAAAGTACAATACAAACATGGCAAAGTGCTGTTCGCAATAATAACATATGAGGGAACATTGGCAGTCCAGTGCAAATAGTGAGTGCAAAAGAATGAAAAAACAAAATATAAAACATAAAATAAAAAAACAGTAAAAAGTGCAAGGGGGTCATGGATGCAGATCAAAGGCAGTTTATAAAGTTCGTAGTTAGGTAGAGTCTATGGGGATTTCACTTAAATAGGAATAACATTTTGTGGCATTTGGTCCTTTCATTTGCTCCAAGGAATTAAGGTACATTTTAAAATAATAAAAAAAAAAAAAAAGAAAATGTGGGGGGACATTTCTGACATTTGCTTTTGTGTATACAGAATTTTGCAAGACACAAAATCCCATTAATACAGAGTTCAATTGTTTTGTTATTTGTTAGTGCCATGCCAAACGTTACATGGTCTCTTGAAATGACTGGCGTTGAAGGAAAAACATTACATGTACATAGATTTTCTTGTATGTTAAACCGTACTCGAAGTAGTTCTTTAGAGGGGTAAATATTGTTCATAATTTTGAAGTGTGTTTCTTTGGCCTTTGGGGCTATAGGGAAGGAAAAATACATAGTTCTAAGTTTAGAGACGGTCTTTTTATCAAATTTGTTTAGGATATCATTTTTATTTTGTAAGCCAGGGAATAATTCATCTGTCAAGTTTTTTCTAATGAAAAAATTATTACATTTCTTATCTAAAAATGATATCCTGCGTATCCTTGGAGAGGGTATATGTGTTTCCGTTGTCTGATGAGCTAATGAGTTTTTGGATAGAAAGATAAATTCTTTAGGGAGGGCGTTACGTAAATGCATGAAGTCTAATAGTGAGGCGTTAAAATTGTGTTTAATGCAGAATTGATCATAATCTAATAAACTTCCTTCGTTGTCCATAAGGTGCGACACTGACCAAATGTTTTTTTTTAAACCAGTCTTCATAAAATAATGATTTGTTGCGGTGTAGAACATATCTGTTGTTCCAAATCACTGTTCGGTGTGGAGAAAAGTTATGGACATAGAGCATTTTCCAGTAAAGTAAAATTTGCTTGTGGAACTCTGATAAAGATACAGGAAGCTTGTTGATATCGAAGTCACATACAAGCAGTAGGTTTAGACCACCGAATGTTTTAAAAATAAAGTTAGGTATACAGTACCAAAGAGATTGATGATTTTTAATCCAAGATTTTAACCAGTTTATCTTTAAGGTTCCGTTCAGACACTCCAGATCAATCGCCTTTAGGCCTCCTTCATTGGTTTGTTTGACCATATGACTTTTCTTTATATAATGTGGTTTATTTTGCCATATAAAATTGAAATTAATTTGATTTATGACTTGTGGAAAAATTGGTAGGGACAGCATTTGAATAAAGAGGGTAAATACATCTAAATAAGCACTCAATTTTTGATATACGACCCAAAATCGATAAGTCTCTTTGGAGCCATATATTAAATTTTGTTTTACATTCTTTAAGTTTGTTCTCTATATTAACTGTTTGACATATATTTTTGTCTTCACAGAGGAGGACACCTAGATATTTAATCTCAGACTTTATAGGTATATTGTGTACTTCTTTTAAAGCAGTATCATGAAGAGACAAGATTTCACATTTTTTAAGGTTTAAGCAAAGCCCTGATGCTTTGGAGAATTGCTCAATTTTATGTATAGCCTTTGGGATTTGATGTTCATCTTTTAAGAATAATGTTGTATCATCAGCTAGTTGGCTGATAACAATTTCTGTACCTAGAACATTAAGTTTTTGTAATATCCTTACTGTTTTTTATTGACAGAAGTTCAGTGACTAAAATAAATAAGTAGGGCGATATGGGGCACCCTTGCGGAATACCTTCATCCACATTAAAGCTCGGAGTAGAACCCTTAGAGAGGAGAACACAGCTATTTATGTTTTCATATAGACCACAAATTAGTTTTCTAAATTTTCCACCAAACTCAAAATGTTCAAGTGTGGCAAAAATAAATGAATGTTCAACAGAATCAAAGGCTTTAAAAAAGTCCAAAAATAAAATAAAGCCATCATCTTGAAATAAATGTCTCTTACTGTTAGTGGACAGTCACAGGTGTCTTTATACGCTTCATCAACTTTTGGAATATACTGGGCTAGTTAGCAGTTAGTTTTGGAAAATTTTGACTTGTAAAGCTGTGTATAAAATGTATACATTTCTAAAGAGATTAGTTTATCATCTGTAATTTCTATATTATTCATTAGTAATGACTTTATGTTGTTTCTTTCTTGTCTATTTTTTTCTAGACCACAAAAATATGCTGAATTCTTCTCACCTTCTTCTATCCACTTTGCTCGAGACCTAATAAATGCTCCTTGAGCTTTATGAGTGTAGATTTCATCTAGATTTGATTGTAACTTCAGAATTGTTGTTTTGTCAAGTTCACTAAGATTTTGTTTGTTACAATAAACATTTAACTGGTTTATAATATTCAATTCCTTTTGATCAAGTTATTTTTATAGTTATTACTAAAGGTAATAGATACATCACAAATTTTAAACTTAAGGAACTCACACTTTTTAACTGGGGTTGTAAGTTCTTCACTGGATATAATTTTACTTATAGTATAGTTGATTTAATGATTTGACAATAGTTGTCATTTTTAAGAAGACTTGAGTTGAATTTCTAGTATTTGTTAGAGAAATGTTTAGTTCTAGGTCCAACATGTAACATAATGACACAATGATCAGTTAAAGGGGCTGCAGAAATTGTTGAATTGATAGCATTACAAAAAAACTTGTTTTAAATTAACCAATCATCAATTCTAGATCTTGAATTATAGTTTGGACTGAACCATGGAAATTGGGATATTCCATTGAGATATCTCCAAGCATCAGTAAGACTTAATTCACTGCAAAAGTTATTAAATATAATATTAGGCTGAGTTGGATGGGTATTTATCGAGGAAATCATCATTAACTACATTGAGATCACACCCAATTATTATATTCTCTATGGAGTGAGCAACTTTAAGATCATCTATGTGTAAAGTTATCTCTTCTAACAATCGTTTATTGTCCCTGGGATTATTGTAACCATACACATTAACTAAAATGAATTTCACATTGTCAATATTTGTGAGTAAAATCAACCAATGGCACTGATTATCTGCCATGTTAAGTATAATTTGGCCAGAAAAGTGTTTTAACGAGGATAGCTACTCCAGCTGATCTAGATGTACCATGACTGAAATAGGCTTTGTTACCCCATTGTTGAGTCCAAAACGAAATGTCCTCTTCTTTTGAGTGAGTTTCCTGTAAAAAAAACAATTGCACTTTTTTCCCTTTGCAAAATAAAAACAGACTTTTACGTTTTGTTAAATCTCTCAGACCCCTTGCATTCACAGATAATAGAGAGATTGAACTTTTTAGATCAGACATAAAAAAATAATAAACCAAAAAACTAGCTTATTTGCTTTAACAAACACAGGTGCGTAACCAACCGTAACACAAGGTGAAAAACACTGACAGTAACCTTATCTTGAATAAAAGGTTCTTCTAGGACACTGAGAATCATGGTGTTACCCTTTGACCATTAATATAGGCGTAGCGACCTCGGTACACACCCTTTTGACCCATTGACCCAGCTTTCTTGCTTGATCCACTTTTGGCCAGACTGCTGCTCTTGCTTCTAGGACATCTTTGGAGATTGCAGATTTGGTGGTTCCTTGATACACGCCAAAGTTCATCTTTGTAGATCCTCATGGTGAAATGAAGCTCTTCGCGAAAGTTCACTGTGGTAGACCCGGCCGCTGCTACAAGCCTGCTCATCCTCTACTCATTACACCAGCAAAACGCCCACATCCAATCCACCAATAACCACCAGGACAGCAAGTTAAAAGCCGGAGACGCCCACTTCCCGGCCTTCTGAAGTCTGCAAACTTCTGAAGCCTGCAAGGTGCATGTCGCTAACGCACCTGTTCGCAAATGCATGCGTTGTTCTGGAGGGGTCGCTTCTGCTCACGTGTTGCTCGTGCGCGTGGCCCGGCTGTCCTCAGTCTGGCTGCTCCTCCTCCGCGTCCCTGCACCTGCTGTGGTTCGCGTGTCTCCACTGCTCTCCTCCTCTGCGGGCTCTTCTGCGGGCTGCTCCGCGGGGCCCCTCCGCGGGTTCTGTGCTGCTCGTTCCTCGTGGTCTGCTGCCGCGCGCAGACGGTCTGGCGGTGCCGTGCGTGTCCCTGCCTCCGATTGGCGGTGCCGCGTTGTCCCGTTGCTCTTCCCAAGTCTCCTGGCATGTGAGTACAGTGAGTGTGCTGACCGCGGACGGATTAATCCCGGAGTCTGGGCTGCAAGCGGCTGGTTTTTGCCCTGCGCACTTGACTGCAGGCGTCAGTTTTCGCCCCGTGCTTGGTCTGCAGGCTCCGTTTTCACACGTGTTTGAGCTAACTGAGGGGCAATGCATATTAAATGGCATCAATCTCTATCGTCTGAGGGATATAAGAGGAGCAATGTGCATTAATTCAGATTCATGTTCTGCCACTTGCAGTAAAACCACGTTGGAAAAAATGTGCAAAGACTACCCCATCGTGCTCCAGACGGCACACACCAGAGCTCTTGCCACGGCGCCATCTTTACAGCATTAATCTTATTACTCGCAGGTCACTATTGTTAAATGAATGTATTTAAATTCGTCTATCTGCAGGAGGAAGGAGGGGCCATGCATTTAAATAGCTAGGTCACTAGTATTAAATTGGGTAACTAAACTGCAGTTGTTGCATTTTGAAAGTGCAGCAGAAAGAAAAAGGGCCCAATGTGAATCTGCAATGGGTTTGAAGTGGAGTTGGAGCTAATGAACGCATGGAAAAGTGATCGTTCATGCGTATCTGCCATAACCAAAGCAGCAAGATGGCTCCAGGGGACATCTGTTTTCGCATGGGAATGTTTCGGATTCGGGTTGATTTATTTCCTCAGGCTCTTAAACAACCATGGGCATGGTTCTCTGTCCGCCGCTGCTGCGGTCCCTGCTGCCGTTCCTACTGATGCCTGATCCCGCTGCTGCCTGTTCCCGCTGCTGCCTGCTGCTGCCTGTTCCTGCTGCCGCTCCTGCTGCTGCCTGTTCCTGCTGCCGCCTGTTCCTGCTGCCGCTCCTGCTGCTGCCTGCTCCTGCTGCTCCTGCTACTACATGTGCCGCTGCTGCTGTTCCTGCCGCTGCCGCTCCGCAGGCTCCCAGGCTGCACCTGTCTCTACGGCTCGGCTCTTTCAGACACGTATGTAACCTGGCTCACGGAGACAAGCGGCGCACGCTGGCGTGACACGTCTGTTTGTTCGTATGAATCGCATTGTGGTGCTACTGCTCCTGCTAATGCTGCTTCTGCTGCGTCATACTGCTACCGCTACTGCTGCTACTGCTGCCGCTACTGCTGCTATTGCTGCCGCTGCTGCTTCATACTGCTACTGCTGCCGTGCTGCTGCTGCTTCTTTTACTTTGACACCTCTCTTCACTTTCTACGGATGCTGCAACTGCTGCTGCTGCTGCTGCTTCATACTGCTACTGCTGCTACTGCTTGCTGCTTCATACTGCTACTGCTGCTGCTGCTTCATTTACTTTGCCATCTCTCTTCACTTGCATCTCTTTTACTGAAACACTGAACAGCTACAACAACATTCTACTGCTGTGGCTTTGATACAGGATTATTGCTGTTATTATCTACAGATGCTGCTACTGCTGCAACGAACTCTCTCAGAAGCTTATCCTGCTTCTAATGGACGCAGCCCGGCTGAGTATGCCGCGCTGCGCTGGACTCGCACCTATGCTCCCAGGGTCGCTTCGGCGGTCATGCTTCATCTCTCTACTTAATCTTCTGATTCTATCAGATGCAGCTGGCCGAGTAGCTGCGCTGAGCCGTCAATCGGACTCCTAATCAAACGCATCCATACCTGTATTCTTCACTCTTCTGATCGCAGGCTCCCCATCATGCTGCCCATCCTGCAGCGGCACTGAACTCCGGCTCATCTTCCAAGTGCATGTCTGCCCTCCTCGCAGCATCTTCCTGCTCGCCTTCTATGGCTTCTCTGCATAAGCGTTTCACTACTGCTCACTCAACCTTCATGCGGTCCGAGACACGGCTTTCCCGACCATCCTACTATCCTGATTATCTACTCTCCAACCCAAGATTCTAAGCGTAAGGGCGCCTTCAAACATCAATGGCCCTCTCCGATATGTCTCTGCCCCTACAGGTCTCCGCTTCTACACGGACGCTGCCCCTTCCGTGGGTTTTGGGGGTTCTTCCAGGACCATTGGTTTGCCTGGCCGTGGCCGCTACTTTCCACCGGAGCATCTCTTCTGCCCTACACGAAATATTCCCAGTGGTCGTGGCCTGCGCGCTGTGGAATCACACGTGGCAGAGAAAGAGGATCTCTGTCATGTGTGATAATCTCGATGTAGTGGAAGCATTACACAAAGGTCGCTCTTTTTCACCCAACATAATGTCCCCTGACCATTTCAACCTTCATTTCAAACATTCAAAAATCAAAGGAGCTGCAATATAGTAACAGCTCGCTCGGACACATCTCTCTGCCCCTACAAATCCATGATGCGTTACACTCGCCTCCGCTGCAAAAAGGAGAGTTTAACGGACCTCTATTTCTCACTCCAGACATTCTTCCCATGACAGCAACCTGGTTCAGAGCTCAACTAAGATCCCTACTGCTCCTCTGTAAATTGTCTCCCCAGCTCTACACAGCTCACTCCTTCAGGATAGGCGCTGCCACGCGCGCGGCCTCGCTGGGGCTCCCCCACACCTCTCTGCAACAGCTGGGGCGCTGTTCCTCTTCGGCCTTCTCCGCCTACATCAGGCCAGACGCGTCCGCCATCCTGGCTGCACAACGGCTACTGGCTTCTTCGTAAGCTCCCAGCAAAGCAATACAAAGCAAAGTAAGTGAAGCAATAAAGATTCTGGTGGCGGCACGCACTTTCTCAAAGACAACTCTGCTACAGCGTCTGGTATCGATCGTGATGCGAGCGCTCACGTCCCAGGCAGCGTCCGGTTGATCGTGATGCGAGCGCACACGTCCCGGCGCTTAAAGACAACTCTGCTGCAACGTCTGGTATCGATCGTGATGCAAGCGCTCACGTCCCAGGCAGCGTCCGGTTGATCGTGATGCGAGCGCTCACGTCCCGGCGCTCAGAGATAACTCTGCTTCAGCGTCTGGTATCGATCGTGATGCAAGCGCTCACGTCCCAGGCAGCGTCCGGTTGATTGTGATGCGTGCGCTCACATCCCGGCGCTTAAAGTCAACTCTGCTGCAACGTCTGGTATCGATCGTGATGCGAGCGCTCACGTCCCAGGCAACGTCCGGTTGATCGTGATGCGAGCGCTCACGTCCCAGGCAGCGTCCGGTTGATCGTGATGCGAGCGCTCACGTCCCGGCGCTCAAAGACAACTCTGCTACAGCGTCTGGTATCGATCGTGATGCAAGCGCTCACGTCCCAGGCAGCGTCCGGTTGATCGTTTGCGAGCGCTCACGTTCCCGGTGCTTAAAGATAACTCTGCTTCAGCATCTGGTATCGATCGTGATGCGAGCGCTCACGTCCCAGGCAGCGTCCGGTTGATCGTGATGCAAGCGCTCACGTCCCGGCGCTTAAAGATAACTCTTTGCAGCGTCTGGTATCGATCGTGATGCGAGCGCTCACGTCCCAGCGCTCAAAGATAACTAGCTGCAGCGTCTGGTATCGATCGTGATGCGAGCGCTCACGTCCCAGGCAGCGTCCGGTTGATCGTGAAGCGAGCGCTCACGTCCCGGCACGCAAAGATAACTCTGCCCGTTTTTGGGGATTATGCGCGCGAGCAAGCGCTGCACTCATCAGCATCTCTCCCGGGCCTAGGGCGCCAAACATACTCAATCAATAAACTTCTAACTACATTTTCCTCTCGGGTCTTTCCAAAGTGAAATGAAGCTCTTCGCGAAAGTTCACTGTGGTAGACCCGGCCGCTGCTACAAGCCTGCTCATCCTCTACTCATTACACCAGCAAAACGCCCACATCCAATCCACCAATAACCACCAGGACAGCAAGTTAAAAGCCGGAGACGCCCACTTCCCGGCCTTCTGAAGTCTGCAAAGCCTCCGCCGCCCCACCTCCTCCTTCTCTCTTCAGAGCGTGCTCGCCTGCTGCCTCTGCCGTCACCAGTGTCTAGGCCCCGGGGGGGATTATGCGCGCGAGCAAGCGCCGCACTCATCAGCATCTCTCCCGGGCCTAGGGCGCCAAACATACTCAATCAATAAACTTCTAACTGCATTTTCCTCTTGGGTCTTTCCAAAGTGAACTGCATGATGATTTGTCGTGGGTGGGTGGTGTTATTCTGCCCAAGACAATGCACAGAATCCAGGATGAAGCCCATCTTGTCTTTCCAGTGCGGAGCAAATCTGAGAATAAGGTTTACAACAAGTTCTCTAGTATTCTCCTCTTTTTCTTCTTTGAGGCCCCTCAGTCTCAGATTCCATCTTTTGTTTTGTAATTTTCTGAATCAGAAACTCTTCTTTCCAGCTCAATTACCTTTTCCTCCAGTTGGATATTGTTCTCTTTGAGGGCTTTTGCTTCTTTTTGTATATCTTTTGTTACCACTTTGCATTCTTGTATTTCAGCAGAGTTGAATTCCAGACACTTGTTTATGTTGGATATAGCCAGAGTGTTGATGGACTTGATGTCCATCACCAGAGAATGAAGAGCCTGAATCTCTCCGGATTGTGATTGTATTGCATTCAAAACGTCAGTAATGGAAGCAGAACCCATACTGGAATCAAGAGGAGCCACATCGTTGGGTTTTATTTTCTTTAGAGGTTGTTGATTAGCTTTAGATGGCGAGGTAAGGGCATTTTTATTCCGTTCTACTTCAGTTTCCATTGCCTCGAGCGCGCAGTAGTCATGGGGGATGGCCGTTTTCGCGGTCTTAGCATTAGCACTACTTTTCGCCATGAGTCCAATCAAAGTTTGTACAACTGTTAATGGATATACTTGCTTGCAGGCAGGACAATGTGTAGCGTATCGCCAAAGGTTGTGAAAGAGTCTGTTGTGATGATAGTTGTTGGTCCTGTTCGTTAGCGGGAGCTGACAGTTAGCGCGCGTCAGCTCCCGCCATCTTGCCCGGAAGTCCAGGGAGGCGAAAGCAAATGCCTTGTGGAAACTGCTCTCCATTAGTTACAGTCTATTGCTATGATAATTTTCACTTTATGGCTTTTGCAAAGGTTTAACTCATTCATCCGTTTTAAGTTAATCGAAAAAAAAGAAAATCTGTGTCCCCTCCATCGTATATGTCTGGGTGTTAGCTGTGGACAGTGTATTATTCAGCAAGTAGGTGGCAGCGGCGCTCTGTTGGTGTCTGGTCTGGTCTGGTGTGTAACTAAACGCTGTGTGCAGAATAGAGGGACCCAAATTATTATAAATGATCCATTGAAGGCGTGTAGGAAAACTGACAGGAGCAGGCTTTATTTGGTGTTGGTTTGAGCAGTAAGGGTGTTTCTAGAGCTGACAGAGATCGTGTGGGGGGTCAGGGCAGCAGACCAGTTTTGCACCTATTGTAAAAAATGACGTGTTCAAAATCCCATATAAAGATGACCAGTATTCGAAAAGTTAAATCCAAAAAGTTTATTCCCTGATACAAAGAGTCTAAACAGCGGTCTGGACTTAAAGTTAGCTCTCCCTCTCCAATCTATATATGAGTATAAAGTCAGGCGCTCTGACTTTATTCTGCAGGTCCCTTGTCCAGACTCGTTCACAATTTCTACATAATACAGTTTTATAAATGTGCTGAAGATCAGGACTCGTCCCTCGAAGACGTCATGGGCTCCTTATCACCTCAGTCCCCGAGACAGGATTTTTGTCTCATGCGAAGCAGACACATCGTTCCTGAAAAGGTTACTTTTGCACAGAGAACAGCCTGTCCTTGAATTCTCACTGACCCCACTAACACATTAAACAAAGGCCTATTATGCAGACACTTACTGATAATATAATAACATTTTATGGAGATACTTATAAGAACATTTACTGATCAATATAATTGTTAGTACATGTGATTACTGGTAATATACATTGTTATGGTGGTTATACTTTATTCACTCTTGTCTGTGTGTCAGCATGTGCATGTTATTCACATCACACCCCAAAAAAGGAACAGAAAAGTGGACTGTCGATATTACTATTCCTGAGCCTGCACCAGGAGCCAGCAGCAATGTCCGGTCATTGTCACAGCGCTCACTGCACTAAACAAAATGGAGCTTTCGCGAAAGTTCACTGTGGTAGACCCGGCTGCTGCTGCCCAGGCCACAGGCTGCTCTTCCTTGACTCATCAATACCAGCAACGCCCACATCCAGTCAACCAATAACCACCAGGACAGCAAGTTAAAAGCCGGAGACGCCCACTTCCCGGCCTTCTGAAGTCTGCAAGCCTCCGCCGCCCCACCTCCTCCTTCTCTCATGAAGCGTGCTTGCCTACTGCCTCTGCCGTCACCAGTGCCTAGGCCCCGGGGGATTATGCACGCGAGCAAGCGCCGTGCTCAACAGCATCCCTCCCTGGCCTAGGGCGCCAAACATGCTCAATCAATAAACATGCTTAAATCTAATGGGTCTAACGGCATTTTCCTCATGGGTCTCTCCAAGGTGAAATGACACTGTGTAGATGTAACCACAAAGACACACACACATACACACACAAACTGTTATGGCCAAATTTAGAATGATCCGAGGCAAACAAGTGTCTTTGTGTAATTTAATAAAGTAAGTACATACATGATAATTGCATAAAGTGAATCCAAATTGTGGAGAAGAGCTCAACCAGACCTCTAAGGAGGCCAGCTATACTCTTCGGCTCAGAACAAAGTCCCAGTCTCCAGTTTTCCCAGACTGGGGAAGGGTGAAAGGAGGGAGAGGAAGGGTGCGAGTTATCTAATTTATTAGCCTCCTCCAAACACACCTGGTTTCTTATTAGTGAAATGGCACCAGTGTCTGGATGGACACAAAGAGTCTGTGTTAAGTTGAGTATCGGTCGGTTATCACAGACTTCGTCGACTGGTGTGAGCGCAACCACTTGTGCTTGAACACCAGTAAGACCAAGGAGATGGTCATCGATTTCAGGAGAAAACCACTTTCCCACACGCCGCAGGTTGGCTTGTTCATTAACTGTTCCATCGGCTTTTAGCCTCGGCTCTGCCGCAGCCGTGATTGCTCTGGTCGGGGCAATATCCTGGCTCTCCTGGTCCTGGCTCTCCTGGTCCCTCTGTCTCTGTTTTTCTTGAGACAGGCGTTCTATCTACCAAAACAATATTTTCACCTCCTTCAGCCGTAGAGAGTTGAAAAACTAAAACACGTGCTATACATATTAGCATTTGTGTTTTGTTTCTGTTTATCACATTGTCACGTCTCTGTATTGTATATCCAATCAAGTGAAGTGCATGCTCTGACGCCGCGCAGGGCCTTTGAGCTGGCCCTCAGGAAGTATACTTGACACTGATACTGTGCATCGTACTATGAAAGAGAACAAAATGAATTTCTTTCATACAAATTATTCAAACCAATCTGTGTTTCCCTAAGTGCGGTTTAGGGCCTCATCTACAGTTTCAACTACACATACTTCATCTCAGAAGTCCTATTCATTACATATCTGTTTCAAAAGCACTATTTCACCACCTTATATCTTCCATAGCTATTAGCTCTTATCATTTCATCCTGAACTCACCGCCCTCCGGACTTTGGGAAATCACAGATTAGAAGAAACCGTATGTATGTTTTCAGATCAATTTACACATATTTTATACTTGTGTCTCTGTGGGGAGGGTCATTTGCTTTCATCAACAATACCTTTAATGAAATATCACCCATTAGAACACATATGGTCTCTTTAAATCCCTATACTTCATAATGTTCACATTTTCCTTATTTTTATTTACTTATTTTATTCTTGTTACATCATTCAATACATAATTTGTTCTGTAACTTTGATACCTTCACACACACACACGGTGATGACAGAAGCGAGTTGCAGAACACGCTGGCGCATCAAAGATCCAAACAACAGCACCATCCATCCACTCACTCATTACATTCATACCTATTGTACATGTTTTTAGTGGTAACCGAAACCTTCTTGCTGAGAGAATGCGAGAGTGCTATTCACTGTAAAAAGGAAAAGTTAGTTCAACTCAAAAGGCAACCGACTGCACAGAATTTTTGAGTTGAAGGCATCAAATTATTGTTTTACGTTTTGAAGAACTACAATTATTAAGTTCTGCCAACTATGTTTTTTTATTTGCATTTCTGGGACAGAGGGGTGGCAGTCAGAGCTGCACCCAGTACACAGAGCAACGACAGCAGTCATCAGTGGGAGTCGTGAAGTAGGTCTTGTGGTGGGCTCGAACCCACGACCTTCAGGCTCAAAGGCCAATGCTCTACCAACTGAGCCACTGTCACCCATTCACTAGTTCATATGAAATCTCAATCTATTTATTCATTTATTGTTTATTTGGTTGGGACAGTACATGTTAATGAACACATCACTCCAGATTGTAGCCATTGGCTAATTTTCATCCGTTGTCCCACATTCACCCTCACAAACTCATTCACCCTGAACTATTGCACATGTTTTCAGTGGTAGGGGAAACCGGAGTAGCCGGAGGCAATCTACGCAGACACAGGGAGAACATGCAAACTCCACTCAGAAAGGTCCTGTTCCGACCGGGATTCATACCCAGAACCTTCTTGCTGAGAGGCGAGAGTGCTATCCACTCAGCCACCGTGCTGAGTGGATAGCACGGTGGCTGTAATCAAAGAAACAAGTCCATGGCTTTGCAGATTAAATGTGGATACATTTATTATATTGCATGATAAGAGATGGCACTGCACTTCCCTGTAATTGTTTTTTTTTTTCTTTCTTCATTCATGCAGATCTGTGTAGCACTGTATCCTACAGCAAATTTCCCTTGGGACCATAAAGTTTATCTTATCTTATCTTATGGCTTTTTCTTTATGAGCGTTTCCAGAGGGTTTTACTATCCTGCTAATATAGTTTCTTTAAAGTCATTCTCTCTATGGACTCAGTTGGTGCAGCCTCAATGTTATTCTGTAAGGGCAGTTGCCTTGGACACACATACATCACTCTCCTTTTCAGTGGAGCGTTATGTAATATTCTGCTCTTGTGTAATGGGCAATGTAATCGGGCATTATGGGGTGGCATAATTGGATGGCATTTGAGGCCACTCTGATCAGACACTGCATTAGTGCTTTGTCTTTACTCACTGAGCAGTAGTAAGCCTGTAGTTTAAAGATTGCATACGTCTGGGCTCAGACCACAAGGCATGCAAAGACTGTTTTAACTGTTCTTTTGTACACACAGAAGGATGTATCGCTTAGCCTAACTGACTACTCTTGGGTCATTTAATCTGTAAAACATATGTGCCTGATTCCACCTGCAGGTGGATCACTGACTTCCTGACAGACAGGAAGCAGCGATTGCGTCTGGGGAAGATTGTCTTGGATTCTAGGATTATAAAGACAGGATCCCCACAGAATCAGAATCATTTTTATTGCCACATAAGTAACAGGAAGTCACAGACTTGGATATTGCTTTGGCTCAGTGCAACAGTCAGAAAGAGAGGTAAAGAGTAGAGAAGGCATAATAAAAAAATAATAATTAATATAAAATTAGCAGCACTTCTAACAAATACAATCTAAAATAGAATTAATACGATTACAATTACACAATATAAGGTGACAGCAGTAAAGTGACGTTATAAAGGGCAGTAAGGGGACTGTATAAGGGGCAGTAAGGTGACTTCTAAAGGGCGGGGGGAGAGGTTATGAAGTGTTCAGGAGTCCAACAGCAGAGGGCTGGAACCCACAACCTTCAGGCCCAAAGGCCAATGCTCTACCAACTGAGCCACTTTTGCCCCTAAATGTTACTGTTTTGTAAGATATTAAGACCAAATCAATGTGAGTGTGTATTTTGATGTCAGACTTCAGCTAATGTTTAGTAAAGTGAATCTTGTGAAGAAGCCAAAAACAATACAAATTAATGGAAGAGTTCTTGAGAGAGTAGAGAACATCACATTTTTAGGAATATATTTGGATCAATTTTTGAACTTTAAAAAATACATAGATTACCTAATCAAATGAACTATCTAAATTTCTCAAATTGAGACATTATCTACCCCTTGAAGCTCTCCTAACTCTTTACCGGTCTGTATTTGAACCACACCTTAATCATTGTAATGCAATATGGTGTAACACGTATCCAAGCCACCTTGAAAAGCTACAGATTCTGCAAAATAAATTAATTTGTGTAATTTGCTTGGTCTAAATATGATGCTCCCTCTGATCCTCTCGTTTACAGGTTTAAGCTACTGAAGCCCACTGAGTGCAAATTTTTTCATAATGCTTGCATTATGTATAATGTAGTATACAAACTAAATGCTAGGCTCTCCAGTCTCATCCCGGTGACCAGTGCTCCCCACAGTCACAACTCAATAGAGGGATACCCTTACAGCTGGGGAAAAAGCGCAAGCTGAAGTGCACTAGTTTTAGCGTAGCATGCAAGGGCCCTGAGATCTGGAATGAGCTGGACAGCTCCATAAAAGAATCATCTTCTCTTAATATAAAAAAAAAAATTCTAAAGCATAAACTACTGCTGCATTATGCATAATGCAACCCCCTATAGCGGACAATCATCTTAATATTATATTTGGTCTTGCCCCTGTAAGATCTGAATGAATGAGTACCAACATGAGTACCAACATGTACAGGTTTTAATTCTATTTCCTGTACCATGTTATTGCAGAACTGATGTGAGTGTGTTGAAGCGGACTGTATATGTTTGACAGACATGGGTAAGGCATGACTGCTACTGGCAGTCTTAAAATGCATTGAACTGGGGTGGGGGGTTGAGGGGGTTGTGGGAGGATGTTTTTGTTGTTGTTGTTGTTGTCCTGTTTTTCGACATGTGAATGTTATTGGGCCCCCTACATATAAGCAGTTGTGCTTCATGGGAGTCCCTTCACAAACCTAAATGTTTAAAGTGTAAAAGATGTGGATTTAACTCATGTTTGTGAACAAATAATAATAATAATAATAATACACAAAGGAAAGATGTTTGAAAGTGGAACAAAAATACTCGTAGGTTTTGTATCTATAAACATACATTGTAATACTAAAATATTTACTTTTATGGTAAATTCCATATATTTTTTTATGGTTTACATCAATGAAGTTCTGACAAAACACAACATTCTGGAATGGTGACTTTCTGAGAGCAGTGACTTTGAATGGGGGAGAGGAGGAGGCAGAGGAGCAAGAAGAGTAGCAGCAAGTGGAGGAGGTGGAGCAGCCAGAGGTGCGAGGAACAGTGAGAAGAGCAGGGCCTGTTGGTTAAAAAGAAGCCCCCTTTTGCATTAAGAAAAGATAAGAGATCTTATATTCGTTTTCAATTCCAAACTAACATACTCATCACCACTTCGGGGGCAACAGTGGTTGCCACTGTCGCCACAAGAGCATAGGCCTTTGAGCCCGAGGGTCGTGGGTTCGAGCCCACCACGAGGCCTTCTCCTCTGACCACTGATGTCTGCTGTCGTTGTGTCCATGGGAAAGACACTTGACCCACTTTGCCTACAAGGAGCGCGGAAGTGATGTTTGCTGCTTGCCTTGATGTGTATATGTACATGTATATGCATCAAACTGAAATTTCCCCATTGTGGGACGAATAAAGGACATATTTTTCCATTTGATTTTCATCACTACCTGTCCTCTGTGTAGTTGTGACTGCACCTCCTGGAGGAGGAGGGATGATGCCGGATAGAGGACCCAGGGCTTTTCCTTTTTGAGAGTTATGGGTTTAAATTTAAGTTTAAGTTCATTACTTTCTGCAAAAACTTAGAGAATTTACCACTAACTCTAAGATTCTGCTTAACTTTTATCGCTGCACCATTGAAAGTTTGCTTGTTTGTTCTGAGACTGTGTGGTTTGGTAACATCACAGCCAAAGTGAGGAGAGCTCTAAACAAGGTGCTCCGCTCTGCAAAGAGGCTTCCTGAGTACTTAGAATAATCAATGAGTCTTCTGGCCACCCTGGAAAAGCCATGTTCTAGCTTCTTCCTTCTGGCAGAAGATATAGTTTGCTGAGATGCAGGACATCTCAATATGCTAACAGCTTCTACCCACAAGCTGTTATCAGTTTGAATAGAGC
The DNA here is from genome assembly GCA_964034765.1 of Knipowitschia caucasica. NCBI lineage: Eukaryota > Metazoa > Chordata > Actinopteri > Gobiiformes > Gobiidae > Knipowitschia > Knipowitschia caucasica. The sequence continues at coordinate 12,037,606 of OZ035825.1, read as the reverse complement.
ACTTTAATGATCTTGCACTTGTATTGAAACTGTTTTATTCGATCAATTTCACAGTGACAATTGTTTATTGTTTTATTTGTTTTATTTCTGTACTTTTATTGTTGTTTTTTGTATGTACTTGTCTTGTGCACACTGGGGACTTTTAAAAATGTATTCCAATGTGGTTTTACTGCCTCTAAGATTCCTCACAGTTTTGCTAGTTTCTACACTAACATCATCAAGTGTGATTATCTGATTAGCGAGGTTGTCACGCAAACGCTTAGGACCGAACTACATTACTTCTGTCTTCTCTGGGTTGAACAGCAGATAGTTAAGGGTCATCCACGTTTTTTGGTCTTTAATGAAGGCACTAAGCCTTTCTAGCTTATGAGAGAGTGCAAGGCACTTTTTTCCTGTTGAGCACAATATTATACAACATTTGAAAACATATGCTATTAAAAAACCTATTTTTGTGAACTATTGAAGTATCAGCCTGATTGGAAGCACACATTATGCTGCACTGACCCTTGCCTGTACATTGTTCCCTCATCACCGTCCTGTCCTCCACAGTCGGTGCTGCTCCTGGGAGCCACTGCTCTCCTGTGCCTGGCCCTGGACCTGCTCTTCCTGCTCTTCTACTCCTTCTGGCTGTGCTGTCGCCGTAGGAAGAGCCATGACTCGGCCCACTCCCACGGAGGCTCCCAGCCCAGTGCTGACTGCTGCTGCACAGCCTGGTGCGTCATCATTGCCACGCTGGTGTGCAGGTGAGGTGGCTCAGGAAACTCTTCTTTGTGTCATCTGTCATCAGATAATTAGTATGTGTTATCTGGTATCTAATTGAGAGGGAGCCATGTGCAAACATGTAACTGCATGACAACACAACACTGATTTATCAGCTTCAAGGTTCATTGACTGTCTGTTCATCCCGCCTCCGTATAGTTACATTTTATTGTTTACATTATAAGGGACACTCTGACTCCCCCCCCACTCTCCCCCTCCCAGACACTCTCACCAGCTGACTCGCGGAGGATCAGGATCCTCAGGCGTTCCCAGGCGGGCTAAAATGAGAAAGCTGGGACCCCTGGGGCCTCCTCCTGGTGATACCTGTCTGAAAGAGATAGTTCTGCTTGGGAGCATCCCAAACAGAACCACAATCAGAAGGACTATTTTGCCTTTAGCGGGAAAAGAAAGTCACAAAGTAAGAATATACTTAGTCATTATGTTGCAACAACAAACAAGTAACAACAGTGGTAAGAGATTTAAAAAAAAATTAAGGCACACGCCACTGGTTCCTCTTACACAATTACACAATCTTGCCAGTCCACAGACAGTGTATGCAGTTCCTTTGTCCACAATCGCCCACATTATTTAGCTGTCCATCACTGCTGACAGTTTTATAGATGAGTAGTCCCCAATCCCCGGTCCAGGCCATGGTTCATTCGATACCGGGCCTCAAGGATAGTGGAATTATCTGAGTCTGAACGATGCTTTATTATGAAAATTGACCCGAGTTACATTTTGGTCTCGTGACACAAAATCACACAAGCTAGAAAAATGCTTAAAAAGTAGGCACACCGCTGCTATAGATGCACTTGTCCTCCCTCAAAGCCCTTTTTCATCCTTTTGTTGTGTCGCAGGCCCACAGCAGTTGCCATGGCGACTGCAGTAGGTTGGAGGCGGAGCTGAGTCTGTGTGCGTGACTCAAATATGACAAAAGCTTTTTCACCTTTAATAAATTATTGGAAAAAAGCGCATCATATTTAATATACAGTTCATTTGATTAGAGCAACTTTCCATGTTCCTCATTGACAAGTGAGTAAGGCATTGACGTTTTCTTATTACTTGTAATAAATTAAAATGGACATTTTGTATGTAAACTATATTGTCCAATATAGTCTATCTTGTCTAACAATGTATGTTTCTTGCAACAAATGCTTAGCATGATAGCCCACAAACATACTACAAATATATGTTATATGTATATGTTAGCCTTTACTGTATGTCAACAGATGTTGATATGGGTTGTGTTTTGTTTTTTCATTCACAGTATGTTGATATGCTAAAAAAAAAAAAATTTCGGGGCCAGGAGTTATGTTACTGCACTTTCCCCACAGTGACCTGAGTACAACATACAATGATCGGTCGACTGGTGGGGTCAAAGTTTTGATTGAAACTGGGCTCAAGAGGGGTTCCGGTTCCGGGTTGAACATGGCAACACCGTAGACGCGCACGTCCCCGTTAAAAAGTTAAAAATTCACCCCGTATGGCCCAAGCCTGAGGATAACACTGAGATTTAAAAGAAGATAACAAAAAGGGCTTGCGAAATGCCTGGAAGAAAAGTCAGAAAGACTGGTATCGTCAAACAACGCCGTAATGAAGACGTCGGGCTAGCGGAGGAGCTAGCTGGCGCGGAGGAGCTAACTGGTTCAGAGGAGGAATTAGCGGAGGAGCTAACATCAGATAGGGTGCGGGTTGGACAGAAAATGTCAGACTTGGATACAGTCCTGCGTGAGATAAGAGAATTCAGACGGGAAACGGTGGAGAGCCTGAACGCCATCAGGGAAGATATTAGGAAAGCAAACTGTAGGATTGATGAGACTGAGAAACGGATTGGGGATACGGAGGAGCGTATCCAGTATATGGAGGAGGCGACATGTGAGCTCATTCAATTTTGCAAGAAGCTGAAAGAGAAACAAGTAGACCAGGAAGGAAGAGCCAGAAGAGACAACGTTCGATTACATGGGATTAAAGAGGGAGCAGAAAAGGATGCTGAGTCTGTGAGTGCTTTTGTGGAAACTTTACTCAAAGAAAAGTTAGAGCTGCCAGTAGCATACGAACTCATTGTGGAACGCGCACACAGATCACTAGGCCCTCGCCAAGCAGATGGTGTACTGCCGAGATCCATAATAGCAAAGCTTTCAAGCTACAAATGTAAAGAAGACATAATCAAGAAGGCATGGGAGAAAAAGGGGTTTGTCTTTGAAAGATGCAGGGTGTATATTGACCATGATTATGCTCCTGAAGTGATGAAGATGAGGAAGGAATATGCTGAGGCGAAGAAAGTACTGAGGGAGAAAAAAATCAGATTCCAGACGCCGTTTCCATCGAAGTTCCGTGTCTTTTATGAGGGAGAGACACGCCTATACAACTCAGTAGCAGAGGCTACAAGAGATATGGCGGACAGAGGACTTCAGGTTCGAGTTGTGAAAGCGGCAATAGATCCAATGGAAAATATCCAGCGTCGGATGTGGCATACCGCCCAGAGGGCAGGGCGACAGGACCAGGGGAAAACACTAGAGATGGGATTCAAGGAGAAGCTGCAGGCTTTTAGAAGATCCTCAGAGACTGTACAAGAGTAAGACAATCAAACTGGAAGGACAGCATATTGCAGAAGAATAAAGTGCACTTTAATGTTCTAGTGATGGGGAAATATTGTCAAGATGATACACGGGGAACTTGTTTAAAAACTTGACTCATGGAAAGGGCTGAAATAGGTCGTGAGGGCCCCCTGAAGGTCAGGGGTTTTCCCTCAGAGCTGGGAAAGAACTCAAAGGTTGAAGAAGGTACAACCTCAGGTTTGGAATTAGTTTTAATTTTCTGTTTGTTCTCGTTCTTTTTTGTAGCACATGGGGTGGGAAAACAGGTTTGGAACAGTGTTTTAGTAAATGACGACACATAATAACGTGAAAGTGGCCTCTTACAATGTTAATGGCCTTGGTAACCCAATTAAAAGAAGTAAAGTAATAAGTAAAATGAAGAAGGAAGGATTCGGGATAGTTTTTTTTTACAGGAGACCCATTTAACAGTAAAAGAGCATGAAAAGTTGAAGAGGAATGGTTACAGTCAGCAATTCTCATCATCGTACGAGCCAGGTCGAAGGCGCGGGGTGTCAATACTGGTGTCAAGGAGGGTCACCTTTGAGATGCTGAAAATAATCAAGGACAAAGAGGCTCGGTATGTTTTGGTGACAGGCAGATTGGAGGGAGAATTAGTCACATTATTGAATGTTTATGCTCCTCCAGGATCAGACTGGTATTTTTTTAGACATATTTTTGAATTGGTAACAACTGAAGGAGAGGGAACATTGATTGGAGGAGGGGATTTGAATCAAAGGCTCAATGCATATTTAGACTCATCAGGACAAATACAACAAAATACTGTTGGCAAAAGAATAAGGAAACTGATCTCACAGCTAGGGATTCTAGACATATGGAGGGTGTAATTGCCAAAGCGTCCACTAGATGGCACTCGCAAACTGAATACAGCCGCTAGTAGCGAAGGAGAAGGTTTTGTTTTCAGTTCCAAATGCACAATGGCCACAGCCACGCAGCTCTGTGGCTCAAAGAGAAAATGTTTATAACAACTTGCAGCCCTCGATAAGCGGAGCGAGGTAAATGTTTTATGTGTTTGTAGGTGTTAGGGAGATATCATTTAGTTTATGAATGTATTTTGTACCTACATGCTACTTATTTGATATGTACTGTGTTTCTCTGTACAGTTTTCACGGTGAACATGAATATGGTGTTATCCATCCATCGTTCCATTTTCTACCCTTTAATCCATTTCTGGGTCAGGGGGGTGGCAGTCAGAGATGCCACCCAAGTCTCATAGCACCAGCCCTGAATATGGTGTTATGTCCATAAAAAATAATCACACCCGTCGAAACTTTGTCCTGCTTGTAACCTTGGGGGCCAGCAATAGAGGGAGCTAAACCCATCTAAAAAGGACTATACCTACTTCTCTGTACCACACTCTTCGTACTCAAGGATCGATTATTTTTTCATTTATGGGAAGGATAGGTACAAAATAGATAGCTGTGAGATTGGTGTAATGGACTTATCTGATCACTGTCCTTTATATTTAACTATGGCCTTGGGAACAGAACGGAAAAGAACAGTATGGCGATTGAACTCAAATTTGCTTCAAGGTCAAATGAAGGAGGAGATAGGAAAAGAGATTTGTGAATATGTAGAACAAAATGATAATGGGGAGGTTTCTCCATCAGTATTGTGGGATGCATGTAAGGCTGTTATGAGAGGGAAACTGATAGCAAGATCGGCATACAGAAAGAAAAAGAAACAGGAATTGCTTGAGAGATTACAGACAGATTTAAAAAGATTGGAAAGACAACATAAAATCACAGTAGATGGTACAATTTTGGAGGAAATAAAAAGAACAAAAGCAGAAATTAATAATATCTTAGCACAAGAAATTCAAAAGAAAATGATTTATACTAAACAAAGATATTACGAAGCCGGGAGTAAAGCAGCAAAATTACTGGCTTACAGGCTTAAAAAACAAGAATCTGGCAGACATGTTTACAAATTGAAGGATCCCCAGACAAATTCCATGGTATACAGGACTGATGAAATTCATAAGTGTTTTGAGTTCTTCTATGACAAGTTGTACTCTGAGAATTGTACCAGCAATGAATCCCAGATTGATAACTTTTTAGACAGTCTAAATTTGCCACGGATAACAGAAGAGCAAAATAAGAATCTGATAGCAGACATAACAACGAAAGAAATTAACCTGGCAATTTCTACATTTAAAAATAATAAAAGCCCAGGGGCAGATGGGTACATTGCTGAATGGTACAAACTTTATAGGACAACATTGATACCACTGTTACACAAAAAATTTAATTGGATCTTGAAGGGAGGAGCTATTCCTGTTTCGTGGCGAGAGGCAATCATTTCTGTCATTGCCAAAGAGGGTAAAGATGGAACAAATTGTGCAAATTATAGGCCTATAAGTGTTCTCAACATAGACTACAGATTATTCACAGCTATGGCACGACGCATGGAAAACATTTTACCAGACATTATTAGTCTAGATCAAACAGGTTTTATTAAACATAGACAAACTCATGATAATATTCGTAGGACGTTGCATATTATGCAACATATTGATGACGAGAAAGTGGAAGCAGTGATAATGGGAATGGACGCGGAGAAAGCTTTTGACTCAGTCAGGTGGGACTTCCTGTACAGAGTAATGAAGAGGTTTAACTTCCACGAGAGGTATATTGGAATGGTCCAGGCGCTGTACACGGGTCCTATAGCAAGAATCAAGGTTAATGGAAGCTTATCCGACAGTATCAAATTAGAGAGGGGGTGCCGTCAGGGGTGCTCAGTGAGTCCCCTGCTATTTGCCATCTTTCTGGAACCTCTAAACCAGTATATAAAACAAAATGATAGCATTAAGGGGGTTGTGGAGGCGGGAGTGGAAGAAAAAGCGGCCTTTTTTGCTGACGACATTGTGATATATTTGGGGAAGCCAGACTCATCATTGCCGGTGCTGATGACATCCTTTGAGGAGTTTGGGAAAATGTCAGGGTACAAGGTCAATGTCCTTAAAGGTCAATGTAATTAAAAGTCTTAACCTTTAATTACAAACCAAACCAATCTGTACAACAAAGTTACAAAGTTAAATGGAATATGATGTCTATGAAGTACTTGGGCATTAATTTACCAAAAAAGCTAGATACATTGAAATCTTCTAATTATGACCGAATTATATCAAATATAAAAATTGACCTGGATAGATGGAACTTAGTACCATATTTGAGTCTGGTATCAAGAATTGAAGTGATTAAAATGAACATTCTGCCCCGTATGTTGTATCTGTTCCAAAACCTGCCTATAGAGGTGTCTGAAAAAGAATTTAAAGAATGGGATAAAATCATTTCGAGATTTATTTGGCAAGGAGCTAAACCTAGAATAAGATATAGGACATTGCAATTACCTAAGAGGGATGGGGGGCTATCCCTACCTTGCCTAAAACATTATTTCCAGGCTGCACAATTGAGGATTCTGATCAACTTATGGGACCCTGAGTATTCCGCAAAGTGGAAAGATATTGAACAAAGATTGATGGGGGAGATACCGTTACAATGTATATTAAGTGATGAAACATTAACGACCCATCTGAAATTAAAAATAAACCCATGGTTGGGGGTACCGGTTAAAATCTGGACTGGAATAATGAAGAAGTATCATTTGACGAAGTATAATAGGTATTTGAGGTGGATCGCCTATGATGTAGACTTCACACCTAACAAATTAGATGCCAGATTCAAATTGTGGGATAATGGGCCAAAAATGCATTGGGAAGTTTTAAAGGATAGAAGGGTAATTTGTTTCCAGAAAATGAAAGATGATTATGGCCTCCAGAACCATGATTTACAGTTACAACACTATTTGGGAAATAACATTAAAAAAGATGCTTTAGAATCTTGGCCAGGTATAATTAAAGTGATGATGGATGCATATGGATCACAATCCGGGAGCAGAGTTATCTCTAAACTATACAGGATTCTGGAGGACCTAAAATCTGATGACACTGTATATGTAAAAGAGAAGTGGGAAAGGGAGGCAAAAATAGTCATATCAGTAGAAGAATGGGTGGACATGAATCAATATCAGTGGAAAACCACAAATTCATTATCATGGCGAGAATACGGGTGGAAGAATACACTAAGGTTTTTTGCTACTCCTGCTCAGAGAAAAAATGGAGAAACAAAATGTTGGAGGTCTTGTGGTGAAACAAAAGCAGATCACTTCCACATCTTCTGGGGATGCTCCCTCATAAAACAATTTTGGATAGATTTGAAAGTGGCAATAGAGGAAGTGGTAGAAGTTAAAATTCCAACCAGTTTTGAAATTATGTATTTGGGGAAAACAGAAAGTTTGAATTTTAAAAGAAGAAATGACTACAAAATGTTTCGAATAATGCTTTTGGCCAGTAAAAAAGCTATTACCAGGAGATGGCGAGGTGATCTGATTCCTACTGTGGAAGAATGGACGGATGTAATGTTGAACATATATAATATGTAAAAAATAAAAGCGTCTGTCAGGGTGGAGGTGGACAACTTTAATAAAATCTGGGAGAGATGGTTAAAATATGTTCGGCAACATAGGACAGATTTTGTATAAAAAACAATTGGGGAGGTCATTAGATTGAGAGATGTGCATTTACTTAACAAGAATTATTTCATAGAAAGAGTTAATACGCCCTGTTTTTAAGCTACTTTTATTTTTGTTTATTTTGTGTTCTTTTACGATTAAGGAAAAATATTGTCATTTGAATACATGTTCAAGGATAGATTGTTAGGCTAAGCATCGTTATTTTTTTATGTATATGAGCCTTGCTATTTGAAATGTAAACTGTGATGACAATAAAAAGAAAATTATTAAAAAAAAAGAAACTGGGCTCAAGGTGGAGCGGAGATGTCCATGAAAACGGGGAAAAAAAGTCCCATTTTGCCGTTCCGCTGCTCAAACAACGTTTAACTGATCAAAATTTCACGAAATCAAAATAATGGTACATGTGTTTAGACGATGTGGAGCGATTTTGAGACAAATCGGTGAAAGGCAAATTTGGAAAGTTTTCATGCATGTTCAGGGGTCAAATTACGGTTCAAAGTGCAGAAGAATTTTTCGAAAGTCTCAGAGCAAAAAAAATGGCAGGTTTTCAATCATTTTAAAGCATTTGAGTTAATTACGCACGCAACTGTCATGTTTTGGTGAGTGACGGGCCAAGACACGCACCGCAACCCCTTGCATTCCCCATTGTGAAAGCAACAGGCCCTTACCCCGTTCGGGGCTCGAGCCTATTAAGCTTAGTTGTAGGAATGACAAATAAGTGAAGGCAAAAACATGCAAATTATTAGCTATCATCAATAATGCCAATAATGATTGGGCATTTGTGAAGTGCTTTGTGACTCTGGTCTGTGAAAGACGCTATATAAAGATTACTTACTTTTTCTTTTACCGTATTTTCCGGACTATAAGAAAACGGATTGTAAGCCGCGTCAAATTTTCAGTAAGAAATTAAATTTTGTACATGTACAAGCCGCACCGGATTGTAAACCGCACCTGTTATTGATATTGAAAATTGTAACTCAAAAACGTTCATCATCGTTCTTATTACTGTAAGAAGTGATAGATACTGTAATAAGAAAGATAAGGAGCGACATTACCAGTGCTCTTTTCACTTTCATGTCTATACAAAGAACGAAAACATGAGACACAAAGATATTATAAGTGAGGACTTTTAAACTTATAATCTGCTTGGTATCAAACAAATATATATTACAAATTATTTTTCTCTAATGCTGCCTGTAACCTTGAAATATACTGTCTTGTTTCTTCTAGTATTTTCCAAGTTGGGTGAGTATAAATGATTGACATATACAATTTAATTGGACCTCTGTGAACTGCTCATCAACTGTTGGTCTACTCTACAGTTACTTGGAAATCTTGTTTTGGCACCACACAAAAAAATAAAAAAATTAAGCCTTCAAAATGCAGGAAAAAAGCCGCGGCCTGTAGTTAGAAAAATACGGTACTTACACATGCACAACTCCTTAGAATCTCACCAGAGCTCGGCCAGTCACTTGTTTTTCACGAAGAGTGAAAAACAAGTGACTAAATATTAATTTTGTTGTAATCACCACCAGTGGTTTTCAAAGATGATTTCAAGTGAACCAACTCGCCATTTCATAGATCCGACACTGTGGATGTGTATAAATATGGCTGTGTGAATTATGTGCTCTAGTAACCCAGTTATCACAGTCACCACAGGGCCCCAGGGCACCACACACACGCACACACACACAGACCTCTCACAGCTGTCTCCTGCTGTTTGAGGACTATTGCTTTCAGTCTTTATGGAAACTCTACAAAAAATGTGGGCAAGAATAAAATTCGTAATTTTAATAGAAAAAAATATTGTCTACTGTCTATTGCTTAATGGTCAAATGTATTGTGTTGCAGTGCTGGCATTGCTGTGGGTTTCTATGGCAATGGTGAATCCAGCGACGGAGCCACACGATTGGCTTACTCACTCCGCCACGCCAACCGCACAGTGTCTGGGATCAACAAGCTGGTGAGGGCAAAACAAAAAAGACTGGATCAAGGAGAATGTTTTGGAGCTCTCACATTGTCGATCTGGGAAATGAGTGTTGTTTGGACCTGTTTGCTTTTCAAGTTTTTTTTTTTTAACTATGGACATGTCAGCATAAGTTTGCTACTTTCAAAATAAGTCTCATAAAGTGAGTACCCAAGACCAGAGGACATGACATTATAATGAGCTACAGCAACTTCATAGACAGCAATATAGACGCTTAGAATGTAAGGAAGAGGTTCCCCCAAGAATAAGTCATTAGTCTGTTGATGATTAGCCTTTTTTAACCTATTTTTCAATTGGTAAAAAAAACAACACACACAATTCCCCTAACGATCCACAGTTTAAAAAAAAAACATTACAAAATGCAGCTTTGATGGACAAGAACCCAAATCTCACATGAAGATGAAGTGCATTGATCAGTAGCTTAGAGTCATCAGTAAAACAATCTGTCACTGTACAATATTTCTGGGTTTGGATATTTCTGGGTTTGGAACCATTTTCTCACTCTTATGAGTATAACATACTGTATAAGAGGTCAATAAAAACATTCTGGGTTTAATAAAGACTGACGATCCTTACATGTGGCTCAGATTGGGTAGTCACTTGAGGAACAATACTTTTATGCATAATGACACAGCATCAAGCCGTGCAACAGTGATATGTAAGAGAAGCTCTTACGTAAGTTTGGGCTGTCCTTTATTAAGTTGTTCTTGTAAAAAAATATGTTGGAACTTAACTGAACTTCGTTAGTCCAATATAATGTGATTGCTTTTGGTCCTGGGTGCGCTGCGTTTTTTTAATATGAAATGCTGAAAACATGACTCACTTTTTCGTCTGAAAAAGCTGATCAAAATATTTGACAATTGTGATTTGTGAGTGCATTTGAAAACAATGTATAATTTTGTAGTTGGTTAGTCAGAAGCTAGATGGATTTTATTTCAAAGTTTTATGTGTTCTGAAAGTTAGGTATGCAGTTCTGTGAGAATACTGTCACAGTTGCCAATGGGAAAACGCGTCTTTTTTACCTATTATATAAAACATGTGACGCACAATTTGGAATCATTGTGTATTACATTAGAATTAGGCAATTACTACTTTAAATTGCTCCTGTGGTGTTCCAAACTTGTGTTTTTCTGCACAGGTGACAGACAATGGGCTAGCTCTGAATCAGACAGTGGGAGAGAGCCTTGAGCAGCTGAGCGTTGCGTTCCAGGAGCAGCCTGAGCATGTGTCCATGGTCCAGAAGCTCCAGGGCCAGCTAGACGAGCTGCTGCGGCTCGTGGAGGATGTGCCCTTCTGGACCAACACCCATGTGTCTCTGGAGGAGCTGGCCCGCACCACAGAGGCCTTGGACTTCTACAGGTCAGTCAGGACACTTACCCGCTTCTCTGACGTTTGAAATTAATCGTATGAGAGATGGACGCTCCTTAGTTATATTCTCTTTCAGCCCCTTTTGCATGTAATTCGAAAGCATCGAAAGTGATCTACATCTTACATCTGACGAAACAGTGACAGGGGGATAATAAGAACAAGTTGCTGCAATGTGCAAGATCGGAAATTAAATAAAACATCTAAACAATTACATTTATATAGAGTGATAAATGTTTGTCGGTTAATTGTTTACATAATCCCTTTTAACATTGTTATATGTTCAAATATCTTATACCAATATTCATACAGGAACAGTAAAAGGCCGTCCCTATAGCGCTTTACAAACACAAGACTTCCCAGAGTTCAGTTGACTGATTTCTGGAGCACCTGCTGATTGTGCTTCAGTCATGTGCACTTTCTACACTATAAGCTTTCTAAACCAGGAAAAGCCAAGGTTAAAGACCACCATTATGCTTAAATGCCAAAATGAACCCAGCTAAGTGCTGGACTCTACTGGCTGCGTGGAAAATGGAATAGTGGCCGTGTTTAGGGCTTTGTTTTAACCTCAGACCAATCAAACAAAAGAAGCGGTGTGTGATTTGCATGAGCTGTGGCTATGATCTATGCAAAGCACGGCATATTGAAGCATCGAGGACGTCGTAATGGATGAGGCAAAACTTAGTGAAAGCAATTGGTAAAAATGGGTGGAGAGAGAAAAGAACTCCAACATATCCAGGCTTTTTTGAAAGCGAGTCAATATTGACATTAAGCTGACATTTTTTTGTTTTTTTTAATAATCATTGTCATTAACAAACCCTTATAACCAAGATCTATAAGCATATATCAATACATGTATATGATAATGTTGTAGAAATATTTTTCCTTTGTATTTCCAATGTCGATACAGTGCAAAAAGTCACTGGATTTAACTGAAGAATTTGGCTGTTTAGCTGGACTAAAGTTCCAATGCCGGCCTTTAAAACCTCAAAATTATGCTCACGGTCTCCACTATTCCTGATCAAATCACACTGAAGTTAAGTGCTTTAGATTTCACAGGTATGCTCTAATAATACGTCACTTTCATTTCCATGTTTTCTAGACAAATGACAGGACATTTTGTGGCATGACATTGAACAGTAGAGGAAGTGTACACTCTCGCTCCATTTTTCTTCTTTTGAAGCTGCAATGATTACAATCTTATATACCTTTGGTTCGTCATTTTCTTTTTCCATACTTTTTCACAGGTTTCTTCTTGACAGATAAATATTCAGAATCTGAGTCGACTTCATAACTTATGTTAAGGGACTCTTGACTAAGCTGCACAAACAAAAAAATATTTTAATAATTCACACACAGACATACAGTACATAGGCACACAAGCTTCCTGGATGCATAGAGCTGACCTGCACGTTTCTTTGCTCTCTGCAGATGGCTGGGCTATCTGAGTTTGCTGCTCTTTGATGTTCTCATCTGTCTGCTGGTACTGTTCGGACTCATCCGCAACTCCAGAGGAACGCTTATTGGGTACAGTATGTTCTACCACCGGAAAGAGCTTTCTGGTCATCTCTTACATGTGTAAGACAAACAAACAGACACATGTTCCCAGCAACTAAATGTTCTACATTCTTAAAACATAAAATGTAAATATCCCCACAATCATGTTTTAGGGCAGGGGTCACCAACCTTTTTAAAGCTGAGGGCTACCTTAACATTCCACTAATATTTCAAAAAATCTTACAAATATTCACAAAAAAGGGAATTTGTAGTATATGTAAATCAATTTATTCTTTGTCAAAGTGACATCTATTTTGTGTAAATGAACATGAACATGTCACAATTTAATTCAACAAAAAAAGAACTCATTGTTTTTTCCAAATACTTGAGATTGTGTCATTTCCAACTTTTGCTTTATAAAATGAACAATGATCAATGGACCCAGGGTAACATGGTGTTTTACTAAAACACTGTTCAATGTTGTTTGTCAGTTAATGAGAAACCTGGGATTCCATGATGTCCACTAATTTGCTGTACTCTGGTGTCTACAGTAGTTTGACACTGCCACTCTCAGTGACTCTTCCAGATTTGAATCACTGTAGGTGTGTTCTGTGTTTATTTTTTATAAAATTCACATTGGAAAAGGCTGATTCACAGAGATAATTGGACCCAAAGAGACAAGCAACCTTCATAGCTGCTGTGCAGATAGATCTGTACTATTCCATGTCCACTGGGTTCCAAAAATTTGGGCAACTCAGATGTGTTTTAAGGTACAGGTCTTATTTCCATTTCCAGCTGCCCTGCATCCAAGGTGAGGGCCTGTGCCTGCAAGATCTACTGACATAAAGGGATTTGAATGAATGACACACATGGTTCAATTTGGCTCAAAATCCACAAAATCTTTCATCAGTCTGTTAATCACCTTGTTAGTAGTTTTCTACAGCTTTATCAAAAGCCGCACTGATGCAGAAACATTGTCACTGAGAACTTTTTTCACAGAGGGGAAGTGTCAACACTTTTTCTTTTCAAATGCGCAGAGAAAATGTTAATTTTAGCTTTAAATGTGTTTACAGCACCTTATATATTTGTGACAGTCTTACATGCCTTGCAACTCACAGTTCAAATTGTTCAGTTTTTCTGTGATGTCTGTTAAAAAGGCAAGATCAAGCAACCACTCAGTGTTGTCCCAGAGTGAGGTGTCCTCTTCTCTGCTCTGCATAAACTCATTTTCAAAATCCGCCCTCTGCTGAGCCATCGGATTTCTCCAAAAGCACCTTAAATGTCTTGTGTTGTTTGGACTTTGTCCCGAATACAATTGAGGATTTGATAACGGGGGTCATAACGTGGTCAAACCCGGTCACTTTCGCACATATCGCCTGCGTGGTGGATGATAGAGTGGTAGTGTAGGAAAGGTGGAAAGTCTTGGTCATTCTTGCAATGCGTAATGAAGCCCGACCCCCCGACATCCTGCCATTGCGGTGCACCATCGGTGTTACTGACACGAGCTTCTCCAGCGGCACTTTTTTCTCCACACAAAAAAGTTTTCATCGCGATGTAGATGTCCATTCCTCGCGTAGTTGTTCTCAGTGGTATGAGGTGAGGAGCTCTTCTTTAGCGGAAAAATCCTCAAATACCATCCGAATGAACACCATTAATTGAGCTGATCTACTGCTGTCCACAGACTCGTCACATTGGATGCTGAACCACTGGCATGTACTTAAGTCCTTGTCCAGCAGTCCAGGACATAGCAGACACTCTTCTGGTTGTTCACAGTACTTGCCCAAGTTGTACTTCAGCTAGACTTGAGATAATCACAGATCATTTTTATTGTCTTTAAAAACAGTCTCTACGATTATCATCAGAGCACCCAATAACAATCTGTCCATCAGAAAACGTCTTCTTGTTTTTATTATAATCAAGTAATGTGTAGCTCTGAATTAAGCTTCGGTTGCCTTTTGGGCCTTCTTCATGGTCTTATGAAAAAGCTCTGCTGCTTGGTCAAAGCGCCTTTAACTCATGCGCTTTCTTCACCCGAAACTTTTCTTGGGGGGAAAGTTTTGGTGGAAGCTACCGTGAGTGGTTTGATAAGTGACGCGCCACATGTTCTGCTTTGAAATCGCCAACACCTGTCCTCTCCAATCAAATAATAAATATATATATTATATGACATATAATATTATATAACAGTACATATATTGATATTTTGATTTAAAATGTAAATTAAATTACTTCCTTTTCTGCTCCCTCTATATCCCATGTAATCGTACGTTGTCTCTTCTGGCTCTTCCGTCCGGGTCCCTAACTTGTTTCTCTTGCAGCTTCTTGCAAAATTGAATGAGCTCACATGTCGCCGCCTCCATAGACTGGATGACGCTCCTCCGTACCCCAATCCGTTTCTCAGTCGCATCAATCCTACTGTTTGCTTTCCTAATAATCTGTCCCCTGATGGCGTTCAGTGCTCTCCACCGTTTCCCGTCTGAAATTTCCTCTATCTCACGCAAGGACTGTATTCCAAGTCTGACATTGCTGTCCAACCCAGACAACAACCCGCTATCGGATGTTAGCTCCCCGCTAAGTCCTCCCTGAACCAGTTGCTCCTCCGCGCCTGCTAGCTCCTCCGCTAGCCCGACGGCGTCATTACGGCGTGTTTGACGATACAAGTCCTTTCTGACTTTTCTATCCAGCATTTCGCAAGCCCGGTTTGTTATCTTCTTTTAATCTCAGGGTTATCCCTCAGGCGTGGGCCATACGGGAGGTGAATTTTTAACTTTGTAACGGGACGTGCGCGTCTACGGTGTTGCCATGTTCAAGCCCGGAACCGGAACCCTCTTGAGCCCAGTTTCAATCAAATCTTTGACCCCACAGGTCGTCCGATTCATTGTATGTTTGTACTCAGTCACTGTGGGGAAAAGTGCAGTAACATAACGCCGGGCCCCGAAATTTTTTTTTTTTTAGCATATCAACATACTGTGAATGCGCGCGCGCGCAACAACAACCCAACCCATATCACCATCGGTTTTGACATACAGTAAAGGCTAACATATACATATAACATTCTATTTGTAGTATGTTTTGTGGGCCTATCATGCTACATTTGTGCAAGAAACATACAGTGTTTAGACAAGATCGACTATAATGGACAATAAAGTTTACATACAAAATGTCCATTTAAGTTATTAACAAGTATTAAGAAAACGGTCAATGCCTTATCGCACTTTGTCAATGAGGAACATGGAAAGTTTGGCGCTAAGCAAATGAAACTGTTTATTAAATATGATGCGCTGTTTTCCAATATTTTATTACAGGTGCGCGCGCGAGCTTTGTCATTATTTGAGCTCACGCACACAGACTCCGCTCCGCACTCCAACCTACTGCAGTCGCCATGGCAATATGCTCGTGGGCCTGCGACACAACCTAAAGGATGTAAAATGGGCTTTGAGGGAGGACAAGTGCATCTATAGCAGCGGTGTGTCTCGTTTGTGCCTACTTTTAATGCATTTTTCTAGCTTGTGTGATTTTGTGCTCACGAGACCAAAATGTAACTCGGGTACATTTTTCAATAATAAGCATCGTTCAGACTCAGATAATTCCTCTTTCCTTGAGGCCACGTGGATTCGTCGATGGAACCATGGCCTGACAGGGGAGTTGGGGTACTACCTCATCTAATAAAACTGTCAGCAGTGATGGACAGCTAAATATGTGGGCGATTGTGGACAAAGGAACTGCAGTACACTGTCTGTGGACTGGCATGATTGTGTAATTGTGTAAGGGAGCTCCAGTGGCGTGTGCCTTAATTTTTTTTTAAATCTCTTACCAACTGTTGTTACTTGTTTGTTGTTGCAACATAATGACTAAGTATATTCTTACTTTGTGACTTTCTTTTCCCGCTAAAGGCAATATAGTCCTTCTGATTGTGGTTCTGTTTGGGATGCTCCAAGCAGAACTATCCTTTTCAGACAGGTATCACCAGGGGAGGCCCCAGGGGTCCCATGCTTTCTCATTTTAGCCCGCCTGGGAACGCCTGAGGATCCTGATCCTCCGCGAGACGGGATGAACAGACAGTCAATGAACCTTGAAGCTGATAAATCAGTGTTGTGTTGTCATGCAGTTACATGTTTGCACATGGCTCCCTCTCAATTAGATACCAGATAACACATACTAATTATCTGATGACAGATGACACAAAGAAGAGTTTCCTGAGCCACCTCACCTGCACACCAGCGTGGCAATGATGACGCACCAGGCTGTGCAGCAGCAGTCAGCACTGGGCTGGGAGCCTCCGTGGGAGTGGGCCGAGTCATGGCTCTTCCTACGGCGACAGCACAGCCAGAAGGAGTAGAAGAGCAGGAAGAGCAGGTCCAGGGCCAGGCACAGGAGAGCAGTGGCTCCCAGGAGCAGCACCGACTGTGGAGGACAGGACGGTGATGAGGGAACAATGTACAGGCAAGGGTCAGTGCAGCATAATGTGTGCTTCCAATCAGGCTGATACTTCAATAGTTCACAAAAATAGGTTTTTTAATAGCATATGTTTTCAAATGTTGTATAATATTGTGCTCAACAGGAAAAAAGTGCCTTGCACTCTCTCATAAGCTAGAAAGGCTTAGTGCCTTCATTAAAGACCAAAAAACGTGGATGACCCTTAACTATCTGCTGTTCAACCCAGAGAAGACAGAAGTAATGTAGTTCGGTCCTAAGCGTTTGCGTGACAACCTCGCTAATCAGATAATCACACTTGATGATGTTAGTGTAGAAACTAGCAAAACTGTGAGGAATCTTAGAGGCAGTAAAACCACATTGGAATACATTTTTAAAAGTCCCCAGTGTGCACAAGACAAGTACATACAAAAAACAAAACAATAAAAGTACAGAAATAAAACAAATAAAACAATAAACAATTGTCACTGTGAAATTGATCGAATAAAACAGTTTCAATACAAGTGCAAGATCATTAAAGTGCTCTATTCAAACTGATAACAGCTTGTGGGTAGAAGCTGTTAGCATATTGAGATGTCCTGCATCTCAGCAAACTATATCTTCTGCCAGAAGGAAGAAGCTAGAACATGGCTTTTCCAGGGTGGCCAGAAGACTCATTGATTATTCTAAGTACTCAGGAAGCCTCTTTGCAGAGCGGAGCACCTTGTTTAGAGCTCTCCTCACTTTGGCTGTGATGTTACCAAACCACACAGTCTCAGAACAAACAAGCAAACTTTCAATGGTGCAGCGATAAAAGTTAAGCAGAATCTTAGAGTTAGTGGTAAATTCTCTAAGTTTTTGCAGAAAGTAATGAACTTAAACTTAAATTTAAACCCATAACTCTCAAAAAGGAAAAGCCCTGGGTCCTCTATCCGGCATCATCCCTCCTCCTCCAGGAGGTGCAGTCACAACTACACAGAGGACAGGTAGTGATGAAAATCAAATGGAAAAATATGTCCTTTATTCGTCCCACAATGGGGAAATTTCAGTTTGATGCATATACATGTACATATACACATCAAGGCAAGCAGCAAACATCACTTCCGCGCTCCTTGTAGGCAAAGTGGGTCAAGTGTCTTTCCCATGGACACAACGACAGCAGACATCAGTGGTCAGAGGAGAAGGCCTCGTGGTGGGCTCGAACCCACGACCCTCGGGCTCAAAGGCCTATGCTCTTGTGGCGACAGTGGCAACCACTGTTGCCCCCGAAGTGGTGATGAGTATGTTAGTTTGGAATTGAAAACTAATATAAGATCTCTTATCTTTTCTTAATGCAAAAGGGGGCTTCTTTTTAACCAACAGGCCCTGCTCTTCTCACTGTTCCTCGCACCTCTGGCTGCTCCACCTCCTCCACTTGCTGCTACTCTTCTTGCTCCTCTGCCTCCTCCTCTCCCCCATTCAAAGTCACTGCTCTCAGAAAGTCACCATTCCAGAATGTTGTGTTTTGTCAGAACTTCATTGATGTAAACCATAAAAAAATATATGGAATTTACCATAAAAGTAAATATTTTAGTATTACAATGTATGTTTATAGATACAAAACCTACGAGTATTTTTGTTCCACTTTCAAACATCTTTCCTTTGTGTATTATTATTATTATTATTATTTGTTCACAAACATGAGTTAAATCCACATCTTTTACACTTTAAACATTTAGGTTTGTGAAGGGACTCCCATGAAGCACAACTGCTTATATGTAGGGGGCCCAATAACATTCACATGTCGAAAAACAGGACAACAACAACAACAACAAAAAACATCCTCCCACAACCCCCTCAACCCCCCACCCCAGTTCAATGCATTTTAAGACTGCCAGTAGCAGTCATGCCTTACCCATGTCTGTCAAACATATACAGTCCGCTTCAACACACTCACATCAGTTCTGCAATAACATGGTACAGGAAATAGAATTAAAACCTGTACATGTTGGTACTCATGTTGGTACTCATTCATTCAGATCTTACAGGGGCAAGACCAAATATAATATTAAGATGATTGTCCGCTATAGGGGGTTGCATTATGCATAATGCAGCAGTAGTTTATGCTTTAGAATTTTTTTTTTTATATTAAGAGAAGATGATTCTTTTATGGAGCTGTCCAGCTCATTCCAGATCTCAGGGCCCTTGCATGCTACGCTAAAACTAGTGCACTTCAGCTTGCGCTTTTTCCCCAGCTGTAAGGGTATCCCTCTATTGAGTTGTGACTGTGGGGAGCACTGGTCACCGGGATGAGACTGGAGAGCCTAGCATTTAGTTTGTATACTACATTATACATAATGCAAGCATTATGAAAAAATTTGCACTCAGTGGGCTTCAGTAGCTTAAACCTGTAAACGAGAGGATCAGAGGGAGCATCATATTTAGACCAAGCAAATTACACAAATTAATTTATTTTGCAGAATCTGTAGCTTTTCAAGGTGGCTTGGATACGTGTTACACCATATTGCATTACAATGATTAAGGTGTGGTTCAAATACAGACCGGTAAAGAGTTAGGAGAGCTTCAAGGGGTAGATAATGTCTCAATTTGAGAAATTTAGATAGTTCATTTGATTAGGTAATCTATGTATTTTTTAAAGTTCAAAAATTGATCCAAATATATTCCTAAAAATGTGATGTTCTCTACTCTCTCAAGAACTCTTCCATTAATTTGTATTGTTTTTGGCTTCTTCACAAGATTCACTTTACTAAACATTAGCTGAAGTCTGACATCAAAATACACACTCACATTGATTTGGTCTTAATATCTTACAAAACAGTAACATTTAGGGGCAAAAGTGGCTCAGTTGGTAGAGCATTGGCCTTTGGGCCTGAAGGTTGTGGGTTCCAGCCCTCTGCTGTTGGACTCCTGAACACTTCATAACCTCTCCCCCCGCCCTTTAGAAGTCACCTTACTGCCCCTTATACAGTCCCCTTACTGCCCTTTATAACGTCACTTTACTGCTGTCACCTTATATTGTGTAATTGTAATCGTATTAATTCTATTTTAGATTGTATTTGTTAGAAGTGCTGCTAATTTTATATTATTATTATTATTTTTATACCTTCTCCTTTACCTCTCTTTCTGACTGTTGCACTGAGCCAAAGCAATATCCAAGTCTGTGACTTCCTGTTACTTATGTGGCAATAAAAATGATTCTGATTCTGTGGGGATCCTGTCTTTATAATCCTAGAATCCAAGACAATCTTCCCCAGACGCAATCGCTGCTTCCTGTCTGTCAGGAAGTCAGTGATCCACCTGCAGGTGGAATCAGGCACATATGTTTTACAGATTAAATGACCCAAGAGTAGTCAGTTAGGCTAAGCGATACATCCTTCTGTGTGTACAAAAGAACAGTTAAAACAGTCTTTGCATGCCTTGTGGTCTGAGCCCAGACGTATGCAATCTTTAAACTACAGGCTTACTACTGCTCAGTGAGTAAAGACAAAGCACTAATGCAGTGTCTGATCAGAGTGGCCTCAAATGCCATCCAATTATGCCACCCCATAATGCCCGATTACATTGCCCATTACACAAGAGCAGAATATTACATAACGCTCCACTGAAAAGGAGAGTGATGTATGTGTGTCCAAGGCAACTGCCCTTACAGAATAACATTGAGGCTGCACCAACTGAGTCCATAGAGAGAATGACTTTAAAGAAACTATATTAGCAGGATAGTAAAACCCTCTGGAAACGCTCATAAAGAAAAAGCCATAAGATAAGATAAGATAAACTTTATGGTCCCAAGGGAAATTTGCTGTAGGATACAGTGCTACACAGATCTGCATGAATGAAGAAAGAAAAAAAAAACAATTACAGGGAAGTGCAGTGCCATCTCTTATCATGCAATATAATAAATGTATCCACATTTAATCTGCAAAGCCATGGACTTGTTTCTTTGATTACAGCCACCGTGCTATCCACTCAGCACGGTGGCTGAGTGGATAGCACTCTCGCCTCTCAGCAAGAAGGTTCTGGGTATGAATCCCGGTCGGAACAGGACCTTTCTGAGTGGAGTTTGCATGTTCTCCCTGTGTCTGCGTAGATTGCCTCCGGCTACTCCGGTTTCCCCTACCACTGAAAACATGTGCAATAGTTCAGGGTGAATGAGTTTGTGAGGGTGAATGTGGGACAACGGATGAAAATTAGCCAATGGCTACAATCTGGAGTGATGTGTTCATTAACATGTACTGTCCCAACCAAATAAACAATAAATGAATAAATAGATTGAGATTTCATATGAACTAGTGAATGGGTGACAGTGGCTCAGTTGGTAGAGCATTGGCCTTTGAGCCTGAAGGTCGTGGGTTCGAGCCCACCACAAGACCTACTTCACGACTCCCACTGATGACTGCTGTCGTTGCTCTGTGTACTGGGTGCAGCTCTGACTGCCACCCCTCTGTCCCAGAAATGCAATAAAAAAACATAGTTGGCAGAACTTAATAATTGTAGTTCTTCAAAACGTAAAACAATAATTTGATGCCTTCAACTCAAAAATTCTGTGCAGTCGGTTGCCTTTTGAGTTGAACTAACTTTTCCTTTTTACAGTGAATAGCACTCTCGCATTCTCTCAGCAAGAAGGTTTCGGTTACCACTAAAAACATGTACAATAGGTATGAATGTAATGAGTGAGTGGATGGATGGTGCTGTTGTTTGGATCTTTGATGCGCCAGCGTGTTCTGCAACTCGCTTCTGTCATCACCGTGTGTGTGTGTGTGTGTGTGTGTGTGTGTGTGTGTGTGTGTGTGTGTGTGTGTGTGTGTGTGTGTGTGGAGAAACTATCTAAGACCTCTGAACAATTGTAAAGGGCATTGGTTGACCTTGGTCTGTAAAATGCACTATAGAAATGAACCTTATTTACTTACTCATTGGTATAGAAACTGATTGACGTTACAGCAGACCGATCAGGAGCGGGGAGCAAGTGACGAGTGAATGACAGAAAATTTGATGGATGGATATGTACATAATAATGCAGTAATAATAACAACGGGTAAAGTGACTGGTGAATGACAAACGTATCAGATGGATGGATATGTAATAATGCAGTAAGATAATAACAGGTAAAGTGACGTGTTAATGACAGAAATATCAGATGGAAAGATATGTAATAACGCAGTAATAATAACAACAGGTAAAGTGACTAAGTTACTAGTGAAATCTTATCAGTGACACTTGTACAGACAAAGCAGTTCTCGTTATACATTCTCATTACACAGCCTGACAACAGCAGGGAGGCTGAAGGTTGCGAAACGTCTCCTTCACACAGTGAGGATGAATTAGTCTGTCACTGAAACTGCTCTCTTGAGCAGCCAGAGTGTCCTGCAGGGGGTGACAGTCATGGTCCAGCATAATTGTCAGTTTGTTCCAGGACCCTCCTGTCCCCCACCTGCTGCACTGAGTCCAGAGAACAGCCCAGGAGAGAGCTGGACTTCCTGACGACCTTGTCCAGCTTCTTCCTGTTCCTCTCTGTGATGCTGCTGCTCCAGCAGACCACACCGTAAAAGATGGCTGATGCCACCACAGAGTCATAGAAGGTCTTCAGGAGTGGCCCCTGCACTCCAAAAGACCTGAGCTTCCTCAGCAGGTAGAGTCGGTTCTGGCCCTTCTTGAAGAGGGCGTATGTGTTATGAGACGTGTGTTATGTATGAGTCCAGTTTGTGGTTCAGATGAACACCCAGGTACTTGTACGAGTCCACTCTCTCAATGTCCCTGCCCTGGATGTTCACGGGGCTGGAGCGGCAGAGTGACATCTGCAGAAATCCAACACCATCTCCTTGGTCTTCCCCGGGTTGATGAGCAGGTGGTTCCACTGACACCAGTCCAGAATGTCCTGTATTACTCCTCTGTACTCTGCGTCATTGTCCTTGGAGCTGAGTCGGATGACGGCAGAGTCGTCGGAGAACTTCTGTAGGACACAAACGTCTGCAGTCACCTGGGGGACCCAACACTGCAGGTCAGGACCTCAGACAAAAAGTCCCTGGTTCTCACAAACTGGGGTCTGTCAGTGAGGTAGTCCTGGATCCACTCAGACAGGTCGTAGTCCATTCCACCTGGCTCTAGCTTGTCCCTGAGAAGCCGCGGCTGGATGGTGTTGAATGCGCTGGAGAAATCAAAGAACAGAATCCTCACAGTGGAGCCAGGCTTCTCCAGATGGGACAACGAATGGTGAAGGAGGGTGATGATTCCCGACCAGTACATGAATGGCAGCGGTAGGGACATTGCTGGGCTCAGAGTGGAGCGGAGATGTCCTGGGACTAGTCTCTCCAGCATCTTCATGCAGTGAGATGTTAGAGCCTCTGTACAGTGTAAATCATTTCTGTTTTGCATTGGAGACAGGTGATTAAATAATCCAATAGTGCTTAGTGCTAGTATTTGAGTACATGGATTTTTATCCATGTACTCAAATACTAGCACTATATAATTATTTTAATTCCAGCAGTTACTTTAGCCGGTAATGAAATACTTGTCCATTCATTAACAGTTACTAACTCTCAATTACTTTTGGAGAGACGTATTAGTAACTGTAACATGACCAACACTGCAAAGGATAAAACTTAAAATCATAAAAGTCAGTTTAACCTTGAGATATTAGTTACTGAAACGCTGGAACAGATTTAATATAAATGCATTAACTGTGGCCGTTAGCATCAGTGATCTGCATTACTGTGTGTTATTTGACTTATTAAGAGACTATGAAGCAATAACATACCAGCAGGACTCATGGTGTCTGCTACATGGGATTACGCTTTTTAGTCTGCCTGCCCTCTACGGCTCCTCCCCCTCCGCACAGATTAGCGTCCTGACACGCTCCATCAGCGCAGATTAAATGTGGATCAATTAGCCAGGCTGGAGAGCGGAGGCACACGGATCCACATTCAGTGGTGTGCTAGCTGACAAGAGCCATCATTTCCAAGCAGCTCAGAGGGTGGTCCAGAGATGTCTACTATCCATAGCTTTTCCTGACCTTCAAGAGACATGTGCATGGGAGACGTGAACTAGGGACAAAAGTGCAGTGCTGTGTATAGATTGAAATTATTAACCTCAATGAAGGGAAGTGCTCATGGACGAAATTTTGCTCAAACTCTCTCTGGCTTCTAGAGAACTACATTAAAGGCAAACACTTACAGTGCCTTGCAAAAGTATTCGGCCCCCTTAAACCTTTCAACATTTCGCCACATTTCAGGCTTCAAACATAAAGATATAAAATTTTAATTTTTTGTCATGAATCAACAACAAGTGGGACACAATCGTGAAGTGGAACGAAATATATTGGATAATTTTAACTTTTTTAACAAATAAAAAACTGAAAAGTGGGGCGTGCAATATAATTCGGCCCCTTTACTTTCAGTGCAGCAAACTCAGTCCAGAAGTTCAGTGAGGATCTTTGAATGATCCAATGTTGTCCTAAATGACTGATGATGATAAATTGAATGCACCTGTGTGTAATCAAGTCTCCGTATAAATGCACCTGCTCTTTGATAGTCTCAGGGTTCTCTTTAAAGCGTAGAGAGAACCATGAAGACAAAGGAACACACCAGGCAGGTCCGAGATACTGTTGTGGAGAAGTTTAAAGCCGGATTTGGATACAAAAAGATTTTCCAAGCTTTGAACATCTCACGGAGCACTGTGCAAGCAATTATATTGAAATGGAAGGAGTGTCAGACCACTGCAAATCTACCAAGACCCGGCCGTCCCTCCAAACTTTCATCTCAAACAAGGAGAAGACTGATCAGAGATGCAGCCAAGAGGCCCATGATCACTCTGGATGAACTGCAGATAACTACAGCTGAGGTGGGAGAGTCTATCCATAGGACAACAATCAGTCGTGCAATGCACAAATCTGGCCTTTATGGAAGAGTGGCAAGAAGAAAGCCATTTCTCAAAGATATCCATAAAAAGTCTTGTTTAAAGTTTGCCACAAGCCACCTGGGAGACACACCAAACATGTGGAAGAAGGTGCTCTGGTCAGATGAAACCAAAATCGAACTTTTTGGCCACAATGCAAAACGATATGTTTGGCGTAAAAGCAACACAGCTCATCACCCTGAACACACCATCCCCACTGTCAAACATGGTGGTGGCAGCATCATGGTTTGGGCCTGCTTTTCTTCAGCAGGGACAGGTAAGATGGCTAAAATTGATGGGAAGATGGATGGAGCCAAATACAGGACCATTCTGGAAGAAAACCTGTTGGAGTCTGCAAAAGACCTGAGACTGGGACGGAGATTTATCTTCCAACAGGACAATGATCCAAAACATAAAGCCAAATCTACAATGGAATGGTTCACAAATAGACGTATCCAGGTGTTAGAATGGCCAAGTCAAAGTCCAGACCTGAATCCAATCGAGAATCTGTGGAAAGAGCTGAAGACTGCTGTTCACAAACGCTCTCCATCCAACCTCACTGAGCTTGAGCTGTTTTGCAAGGAAGAATGGGCAAGAATTCCAGTCTCTCGATGTGCAAAACTGATAGAGACATACCCCAAGCGACTTGCAGCTGTAATTGCAGCAAAAGGTGGCGCTACAAAGTCTTAGCGCAAGGGGGCCGAATAATATTGCACGCCCCACTTTTCAGTTTTTTATTTGTTAAAAAAGTTTAAATTATCCAATACATTTCGTTATACTTCACGATTGTGTCCCACTTGTTGTTGATTCTTGACAAAAAATATATTTTTATATCTTTATGTTTGAAGCCTGAAATGTGGCGAAATGTTGAAAGGTTCAAGGGGGCCAAATACATTCGCAAGGCACTGTACACTATGGGTGATGTCAGCAATAACTACATTGTTTAAGATCCCTTTCGACATTCATGATGGACTAACAAATTCCCAGGTCGCATGGCCATGGCAAAAGCTCTAAATATGGTTATGTGCCTGATCCATTTTATGATTTTTTTTTTTTTTTTTAAACACACATTTCAGGAATATGATCAATCAAATAATTAGAAATGAGTAAAAAGGTAACCGATACACAGGTAGATTTGTATCTAGCTTTAATATTTAAGTTAATAAAACAATCTCCTACTGTTTTGCTCCATCTCTCCTTTTTTGCAGCATTCACATTGAAATCAATTAAAGATGCTATACCAGTGGGGGAGGGTTCCAGCTCAAAAGTGGCCAAAATGACGTGTGCTGACATGCTTGCAATACCACCCCGGGCCGTTGGGGATGGACCCAGAAGAAGAATTAGCCAATGCTAACATATAGCGTTGGCAGACCTCTCAAAAACGTCTTTACAGGATGGACCAAAAGTTGGCTCTTGGCCCAAAGCTCCGTTCCACATGTGTGTCAATGCTGAGGGGGGTGAATTTTTTTGGTCCACTCTAGTTTACTCGCGGGGAATTTTTGAAGTCTCTCGTTCAAATGAATGGAGCTGCGCCAGCTGACGCATGCGCAGATGCATTTTTTCACAATTTTCTTGTGGGCGGGACCACTCGCGGCCATCTTGGATTGCTCCATGAAAGCACTTTTCATGGCCAACTCCTATGAACGGCGGAGATAGGCGTGACTCTGTCCGTTATTATATACAGTCTATGTGCTATACCCAAATTTTTTTTTTTTTATCAGTTCATAAAAATGCTTATTACTACATACAAGTTGTATCATAGTTAGTAATTTAATTGAAAACTTGAGCTCATTGATTCAGCTTGTGTATGAATTCAGGCCGTAAAAAGTGCTGAGTAGAGACGCTCGTTCTCGTCCACTCACAGAATGAGGCTGCGTCTTCTAGCCTCTACAGTGCTGCTAAATATAGTAGCATATTAGCAGAATTGGCTATAACTCCTCTTGCTGTAACTGCAGACACAGCAAAACAGCCCAAACGACACAACAGTGAGGAAGAGAAGAGGGAACTAAAGCGAAAAAATTATCAAAGAAGAAATCAAGCCCGGGTGAACATAGATAGCTTACATCGTATCCTCTGGAGAGACTTGTCTATGGGAGAGACCTGCGGGACCGCCTCTTTTGTACCATTACATCAGTGATTGCTGTACAGCTTACAAGAAGTTACGCGCATGCTAATGTTTGCATATCGCAAATAAAACTAGATGGCTCCGTGGAATGAGAGCGTAGGGGAAATGAGAAGGGTATAGCTCCTTTAAAATAAAAAGATAAAATAGATTTCTAACAAATTATTAACATCCCTAGAATTGTCAAATGTACAGAATGTATAATCAGGAACCACAAGTGTCTAATTAGAATAATCATTATTTAGATAGAGGCAGCTCCGTCTTCTTCAAATGTTCAAAAAAAGGAGGAAAAAGTGTTTCTAGAGTAATTATCGTAGCAGGCCTCAGAATGCATGATGTAAAAACAAGGAAAATCCAATCCAATCCAATCCAATCCACTTTATTTATATAACACATTTCACAAACACAGTTTCCAAAGTGCTGCACAATAAAATACAGTTTGACGGGGCTGTCATGTTTCTAGAGAGTAGTAGTAGCATGCAGGAAGTCTCATATTTCTGCTTTGCACTAGGAATGAGAAAGCAGAGGGGGGTTTCTCTGCTTTTTAAAGTCGAAGTCCAAGTAAGGCTGTGGATCAGAAGCAGGCATGGTGACAAGACCATTACCAGGGCCAAGACCAGACCAGTAGCAGGAGGAATACAGTGCCTTGCGAAAGTATTTGGCCCCCTTGAACCTTTCAAAATTTTGCCACATTTCAGGCTTCAAACATAAAGATATAACATTTACATTTTTGTCAAGAATCAACAACAAGTGGAACACAATCGTGAAGTGGAACGAAATTTATTGGATAATTTAAACTTTTTTAACAAATAAAACACTGAAAAGTGGGGCGTGCAATATTATTCGGCCCCCTTGCGCTAATACTTTGTAGCGCCACCTTTTGCTGCAATTACAGCTGCAAGTCGCTTGGGGTATGTCTCTATCAGTTTTGCACATCGAGAGACTGGAATTCTTGCCCATTCTTCCTTGCAAAACAGCTTGAGCTCAGTGAGGTTGGATGGAGAGCGTTTGTGAACAGCAGTCTTCAGCTCTTTCCACAGATTATCGATTGGATTCAGGTCTGGACTTTGACTTGGCCATTCTAACACCTGGATACGTCTATTTGTGAACCATTCCATTGTAGATTTGGCTTTATGTTTTGGATCATTGTCTTGTTGGAAGATAAATCTCCGTCCCAGTCTCAGGTCTTTTGCAGACTCCAACAGGTTTTCTTCCAGAATGGTCCTGTATTTGGCTCCATCCATCTTCCCATCAATTTTAGCCATCTTCCCTCTCCCTGCTGAAGAAAAGCAGGCCCAAACCATGATGCTGCCACCACCATGTTTGACAGTGGGGATGGTGTGTTCAGGGTGATGAGCTGTGTTGCTTTTACGCCAAACATATCGTTTTGCATTGTAGCCAAAAAGTTCGATTTTGGTTTCATCTGACCAGAGCACCTTCTTCCACATGTTTGGTGTGTCTCCCAGGTGGCTTGTGGCAAACTTTAAACGAGACTTTTTATGGATATCTTTGAGAAATGGCTTTCTTCTTGCCACTCTTCCATAAAAGCCAGATTTGTGCATTGCACGACTGATTGTTGTCCTATGGACAGACTCTCCCACCTCAGCTGTAGTTATCTGCAGTTCATCCAGAGTGATCATGGGCCTCTAGGCTGCATCTCTGATCAGTCTTCTTCTTGTTTGAGATGAAAGTTTGGAGGGACGGCCGGGTCTTGGTAGATTTGCAGTGGTCTGATACTCCTTCCATTTCAATATAATTGCTTGCACAGTGCTCCTTGAGATGTTTAAAGCTTGGGAAATCTTTTTGTATCCAAATCCGGCTTTAAACTTCTCCACAACAGTATCTCGGACCTGCCTAGTGTGTTCCTTTGTCTTCATGGTTCTCTCTGCGCTTTAAGCAGAACCCTGAGACTATCAAAGAGCAGGTACATTTATACGGAGACTTGATTACACACAGGTGCATTCTATTTATCATCATCAGTCATTTAGGACAACATTGGATCATTCAAAGATCCTCACTGAACTTCTGGAGTGAGTTTGCTGCACTGAAAGTAAAGGGGCCGAACAATATTGCACGCTCCTCTTTTCAGTTTTTTATTTGTTAAAAAAGTTTAAATTATCCAATAAATTTCGTTCCACTTCACGATTGTGTCCCACTTGTTGTTGATTCATGACAAAAAATTTAAATGTTATATCTTTATGTTTGAAGCCTGAAATGTGGCGAAATGTTGAAAGGTTCAAGGGGGCCGAATACTTTTGCAAGGCACTGTATCAGTAAAGAAAAGGAGGAAGCAGCAAATGTGGAATACTGATGAGGGCTACACCACGTCACGGCTAGGGACAGACCAGAGCCCGGAACAGACCATGGCTGGGGGCAAAGACAGGGCCAGGAACAAACCAGGATCAGGACTAGGGTCAGTGCTAGGAATAGATTAGGGCCGGGCTAGGGAAAGGAACAGGCCATGACCAGACCAGGACCATGATCAGGGCCAGGAACAGACCAGGGCTAGACCAGGACCAGGGCTAGGGCTCGGACCAGACCAGGGACAGAAGGCTTGGATTCATGAAGAGTTGCCTCTAAATTGTTTGTCTTCTTTTTGGCTTTAAACATAATTGGGTAAGAAATCAAAGTATGCTAAATTCAAATATAATATACTGTAACATGGAGTGATCTCATTGAAGGTGTGTAGTTGAATTAACATACTTTAAAAGGAGTTAGAGTTGGAAGTAGCTTAATAGCTGCACTATAAGCCAGGGCCAGGACCAGACCAGGAGCAGGCACAGTGACAGGAACGTTGGAGAAAAGAACGGGAGGAAATAGCAAGCGTGGAATACTGATGAATCCACGCCATTGAGTTTGGAATTGTTCACAGTCCTCACTGTGATGGACCAGGGCCACACCAAGACCAGGATCCGACCAGGGCCAGACCAGAGTCAGGAACAGACCAAGACTGGGACTAGAGACAAGGCCAGGAAAAGACCAGGATCAGGACTGGGAAAAGGGTAGGGGTCTGGGACAGGGAGGACCAGGCTATGGCCAGACCATGACCAGGATCAGGGCCAGGAACAGACCAGGACTAGATCAGGACCAGATCAGGACCAGGGATAAGGGTCAGAGCTTGAACCAGGCCATGCCCATGAGGCTCAAACCTAGACTCATGGAGAGTTGCCTTTTTTCTAAATGGTTACATTTTCAAAAGGGTCCCATGAACGTAAAACTCCCTCAGACCCCCCCTACAATAATCAGATACAGTCCATACATAACAGCAGCAGGTACAATTTAAAATGTATATTCAGATATGGCAGTCAGTGCTCAATGAATAGTTCTTATTGGCTTTTAACATGATGGAATGGGGACGTCTGCTAGATTTTAATTATGAAATACTGTAACATGGAGTGATCTCATTGAAGGTGTGTAGTTGAAATAATATAATTAAGAGCTCCTTTATTCCTAGAGTGAGGAAATTCCAGTGTTGCATCAGCTGTTACAGAACAGTATAAGAATTAGGAGCACACAGCACAAGATACATGAACAATGTCCCTTTTGGCCCCCAGGAACTCTATGAGCAGGCCATGAGGAGACAGACCAGGAGCCTCCTCTCTGATCCTACACATTTACTTTTCCATGAGTATGAACTATTGAACTCAGGGAGGAGGTAAAGAGTGCCACGGTGCCGACTCAATCGTTATAAGAACTCATACTTGTTTCAGTAAATCTGTTAAATAAGGACATGAGGAGGTGTGTGTGTGTGCCCATGTTTTTCTTTTCATTTAACCATGTTGTGACCTACTACAACAGTTGTCATTTGGCTTTGTTTTGCTCTAATAGATGTCTATATGTGAAAAACGAAAAAAAAAATATCATGTGCGAGTTGTGAGTTTGAATGCATGTAAGTTGAACGGCGCGATCCTGAAATTGGGGTGGATGGAGCTATAAATGTGCTCATGAAGCATGCTTCAAACCAAAGTTAGTTATTATTGTGTTGGCTATGTGGATATGTGATTGTGCGGTCGAACTGGGGACGAGGAGGAGAATGAAAACCACCTCCATTTCTTCAAAGACGGTTTCAAGAAAGGAGCTAAAGAGCATGTTCTTTCACACATGCTCGCAAGCATACACACACACACAGCCCCACCTGTCCTTTTAGCCTACCCACGATGACCCACGCTGGTCTCTCCACAATGAACGATTTCTGTGAATAATGTCCACAGCCTGGGGGTTTATGCTAGTGCTGCGACCTCAACACAAACAACACTAAGAGCTGCATAGTAACTGACACAGACATCCGCACACACACGCACACAAATATACACAGCCAAACAGACCTTCACCCTGCTCACTCCTCATTGTCACCTAATGAAGAGGTGCTCAGCCAGTGGTTAGCACTCGCTTGCTTCTCAGCAAGAAGGTCCTGGGTTCGAATCCTGATCGAAACAGGGCCTTTCTGAGTGGAGTTTGCATGTTCTCCCCGTGTCGGCATAGGTTTCCTCCGGGTGCTAAGGTTTCCCCTACCACTAAAAACATGCACAATAGGTATGAATGTAAATGAGAGAGTGAATGGATGGTGTTGATTGGAGGCTTTAATGCGCCAGTGTGTTAAGCGTCTCGCTTCCGTCATCATCGTGTATGGAGTGATTGAAACAATATTTTAACTCTGAAAACATTGTAAAGCGCTTTGGGTGACCTTGGTCTGTAAAAATGCACTATATAAATAAACATTACATTACTTACCTACATCTGCACACCACCAACCTCTTCCTCACCTAAATTGTTCTCAAAATCCTTCTCTTCCTCACCTACATTGTGCTCACCACCCTCCTCACCTTCACCTGCTCACCAGCAGTGAGACCAGCAATGAGACCAGCACTGAGATCAGCACTGAGACCAGCACTGAGACCATCACTGAGACCAGGACTGAGACCAGAACTGAAGGAAAACACTGAAACCAAAACTGAGACCAGGACTGAGATGCGACTGAGAGTCAACAATGTGTGCCTTATCTCCTCTTCTGTTTTTATAATCACATAAATGTATCGGTTTTGTATAGAAGTTTTCAGAACACTCAAGGAAGCTTCACATGTCATTATTCTCTCACTCCATACACAATGGTCAACTAATGTAGCTACAGCTGCCCTGGGGCAAACTGACAGAAGCGCGGCAACCAGTATGTGCCATCTACCCCTCGATGCATATTAATTCAGCATAGTGGAGAAAAGGCTCACATGCCATTTCTGACCGGCCGCTTCAAAGCTTCCGACCATCACCATCCGTTCACTCACTCATTGCATTCAGTTCAACATGTTTTTAGTGGTATGGGGAACCCTCGGGGGAAAACAATACAGATATGAGGAGAACATGCACACTGTTTTTGGCGTAAACACAGAGAGACGTATAAAATGGTTAACGTATCCATTCTGGGACCAGGTTTCCAATTTGTTTACAGTATGCGCATCCCATCTATGTGGACGATAGCTGAATTTGACAAAAATACTGATACAACTGAAATCCTCGCAATCTGGACAGGGCCTACGGTTCAAGCCTGTTGAGTGCGCAGAATAAAAAAAACAGAAAAAAACCCCTGCGTGCCTGCAGGGGTTGAAGGGTGTCCCAATACTTGGGGAGAAGAGTGAGGGCCCTCACACCCTTAAAAACCACCTTCACACGAGGGTGATCCCATGATGCATTACGATAGTTGGCAAAGTAGCTGTTAGGCAAAGCCGCGCGACAATTAAAGAAAACAACATACATGAGTGTGTGCATACGCGTGTGTCTGTTTCTTTGTGCCGTGTATGTACGTGTGTGTCAGTCTCTCTGCGTGTGGGTGTGTGAGGAAGGACCACTCCACCCACAAGGACAGGGCAAGGCACCTTTTCCGGTCGAGCACCATGGCCTTGGATTTGGAGGTGCTGATTCTCATCCCAGCCGCATCACACTCGGCTGCAAACCGTCCCAGTGCATGTTGCAGGTCCTGGATTGTTGGAGCCACCATGACAACATTCTCCGCAAATAGCAGAGGCGCCGGACAGTTTGCCAGAACCTCTTCGAGGCCGACCGATTGTCATGCTCCATGGACTCTCCAAACTCCTCCCAGTCCCGGGTTTTTGCCTCTGCAACAGCCCGGGCAGCGGCACGCTTGGCCTGCCGGTACTGGACAGCTACCTCAGGAGTCCCACAAACCATCATGGCTGCTCTCCTTCTTCAGCCTGACGGCATCTCTTACTACCGGTGTCCACCACCGGGTTTGCGGGCTGTGGCCGGGACCAGCACCGGAGACCTTGCGACCACAGCTACGAGCTACCGCATTGGTGATATAGGTGGAGAAATTGGTCCACTCAGACTCAATGGCCCCCTACTCCCTCGAGACCTGGGAGAAGTTCTCCCAAAGGTGTAAGTTGAAAGTCTGTCTGACAGGGTCTCAGCGAGATGTTCCCAACAGACCCTCACTACACACTTGGGTCTGCCAGGTCTGAAAGGCTTCCTCCCCTGCAAGCGGTTCCAACCAAGCCCCGGCAATCCAAGATTGCGCCGTATTCAAATAAATGGTTTTGCTCAATGGCGCTTTGTGCCTGCATGGGTGCTGAAAAGATTAGTGGAAGTCGCCTGGAACTCGCAAAGATCCATGGGAAACTCGCATGTATTTGGGCATCGTCTGGTCCTCCCGGTTCTGCGCAGTGGATGAACTCCCATGATGCGTTGCGCAAAACATGCGCACAGAGGGGCTCGGCCGCGCTCTGACCAATCAGAGCTGCTCATCAGAGTGGGAGTTAGAGCGGGAGCCAGACGAGCAGAGTTTGTGGCACTAAAGTGTAGATTTAAAGAAAACCAAAGGATTTAAGAAGAAAAAAGTTCAGGATGACAAGGGACACTAAAATCCCCACAAAATCCGACCTTTATAAAAGTTGTAGGTTCTCTGTCAGCTGAGGTCAAGCTGTTTTAGTTTACATTGAGTTCTATGGGGAAAATTTCTGGGTAGCCCACGTGAATTTAGTCTGGTTTAGTCTGCAGTACCACGAGAATCCCCCGAGCACATGTGTTCTTCAGCTCCAAGCTAGTAATACCCTATCCAGTTAATATAATTGATCCATGGTTCCAACTCACAACCAGGTGGTGATCGGTTGACAGCTCCGCCCCTCTCTTCACCCGAGTGTCCGAGACACGCGGCCGAAGGTCAGATGATACGACAACAAAGTCGATCATTGACCTCCAGCCTAGGGTGTGTTGGTGCCACGTGCACACGTGCACCCTTGTGCTTGAACATGGTGTTCGTGATGGACTAACCATAACTAGCACAGAAGTCCAACAACTGAACACCGCTCGGGTACAGATCAGGTGGCTGTTCTTTCCAAACACCCCTCTCCAAGTGTCACTGCCATTTCCCACATGGGCAGTGAAGTCCCCCAGGAGAATAATAAAGTCCCTGGGCGGTGCACCATCCAGTACCCCTCCAAAGGACTCCAAGAAGGCCGGGTCTCTGCACTGCTGTTAGGCCCGTAGGCCGTCACAACAGTGAGAGACTTGTCCCCCACCCGAAGGCATAAGGACGTGACCCTCCCATTCACCGGGGAGAACTCCAACACGTGGCGGCTGAACTGGGGGGCAATGAGATTGGCCATCCCCGCTCGCTGGCTCTCCCAGCGAGAAATACCAGAAAAGTGGAGTGTCCCACCCCTCTCAAGGAGTTTGGTTCCAAAGCCCAAGCTGTGTGTTGAGTCGAGGCCGACTATCTCTAGTCCGTAACGCTCAACCTCCGCCACGAGCTCGGGCTCCTTCCCTTCCAGTGAGGTGACGTTACACGTCCCAAAAGCCAGGTGTTGTGTGCGCAGACTGGGTTGTCGAGGTCTCCGCCTTCGACTGCTGCCCAGTCCTCTCTACACCTGCCCGCCATGGATCCCTCTGTGGGTGGTGGGTTCACAAGAGCCCACATCGTTCCTTTTGGCTGAGCCTAGCCGGGCCCCGTGGGCTAAGGCCCGGCCACCAGACGCTCGCTTTTGAGCCCCAACCACAGGCCAGGCTCAAGGGTTATCATCTTTGTTCTATCCATGGTGGGTTTTGGATTGTACTTCGCCTGACTCGTCACCGGAGACCTGTTTGCCATGGGAGGCCCTAACAGGGGTATAAAGCCCCAGACAGCATAGCTCCCAGGATCATCCCAGTACTCAGACTCCCCCACCACGTTAAGGTGGCAGTCCAGGGGGGAGGTTGATGTTGTTTGTCATATCTATATCTTTTACAATATGTAGTTAGAGAGTGAATCATGAATTCATGGTTCAATGAAGACAGTTGTGTTATACGCTGAATACTGAGTTGAAACTCAAAAAAAATGTCTTTGTTAGAGATTAAAAGGACTCATTTTGGATTCAGAATTGACCTTTGCTGATGCCACATTGTTTTGGTATCTGCTCGGCCCACCTAGAACCAGGGCCAAGCCTTTACAAAAAAGTTCCGGGTGGCGGCTAAAGCGAGCCGGTGGAAACGCCTGCATACTGGGGAGAGTCGAGTTGAGCCTGTGGAAACGGCCCTTTAGTACTGTAGGAGTCAATTTCTGTCATTATCATGTTGCCGTGTGACATTTACAATTAATCTGGTTGAGCAGAGGTGTGTGTGCGTATCTGTGCGGGTGCGTGTGTGTGTGTGTGTGTGCGTATAAGGCAGGGGTCGGGAACCCAAAATGTTCAAAGAGCCATAATTGACAAAAAAACTAAAAACAACATCTGTCTGGAGCCGCAAAAAAATAGCAGCCTTGTATAAGGCTTTTATGAAGGTAACACAGGCTGCAAGATGTATTAGCTATATTAGCCTAATATCTAAATGACAAAGTAAAGGCTACAAATACATAATAATCATTCATGATTATCAAATGTGTATTTTCACTGCAGCGTGTCGCACCACGCGTGTCGTGAATGACGCAACACGTGACAACTCTGCTTTAGTTTAACTTCAATTTTTTTTGCCTTCATGCAATTATAGAAATACAGTAAATCAATCTGCTTTGGGCTCAGAGGTCACCTGCATCACTGTCTGCTCATATCCATCACGTCACAGGCTGAAGTTTGCTGGAGCTGAATTAAAATCCTTAATGGCCTTTTCTTTCACCGTCTTTGAGAAGGTTTTGAAGTCTGAAAATAGGTGCTCTGAATTTTTGATGAATGAATCCTTCACGTAATCACCGTTTACGTCGTTTTGCGCGTCATTGTTCCTCGTGTTGCAACAAAACTTTTCATTACAAACATGAAGCAGTCCTTCCTCATTGACTGAAAGAAAATGTTCATTCTCATTCTTAGTCCAGTCTTGTTATCGACTCTTTCTCGTTTTAGCTTCGGGATCCATGTGCACTTACAGTCTATGATGCACACACGCCGGTTTGTTTACAGCAGCGGCCGCATGGGGCGGGGCCGCGTGACCGCGCGTCATAGGATATGACGCACTACGTTGACAGAAATGTTGAAATTAGATATTACTTATACATATTTTTACAGCATTTAAAAACGTAAAGATTGTTTTTCCTCCTACAGAAACCACATTCAAACTAGAAATAAAATATAGCCCTCACACTCCATTTTCAGACATTTTTGAAAAGGCTCCAGGAGCCACTCCAGGAGCACTCAAGAGCCGCATGCGGCTCCGGAGCCGCGGGTTGCCGACCCCTGGTATAAGGGATGAGGTAATGTTCATGTGTGCCCATTTGATTTGATGTGGCTCTTTGCAGTAACACAGTAAAAAAAAATTGGCTCTTAGTCTCTGACTGAGTGGCCACCCCTTTTCTAGGAGCTCCTTAACATTCCTCTGGTGACCGGGCTCACAAAGGGGCTTAGAGCAGCACTGAAAGGCCCAGGAAGTGCCCCTGTCCCCCCTCTTCCCCACTGTCTTCCCTGCTCTGAGTCTTCCCACGCTCTGAGCCTGAGCCGGGAACGTTCACCTGAAGCTGACCAAGGCAAGGCACATCTACAGTCTGGCTTAAATGATGTAAATTAAGGCTGAGGTACCTAAGTAGCATTAAAATCAATCTAACTACTTCCTGGCTATAAAAAAATATGGTTCTCTCACTTGTTTTCACAAGTTTATGTGTGTGGCCCAGATCACTGCAGAAACGATCAACTCAAAATAAATACACATGTTTTCAAAGGTTTTGTTGGCACTTTATGCTTTTGAGTGAAAGAAAAGCATGCGGTGGAGCACACACAAGTTATATTTTTGATTTGTCAAAGGTACTCTGTAATTTTTACAGTTGCTCCAAATGAAAAAAACCTGTAAACCAATAACAAAGGTGACCGTTTTAAGAATATCCACCAAGTTTTTTAATAGTTGTCATAGACTTAGGATTTGACTTATAGATGTTCGTGAGAGCTGAGGACTCTCCATGTCCATGGTCACAGGTGCTATTAATATTGTTGCTTCCACAGTGCCCTGACAAGTTTGAAAAGGGGATTATGGAGGACCACAGTTATTTAAAAGAACTATCAAACAAGAATCTTTTAGAAAAATAATCGCAAAAAACTGTGTCAAGACCTCAAATTGTCAACATCGCAAACCCCACACACTGAAAGGGAGAGTTAAAACAAAAGGAGGCACATTGTTGTAGTTTGTAGTCAGCAGACTCACACCTGAACATTATGTAACTTTCTTCACACCAACAGTAACTTTCTTCAAATTGACAGTAATACAAACGTGGCAGAATCTGCAACACTGGTCTCAGAATGTTCTGATCCGCTTCGAACTCAGTCCAACTACAAGTTTCAACAAAACTTATTCGGGTGACAGGTCTCAAATATGCAAAATGCACAGAATCCCTTGCAAAACAATCACCACGTTTGCATCAACCGTTTTCTTACCTGGTGATGCAGACGCGGCGCCGTGGTGAAAGCAAATTTTTTAGCCACAGTTCTGCCATGGATGTGTATGCTGCCAATGTCCAAGGCAATGTCCTGGCCTCTCTGATCCTCTGATCATTCTGCTTTTAAGCTCCCACAGACGTCCTATTCCTCCACCGATCTCTTCTCTTCACACAGCGTTTGTAAAACCCCAGAGCCTCTTTGTTGCGCGTGTAGCTTCAGAACTCAGACTTTGTTTACATTTCAGTCCCTGCGCACATGCGGTGTGGAGGCACATTTGTTTATATTTAGCGCTACCATGTCAAAAACGTATAGAGATCCGGTCATTTATCAAACTAAAGGATAATTTCCTTGGCCCCGGTTCGAATGACCGGAGTTGGGAACCACTTTCAAAGACGCATTATTGTTTTTCGCAGCACTCCTAGCAGTCCACAGGACTGCAATAAATGATCTCAACGGTAGATGGGAGTAAAAACTACACAAACGTGAGACATAGACGGAAACGAATACGCAGAAAGTAAATTCCCAATTCTACCAAAAGGGCGTTTCACTATTTCAGATATTTTCTTTATTCAGGATATGCATATCTACAGTATATACATATGCATACACTCTCACACACAAACACACACCGATACATAAATAAACGCACTAGGGGTTGAACGATTCTTCAAGTATAGGTATAGGTCGACTTCATTCTCGCACCATCCGACGACTAGTCGACTGGAGCTGGACTTTGCACAGCTGTTTGGCACATTTTCCAAGGCAAGAGTTGTGTTTATCAAATCATTTGAGAACAGATGACAGAAAATGTAAACAATGTGAGAGGACCACATGAGTTGTGTCTCATTGATCTGCAGGCTTTGTTAGATCAAGGTCATATTCTGATAAACGTCTGTGATAAAACGTGATGGACATCAGTGTTATACCAAAAATTGGGAAAAAATGGGAACTTTGACTTGTCTCCTTAAGACTCGGGACACTGAATCGTTTGTCAAGACTGAGACTTGACTCTGACTGAACATGACTTGACCACTGTGCGGACATACAGAGAGAGTATGTGGTCCATGCTGCACAAACAGACCTGGATCATGGCAAATCATAGAAAAGAAGTGTCCTCTATGTCCTCCTGAAGCTTCATGTTCAACTCTGACGTTTGAACATGAAGGTAAAGATGTGATTAGTTTCATCTAAAGAATGCATAAATCATCAGCATCTTTTAAGCCTAAATTGCTATGAAAAAAGCTAAAAGCTCACATAAACCTCACAAAAGTCACAAGTTGTGTTACCAAACTATATTTTTTCATATAGAATATATTTTGTCTGTCCAAACAGCATCAACAAAGGTGCACAGCCAGTGTAATCGGCATTCATCACACGCAATACTTATTTCATAATATGTCCAATATTTACATCCAGCTGTATAATGACATAAAATGTTATGCCAACGACACTCAACTCTATATCTCCACCAAATCCATCCCCCGGTCATCCTCTCCACCATCACTAATTGCATCTCGGACATTAAAGCCTGGATGGACAATAACCTTCTCAAATTCAACAGCAACAAAACAGAACTCCTGATCATCAGCCCCATATCTCTCCTGCCCTCTGTCCAGAACTTTACCCTCCTCATTGACGGTCACATTGTCACCCCCTCAACCTCTGTACGGCATCAGCATCACTCTGCAGCCCGCCTCCTCACCCATACCCAGGCCAGAGAACATATGTAAGTAAGTAATCTTTATTTATATACCGCCTTTCACAGACCAGGGTCACAAAGTGGTTTACAATTGTTATTTTTTGGGCACTTGTCCTCTCACTCCACACAGAGATGGGAGCGGGGTCGCCGAACAGGAGGCACATGCCAGACCTATTGTACATATTTTTAGTGGTAGGGGAAACGGAGTACCCGGAGGAAACCGGAGTACCCGGAGGAAACCTACGCAGACACGGGGAGAACATGCATACTCCACTCAGAAAGGTCCTGGTCCGACCGGGATTCGAACCCAGGACCTTCTTGCTGAGAGGCGAGAGTGCTATCCACTCAGCCACATCACCGCCCATATCACCCTTGTCCTCCAGCAGCTCCAATGACTCCCCGTTCAATACCGCATCCATTACAAGCTCCTTCTCCTTACCTACAAGTCCCTCCATAACCTGGCCCCGCCCTACCATACTGAGATTCTACAACAGCATCAACCCACCCGCCTCCTTCGCTCAGCTGATTCCAGCCTCCTCACTCCCATCACCCGCACTAACCGCCCCAACCCTCTGGAACTCACTCCCACTGCCCATTACAAACTCTGACTCACTACCAAACTTTAAATCAGTACTCAAAACCCATCTTTTCAAACAAGCTTTTCAGTAAACCCCTTTTTTATTTTGTATTATTGTATTTTATTTCCCATGTGAAGCGTCTTTGAGTGTCCAAATAAGCGCTATACAAGTTTGATGCAACATTATTATTATTATTATAAACGCAATAAAACACTGTGATGACTAAAATATCGGCCGCTGTGTTTACACTGATGTGTGATTGATGTGATCAATAATCTGGAATATACTCGGGTTAGGCTAAAACCTAATTATAAATATCTCAATAAATATCTCGGCCTGAGTGCAGGTACTCCGGCTGGCAAAGACTTAAAGCTGCACTAACTAATTTTATTTTTGTATTTATTACAAAAATGCTATCCATGTCCATGTAGTGCATTGGAATATACGTCCTTTTGAAGAAAAAGTAGCGCAGATTTGTGCTGGCGTGACATTATATTTTAGATCGAGTTTTGATGAAACAAGGAAGAGAATGTGTTTCGGGTCTCTGATTGTGACCAATCACAGCGCACCACTAGCTCCCACTTTTGTGAGAGTCTACAGGTCCGTTAGCATAGACTGCTGAGTTAGCACAACAAGCCGAGGAGCTAACCTGAAACTTTCTAGACTTCGTCACCGGTTACTGCTTACACAGCGAAACAACCATCCAAAAGAAAGTCCTGTTCCTCCGTGCTTCCCGGTTCTATCATTCTATGGTCACACCATCCACGTGCAAATCCATATCCATGTATTATCCATATTGGGAGACGCTAGCTCCGTCAACAACAGTGAGTGTGTGTGTGGGGCGATAGCTTCGTGGGTGCGGGGAGGGGAGCAGAAAGAGCGAGGCCAGCGAGTCCGCGGCTTCAAAATCCCAAAGTCAGTTAGTGCAGCTTTAAAGGGAAAAAAACACCTATGGAAATACCTGACTGGGAGTGTGATAACTACTTTAGTCATTATTATGACTTAAACTGTTGTATGTTCATTGCTATTCACTTGCTGTCTCATCGTATGTTTCATGACGTGATGATAGGGGCCTGGACCCGACCTTTTTGACCTACAGGTCAGCTCCACAGACTGTAAAAATTAACGGATGTAGTCACGCATATCTCCGCCGTTCTAACTAATGGGCCAAAAATAGTGCTCTACTGGAGCTATCCAAAATGGCCGCGAGTGGTCCCGCCCACAAGAAAATTGTGAAAAAACGCATCTGTGCATGCGTCAGCCGGCGCAAGCTCCATTCATTTGAACGAGAGACTTCATAAATTCACAGCGAGTAAACTAGAGTGGTCCAAAAAAATTCACCCCCCCTCAGCATTGACACACATGTGGAACGGAGCTTTGGGCCAAGAGCCAACGTTTTCGAGAGGTCTGCCAATGTTATATGTTTGCATTGGCTAATTCTTATTCCGGGTCCACCCCCATCGGCCCGGGGTGGTATTGCAATTATGTCAGCGCACATCATTTTGGCCACTTTTGAGCCGGGACCCGCCCCCACTGGTCAGCTCATAAATCTGTGCTGCATTGTTCGGAAATGTTTCCCTTTTGGGTTCCCCTCACACCAGTGCACACTTCCTTTGTTCTCCCCCTCTGTAAACCCAATTACACCCTGCGTAATTGCAAGTATTTCTTAACTTTCATCACTATACTCTTCATACCATAAGTGGCAATGATAACATCTATACCAGGGTTTCTCAAACTGGGGTACGCGTACCCCTAGTGGTACGCGGGCGCCCTCTAGGGGTACGCCAAAGAATCTATGAAAAAAAAAAAAAAATCTGTAAAAAAAAAAAAATTTTTTTTTTTTTTTTTAAATTTTACCAGGAAAGTCCCATTGAGATTAACTCAT
The DNA here is from genome assembly GCA_964034765.1 of Knipowitschia caucasica. Lineage (NCBI taxonomy): Eukaryota > Metazoa > Chordata > Actinopteri > Gobiiformes > Gobiidae > Knipowitschia > Knipowitschia caucasica. The sequence goes on along the minus strand of OZ035825.1, from coordinate 11,995,434 downwards.
TGACAGCCATGGATGTCATTTGAGGACAACATTGTTTTTCAATCTTTTCCTGTCAGTCTGTGTCCCCTGTATCATACAGTCTGGGGTTTGGCTGTAGACAGTATTTTATTAAGCCAGCAGGTGGCAGCAGAACTCCCTGGTTTGGTCAAAGATCACTCTGAGCACTCTGAGCAGGAGAGACAGAGGTGAAGCAGAAATGGAGTAATATAGTCAGGGTCAGGCTACATTTGGAGGCAGTTTGAGCAGTAAATGTGTCTCCAGAGCTGACAGAGACCATGTGGAGGGTCCTAGCAGCAGACCATGTGGAGGGTCAGGACAGCAGACCAGTGGAGCACCTCAAAAAAGCCACAGAAAAGTGGACTATTGCTAAAATTATCACTGAGTCCACACCAGGAGCCAGCAGCAAAGTCCAGATATGGTCACAGCGCACGCCGGACTAAACAGACGCTCTGTAGATGTAACCACACAAAAACACACAAACGCGTGCATAAACGCACATACATGCACGCCCAAATACACAAAGACACACAGCAGTATTCTGTTGCACTTATACTATAAGTATAAGTATTCACTTTGATTTATTGTCATGTATAGTGTTTATCATTGTAATTTTGTTATTCTTTGATTTACTCTTATTGACATAAATATAGTGCCACCTAATGGATGAATACTGGACATTCTATCTGGCATAGTTTGTCATGGGCTCTACTTTCAATATGTACATTTTGACATTTTTTGGATGAGTACATTTTGAAATTTTTGAGCAACACTTTGTGGATGTGTGTGTGCCATAAAACTTATTATTTTACATTAAAAACACTTTCTCAAAACGTGTTGCTGTTTTCTAACATGTAACACCGGGCAGCACAGAGCGGGACAGAAACAGACTGAACAAGCTGGTCAGGAGGGCCAGCTCCACTCTGGGCTGCTCCCTGGACTCTGTGGAGGAGGTGAGGGACAGGAGGGTGCTAGCCAAAGCCACCTCCATCATGGACAACACCTCCCACTGCACAGGACTGAGGAGGAGCTGAGGCACCCTCAGTGTAAGGAGCGCTACCACAGGGCCTTTATCCCCACCGCTGTCAGACTGTACAATAAGTCACTTTAAATGATCACTGTGTGAAAACCTGCACTACTATTGACACTGTTTCCAATTGACACTTGTCACTTTTGTTGTACATAATTATTGTCACTTTATTGTACATATATCCTGCATGTAACATGTTTGCACATTTCCTCCCTTTGCACAATCTGAGTGTCTCTATCCATGCCAAATGTGACATGTACATTTCTCCTCTGTGAGATAAATAAAGCAATCTTATCTTATCTTATCTTAAGATCCTGGACATGTTTGAGGAGATGCTAAAGTTAAACTAAATAGTTTTACAATCACTTTTCTGCAGTTCGTCTGTTTTCACAAAAACCTCATTTTCTAATTTTTTAGAGAGTCTAAGTCTAAGACTGGTGCTTTTTGTCACACTCTCCTCTTTTCGACTGGAGATCACAGGAGAACGAAACAAACTAAGAACAAACTTCTTTTTGCTGCTGAAAGTAGACAGTCCTGTCTTTCAGACTCTGGTTTCATATTTTTCATAGCACACAATATTCTGTGAGTCTTAAAAATCAGTGAAGTCATCAAAAAATGGCTGGCAGTCAATGAGAACCTCTTTTTCGTGTACAAAAATTACATAAAATTACAGATGATAAAACAGTCACATACAGATTATACAACAGTAACACACAATTTCATAAAAATACGGATTATAAAAACAGTTACATTTCACTGAAGATGTCTCAATCTGGATCTAAAAGCATTCAAGGAAATAAGATCAGATCATTTCTAGTCTTTTTGCAACACGTTCCATGTAGAAGGAGCAGTTTTTTTTCCCAGTTCTGTGCAAAAGGACAGAGAGCAACAAACGATCATTTGATCCAAACCATGAGAACATGTCTCTGTGAGTAAACGACAGATGTAAGAGGGCAGCAGAACAAGCCTTAGAAACTAAAGTGCACCAGTGTCCAAACCTTCTGTGGACAAAGATCCCACTCCAGAATATCACTCACAGTGAGGCTTTGCAGTTTGTAATGAATGAAACATTTAAAACATTTTTTTTTCCTATATTTAAGCGCAGTCTTACTGTTGAAACTGTGTAAAATATTACATTAAATATACTTCTTTAGGAATGAAACCTCTGCCTTGTTATTGATGAATACTTCGGCTTACTACGCTACTGTGTGGTGTGGTCATTTGTGGTGGTACTTGGAGAGGCAAGTATTTTCTGAGGGGGTACTTGGTGTGAAAAGTTTGAGAACCACTGATCTATACTATAATCTCTGTCAGGATTCCTCCCATGCTCCAAAAAGTGCAGGGTAGAAGATTGCCCCCTCCCAGTAACTGTTCATACAGTCAATGTTGAGCTGCTTTTCCTCTCACTCCATTATGGAAGCTGGATTGCCGGTACACAGGAGGTGCATGCCAGACCGATTGTACATTTTTTTGTTGAAGGGGAAGCCGAAGCAACCAGAAGAAAGAACATTCCGACTTTTCAATGAAATAAATTTGTTAATTTTGGGGTTGTTGTTAATAATGTTTCCTTTGATTTAATTCAGTTAAAACATTGTTATTGCTATGTGATCGAACAATTTTGAATGTATTGAACATCTTTAATTAAATCCAAAGCGCCTTTTCCACACCCCCTCTGAGCATGCGCAGAGGTTTACGCATGCGCCGTCTCCACCGTCCAGGATTCACACTGCCATTGAGTTCTTGCCATGCGCAAAGTCATGGATAACTTCATCATCATGCAGGTTTGGGTAATTACTTCTTTATTTTTATCAAATAGTAACTGAGTGGTAATTTGGGATGGTGTGTAGGGTATTTTATTCGGAAATACTATCCATAAATGTATGTGTTTTGTTGTGTTTTGTCACAGTTGATAGCTAGCTTATAATCCTTATATGTTGTTCGAAGAGAATATATTGTACTTTGTGGCAGTATATGGAACAATAATATTGTTCAGGTTATACTCCACACAAATGAACAACTTTGACATTAAACTGTCAATGGTTTGGATGTACTAACTCTGGCAGTGTCTTCCCTCTTGTCAGATCGTCGGCAGGATTATTGGGAGAGTCCACATATCTTCAAATGCTCTGCTCCGTCAGGTCTTGGATTTCTGCGATTCTGTGTGTGCCAAGTGTGCACCCTCGACTGACGCGATGAGAAAGACATGCAGGATGAAACAGGTAACTTTGTATGAGCGTGTATGTGCGTGTGTGTGCGTGTGCGTGCGTGTGTGTATGTGTATGTGTGCGTGTGTGCATGTGTGTGCGTGTGTTCACGCCGTGGCCTCCTCTCACCTGCGAGCTGACGGGGATACTCCATCACAGATAAATACATTAATTTGATTTGTGATTAATTAACTGCTGGAAATTTCATGGAGAACTTTTAGAATATGATCAGTCACACTATAGTGAAGCTAAAACCAGTCTCGAAAATTAGTGCCCAAGTCGCTGGAACCAAAATTGATATCTAGCTACATATTTGAACTTAGCTGACAACTTAAATAATTTAAAACTGAGGTACTTGAGGTGTAAAAAAAAAAAAAAAAAAAAAAAAAAGCAGTGATCAACTGCACTGGTGTCAGTGGGGACTAAAATTCCCAATACAAGCTGTGCAGTAATGAGCACTGAAACATTAGAGTTAAGTTAGACACCATACTTTTGTCAAAAAACACCTCCATGGAACAGAAGTTGGTCCGTTTAAAGTATGTACATCAGCACTGGTGAGTGTCCTGTGGTCAGATGGTCATGAGGTCAGATAGTCCTGAGGTCAGACAGTCCTGAGGTCAGAGGATTATGTGGTCAGACAGTTCTGAGATGTATATACAATTAGAGGTGCAACGGTTCATCACTGATCCGTGATCCGTTCGGTTCAACGTCTTCGGTTCGGTACAGACGTGATCCGGTTTGATTTATGAAAAAAAAGTTGTGCGCACGTTGTTCAGTCCACACACAGCGCGGTCATTGCGAGCGGAGGAACGGAGATGCTTGAAAGCCCTGCGTCATTTAAATCCCCAGTATGAGAGCATTTTGGCTTCACTGTAACTACACTGATAATTAATATTTGACAAAACTGTCACGATGTGTAAGCACTGTGGCACAAGAAAGACATGAGTGAAAAAAGCGTCTCAACGACCACCTATTGTCGCGGCATTTAAGCAGCTCCTTTACACACAGTCAGACCGGGCTAAAGTCAACTCTCCCGCGCATCTTCAGCTGCGCTCACGACTGACACTTGGACGTCCCGCGGAACCTATAATAGATCCATGAGCGGAACCGCTCACTTCATCACCGCAGACTGTCTGGGAGATGAAAAGTCTGGCGCTGCAGACACGCCCCCTCTACGACAGTCACAAAGTCACACAGCGCAGGTACTGACACAAGCAGCGGAGGAATGGAAGACAAAGGCCCAGTACTAATATCCCAGTCACAACTGATAATGCCAAAAATTAAATAAATACAGTGAATGAGGCTGGGCCCAGAATGGACCCCCTCCTTGGGAGAATCAGGAAGGTGGTGTAATATATGAGGGTAAATATCCTCATAAAGTGCCTTCTTATGTTGCACTTTGTGTTGTTTTTCATTAATTATGTTAAATAGACATAATTGGATGGATGGAATATGCCTTCCATCCATCTATCCATTTCCTTCCCCTTAATTCATTTCTAGGTCAGGGGGGGCAGTCAGAGCAGGTGCCGAGTCCACATGAGCTGTGTTTATTAAAAAGACAACACTTTTTTTTAGAAAAATGAACCGAAAAATGAACCGAACCGTGGCCTCTGAACCGAGGTACGAACCGAACCGTGATTTTTTCAAACCGTTGCACCCCTAATATACAACATTTCCTTTGTGGCTAAACTCATTTTGCAAAATGTAAAAAAACATGGGTCAATGAGTAACTTATTGGCTACAATTAGTCCTGTGAGATTGATTTAAACAGGAAATACTTATTTTTCACACATCATGTTTTTATTTTTGCCTTCAGTAGATTTGTAAACACTATTTCTTTGTTTTTATTTCAAGCAAAAAACTTGTATATTTCTTGTCACAAGTGAGCCTGTTTATCAACAGAGATGAGGGGGCTTTCACCTTGGCTCACACTTCTCAAGAGAGGGCGTCAGTCTGATGGATCTGTTAGATCTGTCAGACAGACCACATTTGGTAATAACAGCTGATAAGAGACTTTTTAGGTTCTTCTAATAAGACAATTAAAGCAAAAAAAGCTAGTACTGCTTAAATACCTGACATGTTTCGGCGGTACACTTCCGCCTTCAATCTTTTTTTTTTTTATGAATTTTCCACATTTAATTTAGCTGATAAGAGACACGTCACACCATCACGTGTCACCTCATATGAGGAAGGAGGTCTACCTCCAAAACATGTCAGGTAATTAAGCAGTACTAGCTTCTTTACATTTTTGTCTTATTAAAATGACCTTCTAAGCCTTATTACTTATTACCAATGAAAGGTCCAAGAAGGATAGAGCCTAAATACATGACAGAGACAGTCACATGTGCAGCTCACATGTGCTCTGCAGTTCTAACCTTCTGGTACTCCAGCTCCTCCGGGCGGAAATCGCTGCTGACTATCTGGAAGTCTAGGTTGAAGTGTGGCAGGCGGTGCAGCAGGTTCACCCACCAGGGGGCGGCGTAGTTCACCACCGAGGCCATTCTGAGTGTGACAGCAGCAGAAACCAGGCTCAGGACACTGCGGAGACACCCACAAATTTACTCAGGATACAGCTCTAATAATGTACAGAGACCACATCTCTAAAGGGGACAGCTCTGTAGAGGGAGGGAATGTAAATGGTATGACAGGACATAACACACACATTTATATTGTCTTCCATCCTCGTAAATGGCCAGTGTATAGTAACACCGAGTCTTTATATTCGTCAAGTTAAAGACACAGCAAACACGAATAATTAGCTACACAGTCATTTGTGACCAATCCAAAAGCAAGACATAATGTTGAAAAAAGGTAAAGGTACTTCCTGATTATAAAAAAGCTGTATCCCGTGAACAGATACAGATGCAACAGATGAACAGATGCAACATGGCGTCCACAAGTCTTGGAAACGAATATTTTAGGTAATAGGTGAGTTTCTTTTCTTTTCAAATAACACATTTAGTCTTGGTTGCACACATAAATTATGTTTCTGTTAAAAAGCATATGTAACTAGCAGTATGAGGGGGAATGTAAGCTCAACAATCAAAGCCTTATTGTAGTATCGCTAGACTACCAAGCATTCTGGGTATTGTAATAATAATAATGCATCAGTTTTATATAGCGCTTTTTGGACACTCAAAGACACTTTCCATGTGTCATTATTCATTCACTCCATACACGGTGGTGATAAACTACTACTGTAGCCCCAGTTGCCCTGGGGCACACTGACAGAAGCGAGGCAACCAGTATGTGCCATCGGCCCCTCCGATCACCACCAACCATTCACACACACCAGACTCATTTTAGGCAATGGGGGTGAAGTGTCACCCTAACCCTAACTCTAACCCTAAGGACACAACGGCAGTTTGGCACTTTACAGCCGCAGCGGCTCCACTGTGGCATTAGGTTAAGTGTCTTCCCAAGGACACAATGACAGCAGACAGTGGGAGTCGATGGTGAAAGTCTTGAGGTGGGCTTGAACCCGCCACGACCTTCTGGCTCTACCAACTGAGCTACTGTCACCTTTTGTATAACAAAGATCTCACAGTTAAACCGCATTTCGCCAAATCTTGATTGATCCAACAAAACCTGCATCTGACTTTGAGATGGTGACATGGTGATGGAGTTTAGACTTTCTCCAAACTCCCTACGGCCTTGCAGAAAGGTGCATTTACTTCCAAGCTTGATGAATCTTGCGGCCCAGGCTGGTCTCTTGAATGAAAACAAAATAAATGTGAGTAATATTCAAACTGTACTAAATATGAAACCATCAGCCACAATATCAACTGTGCATATTGTGCAATAAAAGGTCAACCTGGTTTAGTTAAAGATGCTATACCCGATTTTTTTTTTTTTTGAGTTCATAAAAATGCTTATTACTACTATTAAACAGACTCAAAACCCATCTGTTCAGACTGTCCTACCCCACCTAACACACACGCACACACCATTCCATATTGCACTACTGTTTTATTCTGTTGCTCCTGTTTTTAATGTTTTTATTATGTCCCGTACAGTGTCCTTGGGTGTTTTGAAAGCCACTTTTAATTAAAATGCATTATTATTATTATTATAGATCGCAAAGAAAACTAGATGGCTCCATGGAATGAGAGCGTAGGGGAAATGAGAGACCTGTGAGCAAGTTGAGGGGCGGTGCTAAACATTCAAACATTTCGCACTTCTTTCCCTCCCTGCTACTACTCAACTGTACCCCTGTTCTTTGTTTTATATATACTGTATATACAATATATATATATATATATATATATATATATATATCAAGGAAGATTGACAGAACAATGTTGATGAGGAGGCAAGAAGAATAAATAATGAAGGAATTATTAAATTCAATATTTAAAAAATAAAAAAATAAATAACAACAAAAAAATTCTCTTCCCACATGCATCTCAAGCATGCGCTTTTAATGCACAACATCTCAAATCTGTTTTTAACGCACCACACATTCACAAGACACATTATGCAGAGATGCTGCTGGAAGAGTACCACCAATCTCTGTGTACCACCTCACTCCCATCTCTGTGTGGAGCGAGAGGACTAATGCCCACAATTGAAAACTGCTTTGTGACTCTGGCCTGGATAAAGATTACTTACTTACTTACAAAAAACATTTGTATGCGTAGATATGGTCTTTGCTATCCTCTTCACCAACAACACGACCCAGAAATGGATTAGGGGAAGAAAATGGATGGATGGATATGCCCCATCTATCTGAAGGCTGCTATTAAAACAGATCTCAAAAGTAGGAATTTCTATCGCCAAATGATGTTCTTTAAAACCGCATGCTTTCAGTTACACCATGCCATTGGATATTCTATACTAGAATCTGTTCTTCTAGAATGTGTTGCACATTCTATTAGCACCCTCCTCTATGTTTGTTTTTAATATTTAGGCAAATTCACCAGTTCTCTATGTCCATTCATAAAAACACTGACATAATGTTGATTATTATGTGATTATTATGGGATGATTATGGGATTATGCTGATCCCTTTTATCAGCCAATCAATCATAACAGTGAACAGTAATAAAAAATTCAATAGTTTGAAAGATGCTTGAGAAGTTCATTCAGTATTCTCTCCCTGCCTTCAGTACAGACCTCAGAAAGGGTGACTGAGAATGCACTTGTATAGTAGAGCTAACGCTGAGAGCTACCAGAGCTAATACTGAAAGTTAACGGAACAAACTCTGAGAGCTAACAGAGCGAGGCCATCTTCACTTTGAGCTGGTTGTACATGAGACTTAATGAGAAACAAATGCAACATTTGATATTGTATCAAGATCAAGTTTTTGAAAATAATATAAATCTGCAAACTTTCTAACTACATTATACTACACACTACACTACACACATCTGATTCTGATTTGTAAAATGTTGTAAAAAAAAAAATAAATAAATAAATAAACGTAGTTGGTCATTACAAAAGATGCAGAGGTCTGGGATCTAGTCTCAGCAGGACACATCTTTTGTTGTTGGTTCACAGCAACACTCACACACGCAAGTTAAAGCTCACACAGTGTTGGAACTAAATGAATGTGTCTGGAGAGAACAAATGATGCTGTGTCCCAAAACCCATATATAAATCCTACGCATTTATTATTATTATTGATGAATAAACATTAAGGAATTCATGATGGTATTTGATCATGCATCAAAGGGCTCAATATTATATAAAGCAAATTAATTGTAAGTGCACGAATACGTCACGGTTAGTCGTGCAGATAAGGATCGTCTCATTTTCAATGCTTTCATTTACAATGCACTTTTATACGCAAATGAGCGTGGAAGTATCAATATCCGCTACTCTGATTGGACCATGTAACGTGAAGAGATTGTAATAAAATCTTTTGAATATGATGGAAGAGGATTTCAGTTTTCTTTAATGCTTCCCCTACTACAGGCAATACACCCGCAGCCTCCACACGTACACTGTAGCACAATCATGATGGATGTCATATTCTACTCTGCATGTGCAGATTGGGAGAACACCTACAGTATACAGTATAGAAGCTGGAGAACGAGGCCTCGCGCATCAGGTCAGCACAGACACAGGCAGACAGCTGCATGTAGGTCACACGTATTGTCTCCCATCATACACGCCGGTGTCTGCAGAGGATTCACTAAAACGAATAAATACATTCAAATCCTTCACTGTGGTCAAAGTGCCGCAGTCTCGCTCTGTAGTCTCCACGGCAACAAGCCATCAGAACCAACCCGAATGCGGCTCAGATTTATTTTCGTTTTTTGTTTCTTCGGTGCAAAAGGCACCAGGCCAGCCTGTGTATTATTATGTTATTCTGACATACCTAAAACGCGTGTGCGGGCCGGGCGCCGCCGTGTGCCTTTTGTCTGTTCCCGAAGTGGAGAGTCCCCCCCGAAGTCTGCGGCATCAACGCAGCGGAACAATGAGCGTCGAGCATGGGTCACATAGCTCACATCTCCCCGAGATAACAGAAGCCTGACGTCGGCTGCGGTGTGCTGGGGGCGGCGGGGAAGCGATGGATGCGTGGCGGGTTTGATCCAGGGTTTAGCGGAGAAGGCGTGCTGTTGTTGTGGCTGTGCGCGGTCGCGGCATGAGCGTTGAGCTGAGGGGGCAGCAGCAGTGTGCGCGCGCGTGTCGGAGGGGGTGCGCGCTTGTGAAATTCTATTTATAGGAGAGCTAGGGAATGCGAAGAAACAACTCGTCCTGGCGGTCACTTAGCGCTATTGCAGAAGTGTTGTTGGGCAGGTCGTAACCATATACTGTAAATACAGCATGTGGGAGAAGACTGTGAATACGTCAAATGTGTTTTGTGACGTATTCCGTCTGATGCAATCAGAGTACTGTAATCTGAATACCTTCACGCTCATTTGCATATCATACAGTGTAAATGCATCACAGGATTAGACCGTATGACTATGCTCACACATCACATCGTCAATTTATAACTGGGCGTATTACAATGTGTGAAAACATCTGTCAGGATTTAGCAGACAGAGACGGATCGTGGTGCGCCAAACTCTGGAAGTTTATTTAAGTTTCTCTCAAGTTCCACTGGTTTACTTTGTTTCTTTCTCTCAGACAGAATAAAGGCAGTACACAGTTTATGAAGTCATTGTCACGTCACACATCGAAAGACATACGTGTCACAAAGAGACAGTCACATCATAGTCATAACATGGAGTCCTTGTAGAGTCCTTGTACAGTCCTGCACGTAGGCCATATTGCTATCTAATACTAACACATCCGCACAGCTATGTTGTCCTCAATAAGTGTCTTTTATTTGCAGAGTAAAGTAGAGTTTATTGAGCAGAGAATAAGTGTAAATAAAATACACTTATTGGGAGCAACATAGCTGTGCGGATTTTTTTCACTGCTTTCACGTTTTGCACTTTTTTAATCCAGCACGCTAGTCCAGACTACAGGTATGTGTGGCCTTATTTGAAACCTTCTCGTATTACAATATAACATTGTGATATAAGTGCAGTTAAATCCACCTAAATCAGCGCCTTCTTCTGGCACCGTAAATTTGTGTGGACAAAAGCCTTAATAATTTCACGTGTACCCGTTTTAGTGTAAAGAAACTGAAAAAAAGATGCAGAGGTCTGTGATTGTGTCCCAGCAGAAAACTTTTTATTGTTGGTAAATGACACGAACAAAGATTTGCGGCGTGCACATGGTTTTTATACCAGACAAAACAAGGGCGCTCTTCTCCTCATCTGGCACAAGTAAAGTTTACTTGAAAAAACCATGGAAATAAATTGCGTATTAACTTCACTTGAATTACTCGAGTACATCCTTTACTTGATATTACCAAGTAACTCAAGTGATTGCAATAAAGTTTAAATTTCTTCTTAAGTTGCGACCGGGAATCGTACTCAGAACTCTGTAGTTGAGAGGTAATGGTGCTACCCACTCAGCCACCAGGACACCCTGCCACTGTCACACCTGGCTCATTAAAGACTCTACACGTCAAAATGTCAAAAGTGAGGCTTACTTGAACAGAAACAGTTCAATTCAAAGAAAATCCTGAGTGATATAGCCAAGCTTTAAATAAACTAACAATAAATGAGTAATATTTACTTACTGGGAAAAATCTATTTAAAATGACTTTGATATCTGAAGTACGATTGAAGTTAGGGTTTACAGTGTGCGCCAATAGATGTTTTCTTTGACCATCAGAACAAAGTATCAAGAAAAATTACTGACTTTTGCAGACTTCTGTAATGATCAGCTCAGTTTTAACACACTTGACCAAAAGTCTATCGAAGACACTCATAATTGTTGTGTCATATATGTACCAATTTTGCCATGCTTTCGAAAGGTTCACAGTATGCTAGCTTACTGTCTCCACAAGCTATGCACAACTCTTTTTCGTATCTGTGCAGGTGTGTAAAGTCCGATGTGTTTTTTTTAAATTACTTTTGTTACTTTTGTTTGCTCGGTGACAGGCCCCAAGGCCCTACTAAAAGCCTTCCAAACCCGAGAAGCTGACTGGGGCCCTCGATCAGAAACAATGTCCAGGGTTTTTCCGTGTAACCTTAAAACATGCAGAACCAGCAAGTTTGCAGTCTCAAGAGCAGAGGAAAGTTTAGGCAACAGGATGAAATGAACACATTAGAGAATCTGTCAACAATCTGTTTTCCTTTTCTTTTTTTTCTTTTGAATGCGCTGGAAAACGGCAGCAAGTCCTAAGTAGCTCTGAAACTTGCTTTAAATTTTAAATTTGTATTGCTTTTTTGTTGCTGCAGTACAGTGTTCATGGTATGGCACTGATCCAGGCCAGAGCAGAGACGATTCATGGTCCGAACCAAGCGGACCAGGTGAAAATCCACAGGAGGAATGCTAACTTTCTGAAAAATGCTAATGAAGCATTTAGCATTTTACTTTATTTATTTATTTCTTGTAGATGTGCTTCTTTTTACAATTTTCTGTTTAAGTAGGTATTACATTGTGCATTAGTGCACACAAGAAGCCTATTCTTGTCGGACTTTTCGCTGGATTAGTCAAGTTTTCGTCACTTTTGGATCCCCCCGCTCACAGCGCCACAAGCCCCCCCAAATGTCCCATTGTTTACACCCGGGCGCAGCTTCTCGGACTAAGACACTCCGGTTTCCTGCACTCTGAGAAGCCGGTGATCCCAGTGGAGATCCGAAGGAGTGGCAGCGGCTCTACTCCGAGCTCCTCCCGTGTGACTGAGCTCCTTACCCTATCTCTAAGGGAAGCTCATTTCGACCGCTTGTATCCGCGATCTCGTTCTTTCGGTCATTACCCAAAGCTCATGACCATAGGTGAGGGAGGGAACAAAGATAGACCCTCTTCACCACGACGGTCCGATACAGCGACCGCATCACTGTGCACGCGGCACCAATCCGCCTGTCAATCTCACGCTCCATCCTTCCCTCACTCGTGAACAAGACCCCGAGATACTTGAACTCCTCCACTTGAGGAAGGACCTCTCCACCCACCTTGAGAGGGCAAGGCACCTTTTCCGGTCGAGCACCATGGCCTCGGATTTGGAGGTGCTGATTCTCATCCCAGCCGCTTCACACTCGGCTGCAAACCGTCCCAGTGCGTGTTGCAGAACCGGTGACAAAGGGAAGCCTTGGCGGAGGCCAACATGCACCGGGAACAGGTCTGACTTACTGCAGGCAATGCAAACAGCTCTGGCTCCGGTCATACAGGGACCGGACGGCTCTCAGCAGAGGATCCCGGACCCCGTACTCCCGGAGAACCCCCCAAAGGACACCCCGGGGAACACGGTCGAACGCCTTCTCCAAATCCACAAAGCACATGTGGACAGGTTGGGCGAACTCCCATGAACCCTCGAGTATCCGATGGAGAGTATAGAGCTGGTCCAGTGTTACGCGGTAGAGCCCTGCACGGGCCTATTATCTGGGCCCGAGCCCGGCCCTGGCCCGAGGGGGTGGCGCCCCAGCCCGGCCCTGGCCCGACATGGTTTCTGAATTCTCAAGCCCGAACCCGTATCAAGCCCGACCTTTATTTTTTCTTTAACCTCTAATAACAATGTGTTAGCGTGACAGAACGCATATTCATCGGGTGCGTTCGTAAATGTAATCTGCCGCTCTGAAAATGGGATAATGCTCTGCAGTTACAAAAAACAGCTTTCTATTTTTTCTATGAATAAACAAACGTTTCTGACAGATCAAAGTGGACAAAAAGAGCATGTTAAAATATGGGCTCATGTTTCGATCAGCAGCTTGAGAACTAGTAGTGGAATTGTTTCAATTATTATTTAGTTTTTTGTTAATGAGCGGACAGCAAATCCAAACATAAGGTAGGCTAAAAACAACAAAACGCTTAAACCTTATAAAAGTGTTTATTAGTAGGCTAAACGCAGCAAAATTCAATCAATATTTTTCTTCTAAATAAAGACAACAGCTAATTGCCTGGGCGGCGTAGGCCTATAACAAATCTTCACCTGAACATGGCGATACAGAGCCGCTTAACATGGCAAATGTCCTCCGTTGTTTGAACATCACAAAAGGAACAGTCTATTTGGCATCATGCAGAAAAAGGACTGCATCCACCGTTTCAGGGGAAAGTCCAGTCCTCCTTTCCTCTATGACTCTTCCAGCTGCGCTAAAAGCACGCTCGCTGCTGCTGCTGCTGGCCGGGACACTGAAGACCATGCGGGCCAGACGTGCCAGTAATGGCAATGTGGTCTCGTGTTGCTTCCACCAGCTCAGTAGATCCCTTCCATCAGCTTCCATGGTGGGGTTGAGGCTGAGGTAGACCTGGATTTCATCAGTATCTTCGTTGTCCACTCTGACATTTTCCCACGCGTCCTCAAACTCCGCCAGTGCTCTCCTCTTTGGTGCGGGACCAGCAGCTGCTGCTACTGCACCTGACCCTGCGTAAATCATAACACAATTAAGCTATTTATAAATGTAATGTAACTGTCAATTATAGGCTAATAAAACACAAATACCTGATTGTGTAGACTGCTCCTGCCGACGTGCATCCTCTCCCTCCCTGAAGCGGTTTATCTGGATTCTGACCTGTTGCTGGATGTCGCTCCTCTCAGCGAGAGTAAACATTCGTAGTTGGTTGAACTTAGGCCATAGGAAGATGGCAATTTTATGAACTGGCTGGATTTGGATTTTTTTCATTAACCAGTCAAGGTGTCGTCGGCGAATGACAGCCTGGGAAGGAGTATCAGCCACGTCTGGTTGGCAGTGGCTTTTCAGCTTGTTGGCCCAGAGCACGACAAGGTGCAGTGTTGGGTATTTGTCCCCTTCTAGCTCCTTTTGCGCATCGCTAAATGGGCGCAGAAATTCCACAAGGAAGGCTAGAACATCTGGGGAGACATTGCGCAATCGCGTGCTCTCACCACGGCTCTGAAGAAGCTCCTGCAGCTCTCCATGGACTGACTGGATTGACTCCAGTGTGAGGAAGACTGTGCTATACCTGGTCTCTGCCATTTGTTTCACAGTTTTTGGCAGCTGACTGGCCAGACCAGATTGTTTAAGATAGCGGACTAAAGCCTTCGCAGCCAACAGGGTTTCTGCTACTTCTGGGACTACTTCAGCCAGCTCATCTGTGTTCAAGGCATGTCGGAGGACTGTGTTATACAGGTGATCTTGACAAGCCAGGTGCCTGTATGGACGGAGAGCGGCCACCACATTTGCACCCTGGTCAGTTACCCAGACAACATTGTTCAAAACTGATGCATCAAAGCCGAGGACTGTGACTAACTGCTGTTGAAGCTCTATTCGGATATTATCTCCTGTTTTGGCATGATTTGGGAAGCATGTTGTGGTGAGTAGCTTGCTCTTCAGTTCAAATGTTGGTGTTACATAGTGACATGTGATCGCCATGTAGCTCATCTTACGAAAATCATCCGTCCACATATCTGTTGTCATGCCAATATTTATCAGTGACATTACCCCCTTTATCTCCTCAACTGTCCCTCCTCTCCTTTCACTCGCCATCATTTTGCACCTTCGGGAGACTGTAGTGGGGTCGGGGAGAACTTCCTTGGCTGAAATGCGGCCATATGTTGCACCGACATTTATTAATTCTTGTGCTAACTCTCTGAAACCGACTCCAGCAATCGTTTCAAACGGCCGAATGTCCATGCAACATAAGTTCACACATTTATTTGTGACGTCTGACTTCACTCTTTCTGGTGGTGGTTTTGCGAAATAATCTCCCACACTCATTTGTCTGTGACCGGACTGACCGCTGCTGCTGGATCCGCCACATGACCGTTCAAAATGTCTATGGAGATGTGATGAACCTGTTTTTTTGCTGTCATATGACAGAACAGCTTTGCATACGACACACTGAACAAACCCGGTTGGCTCATCTTGAATGGTTGTAATAAGATTAAACTTAGTCCAGAATGGAGCTTTTCCCTTGGTGTTGTCCATTCTCTTCAATTCGCCATTTTCAATCTTTTTCTTTATGTCGTTCTCCATGTTGTTTGTGCGGTGGGAGTCGGGAATTCGCGCGGATGTGTAAGTGACAAGTGTAGGCCTAAAGAAGGGTGTTGCGTGCGTGCCTGTGTGACAGAGCATCTGTGTGTTAACTGTGTTTCCATTTAAACACACCAAAAAAGGTTCTTTAATTAGTAGCAAAAAAAAAAGAAAAAAGGAGAAATTAATTCAATTGAAAAATAACAGTGCGTGCCCGAGCCCGGCCCGTGTCCGAGGTAATTATACGGTCATCGGCCCGAAGCCCGGCCCTCGGGCTGTCGGGCTGTCGGGCCCCCCGGGCCTAGGGCTCCAGTGCAGGCCTCTATTACGCGGCCCGGGACAAAACCACACTGCTCCTCCTGGATCCGAGATTCGACCATCGGTCGTAGTCTCCTCTCCAGTACCTTGGAGTAGACCTTACCGGGAGGGTGAGGAGTGTGATCCCACGATAATTTGAGCACACACTCCGGTCCCCCTTCTTGTAGAGAGGGACCACCACTCCGGTCTGCCACTCCATTGGCACCGCCCCCGATCGCCTCGCGATGTTGCAGAAACGTGTCAGCCAAGACAGTCTCACAACATCCAGAGACTTTAGACAGTCAGGACGGATCTCATCCACTCCCGGCGCCCTGCCACCATGGAGGCTGCCAACCACCTTGGTGACCTCAGCCAGGGAGATAGAAGTATCCGCCCCAACATCCTCAGCCTCTGCGTCCGGGACGGAGGACGTGACGTGGGGGATTGAGGATAACCTCGAAGTATTCCTTCCACCGCCCGACAATATCCCCAGTCGTGGTCAGCAGCTCTCCACCCGCACCGTACACAGTGTTGGCAAAGAACTGCTTCCCCCTCCTGAGGGGCTGGACGGTTTGCCAAAATCTCTTCGAGGCCGACCGATAGTCATGCTCCATGGACTCTCCGAACTCCCAGTCCCGGGTTTTTGCCTTCGAAACAGCCCGGACACGCTTGGCTTGCCGGTGTTCTGTCGAGTTGGTCTGCCCGTCGAGATGATCTGCCTCAGCTGATAATGATGTAATGCAAACCTGCGCTGCGCGTCTCACCGCAGCCAAAGCAAACCAAGATGGCAGACATATAGTCCGCAACTTGCTTTAAAAGTGAAAATACGAACGAAATAAGACACAAATGTCACTTTTAATGCAATTTGAGGCGAGATGTTGATGGTTCCGCGTTGTGATATGTGGGTTTTAAGAGTTTCGTGTAAAGTTTATTTTAAGCAGTCCACTGCTCCTGTGAAACTACACTGCTAGTGTACCCAAATCTGATTTGCGCAAGCGCAGAAACCCACCAGAATGGGGAAAAAACTCGATCTAATTAAATATTTTGTTTGAACACACTGTTGTTAATTATATTGAATACAGTATGATACATGCATTAAATCAAATTAATTAATTCTATTATCAACCCGACAGACCAGTCAGAGGACGCGTCATGGGCCTACGTCAGTAAAATGACGTATGCAGCAGTCAACTCAGGGACTGCTATAATAACAGTGGCAGTGTAGTTTCACAGGAGCAGTGGACTTCTTAGAACAAACTTTACACAAAACTCTTACTCTTAAAACGCACATATCACAACGCAGAACCATCAACATCACGCCTCAAATTGCATTAAAAGTGACATTCGTAGTTTGTATTTTAACTTTTAAAGCAATTCCCGGACTTATGTCCGCCATCTTGGATTGCTTCGGCTGCCGTGAGACGCGCATGCGCAGGTTTGCATTACATCATTAACAGCTGAGGCAGATCATCTCAACGGGCAGACCATCTCGACAGAGCACCGGTACTGGACAGCTGCCTCAGGAGTCCCACGAACCATCATGGCTCGACAGGACTCCTTCTTCAGCCTGACGGCATCCCTTACTGCTGGTGTTCACCACCGGGTTCGGGGATTGCCGCCGGGACCAGCACCAGAGACCTTGCAACCCTCGGCTCACGTCTCGGTTTCTTTCAACGGGTTCCTGGATACTTCCGTCTCTCTGTGTCTCCCCCCCTTCACTTTCCCCTTGCCCGGCTTGTAAAGCAGTCAGCTGTCAGTCTTGTCCAATTGTCAAAGTTGGGAGGGCAATCAGTTAGTCCTGTCCATCCCGCCCCTCAAGTTTGTTCCAGGCCAAACATTAAAGAAAAAGAAAAACACAAACACCATACACAAAATCATAACACAAATGTTGGCCCTTTATCTCAGCGGGGTTGGCCTGGCAGTGTGACATTAATGCCTATGTAACTCGCTCGGGTCGGATTTGCAAGCCGAATCCTAAATACTGTGATTAACCTGTGTAAGATGTTTTGAAAAAAAAGGAGAGGATTGTTATGATTGTGATTACAGTATCTTATGCTTATTTTGTTGACTTGTTTTGAGTTTTACACATATCATATTCTATACTGGTCATGTTTGGAGGGACATGATACTGTAAACAGCTTTTTAGTATTGTACTGGTGCGCATGTGTGTTCCTTTGTGGCCTATGTTTCGCGGGTTCTGGTCCTCTATAAATAAATGGGGACCTCACTTTTTGAGAGTCTCCAACTACAATTTGCCTCTTTCTGTGTCGCTCATCCCTCTCCCGTTTGGTACACCACAATACATTTTATTTGAGATAAGGTTATATAGTGTGAGATTTCATAACACTTTTAAGCAACTTTTGCAGAAGCCAGTACCTTTCCCTTGTTTTGTCTATCTGAAGGCCAAGCTACATGGCACTGTGGAAGCTGCTGATTGGAGGTCTCCATGCCTCCGCTCTGTATAATACACTTGCATTCTGTTGTATCTGTGTTCGTGTTGTTCGTGCTGTCTCTACCATCGACAATAAAACATGTCTTCTGTCTGAATGAAAGACGCGATCCCAGACTTTGTCATCTTCTTCAATAGTTTATTAAAGAAATGTACTCTTATTAAATAGTTGTACGATTGTTATTATTTGTTTTATTCAACTTGCTAAACATATTTTGTTACAGAAGGCAATGACAAGGAGAGAATGTAGATCATTCTGATAAATGTACCTCGTCTTATGCCGTACTTGTTATCAGTGCGCATGCTCAGAATTATACATGTTCACTCTTGCCATGGATCTATAATAATAACTCTTGCCAAGTAGTTCCATGATACAGCCACGTTGTATAAGCTGATTAAAAACTTAAACAGAACTCCATCAATCACTCCTCGCTCATTCCAACACCGCATGGTCTAACGTCGGTTTGAGCGTCACTGGCGTTACTTTATTCTGAAAACCTCCTTGGTTTTCCTGTGGCACTTCGCATGGCTAGCTTGACTTCACTGGTTGCTAGACTACTCCAGTCAGTTTTCCATAGCAAAAGACAACAGCGTTTACGAAACATTAAAACCTCCAACGGCCTGGCAACCTCACGAAGCGAACTTTTACCCTACATGTCCATTCTGCTTTGGAGTAGACGATTTGCTAACTAAACTATCCGACATTTGAGTTTGGTTCTCTGCTTCTGGTCTGTTTATTGAGCTGTTAGCTAGAGGAAGACGAGCTGCAAAGTTGGATTTACTGGATATTGTGAATTTACTGGATATTAGGTGGGAGATGAGATAACTTTATTTGTAAAGATGTCTGCAGATGTGCGTGATGTGCTGTCAGACTGCGATGAGCTGGTAAGAAAAGCGATTTAATTTGGGTTCCGTTCAGGTCAACGAATCTAGTGTATTTGTACGTATAATCAGTATTTCTTCTCAAATGTAAAAGCGTTATGGTGTAATATAATGTTACCTTAAAATGTGTGACTAGATGACTCATTTTAAAACAGTGAAATAACAAAATAATTCACCTTTAACCACAGCTGCTATCATTAACGTAATATATCTGTTGTTTATATTTGTTTATGCGAGTAGTCTATTAATTTTACATCTAAAAATATATGTTAAATTTACCTGTCTAATATCTAAATAAGGCAGAAGTCTACGGTCCATTCGGAACAGAACCTCCCCCCAGAATAACAGTTTCTTCCTCACTGGTGTTGGACTCATGAACACTTACTTCATTGCCTGTCCCCCCGCCCTTTATAAGCCACTTTACTGCCCTTCATAACGTCACTTTACCGCTGTCACCTTACTGCACTACTGCACTGCACTGCTTACTGCATATTGTGTGCACCAAGTGTACTTGTATATTGTTTATTAGTCAATTTAATAATTTCAATTTTTATACCGTAGAAGTATGCTGATTTTTACTATGCCTTACTCTATTCTCTACCTCTCTTCCTTGACTGTTGCTCCGAGAGCCAAAGCAACTTCCTGTTACTTACATGGCAATAAAGATGATTCCGATTCTGATCATATATATTGAATATTAGGGGGATGTGCATTGATTTGTATCTGGCAATATCTGGTATCAATCGCTTTACATAGGTCACGTATTATTTTGTTTGTTAACTGAATAACAAATCGGCTCTTGTGAGATTAACAAAGACTAAAAGTAAAACATAACTATAATTCTGTTATTGTTTACACATGAGATAAATCATAAGTAAATAAATAATGAGGGATGAGCTAGAAACACTTGTGAGATGGGATTTTCTTGCAACAATAGTTATTCACATTCTTGGCGTACCCCTCCCAGGTTGAGGAGACGTTTCGGTTTGCTGATGACGTCTTGGAAAAGGTAAGTAACAGAACCCAGCCCTGCATTACACATGTGAACTTGAATCCTCTACTTTTAATTTTTATGCTGATTTTTCAGAACACAGTTCGGAGGCGGATGGCCAAACCTCCTCAGTCTCCAAGTAAGTACCCTGCAGAGTCCCATGGCATCTTCTCTGGTGTTACCACCTCATCAAGCAGTTAACAAGAAATGACATCATAATAGCATGTCAAACAATCAACCTTTTATATTCTATGTGTTTTCCAATTATAAAATATATATTTCTTTAACCTTTTTGGGATCATGCTAAGATTTAATGTGATTTTTTTATTTTATTTTTTCAAGAAATTATTTCATATTCTACCATAAAATACCTAGTCAAATTGTGTCAAGATCAGGTGTAACGGTCAACTGTAACAAAAATCCTGCATCACATGTGTTCTCTAAAGTTTGTTGTGTGCTGACGTGGTGTGTGCAGAGTCTCCATACCAGACAAGCCTGATTCTGAACTCGCGCAGGGCAGCTGTGGCGGCCTGGAGACTGCCCCGGGCTTCTCTGGGGGGCAGCAGAGAGGGAACCCCAGGGGACATAGACATAAACACAGGCTCTGGACCAGCAGGCTTCTTTGGCAACGGCCACGGTACACACAAAACATGCACCGCTCGTCGCCCTGGGTTGAACTATAACAGTTAAGAAAATAAATAAAATAGACACGAACACAACACATAAAACAAAGATGCAATACAATTACAATACAATTTATTCTTGTATAGCCGTAAATCACAACCAAAGTTATCTCAGAAGACTTAACAAAGCCATTGAAATCACCAACACAGATCAGAGAATCAACAGTTAAAACAAATAAAAAATATAGAACACATTGAAAAATTTCCATACATGTTGTAGAATGTTAAAGTGTCCTGGATCATCACCACAGTCCTTCTAGTTGGACACTAACTGCCCAACAGACCCTCCTGCATCGGCAAGGAAAAACTCATAAGAAAAACCAGTGAGAAAAAGTGAGAAACCTCGGGTAGACCCGGGGTTTGAGAAAGGGATCCGCTCCCAAGGACGGACGGACGGGCTATAGATCCAGGACCTAAGCTACAGAACGTGGACCAGTGGCCGCTGAACGTGGACAGGTACAGGACTGAAGAACTCCCAGGCGGGTCGGGTAGGGCAGTCCGCAGGTGTAGATGGAGGAGGCCAGGCTCAGAGATCCCGTCATCGTACCATGAAACAGACTGATAAAGCTGTTTCAACCACAGTTGAACCTGATGAAATCTCACACAACAAAGAGACAAAGTAGTAAAATGATAACTTAAGTTACATTCCAATATCACAGACAATGGGACGACGGGTGAAAAGCAATGAACAAACTACAGTCAAAATCCTAATAATGCTAAACAGATAAAGTAGGAAGGAGAAGAGGATAGTGCTCAAGTTACCATACTTTTCCCAGCAAACTGACTCCATATGCAGCTTGACTGACAGTCTGAGGAGTTTAGCCTTCCTTACCTTCCTAGCCATATGCTAACTAAAGAGGACTGTTTTAGCCTAGCCTAGAATGTAGGGTTGAAGATGCAGCAGACCGGGTCCCACATACGCAGATTCCAAGACCGGACGAAACTTGACCGGACAACAAACTAACCAAATGCTAAGTTGAAAAAGAGTGTTTTAAGCCTGGCCTTAAATGTAGAGACAGTGTCTGCTTCCTTAACGTGCCTGGGGAGCTGATTCCACAGTAGAGGAGCTTGGTAGCTAAATGCTCTGCCACCGACAGTGCTTTTTGAAACCTTAGGGACCACCAGACGTCTGCCGTTTTGCTAGCGCAGTGCTCGGCTTGGTTGATAAGACATTAACATGTCTTGGAGATAAGAGGGAGCCAAGCCATTTATGGCTTTGTATGCCAGGAGAAGAATTTTAAACTTTATTCTGTACTCCACAGGAAGCCAGTGGAGTGATTTTTACACCGGAGTTATGTGCTCCCTCCTTTTGGTGACTGTTAAGATCCTTGCTGCTGTACTTTGAACAAGCTGGAAGCTCATCAAAGAGGTTTTAGGGCACGCTGTCAGCAAAGCGTTACAGTAGTCAAGTCTTGAGGTGACAAAGGCGTGGATTAGTTTTTCCGCGTCACTTTTAAGAAGGATATTCCTGATTTTAGCTATGTTCCGCAAGTGTAAATATGCTGTTTTAGTTGCTTGGTTTATATAAGCCTTAAAGGAGAGTTCTTTGTCAAAAACGACTCCAAGATTCCTCAAAGTGTTGCTGGGTACAACACTGACATTATCGAGAGTGATTATCTGGTCGGCGAGGGAGTCACGCAGGCGCTTTGGACCGAGTAGGATCACTTCTGTTTTCGCCGAGTTAAGCAGTAGAAAGTTAAGAGTCATCCACGTCCTTTATGCAGGCACTAAGCCTTTTCAACTGATCTGTTTGATTTGGTTTCATTGACAGATAAAGCTGTGTGTCATCTGCATAGCAGTGGAAATTAATTAATATCACACAACCACAAGAACAGAGTAATAAAAGGGAGGTTTTCAATGCAAAGTCAATGGTGAAGCGCGTTCGAATGCATGCACGGACCGCGCTGGGAAGTCGAAGGGGTGGAACGCAGGAGATGAATTTTGCTTAACTTTTCCTCGGGACGTTTGTGAAGCAACCAATCAGAGAGTGGTCACGGGGACATTTGCGGACTGAGCGAGCAGACTGAAAATACTCGTAAACAGCCAAAACAGAAGCTACATCAGGACTAAACCAGGGTTGACAATGGGGGATATAGTGCTTGTTAACATGTGAGTTTATGAAACTGCTTTGAGTGTGTTCGCCGTTGCGGAAGTACCGTTTAATAATAAAATAAACTTATTGCGCAGCACTGTGAACACATACTACTGTTATATAAAGTCCATGGAAGGTCTCTGAACAGACACGCTGCAAAGCTGCATTATTGGAGAAGATATGTACACAAGAAGCTGCTAGCTAAACTGTTAGCATCAGAGCCCGCCGGCTACTTCCGGCGCGCGCCAGGACCTCTGGTCTGAAGACCCCTGCATCTGAAAACTAGAGAACGTGCGTTTCAGCGTTGCCGGTCTGAAAGCACCATAAGAAAGGCTACATGATTGCTTCCAACTGTTTTACAACCACAGTCAGAAGTGAGCACGGTGGCTGAGTGGATAGCACTCTCACTTCTCAGCAAGAATGTCCTGGGTTCGAATCCTGGTCGGAAATCCTTCCTGAGTTGAGTTTACGTGTTCTTCCTCCGGGTGCTCCGGTTTCCCCTACCATTAAAACCATGTACAATAGGTATGAATTCATTGAGTGATTGAATGGATGGTTGGTTGGGGCTTTGATGCACCAGTGTGTTTGGCATCTCGCTTCCAACATCACTGTGTGTGAATGGAAAAATATCTGGTTTCTGAACATTGCAAAGGGCTTTGGGTGACCTTGGGCTGGAAAATGCGCTATATAAATTACTTACTTACAAAGAATTTATTTTTGAGTAACCCATTTTTGATTCATTGATCAGCCAATCAGCCACCCTCACTCAACCAAAGATGTGATAGAGGCTAAATATAGATAAAGCCATAACATCTTAAACTTAACATTTCTTAAGCTGGAAGTTTTCAACAATGCTCGCCCCTTCTTTGAAGTGAAAGCAAAACAATACATAATGTTGTTATCTGAAAACAAATGAAAAAAATGATAAAGTGGAGTTTGTTTAAGTGACCAGCAGTAGTGAATAGTTTGTGGAACCTGAAAGTCTTTTGGGGTATGACTGCACATCTAAATGATTGAAAGTTTTGCCCATTTGTCTTTACAAAACAACTCAAGCTCTGTCAGATTAGAAGAGCGTTTGAACAGAAGTTTCAACAGATTTTCAGTCCAAACATATTTAGGTCTGGACTGTGACTGTTTGTTTAAACTTTCCCATTTAGCTGTGGCTTTATGAGTGTGTTGTCCTGTGTGTTTGTTCTAGATGTATCATCGATGATCAGAGCTGAGTGTAACAACTCCCCAGGGCTTCTCAAAAACAACTTCAGGAAACAGAAACTACTGGTGCTCAATGGTATCTCCTGATTTGCACACTCACACCTCTCACTGAGGTCCTCTCAATAAAATTAACTCTCAAGATTTCTAACCCTTAATAAGGGTTTTCAGCCTTTAACTGTTAACTGTTCACAAAAATAATTAATCTATTATCAAGTGAACATTTTGCTGTCAACAATTTTCAAACAAAACATTTTCACATCTTTGTCTGCTCGTATCAGCAATATGGAAAATATTGGTTTGACCACCCATTCACCATTTTTATTCTATATTTACAGCCAGCTTGGTTTCATTTGAGAGTTTGACTTCAATACATCATGGAAATGGTCAAAATCTTGAAATTGGATTATTCTTTTATTATTCTATGCTAGCCCTTGTCCATCAATATCCATCAATGTCCATCAATGTGCTTGATTTTCTGCATCCTGTGTTGCAGGGCTGACAGCAGGGGACTTGCAAGACAAGGAGGACATGTATGAGGAGATCATCCATCTCAAAAAGGTGACACATTTGTAGCATGAGATTAGAGCTGTCAGAACTAAGATGTGATAAACCTTTATTCGTCCCTTTCTGGGGAAATTTCAAAGTCATCTTTACACATGTTACAGCACAATAAATAAATAATAAATAATAATAATAAACCCTTCTTTCCTGTTTTTCTTTAGAGCCTGCACGCACACAAGTCTGACAACAAGCTGATGAGGGCGAGACTGCGCCGCCTTGAGGAGGACAACAGCAAGCGTGAGAAGCAGATCAGAGAGCTGCTGGAGCCCACCAAAGTCAGTCCAGAAAACGTTTGTCTAATACGGCTGTGTCTGGCACTATTGTGTCAGCAACATAGTTTAATCCAGTCCCAAAAAATATGGTTTGGTTCTTCTGACCTTCTTCAGGTTAATGAGGAGTAGCCCCTGGTACTTCTCTCCTGATTATTTAGAGTAAAATATCTTGAATCATTTCTTTGACGATCTAAACAAAGGATCCTCAAGCATGTGATGTGGTTGTTTTAGGTATAACAAGTAACACATATGAAGTTGGCAGCCTTCAATGGACATTGACTTCCTTCCATTTAGATCAGGGGTGCCCAAACCTTTTGCTTCCAACGGCCAAAGTAAAAATTTGCCAGTGGGCCGCGGGCCAAATACACCGATATTATGCATGAAACACAAATAAATGTAGATTTGATCAAGTTCTTTTAAATGCATTAATTATTGTCTATCAGTGCAAATCACAGCTGAATGAATGAAATCAACACAGTCTTAGTGAAGTGGAGGCTCCTGGGAAATATGCTGGTTTGAGGAGACTACAGTACGGAAAGATTCCGGCCGGGTAATCAGGGTCCAGAGGAGATAGATTTTCTGTCATGGCTTATTTACAGGTTAAAATCATATAAAAAACCTCAAAAAGAGAACAGAAACATACATTTTGTGTGCATCATGTACACTTGTATATTGTAAATAGTAACTGTAACTCTATTTTAAATGTAAATGTATTCCTTAGAAGTGTTTTTTATTCTTTATTTTTATTATCTTTGTTGCACTGAGCCAAAGCAATTTCCAAGTCTGTGACTTCCTGTTACTTACGTGGCAATAAAAATGATTCTGATTGTGATTTTCTATGTAAATAAACTGTTTTTTAAAACGCTACTAAACAAATAATGTTCCTGCTAGTAAATGAAAGTACTAATTTGTATTAAAAAATATCATACTCCCAAATTAAATAATCTATATTTTTAACCTGCTCATGTCAGTAAACTGTTTGTTGAAGACCTTTTTATAAACAGTTTTACATTACTATAGTACAGTGATTTATAATGTATAGGTTTATTGTACTAATGACATTTACTTTACAAAAGTAAAGTCTATTTTCATATATTTATTTTGAACAAAAGTTTTTAACTACATTTGAATCATATTACTTTATCTTAGCTTTTATCAAAAAGGGGAGACATCACAGATCAGTAGATCTGGTTTTAGCACACTTTTAAACAATACATTTTAACATGTAGTAATACATTTGGGAACATAATTGCTAACGTTTGTCGCATGGCGCCGTAAAGATGGCGCCGTGGCAAGAGCTCTGGTGTGTGTCGTCTTCTCTGTCTGGTGCACACCGGGGTAGTCTTGCACAGTTTTTCCAATGTGGTTTTACTGCAAATGGCAAATAAATGAATCTGAATCTGAATCTGATCTGAATCTGAATCTGAATCTGAATCTGATCTAACTGCATTTTCTAACCATGATCAAGTTTTAACTCTGTTTTAACTTAATATTTTTAACATAGGGCAAGTATTCTCAATTAAATCAGACTAGTTAACCTTGATTTGTTCCTGGAGTTTTGTTTTGTTTTGCCTTAACACAGTACAACATTTATAAACAATCAAAACAAAGTAACTTTTAAAGAGTCCGTGTTTCCCCTCCTTGAAAGGGCTCTTGAACGCATCATAAAACTCCGCGTAAGTTCTGACATTCAGTGATCGCGAGTGATGACTGCGCTTACCGGCTTCTTTCATGGGGCTGTAGAAGGGTTTGTTTTGCACAGTATTTGTTGCTTCTACTTGCGTGGATTGTGCGCTGCAATCCCTGCTTGTCCTGCTTGATCTCACTCTGAAGTGTGTGTGTCCGTCTTTTTTAACACACCGGGTGGGTGCGGATTGCGCAGGTGAATAGTTCCACTCGCCATTTCCCTCCGGTGAGGAGGGGGAGTGGCAGTTCGGCAGCACAATCCTCTCAATTTGATAAAACATTAAATAGCTCCAAAAAATAATAATAGTAGGCTGAAAACAAAGAACATAAAGGGGCCTCGCACCCAATTGTTTTAAAAGATGTGTTTGATTTTAAAAAACATTTTAGTGCAAGTAGATGTGAACCATGAGTGAGGAGTGTATCTCGATACAACAGTAAAGTACTGGACAGGCGCAGTGCAGAGGGCGTCTATGCGCCCGCGTGACCTCAGACATTTCACTGTTTGTTCAGCGAGGCTGAGGGACGCAGATAGCAACTTATAGCAGAGGTGGGCAATGTTTGGCGGGCCAACTGAAATGGTCTGGCGGGCCAACTTTGGCCCGCGGACCCCACTTTGGGCACCCCTGATTTAGATGAATCGTCAAGTGGACAGTGTGACGTTAACAGATGAGAAGGGGGCTGTCATAGAAACCTATAAATGTCTATACTCACCGGCCACTTTATTAGGTACACCTTGCTAGTACCGGGTTGGACCCCCTTTTGCCTCCTGCCGTCTTAATCCTTCGTGGCATTGATTCAACAAGGTACAAGACACATTCCTCAGAGAGTTTGTGCTATATTGCATATGGCAACATGCAGTTTCTGCAGATTTGTCAGCTGTACATCCATGATGTGAATCTCCTGGTCCACCACATCCCAAAGTTTCTCTCTTGGATTGAGATCTGTGACTGTGGAGGCCATTACAGTACAGTGAACATATTGTCATGTTCAAGAAACCAGTCTGTAATGATTTGAGCTTTATGACAAGGTGTTTTATCCTGCTGGAAGTAGCCATCAGAAGATGGGTACACTGTGGTCATAAAAGGATGGACATGGTCAGCAACAATACTCAGGTGGGCTGTGGCGATGCAACGATGCTCAATTGGTACACCATTATACCCCCACCACCAGCCTGAACCGTTGATACAAGGCAGGATGGAGATCCATGCTTTCATGTTGTTGACTGTAGATCAGAAGTAGATCAGAACTTTCTGAAATACACAGACCAGCCCGTCTGACACCAACAACCATGCCACGTTCAAAGTCACTAAATTCACCTTTCTTCCCCATTCTGATGCTCGGTTTGAACTGCAGCAGATCGTCTTGACCATGTCTACATACCTAAATGCATTGAGTTGCTACCATGTGATTTGCTAATGAGGAATTTGCATTTAAGTGGAGTTGGATAGGTTTACCTAATAAAGTGGTCGGTGATTGTTGTAAGATGACAAAAGGGTTACTCAACAGAGAATGGCCTCGGCAGAAACTAACCAGCGTGAGATAAGAAAACACGCGATTTAGGAATGTCCACCCCAGAGCAGACATCTGAGACAGCAGAGGTCGAATGGAGGACTAACATTAATCACAAAGATACCAACCTTCAAACCTGGACAATGATCGACTCCAGAAACGAGCATCTTTGCCTCCCTCTCCGGCGAGATCAAAGATCAAATCTGGTCTGTACAATCTCCGATAAGGCCTGAAGACATTCCTCCCAGGCAGACGGGCGATCCACCAACGGCGTTCTGACGCCCCCCAGTGGACACGGGATGCTAGCACACCCGAGATGGACAGTCGAAACCATCGCTCTGTGAAGTCATTATTCTGATAACCTTTACTGTGCTCTACACTTGTGTACCATTGTCTGTAATGTAAATGCGCTGTGTGTCTGTATATGTGTTATAAACGTCGGTGTCAGTGATGCATATGTCGTTATAACCATGTCTGTCACGGTCTGTCATGAAAGATTTCCAGGGAGGCGCACAAAGATGACGTCATAGACGCGCCCCCTGAACTGGGACAGAAAGCACACGCAAGTCGAAAAACGACCTCTTGGCATTTTTAATGAACCTAACAACGTCTCCAACGCAACCTCTGGGCCTGTAACAACTTTGGGCCTCTATCTCCACAAGGACAGCTAGCAACACCCGCTGTCGGAGACGACGAACTCTCATCAACCAGCCACTTTCCGGCTTTTGGACGGGACGTCTACACATGCGGGCGCTTTTCTAGGCGGCGTGTGTGTGTGTGGATTTCAAGTTTTGCTGCGATGTGGTCTTCGTCTCTCCTGCTCAAACAAAGGAACACGTGGACCCCCCCCCCCCCTTACTACGTCAAAGTAAGACTGTTCTAATTGCAACGTTAATGTGTGATTCACGTGATATATTTAACATCTCTGTTAAATGTGACCAAACCCCTCCTTGTTGATTTTTTTTCCTATTTTCGTATGTAGTCAATAAACCCACGATAAACTTAGTCATCGTCAATTTGATTTCGAACTCAAGATCTATCAGATTGTGAGACTGATCGAGGCAGATTAGTACTGGATCTGTTGTAGATGTTTTCAAATTATACTGGTGCCCTTAAATATAAATTCAGATCCCTTTAAAGGAACGGCGAGACTCCAACCTGGAGACTAGCCGCTCCACATTCATTTTTCCTACCTTACATTGCATAAGTCTATTAATTTTGACGTGTGACATGTTTTTTAGGCACCGGCGTTTGCCTTCACTCTGGTGGACAACAAGAAAGAAGGCAGTGTGGTAAGTAAAAGCTTTTCCGAATATTACTTAATGTGTTTTATGAAGTAATATTTTACAAAGTAAGCAGTGTAAATGAAGTGATAAGTGTAAATTACTTACTTACTTAATGTCTGTCTGAGGAACTTGCAAGTGTCCTGTTGCAACTTATGGCCTTGACAGAAATGTCTGATATAGAGAATTGATATCTGGACGTCCTGCCCATTGTTCTTGTCATGAAAACGGCCGACTTGTAGCATGTTTTTCACATTGAAAAACTAGATGACCTGAAAAAAGTATAGCATGCGTTCTAACGGAGATCCTTGGTTTGGTGATTGATTTTTTATCTTATTCAATCTAACAAGGAATTGTCTCATCAAATGATTATTTAATTTTTTTATTAACTACTAGAGATGCGCGGGTCAGCTTTTTCTACCACCCGCCCTGCCCGCCCCAAATCAATCCTGCCTGCCCAATCCAGAGAATTGCGCTTCGATTACTAAACCCGTGATTTACTAAAATTATAACTTAAATAACATTCTAATGTCAATAGATAGATAAAGACAGACAGATAGTTAGTTAGTTAGTTAGTTAGATACTTTATTGATCCCCGTCGTAGAAATTCAGGTGTCCAGGAGCAGAAGACTCATCCAGGTTTGCTGGTATTGTCTCTGCTGACCCAGACATATCAGCAGTATGAGGTGTGCTGGTCGCCGTAAGCCATGGACCGGGTGTGCTGGTTGCTGCTGGCTCAGGCATCTCCAGGGGTGTAACTGCCCTTTCTTCACTGTGGCTGGTATCGGTCTCTGGAGATTGTTCGGCTGCACATAAAAAACTCTGAACAACATTGCATTTTATAGCACGTCTCTAGGATCCTTGCAATTCTGAAGACCCCTCTTCATTAGTGAATACTAGGGTTGGGCACCGAGAACCGGTTCCTATTTGGAACCGGTTCCTAAAGTGCGGTTCCGGAACCGTTAAGAAGACGTTTGTATTTTGATTCTTTTTTCGATTCCTAAATGCCGGATGCGGCCCGCACAGCGGCGTCGGAAGCGTTTGGAAGGTGGGGGGGGGACACGTTTCAAAAATGCTTAGCAGCTGTCCGTGTGCGTGTGCGTGTGCGTGTGCGCGTGTGCGTGCGTGCGCGGGGTTCCTTGTTTTTTAATTTGTTTTTATGTAAAGCACTTTCTGTTGCCTTATGGCAGGAAAAGTACTTATGAAATAAAATTTGATAAAAAATTATGTTTTTTTTTTCTCTCCTGCACCTCAAAGAATCAGAATCGAGAATTGTTTAGAACAGGAATCGATAGTGAGAATCGGAATCGGAAAATTGCAAACGATGCCCAACCCTAGTGAATACACATGCAGGTCTACCTGTACATTCCATCGGACAAAGGCATGCATTAGCATTGGCACCGGGGGCCACGCGGACAAAAGGTTCAGGTGAGCAACCCCCAAGGCCTACTTTAGTACGTTCATTTCAATATTTACAACACATCATCTTCATACACATTCAATATGTAGTTTGTAGGTGTTTTGTAAACGGAAACTCATATAAATAGCTGGGGTTTCAATACTCACCACTTATCAGTGGCACACAACGACTCGACTCCAACAGTTTTAGCCGGGTGGTAGGCTATTGTGCCCAAGCCCACTTTCCGCGGTCACATAGCACCTAAAGCCCGGATCTAATCGTAAGTAAGTAAGCTTTTATTTATATACCGACTTTCACAGACCAGAGTCACAAAGCGGTTTACATTTGTTATTTTTGGGCACTTGTCCTCTCACTCCACACAGAGATAATCGTGAAGTGGGCCCTGGCCCACTTAAACTCTGCTTTAGGTTGTGCATGTGACCGTATATGTACCCTGTGCTCCTCTCTCCTCATTGCTGGTCCATTGCATTGTCAATGTCCTGTTTTGTCTTGTCAAGTTCTGTCTTTGTTCCTGGTTCTGTATTTTGGATTTTGAGTTTAGTTTTCACCTGGACTTTTATTTTATTAAATCATTATTTTTTGCATTCCTGCTTTTGGAGAAAACCAGGTCAAAATGTCCACACCAGGACAAAAATTTGCTGCGCACTCAAGTGTTCAGAATGGGCAAAGATTACTTTTGTCCACTAGATGTCAGCGTAACATGTATTGAGCTAGCTCAGAGGCTCAAAACCTTTGTGTCAAGTGCAGTGTTGGGTGTAACGAAATAAAAATTTGAGTAACGTTGTAGTGTAATGTGTTATTATGAAAATACCTTTAATTATGTTACAGTTACTACCTAAATACTTCGTTACCGGCGGCACCGGCCTCGGGAAAGCAGGGGAAAACTGCACTACCGCTGCTTGTGTACCTGCGTGCTTAAGTCACGTTGAGCACATGAGCGAGTTTGTTTGTAAAGCAACATGGCAGAGCCAGAGGAGAGGAATTCGTTTTACCGGTGGAGATATGCACACTATTTTAGCTATATCAGTCAAAAAGATAAAAACGTTGTTGTGGAGTGCAAGCTTTGCGCGGGCAGCAAGTGATTGCTCTGTTCACATGCTCAGCGCTCTGCGCACTGTATTTTCCCTGGTTCTTGTCTGTCAGGCGCAAGGGCTGCTTGTGTGTGTCTGTGGGAACTAATTATTTTAAAATAGTCTCTTTCAATTGCAAGTTTTGCAATGTGTTTTGTTTAATCAATGTATAAAAATAAATGTAATGAAATTTAAATGGCACCTTGGCCTGTCTTATTACCTGTGTGCTGCAGGACAGTTCCCTTTACTAACATATAATACTAATACTAAAATAGGGTGGGGTTGTTGCAACATCTACTTAGAAGTTATCCTAAATTACAACCAGCTAAAGCGCGGTACCACAACAAACGAAAAAGTAGCGCAATAGTTACTTTTACTGGTTACTAGTTACTTTTATAGCTAACTTTTAACTAAGTTAGTAACTCAATTACTTTTTTGGAGAAGTAACTATAACTAATTCCTTTGTCAATGTAACCCAGCACTGGTCAAGTGTCAGTTTGAAAATATACATACAGTGCCTCTCGTAAGTACAAATACAGCATAAACCTTTTATCTTTTAATTACTTTACACACAAGTAACAGACAATTGTGAAGTGAAAGCAAAATGAGACATGATTCTGTTATTTAAAAAATAAAAAATAATATAGAAACCCGGGCAAACAAAAGTATTCATATAGCATGAGTTAATACTTGTGGAAACCCCTTTTGCTGCTATAACAGCAGCAACTCTTTTGGGGTATGAGTCTGCAAGATTTGGACACATATAGACAGAAAGTTTAGCCCACACCTCTTTACAAAACCACTTGGAGAGCGTTTGTGAACAGCAGTTTTCAGGTGTGTGTGTGCGTGTGTGTGTGCAGGTGGTGAAGGGGCTGAAGCAGCGCATCCTCAAACTGGAGCAGCAGTGTAGGGAGAAGGAGAGCGCTCTCAGGTAACAAAGCGCTTCCATCTCCTGGTAAAATGGGGAATTACATTCTGTTTTTATTGTAAATGTCTAACATGGTGTTAGGGATGTAAAAAACTATGAATTTTCATGACCGACCACCGAGCCTCATTAACCGGTTGAAACCGGTTAACCGCGTAGTTTAAAATAGTCCACGTTCTTTGAAATAACAGCCATTTCGAGCCGCGTACTTTTCATAAGTGCAGCTGAGCGTTCTACGGGATCAGAGCCGAGACAGCGGCGCCAAAACCCGTAACAGCTCCGGCACCTTTGCGCACAGAGAACTGCTGTTTTAATCTTCCCATTCTGCTGTGCTCCGGCTTAAAGCATTTTTAAGCAAAAGACAGCTCGCCAACATGGTCAGAGCAGCGAGTGACGAGCCGCGTCTCAAAGGTCTCCGCTAAAGTTTAAAAGTGATCAGTGTGGAGCTGATTCCAAGGACCAGCAGCACAAACATGGTCCATGTGGTTTGCAAGAATGCTTTGGGCTCCGTGACACAGAGGAGCGCGACAGACCGGTATGTGTGTGTGTACAATACATGTATGTGTGTGTGTATATGTCTGCGTGTGTGTATATGTATGTGTGTGTGTGCAATACATGTATGTATGTGTGTATATGTCTGTGTGTGTGTATATGTAAGCTATGTGTGTGTGTGCAATACATGTATGTATGTGTGTGTAAATATAAGCTCCAATGTAGTTCTGACCCGCACCAGTGTGCAACTAGCAGGCGGTAACAGAGGGGAGAGATGATGCGTGTGGATGTTACGTGTCAATGGAGGGGGGGAAAGTGTGTGTGTGTGTGTGTGTGTGTGCGTGTACATGTGTGCGTGCATATGTGGCGCGTACGGCAGAGTTTACTGTTACATTGGCGCACACAGCTAGATAGGGACCCGCTCGTCACATCGTGCAAATAGGGCTTAAAATAGCGTTATGAAGAGACCTCCCCTCTCCCCCTTTTCTCTTTTTTAACCGACAGCTTTGACCGGTTAACGCTGTGACGGTCAACCACCGGTTAAACGGTCACCGATTTACATCCCTACATGGTGTGACATAATTTGTAATTGCAAGGAGAAAAACTGTCACGCTCAGTCTGATCTATGTCCTTTGCTCTCCCTTAAGTGGCTTGTTTTTTGAAGATAAAAACACACCAATTCATGGAAATGAATTAATCATGCTTAAACAAACTCCTCTTGTTGGGCAGCGGGTTACCAGTTCATAGGTGCAAGTCAAAGAGGCCAGGTTCCGGGGTCCCATCATCACGTCAAGAAAAAGACAATGGACAATGAACAGCAATGAACAGAATACAGACTCATAATGAGATAAAGTAGGAGGGAGGAGAGGATAGGGATCAAGTTACAAG
Organism: Knipowitschia caucasica; assembly: GCA_964034765.1. Lineage (NCBI taxonomy): Eukaryota > Metazoa > Chordata > Actinopteri > Gobiiformes > Gobiidae > Knipowitschia > Knipowitschia caucasica. The sequence goes on along the minus strand of OZ035825.1, from coordinate 11,961,053 downwards.
GATTTTTTACTTAAGTTCTATCACTAAGGGCCCGTCCCAATTCTGAGGGCCATCAAATTGTGAGGGCCCTCAGCAGAAGAGTGCCCTCCCATAGGTGAGTGCACTCGCAGGATATTCTCCCTAAGAAATGGGACCCCCATGGATCTAGGGGACAATATGCAAATCGACGCAGCAAGCTTGGTCCTCGTCACATGCATTATCGATGAATTATACTGAAATATCAGCACAGTCTGTACAACACTTTTATTATGCGTATTGGGGGAAACAAATTAATAGTTTTGAAACTTGAATATTGAGCAGAGAAATCAAAAAATATTTGTTAAATCAAAATCGTCTAAAGCAGGAAATAAAATTGAGATTTTACTTTTTTTGCCATATCGCCCAGCCCTAACACACACATACACAAACAGAGAGACAGACAAACATATGCACACAGAGACAGACGGGTACAGCTGTGGTCCTGCGGATCACAAACCTATCAAAGCTATGCTCTGAACTACAGTGCCTTGCGAAAGTATTCGGCCCCCTTGAACCTTTCAACATTTCGCTACATTTCAGGCTTCAAACATAAAGATATAAAATTAATTTTTTTTGTCATGAATCTACAAGTGGGACACAATCGTGAAGTGAAACGAAATTTATTGGATAATTTTAATAATTTTAACGAATAAAAAACTGAAAAGTGGGGCGTGCAATATTATTTAAAAAAAATATTAAAAATAGAGCACGGAGGGGCCATAACATTTATTTTAATTTAGATTCTATACTCAACCGCCAGCCAGTAGACTTATTTTAAGACCAAAATTCCCACCTTTTCCCTCCTTTACGTCTTTTTTAACAGTGGAAGTTAATGTCTTGCTTTCTAATAATGTTGCCTAATGGCAGCATATGGTGTGAAGAAAATCAGGCTGAATTTTACTTTTAAGTAGGCTGAGGAGTTTTGATTCACGTTAACACTGGTATTTATCTGATAAATGGTATTTAAACCAATCTAGTGCTGGAAGGTGAACCTCCGTCCTAGCCTCAAATCACGCACAGACTGGTACAGGTTTTGCTCAAGAATATCCCTGTAATTAGCACCATTCATCTTTCCCTCAACTCTGACCAGTTTCCCAGTCCCGGCTGCTGAAAACCATCCTCACAGCTTGATGCTGCCACCACCATGTTTCACTGCGGGGATGGTGTTCTTTGGGGGATGTGATGTTTTGGGTTTGCGCCAGACATAGCGTTTTCCTTGATGGCCGAAAAGTTCAATTTTAGTCTCATCAGACCAGAGCACCTTCCTCCATACGTTTTGGGAGTCTCCCACATGCCTTTTCGCAAACTCAAAACGTGCCATTTTGTTTTTTGCTGAAAGTATTGGCTTTCTTCCGGCCACTCTGCCATAAAGCCCAACTCTATGGAGCGTACGGCTTATTGTCGTCCTATGTACAGATACTCCAGTCTCTGCTGTGGAACTCTGCAGCTCCTCCAGGGTTACCTTAGGTATCTGTGCTGCCTCTCTGATTAACCCTCTAGGCGCCACGGTCGACTTAAGTCGACAAGCTGCGGTACTGTTAAAAACGGCCGAGTGTGACCAACTGAGTGTCAAAATTCATTCATACTCCCTGCCACTAGTTGGCAGACATGTCAGACTACCTCCCTGGCCCCAAAAAACGTCATGCTCCTATACATAGTTCCCACATGACGTCACTACATACGGGGATTTGCCGACCCGGTGCCATTTGTGTTGGCATGCTGTGGGCAAAACAATAGAAAAAGAAGCTGAAACGTGTTAATGTCGTGATAAAGTTGAAAATGGTCATCTCCTGCTGGGTCAATGGATGTTCAAATCGTGCCGGAGGTTCCGTTAAACTTGGATTTTACAGTATACCCATCATTAGACTTCATGAATGTGAGAAGACTAAGCTTTTGTCAGAACAACCACGGAGGTTATGGCTTGCGAAGATAAACAGGCAAGAAACTCCCTCAAAACACGCAAGAATATGCTCGGAGCACTTTGTGTCAGGTGCGTATCGTATCTTATAATGTGTTGACAGACGTAATTTACTCAGTACTAACTTGTGTATGCTGATAGCTGGTAACTTGAGAGTTTCATTATTTAGATTACTTTATTATGAGGAGGATCGGTGTCGCGTCCGAGGCTCTCGAGGGCAACGTAAATGTATTAAATAGATAATAATAGTTCTATGGTGGGCTAAAACAATGTTCACAAACAGCATTGCTTCTGTAAAAAGATCTGTGTCATAAAATAAACTGCTCTTTACGCCTGGAAAAATCAGTTGCCCACCATTCACCAAAACATACGGTCAAAAACGCGGAAATAAACAATAACAGCAATCCAGTGTCCGTGTGGCATTAGCATTAATTAAATTAATTGTTAATATAATTAAAATAATTAAATGGAGCTCCAACTGGTATTAAATCTAAAGTTTTTGAGAAATGTTTGCATTGCTTGTTAATTTTTGCTGCATAATTTGATCAAATATGTAAAACATGTCCGTAGCACGTTAAACTGTGGTGCCATTGTATTAATATACAATTATTTGCTCAAAAGTTGCCCTTTTTTTTCCAATTTGCGTTTGAATATCTACATTTATTCTCATTCTTCTGTTTAATGGAATGCACAAACACAGCAGCGTGCCATCAAAGATGGCGTCTCCGAGGAGGTCATGTGACATTCATTGGTCTGTGGGAACTATGTATACAAAATATTCGAGCAAGACCGCGTTGAACCAGTGCAGAAATCATAGCGAAGTGAATGCAGCTGCGGGGCAGCCTGTGAGTGTTGTACCGCACCAAACACTAACTTTAGACACTTTGCACAGGGTCTGCAGTGGGAACAGTGTTTCTTAGAGTAAGACCAGTCATTGGGAGGTTCGGAGACAGGTTAGATTTGCGGAGAACAACCCTGGAACTCGGGTCGGGGCGCCGCGCCGCGCCGCGACCTCCCGCCTCCGCTCAAGTTTCCGCCAAAGTCTCCGCTAAAAGTGCTTCCCACATATGTATTTTCATGCCTCACGTAATCACCGGGACAGTAATGTGTTGGAGAAGCTTTGTCTTGTGTGTGTTAGACGAGAGAGAGATCAGGGGAGATGAGAGAGAGAGCAGGGGAGACATCTGCAGCAGGAGGGTCGCGGTGACGCGCTTCTCCTGGAGGCGCGCGTCTGGGCAGACTGCTCACAGCAGCATCATGATTTGTATTTTTTACTATTTTCATGAACATTTACAATGTTACAGTGTGTGCTCTGTGTGTGTTCATGTTCTAGTGATAAATATATGTCTGTCAGTTAGAAAAATACAAATATTGTATGAAAATTCTAAAATCCACTATTTCTAACGCCAAATGACGTCATAATATGCAAATTAGATGGGGGGATTTATTCTCTACATACACTTTGGACCATCCTTTATATTTTTCTAATTTACAGAAAGCCTTTATCTCTTATCACTTTTAAGTTATAGCCTTTTGAAATTAAGATGTCAAAATCGAGCGTTTTGGAAAAAAACCTCTGGCGCTTAAAGGGTTAATGCCCTCCTTGCCCATTCGACATTGGTCATCAATGTCGAAATCGGACTTCCGGTGACGAGAGCATGGACGCGTGAGCGTGCAGCTCCTCTCAAACTTTGAACCAATTTGAAGAAATAATGGTTTAAAGTAAAACAAATCATGAAAGAGACTTATGCTTGACTGCGACAAGGAATGTATCTTCGCTCTGGTAAAGTAGCAGAAAAAACGGAAAAAGAGAGAAAGAGAAAGAAGAAGGACAAAAGCCTGGCGAATATGGACGAGCAACGCTTTAAGGAGGTGTTTAAAGATGCCGCAGCTGAAATCGTTCAAGAGCTGCGTGAGTTCCGTGGAGAATTTAGAGAATTCCGAGAAGAAACGAAGAGGGAAATGGACGAAATAAAGAAAGAAATGGGACAGCATAAGTCCAAAATGAAAGGCATGAAAGAACGCGCGACCGCAGTAGAGGAAAGGGTTAACTGCGCCGAAGAAAGAGAAACTATACTTGTGGAAGTGATGGAAACGCTCACACAAGATATGGACGAGATCCAGAAGCGGGTTGAGTACCTAGAAAATAAATCGAGGCAGATGAACGTGCGCATCTACAATGTGAAGGAGAATAATGACCCTGCTAATATGAGAAATTTTGTAGAAACGCTTCTACATGAAACTCTGCAAATCCCGAAAGAACAACTGGGAATCGTGGCAGCGCACCGTTCTGGGGCAACCCAAAAGGCAGACGCATCAGGGAACAAGCCACGAAGTATCATCGCTCGCTTTCCGACTTGGGAGGCCAAGCAACAGGTGCTGAAGGCGGCATGGGGGAAGAAAGAAGTGCTCTACCGCGGAGGCCGCATCTACCTGGATCAAGATTTCACAGCGAAACTACAAACCCAAAGGAAAGGCTTCATGCGTATCCGAAGCCATCTGAGGGAGAAGGGTATTAAAGCGCATGTCCGATACCCAGCGAAGCTGTTTGTGTTGGAAGAAAACGGCACGAGGATTTTCAACACTCCACAGGACGCAGAGCAGGCCTATGGCCTCACCCCAAGCGCTAGGCCTAAGGACCGAGGAGAATGGGTGCACCAGCTGAAACTATTGGGATGGGAGAGGGTGAGGAATGGGAGTGAAGGCTGAGTCGAACGGGAAGAAGAAGACGAAAGGTATGGACATTTAAAGTACTATGGGGGAGTAGAGAGTAATTTAATCTATATAAAAGTTGAGCTGGACTATGTGACTGAGATGGAGCTGTATGGGTGCACGATCGGGAATTACTGTATATTATTGAAGCACTAATTAAAAGGAAGATAAAACAGGAACCACTCTCCATATTTAATTTAGTTTAAGGTTCTTTTTTTTTTTTTTTTTTTTTTTTTTTATATAGTTTTTTTTATTATTACTACTATTATTGTAAGTATTATTTATTATTTTAGAACGAGACCTCTTTTTATTTATCTCTTTCTCTCCTTTTTTTTAATGTTTATTCTTTTTTTTTTTTTTCTCTCTCTCCCTCCCATTTCTCTTTTCTCTTTCCTAGATGCTAATTTTTCTTAGTTTTTCTGTAGCCAGGCATATTTATTCTCAGGGGATATAGCCTTTCTCTAAATATTTTTTGAATTAAGACACGATATAAGTAAAAGGTTCGGAGTTTGAGAGGAACTTAGGGGCTGCCAGTAGTTTGAGTGAAAGTGTTCAAGAATGAACACGGAAATCATGCAAAAAGTAATGCATGAAAATCCACAAAGACCATCATTGAGAATGATGGACCAATTGGAAGTAATTTTTGTTTTTCTAATTTACTTTTTTTCTGAGGAGGAATATAAATTAAGTCGTATTGTATGGTTGTGTAGTGTTTTAGTTTTATCTCATAGAAAAGAAAATATAAATGATCATGAATGAGATAAAAATTGTATCACAAAATATAAATGGCCTTAATAACTGTATTAAAAGGAAAAGAGTTTTGCAAAATTTGAAACGAGAGGGGGATATAATATTGTTGCAAGAAACGCATTTAAACAAAATAGAGCATGAGAAACTTGGTAAACTGGCATCAGCCCAGGTCTTTGCATCGTCTTATGGCACAGCCAGAAGAGGAGTAGCTATTATAATACCAAAACGTATTCCGTTTGAACTTGAAAAATGTGTTAAAGATAAAGAGGGCAGGTATGTGTTAGTAGTGGGAAAGGTGGATGGTAAGGCGATGTCTTTGTTAAACATTTATAATCCACCTGGACAAGATTCTGAGTTCATGAGGAGAATGGTTTCATTACTAATTACAGAAGCAAAAGGGTTAGCAATCATGGGAGGGGATTTTAATATGGCAATGTCTACTAAAGATACTCAAAGTAAAGGGAAACACAAAGCTGAAAAAAAACGCTACATTATTAAAAAAGATAGAAAAGGAATTGGGTTTGACTGATATATGGAGGCATCTTAATCCTCATGAAAGAAAATATACCTTCTACTCCGATGCACATAAGATTTATTCCCGGTTGGATTATTTTTTTATGTTTAAGGATGACATCACAAAAATTAAGAAGTGTGAAATAAGACCCATAATACTGGGGGACCATGCTCCAATTACGTTAACCATTTCTTTGGGAAATGGGAAAGGAAGAACACTATGGAGATTGAATAATTCTTTACTCCAGGACGAACATTTTAAAGACAGAATTCAACAAATTATAGAAGCTTTCTTTCAAAATAATGACAAAGAGGAGATAACACCAGTTATACTGTGGGAAGCCGCAAAAGTTACCATACGTGGTGAAATAATATCCCTCACTTCTTGGAGAAAGAAAATGTATATGCAAGAGATGAATGCTGTAAAAAGTGAAATAGAACGACTGCAACAGGAGCATGAACAGACAGGAAACTATCAAATTAAGAAAAAGTTAATTGAAAAACAAAATAAATTGAATGAAATTTTGACAGAAGAAATAGTCAAAGGTCTTGCACTTACCAAACAAAAATTTTATGATAACAGTCCTAAAGCTTTAAAACTTTTAGCATTTAAATTGAAAAAACAAAGAGAACAGGCAACCATTTCAAAAATTCTAGGAAATGCTTTTAACTACCATACAGAAAAAAATGAAATCACAGAATGTTTCCTCAAGTACTATAACGAGCTATATGAAGAAACAGGATGTAGAAGTAGTGAAAGCAGTCAATATTTGAAGTCACTACATTTACAGCAGGTAACCTCAGAACAAAACGCAGAACTTATAAAACCAGTGACTGAACAAGAAGTCCTGGCTGCTATACAGAAGAGCAAGGTGGATAAGAGTCCAGGAAGTGACGGATACACTAATGAATTTTACAAATATTTTAACCAATTACTAGTACCAATTCTATGTAGGTTGTTTAACTGGATAATCGTAAAAGCTGTTTGGCCCCCCACATGGAACGATTCAATAATTAGTGTTCTTCCAAAAGAAGGCAAAGACCTAACTAAATGTAGTTCATACAGACCAGTGTCTTTATTAAATGTGGACCAAAAAATATTTACATCTATTATGGCTAACAGACTATCAATAATAGTTCCGCATTTGATAAATAAAGATCAAACCGGTTTTGTGCAAGGAAGATTGTTGTCAGACAATGTGAGGAGGATTCTGAATTTGGTAGATTGGGCAGAGAAACATAGGCAGCAGGCTCTAATGCTGACATTAGATGCTGAAAAAGCCTTCGATCGGTTATCTTGGGATTTTATTTTTGACACTTGTAAAGCTTTTGGTTTCCATGATTATTTTATAAATGTTCTGAGAGTGATGTATAAGAATCCTCAAGCAGCTGTAAAAGTAAATGGAACATTGTCGAGGACGTTTAGCCTGCACCGCGGTGTAAGGCAGGGCGACTGTCTCTCACCGCTGGTTTATGTACTATGTATAGAGCCTTTAGCAGAGAGCATAAGACAAAATAAGAACATATGTGGGATTAGCCTGGGGGGTTATGAATACAAATTAGCGATGTATTAAGACGATGTGATGGTGACAATGTTGGAAGTTGGGAAATCTTTGGATAATTTAATGGAAGAAATACAAATATATAGTCAACACTCCGGGTACAAGTTAAACGCACAAAAAACAGAGGCTATGGTGATAGGAGAGGTGGATAATGAAATTAAGAGTAAATTTAATTTTAAATGGGACTGTGACAGTGTAAAGTACCTGGGGGTACATATACCAAAAAGCATGGGTAAACTTTTTGAAATTAACTATGATAAATTAATTAATCAAGTTAAAACGGAGTTTAGTAGATGGAAGATCTTGAATTTATCAATGCTTGAGAAAATTCAATCTATCAAAATGATTACTCTGCCCAGATTTTTGTTTATGTTTCAAACTCTGCCGAGCTACATACCACCCATGTACTTTAAAGAATGGGATAACTTGATGAGGAAATTTATCTGGGATGACAAAAAACCACGGGTGAAGCTTAAAAACTTAAAATTGCCAAAATCAGGGGGAGGGTTAGCATTACCAGATCTAGAGACATATTTCAAAGTAGCCCAGGTGAAGTCAATAATAACTTGGATAAGCGATTCTAATAATCCAAGATGGAAAGAAATGGAAACACATAAGTTATATTTAATTAAATCTGCTATATTTATAACTAAAGATAAAGAACTCAAAGAAGAAATAAAGAATAACTACTGTATAGAAAACACCATTAAGGTGTGGAAGAGAGTTATTAAATGCATGAAGATAAAGGAGGAAGAAATGGTTTATCTGAGGGAAATATCTAGAGACCCTGAATTTAAGGCAAACGCAACAGATCAACTGTTTAATACGTGGGCAGAGAATGGACTCACAAGATTCCATCAACTGTTTAAAAATGGTCAAATGGAATCTTTTGAAAACATTTCTAAACAATATAACATACCAAGAAATCATTTTTATAAATATCTGCAAATTAGAAGCTATTTGAATAGTAAATTAGGAAAGATTAAAGGTGATCTAAACCCCCTGATAACTTATATGGCAAATAATGGTCATAAGAAATTAAAAAATGCTATGAGTCAGTTATACCAAATTTTTCTGCAACAAAAAGAGAAAATGGCAACCAACGTTAAGGTAAAATGGGAAGAAGAGTTTCATATACAAATAACCGAAAGCGAGTGGGAACAGATTTGTGCTGGAGTCCATAAATCCATGAGTTCCTTATTCTGGAGAGAGTTTGCTTGGAAAATAATTACGAGATACTTTTTGACTCCAGAAAGTATGAGTAAATATAAAGGGGGAAATTGCAAATGTTGGAGGAATTGTGGAGAAGAAATTGCAAACTATACACATATTTTTTATACCTGTAAAATAATACAACCCTACTGGAAAGAAGTATTTCAAATTGTTGAAGCGATACTGGGAAAGAAACTTGATTTAAAATCAGAAAATATTATATTAGGAAAAATCCCAATGAATATAAACTCAGATGAAAAGTATATTTTTCAAATTCTTAGAATCACAGCATTAAAGATCATAACAAAGGAGTGGAAAAAAAGTAATCCACTGGATATTAAAAAATGGATTAATAGTATACAAGAAGTAAAACTGAACGAGAAGTTAACTCACAAAATAAGGAACATGGACCATGAGTTTGACAAAAAATGGTTTATAAAAGAAATGGACAGCACATGAATATTGTGAATCAGTGGTTAACTGTGACTGTGCAGCGGAGGTTGATTGTACGTTGGGACTAATTTCTACTAAGGGGGATCAATAAATCAATAAAAAAATTTTTTTAAAAAACCCTGTCGCTGAACCTAGGAAAGTGTTGTGTAGGTGTATATTGTGTGGGATTGAAGTGATAATGGATTTAAACAAATGGAAAATAGATAATAATAATGAAGTGTGTGGATACGTATGCAAGTATACGGGTAGAGCATGTGCAGTGGGCCAAGAGGAGTGGGAGTGTGTTTTGGGATGCTGGTGAGGGACAATAGATATGGGTGTCTGGTGCGGTGTGTCTGCATGTGTGAGTCCCCTGATAGTGCATAGGCATGCATTGTCTCAACCAAATAGACGGGTATGGTACGATGTGGAATTGGGGTCCGATCTGATGTCTCGGACTCTCGGATTATAAATACAGGAGCCCCACAGGGCTGTGTTCTTTCTCCCCTGCTCTTCTCCCTGTACACCAACCACTGCACCTCCAGCCACGACTCCGTGAAGCTGATCAAGTTCGCGGACGACACCACCCTCATTGGACTCATCTCCAACAACGATGAGTCCGCCTACAGGAGGGAGGTGGACCGGCTGGTGTCCTGGTGCAGTGGTAACAACCTGGAGCTGAACGCCCAGAAGACAGTGGAGATGATTGTGGACTTCAGGAAGAGCACTGTCCCCCCGCCCCCACCCTCCGTGATGGACTCCCCCATCACCTCTGTGGAGTCCTTCCGTTTCCTGGGCACCACCATCACCCAGGACCTCAAGTGGGAGCCGACCATCAGCTCCCTCATCAAGAAGGCCCAGCAGAGGATGTACTTCCTGCGGCAGCTCAGGAAAGCCAAGCTGCCTGCACAGATGTTGGTGCAGTTCTACACGGCCATCATCGAGTCCATCCTCACCTCCTCCATCACCGTGTGGTTCGCTGGAGCCACAGTCAGGGACAAACAGAGACTACAGCGCATTGTGCGCTCTGCAGAGGAAGTGATCGGCCGCAGCCTTCCATCGCTGCAGGACCTGTACGTCGCCCGAGCTCGAGGCCGGGCTGGTCGTATCACAGCCGACCCCTCTCACCCTGCACATGGACTATTCCAACCACTCCCCTCAGGCAGGAGGCTGCGGTCCATCAGGACTAGAACCTCCCGCCACAAGAACAGTTTCTTCCCCTCTGCTGTTGGACTCTTGAACACTTCTTAACCTGTCCCCCCGCCCTTTATAAAGTCACTTTACTGCCCATCATACGTCACTTTACTTCACTGTACTGCTGTCACCTTACATTGTGTGCACCATGTGCACTTGTATATTGTAAATAGTAACTGTAACTCTATTTTAAATTTAAATTTATTCTTTAGAAGTGTTTTTTATTCTTATTTTTATTATCTCTTTTTGACTGTTGCACTGAGCCAAAGCAATTTCCAAGTCTGTGACCTCCCGTTACTTACGTTGGCAATAAAAATTCGTGGCATAAAAATGATTCTGATTCTGATGTTTGCCTCCTCAACGATGTTATTTACAATAAGTGTCATTAGACTCACAGTGAGGTTAACACTGTCAAAACACTTGTCTATTGGCTTTGTTTTTCCCCATCAAGCTGTTGGGTAAGGTTATATTATCATTAACACCTACAGTTATATTCCAATTGCGGCCTATGGTGACAATATTTACTTTTAACATTTATCTGTGTGCACTTTTCTATAGATGCGTCCGTACAGTGCCTGCAGTGACTTGGCCACCTCGTATCCCAGAGAAATATCCACCTGCTTAGACTTAGTTTGTTCATCTGGTTGAGATGGATGATTGGTGAAATAATAGAAACAAGAAAAACAGGTATCCTGGATGAGACACCCGTAGGCTTAAATGTATTTCTGTTCCGACCTTTGGAAAGGCAGAGAATTGTTTGCACATGATGTCCAGCAGCAGTGGGGGGTATCAAAGGTGAGGCAGCGTGAGGCCCTTTTCTCCAGGGGGAATGCCCCGAAAAAGCTGCAAGTTTCCTACAGAGGGCTTATAACTCGGCCACATGTAACCCACACAGTGTTGGTGTCTAATGCGCATACAATCAACAGTCAAACATACACAAAGATGATCGACCAAATTGGAGGCCAGGGAGGTTATGCTGAGCCGTTGTGAGTGTCCTAGTTTTAATCAAAGGGTGATGTAAATGTGATTGTGGTGGGATCATATACACATGACCCAAAAGCTCAGGACAATGCTCCCTGTGTGGCCTGAACAGAATAATTTACACATCAAGACAATAATTGATTTCTTTCTCATGTCAACTGCTACTGTACTTTTTTATAATGGTTAAGCTAATGGAGGGACCCGGGGTCTGGATGGACTAGAAGTATCACTATTGATTTAGTTAAATGGGCTCATAAAGGTAGTAACTGGAACCTATAGAACTACCCAAGCCCCGCCAACTTCACGGTCCGTCCAGTTACCGCTGGATAATCTTCATTCATTTTTCATGACGGAAAGATAAATGTGTCAACTACTATTTCAGTGTAGGTAGTTATTAACCCCATTAGCCACATTTGATACACAACCATTCTGCAAAAAATGGGTTTCAATAAAAAATGTAGGTCTTGTGGTTATCTATTCACATTAATTGGTCGTCTTTTCTTCTTTTAAATATTCCTTTTTTAACCCCTCTGTTACGCAGGTATCACGCTGTGATTTAGGTGACAGACCCTATATAGAATATATCGGTCCTCCTCAACATAACTCACTTTGTTCAGAAAACCTACCAAAAAAAATCAAAACTTTCTTCCAATTAAAGTATTAAGAGAATGCGTGATATTCATATTGGTTTGATGTTTTCACTGCTTTTGACAAATGCACGCAGTGCTAGATCTCAGGTTTGATTATCTCCGTGACCCGCAACTTCAGATGTTGTGAGGTCCAAGGTGGTTAGAAAAGTGTATGAAGAAACCTGTATATGGTTTGATGGTACCACATGGCGTGGCTGTCTGTGACCCTGCATCAACTAAGTCATGCATTGGTTGGTAATCAAGGTCAGGAGACAATGAGCATTTATATTTATATTTATGTCATTTACAGGTATTTGTGTTGTGTATATCTTCTGACGGACTGAACTTGTTCCTCCTTGTTATTTTATTACTGTTTTTTGTGTTTGTTGTTTTTTGTGTTTGTTGTTTTTGTGTCTTTGTTTCTTTTTTTTCTTTTATGTTTGTGTATGTTTCTGTATATTGGCTATGGTATATTGTCTACTTATTTTTGAAAAATTATAAAAATAAAGTAAAAAAAAAAAAAAAAAAAAAAGGGTTAATGCCCTCCTTGCCCAGTCCGTGAGTTTTGATGGGCGGCCGTCTCTTGGCAGTAGGGGTGTGACGATATATACTTTCTCCCGCGATTCGATTATCAATATGCATTTGCCAAGTATCGATATTGATTTTTTTTGTTTTTTTCAATATATATATTTTTTCTTAAAAATAAAAAACAATAGTATCAATACTTAAAGCTGCACTAACTGACTTTATTTTTGTATTCATTACGAAAATGCTATCCATGTCCATGTAGTGCATTGGAATATACGTCCTTTTGAGGAAAAAGTAGCGCAGATTTGTGCTGGCGTGACATTATATTTTAGATCGAGATTTTGTGTTTCGGGTCGCGGATTGTGACCAATCACAGCGGACCACTGGCCCCCACTTTCGTGAGAAATTTGCAGGTTCGTTAGCATAGACAGCTGAGTTAGCACAACAAGCCGAGGAGCTAACCTGAAGCTTCGTGTGTCTTTGTCACCGGTCTATAATTTGAACAGCTCTAACCCAAGAGGTGTTTGCATGGATGATGCTAAAATCAGCACCGGTTTTATTGAGAACCAAAGCTCAAAAGAGAATAGTGGGGCTTTTAAGAAGAAATGTTCTGCATTATTTTTGACCGTTGAGAAAATTAGAAACTATTTAATTACTCATTTCCTTTTTAGAATGCAATAACTTCATTACAAAATATATGGTGAAAGGGTTGTGAGTGGTTACCACTAGTCAATCAATCAAATTTTATTTATAAAGCGCTTTTCATACAAAAATCCAACATAAAGTGCTTTTCAGTTTAGTTCAAAACAATCCAATATGCCCAGCCCTAAACCCCACCGCCCCACAGACCAATGTTTCCTCTAATTTTTCATGTGTCAGAGCAAGAGATCTCTGTTGAAAACCATTCACATTTGGATACACCTCCTGTATACACCTGCTGATCCCATTTATTTAAGTTACTCCAGCTTCAAACAAGTTAAGGCAAATGATTCGATTCAATATTCAGTCTTTCAGAAAGAGTCTTTCATAGATGGTGAATTAAAGTAGATTGAGGAATATATATTGGTGAATTGCACACAAAACACAAAATATTCAAAGAGGATTTTGTCTATTCATATTTAATATAGTCCTTTTGGAGTATATTAATACATAGTATACATGGTTTTATTTAGTCATATGGCATTATAAAATAAACCCCATCCATCCATCCATTTTCTTCCCCTTAATCCATTTCTGGGTCAGAGCACCAGCCCCTCACTGATCCTCCTGCAGGAGCTGAGATCTTTCAGTGGGAGCTTCAGGCAAAGTGGGGTTAAGTGTCTTGCCTAAGGACACAACGACAGCAGTCATCAGTGGGAGTCGTGAAGTAGGTCTTACGGTGGGCTCGAACCCACAACCTTCAGGCTCAAAGGCCAATGCTCTACCAACTGAGCTACTCATAGACCAATAATGAACTAAGATAATAATAGTCATATTGCCACAAAACCAACTTTACTCAGCAATAGGCAACTTTGTGCTAAACCTGGTCGGACCAGACCTTGCCTTCCCTATATGTGAGCGTGCACACACTGCAGCTGGCGTAGTGCTCGTGAGACACTGCTCGCAAGTCCGCGGCAAGACCGAGTGCGCAAGTTCACCGTGTGCAGGGTGCTGTTGGTCCGAGCCCTGTTCATTATCAAACGCAGCTTCAGACTTCGGTGTCAGGCGCTTTTTCTGTTTAGAGAATGAAGCCTGCGTAGATCCACCGTGGTCCACACACTGTCCACCGAAAACCTGGGGATACTAAAACAATACAATAAAAAGTAAAACATGAACATGTGAGACTAAAAATAAAATGCCAGCTACCTACTATTAATAATAACAATAGTAAATAGCAAAATTGATAAAAATAAATAAGATAAAAACCAAAATAAAATGTGTCTAAAAACATGGATAAATTCACTAAAACTCAATAATAAATAATAAATGCTAATCAAAAGCTAATCTAAAAAGGTGTGTCTTGAGCCTGCCTTTAAAAATATGAATGTTCTCTGCGGCCCTGAGCTCCTCCGGCAGACTGTTCCAGAGACGGGGGCTGTAGTGCTGGAAAGATACCTCACCGTGAGTCTGTGTCCTGACCTTTGGAATGGTTAGGAGTCTGCTGCCGGAGGAGCGCAGGGGCCGGGAAGGTTCATTGGATAATAGCATTTCTGAAAGATAACAAGTCCCAAGACCATTAAGACATTTAAAAAGGGTGGAGTAGAATCATTTTTTTTGTTTTTGAGTTTTAAAATGATCAGCTATAAACACACACATGTGATTGTAAAGAACGTAATTTAATTGTAGAAATGACCTAAACTAATGTATGTGCAGAAACCTGAACTAAGTGGGGAGTCATAGTGGCTAACATCATAATATTACAGACTCAGACAAGCTTTTAGACAGAAAGAATATGTTTGCGGCAGTTGTTCCAAATAGTAGCGTGAATGGGTCTAAAAACAACTTCTGGTCTGCGACAGATGGGGAACAATGTTGTAACATGGAGAAAAAGTTGATTTTGCATTATTTGTCTGCTTTAAGTAAAGCGTGTGGAGCCTTTGTACTGATTTCCCGAATGAAACCACCTTTTTCAGTAAACTGCAGCGTGAGCTGAGGGTCACAAACCTGGAGGAGTTGAAGAAGACTGTGCAGACCTACTCTGAGGAGGTGAGAGCGCTCCCTTTGTTCTACCATATTCAGAGTGAGAAGTCCATTCTAACATCCTATCGTGCTGGTCTGTTTTAGATTCAAAAACTCAAAATGCTCCTGGAGGCTGCAGAGAAAAGGTATGCTCTTCTAAGTAGCAGGAAAGTTAAAAATCAAAGTGTAACGGTAAATGTAATAGAATGTAAAGAGGAACTTCTGCTCCAGTAGACTTATTAAACTTATACTTCTTAATGCTTAATTAAGACCTGATTATTATACTTCTTAATGCTTAATTATGCTTTAGATAGATAGATAGATGGGTAGCTATTGATCCCCTTAGAACACATGTGTCAAAGTCAAGGCCCGCGGGCCAAATCCGGCCCGCGAATGAATTATCTATGGCCCCCGGGACATTGCCTGCCATTGAGGCAATGTATTGACCCCTTAAGCTCGCTAGCACCCGCCGGCGGGAGCAAACGAGGAAAAAAATACTTCTGCTGGCAATAGCAGATGTATTTTGAACTTCATAAGCCACAAGCTATATATCATTTTAAAGCTTATTTTCTCAGCTATATTTATATGTAAGTGTAAACGATATCAGACTTTGCATTAAAAAGATATAACGCATAATATGGGCACAAAATAAATCGGTCTGTATTTGTTTTTTACCTTTCGTCTTCTGCTGCTCCAACAAATTAGACTTTCCCCATCCTTGCTTAGTCGCTTTCTCTTCGTAACTGTTCATTGAAGAAGAATATCCACTTGTATTTCCCAGAGTATAATCCATTCTTCAGATTTTATCAAAAAACGCCCCGAAGAGGTCCAGACTGCTCTTTTACATTTCACCAAGTTTGAGCTTTTTCTTTTTTTACTATTTTCATGTTCTCAGATGTCTATTACATCTAATATGTACAGTATGAGGATTGGCTTTGGAGCATATTTTATCGAGCCAACAGGTGTCACCGGCACTGCCTCTGCATGTTGAGAAACATTGAACCAGTCCGGCCCTCGGCGCGTAGCAAAACATTTTTTTTGGCCCTCTGATGTATTTGACTTTGACATGCCTGCCTTAGAAGAAATTCAGGTGTCCAGTAGCAGCAGAAACACATGCGTCCTTACAAACAAAACAAATAAATAGATAATTCTAAAAAAAGCTAACAATAGTATTAAAATGCAACAGCACTTAAGGTCACAGCAGCAGAGGTGGTGTAGCTGCTGGGTGGAGCAGGACGGGTCACAGCAGCAGAGGTGGTGTAGCTGCTGGGTGGAGCAGGACGGGTCACAGCAGCAGAGGTGGTGTAGCCGCTGGGTGGAGCAGGACACGTCACAGCAGCAGTAGTAAATGCTTTGTCAGCATTTTTCGAAATGGATTTTTGCCCGATCCACTTGTTTTGGACCATGAATCCTCTCCACTCCCCTCCAAACTAGTGCAAAACCATGTACTGCGGCAGCAACATAACGATTGTAAAGCACATAACATATTTTTCAGAGCTACTTAGAACTTGCTGCCATTTCCATGTGCACTCAAAAGTAAATGCTTAACGCTAAAAAAAGCTACGGATAATGAGTCTTAACTCATTGACAGCCATGAACGTAATAATACAGCAAATGAAAATACATAGTTTTTAACTCTTGTCCTCTCCATCTGTGTCGCCTGTATCATATATGTCTGGGGTTTGGCTGTAGACAGTGTTTTATTGAGCCAGTAGGTGGCAGCAGAACTCTGTGGGGTCAAAGATCACTGTCTGAGCACTCCGAGTAGGAGAGACTGAGGAGAAGCAGGATTGGGGGAATATAGTCAAGGACAGGCTACATTTGGAGGCGGTTTGAGCAGTAAATGTGTCTCTCAAGCTGATAGGGAGCATGCGGAGTTTCAGAGCAGCAGACTAGCAGTGAACCCCAAAAAAGCCACAGAAAAGTGGACTATCACTAAAACTATCCCTGAGCCCGCACCAGGAGCCAGCTGCAAAGTCCGGTTATTGTCACAGCGCTCGCTGGACAAAACAGAACGACACTCTGTAGATGTAACCACACACACAAACCCACGCATAAACACACATACATGCGCACACAAAGACACACAGCAGTATTCTATTGCACTTGTAGTATGTATATAGTCTGTTCACTTTGATTTATTGTTGTATATAGTGTTTATCATTGTAATTTTGCTTATCTCTGATTTACTCTTATTGACATATATATAGCGCCACCTAATGGATGTATACTGGCCATTCTTTCTGGCATAGTTTGTCATGGGCTTTACTTTCCATATGTTAATGTTGATGTGTTTTGGATTACTTTTTGAAATATTCGAGCAACACTTTGTGGATTTGGGTGTGTGTGCCATAAAACATATTATTTTGCATCAAAACATGTTTGAGGAGACGCTTAAGTTTAACTAAATAATGTTACAATCACTTATCTGCAGGTTTGTCTGTTTTCACAAACACCTCATTTTCTCAGCTTTTTGTCTAAGACTGGTGCTTTCTGTCACACTCCCCTCTTTTCGACTGGAGATTACAGGATAATGAAACAAGCTAGAAACAAACTTCTTTTTGCTGCTGCTCACATTTCTCATAATAATGGCACACAATATTCGGTCATCAAAAATGGCAGGCAGTCAATGAGTTAATATAAGTTTTTTACATTTTATTTACAGAAAAGAGGGCCAAATCACAGTGTAGAGGCACTTGATGCTCAGAAAGCGCTGCCAACCATCCTGAATATATTATATGTATTAGAAGGAGAATTTAAAATACCAGGGAAGAAGATCCATTTTCTACCCTTTAATCCATTTCTGGGTCAGGGGGGTGGCAATCAGAGATGCCACCCAAGTCTCTTAGCACCAGCCCCTCACTGATCCTCTGCAGGTGGTGAGTCCACAGGAGGACGGCTGCTCTCTGAGTGTGAGCATAGCCTTTATCTTTCAATGGGGGCTTTGGGCAAAGTGGGGTTAAGTGTCTTGCCCAAGGACACAACGACAGCAGTCATCAGTGGGAGTCGGTGGAGAAGGTGCAGAGGTGGGAATTGAACCCACGACCTTCTGGCCTTAAGGCCAATGCTCTACCAACTGAGCTACTGTCGCCCCAGGAAGAAGCATTTAACTAGGTAAAATCAAAACTAATCATATCTAATCTGTAAATAAATGCTATTATTTGAAATAAAACATGCGCTCAATGCATGTTTTATAGACATCTTTGGCAGTCTCTTTTTATGTGGTGGAAATCTGACTTCTACGGAATGAAAAATTGAAGTTCAATAAATATTCCAGAATATGTTGACAATGTGTTGTTTGTGTGAAAACAGCATTTCTATTCTAGTTTTTGTTTAGGGAAAAACATTATTGTGTGTTTGTGTTGTGTGTGCACAGCTGTCGAGCAGAGAGTAAATGCTCGCAGCGCCAGCAAAGGGCACTCCACTCCACAGTGACTTGTCTGACAGAAACAGTGAAGCAGCTCCAAGAAGAGAACGGCTCCCTGAGAATGGAGTTAAGCACAGAGGCCCCCCATGCTGGGCTCCAAGGTAAGGACACCTCACACACCCTCAACAAGCTCATACTGTCATGAATGTAACTGTACTCTTACTACAGTCTGACAGTGTTACACTTACTACAATCGGATGATGTAAAAGTACTCTTTTATTTATTTTTATTTTTTCAAACTTTGTTTATTAGTTTTCCATGATAAAATACAAATTGTAAACATTAGTACAGACAGAAAATTGCACTTGAAAGAGAGCTTAAAGAAACAAACAAAAATTAAATAAAAATGCAAAAATTCCCCCCCTCCCAGGCTCGAAATAATAAATAAAAATAAAAACAAAATAAATCAAAAGTTACATTTATGTCAATGAATCAAGTAAATAGGGGAATCATTCTTACAAACAATACTTTAAACCTCAAAAGAACATGTTTTCACATAATCCACAAAAGGGTTACAGGTCACAGAAAAATGTTGTTGAGACTGTAACACTTTATAACGTAACTTCTCTAATGGAAGAAAGTAAAATACCTCCTTCAGCCATTGTGTAAATGATGGGGCTTTGTCAGATTTCCACTGAAATAAAGTGAGCCTGCGAGCAAGTAAAGTTGCAATTGCATCTTTCTGGTGTCTATTACCCTTTTGTTGTGGTGTTGGTATACCAAAAATAGCAGTACGAAAGTCTGGAACGAAGTCTTCCCCACAAATGCGTGACAGTACCTGAAATATGTTTCCCCAGTAACTATCCAGGGCTGGGCAAGACCACAGCATATGTCCTTCAGTGGCTGGAGCATGACTGCATCTGGGACATGAAGGGTCCACTCCCGGAAAAATCTTGGCTAATCTCTCTCTTGTATAATTAAGTCGGTGGAGTACCTTGAATAGTATCAAGCCATGTCGTACTGTATACAGAGAGAGGAGGTGTGTATGCGTGTCAGACACGATCACTCCTCATCTGATAAAGTAGACTCAACATCTCTCTCCCAAGCATTTTTAGTCTTTTCCCAATTAACAGGTTTTATGTTTTGGATTAATTTATAGAGAGCAGAAACACGTTTCTTACCAAGTGGATCTATGTCTAGAATTTCATCCATTGGGCTTTTGGGTTATAGGTAAGGAAAAGAAGGAAATAGTGTCTTTGAAAAGCTACGTATTTGTAGTTATCTGAATAAGTGGGTGGCTGGTATGTCATTATCTCTAGTTAAAGCTTCAAATGATTTGAATGTTTCATTTGAAAAAGTTTGTGAAAGAACTTCAAGCCTTTGTTGTGCCAGCCTTGAAATGCCTTATCTGTCACAGATGGCACAAAGAAAGGGTTAGACGATATGGGAAAATGCTTGTCCACCTGCCGGAGAAAGAAGTAAAAGTACTCTTACTAAAGTTTGACAGTGTTACTCTTACTACTGTCTGACAGGGTAACAGTACTCTTTTGTATGTCTTGTATGTTTTTTTTTCACTACATTGGCCATAGAGGTAATCTGTACATTCCACACCACAATGTATGTTTTCACTACCAAGTAAATGAAAACATACATTGTCCTTGAAAGTTGACAAGCAGACAGAAAATGGTTTTTGATTCGTGTTTGTGTGTGAAGCCATTACTTCTTGATTCTTTCCCACCTCCAGACAGGGCTTTTCTGTTTGTAGTTTGCACTAAATTAATCCACAATAGGGCAGTGCTTGTTTGTGAGTGTGACTGTGGGACTACCAAGCCCCGTGATCCAAGATGGCGCCCTATTCAAATGAATGGCTTGTGCTCAGTAGCGCATACACGTGGACCGGGGACATACCCGGGGACCAAAAGATTAGAGGAACTCGCCTATATTTAGGCAACGTCTGTGCAGTGGACGAGCTCCAATGATGTGTTGCGCATCATGGGAGCGCAACACATCATATATGAGTAGTTTGTAGTAAGTGTGGATAAGGTTCTTTATCCTCTCATATGGTGAAAAGCCTTCAGTTCATCTCTTTTCTTGGGCTGCCTTGCCTGAACTGCATGTTTTAAATCTCCCCAGAGTGGCTCAATTATGTTATCATTTCAAAATAGAACCCACCATCTCTAACAATTAATGAAATAAGTTCTTATCATGTTTCATAAATTATAAAAGATAACAATCAATAACATTCTGTTTTTGCAGTACCGTTCAAGCACGGTACCGGTCAAATACAACTGTAGGATTTTTGTGGGTTTTTTGAGGATTTTCCAAATGATCTTGTCTCTGTGTTAAACGGATTAGGGGGTTTGGATGTTTATAAGCGTCTGCTTCATCCAGGCCCCTTTTCAAACCATGTGTTGTTTATTGTGGACTGTAAAATTGGATATGTGTAATAATTTGAGTGATTAGTATTATGTTATTAGAGACGTGTTTTTTTGACATGGTGACACTTAAGTTTGTATGTGCAGGTTACAGAAAGTGGAGTAAACGGCGTCTGCTGAGGAGACTGCTGGACCTGGAGCTTGTGAGTTCACCTCTGCCTCCTCTTTTCCTTTATACATTCAAATAAAACTGTCTCTCTTGCCCAATCAGCAGCCAGAACACAAAGCTAGGCCCACCCTCCTCCCAAAGGAACTAGTGCTATTGGACCAGGAGACGCAAACACTTACC
The DNA here is from genome assembly GCA_964034765.1 of Knipowitschia caucasica. Taxonomy (NCBI): domain Eukaryota; kingdom Metazoa; phylum Chordata; class Actinopteri; order Gobiiformes; family Gobiidae; genus Knipowitschia; species Knipowitschia caucasica. The sequence goes on along the minus strand of OZ035825.1, from coordinate 11,939,855 downwards.
ATGGCAACAGAAGCAGGGACCGCTGTGGAAACCATGGCCGAGCCAGCTGAGCAGGAGCTAAAACAGCGTCTCAGCCAATGGGAAGATCACAGGGCGGAGTTACACGAGAGGCTCAAGAGGACTGAGTGAGTGGCCTGCATTTCAGTTCATTTGAGGCTGCGATTTGGGAAGTTGCAAAAGACAGACTGAGGACAGTCAGAAGTGGAAACATGACAGTTTTTTTGGGTCAGTGTCTTTGCTGGTTTACTGAAATGTCTCCACTTTGAGACTAATAAAGGTTTATCTTATCTTAACAAACAAAAAAACTGTGGCCTCCTGATATGGACGAACTTTTAATGTTTTACAGAGCTGATGTTGGCCGAAAGACACATATTTACAATATCACACATTTTTCACACTATCAAATCTTTCTAAAGCTTTCCAATGAAGTATAGCATGCCCATAATGTCATAACTGAAATTGACACTGTGAACTTCATGATCTCAAAGAATAATGTGTTGGCAGAGGGAAACTAAAAATGACAGAGGGTCGCATTTGACCCACAGGTCTTAGTTTGGACAGGACCGATCACTTTTGTGGACTCTTTGTGTGTTTTGGTCTCTCATTACAAGTCCACGGTGGCCCTGTAGTTTGGGCCTCTCATTACAAGTTACTAATTATTTACATGTTATTTGGTAAATATTTGCTATAGCTACTCCCTGTCTCGAGGATGTCCAACTGTTGGGTTTGCACACTTCCCCTTTCACAGATGAGGAACATTACGTTGAAAATCAGGTCGACTGCTTTATTGAATAAAATGTACAGAATTATGAGGTGGAAGTTACAGTTTTCACTTCTTTTTCATGCAAGTGTTGTGTTTTCAGAGAGGAGCTGGAGCAGGCAAAGAAACGTGAGAAGGAGCTGGAGGATTGGAAGAGTGCACAAAGCAGTAAATGGGACATAGAACGGCAGCAGCACAAGTACTGACTTCACAGATTTACAGATTTGTATGCACTCCAAATAGCTGGGTGATATAATCCCGAATAATATAATTCGCGATGATACTGATAAAATTTTTGAGGGACGGTATGAAACTGAAATACTATGTTATCCCGGGTGTGTGGTCTAGCTCTGACATCCATAGTCCTTTCATACAAGTTATGTCAGCATGGTATGGAGGATTTGATATACATATTCTGGCTCAGACAGGAGCTGAAGGTACTATGGACAAAGCTGCAAATGCTGGAGGATGAGAGGGAACTGGCTGCCCTGACCTCCTCCCCCCTAAACAATGCAGGGGACATTCACAGAGAGAACCGGCCTGGCAGAGAGGCCCAGAGGAGGGACCAGGCAGCGCGGCTCATCCAGAGTATCTGGAGGACACACAGAGGAAAGGTATTCAGAAGACTTTATTATTCAGTTCTTCTAAATGTTCTACAATTTGGCGTTAAACTTATTCATCTAGAGCCATCTGACTTCACAACAAGGTTTTAAGGCGGAGTTTAGGCCGATTTCAGCCCTCACGAAAGCGCACAAAACTTTAAATACGTTTTGTGTATTTAAAGTATTTCAATGTATAGAACAAATAATAATAACTAGCAACCAGGAAAACATTGCAATAAACAAATACTGTATATGCAATGTAATAGGTGTCTGTGCAGCTAATAATTAAATTATTAATTAAGTTTTTCTAAATGTTGATGCTAAATGTAATGCTGGTTCCTTGAATTTGGCTGCAGTCCTGTTCTTTACAGAAATTGCAAGTGTACTCGGCGGATGTGAGACAGACAATCGTTTCAAATTCTCCTTAGGTCTGTGTCAGAATTTGAGATCACAAGTAGGCCTGTCACGATAAAACATTTTGCTGGACGATAAATTGTCTCAGAAATTATTGTGATAAACGATAATATTGTTGTTCTGTTTTCCAACAAATGTGACACACTGACTCACACACGTTCAGTGATTCACCACGGGCATTTGGTTTAAATCCGAAATGCTCCCACACTGCATTTTGTCTCGAATTCGTAACTAGCTTTCTCTCTGCCTAGTGTCTACCGGGATACTTCTCACCCGGCTCCTCAGCTGCCTCCCCAAACACTATGCGACTGACAAGTGACTGAAATAAGTCATTCACATCATCATGAAGAGAGAGAGGGGTAGAGAGAAAGACGAGGAAAACAAACAAGCATGCAAATGGCATTTATCGTAGCCAGAAAAATTACCAAGCTAATATGAATCATCATGTGATTAATTGATTTATTGAATATCGCGACAGGCCTAATCTGAAGAAAAAAAACTCCTATTGACTGTAGCCAGTCATCCAGCCAGATGAAAGAAGGCTTTGAAGCAGTAAATAATCAAGTTTTATGCTGATGGACATTTCAAACATAGCAATTTTACCTCCATGGTAACAAGCACAATGCACTTTCCGTACAAAAGTACAGATACGAGCAACATTGAGCGTATGCCGTGTATGTTTTTTTTTTTTATATATATATCAGGAACCTTCAACAGAAACTGTCAAACACATCTCGCCCTGCCCCTTCTGACTTAATTCAATTTATTCTTTTATAGCCTTAAATCACAGCAGTAGTACAATACAATACAATACAATTTATTCTTGTATAGCCCTAGGTCACAACAGAAGTCATCTCAGAGGACTTAACAAAACCATTGAAATCACCAACACAGGTCAGAGAATCAATAATTAAAACACATGAAGAATATAAAGCACACACAGAAGAAAATGTCCATACATGTTGTAGAATGCTAAAGTGTCCTGATCATCACCAATCCTTTCTGTTGGACACTAACTGTCCAACAAGACCCTCCTGCATTGACAAGGAAAAACTCTTAAAAAACCCAGTGGGAAAAAGTGAGAAACCTTGGAGAACTAGGGAAACCCACAGGGAGGGAGACCCATTTGAGAAAGGGATCCGCTTCTCCGGACGGACAGGCTAATGATCTAGGACCTAAGCTAGCTACAGAACGTGGACCAGTGGCCGCTGAACGTGGATAGGTCCGGTGCAGGACTGAAGCACTCCCAGGCGGGTCGGGCGGGGCAGTCCGCAGGTGTAGATAGAGGAGGCCAGGCTCAGAGGTCCCGTCATCGTACCATGTAACAGACAATGGGACAACGGGTGAATAGCAATGAACAAACTACAGTCAAAATCCTAAAAATGCTAAACCGATAAAGTAGGAAGGAGGAGAGGATAGTGCTCCAGTTACCATACTTCTCCCAGAAAACTGACTCCCTATGCAGCTTGACTGACAGTCTGAGGAGTTTAGCCTTCCCTGAGTCTTACCTTCCTAGCCATATGCTAAACTAAAGAGGACTGTTTTAAACCTAGCCTTGAATAAAGAGAGCGTATCTGAAAGGAGGTGAGACAACAGCAGCCACGGCTAGGCTAGTCTAGGTTACAGCACCAAGATTCATGGATTACACACCAGGTGTGCAAACCGATCCAGGCAAACCTAATTATATATTATATCATATACATCTTATATACCATACATACCATATATATCATATGTAATACACAACATAACATACAGCATAATATATAACATAATATACAACATAACACAATACATAACATAATACATATATTGTATAAAATATAACATAATATATAACATAATACAGCATATATATATAATATATACACCATATATATTACCTAATTATATGCTAAATTAAAGTAGAGTGCTTTAAGCCTGGCCTTGAATGTGGAGACTGTATCTGCTTCCTTAACATAAATGGGAAGTTGATTCCACAGTAAAGGAGCTTGGTAGCTAAATGCTCTGCCGCCAACAGTGATTTTTGCGACCTTAGGAACCACCAGACGTCTGGCGTTTTGTGAGCGCAATGCTCGACTTGGTTGATACGACACTTGGTTGGTAGTCCTCTCAGAGGACTTAACAGAACCTTTGGAATCGCCAAAACAGATCAGAGAATCAACAGTTACCCGTTTCTGCAAGGTTTGAATGTTTAGCACCGCCCCCCAACTCGCTCAGAGGCTTCTCATTTCCACTGCGCGGAGCCATCTAGTTGTATTTGCAATCTGATGCTAACATTAGCATTAGCGCACCTTAAGATGTAAAACAATCACTGATGAAATGGTACAAAAGCAACACACTGCTAACGAAATATATAAGTAAAAGAGTACCGCTAGATTCACGTCCAAATTTATTAATTTCAACATTAGAATATATTTGAATATTTAATTATAATTTATTATACAGCTCCACACAGCAGCAGTAGAACGTTTTGAAATTACATTCAATCCTTTTTTCTTGATAACAGAGCTCTCAAACCAATAAGGGCCGCTGCCCTTTGGCAACACAATCTCTGCTTGTAATTCAGGTGTGTAAAATACTAACATTACTCCGCAAACACAACGAGCTTTCAGTGCCTGTCACTACTTATTTGTGCAGAGAAGCTAGTGGAGCTAGCCGAGCTAGCCACTCTCAATAAACAAATACATATCAATCAATCAACACCATTAAATGTTAATCGGACAATACATTACACATCCTTAACACACATGAAACGAACATTTTAGGACAGATTTGAAACGGATCTGATTATGGATTTAGGTTCGGTATATAAATGGGTCACTCACTGCTGATGTTCAGAATTCTTTGTTCAGTTTTCATGTAGTTCCAGAGTTTTCGAACTAGCTAGCTTAGCTGTTACGTCACGTCACGGAAAAACCTTTGGGAGGTAACCATTTTATTTTCAGTCATTATATAAATTTCTAATATTAAGGGCTGTCTTATAATCGTCCGAATATATATATATATATATATATATATATATATATATATATATTTTTTTTGAATTCGAATTTCGAAGTAAAAGCCCTAGTGTTTACCAGCGCTGTAGAGACTAGAGGACGCAGGCTCGTTCTGTGAGTGGAGGAGAATAACCGGCCCGCTAAGTCTACGGATTATTATACAACTTGTATGTAGTAATAAGCATTTTTATGAACTCATTAGAAAAAAAAGTCGGGTATAGCTTCTTTAAGACACAAAAAATATAGAACACATAGGTATTGGTCCATAGGGAGAGACCAATGTCTATGAATGTTGTCTAATGTTAGAGTGTCCTGATCATCACCAGTCCTTCTTGTTAGACCATTAACAGTCTAACAGACCCTCCTGCATCGGCAAGAAAAACTCTTAAAACCCAGTGGTAGAAACGTGAGAAACCTCGGGGAGATCCACATTGAGAGAGGCTATAGATCTAGGACCTAACCTACAGAACGAGGACCAAGGCTACGCAGTGGTTGTAGAACGTGGAGGACTGAAGCAACTTCCAGGCGGGGTGCAGCCCACAAGGCGGGTCAGGCAGGGCCGTCCGCAGGTGCAGATGGAGGTTGCCAGGTTCAGAGATCCCGTTGTCAGGGACAACAGGTGAATAGCAATGAACAGACTACAGTCAAAATACTAATAATGCAGACAGATAAAGTAGGAAGGAGGAGAAGATAGTGCTCAAGTTACCATACTTCTCCATGCAAACTGACTCCATATGCAGCTTGACTGACAATCTAACATTTTTAGTCTTCCCTGAGTCTTACCAACCTAAATATGCTAAATTGAAGACTAGCCTTGAATGTAAAGACTGTGTCTGACTGAAGGAGAGACAGCAGCAGCCACGGCTAGGCTAGCCCAGGCTACAGCACCAAAGAAAGTGTTTAAGCCACAATATATAGTCAAAGGCACACAGTGTAGTTTTTGCTCCCATCTAGCGTTGAAATCATATATTGCAAGTCTACTTCTACCACTACAGAAGCCTCCGAGGAGCATATGCGGTTTTGACAGTGGTCCCCAACACCAGGTAATTCACTGGACCACTAATGACCGGCTCTCCACATACACTGCCGTGCCACAAATGTGCCTCGTGCGCGGAGGCGAACATGGAAACAAAGTCTGTGTTGTGAAGCGGCACACACTGCACAGAGGTGCTTTACCATGGATCTATTATAATATATAGTTATGCAAACGTGGTGTATTCGGGTCGTTCTTTTACATAAATGTGGTCCTCCATGGTTCTTTTACATAACTGTGGTCCTACGTGGTTCCTACTTCAAACTTGTGAGGGCACGCTGCCACCACTTCTGCGGTCTATGGGCAGCTTCAAAATGGCCGCGGGGGCTGGAAAATGTGGAAAAAACGCATCTGCACATGCGTTAGCCGGCACGAGCCCATTCATTTAACAAGTGCCTTCAAAAAATCACAGCAACTAAACTAGTCTAGTCCAAAAAAAATCACTCCCCTCAGCATTGACAAACATGTGGAACGGAGCTTTGGGCCAAGAGCCGACGTTTGGACCATCCTGTAAAGACGTTTTTGAGAGGTCAGCTAATGCTATATGTTAGCATTGAATAATTCTCATTCCAGGTCCACCCCCATCGGGCCGGGGTGGTATTGCAAACATGTCATTTTGGCCACTTTTGAGCCGGGACCCGCGCCCACTGGAGGGCACAGTGGAGGCAACATTATTAGGCCCGAGCCCCGAACGGGGTAAGGGCCTATTAGTCTATGTTTTCAACTTCTGCAGCTTTTTGTTCATAAAAGTAAAATATTTATTTAATTCAAGTTATTTTGATTAGCATTTATGGATATTACAATGTACATTGTGGTAAATAAATCTAAGGCAACCAAAGTGAGACTGGCATAATGTAAAAACGAATATTAGCCTTGTTAGCATGTTTTATGATATCAAGTAGAGTTAGCTAACTTGCCCAACACTAATTAGCTTGAATCTCACAAATAAGGCTAAAAGGTTAAAAGAGTTGCACACTATTATGTACAAAACGGCCGTTTCACCGATTTGCCTCAAAATTGCTCCACATCGTCTAAACACATGTACCATCATTTTGATTTCACACACTTTTGATCAGTAAAACGTTGTTTGAGCAGCGGAGCGCCAAAAAGCGGCGTATTTTTTTTCAGTTTTTGACAATAGAAAAATAGCTTCCGTTTGCACAAACAAAGTCTGATTTGCACAAAACTTGAATCCATGGTTCAACTCTAGGGTCTAGGTCATTTGAAAGTAAAAATTTTGAAATTGGCTCTATAGCGCCACCTACAACAGCCAATTTAAAAACGCCTATGGGAGGGGTTTGAGGTCAAAATTGTCGTAGAACCATGTAATTTGGTACACATGTTCCTCAAGTCAAGACATGGAAAAAATGTTATTATGGCTAAGCCCTCTGACAAACAGGAAGCCCATAAATTTCATTGCAAAATGGAAAAATGAAAACCAATCATTTTCATACATGTCGCTTGGAAAGCAACTCCTCCTCGGCCGTTTCACCGATTGGCCTCAAAATTGCTCCAAATGATCTCAAAACGTGAGGTTTTTTTTGGCCGTTTTTGACAACATACATTTTTTTCCCGTTTGCACATACAAAGTCTGATTTGCATTAAACATGAATCCATTGTTCAACTCCAGGGTTTAGGTCAGGTGAAAGTGAAATATTTGAAATGGCCCATTAGCGCCCCCTACAGACTGAAGGAAAGTTTACATGGGGAGCCAAACCAGCTCTACTTATCATATTCATTACAATTTGACTAACAATCTTCTATGACTACGGGAACAAATCATCACACGGCGGCCCCACCTCCTTTGCGCGGTGCTGCGTGGAACGGTGTTGGTGCGGCGTAGTGTGGGGCGTAGTGTGGGGCGTTGTGGAGTGGCGCGTTGCGGCTTGGCGGCATGATGCGGGGGCGGCATGTCTTTTCGAGTCTCTCTCGAGCAAGGTCAGAAAGACAGATTCAGAGCCTGGAACATGGTTCTTAGCCCAGCACCTAGTTTTGCATGCCTGTCTATTATCAGAGCAAACTGGTGGGTTCTGCATGGAGTATGCCAACTTTTAAAATTACGTTTTTATATAATAAGCCTCCACTGGAGAGTGGCTGGGCCATAAGGGAGAAACTCTAGGTAGAACTTCTGCTCTAACAGGCCTATGTTTTCCCCCCAGCTTTCGCAGCATTTCTACCTTTTGTCATTATGTATGAGCATTATTTCAGTCCTCTGATTCCGTTTTTCATATTCAATGTATTAATATAAGATCACATTGGCCACTAGATGTGATCTTTACATACTTGCACGTGATTATTAATAGTTAAAATTCTCAAGATTGTGATTAGGGGTTTCTTCTTTAGGATATCAATTAATGAACAATATATGAAACAATTTTGAAATAGAGGTAGCTGTTGATGTGTTCTATGTACGTTTAGTCCTGTCAGAATGATTATATAAAGACACTGGCCTAGATTTGCCTCTCTGCTTTTGTCCTCTTTTCTCATCTCTTCTCCTCCTCCTCAGGGCGTGGTGTTGTTGCAGTCTGCTCTTCGGGGCCATCTCCACAGACAAACACAGCTTAAGGTGAGACAGACAAAAATCTCCCTGCCCAGTTAGGTGTAATACTTATTATAGGAGAATGTTTTTCTGTGATCACTGTATAGGAGATAGAATCCGAACCCTCATGTCTGTGTGTCGAAAAGAGCAAAAAGCAAAACAAGTTAGAGCTAACGCTACCACACTCAATAGAAACTTTGTTAAGTCAACACCAAGCCAATCTGAAATGGTTCAGTTATTTTGGGTTATTATGGATCTGAAATACTAAAATATTAGTATCAGTACAGTATTGAAGCTTGATCCTAACTTGAGTAGTACAAATCCATCCATCCATCCATGTTCTTCCCCTTTATCTATTTCTGTTTCGGGGGGGGGGGGGGGTGGTGGCAGTCAGAGCTGCACCCAGTCCACAGAACACCAGCCCCTCACTGATCCTGGGCTTCAGGCAAAGTGGGGTTAAGTGTCTTGCCCAAGGACACAACGACAGCAGTCAACAGAGGGAGTCGCGAAGTAGGTCTCATGGTGGGCTCGAACCCACGACCTTCAGGCTCTAAGGCAGCGGTGCCCAAAGTAGGGCCCGCAGGCCAAAGTTGGCCCGCCAGACCATTTCAGTTGGCTCGCCAACCTCCGCTATAAGTTTCTATCTGCGTCCCTCAGCCTCGCTGAACAAACAGTGACATGTCTGAGGACGCACGGGCACAAAGTCGCCCTCTGAACTCCGACTGTCCAGTACTTAACTGTTGTATCGAGATACACTCCTCACTCATGGTTCACATCAACTTGCACTAAAAAATTTTTTTAAATCAAACACATCTTTCAAAACAATTGGGTGCAAGGCCCCTTTACGTTCTTTTTTTTCAGCCTACTTTTATTATTTTTTGGAGCTATTTAATGTTTTATCAAATTGAGAGGATTGTGCTGCCGAACTGCCACTCCCCCTCCTCACCGGAGGGAAATGGCGAGTGGAACTATTCACCTGCGCAATCCGCACCCACCCGGTGTGTTAAAAAGGACGGACACAAACACTTCAGAGTGAGTTCAAGCAGGACAAGCAGGGATTGCAGCGCACGATCCACGCAAGTAGAAGCAACAAATACTGTGCAAAACAAACCCTTCTACAACCCCATGAAAGAAGCTGGTAAGCGCCGTCCTCACTCGCGATCATTGAATGTCAGACAGAACTTACGCGGAGTTTTATGATGCGTTCAAGAGCCCTTTGGAGGAGCGGAAACTCGGACTCTCGGACAGTTACTTTGTTTTGATTGTTTATAAATGTTGTACTGTGTTTAGGCAAAACAAAACAAAACTCCAGGAACAAATCACGGTTAACTAGTCTGATTTTGTTAGTTTAATATTCAGTTCACTACTAATTGAGAATACTTGTCCTATGTTAAAAATATTAAGTTAAAACAGAGTTAAAACCTGATCATGTTAAGAAAATGCAGTTAGCAATTATGTTCCCAAATTCATTACTTAATGTTAAAATGTATTGTTAAAGTGTGCTAAAACCAGATCTACTGATCTGTGATGTCTCCCCTTTTTGATAAAAGCTAAGATAAAGTAATATGATTCAAATGTAGTTAAAAACTTTTGTTCAAAATAAATATATGAAAATAGACTTGGAAATTGCTTTGGCTCAGTGCAACAGAGATAATAAAAATAAAGAATAAAAAACACTTCTAAGGAATAAATTTAAATTTAAAATAGAGTTACAGTTACTATTTACAATATACAAGTGCACATGGTGCACACAAAATGTATGTTTCTGTTCTCTTTTTGAGGTTTTATTATATGATTTTAACCTTTAAATAAGCCATGACAGAAAATCTCCCTCCTCTGGACCCTGATTACCCGGCCGGAATCTTTCCGTACTGTAGTCTCCTCAAACCTGCATATTTCCCTGGAGCCTCCACTTCACTAAGACTGTGTTGATTTCATTCATTCAGCTGTGATTTGCACTGCTAGACAATAATTAATGCATTTAAAAGAACTTGATCAAATCTACATTTATTTGTGTTTCATGCATAATATTGGTGTATTTGGCCCGCGGCCCACTGGCAAATTTTTACTTTGGCCCTTGGAAGCAAAAGGTTTGGGCACCCCTGCTCTAAGGCCTATGCTCTACCAACTGAGCCACTGTCGCCCCACTGACCCACTGTCGCTAATTAACACGTATTTTGATAATCAATTAGTATTCAATTATTCTTCTGATTATTCAGTTTGACCAAAACAAAGCTCAAGCAAAAGCAAAGAGTTTATTTATCTATTTTATTTATTGTTTATTTGGTTGGGACAGTTAATGAACACATCACTCCGGATTGTAGCCATGGGCGAATGTGCATCTGATGTCCCACATTCGCACTCACAAACACACACTCATTCAACTATTGCACATGTTTTTAGTGGTAGGGGAAACCAGAGTACCTGGAGGAAACTTACGCAGACACGGGGAGAACATGCAAACTCCACTCAGAAAGCCCCTGTTCCGACCAGGATTCGAACCCAGAACCTTCTTGCTGAGAGGCGAGAGTGCTATCCACTCAGCCACCGTGCCGCCCATTAGTCCACAGGAGCCTTGATCTTTCAGCGGGGGCTTCAGGCAAAGTGGGGTTAAGTGTCTTGCCCAAGAACACAACGACAGCAGACATCAGTGGAAGTCGTGAAATAGGCCTCGAACCCACAACCTTCAGGCTCAAAGGCAACACCAGTGTATTCACTTATTAATAAATAATTTAATAATAAATACAAGGGGCCGGGACTTTAACGCGTTAATTAAGATTAATTAATTACACAAAAATTAGCGTGTTAAAAAAAAATAAAAAATTCCACTGCAGAACAGACGTGGATGTCTCAAGTGCTCTCAATTTGGATCTAAAAACATTCAATGAAATAAGTTTAGATGATTTCCAGTCTTTTTGCAACACGTTCCATGTAGAAGGAGCAGCAAATACAAAAGCTTTTTTTCCCAGTTCTCTGCAAAAGGAACCGAGAGCAACAAAAGATAATTTGATCCAAACCATATTAACCAACATGTCTTTGTGTGAGTAAATGGCAGATGTAAGAGGGCAGCAGACCAAGCATTATAAACAAAGTGCACCCGTGTCCAAACCCTCTGGTGGACAAAGATCCCACTCCAGAATATCATTCACAGTGAGTCGAGGCTTTGCAGTTCATAATGAATTGAACATTTTAATTGAGTCATTATTTAAAGGGGACATATCATGAAAAATCCACTTTTTGGGCCTTAAATGCCTTATGTTGTGAAGTTGGAGCCTCTAGAAGTGCAAAAAAGTTGAAATCAGTCTCTTCATGGGTTGCAGAGAACACTTCATATTCTGTTTAGGTAAGATTTTTCAACCCGTTCTGATTTTGCCATTCTCTATTACGTGTTTAGAATTATTACGTCACAGTATTTGCAGCGAGACTGCTATATAAGGGCATGGGCGTCTAACAAAACACTTCGGCCCAGCCCTCCTCTACTGTGCATCACTTCGAATTTGTAGTCCAAGCTCAAGGATGCCAGCGAACAGGGCTGGACTGGCCATCGGGCGTACCGGGCAATGCCCAAAGGGCCGATGCCCATATTTGGGCCGGTCTGTCTGCCTCATACAAAACACATGTTTATGAGAAGTGTAAATCCGTTGAGAATTGTTCGAGCGGGGCGCGCATATCCGCGGGGCACCTGCTGTATGTACTTGAACGGGATTCCGCCACCTCAGCGGCCGCAGTGTTCCGGGGCATCTGCGGCCGCTTTGTAATGAGCAGCTTCCGCGTCCAGCGGCTGCGAGAGGCTGTGAGCGTCCAGCCGCTCGCAGCCGCTCCACCGTGTTGTGGCTGAGCGCGCAGCCTCAACGTGGCCATGTACCCAACCCAATAAACGCGCACAGGACCATGCGTGTCTTTGAGTAATCTGTGCACTCAATAAATACACTACTGCAGGAAGCAGTCCGCGTCTCCCCTCTCCTCTCGAAACGCGATTAAACGCCCTAAATAAAGCTCTGATACCTACATTTTGCATTGCATTAAAAGTTCATGTTTGAGTCCAAAAGTAATATGTTGTGAACAAATTAAACAGATTTAGAGCCAGCAAATGGCTGACAATATGCATTTCAGTCTTTTTTGACCAATTCTCATCCCTGTAACAAACAATAGTGTTGTCTGTGTCCACCTCCTTCACTCTGAGACATGTTTATTACTCTCTTGTAATGTAGACTATTGCATTTTATATTATTGTTGAAACTGCACATATCCTGATCCTCTACAGTTTTTCCTTCCACATACTGTATAAACTAGGAGTCGGCAACCTGCGGCTCCGGAGGCGCATGCGTCTCTTTCCTTCTGTAGAAGGAAAAACGTTCTTAACGTTTTTAAATGCTGTAAAATTGTGCATAAGTAATATTCAATTTAAATATTTTTGTCAACGTAGTGTGTCATATCCTGCGACGTAGGCCCGTGCCAGGCGGCCGCTGTTGTAAACAAACCGGCGTGTGAGCATCATAGACTGTGCGCATGGATCCCAAAGCTAAAAAGAGAAGAGTCGATAATAAGACTGGACTAAGAATGAAACTTAACATTTGCTTTCAGTCAATGAGGAAGACCTGCTTCATGTTTGCGATGTAATGAGAAGTTTCTATGAGATAATTGTATATGTGCTTAGAAACTACGAAAATGGCCGCTCGGGGTGGAGTTGAACCTGTGTCACCTGGATGGGGGGCTCATTTGCATTTAAAGAGACAGCACCAAAACAGGTTGCTCTCAGACGCACTCAGAACAGGTGTAGAAGAAAGGCCCGTAGAGCTACAAATAATGAGACTCAGACCCAGGCATTGCAGTTACGCTTTATATAGGCCACAAATTAATGATTTAGATGTAAAAATCAATTATTTCAAAACACGATATGTCCACTTTAAGTACAGTTTTTTTTCTTCCTATATTTAAGTCTTACTGTTGAAACTGTGTAAAATGTTACAATGGCTGACAATATTAAATATACTTCTTTAGGAATGAAAACTCTGCCTTGTTTTTGATGAATACTTGAGCCGCGTTCAGACCGGATCATGCGTTGCGTCGACTTTCAATGCAAAGTCAATGGTGACGCGCGTTCGGGCGTGGAACTGCATGTGCGTCTTGAGATGCACGCACGGACTGTGCGGCAAAGGCGCGGCAGAGGCGCAGGAGCGGAAAAATGGACGCACGCAGTAGATAAATATTGCTGAGCGTTTCCTCGGGACGCTCGTGCAGCGACCAATCAGAGAGCCGCAAAGTGGTCACGGGGACATTAGCATACTGTAAACGGCCAAAACAGGAGCTACTCCAGGACTAAAACCAGGGTTGACAATGGGGAACATAGTGCTTGTTAACATGTGAGTTTTCATGCTCCCATGACTTTATGCAACTGCTTCGAGTATGTTCACCGATGCGGAAGTACCATTTAATAATAAAATAAACGTATGGCGCACCTGTTATATAAAGTCTCTGGAAGGTCTCTGGACACAGACACGCTGCAGAGCTTCATTATTAGAGAAGAATTTTACACAAAAAGCCGCTCGCTTAACTCCGTTGCGGGCGCCACCACAGGCCAGGACTTCTGGTCTGAAGACCCCTGCATCTGAAAATTAGAGAATGTGCGTCTGGTGCGCGAGGCGTCAGCGTTTCAGCATTGGCGGTGTGAACGCACCATTAGGCTTACTACACTACTGTATAGTGTTGGTCATTTGTGGTCATACTTTGAGAGAATGTCATAAAAACGACCACTGTCAGTTTTTCCATGAATACATACAGTCAGTGTATTTTCTTGTCATAGGCAGCACACTCCTCAAACCACAGTGATGGGGACACGCTGGAACTGAACAATCTGGTCCTGGTTCAGTCCGTGTTTAGAGGACACCTGACGCGTTCTGCACAGACTCTGCACAGGTAACTCCTTCCGCTCGGGGCAGCTTCCACATGACAATCCCGGAACTCCATGTCACTAGTTCCTGGCTATCACTAGTTTTTACATATGTGTTTTTGGCCTCTGTTACATCTTTAGATCAGCTCTTTAGTCCATTGTGACTGATTTTCAATAAGCATTTTTGTGGTCTGATTTGTTCACAAAATGTTTAGGGTTAGGGTTAGGGTTTTACAAGACTCTTTCTGTTCACACAAACATAATTTGTTATTTATGCGAAAAAAGTGATGTAAATTTCCTACTTACCCTTTACCTTGTCAATAGGAAAATAATAAGTAATAGGTAGGAATGCAAGATCGATGCCATAGGCTTGTAATCGCACTAGTACTCATACCATAGGACCTGATTCCTGTAACCGATACACATTTTTTAATTGTTAGAATGTTAAAACAATTGCTAAAATGTTTCATTGTTCATTCTTATTGTTCAAATGAGAAATAAAATATTTTAGATTTCAATTGTATAACACAATGCACTCGGATCAGTATTCGCTATTGGCAAGTACTCAAATTAAGGTACTCGTATCGGTTTTTAAAAAAGTGTACTGGTGCATGTTTTTGCAAAATACATTCTTGACATTTCTAATGAAGACAGAGGCTCCTTGAATCTTGAATCTAGTGAAGATTACAAAACTGTTATTGTTGTCATAGTGAAATCCTCTGTTTCAGTTTGTCGTCAAGATTTGGAGGTCTGAATATGGCCAAACGTCAAGCCACTCCACGGCCAGCTGATACAGGTGAGAATAAACATCAGTGTTTTTCGACCTTTTTTGAGCCAAGGCACACTTTATTCTTTGAACAAATCTCGCGGCACACCACCAGGATATATATATCACAATATAAAGTCATTCTCATCAATGTACTTAAATCCAGGCCTTGTCATTAAGCTTTGTTTAATATTTCTCAATACAATAAGTTAAAAAGAGTTTGGGAATAAAGTGGCACTAACTGTCTGGAAAAAACACATTTTAAAAAATCCACTCTCAGCCCAAATAATCAAATAATGACTCACAGGGCCCTCAAGTATGCAAAATAATAATAAAAAAGGGCCCGTTGTGTGTTCTGTTTTTTTGTGCTCAAATGACATGCAATTTTAATGAATGGGGAAAATGTAGGTATCCGAGCTTTATATTCGAGAGTTTTGCTTGCACTACGAGATGAGAAACGGGAGGTTCATGGGGGAGACACGGGGGTCCTGAACGCGAGTCCATGGTTCTGTCCGGGCTTCTATGGTTCTGTCCAGGCGTCTATGGTTCTGTCCGCGCGTCTTTGGTTCTGTCCGCGCGTCTTTGGTTCTGTCCGCGTGTCTATGATTCTGTCCGTTCTATGGTTCTGTCCGTTCTATGATTCTGTCCGTTCTATGATTCTGTCCGTGCGTCTATGATTCTGTCCGTTTTATGGTTCTGTCCGTTCTATGGTTCTGTCCGTTCTATGGTTCTGTCCGTTCTATGATTCTGTCCGCCTGTCTATGGTTCTGTCCGTTCTATGATTCTGTCCGCGCGTCTATGGTTGTGTCCGTTCTATGATTCTGTCCGCGCGTCTATGATTCTGTCCGTTTTATGGTTCTGTCCGTTCATCTATGATTTTGTCCCCGCGTCTATGATTCTGTCCGTTCATCTCAGTGGGGGCGGGTCCCAGCTCAAAAGTGGCCAAAATGACGTGCGCTGACATGCTTGCAATACCACCCCGGGCCGATGGGGGTGGACCCAGAAGAAGAATTAGCCAATGCTAACATATAGCGTTGGCAGACCTCTCGAAAACGTCTTCACAGGATGGACCAAAAGTTGGCTCAAAGCTCCGTTCCACATGTGTGTCAATGCTGAGGGGGGTGAATGTTTTTGGTCCACTCTAGTTTACTTGCTGTGAATTTTTGAAGTCTCTCGTTCAAATGAATGGAGCTGCGCCGGCTGACGCATGCGCAGATGCGTTTTTTCACAATTTTCTTGTGGGCGGGACCACTCGCGGCCATTTTGGATTGCTCCAGTAGAGCAAATTTTTTGGCCCATTAGTTAGAACGGCGGAGATAGGCGTGACTCTGTCCATTAATATATACAGTCTATGGTTCATCTATGATTCTGTCCCCACGTCTATGGTTCTGTTCGTGCATCTATGACTCTGTCCGTTCTATGGTTCTGTCCGTTCATCTATGATTCTGTCAGGGTGTCTATGATTCTGTCTCCGCGTCTATGATTCTGTCCGTGCATCTTTGATTCTGTCCGCGTGTCTCAATCACTTTCACTTCTCACTCGCCACGCTCCCCGCTGCCTGTTACATTTTTTGTTCGCATCCAATTTTTATGTTTCTCGCCACGGTTGTATCCAATTTTTGCATTTCACAGTACTTAGCTATCTGCTGCCACCTACTTATGAAAAAGTATTACGTGGTTACTCCACAGTTCAAAACAAGTCAGCACTCACCAACGGTGGCATGCATTTATTTTTAGACAAAGTAGGGGTGAATTTCTCACTGCACACCAGACAATATCATACGGCACTCTAGTGTGCCGCGGCACAGTGGTTGAAAAACACTGAGATACATGATCTTTGAAAAAGACTGCTCTAACCTGCTTCTTTTGTGTGCTTCAGCTCAGTCAGTTCCCCCTTCACGAGCCAATCAGGACGAGGCAGCAGCGGTTCACTCTGACGATTCAGACGACATCATCATTGTCAATCCATCTCGTCCAATCAGGAGGAGGGAAGTCTTAATTGTGTAGGGCCAATCTGTCAATCGCCAGGCATAATTTTTATTGCATAATTTTTACTAGAGCTCTTTCACAATGAGCTGAGTCTGGTCTTTATGTACAAGGAGATGCTATTGTGCTGTCAGTAATGTCCCCCAGTATTTTGACTTGTCACCATTCTACACAAACACGAACACAAGCGCATTAGTTGCCATCTTTTATAAGGCAGGTTATTTATGATAAGAGCCTTCTCCCCTAAGTGCCTCATGCTGTACATTGATAGATCAATTTAAACATATTTGTAAATACTTTGTACTTTTTTATACTGTTGTGACTATTGTGCTTCTGAGCCACCCCAAATATTTTTATTGCTGCAAAACTTTGAGAGTGTATGTTGAGTATTGTTTATTAATGTTCTCGTAAAAAAGTTTACTCCGACTGGGATAAACTTCACACTGAGGCAAAATGACACGTTTGAGCCTGACCAACGCTCCTTATGATTTTCTGGGGAAGTATCCTGTATATCATTATAGTTTAACAAGATATTTGTTTTACAAGTGATGATGATTAGACTTGATTAGATATTGTGCAGTGCTAAAATTGTGAAGGATGCATTAAAAACTAAAAGGATGTGACTGCACTAACTCAAGGAAACCAGAGTGAGTGATTGCCGTTTCCTTCTGCACCGCTCTTTGTTTATGTAGACCATATAATTTATTCATTATAGTAGCTCGACATTCAAAGCCCTGTAATGAAGTCAGTGATTTTTCACATGACATTTAGTATTCTATACTGCGCTGTGTCCAATAAAGTGCTGTAAACTGCTTCTTCGCATCATTGATCTATTCTGATAGAACAAAATCTATAAAAGTTATGACAGTTTTACATGGACTTTCAATACAAAAGTGCATGTTCCGTGTCGTATATGTCTGAATGCCCTCTCTGGCTTTGTTTTTGGCTAATAATTTGGCGCCTGAAATATCAAAAAATTTACCGCTCCAATCACCACACTTCTATAAAAGAGCATACCTCCATTACTTGCATTCAGGCCTTGAAAAAGTAAGTAATTTCTACAATCAAGATCTTCTTTGCAAAGACAACTTCACCTTTTCAGATGTAACAGGTGTTACTCGCTGATCTTGCCCAGAGAACATGACCGTTCTTGTTTCCCCTGTCCCGTATAATTCCATTATTACATACATACAGTGTCTCTCAAAAGTAATGATACACCTTGAATTTTTGGACATTTTGCTGCAATAACGGCTATGTAAATGTAAATGTGCACTTCATTGTCCCCATAGGGAAATTTGTCCTCTGCATTTGACCATCCTGGGCGGCACGGTGGCTTCTCAGCAAGAAGGTCCTGGGTTCGAATCCCGGTCGGAACAGGGGCTCCACCCTTTTGAAGCCAACAGGGACATTTTCCCAGCTATTCTTACAATCTTATTCACTGCTGAAGAAAAGCAGCCCCATAGCAAGATGCTCCCCTCACCCTATTTGACACTGTAAATCTGAAGGTGCTGAAAACACATGCATAGTCATACCAGCATAAAATTCTGCATGGTGGCTCCTGATACATGGAGGAAACTAGGGTAAAAAAAGATTTTGGAGTTTGCTTCATATGAATTTAACATGTTTTAGAAAACATGTAAAGAAGCTAGTACTGCTGACAGATCTAACAGATCCGTCAGACTGGCACAAGCGCTGACCACTGTGCCACCTTGATATTATGGCTATAATCTCACAAGTTTTAAGTGTTGTGTGGCAAGCTGGACTTGGCCATTAGAATTCTGTCCAGTAGAGGGCGCATACCGAATGTCTTTCGTCCTGTCACTCTGTCACATGAGCATAAGATGATGCAACATCATCCCATCAATAAAGACTGGTAGAGTGCACACATTTGTTGATTGGGGAAACTGAGCCAGTCCAACGTGTAGTCCGCTCCTGAAGTCACAAGTTTGGGCCTATTCCCAACACCTCCATTAAGGTCTTTTGATCCGGATGGTCCGGATTCCTCATTTTTCATGGCTCAATTACAACTCAATGAGGTCTTTCAGGTTCAACTTCCAGGTCACACTCCCAAAAGTACAGCTCTGCACAATCTATGACCACTTGAACGAGGGAGCAGCTCCAGTGTTCATGCCATGCAATCGAAGTTCTTTCAGCGCTACAAGAGATGAAGGAGGATCATGATCGGCTCAGGAGTGACAGCAACCTCTCCCTGAGACCAGTTACGCAACCCATAACTCAAAGACCTGTCCTGTGACTTGTCATGCTCCACCTAGCCATTTTTGATAATTTCACTGATTTTCAAGACCCACAGAATATTGTGTCCTATGACTATGTAACCCTACAATGATCGTTCTGCTAGTGTAGGCGAGGCGGGGATATACTACTGGAAGTTACTGGGATTTGTGGATTATATCAAATACTGTTTTGTTGCCAACAACGTCACAAAGGAAAAAGAAGGGAAAAATAAAAGGTTAAGGCTAACAGGTAAGTAACTGAGGGACAGAGTCAAAATTAGATAAAGGTTCACAAGGTTTATTTGGTTATTTTTACTTTTAAAAAGTTCTCATTAAAATACATTTGTAGACAATACACAATGACCCCAGATCAACTCACTTTAAAGTGCATTTGTACTTCAATGTGCAAAATCACATTCGCTGACAAAAAGTAGTACTTTGCCGCTGTCTCCTGGTGCAAGCTCAGTGATAGTATAAGTGATAGTCCACTTTTCTGTGGCTTTTTTTGAGGTGCACCGCTGGTCTGCTGCCCTGACGCTGCAAGATCTCTGTCAACTCTACTGTAGAGACGCCTTTACTGCTCAAACTGCCTTCGAATTAAGCCTTTCCCTGGCTCTAGTCCCCTTTGACCAAGACACCCACAGAGTGGTGCTTCTACCTGCTGGCACAATAAAACACTGTCTCCAGCCAAACCCCAGACATATATCATAGTGGTGACACAGACATAGAGAAAAATAGTGAGTTTTCAATTGTCGGATTAATTCATCAATTAAAAAACATTGGCCAAACACCATTACATTGCCAAGTATCTATCAACCCAAAATTTGAATTCATAATTTAATAAACTTGCCTTTTGAGGTTCAGAATATTCCTTCAACCATATTATTCTGGTAACTTTTTAAAGTGAAGTTACACTTAGCATAGGTAACCGCCCAAACACCCATAAAAGGGACTGCAGGACTGCGTGCAGACGCCACTCAGTGGAAACAGCAACGTGCCTATAGCAGTTGGAGCGCAAGTAGAAAGAAAAAAAAACGTTAGCAGTTCAGAACTGGGAGTTCTACTGCAGGAGATCACTAGGAAGAAGAAAATCCTATTTAGCAGTCCTAGTGCTGGTTGCACCAACAAAAATAAAAAGGAGACCCAGGGTTGGACCGATGTGTGGGGCTGGCTCTAAAAAATTGCAAAGATCGATAAGCTCGTGGGAGCCTAAGGCGTCCAAAGAGGTATTCATCGCTCTCTGAAAAAAGATCAACGTGATCCCAAAAGATTTATTCCCTCCGCAAAGCACGATCCGCAACCTCCTGCAGCAACAATATGCCATTGTTTTGTGGGCCGTGGATGGGGGAAAAAATGCCCGTATAAATATTGACGGAATGATTTCCAATTTACTTGATAAATAAGCTAAATTGCCAAAAAAAAGGGAAATTAATAAGTACATATGTAGATATGATAGACATGCCACTGCAATGTTGTATTTTATTGAACTTAACAAAAGAAGACAACACCAGCATGCCGGCACTGAAATGTGCTTAACTAAGAAAAATCCTGGATGAAAGAAAAATTAATGAATACCACAATCTTTGTAAAATCCTCGTAAGTAGGACTTATGCAAATTTGTTCTTAGGAACAGTTTGTGAATGAGGCCCATTGTTTTTAATAATTGGCCCAGTCCTCATGTCATAGTGTAGTTAATGTTCTGTCAAATTCCCTTGTTGAAAACCGTATGCTTTGTCCGTGTGCAGGCTGTGTGTCAGCGTGTGCTATCTCCTCTTTAATATCTATTCTTGCCTATTTTTTTATTAATTGCCCTTCGGAGCTAAATAAAGTGCTTTGAATTATTTGTTCATAAGAAAAACTAAATGAAATGTGTATTAAATATATAAATTCATATTTTGTACAAACACTTCAGCACCATCAATAATTTAACAAGGATTTTAATTTGTTTTCAACTTATTTTGCACAGACCAGCAAAACAAACAGGAAAGGTACATGCATACAAACCAACTGACTAAATGAACCCTGGATAACTGAGCTGCATTGGAACTATAGTCTAAAGAAAACAGCATTTTTTTTTCTTTTAACTAGAATATAATCTTTAATATAATGCAATTATAACAGTACAGTCCTCAAGGATAAAAAAAGAAAAATTATGGGGTAACCAACCAAAAGTGACTGACATGGCTCTTTTTTTTTTTTACAAGAATGTAAAAGATAAGCTCTCACTGTTAGACAAACAACCTGGATTGTCTATGGAAAAAAGTGAGATGCTTCCTCATCAGCTGTGTGTGTGTAGATCAGTCCTGCAGCTGACTTTGTAGAAAGAGCATCTCTGAGTAGAGCGCCTCTCTCAGCAGCTCCAGCTCCCCGCCTTTGTATGCCGCCAGCTCACTCCTCATCTGGACACAGGCGGGGTCAGTGACGGCCTTCTGAACCATCTCTGCCATCTGGACCCTCAGAGCACCAGTCACCTAAAAATGCATCATTCAGTACATCGTAACACAGCCCTGGTCAAGGCCCAGGTTCACAAGCTACCTAACTGTGTCCAACTGACGTTCAATCTCAGATGTTTATCAAAAGACACATGCAACATGTGGATGTGTCTCAAAGAGGATAGATCCATGGACAAGTCTAGTCCATCAAAAAACTAAAGAGTAAAAAAAAAAATAATGAAGATTTAAACGTCTCATGTTATAATAAATTAAAGGTCACTGGATTGAAAAAAGTCAAAAATAACCGTTAACTTGATAAACTTTCTAATTTACCTTTGAAGGGTTAATTATAAGCTATTTACTTGCTGAGTGTTGCTATCAATCTATCTATAGAAATAAACAATTTCCTCCTTGGGGAATGGTTGACGAGAGAAAGAATTTCCCATCACGCACTCATCATTCATACCTCCAGACCGGTGATGCAGTTTGGTGGTTCACTGCAGCCTAAACCCTTTCTAAACCCTAAATCCCACCAGTATTACCAGCATTTTCTGTTTGTCCGTAAGCATACAATAACATACTGTAACTCATAAAATATGGGCGGTTTTGTAGGATTTAGAGTCTGAAAAAGAATCAGAGCTTCTTAAGGTATATTTTGCATAATTGCAGAGAGAGACCTGGGAGTCACTAGTTGACCCTTTGGTCTGAGAACCAATTGGCAGAGTGAGGGTGATCCTCTCTTTTTAACATTTCAAACTGTGAAAGATCTTACACAGGACAAAAATACATGCATGTGATAACTAGTGATGGTCAGTATCTAGTGACATGGATTTTATTACATATGTTTGTTGTTTGAAAAGTAAAGATGTCTTGAATTTGGATTAAAAAGACTGCACAAATAAACGACTACTACCTGTTGAGCTTCTCCCAGCTGCTTGTCCATCTCTCTGCTGATGGAGTGGAGGCGCCACAGCTCCAGCCCCAGTGCCCTCTGCTCATCCTGAACCCTCTTCACATGCCTGCTACAGTGCCTCATGTACTCCATCTCTGCGGTGAGCCTCTTCTCCGCCCTCAGCAGCTCACGTAGGAGCTCCTGGTCCTGCAGGACATCCTTTGGGCGCTCCTGGAGGCTCATGTCATGGTTGAAGCTGCAGATCTCCTCCAGAAACTGCTCTTGCTCCTGTGCTGCCTGATGCTGTAAAGAGGCCAGGCGTTCCATGCGCTTCTCCTTAGTACTCAGAAGCTGCTCCGTTTGGGTGGACATCTGTTTCTCTGTCCTATGGAGCAGGTCACACTGCAGCATTGTGGCACACACCTTCTGAGCCGTTTCCTCCAGCTCCTGTTTAGCTTCTCCACACTTCTCCTCGGTTGCTCTGATTTTCTCATGACACTTGATGTTGGCAACCTTAACCTGTTTAAACTTATGTGTCTGTTCTGTCAGCTGCTGCTCTGTCAGCAGGATTTGTTGAAATAAAGTGTCCAAACTCATGACTGTTCACCTGTTCGCATGCTAACGCTAATGCTAATTGCTAATGCTAGGTGGCGTTTTTTTTAATTAAAGGAAAAGGAAATATCAGATCATACATCCTTTTAATTAGCTTCAATATCAATGCATGTAGTAATGATATTTAAATAAGAATTATTATGTATTTATTGATAGATATTCAGTGACAGTTATCAGCGAACAGAAGCTTGAAACTGAGATTTTTAAATTAAAGATGCAGTGAGGGATTTTTTCCAGACGCATTTTTTTAATTTTGTGGGAAAACGTCCCTAAACCCTAAAACTAGTCAAGTTATCATATGTGTTTTCAAATAGTAATGGAATTGACCAAATCCCTATAGTCTCCAAAAATGTATAAAAAATATTTTGGAGTGGGCCGATAAAAATAAACCAATGGGATTCAATCATTCCTAACAAATCATTTTGTTGGGAAAACGCATCAATCATTGGGATGCGTTTTCTAAAACCTATAGGAGCTGAACAGAAAATGCCAATTTCACGTTTGCCACCCACTCTCCCTGTTTGGTCTGGTGGAGAGGCAAGGGGCGAGGGGGAGTTGTTTCGAGTTTGGTGCTACAGCTAAGCTAACAAAATCGCTCACCGCACCTTTAATCATTCTTTAGTAAATACAATATAAATGCACCAATAATGTGGAATTGTTGTTAAAATGGGTGGAGCATTAGGTTAAAGGCTAAAATAAGTACAGTATATGGGCTAAAAGCATTTATTTTTTACTGAAATCAGAATCGGGGTGACAGTAGCTCAGTTGGTAGAGCAGTGGCCTTTGAACCTGGAGGTCCTGAGTTTGATTCCCACCATGGGACCTACTCCAACTGCTCCCACTGATGTCTACTGTCGTTGTGTCCTTGGGCAAGACGCTTAACCCCACGTTGAAGCCCCCGCTGAAAGACCAAGGCTGTTTCACCACTGACATTGAGCCATCTTCCTGTGGACTCACCCCCTGCAGAGGATCAGCGAGGGACTGGTGCTATGAGCATTGGGTGGCAGCTCTCATTGCCACCCCCCTGACCCAGAAATGGACAATAAAGGGCTTGAAAATGAATGAAATTAGAATAGTTTGGAAATATACCATATTGAATCATAAGTGCCATATAGCTATCCAGACAGCAGAGCTGACAAAAGTACTACATTTAAGTATAAAGCACAAGATGAATAAACCCCACCAGCTAAATTTAAAAAAATAGTAATAGATAGACACCAGCAAATACACATCCATCCACACAAACAAAAACAAAAAACAATAAATTGATCATTCTAAAAAGCTAAACATTTTACTAATAAAATGCAACAGCACTTTAGGTCACAGCAGCAGAGGTGAAGTAGCCGCTGGGTGGAGCAGGACAGGTCACACCAAGAGGTAACTGAGTACAAGACACATATGTACGTGTAC
The DNA here is from genome assembly GCA_964034765.1 of Knipowitschia caucasica. NCBI lineage: Eukaryota > Metazoa > Chordata > Actinopteri > Gobiiformes > Gobiidae > Knipowitschia > Knipowitschia caucasica. The sequence continues at coordinate 11,915,284 of OZ035825.1, read as the reverse complement.
GTACGTATGTGCGTGCATGCATGTGTATGTATGCATGTATCTGTGTGTGTGTGTGTGTCTGTATGTGTGTACAGTTTTTTCAGTCGCTTTGGTGCATTTTTCACTTCATTCTTCACTTTTGCACAACTGTTAAGGCCTGTGTACACTCGCGCGGCGCTGGTTGCGGTTGCGCTGGACCTACACAGTTAGTGGTGCACCACTAGTTCCCCTTGCGGATTTTTGAAGAGAATGTTGTAATCCCACAACTAACCACCTGGTGGCGATCTCACAGGAGCGGCCCCAGTTGCTGCTACTTTCTTTGAGATCATTACATATGTTTCTACTGTGGGTTTCTGTGACGGTTCTAAACTCATATTTCAACTCATTTAACTGTGATGTTGTGAATAAAGACACAGTTCTTGTTGGAAACATAGTTATTATTAAATTGTATTCAGCACAAACAGCAAAACAACAAGTGGTAAATATCTGAGACAAACATGAACTATTTACAAGTGCAGGAGGAATGCAACAGACGCAATAAGCTACAAGTGCAGATTCAAACAGACAGGAACAGAGCAAAACAAACGACTGCACAGTTTATAAGTTATATATATGTTAGATATGCAACAGAACTCTAGTCCACAGTCTCAGCGTATATCAAGCTCTGAGCCATGAGCCCAAACTGCTTGTTCTTCGGTTTCTTCGAAGCACGAAGCAGTCTGCTCCGAAATGCCTTGTGGCTTGTTCCCTGCAGCCGCTCATGCTTCCGCCCAAAACACACACACAGCGGAGCAACCGCAAACATAACCAGCGCCGCGCTAGTGTACACAGGCCTTTACGGCGACCCTTACGTAGGCCCAATCCCAATACCCACACTGCACGCTACACACCTCTACGAAGTGTGCGCAAGGGTTTGAGTGGCAGGTTACAAGCGTGCAAAAAAGGCGGAATTGGGACAGTGCACACTGAGTGCAGGTTACGTCATCGATTCGTCTAGAGATCATCAGATCGTCATTTTCAGACCTAAACATTATAAACATTAAAGGTAATTTTGTCTGACCCTGTGGGAAACAAAGTGAGTTGCCCACACAGGTTAAAATAAATGTATATTGGTTATTCGTATTTTGAGATAGCTGTATAAATATAAGTTTGGGTAACTAATAGGGCTGTCCAAAATAGCGCGTTATTAACGCGTTAACGCAAATCAATATTAACGCCGTCATTTTTTTTATCGCGCGATAAAAAAAAATAAAAAAACACACATACAGAAAAAAAAATAGACACAAAGAAAAGGACTAGTTCTGATACATTGTACACAGAGATTACAAACAATATGTAGAGATACAGGGGGCCAAAGAAGAAACCCAGAAGGGCACATAGGAGGGGAGGGGGGGGGTTAATAAAAAAGGCAATACAAGCAAACAGTATACAGTCATAGATATACCGAAGGTAAACAGAGAAACAGCATAGAGTATTTACATGAACAAATTTACAAAATATTTACAGATTGTTTATCATCATCATAATGACACCATGATGTTTCTATACAGTCTATGGTCTATACCCACACATACACACACACACCCACACACACACATTGAAGGGGCTTTTTGTTACCAATTATTTATTTTGTCATCCATTTATTGATGATTTTGCATCAAATGTTAGTGTGTAATATAACACTACACATTGTTTTCAATAAAAAAAGCAATTGCACACAGCACGCAAATGTGTGACTAATTTGCGATTAATCGCGAGTTAACTATGAAATTCATGCGATTAATCGCGATTAAATATTTTAATCGTTGGACAGCACTAGTAACTAACTGTTATCTGGTCAGTTTTTACGCATCCTAAGTTTATTGTACTAAGTGTAACGTTTAAATTGAATGTTATGAATGCTTGCTTTAAAAAGTTATTAAATTGTTTAAATACAATGTCCGTAATTCTTCATCAGACATGTATGCTTCTTTCCATGTAACAGCAAAACGTATTTACACACATACAGCATATATATTTCTAAACTTACATTTAAATGCATTTTCCAGACGTTTTGTTGTGTACCGCAAAGAATTATGGGCAATATCATTCGCCAAAGTCCGCATAGATGCAAGCTATGGCGAAGTGTGGATCAGGGGCGCAAAGGGGGCCGGGCCAAAGACCTCCCTGGAGGATTGGGACACTCTACGCACTCGCACACCTACATCATGGAACGCGCAAATGAGGGGCGCGATTCTGGTCACTTTAATTCATGATTCAAGTTACTTATTATACATTGTTGTGCTATCCGATGGTTGCTCTGGGACAGCAGACAACTTAGATCTGGGTAAGGCAAGGCGGCGACAGTGCACCATCAATCTAAAAGTCAACGTATCTAAATAAATATAACAAATCACGCATTGTTCTAAAACCTAACGTGTTCTGTTACGAATCAGGGTTTGCGCTGTGGCCGCTCACACACATGAGCTGGGTTGAAAGCCAGCACCGCGGGCAGTACACGGCCCAAGTCACGGCAACACAAGTGGACCCATGGCAGCAGCACTGAACCACAATATTTAACGATCAGTGCTCCATAAAAGATGCAGCCAAGAGGCCCATGATCACTCTGGATGAACTGCAGATAACTACAGCTGACGTGGGGATAGTGTGTTCAGGGTGATGAGCTGTGTTGCTTTTACACCAAACATATCGTTTGGCATTGTGGCCAAAAAGTTTGATTTTGGTTTCATCTGACCAGAGCACCTTCTTCCACATGTTTGGTGTGTCTCCCAGGTGGCTTGTGGCAAACTTTAAGAGACTTTTTATGGATATCTTTGAGAAATGGCCACTCTTCCATAAAGGCCAGATTTGTGCAGTGCACGACTGATTGTTGTCCTATGGACAGACTCTCCCACCTCAGCTGTAGTTATCTGCAGTTCATCCAGAGTGATCATGGGCCTCTTGCCTGCATCTCTGATCAGTCTTCTCCTTGTTTGAGATGAAAGTTTGGAGGGACGGCCGGGTCTTGGTAGATTTGCAGTGGTCTGATACTCCTTCCATTTCAATATAATTGCTTGCACAGTGCTCCTTGAGATGTTTAAAACTTGGGAAATCCTTTTGTATCCAAATCCGGCTTTAAACTTCTCCACAACAGTATCTCGGACCTGCCTGGTGTGTTCCTTTGTCTTCATGGTTCTCTCTGCGCTTTAAACAGAACCCTGAGACTATCAAAGAGCAGGTGCATTTATACGGAGACTTGATTACACAGAGGTGCATTCTATTTATCATCATCAGTCATTTAGGACAACATTGGATCATTCAAAGATCCTCACTGAACTTCTGGACTGAGTTTGCTGCACTGAAAGTAAAGGGGCCGAATAATATTGCACGCCCCACTTTTCAGTTTTTTATTTGTTAAAAAAGTTTAAATTATCCAATAAATTTCGTTCCACTTCACGATTGTGTCCCACTTGTTGTTGATTCATGACAAAAAATTAAAATTTTATATCTTTATGTTTGAAGACTGAAATGTGGCGAAATGTTGAAAGGTTCAAGGGGGCCGAATACTTTCGCAAGGCACTGTATATGTATATGTCGTCAGTGTTCTTTGTATAATTCATGATATCCCTGGCCGATATAGAGCTCAAGACCTATCAGATTATGAGACTGATCGAGGCAGATTAGTTGGATCTGTGCAGACTTTTTCAAAGTCTGCAGTCTTTTTCAAAGACTTTTTCAAAGTTTTCTGCTAGTGCCCAAAATAAAACTCAGATCCCACTTGTGTAGAACGGCAAGACTCTGATCTGGAGACTAGCCGCTCTACACTACAATTTTCATACCCTACACATCATTATTTACATTTGCGCAACAGTTAGTGCATTTCTCAGAAGAATTAGTGCAAACTGCAAAACCTCGTGGGTAATCTGCAAAAGTGCATAACTTTCTCAAAATGAAAAGTTAATTCCTCAAAAGCAAGTCTTCATGTCAATGAAACTGTCTGTGTTGTCAAAATAATATGTCCTAACAACATTGAGTATAAACAATACAGTCAAATGGTTTAGTCATGTTTTCATTGTGAAAGTTTACTCTCTCTGTGTTTTCAGTGTAAAAAAGTCAGATCTTGGTGACGACTGTGAGCACACTATATACAACCTATACAGCCATTTACAGTAAAAACTACAGTAAAGTTACACAAAGACTGTATTTAGAGAGGTAACTGATATATATGTATGTATGTACAGTATGTGTGTATCTATGTATGTATATGTACTGTATATATATATGTCTTTCACCTATTTACTGCATATGCTCTTTGTAATTCTACGTCATGGTGCTACGTCCCTTAGGACTTCGCTAGTGGGATATCACGTGACCCCCAGGTCACACGCCAGAGAGATCAAATATATAAAAATATGCTCCAATCACTAGCGACCCTCCTCTATAAAAGACCCTGCACAAGGCCGCGCCCCCTCTTTCACTCTGGCGCCGATTGAGATCATACTTACATCTACTACATCTACTTGTCTGCTGAAATGTCTGCCTCAACTGCTCGTCCGATTTTCCCTTCGCCCTCCGGCGTCGGGCGTCGTCGTTGCTTGGAGTGTCGGGTCAGGCTCCCGCGCATGGACCAACTTCAGCAGTGGAGGACTTCACCTCGGTGGGCGCCACCACTCGAGGGAGGAGGAGGAGACAACCCACGTTGTGCCCGCGGTTGGACCCAATTGTCCATTACGCGACACGTGAGTGGCCAAAGCCGCTAGCAGCCAAGAGGCCTGCTCTGGGGTACGGCATGTACTGCAGCGTGCAGGACTGGTCCTGGACCGGTGGTGTCCCGGACATCGAGGACTCAGTCCGTATGGCCCTGCAGCCCTCCGCATCCGTGTGGCCCGGCACCAGACCTCTCCTTCCCTCCGAGCGGGACAGGATGTCTTGGCGTTGCTGGATAGATGTTATACCAATGCGGCTCAGGTCGTCGTCACATGGCGTTCATCACGGGGGCCCTGGATAGGTCGCTCACCTCTGGCCAGGCGCTCAGTGGAGACCTCCTATCAGAGGCGAGGACCACCTCGGCGGCGATCCTGCGCATGTGCCAGGCGTTGGCCGTGGATGGTGGCCGCTTCATGGCTGCAGCCCAAGTCGGGGCCAGGCACCTTTGGCTTGGGCTGGCTAATATCAGGGAGGCGGAGAAGAGGCAGCTGCTGGACCTGCCCATCTCCCAGACGTCCCTCTTCGGCCCGGATATGCAGGCCCTGGTGCCGAGACTGGAGTCTGCAGCTAAGGACTCGGCTAGGCTAGCCCCGCACCTAGCACCGAGGCGCGAGGCCCACCAGCCATCACGGAGCCGGGACAGAGGCAGAGAGCGTTCGCCCGGGAGGCGTCCTGACCCGTATCCTCGCTCCCTCATCAACCTTCTCGAAATGGAGGCAGTGCACAGGGTGCTGCTGCACTTTGCCCCACAGCTGCAGGGGAGGAATGTGATGGTTCGCTCAGACAACACCACGGTGGTGTCTTATCTGAACAGACAGGGAGGCACCAGATCCCCCGCTCTCCATCGCATGGCGACGGTGATTCTGCTGTGGGCAGAGCTTCACCTCCTGTCCCTAAGAGCACGCCACGTCCCGGGTGCCCGGAACGTGGGGGCCGACAGAATGTCCAGGGGGAGCCCACTCCAGGACAAGTGAGGCCTGGCCCCGCGGATAACTGCAGAGATCCGGCGGAGGTTCGGCCGTCCAGTGGTTGACCTTTTCGCCAGTGCAGAGAACGCACAGTGCCCGTCCTGGTTCGCCTTAAGGGCCGCGGACGAGCCGTCCCTAGGGGTGGACGCCATGGCTCACTACCCGTGGCCAGGGGGCCTGCTGTATGCGTTCCCACCAGTTTGTCTCCTGCCGGTCCTGCTGCGGAGGATCGAGCAGGAGGGGAGATCGGTGATCTTGGTGGCTCCGGACAGTCCGCATGCCCGGTGGTTTCCCTTCCTGAGGGGCATGTCGGGGATGGAACCTTGGGCCCTCCCGGACGAGCCGGGGGCTTTAGTCCAAGGGGGGGGGCCCTGTTCTCTCGCCCGTTATCGGCCGCAGGCTCTGGGCTTGGAGGTTGAGAGGCGGAACCTCGTTGACCTGGGTCTTCCTCCGGCGGTGGTGGAGACTATTCAGGGGGCGAGGGCGCCGTCCACGGTGAGAGCCTACAACACCAGATGCAGGCTCTTCAGCGTCTGGTGCAGTGCTCGCTCTTGGGATCCCAGGCGCTGCCCCTTGGAGGGAGTCCTGGGCTTTCTACAGGAACTCTTTGAAAAAGGGGAGGGCTGTCGGTACCCTGGCGGTGTTCGCGGCAGCCATCACCTTGGGTCCTGGTGGCTTCGATGGGTTCACGGCCCGTTCTCATCCTTCAGTGAAAAGTTTTTTGCGGGGGGGCCGCAGGAAGAGGCCCCCGGTGTGGGACCTCAGAGTGGTCCTTAGGGGTCTGTCGGGCCCGCCTTTTGAACCAGTGTCGGAGGCGAGTCCCGAGTGTGTTGCTTTTAAGACTGCCCTCTTGCTGGCGTTGGCGTCTGCTAAGAGGGCGGGCGATTTGTGTGCGCTCTCCATACATGCGTCTTGCCTGTCCTTTGAAGAGGGGGACGGACTGGTAGAGTTGTGGCCCAATCCGGCCTTTCTCCCTAAGGTCATTACTTCGGCCTTCAGGTCGAGAGTGATCAGGATTAGGGCCTTCCATCCGCCGCTGCATGCCTCCCCCGAGAAGGAGCGGCGGCACCTTCTGTGTCCTGTCAGAATGTTTAGGCATTACCTGGCCATGACGTCTTCATTCAGGTTGGTTGATCAGCTGTTTGTGTGTCTGGGCCCCAAGAACAGGGGCGCTCCGCTGTCGGCTCAGCGGCTGGCGCACTGGGTCGCCACGGCTGTGCGGCGGGCGTATCAGGCTTAGGGTCTGGCCCCCCCGGTGGGCTTCAGGTCGCATTCCACACGTGGGGTGGCGGCCTCTACGGCCCTCCTCAGGGGGGCTTCGGTCGAGGACGTGTGCCGTGCGGCTTCTTGGGCGTGGTCCTCTTCTTTCGTCCGGTCTTACCTTTTGGATGTGTCGGACCGGTCGGTGGCCCATTCCGTGCTTAGTGCAGCGGACTGAGTTGTAACCTTATGTTCCCCTCTTAGGGGCCGACGGTTGACTTTCCGCCCTGGTTCAGGAGCTCTTGGGAGTGGCGTCCTGCAGGTGCGATATATGTGTGTGCTTTGGTCAGTCAGGTAGTCCACGTCAGGAGCTCTTGGGAGAGGCGTCCTGGGACTACGGGTGGCCTTCGGTCTGTGTTACTTGGGGGTGTCCTTGGGAGGAGTGGCCCTGTAACACGCAATTGCTTTTTCTGCCTTGAGTCCTCTCACTGTGTGAGGGTCTTGCTCGGGCGGGGCTCCAATCACTCTTCGCTGGCCTACTGGGAGTACATGTTCCTACGGCCTCCGCGTTGTGTCCCACTAGCGAAGTCCTAAGGGACGTAGCACCATGACGTAGAATTAATAGTTACCTAATGTAACTTAAGTTCTACGAATAGGTGCGTAGTCCCTTAGCTACGAGCCCATCAGGCCAGCCCGGCTTGGCAGAGTTTAAGAGGGGGCACAGCCTTGTGCAGGGGCTTTTATAGAGGAGGGTCGCTAGTGATTGGAGCATATTTTTATATATTTGATCTCTCTGGCGACCTGGGGGTCACGTGATATCCCACTAGCAAAGTCCTAAGGGACTACGCACCTATTCGTAGAACTTAAGTTACATTAGGTAACTATTTATTCTACAGCATTGTGCAACAAAAATACAGTCACATACATGTATATATATAGAACAAACATAAAAGAAATACTTTTATGGTAGAACTGTGACAAATGTAAACGATATAACACCTCCTCATGAGTGAAAGCTGAAATTCACCTGAGAGAAATTGTTAAATTTATGAAAGATTTTCAGAAAGAATAAAACAAAGGAATGTATGAAATTAGCTTGACAGATTTTGGTTCGGAGAACTAGTTCAACAATTTTGTATGTGATGACTCAAGCAATGAAATGAGGACTATTAGTTTTATAGGGAAAGACTATTCAGAAGTGATAAGTATGTTTCATTTTGACTGACAGGACAGAAGCAAATGATGATGTTTATAAAACAGCAGAGAATTGTATGAAAGTAACTGATACATGTCCAAAAGCATTTGTAATTTGTTCATAGGAATGAGAAACTGCCACTATGATGTGCACAAATGACTCAATGTTGTGGAGGTTAAACAAATAGTTTTGAGAACTTTAAGTCTGATGAAAGAAATGCACCAAAGCGACTAAGAAAAACTGTAAAGAAAACTGAAGGATTTGAGAAGAATAAAAGTTCCGGACAACAAGGGACACTAAAATCCGATCTTTATGAAAGCTGTAGGTTCTCTGTTAGCTGAGGGCCAGCTGCTTTAGATTACATTGAGTTCTATGGGACATTTTTCTGGGTAACTCCCGTGAATTTAGTCTGTTGTACCATGGGTGCCGCCTGTGCCCAAGGGTGGGACAGCTATAAGCTAGTAATTAGATAGATAGATAGATACTTTATTGATCCCTGTAGAAGAAATTCAGGTGTCCAGTGGCAGAAAAAATGTAAATTAAAATTGATCATTCTAAAAAGTAAAAAATAGTAATAATCAGCAACAGGTGGCCCCTGTGCCCGTAGGTGGGACAGCTATAAGCTATACCCTTTACCCTATCCAGTTATTCTTATAGAGCCATGGTTTATACCACTGGCGCAGAGAGACGCACGTCATTACCAAATGACATCACACAGTACTCCAGAGCCAATAGAGAGGCCAGGCACAAAATTCAAATGTAGTGCCATCAAAAAGGTAGAGAGGGCGCCACACAGACGCTTTTTGACTCAAAAGTGAGATTTTAGACCAGGACATGTAGAGAAAAACACACATAATAATCAAATATATATACACATATTTACAGCAGGTCTCCCATACAAAGAAGCCAGTGACTCCAAAGTTTAGAATTGATCCTGACTGAGCTAAGGTAAGGGCAAACCAGAGACTGTACAATAGGAGGATCTTTATTAATTCCATTGCAATAGTAACACTTTCAACGTAATTGTCCATTCATGTTATGGCCGACCTCCGTTCCATTACTGAGCTGTGGGAAATATATTGTTTTTTGTGCTAAATGTGTCCTTTATGACTGCTAGAGAAAAGGTATGAGTGTCACGAGGTGGAAATGCAGGAAGGACTCAAACGCAGGAATGCAAAAATTATTTAATAAAATAAAGTCCAAATTTCAAAACTTAAATATCCAAAGGGAACAGAAACAGGACAGAACTTGATGAGACAATAAAGACGTTGACAATACAATGGAGCAGCAACAAGGGGAGAGAAGCCCAAGGTACATGTAGACACAGAGACACAGGTGAAACACATCAGGGCGGGGCACACAATAAAGACAGGGGAAACAGGACAGCAAGTCAAACTAATCCACAGATAACAGATGTCAAAATAAAACAAAAATTCAAAAATAAAACACAGCATGACAATGAATGGACTAATCAAAGTATGTGGTAGTTTGTTTTCCACTAGTGAAGTGTTCAATCCCAATAAATGACTGAATGGTAATGTGCTATAATTGGGCCTGAATAGAAAGGATCATAGAATAATGTTTCAAAACATAACTAGGTACTTCGATCCCATTAAGCATCACAGTAATATGGTCACGATACGTGTCGCGGTAGACCGACCTACTGCCGCACCCAAGTCCCGCTTGTCCCACGCACCTAGCTGACAGCCAGCGGCTACTGTGTATAAGCAGTATAGCGACAGCACTTCCGGGGTTACCGACCGCAAAGGCTCATGGGAAGTGGAGTTTTTTTACCTTTTAGTTAAAAATAAACGAAAAGGACACATGTATATTTATATAGAGGGTTACATACACTTTTTACTAACTACCACGTCACGTCTGCTGAAACTGTATACCTACTCGTAGTGGTTGTAAGCATTTGAAATATGTACATACTATTAAGACGGGGCCGGGAGGGGTCCGGTTCGGGGACCACAGGATTTCATCTCTGCTGTTTGCGGACGATGTTGTCATGTTGGCTCCAACGAACCAGGACCTGCAGCATGCACTGGGGACGGTTTGCAGCCCTGAGTGTGAAGCGGCTGGATGAGAATCAGCACTCCAAATCCAAGGCCATGGTGCTCAACCGGAAAAAGGTGCCTTGCCCTCTTCAGGTGGGTGGAGAGGTCCTTCCTCAAGTGGAGGAGTTCAAGTATCTCTGGGTCTTGTTCACGAGTGAGGGAAGGATGGAGCGTGAGATTGACAGGCGGATCGGTGCAGCGTGCGCAGTGATGCGGTCGCTGTATCGGACCGTTGTGGTAAAGAAGGAGCTGAGCCGAAAGGCAAAGCTCTCAATTTACCGGTCAATCTTCGTTCCCTCCCTCACCTATGGTCATGAACTTTGGGTAATGACCGAAAGAACGAGATCGCGGATACAAGCGGTCGAAATGAGCTTCCTCCGCAGAGTGGCTGGGCGCTCCCTTAGAGATAGGGTGAGGAGCTCAGTCACACGGGAGGAGCTCGGAGTAGAGCCGCTGCTACTCCACGTCGAGAGGAACCAGTTGAGGTGGCTCGGGCATCTGTTCCGGATGCCTCCTGGACGCCTCCCTGGGGAGGTGTTCCGGGCACGTGCCACCGGGAGGAGGCCCCGGGGAAGACCCAGGACACGCTGGAGGGACTATGTCTCTCAGCTGGCCTGGGAACGCCTTGTGGTTCCCCCGGACGAGCTGGAGGAAGTGTGTGTGGATAGGGAAGTCTGGGCGTCTCTGCTTAGACTGCTGCCCCCGCGACCCGGCAACGGATGAAGCGGAAGAAAACGGACGGACGGACATTAAACAGAAACAATACTTCAAGTAAGGCAAAACTTTATTACCACTCACAAAATGGTGAGAAACATGAAGATGGTCAGATGCAGTAATTCATGTGTTGTTGAAAGAACAGAATAGCTCTTACAGTAGAAACAAGCATAGAGTAGAAAATTTTTGCCTGCTACCACTACTTTGTGTCAGTTTCTTTCGGGGGAAATGACTACGTGGGCTGCCAGTGCACTGCCCCCCCCCCCTCAATGGCGCCGATACGACCAAGATTAGGAAGTGGGTCGGGTGCTGCAGGTCCTGCCTGCCGAGGCGCTGCCATTTCTGCTGACGGCCGCATGAAGTTGTGACACACAGGTTGCCTTAACACACTCCTCCACACCTTCGGGACGGATTCCCAGCTCCCGATGGAACAACCTCCACTGGGATGTCCAAATCCCAAAAGCGTCTTCCACTACCAGCTGAGCCCTGGAGAGGCGGTAGTTAAAGGTGCGGCTTTCTGGGGGACGGCCGCCACGGCCGGGATAAGGACGCATCATTTGCCGCTGCAGGGGGAACGCTTCATCGGCCACAAAGACATAGGGCTGGGGCCCTCTGTGGTCTGCGCCTGGAAGGTACTGGTCAGGAGGCAGCCTGGCCTTCATGCGCACATGTTTACCATCCACAGTACCACAGCACAGAGGAAAGTTCCAACACCTCTCGAACTCCCCTGCAATGGAGCGTCAGTCGTCTGAGGTGGGAACAGCCATGAACTCCTCCACCAGAGATCCCAAACACACAGACACTCACAGAGACAAAGACACACACAGACCAAACACACAGACACACACACAGAGGCAAGGACACACAGAGGCAAAGACACACACACACTCACTCACATAAACAATTACTGACCGTAGGCAGATGGACAGGCGCTCTGCAGGAGAGATAGAACGTCTGCAGTTGGTGTTCTGGTGAGATATTCGTGCACCTACGCGGCCGGTAATCGAACTGGGCCACCATGAGACAGAAGTGCCGCTGAAATCGCACCTCCTTCTTGTTCTTCTGGCTCTTGTAGCAAATGGTGGAACTCACCATATTTTGACCGTCTCTCTCTGGGGAATCTCGTGAACCCAGACACGCCGCCGTTGTGCACGCCGTCATTCAAGAACTCTCTGGACCAAGTAAACGAACGCAAGCTGCCTCGCCTGATCCGCCATCTTGAGTTGTTGTGAATATGGAAAGCCCGCCCACACGCCTCACGCTTGCGGAGGCCGGGCGTGCGTGCGTGGTAGGGCGGTGTGTAACCCCTGGCGTCTGAACATTTGAGAATGTGCGTCTGGTGAGCGAGGCTGCAGCGTTCCAGCGTTGGCGGTGTGAACACAACTTTATACCTCATCAACTTCCTTTCAGCTGCAGGCACAGGTCATTAAGACTAGGACAATTTCATGTTTTGTTTTGCTATGTATCTACAGATATTTACAATGATACACATTTTGAAAATGTAAAATGCAAAGGAACAAAAAAGGGGATTTGTAGATAATTAGTTATTGTAATGCATTGACATAAACACATTCATAAAGGTGGTAAAGTAAAACGTGTCCAATTTTGAATTCATCTGGTCAATGAAAGATTCATCTCGCCACACTCGCTCAACTGTTATAGTTGTCAGTGTGTCTGTGACAAAGTCGCACCATTCCAGCCCCATGATCATTTCTACGTTGATTTTTCAAATCCAATGTGCTTTTTCAAATCCAATGTGCTTTTTATTTTTTTATTTCAAAATGTTTTTATTGTTTTAATGCAGTAAAAAAACACAAAGTCACTTTACATTATGTCCAGGGCGTAATAAAATTAGACCACTTTGCGATAAACAAGTAAGTAGCGTTCTTCGTTTACAGAAAATAATATATCAATATATCAATGAAAACAAAGTAACCATATACAAAAACAAAAAAACAACCATGAAAAACACTAAACAATAAGAACAAATATACATTAAAATAAAATAAAATAAAATACATTCAAATAAAATTATAAATAAATAAATAAAAAACAATAAGGGCTAGCTTTCTATTCCTCTAAGGAATTTCCATCAAATACATCCTTATAATATTGCAAGAAGGGTTCCCACACGACTTGAAACTTCTGGTTCTGAACAGAACATCTAACATTTTCAAGCCGGAGAAAAGACATTGTATCACTGACCCAACGTGAATGTTTCGGAGGTACGGATGCCTTCCAGTTCGTCAGTATTAACCGGCATGCCAGGAGTGTGGAGAATGCTATCAACCTTGCTTGGGCTTTTGAAACAGTTGTCCTGTGTACCACTCCGAATATTGCGGTGATAGGGTCCGCTTCAATCCTTTTCTTACAAATAATAGTGAATGTATTAAAGATTTCCGACCACAATGTGTGTAAATTTGGGCACGACCAAAACATATGAGCCAGGGGCCTGATGACAGCGTGTGCATGTAGGATCTATGTTTGGATATATTCTTGCCAACCTAGTCCTAGACAAATGCAGACGATGGAATACCTTGAATTGTATCAGTCTATCGCGCACACAGAATGATGACGCATATATTATTTATAGACCTCTGCCAAATTTCGTCTGTTATTACAATGTTTAGGTCCTCCTCCCAGTTGGATTTAAGAGAAAGAAGTGACACAGTGTTAGTGGCTTGGATGAATCTATAGAGCTGCGATACACCACATACACCCCGGAGCCCAAGCCCCAGGCATTCGTCCAAAGGACACATGTCCGGCTTGAGAGGGAATATCGGGAACCTAGTACGCACAAAATCTCGTACTTGCAGGTATCTGAAAAAACTAGATCTCTGTAAATTAAATTGCCTGACTAAATGTTCGAAAGTGGAAAAATTGACATCTATAAACAGATCACCCACGCTTTTAATGCCATTTCGGTCCCATGCAATGAAGGCTGTGTCCAGTAAAGATGGTTTGAAAAGAATGTTTTTAACAAGGGGCATTGATATAAGAGGCTGTATATATTTAAAGTGCTTCCTAAATTGGGTCCAAATACGTAGACTGGCTTTAACTATAAGATTATCAGTGTGTACACCCACTGCCACCGGCAATGGGGCACACAAAAGGGAAGCCAAAGACGTTGATGGACAGGCGTGCTGTTCCATTACAGCCCAGCTTGGGCTATCATTACTCCTACTAATATTAAACCAAATGATAACTTTGGAAATGTTTGCAGCCCAATAATAATACAAAAAGTTTGGCAAACCCAATCCACCATTCTCCCTGCGCCTCTCAAGAACAGCTCTCCGTACTCGGGGTATAGTTTTATTCCAAATAAAGTTACTGATGTATCGGCCCAGTTCCTTAAAGAAAGACTTGGGTAAAAAAATAGGGACAGTTTGAAATAAATATAAAATCTTCGGTAAGATTACCAATTTACTGAATTAATACGCCCTGCCAAGGAGATTGGCAAAGAGGACCACCGATTAAGATCTTCCCTAATCTGTTCGAGTAGAGTTTTGAAATTAGCCTGAAACAGGTCTTTATAACTGCTGGTAACATTAACACCAAGATATGTCATAGGCCCATATGCATTTTTAAAAGGATACGATCTAAAAGAAAGCTTCTTCACCTGTTCATTTATCGGAAAAATTACACTTTTACTAGGATTAATCTTATAGCCAGATGATCTACTGAATTGTGAAATTATTTCAAGACATTTTAGAACTGAAGTATCGGGATCTGATATAAACAGTAACAGGTCGTCTGCATACAATGATACTTTATGTATCCCACCACCTCTTGAGATGCCCTGTGCATCCTCACTTACAGGGAATTTACACAGTAGGCGTAAACAGCGCGTACGCATTTACTGCGCGCTGTCTGCGCGTAACCTTTTTTTGGAGTATCTACACAGGCCGTGCGTGCGTCTTCTGATGCTCTCCCTGTGTAGTCTATGGAGCAGTGTAGAGGACAGTACGGGCCAGAGGACTGATGTAGAACAATACAAATCACATGCATGTGTTTGTCTTCATGGTCTCTGTGCGCTGGTTTGGCCAGACGCAAGACTTTATGAAAGAAAAAAAACGATGTCCAGAATCACTGTAAAACCTGCTGCTCCTCCTGCTGATGCTTAGACACAAGTGCTGTGTGTGTGCAGATGCGATCTAGAGCCAAGGACCGCTAGAAAAATCATGTTTTACATGAGATTTCAATGGGAGACGCGTTGGTGCGCGCACAAAATTAGAAATCCATCCTAAATTAGAGCGCAGCTTCGCGTCATACAACCGTCATAGGCGTGTATAACGCTAGAAGTGTAAATATCATCATAGGTTAACATGGAAAATGTTACGCGCGTCTGCTGCGCGTATAACGCGTACGTGCTGTAACGCGTGATGTGTAAATTAGCAGTGAGACGTAATGCTATTGCAAGCGCCTCTACTGCAAGGTCAAACAAAAGAGGGGACAGCGGGCAACCCTGGCTTGTCCCCCTTTGAAGTGTGAAATAAGCAGAATTAAAGTTGTTTGTCCTCACTCTTGCTTGAGGAGTTGCGTACAGAGTGTCAATCCAGGAGACAAAGGTAGTACCAAACCCAAATTTTGTCAAGGTTTTAAACAGGTGTTTATATTCAATTGAATCAAATGCTTTGTGGGCGTCTAATGAAAGGACTACTTCTGGGGGTCCATTGGTCTGTTTTGAATATATTATATTAAACAGGCGTCTCAGATTATGGAATGACTGCCTGCCCTTCACAAATCCTGTTTGATCTGGATGTATAATTTTTGGGATAATCAATTCCAGTCTAGTGGAAATAACTTTTGTGAGGATCTTATAATCACATGTGAGTAGGCTAATTGGACGATAAGACTCGCATTTACATGTATATTACCAAAAACATCTTCACTGCTAGAGCCGCCCGAGGTATATAAAGATGTATAAAAACTCTTAAACTGATCATTTATATCTTTAGGATCAGACTTCATTATTCCATCTGAGTCTTGGATTTCCGCAATAAAATTGGCAGAGGAATACTGACGTAGTTGGTGAGAAAGTAATCTACCTGCCCGTTCTCCATGTTCGTTACAGTTCTGTCTAGTTTTCAAAAACTTCTCACTAGCTTCCTTAGAAGCTAGAAGGTCAAATTCTGTCTGTAATGCTATTCTTGTTTTACGAAGATCAGATGTGGGTGAAGATGAGTGCTGCTGGTCGGTCTCCTTTATTAATTTAATTAGCTCAGTAAATCTTTTAGATCTAGTTCTGTTTAGGCGTGCAGTGTACTATTTGGCCCCTGATATACGCTTTTAATGTTTCCCATGAAGTGAAAACATCCGTATCTGGTAAACGATTAGTCGCAAGAAAAAAATCTATTTTTTTGCTATAAAATCCACAAAAGCTTCATCAGTTAACAAAGATGCGTTCAGTCAGAGGTGCCAGAGTTCTAAAGTAACAGGTGCTTGATCTGAAATTACTATACTTTCATAATCGCAAGACTTAACTGATGAAATTAAATTCTGGTCTAACAAGAAAAGGTCTATCCTTGAGTACGTCTGATGGACTGCAGAGAAAAAGGAGAACATTTTGGAATTGGGATTTTTAAATCTCCATGGATCAAAAACTCCGGCAGATTGACAGAAGGTATTTAGTACAGTAGCAGATTTGGTGAGAGGCGCTGTTGATATTCTGGATCGATCGAGTGATGGATTAAGAACTGTGTTAAGATCTCTTCCCATTATCAGGTGATGTGTGCCCAGCTCCGGGATACGACCCAGTAGTCTAAAAAAATTTGAGTCATCCCAGTTGGGAGCATACACACTAATCAAAACATCTGGCATATTGTATAGCCTTCTTTGTACAATAACAAAGCGGCCATTTTTATCTCCCGCCTGTTTAGTGTAAATTGTATATGTTTACCAATTAAAACAGCTGCCCCACGATATTTTGAATCTAATTCCGAGTGAAAGACCTGAGATATAGATCCTCTTTTTAAATTTGGAATGTCTTTAGTGCGAAGGTGCGTTTCCTGCAAAAAGGTTACATCTGCTTTAAGTTTGCCCAGATGTGAAAACACTTTACTCCGCTTCACCGGATGGTTAAGACCTCGCACATTCTAACTCACAAACTTAGTTGACGGTCTGATCATGAACCCATGAGACTTTGTAGAAACAGGATGTATTTGCTTGACAGCAAAATGGTGATTCGAGCCCTGCAAAAACATAAAAACAAAAAACAAAAAGAAAAATAGACTAAAACGTTGCAAAAAGAAAAAACAAACTTCCCCCCATGAACTTAACCCATTTCTGCCGGTCCCTCCCCAATTGAGAGACTGCACCCCCCTGCCTCACAGACCACTACCAAGCATTAGAACTAACTAAACACTAACTAGTGTGGCTGAGGCCCCACATAAACCTTAAACACAGAATTCTCAATTTAAACTATACTGATATATCAACAAGTAAACTCACCCCCAATAACCCACGTGCACATTGAACAGTACACATTCCCAGAGAGAATAATAATGAAAGTAAAATAATAATACCTAGATGAAAGGGATAACTGAAAATATTAAGCCATATAACCTTTTCAACTAAATGCAACATACCCAAAACAATATATATAAAAATAAGATGATGTATACTTTTAAGCACCAAACTTCACTTGACAGTAGCGCAATAAACCTTTGAACACATTGTCCCCAACTTAATGGACACAATGTTATGTGTGTCATCCCACATTGTGTACACTACCGCTCCAACAGTCCTCTTGCAAACGTTGTAGCTTTCATCGGGTCTGTAAACATCTTTTGTTCTCCATCTCCGGTCGTAATCTTCAGTTTCGCTGGATATAGAAGTCCGTATTTCACTCCTTCACACTGCCTCAGAAGTTGTTTTGCCTGGATGAATGCTGCTCTCTGTCGCGCTACGTTGTAGGTGTAATCCGGAAACACTCTGACAGTATCCCCGTCTCTTGGTAGTAGTGGCACTTTACGACAAAAACCCTTGGTGGATGGCCCTTGTCTGGGGTTTGCTGTAGCGTGCGGTGTGCCCGGTCTATGACAGGTGTAGTATCCAATTTGAACACGTATTGCAAAAGTTCCGCCACATAAGTACTAACTCTTGCTCCCGTTTCCCGGCCTTCTTTAAGCCCGAAAATGCGCAAATTGCATCTCCAGGATCTTGCTTCTAGGTCCTCCGTTTTCGCCGATAAGCCCTCCACCTCTTTCTTCAATCCAACAACTTGTTGCTCCAGATCATCCATCTTATTGGAATGCGTATTCACGGCCTCCTCCAGGCTAGCTGTGCGCTCATCTAGCATGCCAACTCTGTTGTTAGCCTGGTCAATGGACGCCATTAGCTCATCCCTCAGTCCGCTGATTTGCTTGGCCAGCTCATCTTTCTGCATCTCCGCTTTCTCCTCAATCTTGTTAACCAGATCAGTCCTCAAAGTGTCAATTGCTTGCAATATAGCGGACTGCCCCGAAATTTCCCCGGAATCATTAGCATTGCCTCCACCGGAGTTACTAGCATTACCTCCATCAGCGCCGTTAGCATTAGCTTTAGCTCTGGGTTTTGTCATGGTTGCGAGACGACAAAAGTGTCAATACATCCAAAACAATAAATAATTCCAACGTAGCAAAGTTACCCCAGCACTCGTGGCCCTTCACCGTTCATCAATTTCAACTTGTCGATTAGTTTTAAGGTAAATGTGGTAGCGCTCAAAAAACGTGGACTACATCGCTCCGAGGTCACACCGGAAGTCCCAATGCGCTTTTTTAATGCAGAGAAATCCATTGAATCCGATGCACTGCAAGCGCCAAGAAAAGCGCTTAGGGAGCGTCAACAAGTGTCCAGACCAGCTTTGTAAACGAACAATAGCTTTTACTGAAGCCATGTACATGCACTAAACTCTCAGACAATATAAATAATGACCATGTCTAACTGCTACAGACTTTGATTTCAACTTTTGTGAGTTAAAAAAAAAAAGAATACATATTGTGTTTGTCTTCATGGTCCCTGTGGCTGCTGTGGTCAGACGCCAGTCTTCATGAACTGCGTGAGGCGGAGAGACCCGCGCACGTGCGGCTGTTATGTGAGATGTCAGAGAAAATATAGTAATTTACAGACATTGCTTATCCCGTGTGAATGCACTGCAAGAGCTGCAATTACCAGGGGTACACAGGTTATACTAATCCCGTGCGAATAGGGCATTTTTTCCTTCTTAGCGTCCCAGGCATGTTTTTTCACGTTTTTTACAGTTTGTTTATACCAGGGATCGGCAACTCAAAAGGTTCAAAGAGCCATATTTGACAAAAAAACTAAAAACAACATCTGTCTGGAGCCGCAAAAAAATAAAACAGCTTTGTATAAAGCTTATATGAAGGTAACAGGGGCTGAAGCTGTATTAGCTACATTAGCTACATTAGCTACCTTAGCTACATTAGCTATATTAGCTACCTTAGCTACATTAGCTATATTACCCTAATATCTAAATGACAAAGTAAAGGCTACAAACACATAAAAACCATTCATGATTATCAAATGTGTATTTTATGAAGGTTATTTTGTGTTTTTATTATCAACACTTTTTTTGCTTTTGAATTCTATAAACTGTAACAAAAAGTATTCAGTGTAAATAAATTCAATGTTTTAAAATTCAGTGTCAAAATATTCAATGTTTTAAAATTCAGTGTCGAAAAATTTCATGTTTTAAAATTCAGTGTCGAAAAATTTGATGTTTTAAAATTCAGTGTCAAAATATTCAATGTTGAAAAAAATTCAGTGTCCAAAAATTCGTAGCATTTTTTTTTGCTGCTTGAAATGTCATGCTTTATTTCCGGGTAAATCAAGACAGAAGCAATCGATCAGCCAATCCTCCATAGATGTAGCCAGGGCCAGAACACGACTTTGGCTTTATCCGAATGTCCACATTATATCGTGCGGGACAATTGTGAGTGAGTGACTGAGTGAATGGACTCATTCTGATGGCGATTCGGACGTTGCACACTATTATCAGGCCGTGCTGTTGTACGTGAGCGTCCCGCTGTAGCGTGGATCACGGAGCGGAGAGAGGAGCGGCCATGACAAGGTAAAGGTAAAAGTTTAATTTACGTTTTAATTAGGACATAACATTTAATTGTAATAATGGGAAATAGCCCCCTTTTTGTCATATCAGTGGTCTGTTAGGTGATTAAACAGATTTTCTTTGGACTTTTCTAACCACGGGTGTAGAGCTGCGCTGATGCCCAGAATGGAGCGTCATGCGCTGGGAGTCATTTTGAGAGCTCCCTTATGCTAACAGTCTTAATTGTGGAAGTAATTATGAAAACCCAAAAAGGCGGCTTTTGTATCATACTTACTCTGTTACAACAATTGTTTTAAGAGTAATCATTAGTCTTAAAAATGTGATATTTAATGTAAATAAGGCATGTGTTTAGTGCGATTGATGGATTTGCTATGGCCCTCGTTTGTGCATCACTTTGTTGTTAAGTAATTTGTATTAAGTAAAAATGTGATAATGTGCATTTACTGATGACAGGGGGACATCTGTGAACATGAAGCTGGACAAAGAAGACGCGTGGACTTGAACTTACAGACCAGATTTAAGGTCATGAGTACTTACTTTTTGAGAACAAGCTCCTTGCCTCTTGAAATCCAACAGACCTGATCATGTCAGAATTAATGGCTTAAATGTATTTAAGATTAGAAGTACTTAAATAAAATCTTCGAAACATGTTTCTCACGGATTGTGTGGTTGGATAAAACAAACGCATACATCACTTTTCATTGCACACAAAGAACTAAATCATAATAATTTTATTTTATTCCAGGTTGTGATGAGTCCTCCATAGAAAACAGGCACACGTCCAGGCACCTGCTGTTGTTACTGTTGCTGCTGCATATGTCTTCAGAAAATGAGAGATGTGTTCTAACTACATGACTTGCAATTAATAAAACAAATGAACATATTGGTCGTTGTAGTTTATATCGTAATCCACAGAAGCTGGAGGTGATGGAAATGGGTGAAGAAATGATGGCCTCTGGAAGACAGCTGCCTCTGGAAAAGAAATTCACACAAAAAATCATTAATTAATCGGTTCTTCTGGGATTAAAATGGGCCTTTTGTTACAATCAGACATGTCGACATATATGTTCATATACATGTACTGTCCCAGTCAAATTAATTAATACAAATACACAGTAGTAGAGTAGAAACAGACGCTCTGAGGAGGAGCAGAAGTACGATGCCTTTACCAACACACACATGAACTTAACATGTCATATCAACAGTAAATGTAAATACATTGCCAGTCTTTAACAGGAGGCTGGTAGAGTGGGATTTACAAATATACTCAATTAAAACCATATCTATCAGTCTGATTCCTCTCTGTAGCATTAATATTGAATCAATGAGTTTGTTTTCTCCCTAAAGAACCAATCCTTCATTCCGTCTTGGTTTCACTAAGATGTCAAAATTTAAGAGTAAAGATAGAGTAATTATCGTCTGCTCTGTCTCTAAAACAGTGCACATTGAAATTGGGAACATAGTACATATGTCACACAAGAACCGCAAACCCCCATGTACTTGGCTTTCCTGCGGTTCATTTTAGCTTATAGCATTAGCGAAGATTAGCTTTGGGGAATCGCCAAAACATAGAAGCCACCTGCGCGGAGCTAGCTAATGATAAGCTAAGGTAAAAACATGTTCAGAAAGTACATACAGTAGTGGTTTGCGTGTTACATACCAACTATTGATGAGAAAACACACTTACTGGTTTGCTGTGGACGCCATGTTCAGATGAACAATGTCGTGTTCTGGCCCTGGCTACATCTATGGAGGATTGGCTGATCGATTGCTTTGTTCTTGATTTACCCAGAAATAAAGCATGACATTTCAAGCAGCGAAAAAAAAAAGCTACGAATTTTTGGACACTGAATTTGAAAACATTGAATTTTTTGACACTGAATTTGAAAACATTGAATATTTCGACACTGAATTTTAAAACATTGAATTTATTTACACTGAATACTTTTTTGTTACAGTTTATAGAATTCAAAAGCAAAAAAAAGTGTTGATAATAAAAACACAAAATAACCTTCATATATTTTCACTGCAGCGTGTCCTGGAGAGAATGACACACCACGTGACAGCTCTGCTCTAAGTTTAACTTCAATTTTTTGAAGTTAAACTTGTACAAATACATTAAATAAAACTGCTTTTTGGGCCCAAGTTCACCTGCATCACTGTCTGTTAATATTGATCACATCACAGGCTGAAGTTTGCTGGAGCTGAATGTCCTTAATGGCTTTTTCTTTCACTGTCTTTGCGAAGGTTTTTGAAGTCTGAAAATAGGTGCTCTGACTTTATGATGAATTAATCTTTCAGTGAACGGTGTTTAAAGCTTCATTGTTCCTCGTGTTGCAACAAAACTTTTCATTACATCGCAAACATGAAGCAGTCCTTCCTCATTGACTGAAAGCAAATGTTCATTCTCATTCTTAGTCCAGTCTAATCGACTCTTTCTCTCTGTATCTTTGGGATCCATGCGCACACACAGTCTATGATGCACACACGCCGGTTTGTTTACAGCAGCGGCCGCCTGGCACGGGCCGCGTCACAGGATATGACGCACTACGTTGACAAAAATGCTGAAATTGAATATTACTTATACACGTTTTTGCAGCATTTAAAAACTTTAAGAATGTTTTTCCTACTACAGAAACCACATTGAAACTAGAAATGAAATATAGCCCTCACGCTCCATTTTCAGACATTTTTGAAAAGGCTCCAGGAGCCACTTTAGGAGCACTAAAGTTTGCCGACCCCTGGTTTATACAGTATGTGGAAGCAAATACTGTAGAGGATCAGGATGTCTGCAGTTTCAACAATAAAATAAAGTGTAATAGTCTACATCACAAGAGAGTAATAAACATGTCTCAGAGTGAGGGAGGTGGACACAGACACTATTGTTTGTTACAGGGATGAGAATTGGTCAAAAATGTCTGAAATGCATATTGTCAGCCATTATGGCTCTAAATCTGTTTAATTTGTTCACAACATTTTACTTTTGGGCTCAAACATGAACTTTTAATGCAATGGAAAATTTAAGTACCCGAGCTTTAAAGGAGCCTTGCGGAGTTTGCCATTTTTGTGCTCACGAACCCCCCCTCTGGCCAGAGGTGTAACTGCAGCCTGAATGAGAGGCGCGTGCACGAGGAACAGAAACTAAACAACAGCTGATATGGTCCTGTCCTCAATAAGTTACAGATTTGCGGGGATGACTTCAACAGAGGTAAGACATGTTACTGTTTTGTATGATATTTAGACCAAATCAATGTGTATATTTTCCAAGATCTGATACTTCAGCAAATGTAAAGCGAAGTGAATTATCAAAAGCCTGAAGCCACATTATATTCACACAAATGAACATTTCAAAGGGGAACAAAAAAAGTGTCTATTATGTATATATAAACGTAAGCCTAACTGTAATAATACAATTCCACAGATAGAAATGCTTCCATGACAAGCCAAAATCATCTTTTCATTGGGACTGATAAGGTTAGCGTAGCATGAGACTTTTTGTAGTATATTTACTACTCATAAACATAAATCAGTGAAGTCACTCTTATTTTGCAGCCAAGACAAGCTAACATTAGCAACATTATTATTCCCATAGAAAATACAGCATAATTACCACTGTTACTGTTTTGTTTTTATTAGTGTTATTACTGACACTAGTCTGCTACTAATACGACACAAGTTGTCTGTAGGTATAAAACTATATCAACTGTTCTGATAAATTCAAAATATTTTTCGATGAAGTTGGTACAAAACACACATTCCAGAACAATGACATCTAAATCGTTTTGCTTTTCCTTCCAGGACTCCAGTCCAGTTGAATCTGTAGTTTCTGAGAGCAGTGACTTTGAATGGGGGAGAGGAGGAGGCAGACGAGCAGCAAGAAGATGAGGAAGAGGAGCAGCCAGAGGAGAGGCCAGGCTAGAATGAGAAGTGCAGGACATGTGGGTTATAAAGACGCCCCTTTATTCGTTCCACAGTAGGGAATTAAAACTAAAATGCAACTCATCACCACTTTAGAAATTAGTCTTTCTTTTATTTCAATGTTTGGGGGAGAAAAAAAAATATATTTGAAATAATCTAAATAAATGTGCTGTGTCCATCTTTGATTGCTGTCAGCCTCGGGGCGACGCGAACTGTTTTCTGCAGCGGTGTATTTATGGGTGCACAAATTACGCAGACCTGCATGGTCCTGTGCGCGTTTATGAACTTGGGTACATGGTCACGTTGCGGCTACGCGCTCACCGTGTTGTGTTGAGAGCGGTTCCCGGTCAGCGGTTCCTGCGTCCAGCACAGAGCCGCTGGATGCGGGAACACTGCGGCCGCTGAGGTGGTGGAATCCCGTTTGAGTACATACAGCAGGTACATCTCTCAACGGATTTACACTTTTCACAAACATGTTTTTTGTATGAGGCAGACAGACCGGCCCAAATATGGGCATCGGCCCTTCGGGCATTGAATGGTACGCCCGATGGCGAGTCCAGCCCTGAATTTGCGAGATTTCCACCCGCGGATACACACGTGCCAGTTGTATGGTGCTGAGATCGCCGACTTCTTCCTCCTTAATGGATTTTCCTGTGTTGTTTTGGACACATTTCGTCTCTGGGACATGTCCTGACGTTTCTATATGACGGAGAGATGAGAAAGGTGCAGGGCCGTGTTCAAACTCATTGTATTTGAATCCACTAATGCGCATCAGAAAGAAAATATAGAAACACTATTCCCATGCAAATAAATTGATGCTGTCCCTTACAGCTAACTTTGCTGCTTTGGTTATTTTGGAAACCTAAAAAATGAGCATGCTTCGTGTAAACTTTGATGATTACAGCCGAAAAAAAGAAGAGCATTTTGCACCATTAAATTAAAAAGCCTCTTCGAACAGCTGGCGGTTTGTTTGTATCCGAGCAAAGAACCGGAGGTGCTCCTTCGACGGAACTTTCTTTTTCTTTTTTTTATTTAATCAAAGCGTGCAAAAGACAAGTACATTTCTCAACAGTGTAAAGACGCAAAATGCACATTAATATAATATTATTGAACAAATAAAATAAAATACATGTACATACATACAGGGGTCTGCTAATCAACTACTTTAAAGGGTTTTATCAATGTGATTGTTCTAATCAATTTCTTATTTTTAAGTTTAAAATTTTCAATAGAGGCCAGATAGGTTTTTAGATCGGAAGCTTTAAAAGCAGAAAAGGAAGGTATATTTTCATTGTATTTAGTTTTATGGAATGGGTACTTTCCTAAGATCAGTATAAGATTTATAATATAGATTACATGAATCATTAAATCCTTTTTTGATCATTAAATATTAGTAAAATTTGAGAGTAAAACTCTTTTCACTTCCGGGTAATCAATTGACACCAAAAAATACAAATTAAAAAAGGTTATTTATTGCATTTTATAGTTCCCAAATCTGGTTATTACAATATACATGTCTTATAAGAAATGAAAAAATAAAATAAAAATTGTTATTTTTGTATATTTCCCTGTGCCTGCCCTGAAAGTGCAAAATAGTCCTTTTTTGGTTTTCCATTTCCCTTCAAAAATAGAAAATGTATTGAACGCAAAAGTACAACCATGGACACTGTACTGCAGCCAAATTTCAGGCAGAAAAAAACCCAATCAAAATTAAAATAAATATTATAAATATAGTTAATATAATGTTAACATAATTTCTAATTCTGAACGTATGGAGCCTGTCGTAATAGCTTTCAATGGTATGATATAAGCATATGTAAGTGACTGGAAGGCAGAACATTTCAATCCGTGGTCTCAGTGCTGCTCCGGTTAAATATTCACTGTCGGTTAAAGCCCTTTCTGACTTCACTTCCCATCGACCCTTTGTTTCAGGAAGCAGTGTCATCTTCACCAACCAATCAGCATCGCCGCTTCACATTCAAATCTACGAATTCAAATGTATCCAGCCAATGAGCGTGCTTGCTGCCACACCAGTAGCATTTTAAACTTCTCCCGGAGACTGTTGTCAAAAAGGACTGTCTCTCACCGCGGTTGCACGCGTCCACACGGGCTGGAAAGGACTTTTTGAATGTTGGCGAGCCTGTCTTATTGATTCAATAGTTTTTTTAAACGCGTCTGAATGAGACACCGTGATCTTTAATCTGTTTTTATGCCTTGGGAAGTGGTTTTGCCCATTTTCGTGTAACTCTTTAAGCTATAGACAAGCTTGCGTTCTGCCAGGCGTTAGGTAGTTATTGTAGCTTTGTAGTTGGAATTTAAGTTAAGTGCTTCTTTCGACATGAGCGCAGGCGTAGCGAAGCCCACTGCCGCGCATAGCGACCCCAAATCGGCCCCGTTGAAAGAGATCCCCGACATCCTGGTGGACAGCCGCACGTCGCGTAGGTACTCCCGGGGAAGATTTTTGGGTAAAGGGGGGTTCGCCAAATGCTTTGAGATCACGGACCTTGAGAGCAAGCAGGTGTTCGCAGGGAAAATTGTGCCCAAGGCCCTCATCCTCAAGCAGCACCAGCGTGAGAAAATGAGCTCCGAGATCTCTATCCACAAAAGTCTGGACCATGCCAACGTGGTAGGCTTCCACGGCTTCTTCGAGGACGACAACTTCGTGTTTGTGGTGCTGGAACTGTGTAGAAGAAGGGTGAGAGGTTTTGATTTTCCAACTGTCCAGACTTTAAATTTGTGGTAATATACTTCTGTATATGAGATGTCTGTTTTTACATTTTAAATGTGATTAACTGACTGCCATTATGTGTAAATTCCAATTTACTTTTCTTGTCTCATTATGTAAAATTCTCTAGTAAAAAGAATAAACACAGCCCCAATTCAATGGAACAAGCAGCAAGTCATTCAAACAAAGTGGCTTTTTTATTTCACGTGAGATAGTGTGCAATCTTCAATGTCAAAAGATTGGCCAAACACCTTTTTTTATTGAAAACACACATTTTCAGTGAAATAAAATCTGTTCAGATTCCCCTAAAATTAATTCAGTGTGAAATTGCATATCAAACTAGTTTATTTTGAGGACAATTTACAATGAGTCAAAATTCTTCCTGAACGTTCCTTAAGTTCTGTGTGGTGTTTGAAGCTGAATTAAAGGTGTGATCCTAGTGGTGCTAAACTGTCTCACACCTGTTCTTTACTTTGGGGGATACGTTAGCTTTTTTTGGCTCGTTCACCATGGAAACGGGGATGCTGACATGTTTACCATCGGGCAGTGGTAGGAAAGACCAGATTCTCAGGAGATAATGAGCAGCTTTCTCCTGTGTGCCAGAGCCACACAGGACCTTTTCTTATTCCATCTAAAAGGTGCTCACTCTGTTGTGTAGACTCTGAAATGCATGTTGTTCTTGGGTTGATGCAGCGTTTGAATTTTCAGTTCAGAGGAATGTTAAGAATTGTACACTATTTTGACCTAAAAACAAAGGCATGGTAATTGACCATTTACTGCATGCTCAGGCTGTGACTTTAGCTCAAACAATCTGAATTTAATTGTTTTTATTCATATTCAAATTTGTCCGGGCCTAGTGCATGCAGCTAATCAATGCTGTCAACCCCGGTTCTTTATCTAGATAGGATGATAAACAACCGTGTATTAACTGGCACCGGTAGTACGTCCACACTCCCAGTGCATATGGATATAAAAAAAATATTTGGACCAGTTCTATAACAAAATTATGTTCGAATTTCAAGCTGGATCAAATCAGAGGCTCATTTGGTGGTTTGAAATTTCGCTTAAAAAATGTATTTGTCTAGCTTTCCTAATGATTTTATCCCCAAAAGGATTTCAAATCAATGATAGTAAATTCAGTTTTTGGAGTTATAACCTTTTTAATGTCCAGATACTTCAATTGATACTTTCCTGTAAACACACCCTTGAAGTACTTGATTGGTGAAATATAAAATTAATGCGTGCCTTGGTGACATGTTTTGGCCCTAGTCTCTGCTGGAGCTGCACAAACGTCGTAAGGCCGTGACAGAACCTGAGGCCCGCTACTTCATGATGCAGCTGCTGAAGGGTGTCCAGTACCTACACAACAACCGCATCATTCACAGAGACTTGAAGCTGGGAAATATCTTCCTCAACGATGACATGAATCTTAAGATTGGTAAGGGATAATCTATGGACTGTACAAACTGGACTGTGGACTGTACACTTTTCCAAACTCTTTTCGGGATTACATTACATATCCTCACTACGATGTATTGAACAGAGCTATTAAGCTTGATTTCAAAACAAAAATTTGGACTTTATAAGGATCCCGACACATGCATGCATGAATGAATGTGCTGGGTTAGTGAAAAGGTTATGTGCGCATCAGTCAATCGTGGTTTAACATAAGTCACAGCTAACCTATGCATTAAGGGCACGGTCAAATAGTTTTTTTTACAAACTAACTTGGCCAAGTGGCCCGGATCGTCGCCACAGGGATTGCTTCACGGGAGAGCGGAGAAATGGATGAATGAGAATGAAAAGTGTGGCTTACGAGAAGAGCAGCCAGGCAGGCATGTTTGTGTGTTCTGGTGACAAAGTAAAGCTTTTGGGGGGGCTCATATGAAAGGTGTAACACAAGCAATGAAGAGTATAGAATGCTAAAGTACGCGACTAGTCACTGATCACATGGCACCTAAAGCCTAGATCTGTTCGCAAAGTGGGCCCACTTTAACCCGGCTTTTGGCCGTGCATGTGACTGCAGCCTAAAATGATGACACTGAGTCAAGAGGAACTATTTCTGCAATGAAGTGCGGTCACATGCACGACCTAAAGCGCGGTTAACGTGGCCCAGGCCTACTTCGCGATTTGATCCGGCCTTTAGCTGCTATCTGGCCGTGGTTCTGCAATCGTGTTTGGGAGAGTTGGGCCTGAGCACGGTTGTAAAGCCCAGATGAGGGGGATCAGGTGTGGTGGGGACGTGATATTGTGAGTCACATTACGTCTTTTGTGACGTGATTTTTCACACATGTCTCTCCATGCATTTGCATACTTTTGCATTCTATACTCCATTGCTTGTGTTACACCTTTCCCCAAGAGACACTTTAATTTTATCGCCATAACACACCAACATTCACATTCCTGCCTGTCTCCAGTCGGTCTGCTCATAGGCCACGTTTTTTATTTTAATTCTCATTCATTCATTTCTCAGCGCTCACTTCACTCCAAGCCACGCTCCCGTGTCTGCCGCGTGACCCCACACACTTTACCCACTAAGCTGCTGCACATCGGAGAAAGACATGTCTCCGAATCACATTGACTCTGATTGAATAAGAAGAGAAAAGTATCTGAAATGTTGCACAAGATTCTGTTTGGTATCTTGATCAAAAAGGTAATGAAACTCATGCCTCTTTTTTGTTGCTATAGGAATGCCAAGAACTCTCCATGTTGTCAAATGGAAAATTTATCCAATCTCCTCTGGAGTTGAACAATCATACATAATTGGGACATTTAAAGTTAGTCACAAAATATTGACTCATAATGCGAGTGAAACAATCAATTTACTAAATTGCAGTTAGTAATACATACAACTTTGTTTTGGCATCTCAATCAAAAAAGTTAATTGTATATTCATGCCCATTTACGCCCCTTATGTTGCTGTGGCAATGAAACCTATTTTCTTAATTTGTGAAAAGCAAAACTGACATAGTGAATCCCCATTGGCTCCAAAGCCGATAACTGAGTGAAGGTGCAATATCCCCTCATAATCAGTGGGTGTGTCAGGAATGAAGCAGACAGAGACGGATCGTGGTGCGCCAAACTCTGGAAGTTTATTTAAGTTTCTCAAGTTCCAGTGGTTTCCATTGTTTCTTTCTCTCAGACAAAATGGAGTACACAGTACACAGTTTATATAGTCATTGTCACGTCACACATCGAAAGACATACGTGTCACACAGAGACAGTGCACATCATAGTCAAAACATGGAGTCATCATCAGAGTCCTTGTACAGTCCTGCACGTAGGCCATATTGCTATCTAATACTAACAGGTGCAATATACATTATTGCACCCACTGCCTGAGTCACAGAGCCTGTGGCTTGTCAATGCGAGCCAAGCATGTTTTTTTCTGCTCATGACACTTGCAGTGATGCCAATTTCAATCAAAATGCAAATGTATTTTGCCATTTATATTTTTTACAATAATATGGGTATTTTCTTTGCTTTTTATTATTGTGGCTTTTTGAATTAAAAATAAATTGCCCTAAAATTCATTTCACAATTTGACTTCAAGTGTGATGCTGCTGCCCTGGGTGAAGGCATCACATATTTTTAGGAAAAAAAGAAGCTACTCATTTCCAATCGTTGCGTTGTGTACAGGGGACTTTGGACTGGCCACTAAGATAGAGTTTGACGGCGAGAGAAAGAAGACCCTGTGTGGGACTCCAAATTACATCGCACCCGAGGTGCTGTGCAAGAAGGGCCACAGCTACGAGGTGGATGTGTGGTCTCTGGGCTGCATATTGTAAGTGTAAAAACGCATGCGGCTTTCAGAGTTAGGTGCTGAAGCTCACCACCTCACTGCTCTCAGGTACACACTGCTGGTTGGCAAGCCCCCGTTCGAGACGTCCTGTCTGAAGGAGACCTACAACCGCATCAAGAAGAACAACTACAGCATCCCCTGGGTAACTGCCATTTAGTAGTAGATAATAATAATACATTTTATTCAAAAGCGCCTTTCAAAACACCCAAGGACAATGTACAAGACATAATAAAAACAGGGGCAACAGATACTTTGACCAGTGGTTACAATATAGAACTGGTCACACAACTTGAAACCCATTAGAATAGTGCAACAAAAATAATACCTCATACACTGCTGTTGTGGATGCTCAAAGTATTTTTGTGGGTAGAATTAAATCTCCATCCTGCGGCAAAAGTGTTCCTAGTTGTGAGCAGTGCCCAGCTTTCCTCTGAAACTTAGCCACCATCTATGCACCATCTTGTCCCCGAACATTGGTGTGAAGGATTTTTTTCCAACTTCAGTATAATGGTCTGATGGTCAAACATTAGTGCAGCTTTATTCATCAACATTATTCTCCCATGATAACAGATTGCATCACTGCTGAATAATCTGCATTTCTGATTCAGAAATAGTCATAGCACAGGCTTCTTTTATTTGGATGAAATAAGTCGCTGATCACTAACTTGATCTGCAGTCTGGGTAGGGCCATCGATGTGTTCCCCTATAGGGGCAGTGCGATGAGCCCAAAGGCGTCAGTCGCTATAGCAGACTGAAGTATGCTATGTTTTCCTTGATATGAGTCTCATTGTGTTTTGTGTGTTCTCACTCACTGAATCTTGTGTTTTCTGTTGCAGCATATCCACCCCGCAGCGTCCTCCCTGATCAAACGCATGCTGCACGCTGACCCCACACAGAGACCAACAGTGTCAGAGATGCTGAGTGACGAGTTCATGACCTCGGGCTACGCTCCCCTTCACCTGCCGACCACCTGCCTTACAGTGTCACCACGCTTCTCCATTGCCCCGTCTACCGCACCTGAGCAACACAGGCGGCCTCTCACCGCCATCAACAACAAGGGTAAGCACCAGCCTGAGCCATACATCCATGTGCCTTCTATCTAAATACTCAACAAAAATATGAACGCAACACTTTTTTTTTTGCTCCCATTTTCCATGAGATGGACTTAAATATCTAAAATTCATTCCAGATACACATGATTTGTGAACATTGTTCACAAATCTGATAGTGAGCACTTTGCTGAGATAATCCATCCCACCTCACAGGTGTGCTACATCAAGATTCTGATCTGACATCATGATTAGTACACAGATATGTCTTAGACTGTCCACAATTAAAGGCCACCCTGAAATGTGCAGTTCTGTCTCTCAGCCAAATGCCACAGATGTCACAAGCATTGAGGGAGTGTGCAATTCGGGCGTTCTGCTCTCCCAAAATTCCATCCACTGAGCGGCGCTGTGATCAAAAAATGACACCGTTTGTTGCCCAGTTCACTTCCGGTTGATTTCATACAATGGCGAATATGGCTCACGAAAACAACAAACGATTGACAGTGCCTGAATTGCGTGAAAGGTTGAAGCGAAAGGGTATTTGCAGTGTGGGAAAACGAAAGGAGGAATTGTTGTTGCTAGTTCAACGAGCGGATAGTGTTTATGAAGATTTAGAAGAAGATGACAGCGAGCAGAGTGAACGAAAACGGCTGTGTGTGCGAGTGACAGATGGTAACAATGAGAATGAAGTTCAGCTAAGAGGGAAGAATGTGAATTGGACGGATGATTTGCGCGATATGCCACTAGTTAGAGACGGGAATGTATTTGCATACAGAAAATGACGAAAACGCTCAACCATTTAGAGAAAATGCGCCGGGCAGAGAGAACCGGAAGTTGCGAAGGCAAGTGTTACCCATAATGCAACGCAAAATTCAGTCGCTCCCCCGCCCATCGGATGGAATTTTGGGAGAGCAGAACGCCCGAATTGGCATGCTTACAGCAGGAAGGTCAACCAGATCTGTTGCTTGTGCATTGAATGTTCATTTCTCCACCATAAGCAGTCTCCAAAGGCGTTTCAGAGAATATGGCAGTACATCCAACCGGCCTCACAACCACAGACCACGTGTAACCACACCAGCCAGGGGAAGCTCAACTGCATGCTCGTCGTCCTCATCGGGGTCTTTACCTGTCTCCAGCTCGTCGCTGTAACAGACTTGAGTGGGCAAATGCTCACATTCGATGGCGCGTTGGAGAGGTGTTCTCTTAACGAATGAATCTCGGTTTGCATTGTTCAGGGCAGATAACAGTGTGTGTGGCATCGTGTGGGTGAGCGCTTTGCTGATGTCAATGTTGTGGATCGAGTGGCCCATGGTGGTGGTGGGGTAATGGTATGGGCAGGCATCTGTTATGGTCCAAGAACACAGGTGCATTTTATTGATGGCTTTGTGAATGCACAGAGATAATGTGATGAGATCCTGAGGCCCATTGTTGTGCTATACAACCATGAATATCATGTTTCAGCAGATAATGCACAGCCCCATGTTGCAAAGATCTGTACACAATTCTTGTGTTCTCTGAGCATGTTTGGGATGTGCTTGACGGGTGTATACAACAGCGTGCACCAGTTCCCACTATGGATGTAAATCGGTGACCGTTTAACCGGTGGTTGACAGTCACAGCATTAACCGGTCAAAGCTGTCAGTTAAAAAAAAGAAAAGGAGAGGGGAGGTCTCTTAATAACGCTTTTTTAA
Source organism: Knipowitschia caucasica (assembly GCA_964034765.1). Taxonomy (NCBI): domain Eukaryota; kingdom Metazoa; phylum Chordata; class Actinopteri; order Gobiiformes; family Gobiidae; genus Knipowitschia; species Knipowitschia caucasica. The sequence continues at coordinate 11,882,230 of OZ035825.1, read as the reverse complement.
GCCCTATTTGCACAGTGTGACGAGCGGGTCCATCTCTAGCTGTGTGTGCCCACTCTCATGCCACACGCGCCACATATGCACACACTTGCACGCGCGCGCAAACACACACACACACACTTTCCCCCTCTCCATACGTAACATCCACACGCATCATCTCCCCCCTCTGTTACCGCCTGCTAGTTGCGCACTGGTGCGGGTCAGAACTACATCGGAGCTTACATTTACACACACATACATGTATTGTGTACACACATACCGGTCTGTCGCGCTCCTCTGTGTCTTGTCATTAGATCAGCTCCACACACATCACTTTTAAACTTTAGCGGAGACCTGTGAGACGCGGCTCGTCACTCGCTGCTCTGACCATGTGGACGTTCCGTCTTTTGCTAAAAAAATTTTTAACCCGCAGCACAGCAGAATGGGAAGATTAAAAAAGCAGTTCTCTGTGCGCAAAGGTGCTGAAGCTGTTGCGGGTTTTGGCGCCGCTGTCTCAGCTCTGATCCAGCAGAACGCAGAGCTGCACTTATGAGAAGTATGCGGCTCGAAATGGCTGTTATTTCTAAGAACGTGAAATATTTTTAACTACGCGGTTAACCGGTTTCAACCGGTTGATGAGGCTCGGTGGTCGGTCATGAAAATTCATAGTTTTTTTACATCCCTAGTTCCCACTGATATCCAGCAACTTCGCACAGCCTTTGAAGAGGAGTGGACCAACATTCCACAGGCCACAACTGACAATCTGATAAACTATGCAAAGATGTGTAGCACTGCATGAGGCAAATGGTGGTCAGACCAGATACTGACTGGTTCTGAGTCCCCAGACCAGAATAGAGCAAAATAATGCACATTTCAGGGTGGCCTTTTATTGTGGACAGTTTAAGGCACACCTGTGCGCTATTCATGTCAGATCAGCATCTTGATGTGGCACACCTGTGAGGTGGGATGGATTATCTCAGAAAAACAAAAGTGCTCATCAGCACACATTTGGTCAAATTTGTGAACAATTAGTTTGTGTAAGCTCTGTCGTACAGGGATTAATCAAAGCAAAGAAAGGTTTCTCACCCATCATCTGTACTTAGCAGGTTTTCCCTAAATTTCGTCCATAATCCAAATAACTTTTTTGAGAGAATTAAATCTCAGACCGTGCATTTATTTATATACTATGGTACCACACCCTAATCCTGAGGCTAACTCATTACAATCTAAGGTCCGTTTGATGTGGAAGGGAGCAGGTCTAACGATCCTAACTCATTAGCATGTCACAGGCCTATTGTCTGCTGAGATTGCTCGAGTGGAGTGCAGATTAGGGCTGGGATAAACGATTATTTTTTAAACGATTAATCTAGCGATTATTTTTTCGATGCATCGATTAATCTAACGATTATTTTTTTCGCTTCGATTCGATTTCGATTCTCGATTATCTCCCCATTAATTGACTAATATTGATGTATACATGTTGATTTAAATATTTTAATGAAAAAAACATGAATTCCTTCACAAAAAATATGTATTGCTTGCTCTTAAAATTAAAAAATAAGACATTCTTAGAGGTAGCATAAAACCTTAAAGCCTTGAAAACACAGCTTACTGAAAAAAGTGCATCTTATCATTCTTGAAACAAACATTTGATGCTTAGCATTCAATAAAAATATGAAAAAGTTCAGCCAAATACTTGTGTAGAGCAACTAAAAGAAAACAGTAACCAATGTAAACTTGAAGGCTTTAAGCTAAACAAAGAGTGCTTTTCCAGCAAAAACAGTGGGAGCCATCAGCCTGTCATGGCTACATAAGAGTGTAGAGTGGCCACAGGACGCGTCATCAGCCTACGTCAGCAGCCGCGGACTGCTATGAAAACATTAGCTTTGTGGTTTCACAGGCGCAGTTGACTGCTTAAACTAAACTTTGCACGAAACTTTGACTCTTAAAACCCACATGTGACAAAACGGAACCATCAACATATCGCCTCAAATTGCATTAAAAGTGACATTCGTGTCTGAATTCGTTCGTATTTTAACTTTTAAAGAAATTCACGGTCCGCCATCTTGGTTTGCTTCGGCTGCCGTGAGACGCGCATGCGCAGGTTTGCATTACATGATAAACAGCTGAGGCTGTGCATCTCTTCAAGACAGTGTATCTCAGCGTTACACCGGCTTGCACTTCTCTAACACGGCACTCGCATTGCTACCGCTCGCCGCCATCTTTGTTTTGTGTGTGACGCACCGACGCGCATATTATACGTCGGTGTATTTTTTGCGTCGACGTCACCGATTACGTCGACGCGTTGTCCCAGCCCTAGTGCAGATCTAACCACTCCTCATTTGCACTTCACTGACCTTATCTATAGTTAGGGCGTTGTTTTTAGGACGTCGTCATAGATGCGAGGCAAAATAATTATATTAATAATCATACATTAAAAATGTACATTAAAAATACAAGTGTTGTTTCTGTTCACATTGTAAAATATCAGTAAAGGGAAAAAAACCCTTCTGCTTGAAAATGTGTGTTTCACAAAAAGACTGTTTTCTCCATATCTTGGTCAGGAAATAGCATTTTGTGTGAAAGTTACCCATATTGTACTCTCCACTGCTTAAAAACTAAAAGGGGTAGAAACTTTTTGAAAAGGCAAGAGACCAAGCTTTCATTTGGTATGTTTCATACTTGTGTCAACCAAGGGCTCACAATTATGAGGTTTGGAAAAACACTAAAAATATCTAAAATCTCTGGCAGTATGAAGGATGCTGGTTTACATATGGCTGGCAAAATAATGTCTGTTTTGATTCGTTCACAAGATTTTAAGATGTCTGCGCTTTAATTTCAGGAGTTTTGGTTGCGCTTCAGTAGGAGACACGGAACATGGGTGTGCGTTCACTGAGCTGTTGTCAAAGCCACTGTCATTTGCAAAGCGGCCACAGCTGCCCTGGGGTCAGAGCGAAGGATGTGAATCCGGTTCAGAAATGGCATAATTAGGGCTGGGCGATAAAACGATAACGATATATATCGCGTTAGACTTGGTTCGATATCAATAGAGAATGGGGTCGATAGAATGTTCGATAGTTTAACTTAACTCCGTCAGGAAAAACAGGAAGAAAACACCGGAAGTAAAGCCGACTCATAAGCGCATGGCATTGTGGGGGATGTAGGCAGAGGCTTCTCGACCAATAACAGCCGAGCAGGAACCACAAAACTTTGTGGGAAATGCAAAAACAACAACAACCGCAGTGTGCGTAGCGTCCATGGATCTATAGCTCGTGTTTCAATGCCGTGTCAATGGTTATGCACGTACGTGCGCGGAATAACATGTGCGGCGGCAGAGGCAGTGGACAGAGACGATGTATTCGGCGAAAGCAAGAGATTAACTTTTTCCTCGGGAAGCATGTGCGGCACAGAGAGCCGCACGGAGCGGTCACGGGGACACAAGACTCTCAAACAGCTAAACCAGGAATAAAAAACCAGGACTAACCACGAGGGACACAGTGTGAACATATTCCTCCAGCCTCATCGCCCCGTGACTGTAAACAAGGCTGCTAAGGTTGGTTAGCCCACACAACAAATTTATTTATTTAGGTAAAAAAAAAAAAACTCGTTATCGACCGATATGAATGACTTATATCGTGATATAGTTTTCAGCCATATCGCCCAGCCCTAGGCATAATTCATTTCCAAAAACGTCTTTATCACTTTCACTTCTCACAAGCCACAATGCTCCTTGCTACCTGTTACATCCGGTGGTCGCGTCCAATTCATACGTTTTCAAAGAAATTATCTATCTGACTTAGATTTAGATAGACTTAATTGATCCACAAGGGAAATTGTGTTGTCACAGTAGCTTATGCTGCCACCTATTGATATGAAAAAATGTTACATGGTTACGCCACAGTTCAAAACCAGTCAGCACTTGTCAACATTCATTTTAGACAAAGTAGGCAAATTTCTCACGGCACACCAGACAATATCATACAGCACAGTGGTTGTTTAGGTAATTTTTTGCAGTGCATACTGAACCATCTTGTGCATCCTAAAGTGTAATTGAAGGATGTTAGTCGAAATCACGGGTGTACAAACGGGTCCAGAAAGGGCCACTGGTTTTATATTGGACCCAGTACCAGGGGAAAAAAAGCAACCTCCAAGCATTTCCTCAAGTGGGTTCAGCCTTAACCAGCTGCATGCTCTGCTGGATCTGATAGAAAACTTGCAGCCACAGCAGCCCTTTGTGGAGCGGTTTGGACACCCCTGGTCTAATCTTTATTTGAAAAAGTGCCCAGGCTTTTACAGCATAATTGGATGGATGGAACAAGACTTTTTTTTTTTGTTTGTTTTATTTGAAAAGTTTATTTCTACTAGTCTAGGTATTGGGCTTAAATCAATGGGGGCATATTTTGGACAGCATACCAACTAAGCTCCGACTTTGGAGCTTGAGCGGGGGAAGACAACCAGCAGTTCGTCGCATTAAAGTGTAGATTTAAACGCGGCGGCACGGTGGCTGAGTGGATAGCACTCTCGCCTCTCAGCAAGAAGGTCCTGGGTTCGAATCCCGGTCGGACCAGGGCCTTTCTGAGTGGAGTTTGCATGTTCTCCCCGTGTCTGCGTAGGTTTCCTCCGGGTGCTCCGGTTTCCCCTACCACTAAAAATATGTCCAATAGTTCTGGCATGCGCCTCCTGTACTGGCGACCCCGCTCCCATCTCTGTGTGGAGTGAGAGACAAATGCCCAAAATTAACAATTGTAAACCGCTTTGAGACTCAGATCTGCAGTGAAAAGGCGGTATATAAATAAAAACTTACTTACTTACTTAAAGAGAACTGAAAGATTTAATCTGAATCTTTTACACACAAAAAAGTATGACAAAATCCAACCTTTCTGATAGCTGTAGGTTCTCTGTCAGCTAAGGTCGAGCTGTTTTAGTGTGCATTAAGTTCTATGGGACATTTTCCTGAGTAGTTCATGTGAAATGTAGGCTGCAATACATTAATGAGGGCCCATTAATGTGTCGCTCCGCTCTTAGCAGCAGCTTTGGTCAGAACGCTCATGTGATACTCGGGTCCTGCAGAAGTAGAACCATTCTTTTATCACGCCTACAACACCTCGGCCTCTCTGGTGCTGTCCACAAATGGTTCACTTCTTATTTAACAGACAGATCCTTCATGGTAAGTTTGGATACCTGCTCCTCTCAGGTCCATAAAATCACATGTGGTGTGCCCCAGGGTTCCATTTTAGGTCCAGTCCTTTTTAACCTGTACATGCTCCCTCTTGGCGGTGTCATCAGGAGACATGGAATTGACTTCCACAGTTATGCAGATGATACACAGCTGTACATCTCCATGTCTCCTGACGACACCAGGCCAATGGATGCTCTTTTTAACTGCATTTTAGACCTGAAATCCTGGATGGCAGAAAACTTTCTCCAGCTCAACCAGGACAAAACTGAGGTTTTAGTCATCGGCCCTGAGGCCCAGAGAGAGAAACTTTTACCGAAACTCCAATCACACTCTTTTAATCCATCATCACAAGTGAAAAACCTGGGCGTAATCTTTGACTCTGAGCTGACTTTTATTCCTCACATCAAGAACATCACAAAAATAGGTTTTTATCATTTAAAGAACATCGCCAGAGTCCGCCCCATTCTCTCTCGGGCCAACACGGAGACGCTGATGCATGCTTTTATCACCAGTCGCATTGACTACTGCAGCCATTCCCAAACTCAGTAACACCGAGGCCCCCTTAAAAATCTGATGGGTCTGCGTGGCCCCCCAAAATAATAACCAAGAAGACAACATTAGGAATAGGCTCTTCTGGTTATTTTATTTTGGGGAAATAGCCTCTGCTACAAACATTTTAATACAAAAATGATTACAGTGGATTATTCAAGTCAAATAATGAACACAAATATTTTAATATTACAAACAAAACATTATAAATTTAACATTAAATAAAAATAATATATATTTTTTTTTATGACCTCCCGCGGCCCCCCTGCAGTACCCTCGCGGCCCACCAGGGGGGCCGCGGACCCCACTTTGGGAGACACTGGACTACTGTAATGCCCTGCTCTCTGGTCTTCCCAAAAAGAACATTTCAGGTTTACAATTACTTCAAAACTCGGCCGCACGTGTCCTGACTAAGACCAGGGGGCGGGACCACATTACACCGGTTTTAAAATCGCTGCATTGGCTCCCCGTGTGTTTCAGGATCGATTTTAAGGTTCTTTTAATGGTTTTTAAATGTCTTAATGGTCTTGGGCCTTCTTATCTTTCAGATTTGCTTTTATCCTATGAGCCTTCCCGGCCCCTGCGCTCCTCCGGCAGCAGACTCCTAACCATCCCCAAAGTCAGGACACACACTCACGGCGAGGCATCTTTCCAGCACTACGGCCCCCGTCTCTGGAACAGTCTGCCGGAGGAGCTCAGGGCCGCAGAGAACGTTCATATTTTTAAGAGTAGGCTCAAGACGCACCTTTTTAGAGCAGCTTTTGATTAGTATTTATTATCTATTATTGCTTTTTAGTACATCTATTTATGTTTTTAGACGGATTATATTTTTATTTATTTTTATTATTTACTATTTTTAATTATTTATTGTCTCTACCCATTTACTATTGTTATTATCAATATTAGGCAGCTGCCATTTTTCTTTTTATTTTCACATTTTATTGTTCTACTTTCTATTGTATTATTGTATTGTTTTAGTGTCCCCAGTGTTTCCTCTGGAGGAGCCCTCTGCACTGAGAGCTGGGGTCTGCTGTGGCTTCGGGGGACTGGCTCTTGGATCCGGTGGGGGTCTGGGGCCTCCTCTCTCCTCTGGGTCCTATGGGGTCTGAGTCCTGGGCCTGGTGGGGTCTGGGGCCCCTCTCTCCTCTGGGTCCTGTGTCGTTGCCTGTGGCTGCAGCCGGCTCTCTGCTCCTGGTGCAGATGGCTCCTTGGATGACGCTTCTTCAGCCGGTTACATCTGCTCCCAGCCCCATTTCTTTTTATTGTTTTACCTATTTTACCTGATATGACTTTATACTTGTGTATATGTGTGTGTGTGTGTGTGTATTGTATATATAATTATAAATGTGGTTTTGGGGGGTCTGTGGGGAGGAGGGTTTAGGGCTGGGCATGTTGGATTGTTTTTAACTAAACTGTAAAGCACTTTGTGTTACACTTTTTGTATGAAAAGCGCTTTATAAATAAAATTTGATTGATTGAACAGAGACTGATTTCTACCAGCTAACATGCTGTTGTTTGTGTTGCAGGATCAGAGAAGGTGGAGCTAAAGGAGGAGCAGCCGCAAAAGTAAGAGCAGCCCACTCTGCTACAACTGACACTAGCTTTGTCACAGAAGGCTCTGCGAGGACAAGCTCTGGTCAGAGGGACGTTTGTCAGCAGGGTATCTGAAGACCAGCTTTGGGTCAGGCGTAAAGTCGCTTTGCTCGTCACTATCGAAATGGGTTAGGGCAGGGGTGTCCAAACCGGACCGGTTTGGACACCCCTGCATTAGTCTGAACTTACTTGAGTGTAAGTGTGCTTGGTTTGAATGGACACCTGCTGCCACCACATGGCCCATTTGATCAGTAGTCCCCAATCCCCTTTTTAGAGCTGTGTCAAGCTGGTACAAAAATGCACGCTTTATTAAAGCAGAGGGATTCTCATCAAAGTCTAATGCACGTGTTTGGATTATAAAAGTTTATTATAAAAAGATAATCAAACATTTTGATCAATAAGATTATCTTGGATCGTTTCCAAAAGCACACTAACGAGCCACGGCACAATGGTTGAAAAACATTGCTTTAGAAGACCGGGTTGAGAATGATGGCATGTTCTGAAAGTGTTGTTGTCCTTAGGGAGTCAGAGCAGGATGATCACCTCAGAGACCTACTGCAGCAGATCATCGGCCTGATGTCTACCAAGCCCTCAGAGAGACCCAACATCCGCCAAGGTCTGTGCCTCTTTCGCAATGTTGCAAATGAGCAGAAAAAACATGCAGATTATTTCTGTAAAATGACATAAAATGTGCACTGCTAAATTGTCATGTGTATAATTAAGCAGAATTTATTGGTCACAGCTTTGGTTTGAGTAAACTAAAGAGTTTCTTGGATTTTTACTAAAGGAAAACAAACTTGTGTTTCAGAGGAGGCTGAGGACCCTGCCTGTATCCCCATTTTCTGGATCAGCAAATGGGTAGACTACTCTGACAAATATGGACTGGGTAAGTACACCGGCTCAGTCACATGAGCAGCTTCTGCCTGTTAAACGATCCCTTTTGTTAGATTTTACAGTTCAATTAGTCAACGTGCTATCCAAATAAAGTTGACTTGGGTGGCTCTTGTGCATACTGTAGTGTCTAAACAAGGTCTTTGCTGCCCCCTGCAGGTTACCAGCTGTGTGACAACAGTGTAGGCGTGCTGTTTAACGACTACACACGGCTCATCATGTACACTGACGGAGATAGTCTGCAGTACATAGACAAAACTGCTGCCGAATCTTATCTCAGCACGCGCTCCTACCCCTCCGCCCTCAACAAGAAGGTGTGTACACACTCTTACCCATTTTGTATGGACATTTATCAACACCTGTGTTTTTTTATTTGTTTGATTCTCTGATCTGTGTTGGTGATTTCAATGGTTTTGTCAAGTCCTCTGAGATGACTACTGTTGTGATTTAGGGAATACACTGAATTTAAGTTAATTGAACTGTACACACTCCTACCACTCTGCACTCGACACGGTCTACACTTAAAAGTGAATGGAGCCGGTACATACAATACATTAACACTTTCCTAATGTGCTTCAACTGTTAATACCCCTATTCATTATGAAGAGCCTCGTGTATAAATGAACGACTGGAGGCCTGTAGCTTATAAGAAGCAGATTCAATCTCAGTTTATGCAGCGTCAAGTTTATTTTTTGACGTAATTGACATTTTCTCTAAAGCAGTGGTTTGTTGTGTTGGGTCCAGTCCTGTCTCGGGTCATGATGTTAGTGTTGCCCTGTCCTCTCACCAGATCACACTGCTGAAGTACTTCCGTAACTACATGAGCGAGCACCTACTGAAAGCCGGAGCAAACATGGTCCGGCGGGATGGGGACGAGCTGGCCCGCATGCCCTACCTCTCCCTGTGGTTCCGAACAAAGAGCGCCATTGTGCTGCACCTCACCAATGGCACCGTGCAGATAAACTTCTTCCAGGTCAGTATCATGATAATGTTATTGATGGGACAAAATCAATTCAACTTTTTTTTTACCGTCTAGGATGTCAAATTCAAAACAACATGAATTAGGAAGACTTTCACATTTCTCAAACTGGACTGTTTCATCCAGTTCAATCCAAACAAATGTTGTACAAAATATCAGAATTTGAGAATTCATGTTAAATAGTTTTTTGGGACAAACTTATTCTATAAATCTATAACTTGCTAATGAGCACTTGACCTGTAGTTGACCAAAGACATTCCTGCTCAATTGATTCCGAGTTAGTTATCATTAGCTTTAAACCAGGGTTCACATAAACGCTGTTCCCATGGTTGTCCGCAGGGATCTACAATCTGTTTTGATCATAGATCTCAACTTACAGGACAAGAGCCCAATTATTTTGTGTATGAGCCAGAGAAGGAGGGACAAGGCTGGGTCTACTTTTTGTTAAAACCTTAGTGCCTTGTGTGGACGTATTACACAGCTACAGTTGTTATAGTTCAGTTGAGTACCCAAGTTTTAACATGGCTGAAAAAGAGTGTTCCAGAGCTGGGGAGTGGCTAAAGGCTCTACTCTCCATAGTGACTAGGCAGGCAGGAGCTGAGAGCGGTCAGGTGTGGAGGTTGGGAAAGCACTTTTCTTTGGGGAAAGTACTTGTTAAAATGATCCAGAAGGGATTGGAGATGGCCAGTAATTGACTCCCAGACAATGTCCTTGAAATTCGTTGAATTTGGCAAACATGTCAAATGGAGGGCTGGATAGAGCCCTCTATCCAGCCCTCCATTTTACGCACAAATGTTATCATTGAGAGACAGGATGGTTCTGTTCTTGCCCTGCAATGACATGTTCAGTCCATTTAGTTTTTCAAATATAGATGACAAATATGCCAGCTTTGTAACCCAGCCAGGATCAGTGAGGTGCTCTGCAAAGGAGATCTTTGTATGAGCTGAGTGATGAGACCTCAGTGACCAAACTGTTCAGCACGTTGCCCCGCGATAGCCAGCGGACTTCTATGTGGAGCAGCAAGCCCTGGTGCTCTGACCACATTTCATTGCAGAGAGTTGAAAATGGTCTTAAGTGGTTGTTATTTAATGTGATTGACCATTTTTACTGCAGTGTCAAGGACGTGTTTTAACTCGGTTCAGTGATTTTACTTGAGAGGGCTTCTCTGTGTATGATGCATGAGTAAATATGACATGTGGTGCCACTTGCAGGACCCTTATTTTTTCCAAGCAAATCCAGTTTGTTAATGTCCTCGCCAGTGCACGTTCCCTCCAGCTGCATGCAAAAAAGCATTTCCTTGCCAAGCTTTCCCGCAAATGTACCTATCTAAAACATAGAGCTGGGCGTTTTTGAAGACGTCGGTGGACTCGTCCAATTGTAAGGAATACTTCCCTCCCCACACTGCATCAATTAGTTGACGTTTGATGTTCAGTGCCATGTCACTGATGCGGCGGCCAAAAGTCCCGTCTGAAAGCGGCACCTGTTGGAGCTCCACGGCTTGTTTATCACCATGCTTAAGACGACTCATAGCTATTGCCGCTGGCTTGATAAAGTTTCACCTATCGTTTAGGGATTTTTAGTCAGTGATATTAAATATGCCACTTCTTGGGAAGCCATCTCAGCTTTAGGGGGATTGCTTGTGTAGTTAAGTGTTTTTTGCCCTCTTAACTCTCCCACTTTGGAACCACTGGTCTAGGCGGGAGGTGATGAGGCTGTGTAAGAGTATGGCAGTGGTGAGATGGGATAGAGAAGGCAGTCTGTGGACATTTGAGATGGAGTAGGCAATGTGAGTGATTATTTGTGCGGAGAAGGGGAGGGTGCTGTGATGGGTGACACCCAGACTTTCCCTGAGGAGAGAGGGAAATGGGGAACTGTCAATGGGAATGGAAAAATTGTTGATTTCAATAGCCACATATAAATGCTGTGACCAAAGACTTAAGCCTAGTGTATACTTGCGCAGAGCTTATGGTAGTGAACTTGACCAATGCAAGGATCACCACAACAACTTGTATAGCCACCCCTACTCCCTCAAATTTCTAACTACGCAGCCGGCCCCGCAGAAAAGGTCCACTGTGATTGTTCTTTTGCACTGTTTCTTCGCTTGTCTTTGTTTAAATCTGCACTTGTAGCTTATCACGGCTGTTGCATCCTGCACTTGTAAATAGTTAATGTTTAGTCTCAGATAATTACCACTTATTTTGCAGTTTGTGCACAAATACGCTTTAATAACTATCCAACAAGAACTGTCTTTATTCACAGCATCAGTTAAATGAGTTATGAAACAATTAGCCCTTAGAACTATCACATAAACCTACTCCTAGATACACATGTAATGAGCTCTGTTTTTGTTCTGAAGAGAAGAAAGTAGCTGGAGTAAATGGGACTGCTTTAGTGTCCCAGGCAACTCCTGTGAGATCGCCATCACGTGGTTGGGTGAGGGATTACAACATTCTCTTCAAAACTACGCAGGGGGGGTATGCACGAGTGTACAAGCAACTGGCTGCGTAGGGCCAGCACAACCGCTAACATAACCAACGGCGTGCAAGTATACACCGGCCTTTACAGCCCTTGTAACTAGGTGCAAAAGTGGAGTTGGACAGCTGGCTGCTGATTCGTTACATTTTTGTCAGGGGCCAAAATAAATTACTTTGACACCCCTGTACCAAGACAACAATGGTCCTTTTTCTGCCCCCCCAGGACCACACCAAGATGATATTATGCCCGCTGATGGGAGCAGTCTCCTACATCGATGAGAAGAAGGAATTCCGCACATACAAGCTGTCTCTTCTGCAAGAGTTTGGATGCAGTAAGGAGCTGGCCAGCCGCATCCGATATGCCAAGCTGATGGTAGAGAAGCTCCTGGACACAAAGCCAACGGATGCTGCACACTCGTAACGCACACAGAATGTGCAATTTTATACCAGACGAGTTGGTCCACTTTGGCCTGTTGCCATAACTACTGTTGTACTGTATCTTATGCTGTCAAAAGTGCAGAATACCAAATTCAATTTGATTTAAGCAGCTCATGATAATGGTCTAACTCAGATAGTGCACTTCTAAAATAAAAGATTTGGTCACACAAAATGATCAGAAGAATATACATAGTCCAGCTACGGTATTTAGTCACTGACAGGCCATTTTGTAAATAAATTGTGCTGACTTGTATTACGTGTGGCACTAAATGATTTTTATGCCTTCAACTCATGTTCTGTCTGTAGATTTGAAAGGTTTTTTATCATGTTTGTGTTTTTATGTGTTTAGGACGTCATCTGGACGTTGTAAAGATGCCAGATGTGTTTAAATAAAGATTCTGTTAATACCAGAGACACTGCAGTGCTTTTATTGGATTTTGTTGTACGTACAAGACTGTTGCATGAATACTTTAAAGAATAGATACATTTTTTCAATTCTATTGAAAGGGGTAACAAAATCTTTAAAGTGATTGTCTGTAACTAAATGAATTACAAATATTAGGAAATGTGTTAAATGGCCTCAAATGTTGATAGTTAAGTCCTGCCTTCCCTTCTCTTAGCTATAGTTCAGAATCCACGATGCCGTCTACGTTACCCATCGAGGCTTGCCAAGGGCTGTCAATCATCAGCGCTGATGCTCGTAGCTCCGCGCATGCTCAGTTGTTTTCGTGGAGTATCGCATCAAGCCTTTATAGGCTCTGGAACTACATGAAAACTGAACTGCGCTGAGTTACCCATTTATATACTGAACCTATATCCATAATCAGATCCTCTGCAGATGTGTTCTATAATGTGCAATTCATGATAGCTTGTTCCGGGTTTGCGGCGATCGCTTTTTTTGTGCATACAATTTTTTTTCATTAAAACGTTAATTCAGAAAACCTCTGTGCATGTGTATTAATAATGTATATGTATGTGTTCTGATTCACATTTAAAAGTGTTGCGGAAACTTAGGTGTAGACCAGGGGTCGGCAACGTTTGTGACATGGAGTGCCAGTTTGAAACTTTCTTCTCATCTAGTGGGTCATTACCATCGATAAACGCAAAGTTAAAATATGACACAAAATGCATAAACATTTCCAATATACCTGGAATTTTATTAACAATAACAGTATCTGTATTCAAAATAATTTAGCCACATCAACATTTCAAAGACTGAAAAACAGCTAGTGTAGCATATAACAATATTAAGTCCAGTAAACTGATTGTATTTGGGCTCGGACCAGAAGCTAGGATTCGGCTCACAGAGGGAGAGGTGTTTAAAATCACAGACAACAAAGACAGTGGTATGGTCCAGATGTGAATTATGTTAAAAGATAGATATTAGGGGTGCAACGGCTTGAAAAAAAATCACGGTTCGGATCGTATCTCTGTTCAGAGGCCACGTTTCGGTTCATTTTTTGGTTCATTTTTCAAAAACAAAAGTTTTGTCTATTTAATAAACACGGCTCATGTGGACTCGGCACCTGCAGGAGGATCAGTGAGGGGCTGATGCTCTGCGTACTGGGTGCAGCTCTGACTGCCACCCCCCTGACCCAGAAATGGATTGATTGATGGATGTCCAGTCCAGCCTCATTCACTGCATTTAATTAATTTTTGGCATCAGTTGTGACTGGAATATTAGTACTGGGCCTTTGTCTTCCATTCCTCCGCTGCTTGTGTCAGTACCTGTGCTGTGTGCCTGTACTGACACACTTGACTTTCGTAGAGGGGGCGTGTCTGTAGCGCCGGACTTTTCATCTCCCAGTCTGCTGTGATGAAGTGAGCAGTTATCGTAACATCTCATGGATTAACCGCTCATGGATCTATTATACTGTATGTTCCGCGGGACGTCCAAGCCTCAGTCGTGAGCGCAACTGAGGATACGCGGGAGAGTTGACTTTAGCCCGGTCTGACTGTGCATAAAGGAGCTGCTTAAATACCGCGACAATAAGCGGTCGTTGAGACGCTTTTTTTCACTCATGTCTTTCTTGTGCCAAAGTATTTACACATCGTGACAGTTTTGTCGACTCTTTAATCACCAGTATAGTTACAGTGAAGCCAAAATGCTCTCATATCGGGGATTTAAATTACGCGGGGCTTTCAAGTGTGTGGACTGAACAACATAGTGGGAGCGCACAACTTTTTTTTTCATAAATCAAACCGCGGATCACGTCTGTACGGAACCGAAGACGTTGATCCGAACGGATCACGGATCAGTGATAAACCGTTGCACCTCTAATAGATATTTACAAAGGCAGGGGATAGATTACACACACCCCACATTCACAATATTTACAAAAAATAATTGAACGGGTTTTGAGTGAGAGAGTCCGGTTGAGTTGGGTTTGGCAGGTTGGTTTGAAAAGGTGGAGCGTGTACTTTGTAGTAATCCAGTTCAGGTTATTGTCTCAGTTTGTGGTGTTGTGTCGGGGAGCAAAGACTGCTCGCCTCCTACCACACTGTAGGGTTGACAGTCTCTAGGTTTTCGGCCTGGGGCAGCTCGCCATCAGAAGTCCATATGGACGGACGGATCCAAGTAACCTGGCCTGCATGACAGGACCAATATAAATATCCAACAGTTTCATTTAGCAATATATCACTACTACAAAAATACATGTACATGTTCAATAAATATATACTCAATAATCAGAGTGCTCATTCTCACTTCATAATTCACCATCAATCCTCTGCACCATAAATCACAATGCAATTAATTCAGTTCAGTGCACATATCAAAAATATACAGTGGGGCAAAAAAGTATTTAGCCAGCCACCGATTGTGCAAGTTCTCCCACTTAGAAAAATGACAGAGGTCTGTAATTTTCATCATAGGTACACTTCAACTGTGAGACATTGTAGGATTTTTAAGGAATTTATTTGTAGATTATGGTGGAAAATAAGTATTTGGTAACTTCAAACAAGGAAGATCTCTGGCTCTCACAGACCTGTAACTTCTTCTTTAAGAAGCTCTTCTGTCCTCCACTCGTTTACCTGTTTGAACTCGTTATCTGTATAAGGAGCGTCTGTCCACAGCCAGTCAGACTCCAAACTCCACTATTGTCAAGACCAAAGAGCTGTCAAAGGACACCAGGAAAAGAATTGTAGACCTGCACCAGACTGGGAAGAGTGAATCTACAATAGGCAAGCAGCTTGTTGTGAACAAATCAACTGGGAGCAATTATCAGAAAATGGAAGACATACAAGACCACTGATAATCTCCCTCGATCTGGGGCTCCACGCAAGATCTCATCCCGTGGGGTCAAAATGATCATGAGAACGGTGATCAAAAATCCCAGAACCACACGGGGGGACCTGGTGAATGACCTGCAGAGAGCTGGGACCAAAGTAACAAACGTTACCATAAGTAACACACTACGACGACAGGGAATCAAATCCTGCAGTGCCAGACGTGTCCCCCTGCTGAAGCCAGTGCATGTCCAGGCCCGTCTGAAGTTTGCCAGAGAGCACATGGATGATACAGCAGAGGATCTGGAGAATGTCAAGGAGTGGCTCCGTAACAAGCATTTGAAAGTTCTGGAGTGGCCTAGCCAGTCTCCAGGCCTCAACCCCATTGAAAATCTGTGTTGCTCGGCGACAGCCCCGAAACATGGAGGAATGGGCCAAAATACCAGCTATTGTGTGTGCAAACCTGACCTATTGTAATTGTAAGACCTATTGTAATCGTTTGACCTCTGTTATTGCCAACAAAGGTTATATTACAAAGTATTGAGTTGAATTTTTGTTTTTGACCAAATACTTATTTTCCACCATAATTTACAAATAAATTCTTTAAAAATCCTACAATGTGAATTCCTGGATTTTTTTCCACATTCTGTCTCTCACAGTTGAAGTGTACCTATGATGAAAATTAGACCTCTGTCATTATTTTAAGTGGGAGAACTTGCACAATCAGTGACTGACTAAATACTTTTTTGCCCCACTGTATGTATTAATACTTTTGGTTCAAGAGCGCACAAGCAAATTTCAGGCTCTGGTAACCATACATGAGCACATGAAAAGGCATAGTCGGCTACACAGGGAATCAACATGATGAGAACAACATTAGAGTGTAACATCGCATCAGAGGCTAGCGCTAGCATTCTAGCTCTGTGCAGAACAAAAATACATAAACTCACCAGTTCCCTCTTTGATTTCACACACACAGTGTTGACAGCGTCTCCCAATGATTGTAGTAGACGCCTGCAGTGAATGGCACACCAGTTACTACTTTGAATGTGCAAAAAATAAGTTTAAAGAAGCTATACCCGATTTTTTTTCTAAGTAGTTCATACAAATGCTTTTTACTACATACAAGTTGTATCATAATACATCATTTAATTGAAAACTTGAGGTCATTGATTCAGCTGTGTAAAAATTACAAGCACTGAAAAGTGCTGAGTAGAGTCTCAAGCCTAGTTTATACTCGCGCGGCGCGGAGCTTAAGCCTAGTTTATACTCGCGCGGCGCGGAGCTTACGGAGGTGACGTGACGTCACTTGCTGTTGGTCACCGCAAGGCCCTTACGTCGCCTGCCCTGCAGCATCGAAATTTTCTAACTACGTAAGGGTCGCCGCAAGGAATCTCCGCTGTGATTGGTCCGTGTGTGTGTGTATTGGAAGGAAGCATGAAGCGGCTGCAGCAGGGACAATGGACGAGGCACTATGGAGCAGAGAGCTTTGTGCTTCGAAGGAAAAGCAGTTTGGGCTCAGAGCCTGATATACAGGAGACAGTGGACTATCTAACATATATATAACATATATCTAACTTATATCTAACATATATATAACTTATAAACTGTGCAGTCGTTTGTTTTGCACTGTTCCTGTCTTGTTTGAATCGTAGCTGCGTTTGTTGCTTTCCTCCTGCACTTTTAAATCGTTTATGTTTGTCTCAGATATTTACCACTATTATTGTTTTGCTGTTTGTGCTGAAAACTATTTAATAATAACTATGTTTCCAACAAGAACTGTGTCTTTATTCACAGCATCACAGTTGAAATGACTTATAAAATAATGAATCCATAAAACTATCACATAAACCTGCGGTAGAAACACGTGTAATGAGCTCAAACAGCTTTGTTTGCTATTGTTGTTCTGAAGAGGACAAAGTAGCAGCGTAAATGGGACCGCTCCTGTGTGATCGCCCTCATGTGGTTTGTTGTGGGATTACAACATTCTCCTCAAAACTCCGTAAGGGGAACGCGCCAGTATAACATCAATTGTGCTTACGTAGGTCCACCGCAACCGCTAACGTAAGCCACGCCGCGCAAGTATACACTAGGCTTTAGCGGGCCGTTTGTTCTCCTCCACTCACAGAACGAGCAGCGAACAGCCTGCGTCCTCTAGCCTCTACAGCGCTGCTTAAAGGACAACTCACCCTCAAATCCACTTTTTTTTGCCGATAAACTGTATAAATGAGTGTCCAATAGTGTTGTCTACATATCCTGGTCATATTTTTGTCACTTTGGTGCAAATTAGTTGAAAGTTAAACTTTCTGCCTAAAACCGTCTGTGAGGCGCCATCTGCTGGCGACCTGTATTACAACATTTGAATTTTGAATCTGGCGCCAACACTGGCGCAGCAGCCCCCTGCCCAGAGCAATGTAAACGGCCCAGTCTCGTTCACGCCCCCTTTAGTCCTCCAGGCTACGCCCATTTAGAGGAAGATTTGAACAGGAAATGTGAGTGACGTAAGCTCCGAGGAGCGGGGGTGAGAACCACTTTAAGGCTTCGATTTCATAATTCGAATATAATTCTTAAATAAATAAAAAATGTTTTTTGAATATATATATATATATATATATATATATATATATATATATATATTCAAACAAATATTAGACAGCCCTTATAATTCGAAATGTATTTAATGACTGCAAATAAAATAGTTAGCTCCCAAAGGTTTCACCGAGACGTGCTAGGCAGGTAATAGCTAAGCTAGCTAGCTGTTTCATGGTAACTTCCGAGTTTTTTGCGATTGCTTTTTGTCACAGTAAAACAGTATTTTTGTCATGAAAACGTTAACAGCAAATTCTGAAATCGTCCGTGCATGTGTGTAAAGCATGTATATGTATACTGTATTGTCCGATTGATGTTTAATGGTGTTGATTGATAGATATTTAGTTGTTTATTGAGTGTGGCTGGCTCCGCTAGCTTCTCTACACAGACAAGTGTGTAGTGACAGGCGCTGATAGCTTGTTGTTCTTGCGAAGTAATGGCAGTATTTTACACCTGAATTACAAACAGAGATTGCATTGGGGCTTCGATCATTATTGGTTTGAGAGTTCTGTTATCAAGAAAAAATGATCGGTAGAATTACATTCAAGTCAATGGAGTTCTGCTGCTTTGAGGCTGCTGCCTATTACAAATTATAATTAAATATTAGAATATATTCTAATGTTTTAAATTAATATATTTGGACTTTTGGAAATTAATATATTCTTTTACTTATATATTGTGTTAGCAGTGCGTTGCTTTAGTGCTATTTCATCAGTGATTGTTGCACAGCTTACAAGAAGTTGCGCTAATGCTAATGTTAGCATACATATCAGATCGCAAATAAAACTAGATGGCTCCGTGGGATGAGAGCGTAGGGGAAATGAGAAGCCATTGAGCGAATTGGGGGGCGGTGCTAAACATTCAAACATTGCAGAAACGGGTATAGCGCCTTTAAATTGCGCATACACCTGCAGCTCCTGGCTCCACCCACAGCTACACGTGTGTGTGAGGGAAGCAAGCAGCTTATCCCCGCGGTGGTGTCCGCTGGGTCCTAGCGCCGGTCATCAAAAAGTACTCAGACAAAGAGGGAGATGCTCTTATTTTTAAAACAGGACAGATACAGTGAGAATAATGCGGAGGTGCCGGCATGCCAGTGTTTATTCCGCGGCGTGCCACATGTGGCCCTAGGTTGGCGACCCCTGGTATATCTGATCCCAAATGGAAAAATCTGTCTCAGAACAGGCTTTTTGTGAATGTTGATGGTAAGCGTGCTTGAAGTAGCCCACATAGTGAAAGATGGGGGCTGCAACTCACCTGTCATCAACCAAACGTACAATTTTACCATTTTCAGAATTAAACATGTAAAACCCTATAACTCGAACCAGAATGTAACATGACTTACTTATTTTCTTTTTGGGTGTCCACTCAGAGTGGACGCCGCCTTCCTCCGACTGCACTCGCACTTTGTAGATTACCATATAATCTTCTATTAAGTTGCTCAGGTCACAAAAAGTCTTAGATATGTTTGTGCACTTCTTGACAGGTTTCCACTCGCCTGCAATGCTAATGGACAAAAAACCAGTTGATAAATACAGGTATCATTTAAAAAAGCAGTATTTCTTCTTTTAATGGCTCAACTTACCTTCCAAACTGAACATTGTACAGCACATCAGCGGAGGCACCAGTAGGTTCGGTCCAGAGTACAAAAACGTCTTCACGCAAAATATTCACTTGCAAATTCTCTGGTGTAGGCAATTTTTCACCTGTTGAGAAATTACAAATTAACAGTTAGAGTTACAATAGAAGTTTTTTAAAATCTTGACGTTCTTTCTGTGCTAAGCCTTTGGCAGAAATGGCAGATCAGATTCAGTTTATTTGCCGTTTGCAGTAAAAAAAACCACATTGGAATACATTAGCAAAAAGTCTCCAATGTGCACAGACAAATACAGACATAAAACAACATTAAAAGACAAAAATAAAACAAATAAAACAGTAAACAAATGTCACTGTGAAATCGATCGACTAAAACAGTTTCAAAACAAGTGCAAATCATTAAAGTGCTCTGTTCACACTGATAACAGCTTGTGGATAAAAACTGTTAGCGTAACGAGATATCCTGCATCTCAGAGAGCGATATCTTCTGCCAGAGGGAAGAAGCTGGAACATGGCTTTTCCAGGGTGGCCAGAAGAGTCATTGACAATCCTAAGAGCTTTATTTAAAAGTCTGGATTTATAAAGAACCTCCAGAACAGGAAGCTCACAGCCCACGGTCGTCTTTGCAGAGCGGAGCACCTTGTTTAAAGATCTCTTTTCTTTATCTGTGATGTTTCCAAACCACACAGACACAGAACCAACAAGTAAACTCTCAATGGTGCAGCGATAAAGGTTAATCAGAATCTTAGAGTTAGTGGTAAATTCTCTTAGTTTACGCAGAAAGTAGAGACGCTGACGAGCTTTCTTAACGACTCGGTCAGTGTTTTTAACCCATTTCAGGTCGTTAGACAGAGTTAAACCCAGAAACTTGCACTCCTCTACGATCTGCACCTGGGAGTTGTCGATTACAACAGGCAAATGAGAACTATTATAGACTAGTTCACATGTTTTCGATGCGTTCAACTGGAGGTTGTTAGTTTGACTCCACTGAACCACATTTTGTATCTCTGCTCTATAAGAGGATTCATCAGTGTCACTGATGAGACCGATGATGGTGGTGTCATCAGCATATTTGATGATCAGGTTCGAGTCAGAGGAGGACACACAATCGTGAGTGTACAAAGTAAAAAGCAAAGGACTCAAAATACATCCCTGAGGAGAACCAGTGCTCACAGAAACAACATCAGAAAAACAGTCATTGATTTTCACTCTCTGAGATCTGTCAATTAAAAAGCTAAAAATCCATTTACACATGGCAACACTTAAACCGAGAGACATGAGCTTTTCAATCAGTTTACCTGGGACAAGGCAGTTAAAAGCAGAGCTATAATCGATGAAAAGCATTCTCGCGACAGATTTACTAGTGTCCAAGTGACTGTAGACAGAGTTCAGAGCAAAGGAGATGGCATCCTCCACACTCCTGTTCTGTCTGTAAGCAAACTGGAGCGGGTCAACACTTACAGGGATCTGGCTCTTAATGAAGTCCAGCACAAGCCGCTCAAAAGTCTTCATAAGGACAGACGTGAGGGCCACAGGACGATAGTCATTCATGATGATGGTCGACTCTTTAAAGCAGTTCGGCACAGTACAGTTCCTTAGCGACAGGTTGAACATGTCTGTTAGCACAGGGGCAAGTTGCTCAGAGCACAGTTCCAGGACACGAGGAGGGATGCCGTCCGGGCCTGGGGCTTTCCGGACTATGGTCCTGGACAAGACACGCCTGACTTCCTCCTGAGTCACGGTGAAGACAACTTGATTGAGACAATCAGGGAATACAGTAGGACAGGCATCAGCGGATTCAAAGCGACAGTAGAACGTGTTCAGCTCGTTTGGCAGAGCTTGGCCGACAGATGCAGTTTTCCCAGCGCTAGGTTTCCACGATGTGATGGCTTTAATACCGTTCCACATGCGCCGAGGGTCATCTTCCTCAAAATAACTCTTTAACCTGTCCCCGTAACTGTGCTTTGCAGATTTAATAGAACGTTTCAATGAGTAACAGATAGATTATAAGCAACTGTATCATTTGATTGAAACGCCATCGCACGCTCATGAAGTTTCAGTTTCACTTCCGCGTTCATCCAAGGGTTTTGACTAAAATGTTCTTTAATGACCTTCTGTGGGACACAGCAGTCAATACAGGAGCGTATGTATCCAGACACCGCGTCACAGAATTCATTGACGTCCTCTGACTGAAACACAGACCAGTCCGTAGCATCAAAACAACCTTGTAGCTTCATGCTAGCCTCCTCAGACCAGCACTGCACAGTGCGAGAGGTTGGTTTATCAGGAAAGCAAGATCAGGAAAGTAACTGACATTGTGACATATTCATATCCATTAAAGGCACACAATTTCCTGAATCCAAAACCTGAAATATGTGTGTGTGTGTGTATATATAGTATTTTAACTATCTTCTGTAATTAATTACTACTGCCCACATCAAGCTAACTACACAGCACAGCATTTGATTAAATACATTCTATCAAACTGAAACCTGTACCTGTAACACAGCTCACACAGGCCACCATGAAGAGCAGCAAAGCAGTCGTTCTGCTCAGATCCATCTTTGTTCATTGGTCAGTGTTTGTCAGAGCTAGTCCCATAAAGACGCACTGGATCCGCCCTATTTTTTGGTTATTATAAACATTACTCATCTAGCTTTCCTTTCCCCTCCCCTCTGCTCTGATACATTTCCTGTCAATGACATGCTCTGTCCTGTCTCCTCTTCCTCTTTTGTGTTTTTTCCCCAGCGGCAACGAACACAAATCTTATGATGTCATACAACTTGCCACAAAGGCCTGGGTTTCATTTAAAAACAAAACTCATTAGCTTTGAAGGGTTAAGGATGATAATAATAATATAATAATAATAGGATTACAACCGTGAAATATCATTTTATTCATTATAATGATAAAGGCAATATAATGTTAGCCACTGTATTTACTAATTAGTCATAAAATAAGCATTGGTCGCTTTTAATGTTATGACCTTTTCTGTGAAGTCACAGATTGAAGAAACTGTGGTGTAAAAATACTTTGTCAGACTCATTTACCTTTTACAGACAAACATTGCCATTATATATTTTCTTGGACACAGCAGTGACTGTCCTCCGAACACATTCATCTGTGCACACTTAAGCCCTTATTCTTCTCCTTCATCTAACCCCTTTTCAAAACATGTGTTTTACGTGTTCTGAAATACACGTATTGTCTCCCAGCAGAGTGTGTGTGGAGTCAAGTGAAGCAGCAAGTGGCGTCTAGCAGCTCTTGCCGTACCGTGCAAAGGGGCGAATGCTGACGCTGCATCTTCATACAACCAATGGTGTAGGTTTGGTTCCAATCTTGGTGGGGACATTCACTACGACCTGAGTCTACACCCATTGACACGGGGTCCAGAGTTTCTCCCCCAGAATTTGTTGTGTAATCACACACTATATTTGCAATAGTGTGTTGCCTTCTATACTAAACTCAGCTGTAGACTGAATGAGAAGCAGTTAAGGATTTTTTCTAATAGTTAAAACAAAATCAATTGGATCAGAGCTTCTGAGTTTTGTGTTGCGTTCATTCTATACTGACTTAAACCTAATCCAAATCTACATAATAGCCCTCACCTGAGGCTCTAACAGTTCAGGAACTGCTCTCGATACTTGAAATAAATCATGCTCTGATCTTTCAATTTCCTATAATAAATAAAAACAGAGGAGAAAATATTGAATTAGAATCTACAGTGAGTATCTCACTACATTGTTTGACATATACGATCAATCTCTAAAAACAATTCATAGTCCCATGCATACCTACAAAATTCCAACCTCACCTGATGCACTGAAGGGCCTGTTGCTTCTACCTCAACATTCCCTATTTTGTTCTCTCTTGTTGGTTGAGTTTCCTATGTATGTTAACAGAAGATTAATCATCACAATTCATAATTTGCTATTACTTGTGCTTTCTCTTACTTACTTTCCAACTGTTAAAAAAGCTCCTGATATCTTTTATCTTTTTTGTGGAGGTGGCATTTTTTCTAAATTATATAAGAAGGTATAGAAAATCAAAAACAGACATTCATATACATGAACTGCAGAATCATTTATATAACTTGGCCAATGTCAAAAGTTACATAGTATTTCTCAATACAATGAGTTAACAAGAGTTTGGCAATAAGTAACAGTGTGGATTTTTCTATATTTTCTTTTTTTTATTCCACTCTCAACCCAAAAAGGCAAGTAATGACTCACAGGGCTCTCAAGTATGCAAAATAAAAACTTAAATGACCTGTTGTGGTGTGTTTTGCGCACAACCAGCATGCATCGTTAACGCAATGGAAAATTTACGTATCCAAGCTTTAATTTCGGGAGCGCTGGTTGCGCTTTGGGAAGAGTCAGGGGAGAGACATGTCAGAGACACAGGGGAGAAACGCGGGAGATACGAGGGAGACCTGCACTTGCAACATGGTTCTGTCTGCATATGGTCCGAGCTCGGTATGTTAGAGCTGTGCTTTCACTGAGCGCCGCGGCTGTCATTACAAAGCGGCAGCAGCTGCACCAGGACGTGCACATTCGAGTGCATCGCTTGAATGTGCTTAGAGCAAATAACAGCAAGTGCCCGCTGTCACACATTTCACAGAAATTACATTATCAGCAGATAAAGGTTGTAAATCGTGGATCCGTGGAATATTTTCATCCCTAGTTTATCCTGATTCACACAACACACCCGCTCATACATTTTGGATAGTAAGAGCACAACAAGTATTTTTTCAGCCTTTCAACCAACCTGTTTCTTTATTGGAGCCAGTTCTGTTCTGTCTCTGTATGCCGTGTGAGCTCCTCGGAACATTAAACAGTGCGCTGACAGATTAGAAATAACGTAAGTACTTTGAATGGTAATAGATCTACAGTACTTTCCTCTGATTACTCACGTGCTACAACGCTCAGGGAACGAAAAAAAACACTTGCTTCACGCTGGCTAACTTTTAAAAATTAAACAGTCGCTCAGTGCTTCAGTTTGGCGCTGAAGAAGACAGCCAATCACTGCAGAGAACGGAACGGGTCACGTGCTGCTGCTGCTGCTGCTGCTGTTGCTCTGGAGGCGAGGAGGAGGCGCGACGTGTGCACAAACGGAAGACATGTGTCCCGGACCGTCCGGGTCACGGGACATCATGTCATTTTGGTGGGGACTATTTAGTCCTCACCAAATATTGGTGGGGACATGTCCCCATGGTCCCCACGCAAACCTACGCCCTTGCATACAACCCTGATGGGAGAAACACTAAATACATTTAAATATGAAGCCAACTTTTAATTTCCACTTGTTTAGACGATGTTGAGCTCTGTTAGTCAAACAATGAGACTGGTTTGTTAAATGTGGGAATTCAAGTTCTTTTCAAATTATTTCTTGTGTTGTATTTCTTGTGTTGACTTATAATATTGACAAATATGTGAACCAAATTGGTCACTCTCCGCGACATCTTGCATTCACCATTATTAAAGCAACAGGCCCTACGCCAGTCAGCACCCACTACTTACTGCAATGTTTTCCTGTTTTTGTGTTGTGCTGCAGGGGGGGACCTGCGTTTGGGAGAATAATCAGACTTCTCAGTTCGACTGTTCTAATGTGAGTTGCGTTTAATGTGACTTAAGCGTGACAAACTTTTTAACTGGCTATATTACAGTATTTCATTTACAGATTGAAGGAGTAAAGTGAATTTGTCACATATTTCTCATCAAAACCACTCCCACTGGACTGTGACGCCTTCAACTTGTTGCCACTGTGTGATATTGTTTGCCCATAGATTAAAAGTCAAACTTGAACAATCGAATTTGATATCACTGTTTCTGTTCTGTGTTTGCCCAGGAGCCCAGCTGGTGTTATTTGAGCATTTGCGATGAAACTGACCTCGTCCATCTATTGGTTATACAAGGAACCAGTCAGACAGGTAGGAAACTTACAGGACACACCCATCACTGTGAGGAGAAGAATGAAGAATGAAAGAGGATGGAGGGGGAGGGGTTTTATGGTGAAGGAGGAGGGGCGAGAGGCACCTGCTGATGCTTGAGTTGGTGACTGTGGATGAGTGCAGAGGACAGAAGAGTGTGGAGTGGCCATCCCTAGTGCCAGCATGACCCAGCTTCTGATCCAGTGTATGTAGAAGACTGCTCCTTCCACTGCCCTCCTCTGCTGTCCCATGGCAAAGAATGACCAGGCCAGGTAAGGTGTTGGGTTTTTCACTCTTTAAATTGAGCCTCGCAAATTCAAGTCACTTTTACGTCCAAGATATTTCATGTATAAAGTTTGATCTGTATTTATGAACTAACATTTGATTGATTGATTTGTAATGATTCAAATCTTAATATTGTCAATTCTATCTATTTTTGTATAGCCCTAAATCACAACAGCAGTTTTCGCAAAGGACTTAACAAAATAGATGAATTTGCCAACACAGATCAGAGAATCAAATAGTAGTTTTCTTTATAAGTTTTTTTTTAGTTTTTTTTTTTAGCATTGTAATGGAGAAACTTATCATTTTATATGACAAAGCCAATTGACCTTTTGAATGTCATATAACCTCTTAATTTTACTGTACTTTTCCATTATAAAAATGGACAATGCTGACAGGCAGACTCTGATAACTAATCCAAATGCCTTCTACAGTGAAATATGATCAACTATAACTATTTTACCTGCAGTGGAGGGGCGGTGGCGCCAACAGATAAATTCCTTTTGTTATATGGACAATAGATTTCTTCACTTTTCTCTTTTTTGAAAATGGGTCAGAAGTATCATGTGTCTTACTGTAAAATTAACCACAAAATTGGATATAAACAATATTACTTTACATGGTATCACATAAACTATACAATTCTTAACATTAAGAGTAGAAAACAGTGTTCTTCTAATATGAGTGGAGAATCGAAAGAACTAAAACCAATTGTTCACAGACCAATTCGGGTACATAACTTCCTCTAAATTATGATACAAGTACTGCAATCGGTATGTGTTTTCAAAGTGAGCGAACCAGTTTAAACTAATTAAATAGGTCTTAGAAAATGTAGATACGATTAGAAGCTTGATATGATATGAAATGTGAGACAGTTTATAACTTGGAATAAAATGCTAGTTAGATTAAACAAGGAAATATTTACTCTATTTTCAAATAGTTTAATATTTTGGTATAGCAGACTCTTCGTCCTGAGAAGACTGAGGTCCTTTGATGTGAGCAGTCAGATGTTGCACATATTTTTCCAGCTTGTTGTAGCTATTGCCGTGTTCTTTGGGGGCGCGTATTGGGGCGGCAGTCTGATCAGGAAATGTGTCTTTGTGATGGGGAAAAGTGTGGACTCTGTGGGAGCTGTGCTGGAGAGAAGGATGAGGGCTCTACTGCAGGGCATCCTGGGTAACTCCAGACACCCTCTGCATGACACTATGGCCGCTCAGAGGAGTAATCAAAGCATATATAACAGGCTTATATATCACTGCGCTGCCGAACGGAACTTTTTAAAAGATCCTTACTACAGATGAGTTAAAAATATGCACTATTGTTAGGTAGTTGTTTAGAAATGTTGTTAGTTAGTTAGAAATGTTTAAATTGAATGTACTTACATATTTATATGGATGTGTTTTCTGCTGCTTGACACCTGAATTTCTCCTACGGGGATCAATAGAGTATCTATTTATCTATTATTACTTTTGTCTTTCAGAATGACCTCCCTCCTCCTCCTTATTTCCCATCCATATATCCCCGCTGCCCCCCAGTGCCCATGGAGATCTGGTGTATGGTTTAACACCTCCCTCTCAGCCCCACTACATACCACAGTATCCACCTGTTGTGATTTTGCCTCAGGTCTCTCAACCATTGCGTAAGTACTTTTTCTTAAGATAGCTGTTGTTAAAGTGTAATCATTCACATTGGATTTATCTTCTTAGCTCTAAAAAGAAGAAGCCGTTGTGGGAACAATGCTCAGTGTTATGGAGGAACTGGGGGAATTCTACTGGTGCTCGGTCTCCTGGCACTGGCCATATTGCTTGGAGGTAATTTCAATGCAAACATACTGTATATTATATGCCAACTTTTGTTTATTTGTTTGAGACAGTGCATATCAATAAACATACATATTTAGAACATTTATGTAAACAGATGTTTGACAAATGGTTAATTTCCATCTGCTGTCCCAATATAGTTTGCAATCCTGCACAGCCCACAGTCCATGCATTCATAATCCACCAAGAGTCCACATCATTGCACACACACACCGTTATTGTATTTACCCCATATTGTACACATTTAAGGGCGGCAGTAGCTCAGTTGGTAGAGCGTTGGCCTTTGAGCCAGAAGTTCGTGGGTTCAAGCCCCGCTCAGGACTTTCACCATCGACTCCTACTGACTACTGTCGTTGTGTCCTTGGCAAGACACTTAACCTCTGGGAACACCAGCCACAGTGGGGCGGCTGCGGCTGTAAAGTGCCAAACTGCCGTTGTGTCCTTAGGCAAGACACTTCACCCCCATTGCCTAGAATGAGTCTGGTGTGTGTGTGAATGGTTGGTGGTGGTCGGAGGGGCCGATGGCACATACTGGTTGCCTCGCTTCTGTCAGTGTGCCCCAGGGCAGCTGTGGCTACTGTAGTAGTTTATCACCACCGTGTATGGAGTGAATGAATAATGACACATGTGAAGCGTCTTTGAGTATCCAGAAAAGCGCTATATAAAACCGATGCATTATTATTATTATTATTATCCCATCATTGCACACATACAATTATGCACACATTCTGGAATAAAAATGTAGTTGAAACTTCAGGAACAAGTCTGTGGTAATTATTTACTTGAAATTACCACTAGATGTTGCCAAAGCTAATCTATACTTGTGTTAACAAATTGTCTTTTAATTCCTATTGCAGTAGGGTATGGCACTACGATAGCGTCAATATACAACCATACAGAAGATTTATATTCTGAATATGACGATGACAATTCAGTCTCTATACAAACACATGACATTTGCCCCAACATCTACTGTGACGGCATAAAGGATTGTGTTCATGGCACTGATGAATCTATATGTAGTAAGTAATAATGTATTTTTATGGATAATATATGTTTGTTATTGTTGTTGTTTTTTGGAGTTATACTTTCCTTATCACAGCTGAATGTATCTTAATCTGATTGTTTTTAGTCAGACTTCTTACTGGCTGTTTTCAAAACAAGGTCAAAACAGCGGAGGATGGCTGTTTCTTACCAGTTTGCTCCAGTAACTGGAACAAAACTTATTCTGATCAGACCTGTGCGCAGCTTGGTTTTGAAAGGTAAATGTCTAATTCACTTTTGCATGTATTTCATGCTTTAAGGAATGCATTTGACCAATAATTCACCATTTAATTTATATAATTTAGCATAATGTAAAATTTTCTTTCCAGTTCTTATGAGACCGAAATACAATCAGGGTACACATCAAAGGGTCTGACAATCACCTCATGAGGGACCGTTCAGTTTATCCAGGGTTCAGCCAGTGTCATGTATGTGTTCATTTTATTTCTAAGAATATTATTGGTGTGTATGATGTCTAATTGTTTTGTAATCATGGCTCATCTATTTCTAGTCCTGAGTGTCCAGACGAACAGACTGTCTCCCTGCAGTGTATAGGTCAGAAGACTCCACTTTTATTTATTTGAATTAGGACCTAATACCATCATCAATGGGTTGGCAAACAGGTTTAATATAAATCCACTGGAATTCGTTCAATGGCTAAATGTCATCTAATATCCAAAGGCAGATACAAAAAGGTTAAAAACCTGACGACCAAAGACTGTGGATCCAATGGACAAACTGAAGTTCATAAATGGGAGCATGAACTTCAGATTATCCTAACACTTTTAGTGAACAATTCAAAATGGTATGCTTACTCACTATGTTGCAATAGTTTTTGTGTCTACATGTTTTTGTGTTTTCCTCAATGGAGACATGAGTGGAGTCAAAGTGCTCTTGAGTGAGACCACGTTATCACAGTGCATACCTTTGCTCACTCTGCTGAAATTGAGTTACTCACTTTTTGTGTTTAGTTCAGGTTTGATTTGATGAAATATATGTATACCTCTTTTTGAGGTATTTCTTCATCTATTATTGTTTTCAGAGTGCGGTCAGCAGAAGTCTGTTGCACGGATCATAGACGGAGAACTGTCTAAACCAGGCGAGTGGCCCTGGCAAGTCTTTCTGCGTTATCAAAACTCACATGTTTGTGGAGGAGTTCTTATTTCTCGGAATTTTGTGCTGACTGCTGCTCACTGTTTCTTGGGGTGAATAGACACAAGTTACGACTTATGATTTATGACTTAAATATCTGATTACTTCAACCCCTCTCTAACTACTGTTTCATTACAGAACTGAGCCCAGTCCAGTTGCGAGCAAGTGGAAAGTCTATGGTGGAGTAGTGTCCCTCGATGCTCTTCAACAACCATATGAAGTCGCCAAGATAATACTCAGTGAGGACTACGACAACTCTACCAACAATCAGGACATTGCTCTGATCAAGCTTGAGTGTAGAGCACACTGACAATGTGTCTCCTGAACAGATTTTGCCATAAATAATCCAAGGGATGTAAATGTGAAGATCATTGACACAGAGGTGTGCAACACTCCTGGATCCTACAGTGGGAGTGTCACTAAGTACATGCTGTGTGCGGGACACATGGAGGGAGGAAAAGATTCCTGCCAGGTGAGCAGTGGAATAAATCTCAGACTCATCCACATGAGAGAGATGAGACTCCAGAGATTTGAATAAAAACTGAGAGATGCTTTAGATAACATAATCAACTCTTCAAGAATAGTGGTAGAACTTTTGCAAACTACTATTCATTACA
Organism: Knipowitschia caucasica; assembly: GCA_964034765.1. Classification (NCBI taxonomy): domain Eukaryota; kingdom Metazoa; phylum Chordata; class Actinopteri; order Gobiiformes; family Gobiidae; genus Knipowitschia; species Knipowitschia caucasica. The sequence goes on along the minus strand of OZ035825.1, from coordinate 11,851,897 downwards.
ATGAGACGCAGAGATATTACGCAGAAAAGTTTTACGTGTTTTTCTTCTTCTTTATAGGGTGACAGTGGTGGGCTTTTGGTGTGTGAAAATAATGGGGTTTGGACTTTGGCTGGAATTACAAGTTGGGGATCAGGTTGTGGCGATAGGAATAGACCCGGTGTCTACACTAGAGTGACCAGTGTTCTCCCATGGATCTACAGCAAGATGATGGTATGAGGCTATGGGCCAAATACATTTAAACTCACATTTGTTCTTCTGAGTTTCATGTTTTATTGTCTGTTTTGATTTACAGCAAGAAATGTCGTGAGACCCTGATTCATGGCTTTTACTGCACTATAAACTAAAATTATTATATGGGAACCTCATACACTGTACGGTACTTCTTATAGGAACATTTTTATTTCATCAAATCATGTGACCTTCCATTTTAGTTGTTATTCTAATTTTATCATATTGTGTTATTTTGAGTGTATACCTTTCAGTTTACATTCATCAAGGCACTCACTAATATTTATCATACAACTTATTCTGCCTGATTCAAAATTCTAAATGAATAATTGAAAGCGGGCTTTAAATACGTTAGGATCAGTTCTTCTGAGCAAATCTAAACCACTTTATTATATCCGCTGTGAATGAAAGAGTAACCCATGGGTCAGTCAGGAACCAATGTTTAGGGAATTAATGCACCTAGACTTTATATGGTTTGTTAAGGTCTTGATGTATATATTTTTTCATATTTATAATTCAATAGTTGTATATGTGTGTTGAAGTGACAATAAACTGATCCCATAAAAATAAATGTCACACATGATCTCCACACTCACTACTTCACAGGCTAAATAAATATGCTTACAGATTATTTAATTCCTTTTTTTTTATTTTCATCCCTTTATTTATCAATTTCTGGGTCAGGTGGGTGGCAATCAGAACTGCTACCCAATTCGCAGTGCACCAGTCCCTCGCTTATTCTCCTGCAGGTTGTGGGTCCACAGGAAGATGGCTGCTCCTTCATCGAAGATACAGAATTGGTGTTTTAGTGGAGGCTTGGCAAAGTGGTGTTAAGTGTCTTTCCCAGGGACAGCAGACATCAGTGGGAGCAGATGACATGGGTTGTGGGGGACCATGACCATAAGTTCATGGGTTTTGAGGATTTTCCCTGATTTTTAAGACCCACAGAAAATTGTGAATGATGAAATCTGAAACTAGATTCTGAACGACTGGACTGACAACTTTCATCATCAAAATAAGTTTATTTCTTGCTTCTTTCATTTTCCTGTAATCCCAAGTCAAGTAGAGAGAAGTTTGAATGAAATCACCAGACAAAAAGATGTCAATAGCAGGTAACAAGCTTGTGGATGGCATAAATCTATTGGTTGTAGCATGATACAAATAAAATCTATTCACGTTAGTTATGATCAAGTGATGTTTTAAACCATACATGGAACATGTTAGTTTAATTTATCCACCCACAAGACTATTCAAAACCCCTATAGGTGATGATTTTTGGATCTGATGGGGGTCAGGGAGTCTCCTCTCTCTGTATACCCACTAAACATCCGACGTCCACTCAACCTCCAGATCACGTCAATATCGCGTCGGTCGGTCGTGACCTTTTATTCACGTCCAAACGACGTCTGTGTAGGGTGTGCATCTGGACGTAAAACAATGACCTACCATAGACGTGGATATGACGTCCAATCCCGACCTCCCCTAGACGTAGAAAACAGGTCATCGGCCGACCGACGCATTACGTCTTGATCTAGCAATACAAGTGTCAAGAAATCAAGGGCGTAGGTTTGCGTGGGGACCATGGGGACATGTCCCCACCAATATTTGGTGAGGACTAAAAAGTCCCCACCAAAATGACATGATGTCCCGTGACCCGGACGGTCCGGGACACATGTCTTCCGTTTGTGCACACGTCGCGCCTCCTCCTCGCCTCCAGAGCAACAGCAGCAGCAGCAGCACGTGACCCGTTCCGTTCTCTGCAGTGATTGGCTGTCTTCTCCAGCGCCAAACTGAAGCACTGAGCAACTGTTTAATTTTCAAAAGTTAGCCAGCGTGAAGCAAGAGTTTTTTTTCGTTCCCTGAGCGTTGTAGCACGTGAGTAATCAGAGGAAAGTACTGTAGATCCATTACCATTCAAAGTACTTACGTTATTTCTAATCTGTCAGCGCACTGTTTAATGTTCCGAGGAGCTCACACGGCATACAGAGACAGAACAGAACTGGCTCCAATAAAGAAACAGGTTGGTTGAAAGGCTGAGAAAATACTTATTGTGCTCTTACTATCCAAAATGTATAAGTGGGTGTGTTGTGTGAATCAGGATAAACTAGGGATGAAAATATTCCACGGATCCACGATTTACAACCTTTATCTGCTGATAATGAAATTTCTGTGAAATGTGTGACAGCGGGCACTTGCTGTTATTTGCTCTAAGCACATTCAAGCAATGCACTCGAATGTGCACGTCCTGGTGCAGCTGCTGCCGCTTTGTAATGACAGCCGCGGCGCTCAGTGAAAGCACAGCTCTAACATGGTACCGAGCTCGGACCATATGCAGACAGAACCATGTTGCAACTGCGGGTCTCCCTCGTATCTCCCGCGTTTCTCCCCTGTGTCTCTGACATGTCTCTCCCCTGACTCTTCCCAAAGCGCAACCAGCGCTCCCGAAATTAAAGCTCGGATACCTAAATTTTCCATTGCGTTAACGATGCATGCTGGTTGTGCGCAAAACACACCACAACAGGCCATTTAAGTTTTTATTTTGCATACTTGAGAGCCCTGTGAGTCATTACTTGCCTTTTTGGGTTGAGAGTGGAATAAAAAAAAGAAAATATAGGAAAATCCACACTGTTACTTATGGCCAAACTCTTGTTAACTCATTGTATTGAGAAATACTATGTAACTTTTGACATTGGCCGAGTTATATAAATGATTCTGCAGTTCATGTATATGAATCTCTGTTTTTGATTGTCTATACCTTCTTATATAATTTAGAAAAAATGCCACCTCCACAAAAAAAGATAAAATATATCAGGAGCTTTTTTAACAGTTGGAAAGTAAGTAAGAGAAAGCACAAGTAATAGCAAATTATGAATTGTGATGATTAATCTTCTGTTAACATACATAGGAAACTCAACCAACAAGAGAGAACAATATAGGGAATGTTGAGGTAGAAGCAACAGGCCCTTCAGTGCATCAGGCGAGGTTGGAATTTTATAGGTATGCATGGGACTATGAATTGTTTTTAGAGATTGATCGTATATGTCAAACAATGTAGTGAGATACTCACTGTAGATTCTAATTCAATATTTTCTCCTCTGTTTTTATTTATTATAGGAAATTGAAAGATCAGAGCATGATTTATTTCAAGTATCGAGAGCAGTTCCTGAACTGTTAGAGCCTCAGGTGAGGGCTATAGATTTGGATTAGGTTTAAGTCAGTATAGAATCATACTAAAGTTAAAGAACATCATTTGGTTGGAAATTACCTATGCCAATTACAACATATTTTACTACTATAATGATGCAAACATTCTGAGAGATATAATGGAAATTCAAGAAGGAGATAAAGACAAGGACAAGACAGGACTCCAGGTGAGGTTAGGATTAAGCAGTTAAAATCTTAAACCCATCAACCAATTCTAGTTTCATGAGATATTTAGCGACTGGTGTACCATGCCTAGGTTTCATTTTATTCAATGTAGAATGTGTGTTTTTATTAATACCATAAAGGAAAGTCAGACAAACAGGGAATGTGCAGTGCTGGTAGAGGATGAGGAAGTGGCTGGACCTTCAGGGCTTCAGGTGAGGTTGAAAGTATTTATTTGGTTTTGTTGGTGGTTTTATTTTGTATATGATTAGATCTGATTTGTTTAATGTACTACATGTGTTTTATTTATTATAGGGAACTCAGGTATTCAGGGAAGATGTAGTGCAGGCAGATATCGAAGCTGGGCTTCAGGTGAGGCTGGAATTATGAAGATAAAATATGGGATTTTTTAAAGTTTCATAACAGTGTATTTGCTATTTAGGAGGCAGCCAATGAGAGTCACTCTCAAGAAAGTGCCAGGGACAGCATATTTGAGATAGGTTGTTAACCATATCAGCCTGATCCTGAATACAGGATATACTTACTATCTTATTTACTATAAACATTTAAGCCATCTTGTGGACAAAGTTAGAATGAACGCAACACAAAACTCAGAAGCTCTGATCCAATTGATTTTGTTTTAACTATTAGAAAAAATCCTTAACTGCTTCTCATTCAGTCTACAGCTGAGTTTAGTATAGAAGGCAACACACTATTGCAAATATAGTGTGTGATTACACAACAAATTCTGGGGGAGAAACTCTGGACCCCGTGTCAATGGGTGTAGACTCGGGTCGTAGTGAATGTCCCCACCAAGATTGGAACCAAACCTACACCATTGCAAGAAATGTTATGTGTATTATCATGTTAATTAATGTGTGTAGATTAGTCTAGTCAAGTTAACCAGCTAATGCATTAAGGGTGGCGAGAATGCAGAATTCTCCCAGCCCCCAGGCAAGAGTGAAAGAGCATAAGTAAACAAGAGCAGAGTAAACAAGCATGAAGCCAGAAAACATCTGTGTTGAGACAAGAAGACACTTCTTCTGATGGATGAGAAGATTGTTTTCTCACATGTGTTTTAAATCCTTTGGTATAAGAGGCAAGGCCTAACTTTCAGCGTGGTCTGTCTTTTGTGCTTTGCTTCTCGTCCGCAGCAGACCCAGGCTCTCTCTCTGCCTGTCTTTTATATGTATTCTGTTTTATATATTAAATCTTCTTTTATATCTATCTAAGTTTGTAATTTCCTTCCTTTCATCGGGCGACTGTTTAAGGAAACCTGGTGAACCAGCATAACAACAGGGCTCCTGCCCCCTGGACTAGAGCCCCCGGCTCGTCCGGGAGGGCCCAGGGCTCCATCACCGCCATGCCCCTCAGGAAGGGGAACCACCGGGCATGCGGACTGTCCGGAGCCACCAGAATCACCGATCTCCTCTCCTGTTCGATCCTCCGCAGCAGGACCGGCAGGAGACGCACCGGTGGGAAAGCGTACAACAGGCCGCCTGGCCATGGGTAATGAGCCAGAGCGTCCACGCCTAAAGGCGGCTCGTCCGCGGCCCTTAAGGCGAACCAGGACGGGCACTGTGCGTTCTCTGCACTGGCGAAAAGGTCGACCACTGGACGGCCGAACCTTCGCCAAACCTCCGCAGCTACCCGTGGGGCCAGGCCCCACTCGTCCTGGAGTGGGCCCCCCCTGGACATCCTGTCGGCTCCCACGTTCCGGACCCCCGGGACGTGGCGCGCCCTGAGAGACAGGAGGTGAAGCGCCGCCCACAGCAGCGTCACCGTCGCCATGCGATGGAGAGCGGGGGACCTGGTGCCCCCTTGCCTGTTCAGATAGGAGACCACTGTGGTGTTGTCTGAGCGCACCATCACGTGTCTCCCCTGCAGCTGAGGAGCAAAGTGCAGCAGTACCCTGTGCACTGCCTCCATCTCCAGCAGGTTGATGTGACGGGCTGAGTCCGACCAGCAGCCTCCTACAGAACTCTGGCCGAGGACCCCGCCCCATCCTTCGAGCGACGCGTCCGTGAACACCTCGACGTGAGACACGGCGCAGGCCAGAGTCACTCCGTCCCGCAAAAGACCCGGAGTGAGCCAGAACCTGATGTCCGCTGCTGCCAGTTGGGGAACCCAGATTAGCCTCCCCCCGTCCCGGGAGGGGTGAAGCCTGAGGCGCGAGAACCACCTCTGAAAATTTCTCATGTGGAGCAGGCCTAGCCGCACCACAGCATGAGCCGCCGAAAAAGCAGAAACCTTCTGTGTTCTGGGACTATGGGCACGTGGAAGTACGCATCTGTCAGGTCTATGGATGTCATCCAGTCTCCTTCCCTGACACACTCGAGGAGCTGCCTTGTGGACAGCATCCGAAACTGCCGTTTGGAAATGCACTCGTTTAACACACGCAGATCCAGAATGGGACGCACCCCGCCTGATTTCTTTGGCACTAAGAAGTAAGGGGAGTACAGCCCCCTGGTGGCGTCCTGTGGGTCTACCTCCACTGCTGCGCCTCGACTCAGCAGAGAGGAGACCTCCGCCTGCAGTGCCTCTATTGATCCCCGTACCTGAGAGCGTACTGCCCGTACGCCTCGGAATGGTGGTGGCTTTCGGAAAAATTGCAGTGCGTAACCCCTGCGCAAAGTTTTTTCCAGCCAAATATCTGTCAGTAAGCCCTGCTCCCTCCAGACACTGTAGAAGTCTGTGAGGGGCGGAACGGGAGTTTGAACACAAGACGTCACGGCCCCGCCCTCTCCTGGTGTTCCTAGCAGGGAGGGGGGGTGGCTGAAAGGGCCGGGGGGGCCCCTGCGTCACACCGTGAGCGCCGGGGGCGGTCACGTGTTCTGCAGGCCCGACGTCATAAGTACGGGACTGCTCACCACACGTGACTCGGCTGCTGTGCCCCCCCCGGCTCTTGCCTCATGGAGGGGGGGGCGAGCCCCTGGAGTGGGAAACCCCGTGTTAGCCTTGTAGCTCTGCTCACCACACGTGACACGGCTGCTGTGCCCCCCCTTGGCTCTTGCCTCATGGAGGGGGGGGACGAGCCCCTGGAGTGGGAAACCCCGTGTTAGCCTTGTAGCTCAGAGATGCTAACACGCGTTCGGCTGGAGCACACACATTATCACTTACCAGATCCCTCCGCCTGCCCTCTCTCCGGGAGGGCAAAACATGAACCCGTGAATCGGAGCCCGTGGCCCGCATAGCACGCTGCACGCCCTTCTCTGGGGGCTGCAGGCCTAGCGGAGCCACGTTATATGCTCGAGAAGTAACACAATCAGAATTCAAATCATTTGACATGTTACATACCCCCAAATGAGACTCAGACAGCGAGTACTGATGAAATGCCGCACGGCTTTTATTGAAAGAATTCTTCCCACCCCGACCTCCTCTGCCATAGGGAGGTCGTCGGTGGGTGCGTTGGTCCCGCGAGCCTCCCGTGTGCCTGTCTGGGCCCGGGGGCCTCGTCGCTGGGGAACGATGAACCACGGAGCGTGGATATGGTCCGGGGCGCCTGTCGGGCGAGCGCTCCCTGCCTCTGTCACGGCTCCGCGCTGGTGGGCAGGCCCGCCTCGTAGCCAGATGCTGGGCTAAGCTAGCAGAGTCCTTGGCTGCGGTGTCATCAAGGTCTGCATCTCCGGACCGAAGAGCGATGTTTGGGAGATGGGCAGGTCCAGCAGCTGCCTCTTCTCCGCCTCTCTGATGTTTGCCAGCCCCAGCCAGAGGTGTCGGGCCCCGACTTGTGCTGCTGCCATCGTGCGGCCGCCATCGACAGCTAGCGCCTGGCACATGCGCAGGATCGCCGCTGAAGTGGCCCTCGCCTGGGATAAGGTGTCTCCACTGAGCGCCTGGCCAGAGGAGAGCGACCTATCCAGGGCCCCGGTGATGAAGGCCATGTTGTTAGCCACAGCGACGACCTGAGCCGCGTTGGCGTAACATCTATCGTGCATCGCCAAAGACATCCTGTCCCGCTCAGAGGGAAGGAGAGGTCTGGTGCCGGGCCACACGGATGCGGAGGGGTGCAGGGCCGCTAGAACCGAGTCCTCGATGTCCGGGACTCCGCTGGTCCAGGACCAGTCCTGCACGGTACAGTACATGCCGTACCCCAAAGCGGGCCTCCTGGCCGCTAGGGGCTTTGGCCACTCACGTGTCGCGTAATGGACGATCGGGTCCATCCGCGGGCACAAGGTGGGCTGCGCCCTCCTCCTCCCTCGAGTGGTGGCGTAACCAGAGGTGAAGTCCTCCACCCTCTGGTTCGGCTGCGGTGGCAGGGGGGCATCCATGATGGCCGCCGCCGTGGAATAGAGCCCAGGCATGTGGTCCAGCGGGAAGCGGTCCGGCTCCGGGTTGGACACCACCTCGTCCAGCGTGAGGAGAGAGCCGACCTCCGAAACCTCTCCGTCCTCAAGTCACCCCACTCCGCGGGCACGGGTGGAAGGTCGAGAGGGGCCCATTCAATCACAGACTCCTCGTCCTGAGAGAAGTCCGGACGGGGCGCTGTAGCGGCGAAGAACGCGCGCCTGCGTTCACTCTCCTCCCTGGGGAGAGCGAGACACGAGGCGCAGGTGGCGCTCAACGCCGCATGGCCCGAACCCAGGCACACGAAGCAGCTGGAGTGCTGGTCCTTGCGCTGGAGCTTGGCCCGACAAGTCGAGCAACGACGACGTCCGACGCCGGATGGCGAAGGGGAACTCGGACGAGCATCAGAAGACATCTTTCCTCAGGTAAGTTGAACGTAGATCTCAATCGGCGCCAGAGTGAAAGAGGGGGTTCGGCCTTGTGCAGGGGCATTTATAGAGGAAGGTGGCTGGTGATTGGAGCAAATTATTTTGATCTTTCTGGCGCGTGACCTGGGGGTCACGAGTGATATCCCACTAGCGAAGTCCTAAGGGACGTAGCACCATGACGTAGAACAACAAGTTATTGGCTGTGAAGCAGCCAGTGAATGCCTGACGGTAGTGTGGTGGTTAAGCAAATGTGTGCGGTCGTGGAAATGTGGGTACGAGTCCACATGTGTGCTTTATTAACTTTATATATTGTTTTTAAACAATTAAACATTTTTTCTAATAGACACTCAAACTAATAATCACTCAACATAGGTTTATGTAGTGGAACCTGAACTGAACCTAATAAGTGAACTTATGCATTTGTTGTGCTAATGTGGCCGAGTAGCATATAAAAAGGGAAAGCAACGCCACCTAGTTTTAAAAATGAGACTAGGACTCAATAAAGGAAGGTTCTTAAAAACAAGGTGAGCAGTGTAAAAACCAGAGTTTTAAAAGGGATAAAACAATTTATTACAAATAAAATTACAGAATAAAATACTAAAAATATAAAAGCAAAGTCCAGTTAAAAGTCCAGCAAGGGACGGGGCAACTCCGCGTTCCCAAGGCAGCAGACCTAAAACCAGAGGAGCAGGAGGCAGTAAAACGTTCTTTTTAAAAATAGAAATCTGTAGGTTAAAAGTGGGATGAATCCCGGCCAGAGCACTAAAGGTCACTTACGTGCACGGGCAGAGAAACTCTGCCCGCTGCGGTGATGTCACGTCGTGCTCTGGCTCCACACGAGGGAATGGCTGGCCAGGCCCCTCCCTGAAACAAAAACGGGTCTCCCACAGTAAAACGCCTTAAAAACAGATTTCTATCGGCCAGCAGCAGCCGTATGCCCGAGCAGAGCACTACAATGTTACTTACAGGCACGGGCAGAGGCGTGTAGTCCGCGTCGCGCTCTGGCTTTCCGTGGGTCCTGTGCAGGTACTGCTGACTGCTGCTGCCGTTCTCCGTTGCCTCCTCTCCTCGGTTGCCCAAGACGCTCTGTCATCAACCTGTGTTTTCTTCTCTTCCTCCCCCATAGTCTGTTTAAAAACCCTTTTCTCATTGGCTCCAGCCCCCAGTGTCTATGTCCATTCGTTAAAATTAGTGGAAGCTGCCACAGGTGTGAGGATAAAAAAACAGGAAGTAAAAACACACAGTGCGGCACACAAAACACATTTCAAAATAAAAGCATGCATAAAAACAAAGTGCGCTGTGCGTCTACCCTGTGACACTAACAATCTCAAGTTTGCAAATAAGGGGTGAGCACTTGAGATTGTATGCAAATGCATAAGTTCACAAGTTTTATTACAAGAAATGGTAGAATGGATGAAGCCATTGTGAGTGGCTGCATAGATGTTGGAAGGGTTAGTGCTAAATGTGTTGTAAAGTGCTAAATGTGTTGTAAAGTGCTGAATGTGTTGTAAAGTGCTAAATGTGTTGTAAATTGCTGAATGTGTTGTAAATTGCTGAATGTGTTGTAAATTGCTGAATGTGTTGTGAAGTGCTGAATGTGTTGAACGGTGCTGTAAGTGTTGTAAAGTGCTGAATGTGTTGTAAGGTGTTGAATTTGTTGTAGAATTTGTTGTAGACTTTGTTTGAGACTTGGGTGGCATCTCTGATTGCCACCCCCCTGACCCAGAAATGGATTAAAGGGTAGAAAATGGATGGATGGATGGAGGTCCACCGCAACCGCTAACGTAAGCCACGCCGCGCAAGTATACACTAGGCTTAAGTGTTGTAAGATGTAATGTATTGTATCTGTGGTAATGAATTGTTAGTGTGGTAATGTGTTGTATGGGGGAGTAATCTGTTGTACTGGTCCAATGTAAGTCAATGGGAAAAAGTGCTTGAACTTTTGTTAATATCTGAAAAAGTGCAAAAGGTGGAAGTGTGAAAAGTAATAGCAATAATGAGACAGTGAAGCCGGTCGTAACAATCTATAATTTGTTGAATTTGGTGAAAGCGTTGAAGAGTTGAAAAATGCAAAAATCTGGCGGAAGTGGAAGAAGAAGTAGAAATGGTACAATGGCTGAAGCCATTGTGAGTGGCTGCATAGATGTTGTAAGGGTTAGGGATGAAGAAGGAAGAAGAAAAGGGAAGAAGAGGAAAGAAGAAGGAAGAGGAGGAGGAAGAAGAGGAAGGGGAAGAAGGGGAAGAAGAGGAATAAGGGGAAGAAGAGGAATAAGGGGAAGAAGGGGAAGAAGTGAAGAAGATGAAGTAAGAAGAATGTGTTGTAAGGTGCTGAATGTGTTGTAAGGTGTTGAATTTGTTATAAAGTGCTAAATGTGTTGTAAGGTGCTAAATGTGTTGTAAAGTGCTAAATGTGTTGTAAAGTGCTGAATGTGTTGTAAGGTGTTGAATGTGTTGTAAAGTGCTAAATGTGTTGTAAGGTGTTGAATATGGGGTGCCGATTGTAAAAATTCTGTTAAAATTTTTTAGCTGAACATTTTTCTACATTTAGCTCACTTTCCTCACATTTAGCACATTTTCCTCACATTTAAGACATATCTATATCTAAATATTATATCTATATCTAAATGTTAAATGTTATATCTAAATATTATATCTATATCTAAATGTCATATCTATATCTAAATGTTAAATCTAAATGTTAAATCTATATCTAAATGTTATATCTATATCTAAATGTTATATCTATATCTAAATGTTATATCTATATCTAAATATTATATCTATATCTAAATGTTAAATCTAAATGTTAAATCTAAATGTTAAATCTAAATGTGTCGCCAAGTGTAAAGCTAAATATATAGAAACCACGCCCACTGCAGTGGCTTCAAATCCAGTGGGCCCGCCTTCCGTGTGGTGAGAACCCTACAGGATTACACAGGAATCTCACGGGACTCCACGTGGCTTAGTTTACAGTGAATACACTCTGGCTCCAGCAAATAAGCAAGAATCTTCACAAAAATGCTAATTTTGTGCCGTGGCCAAGGACGATGGCGCCGGAGACCCAACATGCCTTGAGCCGTGACGTCGGTCCACGTGTATTCCTATGTTCAAAACACGCGGCACCGCCCCCACTCACCACACGGCACGAAAGGCGGGCCCACTGGATTTGAAGCCACTGCAGTGGGCGTGGTTTCTATATATTTAGCTTTACACTTGGCGACACATTTAGATTTAACATTTAGATTTAACATTTAGATTTAACATTTAGATTTAACATTTAGATTTAACATTTAGATATAGATATAACATTTAGATATAGATATAATATTTAGATATAACATTTAACATTTAGATATAGATATAATATTTAGATATAGATATAACATTTAGATATAGATTTAACATTTAGATTTAACATTTAGATTTAACATTTAGATATAGATATAATATTTAGATATAACATTAACATTTAGATATAGATATAATATTTAGATATAGATATGTCTTAAATGTGAGGAAAATGTGCTAAATGTGAGGAAAGTGAGCTAAATGTAGAAAAATGTTCAGCTAAAAAATTAACAGAATTTTTACAATCGGCACCCCATAGTTGAATGTGTTGTAAAGTGCTAAATGTGTTTTAAGGTGTTGAATGTGTTGTAAAGTGCTAAATGTGTTGTAAGGTGCTGAATGTGTTGTAAGGTGTTGAATGTGTTGTAAAATACTAAATGTGTTGTAACACACACAAACGCGTGCCCTAGGTTGCCGACCCCTAGTGTAGACCAACCAGAAAGGAAGGGGGAGGGAGCTTGCGTCTTTTTTGTCAAATCAAGTACCTCTGTTTCTCTTTCTGACAAACTCCAGACAATCACTTTAATCAACATAATACAGAAAATATCATACCCCAAGGAGATGGTTTGAGAGAGGACCCTGGGAGGCTCCGGGCCACATTAGGCCTGCCAGCTACATATTCTGAGTTTATGCACCGACCAAGAGCCCAAACTATTACTTTCCCGCTCTATACTGGCTGTGAGGTCACACTCCGGTCCTACTGCGGAGGTCCAGCCAGGAGGCGGTCAGGCCTCCAAGGAGGGGAAGCATGGATATCAGTTTTAATTGGTAACTTCATGTATTAATATTGTGTAAAAATCTGGCTCATAATTGTGATGTTTGTACATCTAACTCAAATAAATTTTAATGGTACATCACCCAACCAATTACGAGTAGGGAAAATATCCATTTCATACTCAAAGGCTCTCAATATGCCAGTGTCTGTGTGTAAACTTGTGCACCACTATATAAAATCAGCAGGACAATGTTAAAACTACAAATTTAATGTTAACCATAAAAGCTTGACAAAGGTAAAATCTAAGAACAGACAGAACATGGGACAAAACAATAGCTCAGGGAGTCTGGATATGCATGGCTGTTGGTTTCCCCTCAGTCTGCATGGGGCTTAGTGTGTGCATGACTCTGCTGCTCCCCTCACTATAGCAATGCAGCGTTACATCCCCGCTATCCAGAGCTGTGAGGAGGATGCCTGGGGTCCCCCAGCGAGCCAGGTGGCAGTCCAGTCCCTCCACAGAGCCACACACTGGTCTGGGCTTCTGAGACTCAGCCAAGTCCCACACGCACACCGAACCGCCGCTGCTGAGACCCAGAACACGAGAGCCCAGAGCCTCTGCACAGCTAAGCCTAGAACAAGAGGAGTGCGGGATATATTCAACAGTTGATCATTGTACACCAAATCTTTGTGACTTATTACAAATACCATGTAAAATATGACTTCTATTTAATCACTTCCCTTTAGTTTTGCCTTAAAATGTTTCAAGCTGATAGACAATACATTTCAATAGAAATTGTCTTTGAGCTACTCCCTTGTGTCAAAACATGTGGAGAAATATCAGACGAGCTGTTGCTTCTCCATGTCGAGAGGAGCCAATTGAGGCAATCACTCACCTGCTACAGTCCTCAGGGAGGGACAGGTTGGTTGCCAGGACACACTTGTCATTCTGGGGGTTTGCAACCACCAGAGAAAACGGAGTCTTCACACCCTCGTTCTGTTCCTCAATACATTTCTCTTTGTGGTGCTGCAGAAGGACAAACAGCGCTCCCTATGGACACACACTGTATGACAATAAACACAGGACTGTGTGTGACATTCAGATATTAAATCAGTTGGGGGTTTGCTTGTTCTCCCTGTGCCTGCGTATGTTTCTGGGTGCCCTAGTTTCCTCTATCACTAAAAATATGTTTTTGTCCCCTCTAGAGCTAAAAAAGAATCTTGAATCTCTGTTGGACTTTCCTGGATGAAAAACCAAATGTGCATTTGTTCTGTATTATCATTATATTTGGCTTGTACAATAGGTAAAGTCCTCCTGCTCCAGTATTCCTGACCATGTTTTTAGTAGGGGAAACCTACAGGTCCTTCTCAAAAAAAAATAGCATATTGTGATAAAGTTCATTATTTTCTGCAATGTACTGATAAACATTAGACTTTCAAATATTTTATATTCATTACATACAACTGAAGTAGTTAAAGCCTTTTGGTTTTTATTTACTTTTTTGCCAAAATCATCCTTATTAATAAAAAAAAAGTCAACCTTCAAATAATTACGTTCAGTTACACACTCAATACTTGGTCAGGAATCCTTTTGCAGAAATGACTGCTTTAAAATGGCGTGGCATGGAGGCAATTAGCCCGAGGCACTGCGGAGGTGTGGCCTTAAGTTCATCCACATGTTAGGTCTAGTGACTCTCAACTTCCTCTTCACAATATCTCACAGATTCCATTTGGGGTTCAGGTCAGGAGAGTTGGCAGGCCAATTGAGTACAGTAATCCCACGGTCAGTAAACCATTTACCAGTGGTTTTGGCACTGTGAGCAGGTGCCAGGTCATGCTGAAAAAGGAATTCTTCTCCATAAAGCTTTTCAGCAGATGGAAGCATGAAGTGCTCCAAAATCTCCTGATAGCCAGCTGCATTGACCCTGCCCATGATAAAACACAGTGGACCACCACCAGCAGCTGACATGGTACCCCAGACCATCACTGACTGTGGGTACTTGATACTGGACTTCAGGCAATTTGGCATTTCCTTCTCCCCAGTCTTCCTGCAGATTTCCGAATGACATGCAAAATTTGCTTTAATCCGAAATAAGCCCTTTTCTTGTTCAAAAGTGGCTTGACCTGGGGAATGCGGCACCAGTAGCCCATTTCCCGCACACGCCTGTGCACAGTGGCTCTGGATGTTTCTGCTCCAGAAGGTCTGGAATCGACCCTTCTTCACCATCCTCCTCAGGTTCCGGTCACCTCTTCGGGTTGTGCAGCGTTTTCTGCCACACTTTTTCCTTCCCACAGACTTCCCACTGAGGTGCCTTGATAAAGCACTCTGGGAACAGCCTTTTCGCGCAATGATGGCCTTCTGGACAGCAGACAGGTAGTCTTAACCATGATTGCAGTTTTGAGTAATGAACCAGGCCGGGAGTTTTTAAAAGCCTCAGGAATCTTCTGCAAGTGTTTAGAGTTAATTTGTTGGTTCAGATGATTAGGTTAATGGCTCGTTTAGAGTACCTTTTCATGATATGCCAATTTTTTTCTGTTTTTTTTCTTACTTTTCTATGTCAAAATCATCAATATTAAAAAAATAAAGGCTTGAACTACTTCAGTTGTGTGTAATGAATCTAAAATATATGAAAGTCTAATGTTTATCAGTAAATTACAGAAAACAAATAACTTTATCACCATACGCAATTTTTTTTAGAAGGACCTGCACAGGGAGAACATGCTAACTCTAATCAGAAAGACCCTGCTCCGAACCGGGATTCGAACCGTTACCATCACTGTCTCATACTTGACAAATACAAAATATTGAGTTTTGATAAACTGATCAGGTACTTTAATATTGGCCTGATACATAAAAACTCTCATGACAAGTAACAAGCAGAGTGTTGAGGTCTGAATCTATGGATGTGCGCGTCAACATCGCTCTTGTGCTAAATCTGGTGCAGCCATCTTTTTAATGCAACTGCACATTGGCCC
Organism: Knipowitschia caucasica; assembly: GCA_964034765.1. Classification (NCBI taxonomy): domain Eukaryota; kingdom Metazoa; phylum Chordata; class Actinopteri; order Gobiiformes; family Gobiidae; genus Knipowitschia; species Knipowitschia caucasica. The sequence goes on along the minus strand of OZ035825.1, from coordinate 11,836,552 downwards.
TCATTCATGAAAATTGCGTACGGCCAAATGATGGTGTAAATGAGGCATACGCGAAATACTGTATGTACACATTAAGGGATTTATCGATCTGGAAGGGAGCGTACGGTACGCACAGAATATACGCCGAGTCTGGAGGTGATGTACATTTTACACCCATCTCAACATGCAAATAACACTCATGAAATTCAAGATTTGGACAACAATCAACATATTCCCACTCTGACAAGATATAGGCACACCTCTCACATTACAAATATGCAATTTTACACAAAGTTATGTTTGGGCTATGCCGATAGTTTGTGTTATCAAATAACGTGCAAGATGTCAAACTCAAAAGTCTCCCACAAATGTGTGGATAATATGTGCACCTACAATCAGTGCGTAATGGCATTTGGTTCATGTGGGTTCAAGCAAAGACACGCGCCACAGTGGAGCGCTGCGCGGGTCTGATCAGAGGAAGATGGCTCTGGGACATGCAGCGGGTACACTCTGGTACCTCCCGGTACAAGATCCTGGCTCGGTCCTCCACAACAGGCCTCCATGGCCAGCACCGCCTTCCGCCTGTACAGCTCTCATTCAACCATATAAAAATAATAATCACATCAATAATTTGAAGATAATTTTATATCTTATTATTTTCTTTTGGATGCTCCCCTGGGCTGCTAAACGCCTTTTTGTTGCCATTTTAAGGTCACTCCATTTTCTTTCACCTGTAGGCATAAATTAGTAAATTCTAACTATTGGCCCAATATATCTGTCAACTGTTTGACATATTTTTATAGCGTATATTTCTTCAAACATGAATAAACTCACCTCTTCAGGAGTGCGTGTTACAGGCCCCACACCGTTTACAGATGTTGTCATCTCTTTCCATATATTTTTTTTTGAGCCCCTTGATGCCCCTTTTGAGGCCTCCAAATAGTAAGACTTAATTTTTTTCCCCCTTTGTTCAAAAAGGTCTCAATTTCCTGCTCTGTGAAGTTTTTTTCTTGGCCATTTCCTTTCAATTGTGGTAAAAACGGGGCGTGAAACACGCTGTAGCTTTTCATAAATACGTTAATTTCAACCGCTGTGCGTACGCTCAGATCTGGGCGGATCTTGCACGTTCATAAATCCCACATTGTATCTTGCGTATTTGGCATATACACCCTTTTCTGCGCAAGTTTCATAAATGAGGGCCAGTGTCCCTAATAGATCAAAGCCAAGACCTTATTGCTGAGAAGTGTTATCCACTCAGCGATTGTTCCACCCTAGCCTGGTCGTACCACACCATAGTACAAATTACATTTCATACTAAGGTCTGGAGGTGCTCCATTGAGCTCCGATAACAGGTGGGAGGGGTTAAGTTCTTTTGCAGATTGAAACGATTGGATCCGAGTTTACCGTAACGTATGTAATGCGCCCGAGTGAGTCGTTAGCATTTAGCATTTAGCCTAGCCATCTCCTTTGCCGCTAACGAAACCCGTGGGGAGTAGCGCCACAATCTTGGCCAGCGACTACATTTGCTAAACATACCTCTTGCTCCGGCTTCAATTTCTTGATAGCACCAGACCGGATTACTTTACTATCGCATTCGCCCCCATTGCCAAACTACAACCTGCCTGTTCGACGCAAACTCTTAACATCACCCACAACTAACTACAACACCGGCCTCCCGTGCACGCTGATTGGTCGGATGGAATTCAACAGATTGTAATCGCAAACACAGGGACCAGACCCAGACGTTACATGCAGAGAAATTATGATTGAGCGGAGTGTATGGAGGGCTAAGACCAGGCTAGTGCCGCCCCAGACACATTTCCTTATGGAGGAGCTGCAATTTGGCCAACCTTAAACGGTAAAGTGTGCCATTCATATTTCAGCAGATCATTTGAGGTAACTATATTCATTAATTGATAATCAAGAAGTACATTCATCATGCGTGTTCAGACCTCTGAATAAACATGAGTTATGCGTGATGTGTTCAGTTACAAACCACCAGATGATGCTATAGAAAGCACCAAAAGTGTAATTAGAAAGATGCATAGTCACACGTCACAAAGTAGGTTTCGAAGCATAATATTCAATGTTTTACCACAAAAAGAGGAGCCTTACATTGCAGGAGTATCCTCTGAGACAGGTTGAATGTGAGAGGCCCTCTCCCAGTGTGAGCTTCCTCAGCAGGTGTCCAGTAACCATGTTCCTGAAGACAACAGTCTGTTAGTGATCAGTGAGTAGAAACTATAGACCCGTCCTGCAGCCATCTAGCTGATGCCGTGTTAAGCCATGGTTCCAGAGTCACATACACACAACAACTAAAACCTTTAAGTATAAAAAATGCAACTAAATAAATTATACTTCCTCTTTTTAAAATGTTGATAGATTGTTATTAAATAATAAAGCAAAATGGAAGCAAACCAAACATTGAATTAACCGGGGAAAAACAGGTAAACCTGACTGAAAAAAAATACAAACAAACACATGAAGAGCTCTGTGTATGCTCCTGCAGCACCTGAATCTCATTTTGTTGTTTATTTTTGAGGCAATGGCAATAAAATTATGTAATCTTGAGATCCTTATCTTTTTACTAACTCTGATCCTTCCAAATTGAGATTTACACCTTTTCCCACATATTTTCTTTTAGAAAAAAAAACATAAAATGTGGCCTTTGTTAGAGGTAATGGATAGAGGTGCATCAATAATTTTCAGGCCAATCACCAGTCTTCTACCATTTGCGAAATCTGTTTTTATACTGATTACAACCGATACATCCAATTTACTTTGTGACACTCTTTTTGAATTAAAGAGACAAAAGAAACGATTACAATTTTTAATCGAGTTCATCACAGTTTAATAATTAATTTAAGTTTAATAATAATTAATCGCATTTTGAACTATTGACAAAATTATGCCATTTTATCTGTAAATGGTTGTTTGAATGAAAAGTTAAATGACAGTTCACACAGTTCATCAGAAAACACATTAGCAGGAGAATCAGAAGGATTTACAATACCATTTAAAACCCTTTAATAAGACCTGGGGTCTATGACTGTTGTTGGAAACAATGCTGGACATATATTGAGCTTTAGCATCTTTAACTTTGATACTTTGCTAAGCAGTCTAAGAATTCCCAGTGAGACGTGAAGTTTGTCTTTTTTCCATCTCATTTCGGCATGCCTACAGTCAGGTCTTATCGCATAGGTGGTGTCATTGAGCCACGGTTCAACCATAGGCTTTTCCCGAAAACACTTAAAAACAGCAATCACATTTAGGAAGTCAGTGACCAGAGGTTTGGCGTAACAGCATATGTGGATATTAAAATCTCCCACGATTAGAAGTCTATCTGTATCAGACACAATCTCCACCAATAGGTTGGAAAAGTCTTGAATAAAGTTTTTAGGGGCAATAAATAAGCACGCATGAAACTGGTGATGGCAACTGTATTTCAAACAACTGCAGCTCAAAGCTGGAATATATGGCTGATAGAAGTCTCTGAGATTGAAAACAGGATTTAAATACAGTCACTACCCCCTCCACCCTTTCCTGAGGTGCGAGGAGAGTTTAAAAATGTACATTTGGGAAGTAGAAGTCAGAAAGCGCTGTGGACTCACCAGGATGTAGCCACGTCTCAGTCATAATAATTAAATCCAGTTAGCGTGCAGTAAAAAAGTCATTCAGCAGGAATGTCTTGTTAGAAAGCGATATGGCGTTTATCAGTGCTTTTGTCAGAAGCACAGCACCGAGCGGGCTGACTGAGATTGCGACTATCAACTCCGCGTTGACAGGTGGTCTGAGAGCGCCACACTTGGACAGGCACAGGAATAAACCAACGCTTCGCTGAGAGATCTCCATTGGATAGCGCACACACTTATTCCCACATGTTCAAAGGTAAATCCTATGTTTTGGTAGATGTCCGCCACGCTTTCCCCTTTTCCTCTTTCTGAGGAAAGGTACACGACGCAGGTAAGCCGGTATGGCAGAGTGAAGCGGCAGGCCAGAGGAAGAGCGCTCAAATTGACGCTGCTGAAGTTTATCTTGCAGTGCACGGATATCAAGTAATGACTGGCGTTCATAGGTAATAACTATTGAGAAACAATGTTGCAACAAAATATTAAAATATACTGCAAAACTCCTACTAGGGTAGGGAGACGCTTCGCCATGCACACTGCTGGCGGCGCCATTTTTGTGTATATATATAATGAGTTATAATAAACAAATACAGTACATATGTACACTATGTTGTCATTTATCTTTCCATTCATACAACCATTTACAGAATAATATGGCATAATTTTGCCAATAGCCCTAATATACAAGTTCACCAATACCTATGTGTTCTCTATTTTTTGTGTCTTAACTGTTGATTCTCTGATCCGTGTTGACAATTTCAACGGCTTTGTTAAGTCCTCTGAGATGACTACTGTGGTGATTTAGGGCTATACAAGAATAAATTGAATTTAATTGAATTCAATGGATCTGACCAGATGTAAAGGCAGCCAGAATGGTCCATCCCAATGAGAGCATCTGAAAGTCCCTCTACAGTAGCCAGGGAGCTGAGGAGGACTCCAGGAGTCACCAGGGCATGGGCCACAGCAGGGCTGCTGACCAGAAACACAGGAAAAAACATTACATCCATTCTCCAAACAAGTTAAATTTAGGTACTTTGTAAAATTATTGTATAATTAGTAATAATTGTTACATACACAATCAATGTAAAAGCCCTCATCCTGTGGAAACAATTCTGGCGAGAAACTTGCACTACTACACCACACAACCCCTCGTTTATGAATGAAAGCCCTTCAACTTCTTGTGCTCTTCTCCGCTGAACTGCTGACTACTTCAGAAAAAATGCGCAATAAATCTTCTGGTAGGATGACCTCTCAATGTGGCTTTCCTATTCCGACTCAATGCGCTATCAAGCCAAGCTCTTTAAAAATTGACCCATGGGAAATAAACACATGGGCGCACATGGGGGCTATATGCACACTTGTGGCGAACATCTGCTTCCCTCAAGGTCAGGCCTTACCTGGTGTTAGACAGTCTCAAGATCCAGAGTCTAGCGGAGGAGTCTGCATTAGAGCAGCACACCACTCGGGACATGGACGCTGCAATGACCAAATGAACGGGACGAGTACACAGTAGGCTTTGTCCCAGAGAGGAACAGGACAGCAGCCTACACACACACACACACAATTAAATATATTAATCTCTACAGTATTATTGTGGAAAGTAAAGGTCTAGATAAACCAACTAGACTCAACCAACAGCCAACCACTCGGCTGAAAATTTGTTGCAGGACAAGCCACTCAAACAGCTAACTCCATGCCTCGTGAATGTTTTACATGAATGTTCCTGACCCCTGGGCAGTGGCTAGTCTCATGAGCTTCGATTACCCCTCGTGGAGGGAACGGTGCAGCGTTTGTTTCACTGTTGCAGCAGGCTGGACTTGCAGCTATACCTCAATCTCAGTCTTAAAGTCTAATCTGTCAAACACTTCTTCATAACCCCTGGGCTGGGAATGTCTCCTACAATCTTCCTTCTAGCACTACAAAACCCAAATGAAAAACAAAAAATCCTGTGTATTTTTTTGTTCACCTGACTTGTTGAATTTCCAGTTGACCCAGTGTCAAACATATGCAGTCTGGAGTGTCTGGGATCGGGAACACTCGGAGAACAGGCTGCAGGCAAACACCACAAACGTTCACTTTAGAAAGTCAATGAAAATACATGCAACCAATCTAGAAATCTGAAACTGCACGTTGTATTCCACCGGAACATAGATATAATAAGCTCTCACCGCTACAAAGCTCCAGGTGTGAGTGAGGTTCCATTCGTTTTGAGGTCCTCTCTGGCTCCACAGACTCACAATCCACTGTCCAGCTGCAGCCAGACTCAGAGAACCAGAGGAGGAGGGCACACAGCACATGTCCACCAGGCGCGCACAGGCCCAGCCCTTACGCACACATATACACACGTGCTCATGTACACATCAAATTGCAAAGTTTTTTCTCTCTGTATTAATGTCTGTTGTTTTGTCTTTTCTTATTTCTTATGTTTTCATAGCAAAAAAAACCTCTGCAACATGGCTTTTCCTTTCTGCCTCTCTTTGCCTCCCTAGGCATGTATCCACACTTGTGGAAGCCATGTAAACATAAAAAAAAGAGACGGTCCGGCTCATCTCTGCTCAAGAAGCAGTAAACTATACATATGCAAGACATCATTCATTAAACATAAAATTGAGAATTTCTGATAAGTTTCAATAGATTTTTGGAAACATTCTAAAATGCAGAACAGCAGGGTAACTACCTTTAAACTGCATGTGGAATCTCCTGCACCCTCTCCCCGTCTCGGCATGAGTCTCTCGGGCAGTATCCTTTCTGCGAGCCCGGTCTCTGCTGGTGGCAGGCAGGATGAGAGCGTGTCGGAGCTGGGACTGCTGTAGACCGTCGCTTGACAGTGGCTCTCGGGCGCCCCAGGTGGAGTGAGCACATTAGGTCTGGGAACGCTGTAGACCAGAGGCAGTGGGAGGGCTCTGGGCAGGACACCGACCTTGGGCAGGGTGAGCTGGCTGGTGGTTGAATCGAGGGAAGGGCTCAGCAACAGCTGTGAGGGGCCCCTGTTTGCTGTATTTGGTTTTTCGCAATCATTTATTTTTCTTGATATACTTCCACATTTCAGTTTGTTTGTTTGTATATGTTCACATTTTTCTAAGGACTTTTCGGGTGAATCTTCATACACAGCAGATGACCCTAAAGCTACATTGCCCTTCACATTCAAACAATCAGAAATAGCGTGACCTGAGATTTTGGCCTTTGTTTCAATATTCTCATTTTGGTTTTCACTCCTTGGCAAAGGCAAAATAACATTACATTGAGCTGTGGAAATATTAAGCTCTTTTATACTGCTTTTTGTTTCCAGAGGCTTACTTTCAACTAGAACTGCACAGTTTGTATCAGAAAGTGCAGGTATTCGGCCATCTTTTGCATTTTCGGGGGATGAGACTGACCTGAAGACTTTTGGACTAGAACATGCAAAATTCTTAATATGTTCTACTTTTGTTTTACCTATATACACATGTTCTGGGTAAGTTTCAAGTGTCGGCAAGGGAAAGAAAGGATCCGGCGGTAATGCATGCCTGCATTGGTCACCCACAGAGTTGTTGGAAATCAGTTGTTCCACTCCGGAGATAATCTGGTGAAGTTTGAGTAGCTTCAGTGATCCGAACTGGTCGTCTGGGAGGTGAAAGTCCAGGATGTCAGAGGACAGCATGTTTTTGAGAAGGGGGATGATGTGAGGTGGGGGGGAGAAAGTGGGGGAAGATGGAGGCAGGAGAAAACCAGTCCAGTTTTTCTGAGCTGCACAAGACAAGGAAAGATCAATATGTTAATTAACAGACAGCGTTTTAACCTATTGGAGTTATGAAGATTCAACTTTGCTCAGCAGACATTTAACACCAATATTACAAATTATTTATTTATTTTGACCTACAATATTTGTATACATTTTTCCCTTAAACATGATACTTAAAGGGAACCTTAAAGGGACAGTATAGCCGCGTTTCCACCGCAGGAGTCTCTGGTAAAAGGAGCTGGGTGGAACTTCTACAGGAACCGTCCTCTCTCTCGGCCCTCTCAGTGAGCGTCTCCACTGCAGAGAAGGACCCCTCGGCAACGTCATGAATTACTGTTGCCGCATAAGCGAAACTCATTACACCAAACCCACTTGTTTATTTTACGGTCGTAACCTCTTCGGTTGTTGTGGTCGAGTTTTCTTATAGTCTTGCTACAGTTTTTTTTTGGAGTGTGATGAATCCCTTGTGCTTTGAGGTGAAGCTGATATGTCTTAATATATCTTCTCATTTCGCCGCGATGCCTCAAACCTCATCTGAATCAATGCCTGCACCTCATCATCCATCCATTTATCGTACATCTTGCTGTTTCCAGTGGTATCTGCTAGGCTATTGCTGCTGGGCTAAAGCTGCTGGATTTTTAAAATGCCAGTTGTTTTGGTGCTTTCTCCTGGCGTCAGAGCCTGCGCTAGCTTTACCCAATCAGCGGCGGGTTAACCTCAAGCCCCACCTGGAGCTGTTCATGGCCCAACGAAGTACCTAGAATGGAGGAGGTGCTCCGTTGGGCCCCGTAAAAGTTCCTGTAAATGACCCTGTGGGGGAGGTTCCTGCAGTGGAGACACGCACCGACGGGGCTGGCCCTAGAAAATTACCCCAAAGTTCCTGTGGTGGAAATGCGGCTTAGGAAACACTTTTAGAGGTCTAATTAAGTCAATACAAACCAACCTTTGCTGCTAGAAAATTCCTGCTTATGACATACAGCTCTTAAGCACTCATTACTCATGCAAACCACCTGCTGGAGTTTTGCTAAAAACAGTACAAACTCAGTACTACACATGACAAGGTATTTTTTTTTTTACCTGCCTGCTTTCATTTAAAAAGGTGCGGTGCTATATTTTGGTTTAGTTTTATAATACATATACAAATGTCAGCTAAATTTCATATATATTATAGTTTTGAAATGCTTGCTACTAGAAATCAACAAAATGATTGTCCTTTTAGATTTCTATCTCAGTCATGGTTTTGTTTGATGTGTGCTCGAATTTTGGGAGTTGGATATGAGATACAGAGGGACATTATGGTTAGTTTTATGATCTCCGTTTTGATGGAAAACAGAAATGTGATGAAAAGCTCTTATTTAAATTTTAATGTGATGTTTTGTTTACTTCTGGACTCATTTTTGACCTCTACAGAAGGATGGACTGAGTTTTGAAAAATGCAACAAGAGGGGGAAGCAGCGCTCTAAAATTTTTTGTGTTTGTAGTCATTCAAGAGATTGCAATTTTGATTTTATTGCAACTAACATTGCAGCTCTACCAAGTACAATGTATTCTGATTTGTAGGTCAGGTTTATGCCACAACAACTTTAATTTTGTAAACTTACCGGCCTTCTTCTGCACACCATTTCTTTCACCTTGGTTAGTTTGTGGAATAATTGGACCAATCTCTTGTTTATTGAAAGGCTGTGCTCCTTCTCCAGAAGCTGCTCCAAATGCATTCTCATGTTTGACCTCCCCTGACCTTGGTTCTTCAGATGCGAGGACAACTTTTGTAGCAAAGTCCTTTGCTGATGGATCATTTTTACTTTCTATGCATTTTGCAAGCCCTCGTCCTCGTCCTTTGCCTCTCCTCCCTCTCTTTCCTCTTCTCAGAGCTGACCCAACCGAACCTCCACTGAGAATCTTGCATGAACTTGGGCTGCTACAACCTTTTGAAATGTCCAGAACAGACCCATCTTCTGGAATGGCCTGCTTTAGCTGACTGCTTCTTCCCCTACCTTTGGCCCTTCTCTGCCTTCCCCCTTGGAGGTGGGAAAAGATGACGGCGCTTGTGTCTGGCTGGCTCCGCGACATGGACATGCGCCGGGTGGTTCGAATGTAATACTCTGCGGGGAAAAGCAGCCCGTCCACAAGAGTGCAAGAATCCACCAGTCTTTGACCAGCATCTCCTGGATCAGTCCTCACAGAAGCCCTTGTAGGAATTCTCTGGAATTCATCGCTTATGGCTTTCAGATGAAGATTATGTTTCATGTTTTTTTCTTCAGTCTGATATGTTTCATTCGTGTAAATATATTCCGAGTTTGACTGAAATGTTTGCTTGTCATTTGATGGAGATACTTTTGTTTCTGATAGCAAAGTGATTCCATTTTTGAGTGATACAGGTTGTTTTACAATCACTACCTTTTCATCCTTACCTTTGTCTACCTGATGTTTTCCTTTCTCATGAAACTCCTCTAACTCTGAATGGATTTTACACATAGTTCTGTCTTTACATTTTGAACTGCCCTCTTTGAGTATTAGCCGATGGTTTTGAGTGTCATCGTTTTCCATTCGACTAACTGCAGAGTGGTTGTTCCCATTCTTAAAAATATCCTCCATCTCTGAATGCATTGTACTGTGGTCCTTTTGCAGAGAAACATATTTAACTTCAAGCAGCAGTGGGGCTGAAGACAGAGGGCTGGAGGATTTTTCTTTGCATTTTGAGATTGTTTCAATATCCTTTTCAAAATATGGTTGGTGTTTAATAACCTCATTAACAGTGTGGTCTTCTTTATTCTTTAAAATATTCTTTGCATGAATTTCAAAGTCATTAAGCTCAGATTTATTTTTTTCTTCAATCAGATACCTATTAGGGTTGAGTGGTTGTTCCTGACCATTCAAAACGGCTTCAGCTCTTCTTTCTAGAGTTAGGCAATGGTTTGTGGTCTCTTCTTTTTCGATACAACCTTGTAAGTTCCAATGTGGAAGCAGCAAAGAGGGGGTTTGGTTTTCGGATGAGGAACACAGCTCTTTGTTCTCATGTAAAACCTGATTTTCAGTGTAGCGCAGCTTATCTCTTTTCTTTGGTTCTTCCTGGCTGTTAGCAGTGCTCTGGTCTGCGTGGGCACTCCTCTCTGCCCAGCGGATGCGGCTGCGACGGGACCGAAGGCGGTGGGCTAGGCTGGATCGGGGATTCTGGCAAGAATCCTGGCTGGAGTCTGAGGTTGGGGAGTAGGCTCCATCGGGCATGAGGGAGAAGTGAACCGCCTGGGATCTCAGTGGGTTCTTCTGAAGTGAAGTGGTCACACCTGTGTAAAACATGTATTTGCACAATATCAGTTAGGCAATTGAGTAACGCAACATATGCTTTTGTTGAAGGAACAAGAAACAATTCACATTTGCCAACTGTAAATTAGCAAGGTATTACAATACCTGTGCATCTGACGAGATAGATCTGACAGGTGGTTGAATCGAGGCAAGTAGGTAAGGCCACATTATTTATATACTATGTGGGTGTATAAGCAAAGACTGGCTAGTCCACTCTTACCATAAGAAAGCTGTGGTATCTGCTCCAGGCCTGGTTGAGGGCCCTTGCATCCCTCGGATCCCTCTTCCTCAGCTACAGATGAACGTATGGGTTTGACATCTGCTTCTGATTCGTCATGGTGGTTGTGCAGTGTGATTCGGCTCCTCACGTGTGTGCGTCGGGACTCCACATGCTCAGCCCGCTGTCACAAAACACATTTGGTTTCTAACTTCTGTTGTTTTTATACAGATAGTCTTCCTTATTACCTTTAGTCTCTGGACTGTTCGGAGGTATTCTTTTTGTAAGACTGCCAACTTCCGACGGAGCTGTTAAACATGGATAACAGTTAACCAATGTATTGGGAGATTAGTGCTGCTTTCATCAGTCACCTATTTGATCATTTGTAAATATACAGGTCGTGGGTTCGAGCCCACCTCAGGACTTACTCCAACTGCTCCCAATAATGTCTGGTGTCGTTGTGTCCTTGGGAAAGACAATTAACCCCACATTGCCTGAAGCTCACGCTGAAACACCAAGGCTGTTGCACCACTAATGTAGCAGCCATCTTCCTGTGGACCCACCAATTGCAGAAGATCAGCGAGGGACTGGTGCTATGAGAAATGGGTGGCAGCTCTCATTGTCCCCTTGTAAAACAGCCTGGCATAATATTTAACTATTTATATTAATGATAGATGTTTCAGTTTGGTTGGACCTTTTTTGTCTGAATCCGGGAATTGTGAAGTCAAGCGTACTTCACTTAATGTCAAGGTGGTGTGACCGGCATTCAGGCGGCCATTTTGCTCATAATGCAAAAGAAAATTAAATGACAGTAAGTGACATCTGGCAGCAGGACCCCTGATGACACTACAGGCCACATGTCAAGGCCAGTTTCTCTCTTCAAAATATGAAATAATGACATATTTCAGACATGAGGATGTATACAACCGTTTACATGTCAAATGGTATGACCCGAGTAAAACGTATATAATTGATTTATAATGTATAAACAAATATTAAATAGAAAATATATGTTTAAAAGATTACACAAAGACTAAGTGTTCATAGAGTAGTCCATGTTGATGCCTGAATAAAATGATTTTAAAATGACGGTGTGACCGGTTACACCATTTGACTCTTACTCTAGACCTTTCTATTTGAGGTAAAATTTGATGGATGACACCCATAGTTAGACTTTATTTAGGTTTTATTACAAGTCAGATGATTACTTGAACACTTATATGCAGCTGTAAATTAAATTAAAAAGCAAATACATAAATTCTGTTTGAAGCGACAGGGATAGGCTGAGGAGTGATACTAAATTAAAAGCTATCAACGTCTATATGGTCTTACCATACCATAGTACAAATTTAATTTGGTACTAAGGTCTGGATTTGCTCCATTGAGCAAATATTAAGTACAAAATATATGTTTAACAGATTACACAAAGACTAAGTGTTCATAGAGTAGTCCATATTTAGCCATATCTTTGTAGACATTACTGAAAAAATATTTTAGATTTTTTTTTTGACAACAAATCGATTTTACTCAATTATTTTTTTCTATTTCGAAACAAACTACAACTGACAAAGAAAATGATTTTCCTTTATGCAGTTTAATCTAAATTTCCCCACGGAGCATAAGTGCAACCGGAAATAATCCTTAAAACATGCTTGTAAACGAGATGGCCCTGCCATTGTCTCACACAGAGAAAAAAATCGGGAGACAATTTTAAAATCGTCTCGTGTGAACCAGGCTTTACACGGTGACTCCTCCAGAGTGAAACAAAATGGATTCGCTGTGCGGTGGGGGCCGTATAGCAGCCGTGTTTTATAACGGTATTTTAATGACATACATAAACTATATTTACGCATGTAGGCCTACCATACATTTTTGTTTCTTCACAAAAATCCCTTTAGTGAGAGTTGTGGTCTTTACGAAGCAGCCTTGTCAAATGGTGTAACCAGATTTTCAAGTAAAAAAAATATTATGTCCATAAAGAGAGACAAGTAATCGACTGTCATTCTTTACTGATGTAAACTAAGATGATTTTGACTTTTTAAATTAGTTTGGTCAACACAATATTTAAAAAAAGAATGTGCTCCGCAGTACATTTCCAGCTTTGAGTGGTTAAAATATTCAGAATAGGATATTAACAAATAATTTATTTTCAATGGTCTGCTTGCAACAATAATCAGTTATTTCCATCTGTGCACGTATCCTCACTTTAAGTATATTAATACAGCTATAGCAAACAAAAGATTTTTAAAATGTATGGTCTTGCCAACGCTTATTTGTCATTGACCCAATTAACAGTTGAAACAAGGCTTTTAGGATGTTTAAATACTCAATGATTTTTCCACCTTTTAATGTAATACCAATTGTCACAAAGACTACATAGCCTTGGCAACCTCGAAAAAAAAGAGGGAAAAACACATATCCAGATATTTTTGGTAAACGCTAGGAATGCCCTATCGTGTGGCTGGCCAGGGTTACATGTATATGAGGTTTAGTGTCACAGTCAGTATCATTACAGATGTATTTATGATCGTATACCTTGTCCTTGTCGTTGTTGTGCAGTGTGTTCTTCAGCTGCTCCTCACACTGCAGGACATGCCCCAGTCCGCCCTCCATCGCAGCTCTTACCCCGAATTAGGACTTTGCACATATACAGTTTTCACTCCATCTTGTCGACACAACACTAAACCCTGCTGTTAACTAGACAGTGCATTTTCCAGACTTCGTTCCCAGTTAGCATTGTAGATGTTAGCATGTGTACTTTGCATCGTTGTATCTTAAAGTCCACAGACAGCGACCGATTTCTGACATTGACGTAGGCTGAAGGCAGGCGTACAACCGCACAGTAGTAGGGCAGTATTGTTGTTGTATTACAAGTAAAATAGTCCTGAATCTTGATGTTGCTTGCCTCGTATTGTGGAGGACTACACTGATCCGTGGTATCTGCTATCAACTACAGACTATCGACCATAGACTATCGACCCTATCGACGCATTTCACATTTCCCGCGGCTGCAGAGGGCTCATGCTCAGGCTCGAGCAGTGGCTCCACGCACAAACCCCCCGATCAGCACCGTCAAATCCGAATTCTTAAAAATTCGGATATGACGATATATATATATATATATATATATATATATATAATATCCCCAGATATAATATCTCAGCTCCTGTGGACTCACCACCTGCAGGAGGATCAGTGAGGGGCTGGTGCTATGTGTACTGGGCGCAGTAACTCTATTTTAAATTTAAATTTATTCCTTAGAAGTGTTTTTTATTCTTTATTTGTTAGTATCTCTTCTTTGACTGTTGCACTGAGCCAAAGCAATTTCCAAGTCTGTGACTTCCTGTTACTTACGTGGCAATAAAAATGATTCTGATTCTGATTCTGATTCTGATATTACCTCATTGGTCAACATGATGTGAAAACAAGATAATGGAAGAAGATCAGAAAGACTTTTTTGCACATGTTAGATAATAGACCTTGGTGAGAATTACTTTGCTTTATTAATAAAAGCAGCTAAAAAAGGTTGACAGTCTGACAGTCCTATAATGAAATGTGTCATGAAAATTTTTATCATGAATTTATATTCAAAATATTACTTGTAAAATTAGTTGACACATTTACTTATCGAATCATGGATTTAAAACATTTATTGACGCTTAAACAATTTTATAATGTATTTTTATAATTATTGCTTCTCTTTATTATTGAATGACTTGAATTACATTATCTAATTTATTATACAATATATTATATATAATTTTTTCAATGCACGTTTGATTATTTAATCATTATTTAATAGTGTGTATATATATATATATACATATACATATATATATATATATATATATATATATATATATATATATATATATGTATAGTTTAATTCAATTTCAACTTTATTTATAGAGCACTTTATACACAACACAGTTGACTAAAGTGCTGAACACAAGTCTAAAAAATATTGCACAGAAAGTCAACCCACTGAGTTGAGGCTCAACTGACTTTGAGCCAAAGTAAAAAGATGAGGCTTAAGAAGTGACTTAAAAACAGGAAAAAAAACAGTCTAATATGCAGAGGCAGACCATTCCACAGTCTGGGAGCTGCTGCTGCAAAAGCACGATCCCCTCTTGACTTCTTTCTGGTCTTTGGGACCACTAAAAGAGGCTGGTCTGCTGATCTTAGAGCCCGTGACGGGGTGTGGGGCACAAGCAGATCAGTCAGATACTAAGGGGCCATTCCATGCAAACATTTAAACACAAATAACAGAATCTTAAAATCAATACGAAGGTGCACAGGAATGCATCCTCCATACTTTTTGTACTAATACAAAAAGTATGGCCAATGTGTTGGCAAATTCAACGGTTTTGCTAAGTCCACTGAGATAACTACTGGTGTGATTTAGGGCTTTACAAGAATAAAATGAATTGAATTGAATTATTGATGGTCCTTCAGTTTGGTGACACCGTCCTGCTCCTCAGACAGCCACAGGTCAGGTACTTCATGGCAGTCATGCTGACATGCATCAGGCTGCCCATGTTAAACAGCATGTGGTAGAAGGCGTGCACAGACAAGCCTCCCGTCTCATCAGCATACTTCATCGCTACAATTGGCGTGTACAGGGGATTGGTAAGGTTTCGGAATCGTGGACTACTTGCTTCAATCACCTTCTTGGTGCACTGCAAATGAAACACATTTTAGGGGTAAATGAATGATGTTTTCAACAAAAAATAAAATCAACCATGTTGAGTTTGAAGTAAAGATTTAGTGGACAATTAACACAATGTTTATTTGTGTATGCTGGATGCCCTTTCGCTATGAAACAATAAAAACACTATAATAAAGCTATAACATTTGACATAATTTCATTTGCGTCGAAGTTCAAGATACGTTTGTACAGTGTTCAAGTCGTCATTTATTTCAAGCCCCAGGGCAGCTGGGGCTATTTTACCATATATTACTCAAACACCAGATGAGCTATGTGGGTGAAGACCATACTGTACACTATAATTGTTTGTTCTTGACAGATATTATCATACCTTAGCAATGTCATCTGGAGTCTGCCCCAGTGCCTCAAAGATGTCCAGAGAAGAAGGGAGGTAGACATTTTTGAAGTAGTGCACAGTGTCGGGGTCAGCACCTGGACACTCTCTCTGTTTCACCTCCTGGATCATCTTTGCCTCAAACTCAGTGTGGACTGGTCCCGGCTCGATCAGGGACAAGCTGCACATGCAAAATACACAAGATAGAGACAAATAATCCATCAGTCAAAAAGGTAAAGGTTAAGAAGAAACAAAAGCCTTAATTTTGAGCTGGGCAATTGAGTAGAAAAATATATACTGTAAAAAACAAAATTATGTATCAATATAATTGATTGAATTGATCCGGAGTGATGTATTCAATAAAATGTACTGTCACAACCAAATAAACAATAAATAAATAAATAGATAAGTTGCCCTCCCCTTTTACAGTTTTTTTTTTTCTGGACCAAAGAACCCAACAT
Organism: Knipowitschia caucasica; assembly: GCA_964034765.1. Lineage (NCBI taxonomy): Eukaryota > Metazoa > Chordata > Actinopteri > Gobiiformes > Gobiidae > Knipowitschia > Knipowitschia caucasica. The sequence continues at coordinate 11,820,200 of OZ035825.1, read as the reverse complement.
TTTGTAGCGTAGTAGCTCACGTGGACTCAGAAGCAGATGCACCCGACCTCACAACACCGCTGATTTGTTTCATAAGTTAGTTAGTTTACTGAGGGGACACGTGGACTGGGATATTCTTGTTTGGTGCTTTAACATCTCTGAATTCCAATATTCCCCTTTGTGTTCACTGAAAGTCCTACTTCATATACAGCCTCGAAAGGGAATGTAGACATACCGGAGATAAACAAATTACAGAAAGATAAAAACATGTAGTAATAGTCAAAGAGCTTACGTGACGTTAAACTTGAGGAGCTGCACCGCCAAACACTCACAGAAGCCCTCCATGGCAAACTTTGAGGCTGCATACACGTCATTGAACACCACTCCTGCATAAAAGCGGATGCAATGTTTTCACACTGTGTAGTTTATAGTTTGCATTATAATTCTTCTTTTTAACTGTAATGGCTCAGAGGGGGGTATTCTTAAAGGTGCCATACTACGCTTTTTGACTTTCTTCTGCTTTAAACATCATTAGTGCTTTTTGGCCTTCATACACATGCCCAGAGTAATTTTTTCAGTTAGGGCGCGGTTACATAAGTTTTAAAAACGAACCAGGCCAAGTGGCCCGGATCATTGCCACAGGGGTGTGAAGCACAACCCGCGGTCACAAGAGCTTCTTCTCGCGAACGTGCCAGAGCGACTGTGCTGTAGTACAACGCTCGGTCCAGCTGGTGGCGCTAATACTAACTCCAGCAACGACCTCTTTGTACGAGTTAAGTTTCCGATCTATTTCTTCCTGTTTACATTCTGCTACTGTAGCTAACAGCTCGAGTACAGATTGCGTTGTTCAGGGAAAGGCACATCTCACACTTGTCCACATTGCTCTGATGCAAAGTGCAGCAGTTGAGTGGGTGACATGTGCGTGCACACGTGCGTGTGTGTGTGCGCCACGGACACAGGAGCCCCCCTCGTACAAGCATAAGTGCACTGAGAAATGATTGAATGAGAATGAAGGAATGAAAATGAGGGATGAGAGCGACAAGAGACAGGCAGGATACAAGTGAATGTTGGTGTGTTCTGGCGATTAAATAAAGTCTGATTCTTGAATGTCTGAAGTGTTATTACAATAGCACCACACTGAGACCGAGGGTCAGGACAGTAATCCCCGTAGGAAACGCTTCCCTCTCGCCCTGCAGCGACACCCCCCCTGCGCCCTCGACCACGGTTCTGGGGGCTTATATGAAAGTTTAAACACAAGCGGAGAATACGAAAGTACAGAAGAGACGTGTGTGAAAAAGCCCGTCACAACGGAAGACGTAATGTGACGCACAATATCACGTTCCTACCCCACCTCATCCCCCACATCATCCCCCACTCCCCACCACCCGCCACACTGATCCCCCTCATCTGGGCTTTACAAAGCGGGCCATGGCCCAAGTCTTCAAACGTGTCTGGGCATGTGACCGCAGCCTTAGAGAGCAATCTTTGTCTTTCATTCGAGAGAGGCAGCAAAAAGCTCGTGTCTACATCTATGACGATTTCAACATCGATGACAATTATGACGTGCAGAAAACTGTTTTTAGAATTTAAAAATGGTCCTTTAATCATGTTGTCAAAACAGGGAAACAATAGACAATGAATATGCTGTTTTTATCAATAATAATAATAATGATAATAATGAAAATGATAGAAGAAGTCTGTTACAGTGTGGACTGAAGAGGCAAAGGAGAGACTCTCATGGAGATGACTTTGAAAGGCTAACCCACTGCATAACAGATTCTGTGTGGATAACACTGTACCGACTAGGAACACCTACTCGTGGGTGACCCCTGAGCTTAAAGTCCTCCTGAACGTCAAGAAAGGGGCTTTCATCTTAGGGGACAAAGAGGAGGAGAAGAGGATCTAGCACAAGCTCCAGTGGAGGATCAGGAGGGCCAAGAAGGAATATGGGGGAAAGCTGGAGCAGAAGCTGGCACAGGGAAACGCCCGCGACGTGTGGAGAGGTCTTAAGAACATCCTCTGATTTGGACAGAGTGCCAGAGGGACAGCGGGTGGAGACCAGCGCCGGGTGGACAAATGTAACCAATATTTCAACAAATTTGATTCTCCCCCCTCTCCATCTGCCCTCCTTCCTGTCCCCACCTCGTCACACGTCTCCAGCCCAGCGGCCACTGCCCAGTGGACACTGCCCAGTGGACACTGCCCAGCGGACACTGCCCAGTGCACACCGCCCAGTGAACACCGCCCAGTACACACCGCCCAGTGAACACCGCCCAGTGAACACCGCCCATTGGACACTGCCCATTGGACACTGCCCATTGGACACCACCCAGTGGACACCGCTCAGTGGAGACTGCCTTCAACCTCACCCACATCCTCATCCCCCATCACCTGCCCCACCTTGGTTAGTACACCCGCCCACTCCCCCCTCTCCATCATACCGGACCAGGTGAGGAGAGAGCTGAAGCGACTGAAGCAGAGGAAATCCACAGAACCGGACGGGATCAGTCCCTCACCTATCTCCTCTATGTGGACAGCCCCACCCTGGACCCAGTGCAGTTCGCCTATGTGTGGCTGCGCAGCTGTGAGTGGTAATCTCACAAGTTTTGAGTGCTGTATGGTGTATCACCCAAATATTATCACAAATGTGCATAGGATGGACTGTGAAACATGAAAAGGACGCAATATGGCACTTTAAAGGAATAGTTCACCGTTTTTACATACTGACATATGTTCTTACCTTACCTTAGACTAGTTAATACGTACCTGTCTGGTCTTAGTCCGTGCGCTCTGTCATGCAAACGGAGCAAAAACGGGAGCACAAACGCAGCCTCCTCTGTATACTGTGTAGGACCAAAAGGTAGCTCCCGCTAGAAGCTACCAAACTCTTCCAAGTGTTCCCTATTAAATGTATATAGTTACGTGACGTGTTACACTGCAAAGTATAGTAACACAGAAATGTAACAGTCGATTTTCTCAGCGGATAAAACGGGTACTATATTGTGAGGCGTAGTAATCTGAGGAGCGCTACGTCCGCGCACTAACTTCTCTCCGTACTACAAGTCACGCTGCTTCTATTGACGGAAGTGAGCGAGAGAGAAGTCTCCGGAGAGAAGTTAGTGCGCGGACGTAGCGCTCCTCAGATTACTACGCCTCACAATATAGTACCCGTTTTATCCGCTGAGAAAATCGACTGTTACATTTCTGTGTTACTATACTTTGCAGTTTAACACGTCACGTAACTATATACATTTAATAGGGAACACTTGGAAGAGTTTGGTAGCTTCTAGCGGGAGCTACCTTTTGGTCCTACACAGTATACAGAGGAGGCTGCGTTTGTGCTCCCGTTTTTGCTCCGTTTGCATGACAGAGCGCACGGACTAAGACCAGACAGGTACGTATTAACTAGTCTAAGGTAAGGTAAGAACATATGTCAGTATGTAAAAACGGTGAACTATTCCTTTAAAGAGGGTATCTCTGTGCACTTACCTTGCAGACCCATGACGCTGCTCACCACAATGATGTGGCCCCCACGACGCTTCTTCATATCAGGCATCACCTCTTTGATCATGCGGATCACTCCAAAAAAGTTGGTCTCAAACACCTTCTTCATCTCCTCTATAGGGATGCTTTCCACTGGACCCACCAGGCCGATACCTGCATTATTAACTGTTTTGACAAGACAAGGCATGTGCACTCATTATAGGAACAATTACTTTAAGTGCATTTGCTGTGTGAAGTACTGCTTATTTGAAATGTTAAATCAATTATGGTGTTGATTTTATAGTTATATATTATTCAAACTCGGTTGAAACAAACAAAAAGGTCCAGATCAGATCTACGCTCCCTCCAGACAGGTATCTACAGTTTGAAAATCCTCCTTCATATAAGAATGGAGCTTGACAGCTACAGTATTTGGCTGAATTTTTACATGCATTAATCTGCATTAATCTTCTTATGCAATTTAGAAATTCTTGCAATTCCAATACATTTTGCATGAATATAACACCAAAAATGCTGCTGTATGCGTCTTCCCGGGCTATTACTCACTGAGCACATCCACATGCCGGTCCTTGATGCTATCAATGCACTGTTTGACCGACTCATCTGTGCACACATCCAGCACGGCCAGAGAGAGGGTCTTTCCATAGGTCTCTCCGGCTGCCTCCACCAGCTTATCCTTCCGCTTCAGGTCCCGCATCGTGGCTATGACTGCGGAAGGGAGGACACATGGAGGACATAGGGAGGACAAAGGGAGGGCCTCAGGGAGGGCACGGGGAGGACACGGAGAGGGGTCATGGAGGGGACATGGAGGGTGCGGGGAAAGGAAAGTGATGGCATGGGGAGGGGACAGGGAGGGTACGATGAGGGGACAGGGACAGCAAGGGGAGAGGACAGAAAGGGCACATTGAGGGGACATGGAGGGCATGGGGAGGGGACATGGAGTGCATGGGAAGGTGACAAGGAGGGGACATGGAGAATGTTTAATAATATAATAATATTATACTCTTGATACAGTATATGAATTTTATGATGCATGCTCACTTTTAAAGCTTACTTTTTCCTTGGGATAAAAGTAGATCAAACATAGTAATAATATTAATTTCTGGGCATTAACACAAGGCAAAATAAAAATGCATACTCCACAAGCAACATACATCTACACACGCACACCCACACAACGGTGTATACAGTATGTAAGAGCTTGTTTGTTAAGATTTACATAGATTGTGTTGTCTTGTCATGGAGCGTGACTGGATACGCACAAGATACCTGGTCAAATCCAAATACTGTACACTACTATGAATACTAAACAAGAGTTAAGGCATCCATCCATCCATTCATCCATTTTATTCCCCTTTATCCATTTATGGGTCAGAGAGGTGGCAGTCAGAGCTGCACCCAGTACACATAGCACCAGCCCCTCATTGATCCTCTTCCAGATGGTGAGCCCACAGAAGCCTTGAACTTCCAGCAGGGGCTTTAGGCAAAGTGGGGTTAAGTGTCTTGCCCAAGGACACAACGACAGCAGTCATCAGTGGGATGTGTGAAGTAGGTTTTGGTGGGCTCTAACCCACATCCTTGAGGCCTAGAGGCCAATGCTCTACCCACTGAGCCACTGTCGCCCCGAGAGTTAAGGCAGAGACCATTAAATATTTCACCCAGATTCATTTCTTTATATTTATAGGCAATACTTTCTTTCAAAATGGCATTGAACAACCTAAAAAAAACAATACATTTTTACATCCATGATCTTTTGTATGGCAGTGGGTAAGTAAGGGTTAAAATGCGTTCACATAATATAGTTCCCTCTTTTGTGTTGCCAAGCCTTCAATAACAGGGCAATTTTCAATGTGTGAGTGGCTGGAGCACTCTCTTTCTGAATTTGAACCTTTTAAGTTTGTGGGCAGTGGCGCTCATTCTGCCCCACCTGGGCAGGACTTCTTCCCAGCTAAATGTCACAATAACAAACAGACCACTATAAAAGTTGACTGCCTGGTTTTCTGTCATTTAAGTGAGCAGGGCATTTCTGTGTCATTTATGTCTGCTTTCTTTACCATCATTGTTAGAATAGACTCTCTTCTTGCAGTCCTAAAATAACTTGTGTGACAATTTTAGCTTTAAGAGGTGTGTTTATAGTCCAGTTATAACACTGGTTATCTGGCTGCCCCACACACAGTCTGGGTGAATCTTAGATAAGCTATGCTCAGCTTTAGCCTATTGTCTTAGGTTCTTTGGACTTAACATGGACTAAAGATTATAGAGGGTTTACCAACAAATACATAAGACTTCATAGTAAAAGTCACAAAAGGCCTGATTATTTTCTTAAGTAATAGAAAAGCTAAAGCTATGTTGAATAGTGATTGTGATGCTGTGATGAGTGTGCAAAAAATCTTTCAAATATGATGTGGCAGTTTTTGTGTTCTGTGTTGGAAGAAATTTGGATATTATTGTCAGTACTTCATTCAACATTAGTAGAGTAAGGAAAGAAGGTAAAAAAGTACAGTGCTTCCCATAACATCTTTATTCTTCCCTTCACATTTTGTGTTATGTAGTGAGTATCTTAACTGAATAGGTTCTGTATTCCTCATTGCTCATTCCTCATTAAGAAAAAGACCAGTGCACTTACCATGGTAGCGCTTCTTCTCATCCTTGGCCAGCATCACAGCCATGCGCAGGCCAATACCAGAGGAACAGCCCGTAATGAGCACCACTTTCTGTCCCGGACTTGCCATGGCTCCTGTCCCCTGTCAGTCTGCCTGTTCCCCTGCCTGAGTCCCGAGGAGGATGGGCTCTGCATAAGTGAGAGGAGAGTCGCTAAGAGGATTCTCACTGAGTGTCACATGGCCCCAGCACAGGGATTATTCAACCACCCACAGTAAATATGAGAGCAGAGAGGAGCCTGCACTCATGCACTTATTATCTTTGTAATAGTAGGAATAACATAAACTCATATTCAAAATTAATAACAATTATATGCATCATTACATTTAAAACAAGGGTGAAAATTTAGTATGTAAATAAAATACAAACAATAAAGTAAAACATACTATTACACAATTCCTTGTCTCTTTTGCTTTTCCCACTGGGAAATATATATGAAGACAATACACTCAAGTTTTGGTAAATATGTTTTGGTACAACCAATGTTTGACTCAGTTTTGTTGCAGTGCAGTGGGAGTGTGGAGGTTTGAGGGGCTACATGCTGCTTAAACCCTTTAAGGTTTCCTCAACCATTTGGTAGACCTCATTTTGAGTGACTACATCTACTTGAAGCATGGTAGGAACTGAAATCTACCTCATTGGGGCGTCTCCACCGCTTGGTTTAAATATATTATACTCAAAATATCCACCCGAGGTCACTGTTTTTGTTTGTGCTGCCTATTTTGGGTCCAATTTTAAAGGTAAATATATATCTTCAACATTTTATATAGACAAACAGATGACTTAACAGTAATATATAACTTGATGCAACAAAAAAAGGTGTTGTGAGGGACAAATAATTTTTTGAAAACATGCATGACCATTTGGTTGAGCAGGCACTTCTTGGTAAAAATTAGCATGGAGTGAAATCTCAATCATATGGTTACAATCTAGTAAATGTATGAAAAATACATTAAAAATAACCACAATTTTTATTTATTTATTTTGCATTCATTTATTGATTGGTATAGAGAGCATCCGCAACGTTCGGCTCAACTGCATATGGAGATGTTCTTATTGAAGATAAAGAACCTCACAGCCTCTGCCTGAAGGCTTTGACAAGATGGAAATGCAGAAAGTGCAATGTTTTCCTGTTTTTAATCACAGATATTATTTGTCACATACCATCAAAAATAAAGTGACTGATTTAAGGGTCCCAAGATTGTCATTTGTGTCATTTTTCATTTATTATTTATTTTTTACTTTCTTATTGACCCAATAATTCATCTGAGATGTTAGGAAGGCAACCCCTGGGTTCTGTTTATTACAATTGCTGGAAAATGAATATATAAAATCCTTAAATGTTTAGCTGTAATAGTTTCCATTTGAGATTATATGTTTTTATGTTAAAATGCTATAGTTTTCAATAATAAAATCTTCACATGAGTGAATTTCTGGCATCGTTTAATTTCCTGCCTTTTTCTGTATTTGTAGGTATAAAATTATTATTTATTTGCAATAACACATGTATAACTATGTATTAGATTTATACCATCAACCTGCATCTCTACCATTTGGTTGAGGTCTATAATTAAACAACTAGATGTTCCAAAAGAAATGAAAACAAATTATTTTGGTTATTAGTACTCCTACAACATAGAAAATCCCAAAAAAGAATTCTTATATTTATTTTCAAGGAGTAAAGCATCATGACGGTTCATAAAACTTCCTACCAAAGAACCTCCAACAAATGGCGCCACCCAGTGGTAAGCAATGAGACTACTGCTGAAAACTAAAACTCTGTCCTTCTGTCTTTTATAACACATTTTGTTACTTTCAAATGCTGAACATTCGTCTTTGTAACATGCTACACAAAGGGAACCACACACATATTTGCAGAACTCCAAAGTAAATCAATTAGAAACCTATTCAGTCAGATTTCCAAAAGGGCTTCTGTTTTGTGAGTGCAGCTTCCAGCTCATACCTGCAGCTAAAGGTTGGTCCTATGGAAAAATGTCTGGAATCTGTTTTGACTTATACTATATACTAGCATATGTGCATTTCATCATTTTGTTGGCAGCCTCAAACATGAATATACGTGTATTAAGCTGTCACAGGTGTTGTAGACCTAGACATTACCCTAAAAAATATATATATATTTGTTGTCATTCTAGGCATGACTTTGAAGAGTAGGAACAAATAGTATCAAAGAGTATACTCTAAAAACTGACTCAGGTAACACATGTATTTGTTTGCGTCATGATAATATAGTGGGTACAACCATAAACTAAATAGATATGTTCATTGTAAACTAAAATATTTTTGTTTGCCAAATCACTCTTTGAGGTGACAAATTCAAAATGAATAAAACATTATTTTAACAGCATTCAAAAAGATAAATTCTTACAAACCTAATTGATTTACATGAAATGATTCCCTCTTTGATGTGAACACATTGATATTTTGCCTAAAAAAACTGTATACCTTCAGCCAAATGTATGTAACTATCTTTTTTCTCATAGATATTCAAACAAAACAGATTTAAATAGTTTCAAAAAACAAACATAAATAGATTTATCTAAACCTTAATGTATTAAATTATTTGAACCTAAATCGATTGCATACTTGATTATTTAGCCGTGCTGAACCCAAAACAAACCAGTTTGGGAGAGAGGCAGGTCTTGCCTTTTTAATTTTGAGCATGTTCTGCACGGAGCTTGGAAGTTCTACTTTGATTTAAGTATTTGCACATTTATTTTGCTAGTCACTTGTTGTATGTCACGTGTCACACTTCGTTGGACATTATGTCGTTGGCTGCAGTGACGCAAATTACAATTGAACCTTAGCTAGCTAATATGTGAGTTTTTGGGAAGTAAGGTGGTTAGCAGTGCTGCTAAAATAACACACATTGAACTGCATATTAAGTTTCTGTAAGTTCTTCAGTATGAGCTGTTTGGTTTGTGGCCACATCTGCTGTGGCGGTACAAAGAAAAAAGAATCTCTTTAGATAAGGTAAGTTAAAACATTCACTCCTGTAATTGTAAGGCTGTGTTATGGTATGCGCCAACAATAATGTCTGTGCGTCTGGTTTTTTTTTCTTTTTTTAGACTTTGTTGTACCACGTTCCCAAGCCGCAGTGTGAACTGAGAAACTTTGTTGCAGAATTTGAGTTGTTCTTCTTTGTTTATACTTTATTTTTGTGATCTATACGGTTTTGTAAAGCATTCAGTTCGACACTGTTTTTGGTGTTTCTAAGCCCTTCAGGGTGGTGATGGATAAAATAAATATTTTCATTTATACTGGTGTTGAATCTGTTCATTGGGTTTTTATGTCATATTTAAAATTAAAAACATTTTAGATGAACAACCTCTTGATGAATTGAGGCTAAGATAAATTTTATGAATTCGAGTTTTAAAATTGCTCGACTAAACTAATTTACATTAAGCTCTGAATTTAAATGAACTGCTTAACCTTTGTTCATGTACAAGCCTTTAACTTCTTGACCTAACCAATTTTAATATTTTTTTTTGTTAAAGGCTTTAATTTTAGTTTAAAAAATTGAAAAATAGTTGGTCTAACTCAGCCATTCCCAAACTCAGTAACACCGAGGCCCCCTTAAAAATCTGACGGGTCTGCGTGGCCCCCCAAAATAATAACCAAGAAGACAACATTAAGAATAGGCTCTTCTGGTTATTTTATTTTGGGGAAATAGCCTCTGCTACAAACATTGTAATACAAAAATGATTACAGTGGATTATTCAAGTCAAATAATGAACACAAATATTTTAATATTACAAACAAAACATTATAAATTTAACATTAAATAATTACATTATTATAATTATTTTTTTATGACCTCCCGCGGCCCCCCTGCAGTACCCTCGCGGCCCACCAGGGGGCCGCGGACCCCACTTTGGGAGACACTGGTCTAACTAAATAACTTCAATATACACAGAAGGACGTTATTTGAGTTTGAATGAGCTATTTTTTGGTTGTAACCATGGATCTATTGGGTTGTAACATTTGCCAACAATTAAATTGAGTTAGTGCAATGAATCATTTTCTGCTGGAACAAATAATAAAACAATAAAAAACATAATTACTATCCACAATTAGTATTACATCATGAACTATTATCTTGAATGCCGTTAAAGCTATAGCTGTTCATGTCATAATCTCCTTTCTTCATCTGCAGCAATTGGCCTCGTCGACATGTAACTTTACTAGAACTATAATTATTAAGTCTATAGGATGTGGTGAGTTTGCTATAAGTGTGGTGGGCAAAAACAGACAAGCTCTGGAATTTGGAATCTGCAGGAGCATATTTTTATTAGTCGGGCAGCGCGTCGTCCTGTCCCAGCATGCTAACTGTGCATGTGTGTGTATGTGAGGCATAATGTAACACTGTGTATATTCAAGTGTACATTATCTCTCCTTTTGGATGTATCGTTTACGCTGCTTATGAGAGCAGTAAAGGCCTGAATCCTAATTAGTTGTACACACCTTATACAGCGTGGTGCATGCCCTGCCATCACTCACCAGCGCACTAATTATAAACAAGAGCAATGAGTTGTCTCTCCTCACGAGGTCACAAGTCTCAGTCTTTAGTCCGGTGTGTGGAGGAGGGAGGGGTACGTCTGAGGAGGCTCGGGGAGGAGAGGAGAGAGATAAAGTGAGGGGAGTAGGGGGTGAGAGGCAAACACCGTCTGTTTGAGATAAAGGGATACCGCTCTGGTCTGCGCTCCTCATCCGTCCACTCCGAAGTCCTACAGGCCACCCGGGAGAACAAGGCGCACAGAGAGTACAGGGACCGCGGGCTTGAAGCAGGTGTCCGGAGAAAGCTCGGTGTGACCAGGTATAGCGCGCTCCGTGCTCCGCGATGGAGCCCAAACATATTTGGAATCGGATACATCAAACGTGGCTGCTGTTGCTGCTTGTGACGGTCCCCGCATCCAGAGCAGGTGAGAAGCGCGTCTTCAAATGACTGACTGAACTAAGCGTATTTTTTTAACACATCAGTCTACTAATTTACGTATGTCTAATATTGTTTTAACAATTATTCATTGATTGATTACCAACGATTGATGCTTAAGCCAGGGCTTTGAAATAACCAAAAGTGCTTTCACGTTTTAAACAGTAATTATTAAAACATCAAGGCAAGGCAGCAAGGCAAAATAAAAAAGATACATTAAGGATGATATAACTATTTATATTCATTCAATATATATTTTTTTTATTAATCTTTGATTAACGTAAACATACACACATTTTTACTCTGTGAATTCTTATCCAGAAATGGATAAAGGGGAAGAAAATGGATGGATCGATGTATATGATGCAGTTATGATCCCATTTTGTCTCAATATCTACCAGATATTTATTTCACTTTTGAAAAAGTATTTCCTTTTGCAATAGTCATTGGTCAAACAACACTGTCTTTCTTGCAATCAAGTCACACATAATTTAACTATCTTTTGGCTTAGGTTGTTGTTTTGCCTTGTCAATCATTAAATCTAATCTCTGACTTCTTGTGAGATGCGAGAGGTGCAGGTTTCTTTTTCTAAACATGTCCATACCTGCTTTAGCCATAGCAGCATACAGCAGGGCTACAGAACCACAGCAGCCTGCAGCGCTCTGCAGTCTGGAGATTCTCTGCAGTCATATGGACCTCATCTTTGAGAGCTGTATTGGCTCACAGATGTGCACATCAACTTTTGAAAACCCTGTTTTAACTTGGGGGTCTGGATAAATTAAATGCATATAACCAAAGATATTTTAGTCTGTGGTTCAGTCTTTTTTTTTGAGGGTCCAGTCTTAATCTCAAGTTCATGACAAGTCCATGTCCTATGCTTTGAATTTCAAGATGACCAATGTCCATAAATGGTAATAGATGTCTTTAAATGTCCTGGATCATCACCACTGTCCTCCTGCATCGGCAAGAAACAACAGAAAAAACCCAATGGGAAAAGAAACATGATAGAAAGTTTGTAAATAGTTCTTTAAAAAGTCCAGATGACAAAGTTATTTGAAGACACTGAGATCCAAGTCAAGTCCCAAGTCTTGATTAATTTGAAGTTTTGAACATATTTGGTATCATGTTAAGATTTCTCATGAGACAACATAACTTGTTCTGAATGTGGTGTGACCTTTGACCAGCTGGCCTGTCAAGGACATTAGCCCATGTGACCCTTGAAGCTCAAGGGTCACATGAGGTCGGGGCATACCTCTGCACCTGGAGGGCAGGCTAAAACATGTATTGTTCAAACAAACTGGACAGGTGACTTGAAAATAGATCCCAAGTCTGCTTTCAAAATCAGGCTTAAATCACGTTTTATTTACGTATTTTCCTGCCTGGTTAGTACTGTGATAGCCTGGTCTTTCCATACCATCCGACTAATTTCATTTCATACTAAGGTCTGGATTTGTTCCATTGAGCTTCAGTAACAGGTGGGAGGGGTTAACTCCTGTGCAGATTGAAAAGATTGGACCTGAGTTTACTGTGACGTATATAATGCACCCGAGTGAGTTAGCCATTTAGCCTAGCATCTCCTTTGCCACTAACGGAGCCCGAGGGGAGTAAAGCTTTAACATCTTTGCCAGCAATGACATTTGCTCAATATTCCTCTTGCTCCGGCTTCAATTTCTTGATATTTGGAACCAAACCAGAATATATCACTTTACTGTTACAATTGTAAACTGCTTTGTGACTCTGGTTTGTGAAAGGCGGTATATAAATAAAGATTACTTACTTACTGTTACATTTGCCGTCATTGCCAAACTACAACCAGCAAATTTGGCGCAAACTCTTGAAGTATCCCCTTAACTGCAGACACTAGGATCACCGGAGTTAACAGATGGCTAAGGCCAGGCTTGCACTGTGATGGGAGAGTATGGTGTGTGCATAAATGATTACTAGTGGTTGGAGGGGCTCATGGCACAGGGGGTCTTGCTTCTGTCAGTCTACTCCAGGGCATCTGTGGCTACAATTGTAACGTATCACTACTGGAGTGAACGTTTGAAGCATCCAAAAGTGTCCAAAGATGAAGATCAGGAGATCTTTTATTTGTCCCACTGTGGGGAAATTTGTGGATGGGTAGCACACAGCACAAGATAACTCTATACTAAAATAAAATAAAATAATAGTGCTATATGAAATTGATACATTAAGATAAGATAAAACTTAATTTGATCTCACAATAGATGAATTTACAATTATTATTTACATTTATTTATAAACAAAATATATTTTTTTGATTTTGTTGTCAATACTGCAGTCCTGTCTATAGAATTGAGCCCTTGTTGCTGTGAAGCACATGTACTTACTAACAACTGTGCCGTTGATAACCAAAGACGTCCTGCAACTGTCAACTGTCAGAATGGTAAAGAATCCCGTGTTAAAAGTTAGTGTGATTTGTGTTTTTGAGCCATTTGACATTAGGGTTGTTGCCCATTTTGAAGTTGGGGTTGTGGAATGGGCAAAACATTGTTTGCATTGTAGCCTGGTCCCATCTGCATACAACTCCCGTTGCCCAGAAGACTTGCTGGAGATAACAGTGAATACAATATATTTTAGCCACATATTACTTGAATTACATATTACTACTAGTGCTGTCCAACGATTAAAATATTTAATCGCGATTAATCGCATGAATTTCATAGTTAACTCGCAATTAATCGCAAATTAGTCACACATTTGCGTGCTGTGTGCAATTGCTTTTTTTATTGAAAACAATGTGTAGTGTTATATTACACACTAACATTTGATGCAAAATCATCAATAAATGGATGACAAAATAAATAATTGGTAACAAAAAGCCCCTTCAATGTGTGTGTGTGGGTGTGTGTGTGTATGTGTGGGTATAGACCATAGACTGTATAGAAACATCATGGTGTCATTATGATATGATGATAAACAATCTGTAAATATTTTGTAAATTTGTTCATGTAAATACTCTATGCTGTTTCTCTGTTTACCTTCGGTATATCTATGACTGTATACTGTTTGCTTGTATTGCCTTTTTTATTAACCCCTCCCCCCATCTCCCACTTCATGCCCCCCCCCCCCCCCTCCCCTCCTATGTGCCATTCTGGGTTTCTTCTTTGGCCCCCGTATCTCCAACTACATATTGTTTGTAATCTCTGTCTACAATGTATCTGAACTAGTCCTTTTCTTTGTTTCTATTTTTTTTTCTGTATATGTGTTTGTCTGCAATAAAAAGTAAAAAAAAAAATATATATATATATATTTTTTTATTTTTTTTTATCGCGCCATAAAAAAAATGACGGCATTAATATTGATTTGCGTTAACGCGTTAATAACGCGCTATTTTGGACAGCCCTAATTACTACACTAAAATGATAACTGAAAAACATTCCAAATACACGTGGTAAGAGCCCTGGTGTGTGCTCTTGCACACTGGGATAGTCTTGCACAGTTTTTTCAATGTGGTTTTACTGCAAATGGCAAATAAATTCTTGAATCTACTGGCCACTGTCAACAAATACATGCATCTCAACTGATTTGAGACTCAATCAGCTCTCAAACCGAAAGCATAAATGCAAAAGGTAAAAATGTTTTACATTCCATTTCCTTCTGCTTTACCTGCTGCCAGGGCATTGGGGGTAGCCACGCCCAGGCTTCCCTCTCCACATACTTCCTCCAGCTCATCCGAGGGAATCCTGAGATAATTCGGACGGATTGATTATTTCGGGCTTTCTTTGCTATTTGTCAATTCTTGCCATTTTGTGATTGAAATGGTACATTTCATGAGCTCAAAAACATTTGGAAGCAAATAGTTGTTTGATGAAAAGTAAGAAGGTTTTTTCTTTGCATTATATCCTCTGTGTTTTTGATTCAATTTTCTTGCTGGTAACCTGCAGATGAGGACAGCAGTGGCACATGTGTATAGTACAAGTTTATTTTAAATTCCATGTTTACTAATTCAGCGTATTAGACTTATTGCAATATATGTACAATGCTGGCATCACTTTTGCATTTGTTTGCAAAGAAAATACTCCACCAGTCTTGGCCTAAATGACGCGCTTCCTTGGTTAATGTTGATCACTGCTATCGCATCAAACTTCACAATATATTAAGACAAACATGATCTTTTTTTAAAAGTAAATGTATTTACCCACATTACTTTTTTGTGGTTGACAATGAATAAATTGCAAATGTATGAAGCAACTAATGGAAGCCTCAAATGCGTTGTTCATTGACTGAATTAATTTTATAGTCTTATAGTTGTAATATATGCAAAAAAAAACCCCACACAGAATACTTATTTATTAATATTTGCAATACATTATTACCAATCATGGCCTTATAGGAAAGTTAACGATCCAGGAGCATAAACACCATCCATCCATCCATTTTCTTCCCCTTAATCCATTTCTGGGTTGGGGGGGGGGTGGCAGTCAGAGCTGCACCCAGTACACAGTGCACCAGCCCCTCACTGATCCTCCTGCAGGTGGTGAGTCCACAGGAGCTGAGATCTTTCATTGGGGGCTTCAGGCAAAGTGGGGTTAAGTGTCTTGCCCAAGGACACAACGAAAGCAGTTATCAGTGGGAGTCGTGAAGTAGGTATTACGGTGGGCTCGAACGCACCACCTTCAGGCTCAAAGGCCAATGCTCTACCAACTGAGCCACTGTCGTCAAAACACTTAAATTACAGCTAGAGTCTATGAATAAAAAAAGTCAAAAGGTGTATTGAGAACTGGTCAGTGAATGGTATGGTTGAAAACACCGGACGAAAACACTCACTGGTCAAAAAACCCAGTGTCACTTCTGGTCAGTGTGAAAAGGCCTTTAGTTTAGTATACTGTAGTGGAACAAGAGTCTAGCAGATGTTTTTCATTGCATGGGATAGTAGACATATGTACTATAGATGACACTACAACAGTGTTTCCATGGGGTGGTTCATATGACTGTGACTTATGAAGGTGTTATGTCTGCTCAGCTCAAGAACGTTGTCCTAAACAACAGGAGAGCCACGTGTGTTGAATCTGGAAGCGGATGGTGAACACATGGAGTGATATCACTGGCTGGAGGGGTGCCAGAGGACTGCTTGGCCCACATTGGACTTCATTATGCTTCTTTATTCTTTCTAATTTCTACAAAATTTTATCTCTTTCATGTTGAGCTAGCTACTTTACTGCAAAACACCCTGTGTGTTTTGCATATACTGTATCTAGGCTCAGAAACAAAAAAAAACATGCATTTTTTTCAAAACCGAAAACTTTCTAAGCTCTTTTTTTGCAGTGACCTGAAACCTGTCTGTGCATCTACTGACTTGTGACTAGACTCCTTGTCATTTATCTTTCCCCTCAAATATGTGGATGAAATCCCTTGGAGCATGTATTACGGCATATATTGTTGGTTTTGTTTGGAGGAATGAAGTGGTATTTGCTCACTGGAATCAATTATCTTGGTTGGCATGTAGGTTGTTAAACATATGTTAGTGTTGTTTGGCTGTTCTTATTTATTTACAAATAGCATGTAGTAGAATAAACTGAATTTAACAAATATACTATAATTTATGATATAATTTAGTATATTAGTATTTGTTAACTGATACCCTTTGAAATTATTCAGGCAAAATAAGTTATAAAAAAGTAGGATTGTCCTGGAGCAGACGGGATCTCACATGAATTGTGTGTCACATTTTGGGGTCATCATGGCCCTTTGTTTTCAGACATGATTCAGGCAGCCCTAGAGATCTTTTGTTAGGGAAGGCACTTTCGATGATCCTGGTGCTTTTAGGTTAACATTGCCTTAATTGATTGACTGCGGAACCTTCCGCAGTCAACCATTGGTTTTGGTGTTCTTTATTCCGTCTTTTTCCTGATTTTTGACACGTTTCACAGCTTTCACATTTTCAACAATTTCCACAAGTTATACATCAAAACGTTCCACATGTTTGGGAGATTATTGCTATTACTTTTGGGACTTCAGCGATTTCCGGTTTTTCCGCAATCGGACAAAAATCGGTCGATTTTTCCCATTGACTTATAATGGGGCTTCCACAAATTCATAGTTTTCAGAATTTTCTTCAACATTTTCAGCATTTTCTGCAGTTTGTGCATGTTCAGCTTCCACAACTTGTGAGTTTTCAGAAAAAACTAGAAACTTGCAATGGCTGAAGCCATTGCGATTGACTGCGGAACAGATCTAATGTGGAATTTAGCTGAAAAATCCTTGAAATCCTTGAAACTGTTAAAATACTTTAAACATCTTTGAAACTCCTGAAGTATTTGAAGCTCCTGATATCCTTTAAACTGTTATCCTTTATACTGGTTTACATGTAAAAACCCCTATTAAGTTGCATTATACTGGTTTACATGGAAAAATCCCCATTAAGTTGCATTATACTGGTTTACATGTAAAAAACCCTATTAAGTTGCATTATACTGGTTTACATGGAAAAATCCCTATTAAGTTGCATTATACTGGTTTACATGTAAAAATCCCTATTAAGTTGCATTATACTGGTTTACATGTAAAAACCCCTATTAAGTTCCATTATACTGGTTTACATGTAAAAACCCCTATTAAGTTCCATTATACTGGTTTACATGTAAAAAACCCTATTAAGTTCCATTATACTGGTTTACATGTAAAAAAAAACCCTATTAAGTTGCATTATACTGGTTTACATGTAAAAAACCCATATTAAGTTGCATTATACTGGTTTACATGGAAAAATCCCCATTAAGTTGCATTATACTGGTTTACATGAAAAAAACCCTATTAAGTGGCATTATACTGGTTTACATGAAAAAAAACCCTATTAAGTTGCATTATACTGGTTTACATGGAAAAATCCCTATTAAGTTGCATTATACTGGTTTACATGGAAAAATCCCTATTAAGTTGCATTATACTGGTTTACATGGAAAAAACCCTATTAAGTTGCATTATACTGGTTTACATGTAAAAACCCCTATTAAGTTGCATTATACTGGTTTACATGGAAAAATCCCCATTAAGTTGCATTATACTGGTTTACATGTAAAAACCCCTATTAAGTTGCATTATACTGGTTTACATGGAAAAATCCCTATTAGGTTGCATGATTACACTGAAGTCCTTGAAACTGGTGAAGTCCTTGAAACTGTTGAAGTCCTTGAAACTGTTGAAGTCCTTGAAACTCTTGAAGACCTTGAAACTGCTGAAGTCCTTGAAACTGTTGAATCATTGAAACTGTTGAATCATTGAAACTGTTGAATCATTGAAACTGTAGAAATGTCTGAAAGAGCTGAAGTCCTATTAAAATGCATGGGCCTATTAAAATGCATTGCAGAATTCTCAATGCAAATTAATGGCAGAATTCCCAAGTCCCGTAGAAAAAAACTGGAAAACTGCAGAACTCTATTTTTTTCTGAAAACTCACAAGTTTGTGGAAGCTGAACATGCACAAACTGCAGAAAATGCTGAAAATGTTGAAGAAAATTCTGAAAACTATGAATTTGTGGAAGCCCCATTATAAGTCAATGGGAAAAATCGACCGATTTTTGTCCGATTGCGGAAAAACCGGAAATCGCTGAAGTCCCAAAAGTAATAGCAATAATCTCCCAAACATGTGGAACGTTTTGATGTATAACTTGTGGAAATTGTTGAAAATGTGAAAGCTGTGAAACGTGTCAAAAATCAGGAAAAAGACGGAATAAAGAAAACCAAAACCAATGGTTGACTGCGGAAGGTTCCGCAGTCAATCAATTAGAGTTCTGCAGTTTTCCATTTTTTTTCTACGGGATTGGGAATTCTGCCATTAATTTGCATTGAGAATTCTGCAATGCATTTTAATAGGCCCATGCATTTTAATAGGACTTCAGCTCTTTCTACAGTTTCAATGATTCAACAGTTTCAACTAGAAACTTGCAATGGCTGAAGCCATTGCGATTGACTGCGGAACAGATCTAATGTGGAATTTAGCTGAAAAATCCTTGAAATCCTTGAAACTGTTAAAATACTTTAAACATCTTTGAAACTCCTGAAGTATTTGAAGCTCCTGATATCCTTTAAACTGTTATCCATTATACTGGTTTACATGTAAAAACCCCTATTAAGTTGCATTATACTGGTTTACATGGAAAAAACCCTATTAAGTTGCATTATACTGGTTTACATGGAAAAATCCCTATTAAGTTGCATTATACTGGTTTACATGTAAAAATCCCTATTAAGTTGCATTATACTGGTTTACATGGAAAAATCCCTATTAAGTTGCATTATACTGGTTTACATGTAAAAACCCTATTAAGTTCCATTATACTGGTTTACATGTAAAAACCCCTATTAAGTTCCATTATACTGGTTTACATGTAAAAAACCCTATTAAGTTGCATTATACTGGTTTACATGTAAAAACCCTATTAAGTTGCATTATACTGGTTTACATGGAAAAATCCCCATTAAGTTGCATTATACTGGTTTACATGAAAAAAACCCTATTAAGTTGCATACTGGTTTACATGGAAAAATCCCTATTAAGTTGCATTATACTGGTTTACATGGAAAAATCCCTATTAAGTTGCATTATACTGGTTTACATGGAAAAAACCCTATTAAGGTTGCATTATACTGGTTTACATGTACAAAACCCTATTAAGTTGCATTATACTGGTTTACATGGAAAAATCCCCTATTAAGTTGCATTATACTGGTTTACATGTAAAAAACCCTATTAAGTTGCATTATACTGGTTTACATGGAAAAATCCCCATTAAGTTGCATTATACTGGTTTACATGAAAAAAAACCCTATTAAGTTGCATTATACTGGTTTACATGTAAAAAACCCTATTAAGTTGCATTATACTGGTTTACATGTAAAAACCCCTATTAAGTTCCATTATACTGGTTTACATGTAAAAATCCCTATTAAGTTCATTATACTGGTTTACATGTAAAAACCCCTATTAAGTTGCATTATACTGGTTTACATGGAAAAATCCCCATTAAGTTGCATTATACTGGTTTACATGGAAAAAACCCTATTAAGTTGGCATTATACTGGTTTACATGAAAAAAACCCATATAAGTTGCATTATACTGGTTTACATGGAAAAATCCCCATTAAGTTGCATTATACTGGTTTACATGAAAAAAACCCTATTAAGTTGCATTATACTGGTTTACATGGAAAAAACCCTATTAAGTTGCATTATACTGGTTTACATGGAAAAAACCCTATTAAGTTGCATTATACTGGTTTACATGTAAAAAACCCCTATTAAGTTGCATTATACTGGTTTACATGGAAAAATCCCCATTAAGTTGCATTATACTGGTTTACATGAAAAAAAAACCCTATTAAGTTGCATTATACTGGTTTACATGAAAAAAACCCTATTAAGTTGCATTATACTGGTTTACATGGAAAAATCCCTATTAAGTTGCATTATACTGGTTTACATGGAAAAATCCCTATTAGGTTGCATGATTACACTGAAGTCCTTGAAACTGCTGAAGTCCTTGAAACTGCTGAAGTCCTTGAAACTGCTGAAGTCCTTGAAACTGTTGAAGTCCTTGAAACTCTTGAAATCTTGAAACTGCTGAAATCCTTGAAACTGTTGAATCCTTGAAACTGTTGAATCATTGAAACTGTAGAAATGTCTGAAAGAGCTGAAGTCCTATTAAAATGCATGGGCCTATTAAAATGCATTGCAGAATTCTCAATGCAGATTTTTGTCCGATTGCGGAAAAACCGGAAATCGCTGAAGTCCCAAAAGTAATAGCAATAATCTCCCAAACATGTGGAACGTTTTGATGTATAACTTGTGGAAATTGTTGAAAATGTGAAAGCTGTGAAACGTGTCAAAAAAAATGACGGAATAAAGAAATACAAAACCAATGGTTGACTGCGGAAGGTTCCGCAGTCAATCAATGATTCAACAGTTTCAAGGACTTCAGCAGTTTCAAGGTTTCAAGAGTTTCAAGGACTTCAACAGTTTCAAGGACTTCTACAGTTTCAAGGACTTCAGCAGTTTCAAGGACTTCAGTGTAATCATGCAACCTAATAGGGATTTATAATGCAACTTAATGGGGATTTTCCATGTAAACCAGTATAATGCAACTTAATAGGGGTTTTTACATGTAAACCAGTATAATGCAACTTAATAGGGTTTTTTCCATGTAAACCAGTATAATGCAACTTAATAGGGATTTTTCCATGTAAACCAGTATAATGCAACTTAATAGGGATTTTTCCATGTAAACCAGTATAATGCAACTTAATATAGGGTTTTTTTCCATGTAAACCAGTATAATGCACTTAATAGGGTTTTTTTCATGTAAACCAGTATAATGCAACTTAATGGGGATTTTTCCATGTAAACCAGTATAATGCAACTTAATAGGGGTTTTTTACATGTAAACCAGTATAATGCAACTTAATAGGGGTTTTTTACATGTAAACCAGTATAATGGAACTTAATAGGGTTTTTTTACATGTAAACCAGTATAATGGAACTTAATAGGGGTTTTTACATGTAAACCAGTATAATGCAACTTAATAGGGTTTTTTCCATGTAAACCAGTATAATGCAACTTAATAGGGATTTTTACATGATAGTAAACCAGTATAATGCAACTTAATAGGGATTTTTTCCATGGGTTTTTACATAATGCAACTTAATGGGGATTTTTTTCCATGTAAACCAGTATAATGCAACTTAATAGGGGTTTTTACATGTAAACCAGTATAATGCAACTTAATGGGGATTTTTCCATGTAAACCAGTATAATGCAACTTAATAGGGGTTTTTACATGTAAACCAGTATAATGCAACTTAATAGGGGTTTTTTACATGTAAACCAGTATAATGGAACTTAATAGGGTTTTTTACATGTAAACCAGTATAATGGAACTTAATAGGGGTTTTTACATGTAAACCAGTATAATGGAACTTAATAGGGGTTTTTACATGTAAACCAGTATAATGCAACTTAATAGGGATTTTTACATGTAAACCAGTATAATGCAACTTAATAGGGATTTTTCCATGTAAACCAGTATAATGCAACTTAATAGGGTTTTTTACATGTAAACCAGTATAATGCAACTTAATGGGGATTTTTCCATGTAAACCAGTATAATGCAACTTAATAGGGGTTTTTACATGTAAACCAGTATAAAGGATAACAGTTTAAAGGATATCAGGAGCTTCAAATACTTCAGGAGTTTCAAAGATGTTTAAAGTATTTTAACAGTTTCAAGGATTTCAAGGATTTTTCAGCTAAATTCCACATTAGATCTGTTCCGCAGTCAATCGCAATGGCTTCAGCCATTGCAACGGTTTCTAGTTCAGATATGAGATGCCTTCATTCGCCGGGGTAAACTACAACTTGCTTTTAGAACCACATTAACCAAGTTAGAGCAGTTTGAGCCAAATAAGCGGCTGCTATGTCCAACCCTTGTCTTGTTTGACGAGCATGTACGACAGCCTTACGTCACATATCACCAGAATGATTAACCATTAGGAGGGCCAGTAGTCTTGATGATCCACCTGAAAATATATCCTCCTTTATACCTTTAGCAGTACTCTGTGTATTTTTACAGTTACTCCAAATGAAAAAAACATGTTAACCAATGACAAATGTGACCTTTTTAAGAATATTTACCTCCTCTAAGCTTTTAGCCACACGTGCGGAGGCGCATTTGTTTACATTTTAGCGGTACCGTTTCAAGTGACCAACATGTATGGAGAGGTCCGGTCATTAATCAAACTAAGGGATTCTTTAGGGTGTATTCAGACCTGCACATTTGCTCCACTTTAAATAGACCAGGATTTGTTTGGAACTCTGATCTGAACCTTTTATGCAGGTCTGAATACACACAAACGAATCCTGGTCCAGACCACCGAACCGAGACCCACTTTTTTAGGTGGTCTCTGTCCGCTTCCAAACAAATTCTGGTCCGAGTTGATTCAGGTCTGAATACATCCGGTGTCAATCCGACACAACTCCAAGATACGTGCGCATTTTTTGGGCTGCACAGCCGTAGACAGAAACTGTGAGGAATTAGCCACGCGTCACAGCTGCTAACTATGCTGCTAACGCATGCTATAATGAGCCGTGGGCAGACCTGGAGCAATGTGGAGATGCTGTGCAACAGGCTTATGGAGTTAAAACTTTTCACAGTATACAGTGATGTTAATGGCAGCATCTTCAAATCATTTGCATTATTAAAAGCCTGACACGGTTTGACTAACGTCTCAAAGAGCAATATCCCTCATCATGTAGTGAATTGTGTTCTTTGGTTCATACCTGATCCTCCGTTGTCTGTTTATCCCGTTGTTATTATAGATCCATGGTTTATCCACAATGCTGCTGTCAGATGTTGTGGAACAGGGCCGTTATTATTATAGATCCATGTGTGGGACAGGGCACGGAGCGCAGTCTCCATCGGCTTTCTCCTCACGCATTCGCCAACGCTGTTCCAATATTTAAAACAACGCGTTTCGCCTGTGTCTAATGAGCTGCTTCTGTTGATGGTTTTGCTCTAACAAGAGCAAACATATGCAGAGAGGACATGCAGCACATACGAGCTCAATGTTTTCCTCCGGTTCTGCGGCTAATCTTTGTGAGCTCTCGCTGTCCAATAGGAGTGCCGATCGTCACTAACGTTGATATGTTTATATAAAATTTTTTTATCCGCTTTTGATTCGGAGCAAGCAAGCGGATCAAAGGACTTTTCTGGTCTGAATACACCCTTAGTTTCCCGGAGTTGGGGACTCACATTGTCCTTCAAAGCTACTGTAGTGCATCCATCCATCCATCCATCCATTGTATATTGTTTACAAACGTGCAAAGGGCAACCATTTACAGTTAGCGCAAGGTATCAGTGACGTGCCACTGACAAACAGTTCAGATCTTGTAGCGTTTTTCTATGACACCAAAGACGTCTCATGTGTAGTTCACTCCTTACACTAAATACAAGCAGTTTTTAATCCAGTCATGGGCATGATTTGTTTCTCTATTACAGGGCTGATTCCAAAGAGAATCCAGTGGCATAATTTTAGTCCAAATCCATGATGTTATATTCAAAAGGTGCAAATTAGTGCTTTCTTTGCTAATGCAAGAACTATGCTTCACATCAACTGGTTAGGATTAGATGGACATAGAATCAGATTTCTATCCCCTAATGATACAGAGAACTGTACCTAGTAAATTGAACCACTGCACTTGCTTTATTTATTTATTTTAAACTATTAATTATTAGTATGCTAATTTTTTTTGAATTTTCCCTGATTTGAATAAAGAGTGGATAAAAAAAAAACATGAAAATAATGGAAAATATTGTTTTCCCCTGAATAGAATACAAGCACAAACCATTAAGAAGGGCCTCACTTGTCACAGTCTTGAAACGACACACTGTGTGGAGCAACAGGCCTACCCAATGAGCTGCCCACACTGTACGGATAATGTACAAGACAAGAGCACATTGACTTTAGTGGGCTGTATGTGACAAAGGAGGTGTGTGTGTGTGCACGCTGTACTGGGGGACACTGTCTTATCCACAATCACCACGTGTACCAAAAACGTATGCAAACACTAGTGAATCAATAGCACGACAGTTACCTTTATTTAATGTGAGAGAAAAAATGCGTGGCTTTGCGGTTATCAGTCCAGATAATGTACCACGGTCTTCCCATAGCCTCCAGACCCTCAGCATGGCACACCTTTTCATTACAATACAATACAATTTATTCTTGTATAGCCTTAAATCACAACAGCAGTCATCTCAGAGGGCTTAACAAAACTATTGAAATCAACAACACAAATCAGAATAAAAAAATGAAGAACACATTTGTATGTCCATGAATGTTGATAAATGTCCATACATGGAGTAGAATGTTAAAGTGTCCTGGATCATCACCACAGTCCCTCTTGTTAGTCCAACAGACCCTCCTGCATCGGCAAGGAAAAACTAAAAATCTCTCTTGCTTCTCAGAAAGTAGCTCTGGGTTCGGAGCAGGGCCTTTCTGAGTTGAATTTGCATGTTGCCCCTATGTCTTTGCAGGTTTTCTGAGTGAGGATACAGTGACCAAAACACCCTAACCATTTGATAATTATATATGACCTGCCATTGTGATAATGTAAAATGAAAATATAAACACTTTATACCACATTTTTGGTTTAAACATCTTTAAAAAAAAACATATATGAACATCATTACATGCCTGATTTACCTCCTACATGCCTTTTATACTTTATAAGTTTTAATATAACATTTTGTAAACATGGCTTTTGAGCTTCATTTTCTCCCTAAGCACTCTTACCTCACAGCTAAAATGTTCACCTTGACTTTTGTCTTTCTCCATGTCTGTGTAGATGTTACTTCTGTTTTCAGATCCAGTTTAGGTGACTACTTCTCTTGAAAGTTGATGACAACAATGTCATAAAATATAAATGGAGAAACAGCGTAGCCTACAACATTGTATAGATAACTGTTAAGGTCATCATATCTCCAGCTGCATTGTAAAATGTTGTCTTCTTTCAGCTTCAAAGTGACTATGAAATAAAATCCAAGAACAACACACGGCCACATACAGCAATGCACTGCACGTCCAAGAATCATTTGAGGCCTGTCAATGACAAATATTGGTATAGCCTTTGATGTGTTCTGAAGAAATAGCTCCAGATGTTCCTCCTGATGAAGAAAGCGCTAGCTTCAGACTGAAACGTGTCAGTTTATAATGACCTATAGGCCAAAGCTGCACATTGGAATCCTGCTCCATGTACAGTATGTGTTTGCATACTTCCTTCACATCACTGTCACACTCACATGCTTTTTGTGAGAGATCAAGTAGGGAGCTTTGATGAGAGCCAGCTGAAGGATGCAGAGCAGAAACACATGGTCCATTTACCCACTTGTCTTGCTTCCCCCTCAGATTCTGTCTATCCAACTTGAACTGTGTAAAACTGCTTTGAGGAGATGAGTCTTAGACAAAAAGCAGTGTCAGGGCAGCTTCCTGAGGGTGTCATGCACTAGCGTTATATAGAGTATCTACCACGGCGATAGCTCGCAGTGTTTGGGTGGAGCTCTGCTAAACATTAGTTCTTGTTTCTGCAAAAGGCCTGTTCTTCTAATGCATTCTTTAGAATCGGGGGGTGGGGGGGGGATAATGACAGACTACACAGTAAAATCGCTAGAGTAAAATTTACTCAAATTGAGGAAAATTTAACTCCATTTTTGATAACATTTGGTCCCTCTCTAAAAAGAGTCAAATTAACTCTTTTGATAGAGTCGTTTAATCGGAGTAATTTCTCTTCAATTTAGAGTAAAAATTCTACTCTTTAATAGTAAAATTCACTCTCTGCAGAGAACATTTAAATTGACTCTTACTCTAGTTTTACTCTTGCGAGAGGAACTATAAATTTACTCCATGGTATTTTACTCCCTAAAAAGAGTTAACATTCCTCAATTCTGAGTAATTGTTTAATAGTACATTTCACTCTATATAGAGTAAATTTCAATTGACTCTCACTCTATTTTTTACTCTTACTTGAGGAACTATATATTTACTCCATAGTAATTTACTCCCTAAAAAGAACTCAATTTTGAGTGATAGTTTCTCCACAAGCTCCTAAAAATGTGAAATATGACAAAAAGATCAAACATTTTTTCACATACCCTTTTATTTGGCACCAAATACTTGCTCAATAGAAAATTCTCATTCCATTTGTGAACATGCACACTGTTGACACAGAAATCCAAATATTAGGGTTGATGCCTTTCTGTGATTCCGTGCAGATGATCTTGAATGCTGGTCCCAGTCTAGAAAATTAACAAGCATACGTTAATAATGAAGCCCTTCCAAAAAGTTAGAAAAAGCGAGGTGACCTTACCTTGAGAAACAGTGAGATGGTCACAGACATGTCTGGTGAAGTAGAAGAAGAAGACATGTCATTGCCCCAGCCTGAAAAAGATCAAACGGAAGTCATCTACTGTGTTTGTGACACGATCCATTTTCACCAATATAAAAAAACTCACCTTCAACTTTAGAGGTGGACTCAGCTTTAATTCTTGATTGCAGACAATTGGCTAATTTTGTTGAAGTAGCATCATCAAGCATACTGTAAGTCTGAAGTCCTGCTCTATCTGTTTTATAACGAAAGACATAATGAAATGTTGATACAACATTAACAATATCAATATTTAAGGTGACTTACCAGTCCTGATATATCCAGAAATCTTGAAAACATTGTGAAGACCGAGAGATTTTTCAGGACCATATTTTGACGATAGTGACATGTCTGCTTCATCTTCTCTTTGACTATGGCTTCATCCATTGTGTGCTTCATGAGAGCAATTGCTTCACAGAATAGACTTTCTGCCAGCACAGATCAATCTTCCCCTTGAAGGTATCTCAGTTAGCATGCGGACCACCTATAGACAAATAAACATACAAATAATTTACCTTTTCCAACAGAATAACTCAACAGTCTTTAACTAACCTTTTGGTAATGGTGTCCTTTTGGGACCATAGGACACAGCCAGAAAAACGGTAATAGTGCTCCTGAAATAAAAACATAGTTTGACAACATGCCTGTGAATGACTCGGATACAAATGTTCAGAGGAGTTAAGTATCATACCAAGTTAGCTCTTTGGATCTGCCAAACAGAGATAACAAGGCAATAATTCCTCTGGCATATTCGTCTTTTACACGCCTTGAAGGACTTCTTTAAAATAATAGGTTATATTTTAGTTATGAAACAGTGAAACTTTCAAAATTAGCAATGTTTTACCATGTTCATTTGTCATATGCACAACCAAAATGTTGACCATATCACGTCTCCTGCTGTCTGTAAGGCTTTTGAGCATAATCGCTTAAGATTCCATCTCCTCCTGGTTTGTTCTTTGGGATGCTCTCAATCTGGAAACATAAAACAAAGTGTTTACAATGGTAACGATAAAATAACTTAATCAGCTACATAGTGTGGTGCATATATATATAACCATCAAGCTCACATGTGAGAGACGAACCTCCTCAGTTCTATGGACTGAAGCAGGTCTAAACTGCTATGATCGCGTCCTCAGAGTCAACCTCGGTATCTCCACTTTGGGGAGCTCAACCCATCTGCAACATAAAGTCATAGTTGTCAAAATAAAAACCTTAATATATGAAAATACAGCATTAAATTAATTAATTATTTAAAAAACACACACCCTTTGGTGAACAAACATCTAGCACACCCAAACGCTCCTTCTTGAGGAGAAATTCAAATACTTCATCAACCTCAGTCTTCGTCTCATCATAGACTTTGAAAGTTGGAATATCCATTTATTTTGCAACTGCAAAAACAAATGTATGTTTATGATTGTTTACAAGTATCAAGGCATTTCAGAGTGGAGTACAATGTAATATTATCAAAGCATTTTACTTTAGCTTCAGGGGCATTATAAAGATAATTACATATTTCCCACTTACTACATTTTAAGAATAACGCAAAACAAAGCTGCCCTTCATAGCAGATGTACTTCTGTGGATCGCTGCACATCACTTCAGCATTCATCTAAGGAGACATATAAAACAATTTTAGTACACACATGTGGTCACTGTTGTAACAGTAATAGTGTTTATGTGGCAAACATAGCTAAAACTGCATCAAAAGTCAACTACGCTGTCTGTAACAATGCTAACAACAATGCTAACAATAATGCTAACAACAAAACTACTCAAGTTAGAGTCACCTCCATGTGCTGCGCTGTCTGTAACAATGCTAACAACAATGCTAACAACAAAACTACTCAAGTTAGAGTCACCTCCATGTGCTGCGCTGTCTGTAACAATGCTAACGCGCCACCATAGCTCATGCCCAGTGTCAAATACTTGCCCATTCTAACCCATGAGAAACCATGCTAAAGCACCAAAGTAATACACGCGGTCGTCTGTCTACGTCACCGGAGCACAACAGGCGTTTTACAATAAAATGTATTCAGTGTATACAGATTGATTTGAATAAAGTAACACATACACACACTAAAAAATAGCTCAAAGAATGTGTTGCAGTGACGCAAAATTTGAGTAACTAATTAACATAAGTTTAACAAATTCTACATTTTGAATGTATATTAATCCATTACTAATAAACTCTGTACAACTCCAACCACATATGATTGCCAGAAGATGTAACACTATATCAGTATTTGTAACTTGTAACAGCACTAAGCTAGCAGCTTTCACAAGACACAACTGTGTTCCAAATGTACACCGCGATAACAGCATGGACTAAATGAAACTGAAAAAAGTGACAAACTTTAAATACGCATTTAGACTCACCTTGTATCCTTTTGACTATCCATGACGTAGAAAGAAATGAGTACATCCATGGTTTCCACACTCCGTCTGCTAGTGTCCAGCGAGAAACTGTCATGGCGGCAGTTCAAAAGCTCAAGACCTGAATTTTGGGGGCGGGACATAGGGCGGGGCCTCATTTACTCCAATCGAGGAGATTCTGATCATCTCTGAAAAATCACTCGCACTCTAGAGGCCGCTAGAGGTTATTTTACTCTAAAATGTTTAAAAAGAACTCAATTGGAGGAAAAAAATAATGACTCTGGAAATTTTACTCAGCCGTTTTTGCTGTGTAATCACAAACACACAAGTTCAGTCACACAAACAACACCTAGCTCTCATACATTCACAGTCAGACACACATCTGGAGTAATTTTTTTGCCAGGAAGTCTTGTCAATTCTGAATTTACCAGATTGTTTGGTGAAAGCCCAACTAAACACATGGATTTCTTTGAGATATTTTTTACTGATCACAAAATAAACTGGCTTTTAAATTGTATCAGCCAAGTAATTTATCCATTGAGCACACTGATCGGTGTACTCGGTGCAGCCCGACGGATTTCAAGTGTTCTGTTTGCAGCAGTTTGGCCGGGCCTTAGCCCACGGGGCCCGGCCGGGCTCAGCCCGAAAGGACGACGTGGGCAGTCCCTCCTGTGGGCCCACCACCCGCAGAGGGGTCCGTGGCGGCTCGGTGCAGAGAGGACTGGGCAGCAGTCGAAGGCGGAGACCTCGGCGACCCAGTCCGCACACCCAACATCTGGCTCTTGGGACGTGGAACGTCACCTCACTGGGGGGGAAGGAGCCCGAGCTTGTGGGGGAGGTCGAGAGGTACCGACTAGAGATAGTCGGCCTCACCTCCACACACAGCTTGGGCTCTGGAACCCAACTCCTTGAGAGGGGTTGGACGCTCCACTTTTCTGGTGTTTCTCGCGGGGAGAGGCGGCGAGCTGGGGTGGCCATACTCATTGCCCCCCATCTCAGCCGCCACGTGTTGGAGTTCTCCCCGGTGAATGAGAGGGTCGCGTCCCTCCGCCTTCGGGTGGGGGACAAG
Source organism: Knipowitschia caucasica (assembly GCA_964034765.1). Taxonomy (NCBI): domain Eukaryota; kingdom Metazoa; phylum Chordata; class Actinopteri; order Gobiiformes; family Gobiidae; genus Knipowitschia; species Knipowitschia caucasica. Next base: position 11,789,722 of record OZ035825.1, on the reverse strand, counting down.
TCTCTCATTGTTGTGACGGCCTACGGGCCTAACAGCAGTGCAGAGTACTCGGCCTTCTTGGAGTCCTTGGGAGGGGTACTGGACGGTGCACCGCCCGGGGACTCCGTCATTCTCCTGGGGGACTTTAACGCCCATGTGGGAAGCGCCAGTGACACTTGGAGAGGGGTGATCGGGAAGAATGGCCCCCCTGATCTGAACCCGAGTGGTGTTCAGTTGTTGGACTTCTGTGCTAGTCACGGTTTGTCCATCATGAACACCATGTTTGAGCACAAGGGTGTCCACCAGTGCACGTGGCACCAGGACACCCTAGGCCGGAGGTCGATGATCGACTTTGTTGTCGTATCATCTGACCTTCAGCCGCGTGTTTCGGACACTCGGGTAAAGAGAGGGGCGGAGCTGTCAACCGATCACCACCTGGTCGTGAGTTGGATCCGCTGGCAGGGGAAGAAGCCGGTCAGACCTGGCAGACCCAAGCGTGTAGTGAGGGTCTGCTGGGAACGTCTCGCTGAGACCCCTGTCAGACGGACTTTCAACTCACACCTCCGGGAGAGCTTCTCCCAGGTCCCGGCGGAGGAGGGGGATATTGAGTCTGAGTGGACCATGTTCTCTTCCTCTATCGCCGATGCGGCGGCTCGTAGCTGTGGTCGCAAGGTCTCTGGTGCTGGTCCCGGCGGCAACCCCCGAACCCGGTGGTGGACACCGGCAGTAAGGGATGCCGTCAGGCTGAAGAAGGAGTCCTATCGAGCCATGATGGTTGGACTCCTGGACTCCTGAGGCAGCTGTCCAGTACCGGCAGGCCAAGCGTGCCGCGGCCCGGGCTGTTGCAGAGGCAAAAACCCGGGACTGGGAGGAATTCGGAGAGTCCATGGAGCATGACTATCGGTCGGCCTCGAAGAGATTCTGGCAAACTGTCCGGCGCCTCAGGAGGGGGAAGCAGTTCTTTGCCAACACCGTGTACGGTGCGGGGGGTGAGCTGCTGACCTCGACCGGGGATATTGTCGGACGGTGGAAGGAATACTTTGAGGTTCTCCTCAATCCCCCCGTCACGCCCTCCGCTCCGGAGGCAGAGGCTGAGGATGTTGGGGCGGATACTTCTGTCACCCTGGCAGAGGTCACCAAGGTGGTTGGCAGCCTCCTTGGTGGCAAGGCGCCGGGAGTGGATGAGATCCGTCCTGACTATCTAAAGTCTCTGGATGTTGTAGGACTGTCTTGGCTGACACGTCTCTGCAACATCGCGTGGCGATCGGGGGCGGTGCCAATGGAGTGGCAGACCGGGGTGGTGGTCCCTCTCTACAAGAAGGGGGACCGGAGGGTGTGTTCCAATTATCGTGGGATCACACTCCTCAGCCTCCCTGGTAAGGTTTACTCCAAGGTACTGGAGAGGAGGTTACGGCCGATGGTCGAATCTCGGATTCAGGAGGAGCAGTGTGGTTTTCGTCCCGGCCGTGGAACACTGGACCAGCTCTACACTCTCCATCGGATACTCGAGGGTTCATGGGAGTTCGCCCAACCTGTCCACATGTGCTTTGTGGATTTGGAGAAGGCGTTCGACCGTGTTCCCCGGGGTGTCCTTTGGGGGGTCCTCCGTGAGTACGGGGTCCGGGGTCCTCTGCTGAGGGCCGTCCGGTCCCTGTATGACCGGAGCCAGAGCTGCGTGCGCATTGCCGGCAGTAAGTCAGACCTGTTCCCGGTGCATGTTGGCCTCCGCCAGCGGTCACCGGTTCTGTTCACTGTATTCATGGACAGAATTTCTAGGCGCAGCCAAGGGTCGGAGGGGGTCCGGTTTGGGGACCACAGGATTTCATCTCTGCTGTTTGCAGACGATGTTGTCCTGTTGGCTACAACGAACCAGGATCTACAACATGCAATGGGACGGTTTGCAGCCGAGTGTGAAGCGGCTGGGATGAGAATCAGCACCTCCAAATCTGAGGCCATGGTGCTCGACCGGAAAAAGGTGCCTTGCCCTCTCCGGGTGGGTGGAGAGGCCCTTCCTCAAGTGGAGCAGTTCAAGTATCTCGGGGTCTTGTTCACGAGTGAGGGAAGGATGGAGCGTGAGATTGACAGGCGGATCGGTGCAGCGTGCGCAGTGATGCGGTCGCTGTATCGGACCGTTGTGGTAAAGAGGGAGCTGAGCCGAAAGGCAAAGCTCTCAATTTACCGGTCAATCTTCGTCCCCTCCCTCACCTATGGTCATGAGCTTTGGGTAATGACCGAAAGAACAAGATCGCGGATACAAGCGGTCGAAATGAGCTTCCTCCGCAGAGTGGCTGGGCGCTCCCTTAGAGATAGGGTGAGGAGCTCAGTCACATGGGAGGAGCTCGGAGTAGAACCGCTGCTACTCCACGTCGAGAGGAACCAGTTGAGGTGGCTCGGGCATCTGTTCCGGATGCCTCCTGGACGCCTCCCTGGGGAGGTGTTCCGGGCATGTCCCACCGGGAGGAGGCCCCGGGGAAGACCCAGGACACGCTGGAGGGACTATGTCTCTCAGATGGCCTGGGAACGCCTTGGAGTCCCCCCGGACGAGCTGGAGGAGGTGTGTGTGGATAGGGAAGTCTGGGCGTCTCTGCTTAGACTGCTGCCCCCGCGACCCGGCAACGGATGAAGCGGAAGAAAATGCATGGATGGATGGATGTTTGCAGACATGCACTGGGCTAGTTTGCTCCAAGTGCTGCTGGGATGAAAACCAGCGCCTGAGACACTCAAAGGTCTCTCAGAGGACTGTGTCTGTCAGAGGACTGTGTCTCTCAGAGGACTGTGTCTCTCAGCTGGATGAATCAGCTTAAGGAAGTGTGCTGCTCTGCAAAGGGTTTAACAGAAAAAAATATTCAATGAAAATCATTCGATTTGATTTCAGGATAGTTTGTAGAGACATAAACAAAAAATGATTAATCACAAGAGGAAAAAACATGTATGTCAAAAAAAATTGTTTATGGAGAGAACAAAAAACATTGTTTCAGTTTTAAATTATTTGATTAACAAATTACAACCTTTCAAGTTTCCGAGGGATTGATCCTTTGTTATCAGGTGTCTCTGAGCTGAGCACAGGGTTTGTAAGCAAATACCCAGTGACTTCTTGAACGTTGTGTATTGATTGTGCCTCTCTTTGCATTTTGGGAGCTATAATTGGCTAAATACTTGTGTTGTAGTCAGGAATATCTTTCGTAAATAACCCCCCCCCCCCAAAAACAACTTAGGTGACATGTGTTTTTTAATTTCACTTTTTGTGTGTGATGACTTGGACAGACACAACATCTGTGTGCTGCGTGTAACTCAGATTAATGTGTCTGGGAGATTTTTTTTAAATCAGAGGTTCAGGTGGTGTTCTGTCCTGCTCTGGCATACAGTTCTTGTGGGCGCATGTACTGTACAAAAGAGAGTGCTTGAACTTTGAAAATATGTGGGGTTCAGGGAGACAGGAGTGAAGGCTGGCACCAACACTTTTTTGTCCTTTGTTTAGTAGAGGGAGTGACAACATCTATTTGAAAAATTCTATAGAAATTTGTTTATCTTAAATGTAAGCCTTTTGAAGATTGCTAGCTTCTATGATCATGTAATGCGTGTCATTTTTAATTATTATTGGTTTGGTTTTGTTTCAATGTTTTCAATGTTGCTTGTCAGTCACATTTATCTGAACAGTTCCAGAGAACGATTTTTAGACAAGACAAGAGAATCCTAAATGTAAGGATTGTGTGACAGACACCATGGGCACACAGAGGACACGCACACAGGGAGACACACTGAAGACACACACGGTACCACACACAAAAGACACACATATAGGGGATATCTACTTTCTGGAGAATCATGTATTTTTCTTCCCATTGTGTACCGCTTTTGAACAGTAAACAGTACTGGCTAAAGTGCAGCAGAGAAAGTAGACGGGCACGGTGGCTGAGTGGATAGCACTCTCGCCTCTCAGCAAGAAGGTCCTGGGTTCAAATCCCGGTCGGACCAGGGCCTTTCTGAGTGGAGTTTGCATGTTCTCCCCGTGTCTGCGTAGGTTTCCTCCGGGTACTCCGGTTTCCCCTACCGCTAAAAATATGTACAATAGGTCTGGAATGCGCCTCCTGTACTGGCGACCCTGCTCCCATCTCTGTGTGGAGTGAGTGGACAAATGCCCAAAAATTAACAATTGTAAACCGCTTTGAGACTCAGATCTGCAGTGAAAAGGTGGTATATAAAAGATTACTTAATAGACCCACTTTGTATTACACAAGTGAACGCACAACAGTCAGGATCAGGCTGCACAACTCCCCTGCACTTCATGTGGGAGTTTCAGGGCACTTATTTTTGGAGAGTATTTTCAAAAATGAGTGCTTTGGCTAAATTGCTCAATTGCTATAATGTCTGCTTTTTATTCACAGACTTATCAGACCAGGGCTGACCAGAGCCCAGGACAGTTTTTAGTAGCTCCCCTGAGTGCGTGTATGCATGCGCCAGATGTCAAGTAACTTTTAAAAAGAATTAAAATGCAGCATAAAAGCCCTCCTAGGGACGGACATTGCAAACCTATAGCCTTGGCTATAAATGTTGTAGTGTTTCACATTTTGATTGTGTACACTTGTCCCTATCAAATAAATAAATAAATAAATACAAAATAAATAACCAAAACTCCATCAGATTGAGTGCACAGTAGAATGTAAACTCTGGCGCTGAGGTGAGAGTGAACTGATTTTCAGGTGACAGGCAACCAGGTTTTCAGGTGACAGTGCTCAGTCTTTTATCAGAATATAGTTGGACGTGTTTCGACCAACATGGTCTTCATCAGTGGGTTAGCCAAATAAAAAGGACTTATCTTGATCAGATTGTCTCAGTACTTTTTACCATTCACCACTCTTACATTGGTATGTTCACATAGGGGCTCTTTTACTTTAAGCACTCTTATGTTATTTTGCTTGAAATAGAATAAGATACCATACTTAATAAGGTTTGAGAGTCTGTATATAGTTGTAAGCACCTTGTACAGTATCTCTCGTCTCTCGATGGACTCACATACAACCAACTTTAAAACAATGTAATGCCCAAAGTAAACGATGTTCTGTGATTACTGTTGTATTAAATATAGACTAAAAGGCGATGTGAATTAGATTGACCTGAAATTGAACTCTGTCTGTTTCCAAGCAAAAAGAAAGACCTTGTATTGCCCCACTCCTCTGGTCCCATTTTGTCCAAAGTGCATGGGTGAGTTAATGATAGTTAATCTGGGGGGATTCTGCTAATCCTTTCAAGTTGTGAAAGAAGGAGATGGAGCCCAGAATCTGGAGGAGAAGCCTTGAGAGCCCTCTGCCTTATCTCAAGGAACTAATAAATCTATAGATTGAGGAGGGGTAGTGTGTGTGAATGATTCTTTTTAGGTGCGCACTGGAGACGAGGAGACTAGATGGAGGAAGGCGGATCACGGGACCGAGAGCTGACTGATACGACACGCCCCCTTCTTCATGCACATTTACTTATAATAACCTCATGCTTGTGTTAGTCTAGACCGGACCAGGGACAGTGTGTGACTTTGGTGTGGGGCGCCCACTCAAAAGTTATACTTTTATACTTTATATAGAGAATAAGGGATAGTTACTTTTGGTCCGAACAGCTGTTTTAGATTATTTTTGTATTAGGGAAATAAACCTTTTTGAATTTAACTTTCTGAATCATGGTCATCTTTATAAGGGATTTTGAACACGTCATTTTTTAATACGTTATTACTAATGACTTTTCCTGAATATTTAGTTCTTATGTATTCGTATTCTTATGTTTTGTAAATGCACTGACATAAATCTTGGTCTCTTCAGTGGATCCAATTTGGGTTGGAGCCACATATTTAGACAGAGGCATGTGTGATGTGCGCTTTACAGACTGCACTTGCACATGTTTTACATTGGCAGCCCAAGAAGAACAGTTTGAGAGTGTCTTTGTTGAAACTTGTATGGCACTGGCACAGAATTACACTTAAAAGGAGCAAAGGTATTTTTATATTGAGTGATACATTCATGTCTGTGCCAAGTTGGGCATCAATTATCTTGTTTCTGTGTTGTAGAGCTTTTGAAATGCCACTATGCACAATCACATGTTTCAAGTGAGATAAACGTCTATAGGCTGGTGCTCTCGTTTGGAAAGATGCATATGTGCTTTCAAGACAGTAGTGTACACTGTACACCAGTGTACCAGCTGCCCAAAGTGCTTCACAGGCACGAAAGATAAAAAAGAAAAGAAAACAGCATAAATAACATACACATACCTGTAAAAGTAAAATGGTAAAACTCAGTTGGTGTTAAAAGCCAAGGGGTAAAAATGTGTCTTTAGACTAGACTTAAAAACTTCCAATGAAGGAGCTGCTCTAATGAACCTAGGTAGACTGATCCACACTTTGGGAGCAGCAACATAAATGGCTCGGTCTCCACAAGTTTTGAGACGAGACCGAGGCACGTTCAAGAACAGCTGGTTTTTGGACCTTACTGATCTGACAGGAGCATACAGAGATAACAGCTCCGACTTAAAAACAAGCACAAGCAACTTAAAATCAACCCTGAATTTAACAGGGGGCCAGTGAAGTGAGGCCAGCACGGGGGTGATGTGCTCTCGCTTACGTGTCCCAGTGAGCAAGCGAGCAGCAGCATTCTGCACCTGCTGAAGTCGCTTTAATGAGCTGAGGTCCAGACCACAGTACAACGAGTTGCAGTTATCTAATCTAGATTTAATAAAAAGATGGATAACTTGCTCAAAGTCAGTGGGTGGGAAGTAAGCCTTCACTTTGCTCGAGACCCGTAGCTGATAAAAGCTGGCTTTGATAACTGAATTAATTTGCTTGTCCATCTTAAAGGTGCTATCAAAAATAACTCCTAAGTTTCTAGCAGATGAATGGACATGAGCAGAGAGTGCACCAAGTGCATCAGTGAGCTCCACAGGGAGGCTGGAGCAACAAACAACTATTTCAGTTTCATTAATGTTGAGAATTGCAACATTTTCGGCCTTACTTCCTGGAGACAATCTAGCAGTGCTCTAATCGATACTGAGGTAGGTTTTAAAGGCAGGTAGATCTGCAGGTCATCAGCATAAGCATGAAAGGAGACATTGCGTTTCTTTAGAAATAGAATTTAGAAATTCTGTAGAAATAAAATTGGACATATACTGAGCTTTTGCAGTCTTGACAGCTCGCTGATACTTGGCAAAACAGTCTCCATATATTCCAAGGGAGACGTGCAACTTTCCATTTTTGAACCGGGATCCGCCCCCACTGGTCTGAGCGCATGCCTGTCCTCGTTGAGCCAAAGCTCTGACGCAGGCTTTTGGCGCTTGGACACCAAAGGAGCAACTTTGTCCAGAATGACAGCACAGGTTGAGTCAAATGGCTCTGTAAGCACCTCTACATTCACTGTACTGGACGGGACAGGGAGCGAGGAAGAAACTGACAACAGAAACGCTGCAGAGAAATCCTCCACTGACAGTGGCGTGAACGCGCGTCGTGTGTGCACTGGGATAACGGCGCAGTCTTTTGCACCTGGCAGACTTATGTTAAAGATAACGGGAAGATGGTCTAAAATATGCATATCACAAATTGGTTCAATGTTCACTTCAATGCACGGAGAAAGGACAAGATCAAGTGAATGTCCTTTTTCATGCGCGGGACCACAAACCCATGAGGTCAAAAGAGTCAACAGTAGACACATGAGCCTTTATATTTGAAACTGGCAAATCTTGTTTGTCGTCATGTCCATCTTCTGTAATTGAATGAATCAACATCAGTATTTTGTCAGCAGAAGAATATTCACAGACTTTAAGATGTGATCCTTTCTATGAGGAATCTTCTGAATCATGTTTTTGTTTTCTATTTCCTTGCATCTGGTCTGCTGTCCCCCTACTCTCACCCCTCTAGCCCTGTCCCACACTGCTGTCTCCTGTCCTACACTGTACCGTATCCCACACTGCTGTACCCCTCCATTCTCCCCCTCTCTCTCCCCTTTCCCCCTGTTGACCCCTGTCAAACACACTATCCCTTTTTCACACTGACCAAAACACGCTGGCAGGTTGTTTTGACCCACCTTGCAACCTTTTCTTTTTGCCGAGCCGTGTAAACACAGTAGCCAATATAGCGTAATGAACAGAAATAAAAGCAAATTATGGTCATTTTGACTGCTGTACATAAATATCAATATTTAAATCCTGTGTAATTTGATCTCAAATGACTGTTTTATTTTTTTATGTGGCTCATCCTTTCACAAACTGACTATCCATGCCCAAAACAAAGCTTGTCTGGTTGATTGTCAGGCCTTTTCCTAATCCAGCCCCACGTTTTAGTCACAACATGGTTATCAGCGGTTGTTCCATTTGTGAGTGTGTTGTTCTCTTTCTTCCTGTATGCAGTCAATGTTGTGGACGTGCTGAAGGTGCTGGAGCTATCTGAAGACATGGAGGGGGTGTCATTGGAGGCCGGTTTTTGCACCAGTCGCTCAGGCCAAGACGTAACCGACCTGTCCTATAAGATCCACAGGAAGATACAGCTCAGCGCTCCCACGAAGCAGCTCTTCCCAGGTGAGACCACAGAAGGCCTGAAGAATTTTATTTGTTCTTTAATAGCTATGGTTTAGTTTAATTTACACATGACTGAGTCCTGCATGTTATTACATGCCAGAGTGCTTAAGTTACAACCAATGCTCCACCCAGGGTGGAGAGGTCCTTCATCAAGTACAGGAGTTCAGGTGTCCAGTAGCAGCAAAAATACAAAATAAAATAGGTCATTCTAAAAAGGTAACAATAGTAATACACAGTAACTTCAGGTCACAGCAGCAGAGATGGTGGAGCTTCTGGGTGGAGCAGGATGGGTCACAGCAGCAGATGTGGAGTAGCCACTGGTTGGAGTAGGACGGGTCACAGCAGCAGAGGTGGAGACAAATTACGCTGTACATTTAATGTCACACAGTACATGTGATAGGCATAGGGATCGCCACAGGGACCGCCACAGGGACCGCCACGGATAAAAAGATAAGAACATTTGACTGACTGTTGCGACCTTCTTCACTGTGGAGGATGTCTGACTGGAGCTACAGAAGCCCCAGGGGAGGAAACCTGCCGGGCCTGATGGGATAATGCCAAGGCTTCTGAAGGAAAGTGCGGCAGAGTTAGCTGAGCCTCTCCATACCATCTTTAAGAGGGTCTTCAGACTGGATGTGTCCCTGCCTGCTGGAAAACCTGCTGCCTGGTTCTCGTCCCAAGGTCGCGAGGCCGGCACAATACAAGGACTACAGACCAGTGGCACTAACATCGGCCATAATGAAGACTTTTGAGAGGCTAGTACTCTGACTGCTCATGCCACAGGTCGAGCTGGCTCTTGACACCCTACAGTTTGCCTATCAGGAGGACATGGGTGTGGACGACGCGGTCCTCTCCATGCTTCATTGCCCTGTTGCCTTCCTGGAGGCTATGTTAGGCTGATGTTCTTTGACTTTCCAAAAGGTCGGAGTAGATCCTTCCTTCTTCCTCTCTTCACCATCTACACCTCAGACTTCACACACGACACACACAGCTGTCACCTGCAGAAGTTCTCCGACGACTCCGTCATCGTGGGCTGTGTGTCTGAGGGGAACAAACTGGAATATCGGTCGGTTATCAAGGACTTTGTCGACTGGTATGAGTGCAACCACTTGTGCTTGAACACCAGTAAGACCAAGGAGATGATCATCGACTTCAGGAGAAAACCACTTTCCCACACGCTGCTGAACATTCAGGGGAAGGACATTGAGCTGGTGGACAGCTTCAAGTACCTGGGTGTTCACATTAACAATAAACTGGACTGGTCCCATAATACAAACGCCCTGCACAAGAAGGGCCAAAGTCGCCTCTTCCTTCTGAGGAGGCTGAGGTCCTTCGGAGTGAGCAGGCCTCTGCTCAGGACTTTTTATGACTCTGTGGTAGCTTCTGCCATTTACTACGCTGTCGTGTGCTGGGCCCCGGGCAGCACAGAGAGGGACAGAAACAGACTGAACAAGCTGGTCAGGAGGGCCAGCTCCACTCTGGGCTGCTCCCTGGACTCAGTGGAGGAGGTGAGGGACAGGAGGGTGCTAGCCAAAGCCACCTCCATCATGAACAATACTTCCCACCCACTGCACAGGACTGTAGAGGAGCTGAGGAGCTCCTTCAGTGGAAGACTGAGACACCCTCAATGTAGGAAGGAGCGCAACCGCAGGGCCTTTATCCCCACCGCTGTCAGACTGTACAATAAGTCACTTTAAATGATCACTGTGTGAAAACCTGCACTACTATTGACACTGTTTCCAATTGACACTTGTCACTTTTGTTGTAGATAATTATTGTCACTTTTATTGTACATATATATCCTGCATGTAACATGTTTGCACATTTCCTCCCTTTGCACAATCTGAGGCCCTGTTTATACTGAGACGCTGCGCAGACGTTTCCAGGCTATTAACAGAAACGACCTGGCTCCTAATGCAAATTTCTCAGCGTTCACATGAGGTTGAAAAACGATGTAGTTCTAGCGCCCGGCCAGTAGTGGGCAGATAAACTTTACAACACGACACACGACCCCGAGCCCCGTGCCCAGCCCCCCTCTCGGCAGTATACTCACTTCCTGTGCCAGACCCTCAGAGAGTACCAACATCATTCTGCATTTTAACAGCAGCTGTGAACTGAACCTAGAGCTTTGCGTGGTCTCGCTTGGACGAACGAAGGAGTAGAGTTATCCTCTGTCCCGCGCTGGAAGCCCACGTAGCTAGTTTGTGTGGGCGGCGCCATTGTTGTTGATGTTTGTTCTCCGCTACTGCGCATGTCCAAATTTACGTGCGGGGAGCAGCGCGGAGGCGGGGGTCAGAGCAGAGGGGGATTTCACACCTTTTCCCCTCTCGCGGGTGTGAAAAAGCTCCCTGCTGTGCAGCGTAACTGAGTTGTCCCACTCTGCAGGCTGGATCTGAACACTTACGTTTTCACCCCCCTGGAACACTGTCTTCGTATGAACGGTTGGTAGCAACCGACATCCAACTATACCGTTTTACTGCCACATTGTCTCCGTGTAAACTCAGCCTGAGTGTCTCTATCCATGCCAAATGTGACATGTAAATTTCTCCTATGTGAGATAAATAAAGCTTATCTTATCTTATCTTATCTTTACCAACTGGATCTATAACTGCTGCACTGTGCGGTCACAGTATGTCAGATTAGGGAAGAGCATGTTCTGGTACCGCTTTGGCTCCCTCCCTATTCACAATTTAAACTGCAGACTTTGCACACAACTCGAATGATACAGCTGACATGTGTGTGTGTGTGGGGGGGGGGGGGTTTTGCTGCCTTTTCAGACTGGAGTGAGGGGGAATGATCTGATTCTCAATGCGTCTAAGACCAAGGATATGATCATTGACTTTCACAGGAGCCCTTCCCATCAACCGGTCACACTAAATGGACAGGACATTGAAGTGGTACTCTCGTACAAATACCTGGGAGTCCACCTAGACCACAGACAGATTAGAGCTCTAATTAAGGGCATCCTGAGTAAATCCAGGAGGAGTGACCGTAGCAACAGGCTTATATCATTACGCTGCAGAACGGAACGTTTTAAAAGGTCCTTTGTTCCTTTGGCTGTCAGACTGTACAACAGACCTGTCTGAGTTAAACATGCGCACTATTGTTAGAAATGTTTATAATTGATCTATAATTGATCTATCTATTTGAAAAAGGTATAATAGTCCTATTAAAGAGGTACAAGCTCTATGATCAAACATCTCAAATGTTTCCAGATTCCATGTTCCCAGTAGACTTCTCTGTGATGACCACAGTTCGACCGGTCAAGGGATCTCAGGTGTTCCTTTTCTCCCTCTATGATCCTCAGGTATGAAAAATATTGAGAAACACATGTTTAATTGAATATTGAAATTAGCTATTTAAACATTGGTATCAGGTGCCATGGTATGCTAATAGAGCGCTATGTTTCACAGGGCACACAGCAGCTGGGGGTGGAGCTGGCTCGCTCTCCTGTCTTTCTGTACGAGGACCATGAGGGCCAGCCCACCCCAGATTTGTACCCCACCTTCAGGAGAGTCACCCTGGCTGATGGAAAGTGGGTGACACACACACGCATGCACACACAGGCACGGACGGACACGGACGGACGCGCGCGCACACACACACACACACACACACACACACACACACACACACACACACACACACACGTGCTGGCCAACTCTGACATGGCTCTTAACATTGTCTTTGGTGTCATTCAGTCTATTTGAGCCAGAGTAGATGCATAATCTGCACTCCTGATTGGTCAAATAGATAAATACATGTGTACTCTTTAAAAAGTTTTAAATAAAAATTGAAATTCTCAATTTAACAGTTTTGAAGTTTGAAGTATTTTGATTTAGCATTTAATTGTAGTCAATTTGAATAATAAAAAGGAATCCGGTATTAGGCCGGAACAATATAAATATTGTGTGTGTTCTATATTGTGAGCACAGCCGTAATGGAAGGCGGCAGTTTGAGAAGTAGAGATAATATGTTGCAGTTTCAGGTCCTTGATAACTTGTGATGGTCTGCAGGTGGCACCGGGTGGCCTACAGCGTGGAAGGTCCTTCCGTCACTTTGTTTCTGGACTGTGTCAAAGTGGAGACTCTGGATCTGCTGCGAGGTCACCACCCCCACGTCAGCACTGAAGGGGTCAGCGTGTTTGGGACACGTCTGTTGGACGAAGCTGTTTTTGAGGTGACACAATCACATACACTAATGCAGTGTCTCCCAAAGTGGGGTCCGCGGCCCCCTGGTGGGCCGCGAGGGTACTGCAGGGGGGCCGCGGGAGGTCATAAAAAAAAAAAAAAAAAAAATTAATGTTAAATTTATAATCTTTTGTTTGTAATATTGAAATATTTGTGTTCATTATTTGACTTGAATAATCCACTGTAATCATTTTTGTATTACAATGTTTGTAGCAGAGGCTATTTCCCCAAAATAAAATAACCAGACGAGCCTATTCTTAATGTTGTCTTCTTGGTTATTATTTTGGGAGGCCACGCAGACCCGTCAGATTTTTAAGGGGGCCTCGGTGTTACTGAGTTTGGGAATGGCTGCACTAATGCATGCAGAATGAGACCAGTGATCATGGGTGATTCACACACGGCTGATCAAGGACAGTGCGTCCAATATAAGGACACAAGCCATGAATAGACTTCTGAATTGTCCCTGTCCTCATGAGGCTTATTTTGTTGTATGGTATTACAGTTTTTTCCTGTTGCCTGAACACATTTTGCAAAATTTCGCTCATAGTCCCAAAACTCTAAACACAAGATGACCTGACACAACACTGGGACATAAACCATACACATCTGTCTCAAAATCAAACTCCTTTATCAAAACTCAAACTCTGTTCTCAAAATTCAAACTCTGTTCTCAAAACTCAAACTCTGTTCTCAAAACTCAAACTCTGCTCTCAAAAATAAACAATAATTTATCAAAATGAAACTCTGAGGACAAAATGACACACACATGCATCATGTGAACACACTTTCAGATTGGAAGCAACACACTGCAGTACTTTATATAAAACACTACAGTACTTTATATAAAACACTAGTCTTTCATTTTCCACTGTTTTTATTCTGTTTCTCAGTTAACTTTAAGCTCAAAGTTCTTGTTCTCAACAAAGGTTTACCAACAAACAAAAATGAAAGTACTGAGAGGTTACAAAATACTAACTCAATATTGTACATCATAGTATACTTTACAGTACAGTAAAATGCAGTAAACAAAATATAAATAAAAATGTAAAACTATAGGCAATAGTGCGTGGGTGGCATTATGGATCCCGGCGTCTGTCTGGGTCTGGCCACAGGATCTTATCCACATCGCAAGCGATATGTTCTCCTGCTAAGCAACGGGGGAAGACACTCCTTGTGTGTCGAATCCATCCATGGATGGACGTTACCTCAATGTCTCTGCATGCCTCTTCCATCGCCTGAAGCAGAGGCATCCGAGCGTGGGGTTGGCGGTCATACACGCGCCATCTCCAAGCGGAAAAAAAATCCTCTATAGGGTTCAGGAATGGTGAGTAAGGAGGCAAGTAAACAACTTGGAATTGAGCATGGTGGGCGAACCAGTTGTGGACCAGAGCAGCCCGGTGGAAACTAACATTATCCCAGACAATCACAAACCTGGGCTGCTCTGGTCTGTCCCGTTCAAGTGCATCATGAAGTGCATCTAGAAATGCTAGTATTTGCTGTGTATTGTAGGGGCCTAGGTTGGCATGATGATGTAGTAACCCTCGAAGGCTTATGGCGGCACACAATGTGATGTTTCCCCCGCGTTGCCCTGGGACATGCACAATTGCCCTTTGACCAATTATGTTACGACCCCGTCGTCTAGTTTTGTTGAGGTTGAAACCAGCTTCATCAATGTAGATGAATTCATGTAGTTGTACAGCTCCATCCATGTCCAAGATGAACAACAAAATACATAGCATGAATGGCTGGCATTACTCAAAACACAGTACTACACACACAGAGTCACACCCCTCCCTGCAACACAAACACACCAGTGCCTTTTTCCCTCTTTGCATGTATGTGGTACTGGTACAATGGCACAGCTATTACTGTAATGAATTACATAAATTGCAATACAGTAAAAGACTGCAAAACTTACTTGTACATATTCTTGTCGAAGTCTTATGACCCTGACACTGTTCCTCTCAAACGGGACCCTGTACAACTGCTTCATTGTCAGTTGGTGCTTTGCCAAGACACGTCCAATCGTGGTGAGGCTTACTTCATTGATGTTTACAAATACTTGCCCATCTGCAATAATCTTTTGTTGTAGCTGGCGGAGAGAGATTGCGTTGTTTTCTCTGACAATTTCTACAATGGCAGGTTCCTGCAGTTGAGTGAACATGTGTTGCCGACCCCCTCCAAAAGGTCTTCTAGTCATTCTGTAGAAATATGCAACCACAAATTGTTACTACGGGTTTAGTTATTTTTTACAGCACTGTATACTGTTCACAGTACTGTGACATCTCAATGGTACAGTGCTATGTACCAAGCCAACTTGAAATACAGTACATGTGATACGGTAAAGTACTGTAAATACTGTAGATGCTGTAAATACAGTAAAGAGTTGGAGACATACCTGTTTTCCAGTCTGAAGGTCCTTATGATGGATGCAACTGTGAACCGGCTCAGGTGTGGGTGGACTCTCTGGCCAGCTTCCCTCATTGTGAGGCCATGATTGATGACATGATCAACCAATGTTGCTCTAATATCATCAGATATAATGTTTCGTACATGGCCTCTTCGACCACGTCCTCCTCCTCTTGCTCCTTGTCTTCCTCTTCCTCTACCTCTACCTCTTGCTCTTCCTGCCTCCTCCATACTTGCAAAGTTCTAAAGAAGGCTGAAATGAGGCCCATTTATGTCTGACTGATGTGTGTCACGTTTTGTAAGTAAGTGTTTTCAGGTGTGTGTCTGAGTGTTTTCAATCACACAGTGTGTTTGGTATTTTGAATAGATGTGTTTTCCCAATGATAAACACAGGATTGCATTTATGAACAAAGTGTCTTATGTATGACACAGTGTGTAGTGAGCATGAGAAAGTGTGTTGCAGAAAGAGAAAGTGTGTTGCAGAAAGAGAAAGTGTGTTCCAAAAGGAGAAAGTGTGTTGTAGAAATGAAAGTAGAGTGCAAAGCAGTACTTTTGTTTAAGCAATGGTCAGTCTGTGTTTTAGGTTTAGAACAAAAGTTTCAGGTTCTGTAACTTTGGTCTACACGTCTGTCTATAGTGTTCAAGCAGTAGGAAAAAACTGTAATATTACAGTTTTTTTCCTATTGCTTGAACACTATAGACACATGCTTAAAACAAAATTACAGAACCTGAAGCTTTTGCACTAAACCTAAAACACAGTCTAACCATTCCTTAAACAAAAGTACTGCTTTGCACTTTACTTTCATTTCTGCAATCCACTTTCTCCTTCTGCAACACAGATGCTCCTTCTGCAACACGCTTTCTATTTCTGCAACACACTTTCTCCTGCTCACTACACACTGTCATACATATGACACTTTGTTCATAAATACAATCCTGTGTTATCATTGGGAAAACACATCTATTCAATATACCAAACACATTGTGTGATTGAAAACACTGAGATACACACTTGAAACCACTTACTTACAAAACGCGACACAGCCAGACATACAGTAAACAGGCCTCAGTTTAGCCATTTTCAGGAGTATGGAGGCAGGAATCCAATCCAATCCAATCCACTTTATTTATATAGCACATTTAAACAACAAAACGTTTCCAAAGTGCTGAACAACAATAACAATAAAACAAAAACAATACAAATGAGCTCCACCAAATAAATAGAAATAAAACAATTTAAAAGACTGAATAGAAATAAAAACACATTAAAAACTACAAATAAAAATAAAATTCAATAAAATAGATAAAAAGACACAGGGGGACCACACAACTTACGCGGTGCTAAAAGCCAAAGAATAAAAGTGAGTCTTAAGACGGGATTTAAAACACTCCACGGTGGGGGCCGTACGGATGTGGAGGGGCAGAGCGTTCCACAGCTTAGGGCCGACAAAAGGAGAACGCTCTGTCCCCTCTGGTTTTACGGTTCGTCTTCAGAACCACGAGCTGGAGCTGGCCCTCAGACCTCAAAGCGCAAGAGGGCCGGTAAATTTGGATGAGGTCTGTAATATACTGAGGGGCCAGTCCATTCAAAGCTTTAAAAACAAACAATAAAATTTTAAAATCAATTCTAAAATTAACAGGGAGCCAGTGCAAGGACGCAAGGATTGGGGTAATATGTTCGCGTTTTTTGGTCCCTGTTAAGAGTCGTGCCGCAGCGTTCTGGACTAACTGCAAACGAGAGAGTGCTTTCTGGCTAATTCCCGAGTAAAGTGCGTTACAGTAGTCCAGACGGCTTGAAATAAAAGCGTGCACGACTTGCTCAAAAAGATTAAAAGATAAAAAGGGCTTAACTTTAGATAAAAGACGAAGATGATAAAAACCCGATTTTAAAACGCCATTAATCTGTTTATCAAATTTAAAATCACTGTCTATGGTGACGCCAAGGCTGGTGACCTTGGGATGCAAATAGTTTTGGAGTGATCCCAAGTCCGTGAGGTTACATCCAAATGTCATTACTTCTGTTTTTCCCTCGTTCAGTTTAAAAAAATTCTGGGCTAACCAAGCCTTGACGTCACCTAGACAGTCGAGCAGGGGTGCCAGGGGGCTGTGGTCATTCTTAGCAATGGGCATGTACATTTGACAGTCATCTGCATAAAAGTGGTAAGACATGCCATGTTTCTTAAAAATCTCTCCAAGTGGGAGGAGATATATTGCAAACAAAATGGGTCCCAGGATAGATCCCTGGGGGACTCCACAGTGAAGCGGAGCAGAAGATGAAGTGGAGTCCCCCAGCCTGACGGAGAATGACCTCTCCGACAGGTAGGACCTAAACCACTCTAACGCGGTCCCCCTGACACCCACGCGATCTCTAAGGCGGTCTAAAAGAATTGTGTGGTCGACTGTGTCAAAAGCAGCCGTTAGGTCTAAAAGCACTAAAATGGCAGAGCCTCCAGAATCAGTCATTAAAAACAGGTCATTAAAAACCTTTAAGAGTGCAGATTCAGTACTGTGCAAAGCTTTGTAGCCTGACTGATATGGGTCTAAAGTGCCATTTTCATCTAAAAAAGGATGCAACTGTGCAAAAACGCATTTCTCTAAAATTTTCGATACCATGGGTAGTTTGGAAATTGGCCGATAATTTGCCAAATTCGCAGGGTCAAGACCAGGTTTTTTAATCAAAGGCTCAACTACAGATTTTTTACAAAAAGAGGGCACTATGCCAGAAGCCAAGCTGCTGTTGATGATATCTTTAACAGACGAGCCAATGGTGTCCCAAACCTCTTTAAAAAAGCGAGGAGGGACCGGATCTGTGGGACAGGAGGAGGGTTTAAGTTTTTTAACAATCCCTGTGAGCACAGACAATGACACAGACTCAAACTGACAAAAAACAGCTGAACATTGCGTGGATACCAAACTCCACAATGAAGAGGGAGAAATGTTAGCCCTAATAGCAGCAACCTTCTCATTAAAAAAGGAGAGGAATTGTTCACAAGTTTCATTTGTCATCTCCAATGAAGTGGACGGACTTGGATTAAAAACAGAACCAATTGTTTTAAAAAGAACCCGAGGTTTACCGATATTATTCAAAATCAAGTTTGAGAAATATTGAGTTTTTTCAGCTTTAACAGTACTTTGATAATTTCTCCAACACTCTCTAAGAATCTCGTGCGAAACCTCCAAATGGTCCTTCTTCCACGTACGCTCCGCTCTCCGACACTCACGCCGAGCTGTGCGCGTAGTGTCATTGAGCCACGGTTCCTGCTTTGGCTTAGGACATATGGCTCTAAAAGGAGCAACACTGTCCAGGACTTCAGAGCAGGTGGAAATAAAAGAGTTCATCAATTGCTCCGTGTCCATAAATGCAGCGGAGTTTAGATGATCCAGAGGCGATGCAGTAAAAAGCGGACAAAAAGCAGCGGCCGTGTCAGGCTTAATAACACGACCATGGCGCACGCAAGACAGCTTCAGCTCCAAGTCCAAAATAAAATCAAACATGACAGGGCTGTGGTCAGAAAACACGGCATCTCCCACAACGACATTGTTGACAGGAAATCCACACGACAACACAATGTCAAGCGTGTGCCCGTGCACTTGTGTTGGGCCAGAGACATGTTGTGTCAGATTAAAAGCTTCCACCAAGTCCAAAAACTCTCTGACCATGGGCTTAGAAGGACAACATACATGCACATTAAAATCTCCGACAATTAAAACCCTGTCGTAACGCGTGAGCACACAAGCAACAAATTCATAAAAATCTCTAATAAAATCCTTGTTGTGCTTCGGTGGTCTGTAAACGACAGCGCACAGTACTGGGTCAGCCTGTCGCAGCTCAAAACAGCTCAGTTCAAATGAACAAAAAGACCATTCAGATACCACTTTGTGATTAACACAATTCTTTAAAACAGTAGCTATACCTCCGCCACGACCAGTGGTTCTCGGTGCGTTGATAAAAGTACAGTCCGGAGGTAATAACTCAGAGAAAGCAGTAGACTCCCCGCTGTTGATCCAAGTCTCCGTTAAAAACAGTACATCCAAAGCGCGCGATGTAAAGAAATCCTGCAGGATGAAAGTTTTATTCGCCACAGACCTCGCGTAAGAGCCGAATGTAGAGGTAGAGGAAGAGGAAGACAAGGAGAGAGGGGGAGGAGAGGGGGAGGACGTGGTCGAAGAGGCCATGTACAAAACAATATTTCTGGTGACATTAGAGCAACTTTGGTGGATCATACTATCGATCATGGCATCACAATGAGGGAAGCAGAGAGTCCAGCCACACCTCCATGTCATCAACTCTCTACTGCAGACTGCATCTACAGTATTTACAGTACTGTACTGTATTACATGCACTGTATTGCAAGTTCGATAGGGCTCCTTTAACAGTTTTTTCCTATTGCTTTAACACTATAGACCGATGCTTAGACCAATGTTACAGAACCTGAAGCTTTTGTACTGAACCTAAAACACATACTGACCATTTCTTAATCAAAAGTACTGCTTTGCACTTTACTTTCATTTCTGCAACACACTTGCTCCTTCTACAACACACTTTTTCCTTCTGCAACCCACTATCTCTTTCTGAAACACACTTTATCCTGCTCACTACACACTGTTTGTTTCTGTTTCTGTTTATTGTTTATTGAAACAGGGACAGTGTACAAAACCATTAGTCTTTACAAAAGAAGAGATGATTTGTACCAGATTTAGCAAAGTAGCTATTTTCCATCTGCAGTCCCTGGACAGGTGAGTACAAAAATCATTACAATCTATAAATCTAATCTACAATAAAATCACTATATAAAATACATTAGTTTTCTGTACACTTCTAAAAAAACATATAAACAATCCCTACAGTTTACAATACATTCATCAATGCTGACACGATTGATGATCTAAAATATACTTTTTCAAATTTCGAGTAAAACTATTATGATCTACAGACAGTTTCAGACAGTCTGGAAGCTCATTCCACTGTTTAATAGAGCGAAATGAGAAGGCACATTGTGCAAAGGCCGAGGATCTTTTTGGGATTACACAGTTTTTATTTGCAGTGGACCGAGTGGCTCTCGTATTTTGCTCAGAACAAAGTCTGACAAAGTTCTTCAGTGGTGGTGGAGCTGTATTATTAGTGATTTTGAATATAGTTCTTAGATTATTATATAGAATTATATTGTCAAAACTGAGCATTTGAACTTACTCAGGATATTGCAATGATGATAACGAAGTGGTTTTTTGTCAAGTGCCTTTAAAGCCTGATTGTACACAGATCTGAGTGGTTTGAGCGTGGTCTCCTTTGCCTGCGACCAGCTAGATAAACAGTAAGTAAAGTGAGGAATTATCATGGCGTTGAAATAAGTGAAAGCCGCCTCGACTGTCAGGCTGTTCCTCATATGCTTTAGAGAGGAAATGTTATATTTAATTGTGTTGGTTACTTTTTTAACATGCTTTTTGAATGTCAGTGTTTGGTCTAAATAGAGCCCTAAGTATTTTGTTTCCGTTACATTTTTTAGTGCCTCTCCATTTACATATATGTTAGGCATCTCTTTAGTATTATTTATTTTATGAAAATACATGCCAACTGTTTTACTAGTGTTTAATGTCAGGCATGAAGATTGGAGCCAATTTTGGATTTTGTCCAATACTGAAGACAACTTTGAGGCCACTGTCTGCATATCCCTTCCATGTGTGAAGATGACGGCATCATCTGCATACATAATTATATCCAGGTCTTTGCACACATCAGGGAGGTGATTTATATAAATGCTGAACAGCAAGGGCCCCAGGATTGACCCTTGTGGGACCCCGGTTGTGCAAGGTTTAAAAGAGGATGTTGCATTATTTGTTCTCACACACTGCACCCGGTCAGTAAGGTATGACTGGAACCACTCCAGTCCTTCACTGGATAGATTACACTGAGCAAGCCGGGACAGGAGGACACAGTGGTTTACCGTGTCGAAGGCCTTTCGTAAGTCCAAGAACACGGCACCCACCGTGCCCCCCTTGTCCATGCCGGCCCTGATGCTCTCTGTCAGGTAGCAGCAGGCAGCATCAGTGGAATGATGTCTGCGAAAACCGAATTGCATTTGATGCAAAACATTATTATCGTTTAGATGTTCCGTTAACTGCTCTATGATTACTTTTTCTAATATTTTTGATACTACAGGTAGTAAACTAATGGGCCTATAGTTACTAACCTCATTTTTGCTACCAGATTTATGAATTGGAGTTATAACTGCTGTTTTGAAGACACTAGGGAACACACTTTCATTAATAGATTTGTTCACAATTTGGGCTATTGTTGTTGTTAGAGTCTCCTTATGTTTTTTGATAAGTGTGTTGTCAAGTCCCCAGTAGTCTTTAGCCTTTGAATTTGATAAAGATTGTATTATTTTACCTATTTTGGCATTATCAATACTTTTGAATTTTAGTTTACCATCCTTAATGTAAGTTTCATCCATTTTAAGCTCTATGGTCTTGCATTTTGGTTTCCCTCTTCCTGTATTTTTATCTATCGTTTGCCACAGCTTTTTAGAATTTCCCTTTGCCTGTTTAATTATATTAAGAATAAATGCCGCCCTAGCTTTTCTAAAAACCTTTGTAACTTTGTTTCGAAGTCCAGTAAATATTAATCGATCGGTTACAAGTTTTGTTTTAAACTGTTTTTTTAGAGCTGTATCTCTTTCTCTCATCAATTTCCATAAATCATCATTCATCCAAGGTAGGGGACTTCTCCCATTTTGCTTTACCTTTGTTACTTTTGTATATTTAGAGATAATTTGCTGAAACACTTCCATTAAATCAAAAGATGAAACGTTACAGTCTTTAAACTCAATACTTTCGTTCCAATTAACCTGTCTTATCTCATTATCAAATAACTCAATATTTTTTCTTGGAATGTAAGATACAGAGTCATTTGAATCTGCACTATTTAATTTTCTATAGCGTGCCTTTGACAGCTTCCTGGCAACTAATGTTAAATTATGGTCAGATAGTCCTGTTATTAGATTGTACACCTTTGTGATATGGTCGGTTTTATTTGTGAAAATTAAGTCAATAAGTGTTTGCGATGTCTTTGTAACCCGAGTTGGTTTTTCAATAATTTGCATAAAGTTGAATTTATGGGTCATTTCTTTTAATTTTCTTCTGGCTTGCTTATCTAACCAATTCATATTAAAATCCCCCAAAAGAAGGACTTCTTTTGAGTTATTTTTTTTTAAAATATCACTTAGGTGGTCAAAAAATTCATTATTAGTTGAAGGAGGTCTATATAACACAATGACAGCAAATGACATTTCAGGAGACAGTCGAATGTTCACTCCCACACATTCCAAGGCATCCCCTACAATATCTATTTGAGAACACTGAAAATGGTCCTTAACATAAAGCATTACTCCGCCTCCTTTGCCATATCCACGGTCACGCCTGTATATATTATATCCCGGGATATGGAGAACTGTATTTGAGATGGAAGGTTTCAACCATGTCTCTGAAAGTCCCACAAAGTCCAGATTTGATTCAGTCAGCAGCTGTTCAATTTGTTCTGACTTGGGCACAACACTTCTTATGTTTAAGTGCCCCCCAAATACACCTCTGGGCTTGACTTTCGGGTCCCACAGTACTTTAGCGTGATTTACAGTCTGAAATAGTCTGTATTGGCGTTGTTTATTATAAGCAACTGAATGATACAACGCGGATGGATGGAGTGGGTGCGCTTGGTCACATGACAATGGCCAATTTTCTTTAGCTCTTTTGGGTTTATTTAATCGAGTTTCTGCGGTCTCCAGACAAGGTAATTCAGTGTTTGATATTTCTATGGAAGTACCCGCTGACACATCTTGATGTAATGGTACCTCAGAGCGGCCACGGGAAAGCTCAGCTTGTATTATATCAGGAGAAACCCCCAATATTACATTCCCCGGATCGCTCACAGTTACTGACAGATACGATGTCAATCCGTGTGCTTGTGGTGTGTGTCCACGTTGGTAACTCACTGCGCACGGCGTGGTTGAAGCAGGTCCACACGAAGGTGAGACACCTGTAGCTCTGGTTAGCTCCCCGCCGACAGCAGGTCCTGGGTTTGCGTGGATGTCCCCGCACAACAGCAGAAAGGTGCACATCAAAGCTGGTACAGGTGATCTTTGGCAGCGCTTTCCCCAATGGGAGTTTGCAGTTCCATGAAAAACTGCGCGCCCTTGTTTAAGCACGGATGCGTAAACAGCGTGCTTACTCCACGAGTTGACAAGAGGTGGTATGAGCGCTTGGATGCTACCTGTTGTTTGGCGGCGACAGCATGCGCTTTGCCAGTCACTCCACATTGACAGCAGCACAACCGCGAACACACAGATGGTTGTGCACACATACTTTTTAGTGCTTTGTTGCCCAGTAAACGCCATATTTCGGCGTTTAATCATCCTCGTTACTTCAGTCCTCCACATTAGATTCCTGACGGTGGCTAACGGTGGCCTCAGACGGCTTCAATGATTTGAAGTCGTCATACATATGACACTTTGTTCATGAATGCAATCCTGTTTTATCATTGGGAAAACATATCTATTCATAATATCAAACACATTGTGTGATTAAAAACACTGAGACACACACTTGATAACACTGACTTACAAAACGTGACACACATCAGCCAGACATAAACAGACCTCAGTTTAGACATTTTCAGAACTTCAGTATGGGGGTAGGAAGAGCAAGATGAAGAAGAAGACAAGGAGAGAGGAGGAGGACATGGTAAAAGATATTTCTGATGACATTAGAGCAACTTTGAAGGATCATCCGATAAACCATGGCCTCACACTGAGGAAAGCAGAGAGTCCAGACACAGCTTCATCATCAGGACCTTCAGATGGAAACATGTCTCCAACTCTCTACTGCAGACTGTATCTACAGTATTTACTGTACTGTATCACATGTACTGTAACTCTCTACTGCAGACTGTATCTACAGTATTTACAGTACTGTACTGTGTATCACATGTACTGTATTACAAGTTGGCTATTGCTCTTTTTAAAAAATGTTTTGTGAAACAAACAATAAGGTACATAGTACTGTGCCATTACAGTTTTTTCCTGTTGTTTGAACCCACGCTTAGACCAAAGCTACATATCCTGAAGCTTTTTTACTGAACCTAAAACACAGTCTTACCATTCCCTAAACAAAAGTACTGCTTGGCACTTTATTTTCATTTCTACAACACACTTTCTCCTTCTGCAACACACATTCTCCTGCTCACTACACACTGTCATACATAAGACACTTTGTTCATGAATGCAATCCTGTGTTATCATTGGGAAAACACATCTATTCAATATACCAAACACATTGTGTGATTAAAACACTGGGACACACTTGAAAACACTGACTTACATGCGACACACATCAGTCAGACATAAACAGGCCTCAGTTTATCAATTTTCAGAACTTTTAAAGTATGAAGGCAGGACGAGCAAGAGAGAGGAAGAGGAAGACAAGGAGAGAGGAGGAGGACGTGGTTGAAGATATTTCTGATTATATTAGAGCAACTTTGGTGATAAACCATGGCCTCACACTGAGGGAAGCAGAGTCCAGACACAGCTTCATCATCAGGACCTTCAGATGGAAACATGTCTCCAACTCTTAGACTGTATGTACAGCATTTTCTCTACAGTATCACATGGACTGTAACTCTCAACTGCAGACTGTACCTACAGTATTCACAGTACTGTACTGTATCACATGTACTGTAATGCAAGTTGGCTTTTGCTCCTTTTGAAAAATAGCTTTGGGAAACATACAATACAGTAAAGTACATAGTACTGTACCATTGAAATGTCACAGTACTTTGGACAGTATTCAGTACTGTAAAAAAAAAAACCTTTAGTAACAATTTGTGTTGGCCTATTTCTACAAAATTACTAAACGTCCTTCTCAAGGTGCTCCACAGCTGTTTACCAACAGCAGGAACTTTGTGAAAACAGTCTGAGAAGGGAACATGATCCATAATCCCACTCACGTACAATTGCTTTGTTTTACATCATACATCATCAATTTATTTATGTGTTACTTCATTTACACAAATGCAGAACAGTATACTGTAGTACTGTGATGTACAGTATACTGTAGTACTGTGATGTACACTATACTGTAGTACTGTGATGTACAGTATACTGTAGTACTGTGATGTACACTATACTGTAGTACTGTGATGTACACTATACTGTAGTACTGTGATGTACAGTATACTGTAGTACTGTGATGTACAGTATACTGTAGTACTGTGATGTACAGTATACTGTGTAGTACTGTGATGTACACTATACTGTAGTACTGTGATGTACACTATACTGTAGTACTGTGATGTACAGTATACTGTAGTACTGTGATGTCAGTATACTGTAGTACTGTGATGTACACTATACTGTAGTACTGTGATGTACACTATACTGTAGTACTGTACTGTAAAGTATACTATAGTACTGTGAAAGTAGAGTATACTGTAGTACTGTACTGTAAAGTATACTGTAGTACTGTGATGTACAGTATACTGTAGTACTTTGATGTAGAGTATACTGTAGTACTGTACTGTAAAGTATACTGTAGTACTGTGATGTAGAGTACACAATACAATACAATACAATTTATTCTTGTATAGCCCTAGGTCACAACAGAAGTCATCTCAGAGGACTTAACAAAACCATTGAAATCACCAACACAGGTCAGAGAATCAACAGTTAAAACACATGAAGAATACAGTATAAAGCACACACAGAAGAAAATGTCCATACATGTTGTAGAATGCTAAAGTGTCCTGATCATCACCAATCCTTTCTGTTGGACACTAACTGTCCAACAAGACCCTCCTGCATCGACAAGGAAAAACTCTTAAAAAACCCAGAGTATACTGTAGTACTGTACTGTAAAGTATACTCTAGTACTGTGATGTACAGTATTGAGTTGATATTATTTGTAACCTTTCAGTACTACTGACAACCAAAACAGTTCCATTGATGCTTCACAGAAAACTAAGTGATAAACAGAATAAAACAGTGAAAATGACTGCAGTGTTTTACATAAAGTACTGTAGTGTGTTGCTTCCAATCTGAAAGTGTGTTCACGCGATGCAAGTGTGTAACATTTTGTCCTCAGAGTTTCATTTCGACAAATGATTGTTTATTTTTGATAGTAGAGTTTGTGTTTTGATAAAGAAGTTTCATTTTGAGACAGATGTGTTTGGTTTATGTCTCAGTGTTGTGTCAGGTTCTCTTGTGTTAAGAGTTTTGGGACTATGAGCAAAATTTTGTTCAAGCAATAGGAAAAAACTAGATGTCATAGTACTGTGTACAGTATACAGTCCTGTAGCAAAAAAAGAACTAAACCAATTGTAAAAATGTGTGGGTGCACATTTATACAGAATGACTAGAAGACCTTCTGGAGGTGGAGGAGGTCAGCAACTGTTCACAAACAGCAGGAACTTACCTTTGGGAAAGAGTCCGAGCAGGAATCATGATCCATTATCTACACACGCACAACTGCTTAGTTTTACATCAGAGTTTTTTTGTGTTACTGCATTGACTATAATAATAATAAAAAAATATTATTATTATAAAACACTGCAGTCTTTCATTTGCACTGTTTATAATTCTGTTTGTCAGTTAGTTTTCTGTGAAGCTCAATAGAACTGTTTTTGTTCTCAACTAAGGTTTACCAACAACCGATCATGAAAGTACTAATATATCAACTCAATACAGTAGATCACACTGTGATCTACTGTATACTGTAGATCACAGTACACATTACAGTACAGTCAGTGCATTAAAACTAGGAAATTGTGTGTGTGTGAGATTATGGATCATGGTTCCTGCTCAGACTATTTCCGCAATGTTCCTGCTATTGAGTGAACAGGCGTTACCGACCACCTCGAGAAGGTCTTCTAGTCATTCTGTATTAATATGCAACCACAATTTGCTACTATTGGTTTAGTTCTTTTTTACAGTACTATGTAATTTACATAACCAGATTTTGTAATCCTACAAAATCTAATCTTTCATTTGGCCCTTAGTGTTTATGAAAGATTGGGCTCTTAGCTTTAATCTGCAAAAAACGGCTTGTTTTTACCTTGAGCAATTTGTCATAGAATATTATATATATAGTTTAATCCAAAACACAGGTCTCTCGATTCAAACCTGGGTCGTCGCGGCGCAAGCGCTGCAATTTAACCGCTAGACCACTATGACATACTACTCTTCTATGACTCCAGGCTGGTAGGCTTTTTAACCGTTAATGAAGAACGTGACAAGTTTTGCATCAGACGAGAAGTTTTTAACCGCCAACTCGTCACTGCAGGTAATTGTGCGCGTGCACAATTGCGCAGTGCTTTTAGGGTCTCAGCTCACAGACATTTCTTTCCTGCGCACACAATGAAAATCCAGCACAAACGACGCGGGAGCATATTTTAACAGTATGTGGACCACGGTGGATCTGCGCAGGCTTCATTCTCAAAAAAAAAAAGAAAAAGTCGGAGCCTCTCTGTCAGTGACCATGTGGTACACTGTCCGCGAGTTTGAAGCTGAAGCTGCGTTTGATCCATGTGTCAAGTAGTAGTGTTCAAGCAATAGAAAAAACTTTAACTGTAATTGTAATAAACTTAATTCAATGTGCTTATGTGTGCAGAGTAGTTTAGTTCTTGTCCCATGGCTAAAGGAAACTTTTTCCAGCACCTATGGTATGCCACCTTTTACTCTTCGTACAAAGAGGTTTTGACGTTTGTCAGGAATGAAACAGACAGAGACCGATCGTGGCGCACCAAAGCTCTGGAAGTTTATTTAGGCTTCTACGTTGAGTAAAGGATAACATTAGACATTAGCTTGTTTGCATCATTGCCCCTTAATAGTGACTTGTGTGTACTGCAATCACTGTTTAACGGAATTGCTGATTACATGTAACATGTAAGTTATGCACATCCTAAATACAGGCTTTTTACCACTGATTAAATCAGGTAAAAGATGAAATGCACAGAACACAGTGGAAGCTTCTTCAGTCTCGCCTCAGGCCGATGAGGTAACGCTGGCATTTTCACTCTGACCTTTTGTAGCAGCATTCCCTGTCAGAGGGTACAAGTACGAGCCCGTGAGAGCACATCACACTCTGGAGATGTAAGAGAGAGGCTCATGCACAGGCAGGCCTGCAGAATCATAACCCATGGTGACAGCTCTGATTCTAAGATCACTGAAAGCTGCAGTTTGGAAAACGTGCTATGTCTTCTACGTCATTCACACACTTTTTCTCATTCTGTGAACACATCAGATTACTAATTATTACGTTTGAAATAGTAGTTGCAACTTTTGAAAATCAGGTATCCCAGCTTTAAAGTATATTAGTGCTGGATTGTTTATTTGTCCTTAAAATAGCTTGTGCTCATGTATGCTTGTGTTGTACTGATGTATGCTTATGTTGTGCTCATGTATGCTTGTGTTGTGCTCATGTATGCTTGCATTGACCCTCAGGGAGAGATCCAGCAGCTGCTCATGGTGGATGACCCCCGAGCGGCTGGGAACTACTGTCAGGAGTATATCCCAGACTGTGACAGATCACTGACCTACAACTCCATCCTGGTGGAGCCAGAAGAGGTGAGGTTTGAATTCTTTGGAGCCTCTGTCCGGGGGTGTGTGGAGGCAGAGGTGAGGCCCAAACTCTCTAACGCTCTGTTAGAGAGTTCGGCACTGTGTAGAGGAGACTGCGGCCATTGTTGCACATGTGGTTGTTTTGGAGAGCTTTTGTTTGGCAGGGCTTCTAATTGTAAGGAGACTCTGAAACGGTTTCCTCTCCTGGAGTTATTAACGTCATATGGATCACATTCAACTAATTGTGAGCATTTGTTTTTTGAATGTGTCGTATTGTTGATGTAACAACAGCAGAAATCTATCATCAATAACAAAGCTTCCTTTACACAAAGACAAACACGTTTGAAGCAGTCCTGAATTCATTCACCCATGTCCCACCCCTCCAACAGGACAGCCACCGTCTATCAAGGGCAACAGTCTACTGTGAAATCCCCAAAGCACTGCACACTTTTAGGCTGCGGTCACATGCACAGCCTAAAGCCTGGTTAAAGTGGGCCTAGGCCCACTTCGCGATTAGATCCAGGCTTTAGGTGCTCTGTGACCACGGCAACTGGGCTTGAGGCAACGGTTGCGGCTTTGAGGTGGGCCCTTTGCATGCTTCTAAAGCCCTGTGGGAGTCGGTGGAGAAAGTCTTGTGGTCGGCTCAAACCCTCGACCTTCAGGCTCAAAGGCCAATGCTCTACCAGCTGAGCTACATTTGCCCAATAACACTTCAGACGTTCAAGAATAAGACCCTGGAACTGAACTGGACTTCAGACTGAGCAGTAATATTTTCTTACAGAAACTTGGCTTATGGATTATCATGCCAACTCAACTCTTACCTCTGTACACCAACATCAGAGCTGACAGCAGCAAAATTAAAATATTCTATAATAAATATTGTCTGTCTGCAGCATTTAAGGGCTGAAACTCTGCTCCAAAATTCTTCACTGGATATGTTCGGCAAGCTTGGGCTGGATTAAACTTTAATGTGAGGGGAAAAAAAGAGGAGACAATTGACACCACCATCTATGGAATCAATTTAGATCCACAGAAAGAAGGTCCTGTCCTGAGATAGCAGCCACCACACCCTGATGGTTTGAAGGCCCAGATTTTCTCAAGGCTGTCTCAACAAGACTCTTTCAGTTCCATTCAGACTTGCATGCTCCACTTTTATCTTGAAAATGTATACAAATCAGACCAGTGCCTAAATGTCCTGATGCAAATACACCCAGGTCACATACATCTCCGTACAGTATGTGACCTGGGGGTGGTGGAGGATGAGCCTCATTTTGTTTTGTATTGTCCACTTTACTTTGAATATCGAAAAATGTTATTTGAAAAAGTAAATGCTTCTAATCCAGAGGTCTTTTGGTGCCCTGAGGGAGAAATTATGAACTGGATGTATTGCCATGAAGTTTTTGCCTTTGCTTCTTTTGTTGCTAAAGCCTGGGAGAGGAGACAACAGACTCTGTACACTGTATGAGGCTCCAAATTGTAAATTCTTTTCTGTTTTTCATGTATGTATATGGTCTGTAGCCATCAGATGTTGTTGTTAGTGTCATATAAGCCCATGTGGGCTGGGCACTTTTGTGCATGACACTTAAATAAATAACAAACTCAAAAAAACTACACCCAATGACATTCAGCCCATTGCAATAAATAATATACTGAGCTAAACTATGGAGCGAGTGTTGGACATTGGACAACCACATGACATCTTCAATGACCACTCTGCTAGATCCCCTCCAATTTGCATACAAAAAGACACAGATGATGCACTTTGTCTCTGTCACCAAACACCTGTCATAACTTCCATGAAAAAACAACTTTTCAAGAGACTGATTTGCAGGAGGTATCCGGAATAGATGCCCTAGCCACATAAACTGGTTCCTCTCGACGTGGAGAAGCAGCGGCTCTAATCCGAGCTACTCCCTTGTGGCTGAGCTCCTCACCCTATCTCTAAGGGAGCGCCCAGCCACTCTGCAGCAAAGGAAGCAAATTTTGATCGCTTGCATTTGCGATTTTGTCTTTTCGGTTATTACCCAAAGCTCATGACCACAGGTGAGGAAGGGAACAAAGATTGACCAGTAAATCTAGAGCTTTGCATTTTGGCTCAGCTCCCTCTTTACCACAACGGTCCGATACAGCAATCTGTCAATCTCACTCTCCATCCTCCCCTCACTCGTGAACAAGATCCCGAGATACTTGAACTCCTCCACTCTAGAAAGGACCCCTCCACCTTCCACCTGTCCGCAAATAGCAGAGATGAAATTCTGATCTCTTCTAGCCACTGGCTGTGCCTAGAAATTCTTGTGATGGAGCGATATTAGTTTTCTCATTAGTAACATGGTAAATTATATATTATTTAATAAACTAACAATTTATTATGGACAATAATAATAATAATAATAATAAATTTATTATAATCAAGCCTGAAAGGAACAGCATTTGACCGAGCACGAGGGAACTGAGCTCCTTTAGCGTCTCCTTTGTGAAGCCTGTTGGAGTCTGCAGACACATGCATTGGACACAGATCGTATTGCGAAACGTCTAACCTAGGATGTTCTCAAGTTCCCTTCTGATGTTTACAACAATTAAATCCAAGATCTTTTCTTCTGACTGACCAAGTCAAGACAATACATACACGATACAAGATAATGAAAAATGATACATATATAGGAGGTTTGCATTATAACTGTGCTGTGTGTCCTCAGCTGGAGCGAGTTCCAAAAAAACGTGTGGTGGAGGAATTTGAAGACTTTGACTACAGTGAACTCTATGATGACCTTGCAGTATCCACAGTGACTGTAGGACCCAATATCACAGAGTATGAGGTATGATGAGACACAAAGAGACAGAGGGTGTGGCCAGTTTTAGACTCATGTTTGTCATTGTTTGAACAGATTGTAGAGTATGAAGACTATGACAACTCTACAGGCTACTACCAGGAACATGAGTATGAGTACGAGGAAGAGGGCCGCCACGGGCCTGCGGAAAGGGAACAGGCTTATACCCTGGGCCTGGAGGTACACTTTAAACCTATTTAAGTCTTTAACAGAAGGAGCTCATGGCACTAAGTGTCCTGTACGGCTTGCTATTTTTCCATAAGAATATTCCAGAAAAAGGAGAGAAGGGAGAGCCAGCTGTATTTGGAGTGGTGAGAAATGATACACACATGTCTTTGATAAGTACAATAGTCTCTACTGTAGTTCACTGTAACATAGACATTATTTGAATATCATTTTCTCAGGGGACACAGATTGTGGGAGCTGCTGGACCCCAAGGCCCTCAGGTGAGATTGTACATTTGTTTGTTTTTCAGCTGGATATTTTAAGTCAATCTATGAGTTGTATCTGTTTGATGACAGGGAGAATCTGGTCCTTCCGGAGTGACAGGGCCTGTGGGCCCTCGCGGAGACCCTGGTGAACTGGTGAGAAGAGTGTTCTTGCACAGTGTGTGATCAGCTCTCTAACATGTGGTCCTTTAGGGCCCTCCTGGCCGGCCTGGTCTGAGTGGAGCTGATGGGATCCCTGGTCCTCCAGGAAACATCATGCTCATACCGGTAAGTCCCGTTCTGTCAGCCCTGGGCAGTATGCTGCTGTAATTCAAACAAACAACATGAGGAATGTTGTCTGTACCCTGAACATATATATGTATATATATATATATATATATATATATATATATATATATATATATATATATATATATATATATAATATATATATATATATACACACAAACAATTAAAATTTGTAATCAAGTTAATTACAGCTTAAAAATTATCTAATCTTAACTAATCGCATTTCAAACTATTGGGAAAATTATGCCATATTTTTTCTGTAAATGGTTTGAATGGAAAGATAAATGACAACATAGTGTACATATGTACAAACAACAATAAATCCACATAAAATGGCAATAACATTATAAACATTCTGTCTTTCTGTAGTAGACACAGACCAAAACTATTGTTTGTTACAGGGACGAGAATGGACATTTCCAAAAAGTCTGAAATGCAGAATGTCATTGAAAAATTTACGTACCACAACTTTAATTTAGCAAGTTAAGTTGCGTTTCAGGAGGAGACACAGGGGGGACTTGGACACTTCACGAGGCTCCAGTCCAGCTTCAGCGGTGCATTTATTCCATGCACAGGTTACGCAAAGAGATGCACACTACAAGCAGAGAATAGGTCTGTGCGTGTGTCTGGTCTTGGATACATGGTCACGTTACAGCAGCGCCATTTGTCGTGCCGTTGTCAAAGCGGCGCACAGCCGCTGGAGGTGGGCCCTGCGGTCACGCGTGTATTCTTGATTCCCAGAGGACTTACCTGCTCTGTCGCCACACATGCATGTGTCTGCGGCATTCTGAGTGTCATTATGGAATGCATGGGCGGGTCATTCGTCAACACATGCATCAAATGTGTTAATTTTTTTAATGCGATGAATGAAAACAATTATTGAACGTGCGTGATAATTTTGACAGCCATGACAGTCATGAAAAGAGTCTTTTCATGACTCTTGACTGTAGATTTACACCCAGGCTGTGTATGTAGCCCATACATTTGACCTATAAGGAAAGTGGTGGGGTGCTGGGCCAGATGACCTGGCCTCCACAGTCACCGAACCTGAACCCAATCCAGATGGTTTTTGGGTGAGCTGGACCACAGAGTGAAGGCAAAAGGGCCAACAAGTGCTAAGAATCTCAGGGAACTCCTTCAAGACTGTTGGAAGACCATTACCTCTTGAAGCTTATCAAGAGAATGCCAAGAGTGTGCGAAGCAGTAGTCCGACCAAAAGGTGCTACTTTGAAGAACTGAGAATATCTAACATATTTTCAGTTGTTTCATACTTTTGTATGTACATAATTCCACATGATTTGATTCATAGTTTTGATGCCTTCAGTGTGAATCTACAATTTTATTAGTGCCCTTGGTAATCAGTGCACTAGGGGCAGTGACCCCGAAGCTGGAGGAGTGGTTACAACAGATCGCTGGAACAACCTTGGAAATCTCGGTCCAGAAATGTGCAGTGCTAGGTACAGCAAAGAGGGTAGAGGAAGAAGAGGAAGAAGGCTACTTGTGTTAGAGACGAGGATAGACCTATAGTTCCCTGGGATGGACTTGATCGCAGCCTTGGTGAGAACGGCCAACAAACTTCAACGAGTTGCAGAAGAACAGGACCTTCTCTGTTTTGTTCATAATACTGTATGTTCCTCCTCAGATGAAAATAACATTTGATGTTTAGCATTCAATAAAAATAAAT
The DNA here is from genome assembly GCA_964034765.1 of Knipowitschia caucasica. Taxonomy (NCBI): domain Eukaryota; kingdom Metazoa; phylum Chordata; class Actinopteri; order Gobiiformes; family Gobiidae; genus Knipowitschia; species Knipowitschia caucasica. The sequence continues at coordinate 11,755,750 of OZ035825.1, read as the reverse complement.
AAAACGTTCACCCAAAATACTTGTTTAGAGCCAACTGAAAGAATACAGTAACCAATGTAAACTTGAGGGCTTTAAGCTAAACAGAGAGTGCTTTTCCAGCAAAAACAGTGGGAGCCAGCAGCCTGTCATGGCGTCCTTCCTGAACCAACAGAGTTGAACATTTATGTTGAAAACACATAGGACTAGCTTACTGAAGTGCAGTAATTAAATTGCATCGCTTAATTTATTCATTCACATAATAATAACAACATATAGTAACACTCTGCCACTCACCTTTTTCTGAAACTCAAAATTCAAAAATTAAATTCAAGTAAGAGTGTAGAAGAGTAAAATAAGGCATTCTGATGTCCAGCCACCCTTTCTTAGAGCTACTGAAAGAATACAGTAACTATTGTAAACTTGGGGACTTATAGAAAGTGCTTTTCCAACAAAAAATAAATAATGAAAATAAACATTTAGAATTCAACAATTATGTTGAACATAGGCCTGGCTTTCTGAAAATTCATTCACAAATAGCAAATAACAACTTAGACTCGGACACTTTCCTTCCCCCTTAAGAATACTGTCTGTCTCTTTGTGTGTGCTTGTGAACATATGCCTCCAGCCCGAGTTGTCATTCTCCAGTGACTGTAAACTAGCGCAGCTAGCGTGTTCGCCGATGCGGAAGTACCGTCTAATAATAAAAAAAATGTATGGCGCACCTCCGCGAACACATACTGCTGTTATATAAAGTCTATGGAAGGTCTCTGGACACAAAGACGCTGCAGAGCTGCATTATTGGAGAACAACTTTACACAAAAAGCCTCTAGCTTAACTCCGTTTGCATCAAAGCACTTCAGTATACTTCTGCCGGGCGCCACCGCAGCCCAGGACCTCTGGTCTGAACACCCCTCGTGTCTGTACGCCTAAGATGGCACTTGCGTTGCTACTACTGGTACTAACCCTGCCATCTTTGTTTTGTGTTTTGAGTCTGAGGAATGACGCGTATATTTTGCGTCAACGTATTTTTTGCCTTGATGTCATCGATTACGTCAACACGTTGTCCCAGCCCTAATCCTGGATAAAGTGGCGGTAGTATCTGGTCAGGCCAAGAAACTGCCGGACATGTTTCACGGTAGTTGGGGTGTTGAATTCCTTCACTGCCTCTTGTCCGCGTCCGGTTTAACACCTGAAGACGTGATGCGGTAGCTGAGTAAATTGAGTTCTTTGAGACAGAACTGGCACTTTTTGACCGGCCAGCAGATTGGAGTCCCGCAAGCACCTCCTCGAGGTCTGCCAGGTGGAGCTCAAAGGTGGGAGATGCAATAACAATGTTCTCAAGGTATACAGCACATGTTTTGTAAATGAGACGAGCAAGTACAGAGTTCATAAGTCTTAGTCGCGGGCGCATTGCAAAGCCCAAAGGGTAATACTCTAAACCGGAAAAGGCCACAATGTGAGATAAAGACGGTTTTACTCCAGACTCTTCAGCAACCGCGACCTGCCAATAACCTCGCGCTAGGTCGAGTTTTGTGATATATTTACCCCTTGCTAGAAACTCCTGTGACTAATCCACACGAGGATATGAGTCCTTTTCTGGTTGAGACCTCTAAAATCAACAGAAAATCTTGGGTCTCTGGCTACTCTGTTAACAATGACCACATGAGCTGCCCACGGACTAGTGGAAGGCTCAATGATATTGTCCTGTAACATTTGTTGTACTTGTTCCTCTATCACCCGTTTCTTAGCAGGCGACGTACGATATGGTGGGAGATTCACAGATTTAGCATCCCCTGTTTCAATGACATGTTCAGTTAGTGATGTTCGACCAAGGTGACCATCAAACATTGGTCCAAACTTGGTGAGCATCCTGAAAAGACCCTTTTTGTCGTTTTCGGTTAAGTTGGCCTCTGACATTTTTGTTTCAAGGTTGGAGGTCAGTGTGTCCATTGACATAATAGATAAAGTCATATCCGTGAAATCAGCTGGACTGTCCTCCTCATCCATGAGCGGGCAGGGGGTATCGTCCATAAAGACTGTTCTCGTTCTCGGGAATATGAATGGAGATGGAGGGGAGGCAATGATTATTTTAGTTGTAATATATAATTGTTTTCCACTGTCCTATCCTTTTAATGTATATCGGCATGGTTCCGACCAGTTTTGATCATTTTAGGAGTCAAAATCGCTGAAATCCTTTTTTTCCTATTAGAAAAGATGAGGTGAGGCAGAGCCCCTGCGTGCTCGCTCCCTCACAGTGGACTGCGGCACTTTCCAAACTACACACTCGGCGGTCCACATCTGTAGTAATAGCGTGAAGGTCTGTGCAAACATTCACCTGTACCTGCAGCGCACTCCGCATGGCACCGATGTCAGCTTGTAAGTGCTCCAGTTTCCTGAGCAGGCCGCATACATTCCAGAAAGTGGGATACAAAATGTGGTATATTCTTCCCGCTGCCAGAATAACAATTTCATCTTGACATAAAGCTCGAGCTTTCGCAGATATAAAGTGTAAGAATTCATCCTTCACAAGTATTTTGCTATCCACAGTCCTGTAGACTTCAGGTTTTTATCTTGTAGGACCAAATGCAGGTGCAGCTGAGGCAGAGCCATCCGCACCATTGGCATCCATCTTGCATTGTATAATTTTACATAATTTTTTGTTTCTAATATCCTGCTTTGAAAATATTTGGTAAACTTATCATAGTGTTTAGATATTGCACGTACTGTATGTGTTTACTATTTATATTCAGTTTAAGTCTTTCGATCGGAGAAGAATACATATTTTTCCACTGACGTCACGCACTACCCACAATTCCACAGTTTGCCATTTTACAAGTCTAGCCGCCGCTAGGTAAACAAAGCAAGAAGTAATATAGAACAATATAGAACAAAGCACTAGTTGTGCTTTGTTCAAGCACAACTAGTTGTGCTCACACCAGTCGACAAAGTCCATCATAACCGACCATTATTCCAGCGCGTTCCCCTCAGACACACAGGCCATGATGGCGGAGTCATCGGAGGACTTCTGCAGGTGACAGCGGTGTGTCTCGTATGTGAAGTCTGAAGTGTACATGGTGAAGAGAAACAGTGAGAGGACAGTGCCCTGAGGACCCCAGTACTGCAGACTACCACTTCAGAGTCACAGCTGTGGAGTCGCATGTACGTGGTCAGTCCGAGAGGTAGTCGATGGTCCATGCAGTGATGTTGCTGTCCCCTCCCACGTCCTCCATCTTCCCCCGCAGCAGTGCCGGTCTGATGGTGTTGAAGGCACTGGAAAAGTAAAAAAAAACATGACCCTCACAGCGCTCCCAGCGGGCTCCAGGTGGGAGAGCGTCCGCTGCAGTAAGTAGATGACAGTGTTCTCTACTCCGATGTTGGGCCTGTAGGCGAACTGAAGCGGGTCCAGGGTGGGGCTGAACACAGAGCGAAGATGGGAGAGGATGAGCCGCTCCATGGTCTTCATCAGGTGGGAGCTCAGTGTGACTGGTCTGTAGGGAGCCGGTTCCTTGGTGTGCGCTGTTTTAAGAACCAGCATCACACAAGAGGTCTTCCACAGGACAGGGACCTTCTCAAGGCTGAGGCTCAGATTGTATGTAGCTGAGGACCTCAGAGAGCTGGTCTGTACAGGTCCTCAGCAACCTGGGACTGATCCTGTCCGGCCCCGCGGATTTTCTCTGCTTCAGTCGGTTCAGCTCTCTCCTCACCTGGTTGGGTGTGATGGAGAGGGGGGATGTGGGGGCAGGGGGGCTTGGGGCAGTTGAAGTTCCCATGATAATGGAGGGGAGGTACAGACTCCTTTTCTTGCGGCCCCCTCTGCGTCTCCTGCGTATCATATCCACGGGGATCACCGGCTTCTCAGAGTGCAGGAAAGTTCAGCACTAGGTTGTTACCACTGCACCAGGACACCAGTCGGTCCACCTCCCTCCTGTAGGCGGACTCGTCGTTGTTGGAGATGAGTCCAATGAGGGTGGTGTCGTCCGCGAACTTGATCAGCTTCACGGAGTTGTGGCCGGAGGTGCAGTGGTTGGTGTACAGGGAGAAGAGTAGGGGAGAAAGAACACAGCCCTGTGGGGCTCCTGTATTTATAATTCGAGAGTCCGAGACATTCTTCCCCAGACGCACTCGCTGCTTCCTGTCTGTCAGGAAGTCAGTGATCCACCTGCAGGTGGAATCGGGCACGTTAAGCTGGGATGGCAGGATTGTGTTGAAGGCAGAGCTGAAGTCCACAAACAGGACCCTGGCGTAGGTCCCGGGGGAGTCCAGATGCTGTAGGATGAGGTGGAGGGCCAGGTTGATGTCTTCCGAGGCTATTGTCAGGGTGGGGGCAGACCTGATGGGTGGGTCGTTAGAGTAATGGGGGATGGGGGAAGTGTCCGGGGCAGCGTCGAAGCGACTGAAAAACATTTTCAGGTCGTCGGCCAATTTGTGGTCGTCAGCACAGAGGGGGGCTTTGGGCTTCTAGTTGGTGATCTCCCGTAGGCCCCTCCAGACAGAAGCAGTATCGTTGTTTCCAAACTGCTCCTGTAGTCGTTCTCTGTGCCGGGACTTGGCTGCTTTCAGTTCTTTCCTGAATAGATATTTAGCCGCCTTGAAGCTGCTGCGGTCCCCCTCCCTGAAAGCAGACTCGGTTGCTTTTCTGAGCTGCCGGAGTTTAACAGTGAACCAGGGTTTGTCGTTGTTGTAGATGACCCTGGTTCTTGTTGGAATAATGCTATCCTCACAGAAGTGAATATATGACGTCACAGTGTCCGTGTAGTCATCCAAACTTTCCGAGGCAGCTCTGAAAATGTCCCAGTCTGTAGATTCCATGCATGCGCGCAGCTCTTCCACAGCCTCATCAGATCACACTTTGGAGCTCCTCACTACAGATTTCGAGAGCTTTAGTAGGAACCAGGTGGATCATGGAGTGGTCTGAGAAGCCCAGGGCTGCGCGTGGAAGGGCGCGGTACGTAGTAGTGTAACAGTAATCCAGAGTGTTCTCCTCTCTGGTCGGGCATTTGATAAAATGTCTGTATTTGGGTAGATCCTGGCTCAGGTTTCCCTTATTAAAATCCCCCAGGATAATAATCAGAGAGTCCGGGTGTAAACGCTCCATACACAGTACTTGCTCTGCGAGTGCACACTGAGCCTCGTGCGCGTCCGCGGATGGCGGTATGTAAACCGGCAAGTATGAATGAAACAAACTCGCGAGGGGAGTAGAATGGCTTACAATGAATGAAAAGATATTCCAGAGCAGGAGAACAGTGCTTGGAGATCACTGTCACATCGTTACACCAGTTTGTATTTACGTAGAAGCAGAGTCCTCCGCCTCTGCTCTTAGCTGAGAGCGATCAATGGCGATCCGCGCGGAACAGCCCAAAGCCCTGCAGGACCAGAGTGTGGGATCTGCTCATTTAGCCAGGTCTCAGTGAAGCAGAGGACACAGGATGAGGCGAAGTACTTGTTTCTTCTTATCAGCAGGCTGAGTTTGTCCATCTTATTGCCCAGAAAGCAAACGTTTGAGAGCAAAATGCCGGGCAAACGTGCGTGTTCCTCTCTTCCTCAGACGGACAAGCACCCCGCTGCGTTTCCCTCTTTTACGGATCCTAAGTTTTTTGGCTAAAACATGAATTAAATCAGCCGCAGATGCCAAGGAAACAGGCAGTAGGTCCATGGGAACGGTGGGTCGGATGTTCATAAGTTCCTAATGGGTGTAGGAACAGCCAGATACACAGTTAAAAAGTAAAAACAAAAGAAACAGAGAGCACAGAAAAGCCGTGGCGACCGTACGAGGCGCCATCTTTTTATGTCCGACGTCATACGGCAAACTGTCAATATCGCAAACCACAAGCACCAAAAGACCGAGTTAAAACAACAGGAGGCACATTGTGTAGTTTGTACACGACAGACTCACAAGTGAACCATAAAAACGTTTTTCACATTGAAAATAATTAGAAGGAGGCAGAATCTGCAACACAGTCTGAGTATGTTCTGACCCGCAATGAGCGCAGTTCAACTACTGTCACAAGTTTCAACAAAAAACAATTCAGGGACAAGCCTCAAATAAAACACACAGAATCCCCACAAAACAATTGCCAGAAAACTTTACCAGCAGCGTGAGTGAATGTTCTGTTTTCTTACCGTGATGCAGATAGGGCGCTGTGGCTAACGCTAATGCTAACATGAACTTTTAGCCATGTTCTGCCGCGGCTGTGTATATGTCCTGCCTCTCTGATCATCGCAGTTTTAAGTTCCCACAGACGTTAATCCTCCATGCATCTATTCTCTTCACACCGCGTTTTAAAATCTATATATTATAAATCCATGGTAAAACTCAGTAGAGCCTCTGTGCAGCAGTTGCCTCTTCAGAACGCAGTCTTGTTTACTTGTCGCCTCCACGCAACTGTCAAGTGGTAGATACGTTTGAACCGGTCATTTATCAAACTAAAGTATTCTTTCCTTGGCAGTCTGGTGAATAACTGAGAGTTGAGGAGCACTGTCAAAGACGGCATATTGTCTTTCAAAGGCTTCCGTTGTACCCTTGACTGCAATATATGATCTCAACACTAGACGGCAGTAAAAACTACCTTTAAGGCTCAGACAGTTCTTATAATAGGGGCGACAGTGGCTCAGTTGATAGAGCATTGGCCTTTGAGCTTGAAGGTCATGGATTAGAGTCCACCACGAGACCTACTTCAACTACTCCCACTCATGTCTGCTGTCGTTGTGTCCTTGGGAAAGACATTAACCCCACGCTGCCTGAAGCCCCTGCTGAAAGACCAAGGCTGTGTCACTGTTGACGGAGCAGCCATCTTCCTGTGGACCCAACAACTGCAGGAGGATCAGCGAGGGACTGGTACTATGAGCATTGGGTGGCAGCTGTCATTGCCCCCCCCTTGGTTAACTCCAGATGCTTTCATTTCTCTTGCCTCTAAAAACACGTATACAGTAATAGTTCATGGCGAAAGAGTGTTTGAGTGTGACAGTGAGACATTAGGACTATAAATGGACATTAGCCCATGGCTACAATCTGGTGTATTTAATACCAGATACCTGCTATACATTAATACATACCCATAAATATACAATTTTTTTAGGTTGTCATTGGAAGGGGGGAAATACTCTTTTCAGCACTTTTCAAAACACTCGAAGACGCTCCACATGTCATTGTTCTTTCACTCCATACACGGGACTCATAAGTTTCTACTGTAGCCATAGCTGCCCTGGTGCACACTGACAAAAGCAAGGCAAGAGGAAAACCAGTATATGCCATCGTCCCCTGCGACCACCACCAGCCATTGACACGCACACCAGATTCATTCTAGGCAATGTTGGTGAAATCTTGCCCAAGGACACAACGGCAGTTTTTCACTTTACAGCCGCAGCCGCCCCACTGTGGCACCTGGTGATCCCATTACATTACCAACCAGGCCCTTGCACAGCTTCCGAGGTCTGACGGGATCTGGCTTTTACATGCAAGTATTGCCACAGAAGGGAAAAAAAGAGTGTTGATATTGGCCACATACAAAATGTTTTCCGCACCATTACACAAATAAAATGCAATTTTCACATGATGCAAAGGAAGGGTCCCTCCTTTTTTAATTGGAATATATTTCCTACACCAACAGGTAAAAGCAATTAATATGAACAGCTCATCTACAGATGTTGTCATTATATGTTGTTCATTTGCATGTTTACGACTTATTTAACTTTAATTATTTAACTCAGGGAATCATTCTGAAGTGACAACACTGCTACCATACCTTTTCCTTTTACAATTTCTTATTCTGGTGTTCAGAACATGTTTAATTTGTATTATTTTATTTCAAGTTAATTTCTGGGTAGTTATCTATGGACTCATTATGCTAACTTTCTGGTTAGCATTGATAGATTTTGTACAATTACATGTTGACCTATAGAGAGAGCTTTGATTCTGCTGTTGTGTGCAGTTCCAGTCTGGAGGAGACCCAAGGACAGGAGCCGTGGTGTCAGCTCAGGAGGCCCAGGCCCAGGCCATTCTGCAGCAGACCAAGGCATCAGTGTTTTAATTATCTTTCCATTATTACTATTTTAGTGTCCATGGGTCACTGATAATCCTGTCTCCTACAGCTTTCCATGAAGGGACCTCCAGGTCCATTGGGATTGAGGGGACGCCCGGGGCCTCTGGTACCATGAGCTGTCCTCATACATGCATGATGTACATGGATGTTTACAGATTTTTGAATAACACGTTTGTGTATGGTGTACAGGGAGGGCCAGGCCCCGCGGGGCTGAAGGGGAGCAATGGAGAGATGGGTCCTGTTGTAAGTGTCTAACATCACAAACAGCATCCTGGCTCCAATTCTTTTGGATGTTTTGACGCTTCTGTTCTCCTGCACAGGGGCCTCCAGGACTTCCAGGAGCTCCAGGTCAAAACGGACGAGCAGGAAAGAGGGTAAATCCGCATAGTGTGTTTGTGTCAATCTTTGTGTGTGTGTGTATGTGGGTGTGTGTGCTTGTCATGACACTGTGGGCATGTTTGTGTTTTCTCAGGGTCGCGCCGGATCGGATGGTGGGCGAGGAGCCATAGGAGAGTCAGGAACAAAGGTGACACAAAAACACGCACACGCGCATACACACACACACACATACAGTATGAAGGTGCAGTTTTTGTTGTGTTACAGAGTGCATCGTGGTGTTACAGTGTTTTGTTGTGACAGGGGGACAGAGGCTTTGATGGACTGCCAGGTCTCCCTGGAAACAAAGGTCACAAGGTGAGTAACATCACACCTGTATCATGATTAGTAATTTTAAAAGATGACCTTTGACTATTGTGCTCAGGGGGAGCGGGGTAAACCTGGGCCGCTGGGCCCCCCTGGACTCACAGGGGAAAAGGTCAGGGGCTGTTCTTTCTGTGGAATATTTGCGTTGTTTATATGAAACTTAAAACAACTGTGTGCAGGGCTCAGAAGGACCACCAGGTCCAAGAGGAGCTCCAGGTGATGCTGTGAGTCAGTGTGTCTTACTACCACCCACCCATACACCATCTATATCTTCTATATTTAGCTTCCTGTTATGTGCAGCAGCCTGAATGTTAAATTTTTGTGGTGAAACCTATAATATGACGTTTTTTTAAGGGCTTGAGAGGCCTCAATGGACCCAGGGGCCGACCGGGGCCCCCAGGACAGCCTGTGAGTACCACCAGTTGTGTGTTTGTCCTGTTCTGTAAAAATGTAGTCATGGTTAAATCAGCAGAAAGAAAATGGCCTTGAAAAATCAGGCATCAGAATAGGTGTGCAGAGAAGTAATACAAAATGTATTAGTTCAATGAGAATCATCAACAAATTTGTGACTTTTTTTCAAACTAATCAAATACACAGCATTCCTTTGACCAAAACAAAGATTTAGTTTTAGGGTGTAGTATATTTTCATTGATTAAAATCAGTTAAAACACAATACTAACTTACATTGTTTGTTATGTATGTAGTGGTTTTGAATAAACCCTTTCAACATAGGAATTCAATAAAAGTGAACATAAACCACATGCTTGTTAACAGGGCATTGTTACCTCTGAAGTATGTAGCAGATACAAGGAAGTGTGGCTCTGCCTGAGGCCGTGTCTCTGTTCTCAGTGTTATTTGGGGTCTGTAAATGCAGGTGTATACCTGTTCCTAATAAGAGATAATAGATTTGTGGGAGTTTGGATTGTGTATGTTCTCTTTTTAGTATTGTGCAAACACTTGCCTGCTGTGTGTGGTTTTGGCAGTGATAGCTGGAATACTATATGCTCAAAGCATTTCCTGATTACATTTGTTTTTAAGGGTGCTTACAATGAATGAATGAATGAATTGAATTAAATTTAAGACTTTAAAAATTATCCACTGTTTCTCCACACAGGGTGTTGGAGGAATAGATGGGGTCCAAGGTTCAAAGGGAAACATAGTGAGTTGCACATCTCTAAATCAAGCAGTGAGCTGTTACAGCTGATCCGGCTCCACTCTTGTGTTTCACAGGGAGCCCCAGGAGATGTAGGAGCGCCCGGACAGCAAGGCAACATTGGCATCCTGGTACACACTGCCAAAGATGAGTATTGCAGTTTTGTACATGTACTCATGTCTCCTGTGTTTCAGGGCTTTCCTGGTCCTCAGGGACTGGTAGGACATCCAGGAGAAAAGGTACATTCCAAGCATTAGTGTAACTTCAGTGAGGATCTGGACCAGAGGACTTGCATAGTGCTTGCTCCAATGTCCTTTGTTGGTTTTTAGCACTTCACTTTTGTTGTTCTTCTATTTTCGCAAAAGGGGACACAATCCCTAATAGTGAAATTGCGATATAAACCAATTGTTTCAAATGTGAATGATTTTTAATGGTGCAAACATCTTTCTAAATACCTTTAACAGTGAAATGGTCTCACTACTGATTTGTCTTACAGGGCCCTCAAGGGAAGAAAGGCATGCCAGGGTTACCAGGAAATGATGGTCCCCCAGTAAGTATCACTATTAACCCCTATACTGTCCACAATGAGGCTTTAAACATGGCTTGTGTCACAGGGTCATCCGGGAAGGGAAGGAGCCGCTGGAGAGAAGGGTCTGCCTGTGAGTCACACCGATGGTCCACTCCTCCTTTCATTTTCACACATACACCACTCAAAGAAGTTCTACACTCTAAAATCTATACTTTACTCTAAACTGCAGGCTAGGAGTCGCATACGGCCATATTGGGCGTCATGGTGGCTGAGGGGTGAGGGCTGAGAGTGGATAGCACTCTTGCCTCTCAGCAAGAAGGTCCTGGGTTCGAATCCCGGTGGGAACGGGGTCTTTCTGAGTGGAGTTTGCATGTTTTCCTCCGGGTACTCTGGTTTCCCCTACCACTAAAAACATGCACACTAGATAAAATCCTCCAGCTCCAGTAGTCCTGATCAAGCTGAGCATCAAAATCTGGAGATGGGTTCCTGGGCGCTGTACTACGGCGACCACTGCTCCTGACGTGTGCCTTAGCGGAGTGCGGAGGATCAATTGCCCTACGGGGATAAATTTTCACCTTTACCTTTACCATTCAAATTTATATGCAGTCCCAGTAATACTTCATCAAAAATATGAATCTGTAAATCAGATTGATATTGCCTTCTTAACCGTTAACCCTTTTTCATTAAATCATAATTTACATAATGTAAAGAGATTAAGATTAAGATTAAAAGATCTTTTTTTCTTCCCACAGTGGGGAATGAGGCTAAAGATGAACTACAGTATAAACAAACACAATGAAAACACTGTATAATTAGGCTACACGTTTTTTTCTCCCCCTCTTTAAATGTTTTTGTTCATCAAATGAATAATTGTATAACTGAAGTAGTTTTCACAGAAAATAGCCAATACTTTTTACCAAATTGAACTTGCAACCCTTGTAAACGAGTCCGGCTCTCCACAATTATGACAATATTGGGATCACAGTCATCTACCAGCACAACTTCAATCTTCGCCCCATCACCATTCCTGCCACTACCACATTCAAACACCTGGTCTTCAGACTCTCTGGTTCACAATCTCTGATCATTGCCATTATATATCGTCCCCCCCAAAACCTGTACTTTGTTCCGTTCAGACTTTACAGACTTTTACACACAGCTCTCTGCCATCCTTCCAATTTTCTACTCGTCGGAGATTTCAACATCGATGTTGATAATCCACATTCACAGTCCATATTCACAGCCAATTTTCTGGACATTTTAACCTGTCTAAACCTCATTCAGTATGTAAACTCTCCCACTCACCCTTATGGTCACATTCTTAATCTCATCTGCCTCATTATCAATTCATAATTTCACACTCACAGACCTCACCCTCTACGACCACCTAGCCGTCACCGTGGACATTACCATACCCACTCAAACACCCAAACAAACATGCACAATAACATACCGCAATCTAAAGTCCCTCAACCCCACTTCATTTGCCCCCTCTGTTTTTACTACTTTTTCCTCTTCCTCTCACCCCCCTCCTGACTTATCCACCTCAGAACTCGTCGACCATTATTATCTAACCCTCTCCTCCTGCCTGAACCGGCTCGCTCCCCTCAAAACCGCCACAGTCTCCTTTTCCACCTCTGCCCCATGGTAAACCCCAGACCTCCACAACCTCAAGAAGAAATGCCAAGACTGGTCTTACTGTTCTTTGAACATTTCTAATCCGGTTTCCGTCCCCATCACAGCACCTCCAACACCATTCTATCCTGGTTTTCCTCTTACCTCTTTAACCATCATCATTATGTTTCGTGTAACAACTGCATCCCAAACCTCCCCTGTCTCCAATGGTCTTCCCCAAGGTTCGGTACCCGGGCCCCTCCTCTTCATCATTTACATGCTTCCCCTTGGTCACATCATCCCTCATCATGGACTCCACTTTCACGGCTACGCTGACGACACCCAGGTCTACATCTCCACTAAATCCATCTCCCCAGTCATCCTCTCCACCATCACACACTGCATCTGCAACATCAAATTCTGGATGGACCACAATTTTCTAAAACTTAACAGCAATAAAACAGAACTTCTCATCACCGGACCCAAGTCACTCCTTCCCTCTGCTCAAAACATCTCCCTAAACATTGACTGCCTCACAGACACTCCCTCTCCCACCCTTTCATTTAAACCCCACATAAATCTCATCGCCAAAATATAATTTTTCCATCTCTGCAACATCGCTCGCCTCCTTCCCTCCGGTGTTATTTTTGTTGACAAAATATTTTTGTCATATATTTTGTCACAAGTATATTTTAGGGGACGAAAACAAAACAGAAACTACAATAGAAGTCATTAATTGTGACAAAGATGATGACTGAATTGATCAACATTTTTATCCATGAATAAAAGACAAGACAGAAAATAGAACGGATAGAAAAAAAACAAAAAAGAACTAAGACATGACCACGGCTTGGAGTAAAAGAAGAGGATATCTGTCGGCCCTTTTTACATTTGACAAAGAAGAAAACAAGAGATGGCAATATGAAGCCCCGTGAAGAGGCATCTCAGCATTAACATGGTTGGAAGCTTCGAGAAGATTCACTTTGCTCTACCGCCATCATGTGGACAAAACATGTAAACCACTGCCTAAACTAAATGGTGCCTCTAGGACATCTACAGTTGATCTACAATGTTTTTGTATAAAGCTATGATTGCTCCAAAATAAAGTAAAGTAATAGGTACCCGTGTCACGTTTGTCATTGTATGCGTCAAGTGACAATACTGTACATATTTATACAAATAAATCCCTATTTATACAAATGTCATGAGCAGCAATCGACTAAAATTGCCTCATGTTTTCATAGACTAAAATTGCTTCATATGTTTGTCAAATAAATTTGACTAAAACTAAATTTAATCAGATAACTAAAACTAAAGACTAAAACAAAATTAGAATTTCTTGCTGCTTCCCTCCCTCTCTCAATCCACTGCAGTAATACTGGTTCACGCCTTCATCATCTCCAGACTTGATTACTTGCAACAGCCTCCTCTGCGGTCTCCCTTCCACACATCTCCAAAAACTACAATACATCCAGAACTCTGCCGCCCACCTGCTCACCCAAACCCGCTCCAGGGGCGCAGCACCCCTGTCCTCAAACAACTCCACTGGCTCCCTGTTCCTTATCACACACAATACAAGGTCCTCCTCCTCACCTACAAGTCCCTCCATAACCTGGCAGCCCTATTACCTCACTGACCTCCTCCATCATCAGCGTCCCTCCCGCCGCCTCAGATCCACAGACTCCTACCTTCTCACTTCCCCCAGGACTAAGCACCAAACCTTAATAGACCGAACCTTGCTGCAGCCGCCCCCACTCTGTTGAACTCACCCACAACCCATCAGAAACTCAGACTCACGACGCATGTTTAAATCACTTCTTAAAACCTACCTGTTTCAGCTTGCCTTTCCTTAATTTTGTTTTTCAATGTTTATTTTTAGGTGTTTTGTAGTGGTGTGCATCCAAATGCCTGTGACACCCATTTAAAGACGCTGGTTTATTTTGAAATTGACGCGTGTCATTTTGATGTCACTTGTCTGTGACACGCATTTGGAGGAACCTTTGAATTTTTTTTGGGTGCTTTTTTTATGAGACCAAAAAAATGCCAGAAGGTCCTTGGTAAATTTTGTTGTACAGTAGAGCCACAAAATTTGGTACACGTTTCTCAACTCAAATCATGAAAAAAGTTATTATGGCCACGCCGCCTGAGAAACTGGGAGCCCGTTAAGTTCAACGGAAAATGGAAAAATGAAAATTAATTATTTTAAATTGTTGACAATTTGCTCCCATTTGCACATACAAAGTCCAGATTGCACAACGTTTTAATCCATTGTTCAACTCGAGGGTCTATGTAAATAATTTAAATTGGCCCATTAGCGCCCCCTACAGACTGTGTGAAAGTTTTACATGGGGATAATCATATTTAGTTTTTTCTAAATGTTTGACATTTTGCACATAATTCTGTTTTGGCCCCTTGATTTTAAAATGCTTCCCATTCTATGTCAATGGCAAAATCGTTAAATCTCTAGAAATGTACACCTCGCACAAACATGAAACCAGCCTCGGCCGTTTCACCGATTTGACTAAATTGGCCCTTTAGCGCCCCCTACAGAGGGAGCCGAACAAACTGATCATTATTATTTTCGCTTGTCATATCATGACAAGCGAAAATAATGGCGCGTTAGCGCCATCTCCTTTGCACGGTGTGGCGAGGGCTGTTTGATGCTGCTTGCGGCTTTAATTATTATTTTTTCAATTATTAATAAACACTGCTTAGATCTTCTTGTTTATTAATTTCAACTTATGAAGATGATATAACTTTGTAAGGCCATATTGTGCCTGTATCAGTGGCTTTTCATTATTATCGCTTATTACACACAGTAATTTTTTTTAACCAATATATGGCCCATCAAATGGGGTATTGTGACTATTGTTTCAGTAAAAATAAGAAAATCACAAATGCTTCAGTTCAATTGTTTGTTTGTCCTGATCTACACGATAGAGCATTTTTAATGAACAAATGTTAATGTGCCGAATCATAGCTCCTGCACAGTGCTGGTTCCATTTTCCTGGATCCATGAATACAAATGCATTTCCTCCAAAGGGATTTAGAGAAAAAAAATAAATATAAAGAACTGAACACTTGTCTGAGGTTAATGTGCTCTCTGATGAGGAATGACTACAACATCTTCATAAAGTAATGGTTGACCTTGATTTGTCTGTGATTCAAAGTGTTTCAAACATTAAAAAACAAAGTAATCAACATATTTCACTGAATTGTACATTTTAATTGTGCTTGGTTTTACTTACTGTGTAATTGTGAAATCTTACATTCAGATTTTTCCTCACTGTGGGACAAATGAAGGACCTCTTAATTATGCATAAGAAGGTCAAAGAAGCACTATTGTCCCCTGTGACATACTCAACAGTCCTCTGTGTGCTCACAGTTCTCTTCCATCACACTAGGGGTCTCCAATGCCACAGTGACCCTTGGAGATGACTCTATTCAGGGTGCTAAGCTTTGGACTCAAATACTCAAATACAACAGTTGTCCTGTAATCAGCAAATAATTGAAAGAAAATAAATATTCATTCTATAATGTTTATTTTCCCCGTTATTTGCGAATGATGGATGAAGGCTCCATTGAAAGCCCAGAAAGGGTACATACTGTATGCTCTTCATCAATAATATAAAGGAATTTGGCAATATGAATGTGACTGTTAAATTGACTTGAGCCTGTTCTCAGGGTACAGCGGGAGTCCAAGGGCCGGTGGGATACCCTGGTCAGCGTGGAGTTAAGGTACATGTCCTTTTCTTTACAGCTGCACAGAGCATTTTTTTCATTGACCTGTGTGTTTGCGACAGGGAGCAGATGGACTGCGAGGACTAAAAGGCAGCAAAGGGGAGAAGGTAGGGAAGATACATGCTCTTATATTTTGTGTATTGAATGTGTAATGGTATAATTATTCAAAAATAATGGAAATATAGATGGATTTTTGTTAAGGCCATAGAAATCTGTCCGAACAGAAGAGTGCACTGTCACCTCTCCACGGAATCTGGGGACAAATGCTCTTATATAGCAACCAAAGACTATCATTCTGTTTAGTCTAGCAAGCGCTTTGACGATAACCGGACTTTGCCGCCGACTACTTGTGCAGTCTCAGTGATATTATTAGCGATAGTCCACTTTTCTGTGGCTTTTTTTGGGGTGCTTCGCTGGTCTGCTGCTCTTACCCTCCACATGGTCCCTATGTGGATCTCGCCAATAAGGAGTGAGACTGGCCTGTTCCTGCTCACAAAATTTGCTGCTGAAGACATAAAAACACCAGTATCAAAGAGTCCAAAAGCTTCAATATGAGCCATGTTGGATTGGTTAAAGGGTGCCCTGACCATTACCCCCGAAACTCACAGATACGGAAACTGCCAAGTTGTGAATGAGAAGGAAGAAAGAAAGAAATTAAACCAACTGTGCAAATCAAAAGGATTTTTTTGGTTTGCCGTTTTAATGCACACACAAAGTGTCTGCTGGAACAGCAGATGGGTCTTGGATTTTATTCCTGATGCGTGTGAACTTTTTCCTATGACTCCTATTAGTGAGGAAATGGTGAGGACCACTCTGTTTGTCTCTAGGGAGAAGATGGTTTTCCTGGGGCCAAAGGGGAAATGGGTGGAAAGGGTGATGTTGGAGATAATGGACTTCTGGGCGCTCGAGGAGAGGACGGACCAGAGGGACCCAAAGGCCAGATGGGCCCCCAAGGAGAGTCTGGTGCAGCAGGAACCGCTGGAGAGAAGGTAGAGGTCCACATGCATGCTGACAGACTTTAGCTGACTGTCAAGGCAACAATGTGTTCATGTTTGTACTGTCTTCCTGTAGGGAAAACTGGGGGTCCCAGGGTTGCCAGGTTATCCAGGGCGCCAAGGACCAAAGGTAACAGGTAAGGTTTTAGACTAAGTACTTACCTCACATGTGTGATGTCGTCTGGTAGGGATCTGATGGATTTCCTGGACTGATTGGAGCAGCAGGAGAAAAGGGCAAAAAAGTGAGTTTTATTTAATGTTGTTTTCTTCTGATCTCAGTCCATGTCTGATGTACAGTATTTGTGTCTCTGTCCAGGGTCCCGGAGGTCAGCAAGGCAGCGGAGGGCAACGCGGGCCAAACGTGAGTGGGCCATTTGTTGTTTTTTTTCTTTCTTACATGTATTCTTTGGTGTAATTTATACTGTTACTGTTAAAATTGAATTGGTAAATAATGGAGCAGCTCTACTCCAAGCTCCTCCCATGTGACAGAGCTCCTTACCCTATCTCTTAGGAAGCGCCCAGCCACTCTGTAGAGGAAACCGCTTGTATCTGTGATCTCGTTCTGTCGGTCATTACCCAAAGCATGACAATAGGTGAGGGTAGGAAAGTATACACGGCTGTAAATCCAGAGCTTTTACTGCAGCCGACATTCCTCTCCGCCACAACAGTCCGAAAAAGTGTCAATCTCACGCTCCATCCTTCCCTCACTGTGAACAAGACCTGAGATATGTGAAGTCCAACACCTGGAGAGGGCAAGGCACCTAAACCACTAAATTGTTCACTACACTATGTGATCATTCTGCAATACAATACTAGACCTTGGTGAAATTAAGCTTAATAAATCACGAAAAAAAAAATTGTACAGCCTAAATCACAATAGCGGGCGTCACTGAGGACTTTACAAGGTTGTATGTATTTACTAGGGCTGTCAAACAATTGAAAGGTTTTAGTTTATTAATTGCATAGTAATGGTGAGTTAACTCACGATTAATAACATTTTTAACATTCTATTTCAAATCCACTCTAATTGAAGTTAAATGAGATTATCAAATGTAATGACACATTGTCATTCATACCAAATGTACTTAAATCTGTTTGATTTGCTCACTACCTTTTACGTTTGGGCACAACCAAAATGACCTGATAATGAAAGGGGAAAATTTACCTACCCCAGCTTTAATTTAGCGAGTTTAGTTTAGTTTCAGGAGGAGACACGAACCCTTCCGCGATGTATTTGCTGCACATTTATGCACAGGTTGCAAAGACACGCACAACATGCAGAGGATAGTGCTGTGGCGTGAATGGTCTCATGACCGCGGTACCGCTGTGTCGTTCCTGTGTAGTTGTTAGCGGCTCACAGCCGCGAACCACCAGAGCGGCCCCAGCTGCCCCCGGGGTGTGCCCCGGGAGGCGGACTTCAGTTCATAGCAAACAATAGCCCCGTGGCCACGGGGGCTGTTGTTTATTGGGAAAAAAAACTTGAATTTCAACCTGCTCTGTCACCTTCACACGCATGTGTCCGCGGCATTCTGAGTGATATTATGGATAAATGGGCGGGTCATTCGGACATGCGTTAATGCGTAATTTTTTTGTTTACGCATTAATTAATTATATGTTTTACGTGAATTAACGCAATAATTTTGACAGCCATAGTATTTACATACAACTTTATGTATGAATTTAGGTAACACGGCCAAATAGTTTGCATGTTCTCCCCATGTCTGTGAAGGTTTCCCCCGGGTGCACCGGTTTTCCCCACCACTAAAAACAAGCACAATAAGTATGAATGTAATGAGTGTGTGATGGTGTTAGTTAGGGGCTTTGATGCGCCAGTGTTTTCTCCTAGGGACAGGAAGTAAATCTCTCCATTAAGAATCATAAAAATCTTCACTGATTCTGCTCCTTTCTGTGGAGTGTATAGTTGTGGCAACTGCTTATATCAAGTGGAGAACGTATGGAGTCTCTATTTTGCAAAAATATATTTCTCTAAAGGTTGTTAACTTTTAGGAAAATACCTAAAAAGGAATGGAAGAAATGCATTAGCCTGCATAGCATCTGCAGCCACAAACACAGCTGACAGTCGGCATTCTTCACTTTGCTGACATCTCAGAGAAACAATGCAGTCTTTTTGTAAGGTGTATGGTTGTAGTAAGATTTTTTACTCATTGACTGCCAGCCATTTTTGATAACTTCACTGATTTTCAAAACTCACAGAATATTGTGTGCTATGACTATGAGAAATATGAAACCAGAGTCTGAAAGACTGGACTGTCTACTTTCAGCAGCAAAAAGAAGTCGCTTTTAAGCTTGTTTTGTTCTCCTGCAATTGCCAGTCGAAAAGAGGGGAGTGTGACAGAAATCACGAGTATTAGACAAAAAGCTGAGAAAATAGAGGTGTTTGTGAAAACAGACAAACCTGTAGAAAAGTGACTGTAACACTATGTAGTTTATCTTTAGCGTCTTCTCAAACATGTCCAGTATCTTTCGTGCTAGAAAACGGTAACAACAAGTTATGAGAACGGGTTTTCGATGCAAAATAATACGTTTTATGGCACACATACCCACATCCACAAAGTGTTGCTCAAATGTTTCAAAAAGTACTCAAATAAACATCACATTTACATATTGAAATCAGAATCCTTTTTTTTTGCCATGTGTGTAACAGGAAGTCACAAACTAGGAAATTGCTTTGGCTCTCGGTGCCAAAGTAGAGCCCATGTCGAGCCAAAGTAGAGCCCATGACAAACTATGCCAGAAAGAATGGCCAGTATGATAGGAACCAGCTGATTCATTTACTGCTCAAACTGCCTCCAATTGAAGCCTGTCTCTGACTATATTCCTCCATGCCTGCTTCGCCTCTGTCCCTCTTGCACACATTGCTCAGACAGTAATGTTTGACCAAGACCAAGACTGAGTTCTGCTGCCACAGGCTGGCTCAATAAAACACTGTCTAGAGCCAAACCCCAGACAAATAGACAAGATTTTTGGGAATTTCCGGTTTACTTCCTGATGCTGTTTCTCATTTCCTGCTTACGTTCTGACACTGCTTACAGACGTTCTTTTCTCACGGGAAATCTGTGTCTGAAATGGCAGCATTCGGAACCATCTCAGCCACCTGATGCGTGCCAGCATTCATTTTGATTGCAAACCTGACGCCCACAAAGTCGAAGTTGAGTGCGGTGTGAGCACAGCTTTAGAGCCTGAATGTTATTTTGAGGAGACTCCAGAAAGAATAGCCATTGCAGCTCAGTGGCTAAGGGGGATCTTACAGTTTTTTCCTGTTGCTTGAACACAGTTTGCAAAATTTCGCTCAAAGTCCCAAAACTCTACACACACGAGAACCTGACACAACACTGGGACATAAACCAGACACATCTGTGTCAAAATGAAACTCCTCTATCAAAACTCAAACTCTGTTCTCAAAACTCAAACTCTGCTCTCAAAACTCAAACTCTGCTCTCAAAACTCAAACTCTGCTCTCAAAATTAAACAATCATTCGTCAAAATGAAACTCTGAGGACAAAATGACACACACTTGCATCACGTGAACACACTTTCAGATTGAAAGCAACACACTACAGTACTTTATATAAAACACTGCAGTCATTTTCACTGTTTTTATTCTGTTTATCAGTTAGTTTTCTGTGAAGCTCAATGGAACTGTTTTTGTTCTCTGTAGCACTGAAAGGTTACACATAATATAAACTCAATACAGTACAGTACTACAGTATACTTTACAGTACAGTACTACAGTATACTTTATAGTGCAGTACTACAGTATACTTTACAGTACAGTACTACAGCATACTTTACAGTACAGTACTAAAGTATACTTTACAGTACAGTACAATTGTGTCAATGCAGTAAAACAAAAAAACTCTAATGTAAAACTAAGCAGTTGTGCGTGTGTGGATTATGGATCATGGTTCATGGTCTAACTATTTCCACGAAGGCAAGTTCATGTTGTTGGTGAACAGTTGCCGACCACCTCCGGATGTTCTTTTAGTCATTTTGCATAAATATGAAACCACAAATTGTTACTATAGGTTTAGTTTTTTTTACAGTACAAATGTACACAGTACTGTTATATCTCAGTTTTATGTACTTTACCGTCTTGTATGTTTCACAAAACTACATTTCTTTCAAAAAGGAGCAATAGCCAACTTGCAAAACAGTACATGTGATACAGAACAGTACTGTAAATACTGTAGGTACAGTCTGCAGTAGAGACTTACAGTACATGTGATACAGTACTGTAAATACTGTAGATACAGTCTGCAGTAGAGCGTTGGAAACATGTAGGTCCTGAAGGACCTTGTCTGGACTCTCTGCTTCCCTCAGTTTGAGGCAGTGGTTTATCACAAGATCCACAAAAGTTGCTCTAATGTCATAAAAAATATTGTGTTGTTTTAATCCTCTTAAACTCCTTGTCTTCCTCTCTCTTGCTCTTCCTGCCTTCAAACTTGCAAAGTTCTGAAAATGGCTAAACTGAAGCCTGTTTGTGTCTGTCTGATGTGTGTTGCATTTTGTAATTCAGTGTTTTCTGGTGTGTGTCTCAGTGTTTTTAGTCACACAATATGTTTGGTATTTTGAATAGATGTGTTTTCCCAACGATAACACAGGATTGCAAATATGCACAAAGTGTCTTATGTATGACACAGTGTGTAGTGAGCAGGAGAAAGTGTGTTGCAGAAAGAGAAAGTGTGTTGCAAAAGGAGAAAGTGTGTTGTAGAAATGAAAGTAGAGTGCAAAGCAGTACTTTTGTTTAAGGAATGGTCAGTCTGTGTTTTAGGTTTAGAACAAAAGCTTCAAGTTCTGCAACTTTGGTCTAAGCGTATGTCTATAGTGTTCAAGCAACAGGAAAAAACTGTAATAGACTAAACTAAACTGTTATTGTATAGACTACACCAGTGTTTTTCAACCACTGTGCCGCGGCACACTAATGTGCCATATGATATTGTCTGGTGTGCCGTGAGAAATTTGCCTACTTTGTCTAAAAATAACTGAATCCACCTTTGGCAAGTGCTGACTTCTTTTGAACTGTTGAGTAAACTCGTAATACTTTTTTATATCAGTAGGTGGCAGCAGATAGCTAAGTACTTTGAAATGTAAGAATTGGACGCAACCACCAAATGTAACAAGTAGCGGGGAGCATTGTCGCGAGAAATGTTAGAAATGGACATGACCAACAAATGTAACAGGGAGCGGGGAGAATTTTGCGTGTGAGAAGTGAAATTGATTGAGACGTTTTTGAAAAGGAATAATGCCATTTCTGAACAGGATTCACATCCTCCGCTCTGACCCCGGGGCAGCTGTGGCTGCGTTGTACTGAGAGCCGCTTTGGCAACAGCTCAGCAAACGCACATCCGTAACGTGGTGCGCGGACCCTAGTTACATGGACAGACAGAACCATGGACTCGTGTTCAGGACCATCTCCTGTGTCTTCCTTGTGTCTCTCTCGTGCCTCTTGCCGAAAGCGCAACCAAAACTCCTGAATTTAAAGCTCGGATACCTACATTTTCCCTGTTATGTTATTTTTGCACAAAAGTAAAATGTTGAGAACAAATCAAACAGAACACACAGCTGGCCATTTTTTTATCATTATTTTTAACACTTAATTCATTATTTGACTTTTTGGGCTGAGAGTGGATTTTTTTATGTTTTTTTTTTTCTACACAGTTAGTGCCACTTTATTCCCAAACTTTTGTAAACCCGTTGTACTGAGAAATATTAAACAAAGCTTACCATTTTTTCCTATTGCTTGAACACAGTTTGCAAAATGTTGCTCATTGCCCCAAAACTCTACACACAAGAGAACCTGACACAACGCTGAGACATAAACCAAACACATCTGTCTCAAAATGAAACTCCTCTATTAAAACTCAAACTATACTCTCAAAACTCAAACTCTACTATCAAAACTAAACAATCATTTGTCAAAATGAAACTCTGAGGACAAAATGATACACACTTGCATCATGTGAACACACTTTCAGATTGGAAGCAACACACTACAGTACTTTATGTAAAACACTGCAGTCATTTTCACTGTTTTTATTCTGTTTATCAGTTAGTTTCTGTGAAGCTCAATGGAACTGTTTTGTTCTCAACAAAGGTTTACTAGTAACCAGGAAGTTCTGAAAGGTTTCAAATAACATCAACACAATACTGTACATCACAGTACTACAGTATACTGTACATCACCAGTGTTGTGTGAGGTCATTGTGTGTGTAGAGTTTTGGGACAATGAGCGAAATTTTGCTAAATATGTTCTAGCAATAGGAAAAAACTGTAAGCAGTTTGATGAGAATGACTTTATAATGTGAATATAGGCTACAGAGTATATACAGTGCCTTGCGAAAGTATTCGCCCCCCCCTTGAGCCTTTCAATATTTCGCCAAATTGTGGAACAAAATTTATTGGATAATTTAAACTTTTTTAACAAATAAAAAACTGAAAAGTGGGGCGTGCAATATTGTTCGGCCCCTTTACTTTCAGTGCAGCAAACTCACTCCAGAAGTTCAGTGAGGATCTTTGAATGATCCAATGTTGTCCTAAATGACTGATGATGATAAATAGAATGCACCTGTGAGTAATCAAGTCTCCGTATAAATGCACCTGCTCTTTGATAGTCTCAGGGTTCTGTTTAAAGCGCAGAGAGAACCATGAAGACAAAGGAACACACCAGGCAGGTCCGAGATATTGTTGTGGAGAAGTTTAAAGCCGGATTTGGATACAAAAAGATTTCCCAAGCTTTAAACATCTCAAGGAGCACTGTGCAAGCAATTATATTGAAATGGGAGGAGTATCAGACCACTGCAAATCTACCAAGACCCGGCCGTCCCTCCAAACTTTCATCTCAAACAAGGAGAAGACTGATCAGAGATGCAGCCAAGAGGCCCATAATCACTCTGGATGAACTGCAGATAACTACAGCTGAGGTGGGAGAGTCTGTCCATAGGACAAAAATCAGTCGTGCACTGCACAAATCTGGCCTTTATGGAAGAGTGGCAAGAAGAAAGCAATTTCTCAAAGATATCCATAAAAAGTCTTGTTTAAAGTTTGCCACAAGCCTCCTGGGAGACACACCAAACATGTGGAAGAAGGTGCTCTGGTCAGATGAAACCAAAATTGAACTTTTTGGCCACAATGCAATACGATATGTTTGGCGTAAAAGCAACACAGCTCATCACCCTGAACACACCATCCCCACTGTCAAACATGGTGGTGGCAGCATCATGGTTTGGGCCTGCTTTTCTTCAGCAGGGACAGGGAAGATGGCTAAAATTGATGGGAAGATGGATGGAGCCAAATACAGGACCATTCTGGAAGAAAACCTTTTGGAGTCTGCAAAAGACCTGAGACTGGGACGGAGATTTATCTTCCAACAGGACAATGATCCAAAACATAAAGCCAAATCTACAATGGAATGGTTCACAAATAGACGTATCCAGGTGTTAGAATGGCCAAGTCAAAGTCCAGACCTGAATCCAATCGAGAATCTGTGGAAAGAGCTGAAGACTGCTGTTCACAAACGCTCTCCATCCAACCTCACTGAGCTCGAGCTGTTTTGCAAGGAAGAATGGGCAATAATTCCAGTCTCTCGATGTGCAAAACTGATAGAGACATACCCCAAGCGACTTGCAGCTGTAATTGCAGAAAAAGGTGGCACTACAAAGTATTAGCGCAAGGGGGCCGAATAATATTGCACGCCCCACTTTTCAGTTTTTTATTTGTTAAAAAAGTTTAAATTATCCAATAAATTTTGTTCCACTTCACGATTGTGTTCCACTTGTTGTTGATTGTTGACAAAATATTTAATTTGTATATCTTTATGTTTGAAGCCTGAAATGTGGCGAAATATGGCGAAATATATCTTTACATTTTCTCATGGTGGTGAGCCGCGACATTTTTTCAATGAAAAAAGTGTGCCTTGGCTTAAAAAAGGTTGAAAAATACTGGACTACACATACAACACATGCACACAAATAGAATAATCGCAGGAAGCTTTTACACTACTATACGTCGTCTAACTAACCATTTAAACATACAGAGACTTACTGTGATAATTGGAGCCTCAAAGTTACAATCCATTTGGAGGAGCACATCCACACCCGCTTCTTGTAGCTGCCATATCCCAACCAAAGTTTGGGGAAAGGATTTCCCTCAGTAGCGTTTTTGTCAACAAAGTGATACAATAAAACTCAAATTTTGTTAAAAGTAATAACTGTGCCCTATCTACGATGTTGAAAAAATGTAACTCATTCAAAGCATACAAGGTGTTCCACATGATTGTAACCCAGCAATGGAACAATGTCTGAACTCTGAACATTGTAAAGTGCTTTGGGTGACCTTTGTGCGTAAAGGTCTCCATGAGATGTTAAAATCTTCGGAAATCTTTGTGTTCTCCTTGGCCTTCATGATGTGGTTTAGTGACCAATTAACTCTGACTATAGCCCTGAGGCAGCTGTATTTACACTGAGAATAGATTACACACAGTTTACTTCTATGTATTCATTAGGGTGAGGGTATTTTTCTCTTGGACCAGACTTAAATCCAGACTCAAATCTGAACTTAAATTAAATCTTGTCTTAAATGATAAATATACAATAGGTGAGTAGGCTGGAATTCCAATTCTAAAGAATTTGGTCTATAAGCATCATTACCTGTGATAGTGAAAACATTTCAGTCCAAACCTGCATGAACAGCTGTCCTACAGTTTCTCCTCTTGTGAAACCTGTCTTACGTTTTGACTTTTTCACTATAGTGCTGCGTAACACGGGAGCAGAGCCCCATGTGTTCATATCTCTATTTTTTACTAGGGTTCCAGAGGTGGCCGAGGTGCACGAGGACCCACTGGAAAGTCTGGGGACAAGGTTAGTTTGATGTAATTATTATAGATAAATCTTTTTCTTTTGATTTTTATCATTGTTTTACTAGGGTACATCTGGGAATGACGGGCCTCCTGGATCTCCCGGTGAACGGGTACAGAGCAGAGCTCAATACAGATTACACAGACCAATGTTAATTTGAATTGTCATGAATTTTGCTTTGGATCAACCACTGCAGGGACCTCAAGGACCACAAGGCAGAAATGGAGAGTCGGGACCAAAAGGATTACTTGTGAGTATGCCCTTTGGCTCTTATACTAAAAATCCCATGGTTTCCATATTTATTTGTGTATTTTGTGTAGGGTCCAGCCGGGAAAGACGGCCTTCCGGGACACCCAGGGCAAAGAGGAGAGGCGGTATGAGACAGACTCTTTTACACACTGCTGTTTTATGTGTCAACCACATACGTGTTCATTCAAACTGTATTCAGTGTGGTGTTTTAGAAGATTATGAAAGTTGTCAGTCAGCCATACTTACACTTAACACTATATGTGTTTCAGGGATTCCAAGGCAAGACCGGGCCCCCAGGGCCATCTGGTGTGGTAGGGCCACAGGTGAGACTCCAGTCTACAGCTCCACACCATGATGTGATGTCACCACTTATGTTTGTTTGCATTAGGGCAAGTCTGGAGAACCTGGACCTCCTGGGGATCGGGGTCATCCAGGAGCACCTGGTGTACCTGGAGAGCATGGACTCCCCGGTGTGGCTGGAAAGGAGGGTGGAAAGGTAGATTCCATACACACATTACTGCATGTGAGCATGTGAGAACCGTCTGTGGTTTTGTTCACAGGGTGACCCAGGGCTTCCAGGCACCTCTGGGAAAAACGGACCCACAGGACTGAAAGGATTCAGAGGAAGCAGAGGTGCCCCAGGAGTCATGGTAACATTCTGCACACAGTTAGGCTAATGTTGTGAGCCTAACACCCTTATGAAGATTGTGTATATGTTCACAGGGTCCTCCAGGACTGAAAGGAGGCTCAGGACCAAATGGACTGCCAGGATCTAATGTATGTTTTCCTCATGTTGACATTTATGTTGTCAACCTTTAGCACTACTTTAAGCTATTGATTAATGTTGAGCCTGTGTGTCTTTGTTGCCAGGGAGCTTCAGGAGAAAGAGGCCCCCCTGGTCCAGCTGGAGCTATAGGTCAGCCAGGACGTGCCGGGGCCATCGGGGGACCAGGACCAATGGGAGAGAAAGGAGAACCGGTAAATAATTCTGCTTGTGAACATTCAGCAATTATTAGAAATGATTTAAATGTATTGCACTCAGAAAAAAGCTGTATGAATACTTGTGCAAGCCCTACTTTTTACTTTTCTATTTTTAAAATGATGATGGAATCATGTATCATGTTACTTTCATTTCTCAGATACCTGTTACCTGTGTGTGAACTTTCAGTGTAAAATTAATACTTTCGAGAGGAACTCGAAAAGCGCTTTTTTCTCTCATGTGAAACAGACATGAGACTTTCATGTCAAAATGTTGCAAACGAGAATAGTTAGTCCTCCTGGACTTGTGAAGATCTAGAATCGGGCTAAAATCCTGTAGTTTGTTGCTACCCGCAGGGTTAAGGCATCTGATGAAACTTATGTCTGTTTTAACTGATGTCCTAGGGCACAAGTGGTCCAATTGGACCTGCAGGTCAGGATGGAGAAGAGGGTCCTGTGGGAATGCCAGGGGCAACAGGCCCCACAGGGCCACCAGGGGATGATGGAGACAAGGTAACTTATATTTCTCAATGTATAGAATATATTTCTGTGACTAACAAATCTTAGTGTGTGCTGTGTGTTTCAGGGAGAGCAGGGTGGACCTGGACAGAAAGGCAGCAAAGGAGACAAAGGAGAAGCTGTGAGTTTACTCAACTACAATGTCCTGTAAACAATTCAATTTGAAGAGACCAAGGGAGCAGGAGCCAGTGCAGGAGCCAGGGCAGGAGCCAGGGCAAGAGCCAGGGCAGGAGCTTGAGGAGGCGCTGGGGAGGCGGTGGGTGTTGAGCCGCAGTGAGCATGTTAAGAGCCACAGGAAGCGCTGTTTATCAGGAAGTGGCTGCTTTTAAACTGCCCGCTTTGCTGTCAGTGGGTTGGCAAGAGGCTGGCCGGGCTGTGTGATTGGCAGAGGCTCGAGGCTGGCAGAGCTGTGTGATTGGCAGAGGCTCGAGGCTGGCAGAGCTGTGTGATTGGCAGAGACTCGAGGCTGGCAGAGCAGTGTGATTGGCTGGCCCTGGACGGGTGAGAGCTGTGGCCGGTCTTTCAGTCTATATTCACGCTTCAGCTTCATAAATACTGTATTTCTTCAATATATGTCTGTTTCACCTCACATTGTGTGCTTGACAGGGACCTCCAGGTCCTGGAGGGCCTCAGGGACCTGTGGGGCAGTCTGGACTTCCTGTGAGTGAATATCCAATAGTGAACAGAAATGGATTTACACAAGAAATATGTAATATGTTCATGTGTCAATCTAATGTTACAACCATGAATAGTGTATGTCTGTGTTGTCAGGGTTTGGATGGACTTCTGGGTCCAAGAGGGCAGCAGGGCATGTACGGGCCAAAGGGAGATGAGGGTCTGCGAGGTTTCAAAGGCTCCCGAGGACCCACGGGTTTACAGGTACAACAGTGTGTGTTTTCTGACCAAGCCTTAAGGCTGACACATTGTGTTTACAGGGGATGCCAGGGACGCCTGGAGAGAAGGGCGAGAGCGGACATGTCGGACTCATGGTACTTTCCTCTTTTGACTTCCGGTTACACCTCTACTCTAATCTACTTCAATAGTTTGTTCCTAATGGCCTTTACATGTACTTCAGGGTCTTCCTGGTCAACAAGGCCCTGTTGGCTCTCAAGGACCAGTAGGGGGGCAGGTAAGTGTGATCCAACTTACTTTAACAACTCTATTGGTTAATATATTTGGAATGATACAATACATAACATAAACAATTTCTCTGTGGAGTGCAACACTGGTTCAGAAATGACTGAACAGGTGCTTATAGGCTTGAGTCTTGGATAAGGTGGCAGCACTGATCTAAATACTGTATGCTCAGATATACTAGTATACAACTTGTCTTATCCATGTGTTCTAGTCCCATATCACAAGGGACTCATCTAATACCACACATGTGCTGTTAATGACCCACAGGCTTGAAACTTTAGCCAAAGAATACAATGATTTGATGAGCTTTAAAAATCCTCTATCAATATCATAAGTGGGCTGCCACAATACCAAACTTGAGTGTTCTGGAGGACGGCCTCCTCCAGCTTCTTTCCATGGAAACATTACTCCAAAGACGTCATCCTGAGTCCTGATCTCCATTTTACCTGAATGTCCTTCTTTTTCATGGTCTGTCCCGAGGAAAAAAAAATTCTCCGGGACACTGATGCGTAAAACCCATAAAACCTCCTTTGCAGGGTAAATATTAATGACGTTGTCATTGGCACGTCTGATATTGTGTGGCGGTACAGCGGCACTCTGCAGACAGCAGACACAAGACAGACAGATAGCAGAGCACCTTTGAAGTTATTGAGAAAAAGCGTACAAAATGGGTGGAGAGACAAAGGATGACAATGCTACACAAGCTGACAGTCAAGAAAAAAGTTCAAGACATTCATTGAAGAGCAGCAAGGACTGACAACAGCAGAAAAGAAAAACACCAAATGCGTATAAATGGAGGAGTAATAGGTGAGTAAATTAAATCCAAATCAAGCTTAAACCAAGTAGTCACTATGTGTGTGTGCGTAGTTATGTCAGTTACATGTCCTTCTATATAGTGTATTTGTTTTGCTAAGAGCAGTGAGAAGTAGAAAAAGCAAGTACAAGCTGCGTAGGTTTCCTCCGGGTACTCCGGTTTCCCCTACCACAAAAAATATGTACAATAGGTCTGGCATGCCCCCGCTGAAAGATCAAGGCTATGCTCACACTCAGAGAGCAGCCGTCCTCCTGTGGACTCACCACCTGCAGAGGGTCAGTGAGGGGCTGGTGCTATGAGACTTGGGTGGCATCTCTGATTGCCACCCCCCTGACCCAGAAATGGATTAAAGGGTAGAAAATGGATGGATGGAGGTCTGGCATGCGCCTCCTGTTTGGCGAACCCCCCTCCCATCTCTGTGTGGAGTGAGAGGACAAGTGCCCAAAAAATAACAATTGTAAACCGCTTTGTGACTCTGGTCTGTGAAAGGCGGTGTATAAAAAAAAGATTACTTACTTACTTACTTAGTACAAGCAAAGCACACACCACTGTCTAAGCAGGTAAGTTATTCCTCACTACCAGAGAGTGAGAGTGCGCTGTGTCAAAGAAACTTAGCAAATTTAGATATAGTTTTTTTTCCACATCCCACTACTGCCCCCAGGTGTCTACAACCAAAAACGGTTGGAATTGAGCCAAGAATTAATAAAGACTAAAGCAACTAACTGAATAAAAATGGTAGAAGAATAGTGTTAAAATACATTACTATTGAGAAAATAAAATGGCTCTATCACAAGATTAAGTCTAAATTTGGCTGTAGTAGGCAATATTTGTCTTGGATTAAATGTGTGAAAGCCAAGGTGCTGCTGCTTTTGAGAAAATGGGTTGATCAGGTCGCTGAAATGTCCATGAATTTTGTCAGAGATCGGTGGTAACCCTAAATGTGTCACAACAACAGATCATGTGACCAGAGTGCGGAAGTATTGTCTGTAACGCTGCTGCTTCCTGTTCGTTCTGTGTATCGAAGCTCTTGTCCGGAAACCGGATTCGTCCGGAAGTTCAGTTTGCGCATGTCAAAAAGTGTAATAAGTCCTTAAATGGTGACTGGTTAAGTTTTAGGCGTCTGATTAAGATGGTTAAGGTTAGGGTTAAGGCTGGGTTGGGGTTATTTTATGGGAATGGCTGGTTAAGTTTAGGCATGAATAGGTAGTTTGTTATATTTACTTCCGCTTCCGTCCAGATTCCGTAACGTAATCCATTGCTGCGTATGCTCATTGGATCAAAATCCAGTTTCCGGGACGAATACGGGAGTGACACTCTTCTTAGGACTCCATTTGAGCCACTCCCTGCCGTCTCACCTCACACGCCCCTCTCCATCTGCTGTACCATCCCTGTCTCCTCCTGAGACTCTAACTTCTAATTTGTATGTTCAGGTTTGCATGAATGCAACCGTGTCTTTTTGATACAAAAAACAAAGTATGTGTCAAGGCCAATTGTTAAGTAGCTGCAGTGATTATATTTGTCCATCAGGTGTCAGTGTTTGTTGACAGACTGATACAGTGTTGCACGTGTGAAACAACAACAAGAAAATTGTCACTGCTTCCATTCCCCTTCACTAATTTTTTCTAAGTTCAGATGGGAGATAGCTGATACACCATGGATCACGATAGGGAATACTGTCATTGTGTCCTTAGGCTAGACATGTCACCTAGTTCAGATCATCTGTTATATGTATAGCTTACCACCACCATGTGTGGACTTAATGAAATTTGCAATGTAAAAAAAGTATTTGAATATAGGGACTATATATGTTTTAAACATTGGATTATTAACATTAACAATAAACGCCACCAAAATAATAAAAAATAAAGGAAGATACAGTCAGATACTGTTGTGTTGAGAGCTCAAACATGTCCTTTTCACAGGGCCCGCCAGGCCGTGCAGGCATGATTGGGCAGTCAGGCATTGTCGGAGAAAAGGTAAGCCAATAGTGTGACAGTAGCAGAAGTTTTCCTTTAAAAATGTTATGTAACTAAAGAACGTGAGGTGTTCAGGGGGAGGACGGAGAGGCTGGGGACCCTGGGCCTGTTGGCTTAGCTGGAAGAATTGTGAGTTTACATTAACATATTTTATATGTGTATTTGTTCCACTGCTAAACTCTATATGTTTCAGGGAGATAAAGGGGATCATGGAGAGAAGGGTGACACAGGGGCCCCTGGAGCTGCTGGTCCTCCAGGTGCCAGGGGCCCTACAGGAGAAGACGGAGCAAAGGGCAATGCTGTGAGCACTTCTGGCATTATCAATCAATCAAGATGTGCTTTTCAAAACAATGACAAAAATGTTGTACAAAAATTATAATTAGATTTTTAGCAGAGCAATGACTATTATTTACATGAAACTCAATTTAGCTGTGGGCCGCATCAGCTCAAGTCTGGATGAAGCTGAGCCGCATTAAGGGTTATATACAGAAGTTTTCCCCAACCCTTTTGAGTCGTAGCACACCTTTGTCATGGCTAAATATCACATGGCACACCACCAACTAAATTTGATACTAAAGTAAAACTCTACAGTCTTTATTCAAAGCAAAGTCACTCTCATCAATGTGCATTATGTCGCAAATCAAGACGAATCAACAAGCACAAAAAATTGTTCTAATCATCTCACATTATTTTCTTTTCACATGATTTTGACCAAGCAGTTGATATACTGTATTCTAAGGCACATTAATAAACATCTCAGGGCACACTAACGTCCCACGGCCCACTGGTTGAAAAACACTGATATACAGTACAGATCAAATGTTTGGACACACCTTCTCATTTAAAGAGTTTTTTTATTCTCATGATTATGAAAATTGTAGATTTACACTGAAGGCATCAAAACTATGAAGGAACTCACATGGAATTATGTACGTACTAAAAAAAAAGAATGAAACAACTGAAAATATGTCTTATATTCTGGGTTCTTCAAAGTAGCACCTTTTGCTCTGATTACTGCTTCGCACACTCTTGGCATTCTCTTGATGAGCTTCAAGAGGTAGTGACCTGAAATGGCCTTCCAACAGTATTGAAGGAGTTCCCAGAGATGCTTAGCACTTGTTGGCCCTTTCGCCTTGACTCTGGTCCAGCTCACCCCAAAACCATTTCAATTGGGTTCAGGTCCGGTGACTGTGGACCCAAATAGCCCTCACACAGCCTGGGTGTGAATCTACAGTCAATAGTCATGAAAAGAAAGGCAACTCATTGAATGAGAAAGTGTATCCAAACTTTTGATCTGTACAGTATATCATCTGTGTTTGCTTTAATATATGAACTTTGAGCAAATGAATCTATGCACTTGCAAATAATATTATTATATTTGAATTCATATGATGATAATTATATCTATATAATTAAGCCACAAAAACTGCTCAAACTATTCTAATTTGCATTTGATGTATAGCTCCTGGATTAATAAAAATACCCATATTTTTCCAACTGTGCCTTTCTCTCATTCTGTAACAATAACAGTACAGAAAGTATATGTTTGTGCTTGTAAAACAGAGAGACAGACAAATAATTGCTTTCATCAATATGAAATGAGTACAGTTGCTTAGATTGAATCAAAACTGGACCAAAGGCAGTCATTCTTTGTATTGTAGATTGCTGAGCTGCATATTTTTTTCTAGTAATTATCATATATTTTATATTAATTATTAGATTTAGGGTTAATGATACTACAAATTAGCTTGAAAATGATCTACAACGTACCATATAAATCTAATCTCTCAATGGGGGTGACACTGACATTATATGTAATCTATGTGACATTCACCTTTTTAGTATACTGACCAAATCTATTTACATCACAGAAAGCCATCAGTAAAATGTGTGATCAGTAATTTGATTACTTTTGAATTAAAGAAACTAAAGTAGTTCAGGTCACAGTAATCTGATTACTTTTCTAAAGTAACTTGACCAACACGGGCTGTGGATGAAATGTTTTATGGTTCTGTCCGTAGGGTCCCATTGGCCTCACAGGAGATCTCGGACAGCAGGGAGAGGCAGGCCCCAATGTAAGTATATTGTAGATAATAATATTGTGGTGACTTACACATAGTTATTGTTACTCAAACACAAAGTGTCCACTTGTTGTGAATCTGAAAGTGAGAGTATCAGTTGAGAACACAACCATTCATAGACATGTCGTTTAACCAAAAGATCTGTTGGGCACATAACTACCAACAATATATTCTGTGTCATAGCATAATTCCATAAATTATATTTCAATGTTTTAAAAAAACAAAACATAAACATACAAAAACAAAAACAAAAAGTGGTATGTTTTATTGAATCACTATTTGGACAAATAATTTGGAAAAAAATATGCTGTGAGGTTTACAATGTGAAAATCAGTCAACATCCAATGTTGAAGACAGAACAATGTGGACTAAAGCTCACAAATTTGATTTAACCCAGTGAGGCCAGGAACGCATTCCCGCATTTCTACCTTTCGAGCCAGGAGCGCTGTTGTGCACTTCTACCTTCATGGCCGGGAAAGCGGACACGTCTGTTTATCTTTTTTGACCTACTAGCCGTGTTTTCACCGCAGGAATTCCTGATAAAAGTGGAACTTTTACAGGAGCCTTCCTCTCCCTCGGTCCTCTCAGTGGTTGTGTCTCCACTGCAGAGTAGGACCACTTGGCGACGTCCTGAGTTTCAATTCGGGCGTTCTGCTCTCCCAAAATTTCATCCACTGAGCGGCGCTGTGATCAAAAAATGACACCGTTTGTTGCCCAGTTCACTTCCGGTTGATTTCATACAATGGCGAATATGGCTCACGAAAACAACAAACGATTGACAGTGCCTGAATTGCGTGAAAGGTTGAAGCGAAAGGGTATTTGCAGTGTGGGAAAACGAAAGGAGGAATTGTTGTTGCTAGTTCAACGAGCGGATGGTGTTTATGAAGATTTAGAAGAAGATGACAGCGAGCAGAGTGAACGAAAACGGCTGTGTGTGCGAGTGACAGATGGTAACAATGAGAATGAAGTTCAGCTAAGAGGGAAGAATGTGAATTGGACGGATGATTTGCGCGATATGCCACTAGTTAGAGACGGGAATGTATTTGCATACAGAAAATGACGAAAACACTCAACCATTTAGAGAAAATGCGCCGGGCAGAGAGAACCGGAAGTTGCGAAGGCAAGTGTTACCCATAATGCAACGCAAAATTCAGTCGCTCCCCCGCCCATCGGATGGAATTTTGGGAGAGCAGAACGCCCGAATTACCCCGTAAGTGAAACTCATTACGCCAAATTAATTTGTTTATTTTACGGTTGAAACCGCTCCGGTTGTTGTGGTCTTTGAGTTTTTTTATAGTCCTGCGTCAGTTTTTAAAAACTTTTCACGGCTTGTTTGGAAGTGTGAGGAATCCCCGGTGCTTCGAGGTTAATCTGATATGTTTTAATAAATCTTTTCATTTTGGCGCGATGTCTCAAACCCCGTCTGAATCAATCCCGTGCTGTTTTTCTCTGTTTCCAGTGGTGTCTGCTGGGCTAATGTTGCTGGGCTAATGCTGCTAGGCTATTGCTGCTGAATGCAGATTGCTTTGGTGCTTTCTCCTGGCGTCAGAGCCTGTGTTAGCTTTAGCCAGTCAGCGCCGGGTTAAACCTCAAGTCCCACTAGGGCCGTAAAAATGAGAGGCACCTGGCTGCAGCCCCCCCCCTTGCAGACCTCCCTGCTCAGCCCCTGTCACATGACCTACTTCAGGAGCCCCTGTTACGTGACCTCCTTCAGGAGCCCCTGTCACGTGACCTTCGCCATGAGCTATTGTTACGTCACTTCCCTGGGACTTGAAAACGTTTTTCTTCATAAAGTTATAAAGCTTATATTTAACTTATAGTATATATTATGTAACAAACAAAAATAGTGACGTTTGTTCCACAAATTGTGACCAGGTATTATGTATATGAGCGATCGCTGTTTTCATCCGGGCATTTGGGATGCCAAAGGACAATTCTGTTGCCATTTGTTTACAAGAGCGCCACCTACATGTCACCCGTAGTATGACATGAAACATGAAAAAACGTCTAAAAGACAATATATATGGTAGGATATTATTATCGCAACAACATTGAAGTGATAATATGTAACTCTAAATTAATTACACATTTTAAGAATTGTAGTAAATTGACCTCTTGGCCTTAAATGTTGATATAAAATAAGTCATTTTATTAATTCTAATATTACAGTGAAGTCCCACCTTCCCTTCTCTTAGCTCAGAATCCACGATGCCGTGGATGATTAACCAATCGAGGCTTGCCAAGGGCTGTCAATCATCAGCGCTGATGCTCGTAGCTCCGCGCATGCTCAGTTGTTTGTTTTCGCGGAGCCTCCGAATCAAGCCTTTATAGGCTCTGGAACTACATGAAAACTGAACAATGAATTCTGAACATCTGCGCTGAGTGTCTCATTTATATACTGAACCTATATCCATAATCAGATCCTCTGCAGATGTGTCCTATAATGTGCAATTAATGATAATCTTCCGGGTTTGCCGCCATCGTTTTTTGTGCATTAAAACATTATTTTTTTCATGAAAACGTTAACAAATAATTCTGAAAACTTCCGTGCATGTGTATTAATAACGTATATGTATAATGTGTTCTCTCATTAACATTTAAATGTGTTACGGAAACGTAGGTGTAGACCAATCAGAAAGGAAGGGGGAGGGAGCTTGCGTCGTTTTTTTCAAATCAAGTACCTCTCTCTCTCTCTTTCTGACAAACTGCAGACAATCACTTTAAAGTTACATAGGTACCCAATATTTATTTTGTTCTATTAATTTCTAGATGAATAAGAGTTAGCTTGACCTATAGGTCTACACACATTTTTGATTTTCCTACCGTTCTGTAACTTGTGATGCAATACTGAACATTCCCCTTTTGTGGTGAATAAATTATCTCGATGATAAAGCCGTTCAAATATTTAATATGCATTCACAATACAACACATAACCCCTTTTATCAACACATTCAACAGAAAAGAGTTCCATGTCCTCAATCCGAGAGAAGACAAACTTGAAGGGCTCCAAGATGTTCTCATGCTCCTCACTGTCCGGGTCAAAACCGGTCTCCCTAAACTGAGGGAAGTCTGCTTGAGCCTTAGCTGCTTCATCTCCTTCCCAGTCCAGCACAGGAGGAAATTGTATTCTTCCGAAGAATACTGACAAGTTGTCCTTTGCCCAGCTTGCTGCCATTTGACAATCTTTAGGACTTTTAAGTCTAGATGTTCCTAGAATGAAGACAAATACAACAATGTGAATTTAAATGTATTAACAGTTTAAAGTATTTTTAGCACATTTATGAGTTACTTCATGGATCGCCTTGGGAGGGCTCCTGCTCCTTTGGTTTTTCCGTGCACAAATAAACTGATAATGATCCAGCTGCTTATTACCTCATTTGACCGCCCTCCTGTTCTCCCAGTGCAGAGAACAGATTTTCCACTTTTAATTGTTATTTTAAAATCCAATAGTGAATGAGAACCTTGAGTTTTATGACTCATTTGTGTAGCAGGCAACTGGTCTGTCTGTTGCACGTATGCCAACTTGCGCTTTTTCACCCTCGAAGCATGGCCCTGGCTTCCTCCGTCTAGTGGGAAAATAATTTTCCATAGCTTGAGTAAGAGGGTATTAATGGAACATTGTGAATATTGACAATAGAAACATTCTATTCAAGTAATACTTTGAGAACAAATAAATCTCACCTCCCAAGGTCAAAGGTCTCCATCAGTAACAAACACCTCCATTTCCTCAGAGTTGGTATGTCTTCCTTAAAAGTCCAATTCAATTAACTGTAACTGTAGTTCTACAGACAGAACCGGAAACTGTGTCTGACGTTTCTTAGGTAGATGTAGTTTCAACAGCTGGTCATGCACAGAGCCTATTTCGTAGGATCATGAGGGGGTCCCTAAACTATGAGGTAGAGCCAAGCTCATGCACAAGAAAAAGGATATACTTACCACAGTGAAGTCAAACTGCGCTTCCAGTACAGTCTGTGAAAAAGTGTAATGTTTAGTTAATCCTAATAAATGTAAGAGAAAATATTATGTGAAATCGAAGCCATACCATCAACATAAATATGCCGCAATCATTGCCATATTGCTGCTTTGGAAGATCCTAAAAAAAAAAAAACAATTGAAGCGATTAGTGTGAATTAGTTGGCATTTCTAATTTCCAATTGCCTTACCTGCATTTTCAAACCTATCCTCTCTGTCCATGGTTCCCCAGGGATTATGGATTGGCACACATTTCTACAATAACATTGTGGATAGATGCTTCAGTGAAAAGCAATGCATTAAACATTATGCTGCATGCATAGCATTAAAAAGTTGAACTTGAACAGAACTCTATAGGGCATTTAAAGATGCTACTTCTATTCAAATTGCTTGTGCCAAAACGTTTTACACTTAAAGAACAGAGTTATCTCCATCTTGTGGACAATGTGAACATTAACTAAGCACACCTACAGGTAAGACAGCAGGATAAGTCTTTACCTGCATGTCCTCTATTGTAACTCACCTACAAGCATTGCAACGTTATCAATACGGAGTTTAAACTGCATTAATTGTACATAGCGGTAGTGCCTTTAAAGGTAATGGATGTTAAACCATTAATGCTAATGGTTTACAATCATGTTAGCACTGCATCAACGCAAGGGGGGAAACGTTAACGCTAATATTTGTAAGGATCAGCACTGACTTATCTGTTAATATACACTGTTGTAGCTTTGAGTTACTGTTAAAAGTATAAAGCTAAGCGTTATGTTGTCGTAGAAAGACAAGTGTAGCCGACAATAACTAATCAATCAATGTATCTGCAGTAATTGAATCACAAAATACGTATTTAAAACGACAACACCAGCATCTTACCGTGACCGTAGATTGTCGCAAGTGTAGTACTGTCCAGTAAATGAAGCTAAGTGACAGGGGCTCCTGAAGGAGGGGGCTGAACAGGGAGGTCTGCGAGGGAGGGGGAGTCTGCAGCCAGACGCTCTTGGTAAAAGTTCATGTGAATGGCCCTGTGGGGGAAGTTCCTGCAGTGGAGACACCCACCGATGGGGCTGGCCCTGGAAAATTACCCCGAAGTTCCTGCCAAGTTCTCTTCATTGACCAGGGATGAAAACTTTCTTGGGATCCGCAAATTTTGACTTTTTACTGCTGAAAATATCATTTCTGTGAAATAAGTGACCGCGGGCTGTTGCTTGCGTTACGTACTAGAACGGGATTAACATCCTCTGTTCTGACCTTGGGAGGCAGGACCTGTGGGTCATTATTTTACTTTTTGGGCTGAGAGTGTTTTTAAAATATTTTTTTCCACAAAATTTGTGCCACTTTATTGCCAAATTCTTGTTGACTTATTGCATTGATAAATGCGTGGAAGTTGTACATTTTTTTATTATTCTGCTGAAGGTTTAAAAGAATACATTCCATTCTATTGAAAGCCCGAAGTGTCAGCTCTCAAATTATCTGCTACAGAGGCTGAGATATGAATAATTTAGTAGACGTTGAATTTCACGCAGACTTCAGGTTTTAGAGGATGACTCTAGACTTGTGTCATTGTGTGAATGCAATATTTCTCAACCACTCCATGTATCCACAAGTAGGTAGACAGTTAGAAAGTTTCACAAATACAGTTACACATAAATAGTTACACAGAAACAGTTACAAGGAAACAGTATTTCCCTGCACCCTTATCATCATGAATGGTGGCTTTTGGCTCTCAGGATCAGATCTGGGTCTGATGGCAGCAGCACACAAGTGGTACACATGGGTCTCCTGCACATGAGGAGCCTCCAGAGGTGGCTCCTTCTGCAGTTTGTCACGGTATGGTCGGGGACCTCAGTGGGGGCCTACCTGAACAAGCAGGGAGGGACTAGGTCTTTCCCCTGCACTAGAAGGCAATGGAGGATCTCTCCTGTGTGCAGATGCTCGCCTGTCCTCCCTCAGAACCTGAGCGGAGCCTGGCCTCAAGGGTAGCGGTGGAGGTCTAGTGCAATTTTGGCCATCCAGTAGCTAACCATTTCACCGGTGCAGAGAACGCAGAGGGCCTACTGTTGTTCTTGCTCAAACCGGCAGACATCTCTTCATTGGGGTGGGTGCACTGTCCCACTAGAGAGCGTCAGGTTGTGTCGGACGGACTCTGAGGTGGTCCGTTCTGTTAGCTGTATGTCATACAAGACGGCTCTCTTCTTGGCACTCATCTACCAAGAGGACCTTTGACCTCTACGCCCTATCCATGATCGATCATGTCAGATGATCTGCAATGATGGCACGCAGGAGATAAATATTGCTCGTGCAGCGACCAATCAGAGAGCCGCAAAGTGGTCACGGGGACATTAGCGGTCTGAGCGAGCAGACTGAACATACTCCTAAACAGCCAAAACAGGAGCAACACCAGGACTAAAACTAAGTTCGACAATGGGGGACATAGTGCTTGTTTACATGTGAGTTTTCATGCTCCTGTGACTATATGCAACTGCTTTGAGTGTGTTCGCCGATGCGGAAGTACCGTTTAATAATAAAATAAACTGTTGGCGGACCTCCGTGAACACATACTACTTTATATAAAGTCTCTGGAAGGTCTCTGGACACAGAGACGCTGCAGAGCTGCATTATTAGAGAAGACTTTACACAAAAAGTTGCTACCTTAACTCCGTTAGCATAAAAGTCCGCCCGCTACTTCCGCAGCCTCCGGCGGGCGCCACCGCTGGACAGGACTTCTGGTGTGAAGACCCCTGCGTCTGAAAATTAGAGAATGTGCGTCTGGTGCGAGAGGCGTCAGCGTTCCAGTGTCGGTGGTGTGAAAGCACCTCAAGACGTAAGTTGAGCTTCAGAGTATGTGCTAATGGCCCTTATTAGCAAATGAATGCAGTGAAGCCACCGGCTGGCCAGGCTAGTGTGATTTCTGTCACTAATATATATATATATATATATATATATATATATATATATATATATATATATATATATATATATATATATATATATATATTATATATATATATATATATATATATATATATATATTCACATTATGCTGTATATTCATTTTATCCTATGTAGGCTACTACACTATAATTAGGCTACCATCAAGGACATTAATTTATAGAGGAAATTAAAGTTTGCCAGGAACAAGTTTATGCAACGAAAGAGCTTTATTTAAACAAACACAACTATATACAAAGCGAGGATTTGCCCACACATGGGTAGAGGATGATCCAAAAATTACAACTCCGTGAACTGTGCGTTTGCCTCCTCGGGGTTGTAGGTAACTGACATAGTTCTTTCCGAGGCAGGTCCGTTGTGCAGTCGCCTATTGTGCGTGGCTCTGTACTTTCGCGTCACCTCTAACTGGGACTGTAGCTTCGCACAGAGTTCAGAGAGCTCCGGGCTACGAAATGACGGCGACCATACAATCCATCCAGAGACCCCGCCAATGACGCCATCTTCTTTGTCAGACATGAGGTCTACGGTGTGTCAGGGATGAAGCAGACAGACGGATCGTGGTGCGCCAAACTCTGGAAGTTTATTTAAGTTTCTCTCAAGTTCCAGTGGTTTCCGTTGTTTCCTTCTCTCAGACAGAATGAAGTCCGTACACAGTTTATATAGTCATTGTCACGTCACACATGGAAAGACATACGTGTCACACAGAGACAGTCACATCATAGTCACAATAATCAGAGTCCTTGTACAGTCCTGCACGTAGGCCATATTGCTATCTAATACTAACAGGTGGCGGACTTCCAGAGTTCCACCTTGTCATCTGTTAGCACATTCTGTCTCAATTTCAGCAGCTTTAAAAAAACAATGAATCGATACTGTGCGATGCGATGCACTGCGTATGGATACAACACATCTATGCATACACCTAAAAATAGTCATCAAATAAAGCCTTACCAAGCCCCGGTGATCCAAGATGGCGCCCTATTCAA
This sequence comes from Knipowitschia caucasica, assembly GCA_964034765.1. Classification (NCBI taxonomy): domain Eukaryota; kingdom Metazoa; phylum Chordata; class Actinopteri; order Gobiiformes; family Gobiidae; genus Knipowitschia; species Knipowitschia caucasica. Next base: position 11,714,463 of record OZ035825.1, on the reverse strand, counting down.
ATGAGTGGCTTGTGCTCAGTAGCGCATGGGACTTCACGGGGACAAGGAGATTAGCAGAACTCGCCTATATTTGGGCATTTTCTGGTCCTCCCGGTTCTGCGCAGTGGACAAGCTCCCATGATGCGTTGCGCCAAATACGTGTGTGTGGCTCTCATACATGCGCACGGAGGGGATCGGAGGGAGAGGGAAGAGGAGTACATAGAGGGATGGAGGAATAAAGTTAGGAGAGGGAAGAGGGGGTTATGAAGAGGGGAGGATTTCATTTTAACATGCACGTCTGTGTTGACATTAAGCTGCCCAGCTTCCCTGGGGTAGACCGAAGTGAGGCTGCCATTTTGCGCCTTCTGCCCTTTCGATCACCACCACATTCACACAGGCAAGGTGAATGAAGAGTCTTGCCCTAAGACAACGACAATGTGCACACGCAGGAGCTGGGATTCTAACCCCTGACCTCTTGTCCATTGGACGTGCGACACATCTAAAGCTAAAATAGGACAAAATCAAGTCTAAACCAGGACTAAATCATATTGTCGCAGAGAAGCCATTTTGAAAAAAAAAAAAAATACTTATTTTATTTATTTATTTATTTGATCGGGACAACACACATTAATGAACAATCATATACAGTTGTACACAGATTGTAAATGTGCCAGATTATAGCAAAACTGCTAATTTACATCTGTAGTCCCGAGGCAGGTCACACAAGTAAAACAATGTATGAACAAAACATACATACAAAACACAATATAAAAACTTTATAAATCACATTTTAGTTAAAATGAGTGCATGACTGATTTACTTTGATGTAATGTTTAAGTTGTTTCTTAAAGGAGCTGTATGTCGGGCATTCTCTTATGTCTGTAGGAAGGCTGTTCCAAGACTGGCCTCCTCTGACGGACAGCACAGTTTGTCCAAGTGTTGTTTTTCTGTGTGGGATCTCCACATCTCCTCTGGAGGAGGCTCTGGTGCGGAGACCCCTCATTGCTTTAAGTTTAATGTAGTTACATAGTGGGGGCGGGGCAAGACCATGAAGTGCTTTGTAAACAAGGCAACAGTTTTTAAAATTTATGAAATTTTGAAAATTTAGCATTTTATATTTTTCCAGGATATTGCAGTGATGATATGACCAAGGCTTTTGATCCAGAATTTTTATGGACTTTTTGAAGAGGATTTCTATGGGTTTGATATTTGTTTCTCCAGTAAGTGACCAGGTTGTAATGCAGTACTCTATGTGTGAAAATATCATTGAGTGTAGAAACATCTTTGCTGAATCTGTTGTCATAAAGGGCCTGATTTGTTTGAAGTTCTGTAAATTTAACTTTATTGTATTCGCAGTGAGCTTAATGTGTTTTTTAAAGGAGAGTGTTGAATCCAGTGTGACCCCGAGATATTTGAACTCCTCAACAAAGTCAAGCTCAGTGTCTCCAAGGAACACATTGGACCGATCAAGTTTAATAGATTTTTTTGTGAATATCATTGACACGGTTTTCTTTTTATTTAATAGTAAGGATGAGTTGTTGAGCCACTGCTGTATGTCTGTCAGAGGTGCAGTGAGGGTAGATGATGCCTCCTCAGTTGTTTTAGCAGGAGTAAAAATTACAGCATCATCTGCATACATTTGAAAGTGGACATTTTGACAAAAATTTGGCAGGTCATTGATATACACAGAAAAAAGTATAGGTCCTAATACAGAACCTTGTGGGACCCCTGCAGGGCATTCTAGAAATGATGACACGGTGCCATCCACATTCACACACTGTCTTCTATCAGACAAATAAGATGTAAACCAAGCAAGAGTGTCCTCGGCCAAGTTAAAGTGAGTCAATTTAGAAATAAGGGCTTCATGGTCTACTGTGTCAAATGCCTTCTTCAAATCTAAAAAGACTACACCAACACAGGTGTTTTTGTCAAGCATGGATTTGACAGTTTCTACAAAAACACAATTGGCTGTTTCTGTGGAGTGGTTCTGGCGGAAGCCAAACTGCATGGGGTGCAGGGGGGAGTGGCCATGGCTGAGATGTTGGTTGAGCAGCTTGGCTACCCATTTTTCAGCTACTTTTGACACCACTGGTAGTATGCTAATGGGGCGATAATTTGATGTAAGAGTCTTGTCTCCAGATTTAAAAATAGGTGAGACAGTGGCCACCTTCCAGCCTGATGGAACAACTCCCTCACTGATTGATAAATTTATCAGATGAGTGAGCGGACGCACCAGTGTGTCCATGTGTGTTTTGAGAAAATGAGTGTCGATTCCGTACACGTCTTTTGCCTTTGAAGATTTAATGGACTTGATAATATTGGCCACGTCCCCGTCTGTGATTTGCTCAAGTCTAAGTACTGGTATTTCAGGATCAAGTGAATAATGAGCTGTTTGTGGTGGGCAGAATAATTGTTTTATTTCATTGACAGAATCAATAAAGAAATTATTAAATGTAGTGGCCAGTTTGTGCGGATCATTTATTAAGATATTATCAATATTTATTTCCATTTTAGGATTATATGATTTCTTTTGCGTTCCAATAAGTTTGTTAATATTTTGCCAAATAATTTTGCCATTTCCATTGGCACTTTGAATTATATTGACAAAAAAATTTGCTTTGGCCTTACGTAAGGCATGAGTAATCTTATTTCTCAAAGATGTAAATCTGAATCGGTCTGTAGTGAGACCAGATTTCAAAGATATTTTAAGTACAGCGTCTCTTTCTTTCATGAGAGCTTTACATTCATCGTTAAGCCAAGGTAGATGGTTAATTTTTTGTTTACCTTTTCCCCTTTTTATAAATGGTTCCATCACCTCTTTCATTTTAGAATTATATGATTGAGAGCAAATTTCAACATTATTCATTGTAAACAACTCGTCCCAATTTATTTCACTCAAAGCTGTATTCAGATTTTGATTTTGAGATTTTGGAATAAAAGTACATTGACGTCTTAGGGTAGATATGTTGCCAAATCGTTTTTTACTCAGTTTTCTGGAGAAAAGTATAATATTGTGATCTGAAATGCCCGTAATAAAATTATATGTTTTAATAATTCTTTCAGAGCGGTTTGTGAATAGCAAATCAATTAGAGTTTCAGAATTATTTGTGATTCTTGTAGGATTTTTTATCATTTGTGTTAAATTATAGTAATGAACAATTTGTTTGAGATTTTTCCGCTCTTTTTTGTCATTCCAATTAACATTAAAATCACCAATTAAAATAGTTTCTTTGGTTGTGTCACAGTGATTAAGGAGAAGTTTAAGCTGTTCGTAAAAATCTACTTTTGCACTCGGTTTTCGATATATACATATTATATTAAAGGACATTGTAGGAGAGAGTAATATATGTACACCAACACATTCTAAAGTAATTTCACTGGGCAAATAAATCATTGTGCATTTAAGAGTGCTCTTGACATACAACAACACTCCACCGCCCCTCCCTTGGTCTCTGTCTTTTCTGAATACATTATACCCAGGCAAATTAATAACAGCCTCAGATGAGGAACGAGTTAACCATGTCTCTGTGAGTCCCAGAAAATCAATATTTGAACCACACAGCAGATATTCTAATTGTTCACGTTTAGGCGTCATACTTCTTATATTGAGATGACCACCAAATAGTCCCTTTGGTTTAGATGAAGGATCCCACACGACTTTAGCCTGATTGAGTGTGCGGAATATTTTGGTGATTTTATGCCGTTTGATGAACGGCTTCCTGCGTTTAGTTGGTAGAGAGTGCATTTGGTCAGTATGGTCATCGACAGTTTGTGTGGGCGAAGTCACACACTCACCAATGCGCAGTCCTTGGTTCTTCCCGCTGTCGTGTGCCCTCTCCAATGAACCCGTAGACAACGGAGCAAGCCCCCCAAGGTCCGCTGAGGGTCTCGTTGTAATAGGTCCAACAATGCGCTCGGTACACGGAGAAACAGTTCCCTGGACTGTCCCGCGATCCAACGGCGACCACACCGCAGACCCGGAAGAGCCGTCAACGGGAACCGGGACACCCGAGCCAGAGGGAAACCAAGAACACCTCAAATCTACCGGGTCCACTACGCGTGGGTACCCACATCCAGAACAGAGCGAGGGCCCAGACCCACAGCAAGAGCACCGCGACACCTCCAGCACGCACGTGCGGGGCACAGACCCCTCTGGACGCGCAAGTTCCACGGTCTCCAGGCGCGGTCCAGGATGCGGTTCCACCACGCCCGTCGCCTCCGGTCCACGCAAAGGAACAACCACAGGGTCCACAGCCCGAAAAAACGGGCCAAACAGGTCAGTCGACCATGTCCAGTTGGTAATATGCGGTGCGTCACAGCCTGTTGGCACTGAAGTTGTTTGCGCAATGCCAGAGCTGTTAGGCGCTGGTATTGGGCCTGGGTTGAGTTGAATGTCACCAGCCAAAAGTAGCACAATGGCCAACTGGGTAAAAATCACATTAGTGCTAAATGGTGTTGTTTTCTTCGCCGTCTCGGATTGCATTTTTGGGGATCCTTTGTTAAGGAGTTTAGAGTATAAAATGTTGAGGCTCCTGTCAGCTTGAGTGTACAAGCAATTATTGTACTCTTGCAGGAAACAATGCCTTACAGACAAGGTAGATAATGCCACAACATAGAGCAATATAGTCCAATTTTGTAAAGAAAATCTTGATGGCTGTTTTAAATAAATGAACGAAGTTTGCAAAGGGCACACAGCACCTGCCGAGCCGTGCGCACCTATGGCAGCCATCCATATGGCAGCACTTCAAACCCAATTTAAAAATGCAGTGCCGTAGGAAGTAGAGGCTATAGAATGTAATGAGGTAAAAAGTATTAATCATATAATATACTTAATTAAAGTAAAAAAACGTATAATTTGCACAACCTGATCAAATTTCAGTCCAGGACAATACACACACATAAAACTACTACTAACCTAGTTCTCCTTCATAATCCTTGACATCTTCCGCCCGATATCTCCAGTTATGGATAGAAAAGCTGTGCTGAAGATTCTTGAAGAACTCCTACTAAGGTCTTTCCCAACAATCCTATTAAAATCATGCAAAAACTGAAACAAAGAAAAAGTAATTCGAATTGGAACACACTAATGGAACACATGTACGCAAATGCAATTAACTTGTTATAGACCGTGGGAGAAAGCGGAATGGACCTGACAGTGTGAGCGACAACAGTGGCTTATCTGGCCTACAGAGAGAGACTCGTCGAGACCCAGCTAAAGCTAACATAACACTGGTTATGTCAGATTTAGCTGACTCACTGCTGTAACACAAAAGCTGCGCACCGGTGTGGCCTCTATTCCGTTTTACGGACGTCTGACGGGCAGCAGCCTATGCGCGTAAACGGAGACGCTGCCGGTGGAGGGCAGCATTTAGACTGAACTCACTTGAAGAAATGGGCAGAGTCTGCACTGCTCCTGCTGGGTCTGACAGTAAACCTGCAGCCACAGCAGCCCTTTCTGGACCAGTTTGGACACCCCTGACACAGGCCAAATTTAGAAAATAGACCCCGCCTCTCTGAGTAATTTTACCTAGTTTAGTAATCACTGCTGAACATTATTATTTCAATCCAGTGTCATGCAAAAGTAGTATAAACAGCTCGTAAACATTAGTAGCCACAACAAATTGGACGAAAACATGCAATGACAACTAAACAGTTTGAGCTTTTACAAAATCCGGGTTTACAGTGTGCGAACTGGCTGAAAGTTGTGGATTGCGTCACCTGGGGTGAAACTCCCCCTGAATCCTGATTTGCTTTTGATTTGCTCACAGAATGTTTTCATTTACATGTTAAAGCCTCTGCTAGAATTAGGAGGAGGGGGGAGCAAGGCCCACGTAAATTTTTGACAATTCATGGCAGTTTTTGGTGTTGCCTGCAAATTACCGTGGACAGCCGTTCACCTGAACTTCCATGGCAATCTACAGTGACGGAAATCACACTTTTCATGCAGTGATCGTGACCATTACCATGCAATTAATCAACAAAAACAGTGACAGCCCTAAAATATATACATAGTATCTGAATGACATTGTAAATACCAAACTTTTATCAGTTTCTGTTATCAATACCTTTTCGACCAAACTGTTTTGCAAAGCAAATTATTTGGGAATGGATCTTTTAGGAGTTTTTGGTTTATTTATTGCATATGCATGTACCCAGGGTGTGGACGGTTTGCCAGGTTCTAAAGGAGATAATGGAGATCCTGGGAAAGCTGTGAGTAGAGCTTCAGATGAATTGTGTTCTTCAATTGAAGGAATAATATTGATGGTTTCATAATCATTTCTAAGTACAAGCAATGTGTCAACATTGTCAATTACGTTTTAGGGACCACCAGGAGCAGCAGGAGAGCCAGGTCCTCCGGGAGCCCCAGGACGAAGGGTAAGTTTCAATAATAAGAATGGAGCCTTTATTTCTATTCAGTCCATCTCTATCTGGATTCACCACAAAATCCTGGGCTGTAGGAGAGATTTTAACATGTCACATGTTTTCTCAGGGTCACTTGGGAAAATCAGGAACAGAGGGAAAGCATGGTCTCAAAGGAGCAAAGGTGAGTTTTAAAGTCAGGCATAAAGCTCCTGGGTCTGACAGTAAACCTGATCACATAGCTCCTAGGATCATCTGAGTACTCAAATTCGGCCATCACGTGGCAGTGGCAGTCCATGGGGGATTTTTGTTGTTGTTGAGGTACAGTAGCTCGGGCATCTGTTCCGGATGCTTCTTTTTTATTATTTACAGCTAAACAAATAACAATAAATGACAAGAAAGGGTCACATTTCTTGCCTCAAATGTTGTTAAAAGTAGCATTTGTGCCCTATTTATTGTATTATTGATCAGAACTGTCATCTTGGACGTGGTTCTGTTGATCCCAGAGTTACGAACTCCACTGTCATCACTATAACAGCTGCTTAATCCTCCTCATTGTTGAAAATAGTTTTCAGTCAAAATACGAGCGATACTAAGCCGCAAAAAGCTTATATGTGTGTGTTTTCTGAATGAATGAATAGAGTATGTGGAGGGCGGGCAAAGTAGGTGTATTATTTTTGTACATAAAATACCTTTTCACTCTTTTAACATGTTTGCACATTTCCTGTCTTTTTTGCGTTTGAGTGATTCTATATATGCCAAATGTGACATGTACATTTTGCCCTTGTGAGATCAATTAAGTTATAACTTTTCTTATTTTTAAACCTGACTCACTTATCTCTAAAGTGACCTGAGACACATTGGAGACGAGTGTGACATGTCTGGCAAGTGCAACATTCATGTCAGACCTAAAGCCTAGCGTACATCGGACTGGCAACTGATTATATCCATCGCATATGAGTTGCTGCCCCGCACACATCGACAATCTGACGAAAACGGGCAACTCCTAGTAGCAGACCAGTCTCGGGAATAACAGCGCATACATCGACAGCAACTGGCCGTCAACTACAGTGTGTTTTCTGACATAAACATCGGGTCATATCTCCGAAACTGAGGACAACTAGTTGCCGAAAAGTAGAACACGGGCAACTGACTGAAACTGGAGACCGACTGTTAATCTCCAGTTGTAAGAGCGCGCACATCGACCGATTTCGGCAACTGATCATCTCCCACCATCTCCTCTCAGTTGCCAAAAGCCGCCTTGCAAATAGTTGTCTCCAGTTTCTCTGTCGATGTACGCTAGGCTTTACAATCCTTTGTACTACAGGGGGCTCTGGGAGTGGAGGGGCCTGTCGGAAAGACTGGGCCTGTGGGAGGACAGGGCCATCCAGGAAAAGCAGGACCCCAGGGCCTCAGAGGCATTCCAGGACCAGCGGTAAGTGCATATCACACAACACCAGACAAACACCAATATAACTTGCTTTTGTGTGTACAGGGAGAACAAGGGTTAAACGGACCCCCAGGGCAGTCTGGACCCCCAGGACCAATGGTAAGACATACAACATGTTCACCTGTAACCCATGCTTTCATGACCTGTGTGGGTTTCCCCTAGGGTCCGCCTGGATTACCAGGACTAAAGGGGGACCCAGGGAGGAAAGGAGACAAGGTGCGTACATTTGTGGCCAGCGACTTTTAGAGACCACCTTGCCTATAGAAGGAGCTGTTGTCACTTTAGACCGACACCAAAGTTCACACAAGGGTTGAAGACTGGAACAGGGGAATAAACCAAATTCAGAGCAACAGAGGAGTTTATCAAAGGGGTTTTAAAAATTAAGTGAAACTCATTGGGGCCAGGCAGACAATCAACACAACAGTACAGGAAGAAGATTGAAATGACTACATAAAACCAACTACCAAAATTGATTATTTGCTATTATAGAGCAGCTTGGCATTGTATGCCGCTCAAACAGTCCCTGGGCTTTACCATTGCAGATGGTCCCTAAATCACATGGGACCTTTTGGGAATTTTTGAGCAGATAAACAATTCTTATACTAATAACAGGTACCCGGCCCCTCACATTCTAAACTTTACAGCACATTTAGCTGTAGCTCTCTTTTCGAACGTCGATTTAGTACAAAGTCATCACCAGGTTCCTGTCATGCCTTAAGATGTAGCGAACTGTGTTGTTTGACCTGTTGGTGGATTTATATGATAACCTAGTGACCATCCGCAATGAGAAGGAACACTTGGAACACTCACAACTTCACTTGCTTTTTGAGCTTCAAAGTGAACACGGGTTGATTGTGATGGATTTTTACTTCACAAAGCTTACTTTTCTTATGGAAAAGGTTTTCGGAACCCTTGTTGGCACAGCAACAGCGACACATTTGTGCTATTTCTGTTTACTACTACCAAAATAATAATTATGGCGCAGTCGTTAGCACTTGTGTTTCATGCTGCAAGAAGGTCATGTGTCCGATGAGTGTGTGTTTGTGAGTGCGACTTTGGGACAACGGATGTACTACGGAAAAATACTAGGATGATACCGCTGTTGTGGCATGTGTGAAGGGGGGGATAAAGCAGAGTACAGGGAGGTGGTGGCTCCCTTCTCAGACTAGAGTGAGAAGAATGGTCTGATTCTCAATGCGTCCAAGACCAAGGAGATGATCATTGACTTTCACAAGAGCCCTTCGTATCAACCAGTCACTCTAAATGGACTAACAATCGAAGTGGTACAGTCATACAAACACCTTAGAGTCCACCTGGACCACAGACCGGACTGGTCAGCTCAGGCCAATGCTGTCTATAAGAAAGGTCAGAGCAGACTTATCTTCCTAAAAAGACTGTGGTCCTTTGATGTGAGCAGTCAAATGTTGCACATATTTTACCAGTCTGTTGTAGCTAGTGCTGTTCTTCGGGGCAGTCAGACCTTAAGAGACAGAAACCGGCTCGACAGGGGAAATGTGTCTCTGTGATGGGGAGAAGTGTGAACTATGTCAGAGCTGTGCTTGAGAGAAGGATTGAGGGCTCTAATGCAGGGAATCTTGGGTAACTCCAGACACCCTCTGCATGACACTATGGCCGCTCAGAGGAGTAATTCTGGCAACAGGCTCGTATCACTACGCTGCAGAACAGAACATTTTAAGATATCCTTTGTTCCTTTGGCTGTCAGACTGTACAATCTTGCCGGCATTTGGCAACCTATGGGAGTCGTGTGCTTCGATGTGAGTGGTTGAAAGCAGACGTCATTCAAGAAAACGGACAAGTGGTTTATCCAATCACATACAAGGATTTTTTCTACAAGGCCCTGCCTTTCACTCCTATCACGGAGTCCCAGACCAATGTGGTTCAGACAAACACCTCTGGTGGAGCATGGCGGAACTACATGGGTCTGGCAGAGCCAGGCTAGCATTTCAGCGTTGCATTTTAGACTTAGACAGACTTTGATTAATCCACAAGGGTACATCTTGCTGTTTCCAGTGGTGTCTGCTAGGCTGATTCTGCTGGAATTTAAAAATGCTGGTTGTTTTGGTGCTTTCTGATGGCGTTAACCTCAAGCCCCACCCAGGAGTTTTTCAGGGCCGAACGAAGTACCTACCATGGAGTAAGTACTCAGTTGGTCCCGGTAAAACAGCAAAAACAATAATACATTTGAAAATAAAATAACAATGAATAAATCAACCATTCAAGCCTTTTTACTGCTCAGTTTGCGACATACTGATCCAATCTGATGTGCCCAAGCCAGATACCTGGCATCTTTTCTTTTCAGGCTTTGAACTGAGGCAACTTTCATTATCGAACAAAGGTGTTCATCAGTCAGACGTATCCTGTGAGACGTTTTCGTCATCTTCATTGAGGAGAAAAGTTTCTCACATAGATAAGTGCTGCCTAACAGGAGAGGGCATTGCTGGCGTGGCAAAACATCAGCAGAGCATTATGGGATGCAGTGAATACGGTGTTACAGCGGCATCACAGATGTATTATCATTATTATTATTATTAATATTATCATTATATTATTATATTTTGCTGCTACTGGACACCTGAATTAAATAATAAATAAAGTATCTATCTATCTATCTAATACCGGTGGGCCAGCTCTAATTTTAGTTTGATAGTGCCTCAATGGCAAAATGAAATTACACGGCGGGCCAAATTTGGCTTGCGGGCCAGAGTTTGACACCCATGGCTTTGTAGGGGATGGTCCTCCAGTGGACACACACACCAACGGCGCTGGCCCTGTAAAACTACCTCAACTTTCCAGCGGTGGAAACTAGCTCATGTTTTTACTTTTTCCTGCACAGGGCCATGGTGGGCTGATAGGTCTAATAGGACCCCCGGGAGACATAGGAGAGAAAGGAGATCGAGGGCTCCCAGGAAACCAGGGTCTGCCAGGAGCCAAAGGAGAAGAGGTACTTTGACCTCTCCATGTGTAGATGGTCTAGATTAACATGGCACTCTGTTTGGCTGTAGGGTCCAGTTGGCCCCCCAGGCTTTGCTGGCCCCCCAGGACCAAGTGGGCTTTCTGTGAGTTTGTTCTCCCATCCTCAACATTAAGGGTATAGTATTGATCATAATTGTTTTACTGTTGCTTTTCACAGGGTGCTATTGGTGAAAAGGGGTCCAAAGGAAACCAGGTAAAAGATAGTATACAGTAGAGCCCTGCACTTGAGCCCTAGAGCCGAAGGGCCCGACAGCCCAGGGCTTCGGGCCCATGACCGTATAATTACCTCTGACACGGGCAAGACTTTTATTTATTCATTTTCAGAGCGACAGATTACATTTACGAATCCACCCAATGAATATAGCGTTCAATCATGCTGTAGTGTTTGTTGTTCTGTATAGTATTGTCATTGACAACACATAGCGTTACCTTCAAGTGTGTTGTTGTTTATTGTGGCATCTGGAAATCATACAGCTGTGGCTGTTCACTCCGTACACACAGAACTCATTGCAACACATCACTACCATGTATAACTCCGCCCTCTAGCCGGGCCTGTGTTCATATCAGTGCGCGGCACTTTACACTACGCTAAAATATGGCGGCACGGTGGCTGAGTGGATAGCACTCTCACTTCTCAGCAAGAAAGTCCTGGGTTCGAATCCCGGTCGGAACAAAGCCTTTCTGAGTGTAGTTTGCATGTTCTCCCCGTGTCTGCGTAGGTTTCCTCTGGGTACTCCCCTACCTAAAAACATGTACAGGTCTGGGTCTGGCCTGTACTGGCAACCCCGCTCCCATCTCTGTGTGGAGTGAGAGGACAAATGCTCAAAAATAACAGTTGTAAACTACTTTGTGATTCTGGTCTGGGAAAGGAGACGATAAAAATGACCCGGATAACATGAAGTACGCAAAGGTGCTTACTAACTCAAGTGATAGTATGCATTTCTGATATTTGTTGCGCATGGTTACCTGCGTACCACTTATGTGCACCCCTGACTATCTATACATACGCACTGCTGTTTGTGCTCAGGGGCCTGTCGGTCAAAGAGGAGATGATGGACCAGCTGGCCCTCCAGGACTTCCGGTGGGTCATCTCCCACTTTCAAACACCACATGCTTCTTTTAGTCTTTTCACTATTATTGTTGTTTGCTTGTGCCCAGGGCCTCGCAGCTGTAGGGGTCTCTCCATTGCCTTATCAGGGGCGTAGACGCAGGGCCCACATCTCTGTGGACGGAGCCGCTCTGGAGGAGGAGCAGACTAACAATATCAACGCTATAGATATCGTAGAGGAGCTCCAGGGAGACCAGCCGGAGCAGAGCGGCAAAGCCATGCAGGAGGTGTTTGCATCTCTGTCCTCCATGAAGGTGGACGTAGAGGGTTTGAGGAACCCACAGGGCACCTACCTGAGTCCAGCTCGCTCCTGTAAAGAACTGTGGCTGCTGCAGCCTCAGCTGCCCAATGGTACTCACACCAGGCAAACATACACATAACATACGTCTGCTAGGGCTGATCAGTGCAGTATAGAATAGTCGGGTCAGCGGTAGAAAAGGAAAAGCCAGGTACCTTTACACACAAGCACTCACTCATTATTATGTGGTGTTTTACCATGAACACTGACCAAGACAATAGAAAAGACTGTGTGTATTATGATGTAATGTGCTGTAACCTGCTCCGACCCTTTACTCCTAGGAGACTACTGGATCGATCCAAATCAGGGCTGTCACCGAGACGCCTTCAAAGTCTTCTGTAACTTCACTGCACAGGGAGAGACTTGTTTGCATCCTGACAAAAAGTTCCAGGCGGTGCGTCTCACAGCTCACTTTAGATCCTTGTACAATTATAAGGAGTTCTGAGTTCTTATTTGATGGATCTCTTTTTCTGTTCAGGTTAAGTTAGCTGGATGGAAAGGAGAGAAGCCGGGCTCCTGGTACAGTCACTTCAGGAAAGGCAGACAGGTACACAGGTGTTCATGTGGTATCAGCATATTTCAAAGAGCCTGCAGTGTCCCATTGTGGTGAAAGGAAGCAGAAAAATAGGGCACAGCAAAGAACACATCGCAAAGGATGGTCTGTTCACAGGCTGCTACCCTCTGGGGGCAGACTATCAAAATAACAGCTTGCTCAGCACCAATTATCAAATTTAACGCACATATTATGGACCAAAACCTTGTCAAAATTATAAATAAATAAATACATGTCACAATCTACAATTTTTTTTATTAAGATAACGCTACAAAATGAGATTTAATAAGTATATATTATTATTATACAACATTATTGGTTCAAAACTAAATAATAATAGTTTATTATTTTCTATCTGCATTTATTTATTTCCGTCTTCATTCAAAAGTTTAGATTTAAAATAGCTATGGTATCATCAACTCACCCTTTTTTTTTGCTGATAAACGGTATAAATTAGTTTCCAATAGTGTTGTGTACATATCCTGGTCATAATTTTGTCCCTTTAGTGCAAATTAATTGAAAGATCAACATTTGAATTTTTAATCTGGAGCCACCTTTGGCGGAGCTGTGATGGCTGACGTCCGCAGTGAAGGCTGGTGTCCGTTGCCCTGCCACTCTGGGGTATATAAACCGAGAAGAAATAGCAGAGAGTATTTTCATTGATTGTCAGCTTTGCAATTAGTTATAGCATTTAGGTAGATTTTTGTTTGTAAAACTGTTTGTATTATAGATAATTGTGTAGTGTTAACAGCATTGTTGTTGAATATTGTAGTTTTAGTCATTAGTTAGTTGCTTTTATTGTTAGATTAGTTAGCTGAATTTAGCTTAGGACTTTTGTTAGTATTACTAATGTTCTATATCGTGTGCAATTTCATTGTATATTATTTATTGTACTTGTGTACAGTAAATACTACTTTATGTTTGAGCGTGTGTTAAATTACTGTCTCTTTTGTGCACATTGGGGTATCATTTCTATCCAAAATGTCAAAAAAAAAAGTTTCCCTCGGGGACATCAAATTAATGTTTTGAATTTTATAACTATATGACCCCACAACATATAGTTTATCTTGGTTTGGGTTCATAATAAAATGTACAGACAAAACTGGTAACTGTTTGGGAATATGGGAAGGCTACATAAATGGTCACTCTTGTCAAAGGTTCGATTCAGACAGGTTAGCATTTCGGTATCCGGATCCCTACATGATTGCTCTTCAAGACCTGTGACAATCAGTTTGTACTTTTTATTCCACTCTAATAGTCTGGAACTCTAAATGAATTGCACATTTTAAGAATTGTATTAAATTGACCTCTTGGCCTTAAAGTAGCAATATGTAATATTTGCATGTCAAGTCATCATCAAATGGCCCCAATATTTCAAAAGGCGTAATTAAATCATGCTCTTTTCGAATACATCTTTAACTGATAACAGTAGTTAAACCGAGATATCTGAATATCAAAATTAGTTATACAACCGGTAAAAGTTGTTAATGTTTTCATTTTTATGTCCTACCCGCTAACCTTGCCTGCAAGCTGAATTCTCGCGGTATTTGTGAGTTCACAAACACTCGAATACATCTTGTCCCGCTCCCGCCAACCCTTTTCGAGTCGAACATCTAGGTGTTCAAGCCAATCACGCAGCAGTCTTGGGGTTTAGGGTGGGATATCCGGGTTTGACGAAAGCAAGAAGGGCCGGGCCGAAGCAAAACAAACATGGCTACGCAGGAGGACGGACGCGTAGCTGAGGCTATCAAGTCAGTTTTAGCAGAATCTCCAATTTCTTTTTTGAAAGATGAACAGCGAGAGGCGCTTTGTGCATTTCTGGACGGCAAAGATATTTGTGCATTTCTGGACGGCAACCTTGGTAGGCGGGCACACAGCTTCACTTCGCCCAATCAGCTTGAAGTATTCTGTTGCTTATCCCTTCTTTCCCCGAAAGAATTGATATTGTGGAGAACGTAGAGTTCTACACAATCATCAATCTGGCTCTTGCCAGGTTACCTACCCGCCCCTGTTTCGCCAATCAGGAAGATCGTGATCCGTGTTGTCAGAACTCCTCGCGGCTAATCTCACTGGTAAAATAAGATGTGGCGCAGAACGGTCTTGTTATGATTCTCAAATCATTAATGACAAAACAAAGACTAAAACAACCGGTAAAAGTTGTTTTTGAAAGGATTTATATCCTTTCAAAAATTGAGACAGCGGATAAGTTTTTGTGTGATGCAAAACTTGCTGGATTTAGTCCGTTTTCCACCGCTCCATGTAACATGTGCAATGGTGGTCAAGTGGTTAAGTCACAGAGTCTGTGTTCCAGTGTCCCAGGTTCGAATCCAGATGGTTGTTACTTTTTTTTTATTACAAAATATCACGTTTTATGACAGATTGCTGAAAATCAGGTAAAAGACAATAATTAAGACAATTTTTGCATATTATAGTTTATTTGTAAAGAGAATAATTTGAGACCACATGTACCCCAATTAAAATAATGTTAGTCTCTATTTGATGTGGGACTTATACATGTATGTCTAAAAAATAGGGAATAAATAAACTTGAAGGGTGATATCCTCTGGAGCAAACCCTGATGTTGATACGCTGAAGAAATACGTTCCAACATTCATTCTTCCTACTCCTATTTTGGACATCAATTGCTTATTTATTTTGCATAATCTATGTATAATTAAATTGCTTTTATTTTGTTTTTCTCATCTCAAATAAAAGAAAAGAAACATTCATTCAAAACATTCAATCAACATTAGCACGGTTATCATGACAATCTGAATGGAGACAGACAAACCACCGATAAAATAATGCCTTGTGTTTGCTGCTGGATTTGGTGTGTATCTGGCAACCTGAGTCAGGGAGAGTGGGAGAGGACTACAAAATATTCACTGTGACTGCAGTACCACTTTTGGCCAGATTTTTACATACTGTTCCTTTAAATTGATATAAAATAAGTCATTTTATGAAATCTATTATTACGGGTAAGTCCCGCCTTCCCTTTTCTTAGCTATAGCTCAGAATCCACGATGCCCTCCACGTTGACCAATCAAGTGATGCCATTGGCTGTCAATCATCGGCGCCGATGCTCGTAGCTGCGCGTATGCTCAGGTGTTTGTTTTCACAGAGCCTCCCAATCAAGCCTTTATAGGCTCTGGAACTACATGAAAACTTAACAAAGAATTCTGAACATCCGCGCTGAGTTACCCATTTATATACTGAACCTATATCCATAATCATTTATATACTGAACCTATATCCATAATCATTTATATACTGAACCTATATCCATAATCATTTATATACTGAACCTATATCCATAATCATTTATATACTGAACCTATATCCATAATCAGATCCTCTGCAGATGTGTCCTATAATGTTCAATCAACGTTAATAGCTACTACCGGCTTTACAGAGATAGCTTTTTTTGTGTATTAAAACATAATTTTTTCATGAAAACGTTAACAAATAATTCTGAAAACTTCCGTGCATGTGTATTAATAATGTATATGTATAATGTGTTCTCAGATTAACATGTAAATGTGTTACGAAAACGTAGGCATAGACCAATCAGAAAAGAAGGGGGAGGAAGCTTGGGTCGTTTTTTTCAAATCCTGCATCGCTCTCTTTTTTCTGACAAACTCCAGACAATCACTTTAATTAGTTAATTATTTAAAATTAGGTGAGTTTATTTAACGAATGCTTCATATATGTGTAAATGCTTATCTTAAAAAATTACTGTGAAAGAGTCCCACAAGCTTCACTTTGTGAATTACTTATTTAGCAAACGTGAAATCCAACGTAAACAAGGACAAACATGAAGTAAATTACCCTGGTCGTACCACACCATAGTACAAATGACATTTCGTACTAAGGTCTGGAGGTGCTCCATTGACTCCGTTAACAGGTGGGAGGGGTTACCTTCCTTTGCAGATTGAAACGATTGTATCTGAGTTTACTGTGACGTATGTAGTGCGCCCGAGTCTGTTGTTAGCATTTAGCCTAGCCATCTCCTTTGCCACTAACGGAGCCCGTGGGGAGTAGCGCCACAATTTTTTCCAGCGATTACATTTGCTAAACATTACCCTTTCTCCGGCTTCAATTTCTTGATAGAATCAGACCGGATTACTTTACTATCGCATTTTTCGCCATTTCCAAACTGCAACCTGCCTGTTCGACGCAAACTCTTGACATCACCCACATCTAACTGCCTTCCGCGCTCTCCGAATGGTCGGTCAAAATTAAACCGATTGTAATCGCTAACAACATAGGGACTAGACTAGACTAGAGTGTACGGATGGCTAAGGCCAGGCTAGAAGTGAATGCATATACAGTGCCTGGCGAAAGTATTCGGCCCCCTTGAACGTTTCAACATTTTGCCACATTTCAGGTTTCAAACATAAAGATATAAAATTGAATTTTTTTATCATGAATCAACAACAAGTAGGACACAATCGTGAAGTGGAACAAAATTTATTGGATAATCTAAACTTTTTTAACAAATAAAAAACTGAAAAGTGGGGCGTGCAATATTATTCGACCCCTTTACTTTCAGTGCAGCAAACTCACTCCAGAAGTTCAGTGAGGATCTTTGAATGATCCAATGTTGTCCTAAATGACTGATGATGATAAATAGAATGCACCTGTGTGTAATCAAGTCTCCGTATAAATGCACCTGCTCTTTGATAGTCTCAGGGTTCTGTTTAAAGCGCAGAGAGAACCATGAAGACAAAGGAACACACCAGGCAGGTCCGAGATACTGTTGTGGAGAAGTTTAAAGCCGGATTTGGATACAAAAAGATTTCCCAAGCGTTAAACATCTCAAGGAGCACTGTGCAAGCAATTATATTGAAATGGAAGGAGTATCAGACCACTGCAAATCTACCAAGACCCGGCCGTCCCTCCAAACTTTCCTCTCAAACAAGGAGAAGACTGATCAGAGATGCTGCCAAGAGGCCCATGATCACTCTGGATGAACTGCAGATAACTACAGCTGAGGTGGGAGAGTCTGTCCATAGGACAACAATCAGTCGTGCACTGCACAAATCTGGCCTTTATGGAAGAGTGGCAAGAAGAAAGCCATTTCTCAAAGATATCCACAAAAAGTCTTGTTTAAAGTTTGCCACAAGCCACCTGGGAGACACACCAAACATGTGGAAGAAGGTGCTCTGGTTAGATGAAACCAAAATCTGTTGATTCTTGACAAAAAATAAATTTTTTATATCTTTATGTTTGAAGCCTAAAATGTGTCGAAATGTTGAAAGGTTCAAGGGGGCTGTATACAGAAAAGTGCATTACAGGTCCTGTCAAGAGCAATGTCAGAGCTTTTGTATATGGCTAATAGGCTAACGAGGCTAGAAAATGTATCAGTTACTTTTTACACTCATGTCACTTATAAACAGCAACCGGTGGTATTCTAAGATGTAATAATCAAAGCTAAACTTTCCACTGTTTTCTTGTTTGGCTTAAAGTCACCTTGGTTTATGTATTTCATCCATTTCAGACGCACATCTTGTTCCTCAGCTCGACCAAGAGCTCTCTGCAGTCAACATGTTGTAAAGCAGGAGTCTCCAACCTTTTGCAATTGGAGAGCTACTCTATTGCTACAAAAGAGGCGGCGAGCTACTACTTTTCGCAGTTGTAATAAAAGTCTATGTAATAAATAGGACAAAACATAAAGAACACATTTAAAATATACCATAATTCTGTATAGCCCTACTTTTAAATGTGCTTTTTCATACTTTTGTGTTTTGTATTGAAGAAGATGACAAAGTCTGGGATTGCGTCTTTAATTCAGACAGAAGACATGTTTTATTGACAGCACGAACAAAGCACACGAACACAGATACAACAGAATGCAAGTGTATTATACATAGCGGAGGCATGGAGACCTCCAATCAGCAGCTGCCACAGTGCCATGTAGCTTGGCCTTCAGATAGACAAAACAAGGGAAAAGTACTGGCTTCTGCACATTGATAGAATGATGAGTTTAACTTTAAAGTGGTTCTCACCCCCGCTCCTCGGAACTTACGTCACTCACATTTCCTGTTCAAATCTTCCTCTAAATGAGCGTAGCCTGGAGGACTAAAGGGGGCGTGAACGAGACTGGGCCGTTTACATTGCTCTGGGCGGGGGGCTGCTGACGTCAGGTCTTGCTTCAGACGTCAGGTCTTGCTGCCGTGCCAGTGTTGGCGCCAGATTCAAAATGTTATGGTATTGAGCTCCCTGTGAGCTCCTCACCCCCTCCCTCCTGTTCCTGCTACTGTGGGCGTGACCATTCCTGCTCTCTGTTCCTGGCTGGCCTGCACACCTGCTCCTCATCATGCATCAGCTCTGCATTTAAACCTGGGCATTTCTTCAGTCCTCTGCCAGATCGTCAGTCTACACCGTGAGGCTACACCCAAGGCTTTTGCTATTTTTGTGCTAGTTTTTGATATCCCCGTTTTGATCCTGTTTCTCTATGCTCACAGATTTTCGTGCCAGTTGCCAGCCCCCTCACCCGTATCTCCTCTGCCATTCCGCTCCAGTGTCCAAGCCAATTCCAGTTCCTGCTCACCTGTTCTACCTTCATTCAACTGTCAATAAATCCTGTTAACCGTCCGGTGCATTTGGGTTCAATCCTTTCGACATAACAGTACGATCTGGCCATACATGGACCCAGCAACGACGGATCCGATGGAGCATACACTCTCCAGCCATGATTCGCTTCTCGCCGCCCATCATCAAATGCTTCAGAATCTCATGGGAGCACAAGGAACGCTTGGACAGCAGGTAACCCAGATTGGACAATTGGTGGAAGATTTGGCTAACAAGCTAGATGTTCGTTTGAGTATAAATCCAACTCCACCTAGTCAGAGTGCTGTACCTTTGGTCCCATCTGCTACCCATGAGTCCCCCGTACCTCCTCCTGAGCCCTTCTGTGGTGAGGTCGGTAAATCTAAAGGTTTCCTCCTCCAATGTTCTCATGTATTTAACCAACGGCCTGAGACTTTTTCATCTGACCAAGCTAGGATATGTTTTTTTACTGGATTATTAAGGGGGCGAGCACTGGATTGGGCACATTCTGTACTCAATGCTAATGCTATGTCCTTTGCTATGTTCTTGGCCGAATTCAAGAAAGTTTTTGCCCACCCAGATATTGCTGCAGATGCTGCCAAGAGACTGTTAAACCTTCGCCAAGGTCAACGCAGTGTGGCAGAATATTCTATTGATTTTAGGATATTAGCAGCTGAATCTGGTTGGAATGATCAGGCACTCAGGGGAGCATATCAGTATGGGTTGAGTGAGACCATGAAGGACGAAATTGCCTTAAGAGATGAATGTGACTCTTTGGATGCCTTGATTTCTCTGTCCATTCGTTTAGACAACCGGTTACGGGAGAGGAGACGAGAGAGAAACATTAAGTTCTCCGGCGCACCTGTTGTTAATCCTGTCACTCCACCTGAATTCCGGTCTGTTCCCAGAGCATCGCAGCCTCAGCCGTTGCTTTCTGTCCCTCCTGAGGAACCCATGCAGCTTGGTCGGGCCCACCTGACTCTTGCCGAGCGCCAAAGAAGAATCCGCTCTGGTGAATGCCTTTACTGTGGTCAATCTGAACATTTTCTTCGCACCTGTCCACTCTGCCCAAAAGACCAAGCTCGCCAGTAGGTGTGGGTGTATTGGTGAGCAAGAAACAAGACTACGATTACCCACGTTTACAAATTCAAGCCTCCCTTTGTTACGCTAACCAGACCATACCCCTACAAGCCTTAATTGATTCTGGAGCAGAACAATGTTTTTTGGATACCAATCTTGTCAAGCAAGTTGGCATTTCTCTGGAGGCACTCCGGAAACCTATTAGGATCAGTGCACTTAATGGCTCCCTTCTGGCTCATGTTACGCATCAGACTGTTCCCATTCATGTTGTTCTTTCGGGAAACCACAATGAGTCTATTCGTTTTTATGTTTTTGATTCCCCTCAGTGTCCCCTAGTTTTGGGTTTTCCCTGGCTCAAAGTACACAATCCCTTAATTGATTGGTCGGAAGGGAAAATAAGTTGGAGCACTTTTTGTCACTCAACCTGTCTCCAGTCTGCTGTTCCACCCACAGATGGCGCACCAGAAACTAAATCGAAGCCCCCAGACCTGTCTTCTGTTCCTGCAGTCTATCATTTTCTGGGTGAGGTCTTCAGTAAAGAGAGGGCGCTGTCACTCCCTCCTCACAGGCCTTACGATTGTGCCATTGATCTTCTTCCGGGATCATCCCTTCCTGCTGGGCGTTTGTACAATCTGTCACGGCCTGAACGACAAGCTATGGAGGTGTATATCAAGGACTCTCTGGCAGCAGGTATCATTCGGCCCTCCTCCTCACCACTTGGAGCAGGTTTCTTTTTTGTGGAGAAGAAGGATAAAACTCTTCGCCCCTGTATTGATTTCCGGGGGCTCAATGATATTACTGTTAAAAACAAATATCCATTGCCGTTAATCTCATCTGCATTTGAGCCTCTCCAGGGAGCTACAATCTTCACCAAATTGGATCTCCGGAACGCGTACCACCTGGTTCGCATAAAGAAGGGCGATGAATGGAAGACAGCCTTCAACACTCCGCTGGGCCATTTTGAATATTTGGTCATGCCCTTTGGCCTCACAAATGCGCCCGCTGTCTTCCAGTGTTTGGTTAATGACGTTTTAAGAGATTTTTCTGAACAGATTTGTTTTTGTGTATCTTGATGATATCCTGATTTTTTCCTGCAGTGAGGAGGAGCATGACTCCCATGTCCGCCTGGTTCTGGAACGCCTCTTGGAAAACAAGCTCTTTGTCAAAGCTGAGAAATGTGAATTCCACGTCAAGTCTGTCGGTTTCCTGGGTTACATTATTGAAGACGGGAAGGTGAGAGCTGATCCCAGCAAGATTTCTGCTGTTGCGGCCTGGCCAGCCCCAACTACCCGCAAACAACTCCAGCGCTTTCTGGGTTTTGCCAATTTCTACCGCCGCTTCATCAGGGACTACAGCAAAGTGGCAGCTCCACTGACACAACTGACCTCTCCCTCCATTCCTTTTTCTTGGACACCTGAAGCAGCAGCAGCCTTTGGTAACCTTAAGCAAAAGTTTGTTTCCGCACCAATCCTCATTCAGCCTGACCCTGCAAAGCAATTTGTAGTAGAAGTAGATGCTTCCGACCTGGGCGTGGGAGCAGTCCTCTCTCAACGGTCCGCAGACCAGAAGCTTCACCCCTGTGCTTTTTTCTCTAAGCGTCTCGCTCCTGCTCTGAGCGGAATTATGACGTCGGCAATAGGGAACTCCTTGCTGTTAAACTAGCCTTAGAGGAGTGGCGGCACTGGCTGGAAGGAGCTGAGCAACCTTTCATCGTTTGGACTGACCATAAGAACTTGGCTTATATTCGGGATGCCAAACGCTTGAATTCCAGACAGGCTCGCTGGGCGCTATTTTTTGGCCGGTTCAATTTCACATTGACTTATCGCCCGGGGTCGAAGAACCAGAAACCAGATGCCCTCTCCAGACTGTACTCAGTGACCCCGTCTTCTCCTGAAGATATTCTGCCTGCATCGTGTGTTGTGGGAACATTGGTGTGGGAAGTAGAATCAGCAGTGCGAGCTGCCCAACAGGCCGATCCGGGTCCGGCTCAAGGACCTTCGGATAAACTCTATGTTCCTAAGAATGTCCGCTCTAAGGTTTTGCATTGGGGTCACAATTCACAGTTCTCTTGTCACCCAGGGTCCCAACGAACTATGTCTCATCTGCGCCGTCACTTCTGGTGGCCTTCGATGGAAGCCGATGTAAGAGTATGTTGCAGCCTGTTCGGTCTGTGCGCGTAGCAAAGCCTCTCATCAGCAGCCTGCGGGTAAGCTCCATCCTCTGCCAGTTCCTCATAGACCTTGGTCCCACATTGCTATAGATTTTGTTACGGGTTTGCCCCCTTCAGACGGAAACTCTGTTATTTTGACAATTGTTGACCGTTTTTCCAAAACTGCTCATTTTGTTGCTCTGCCTAAGCTTCCCACTGCCCGTGAGACTGCTGATCTTTTGGTCCAGCATGTTTTCCGTATCCATGGCATACCTGTGGACATAGTTTCAGACCGTGGGCCTCAGTTCACATCCCAGGTATGGAGATCTTTTTGCAAGGCTTTGGGAGCTAATGTTAGTCTTTCCTCTGGTTTCCACCCGCAGAGCAACGGCCAAACGGAACGCACTAATCAGGATTTGGAGGCAGCTTTACGTTGTGTGGTTGGCGGTAATCAAACCTCTTGGAGCGCTAGTCTGGTTTGGGTGGAGTACGCTCACAATTCCCTGATTTCTACTGCCACTGGCTTGTCGCCTTTTCAGTGCTCCCTTGGGTTCCAGCCACCTCTCTTCCCGTCTGATGAGGTGGACGTTGCTGTGCCGTCTGTGCAGGTGCACCTTAGACGCTGTCATAAAGTATGGAGTGACACTCGCAAAGCACTTCTTCGTACCACCGAAAGGAACCGTGTCCTTGCTGACCGCCATCGTTCTTCTGCACCGCAGTATGCCCCAGGGCAGAAGGTATGGCTTTCGACGAGGAATTTACCCCTCAGGTCTGAGTCGAGGAAGTTGTCCCCAAGGTACATCGGGCCTTTTGTTATCTTGTCACTGGTCGGTCCAGTGGCGGTGAAGCTGAAGCTGCCCAGGGCTCTGAGGATTCATCCTACTTTCCACGTGTCACAGCTCAAACCTGTCTCTGTCAGTGACTTGTCCCCGCCGGCCGTGCCCCCTCCTCCCCCCCGTCTTGTTGGTGATTTTCCGGCGTACACGGTCCGGCGCCTATTGGATGTTCGCCGTCGGGGCCGTGGTCTCCAGTACCTCGTGGACTGGGAGGGGTACGGGCCTGAGGAGCGGTGTTGGGTTTCCCGTCCCCTTATATTGGATTTGGATCTGGTTCGGGAGTTCCATCGGCTGCATCCCGATTTGCCTCGTCCACCGGGTGGTGTCCGTTAGTGGGGGGGTACTGTTATGGTATTGAGCTCCCTGTGAGCTCCTCACCCCCTCCCTCCTGTTCCTGCTACTGTGGGCGTGACCATTCCTGCTCTCTGTTCCTGGCTGGCCTGCACACCTGCTCCTCATCATGCATCAGCTCTGCATTTAAACCTGGGCATTTCTTCAGTCCTCTGCCAGATTGTCAGTCTACACCGTGAGGCTACACCCAAGGCTTTTGCTATTTTTGTGCTAGTTTTTGATATCCCCGTTTTGATCCTGTTTCTCTATGCTCACAGATTTTCGTGCCAGTTGCCAGCCCCCTCACCCGTATCTCCTCTGCCATTCCGCTCCAGTGTCCAAGCCAATTCCAGTTCCTGCTCACCTGTTCTACCTTCATTCAACTGTCAATAAATCCTGTTAACCGTCCGGTGCATTTGGGTTCAATCCTTTCGACATAACACAAAATTCAAATGTAGTAATACAGGTCGCCAGCAGATGGCGCCTCACAGACGGTTTTAGGCAGAAAGTTTAACTTTCAACTAATTTGCACCAAAGTGACAAAATTATGACCAGGATATGTAGACAACACTATTGGACACTCATTTATACCGTTTATCAGCAAAAAAAAGTGGATTTGAGGGTGAGTTGTCCTTTAACAAAAGTTGCTTAAAAGTGTTATGAAATCTCACAGTATCAGCAAACAATGCAGGCATGAAACATATTCTACTGTAGTCAAACAAATTGTGAACAAGCCGCTCTGTAGGTCCTGTTGATTTATATGATATGAATTTACATCTGATTGGGGTGAAGTCAGTGCCTCACCAACCTTACCACACGTCACTGGTGGGTGTTTCCGCTTTCACAGTGGCGTGTGTTTAGTGCTTATAGTACACAGAGAGAGATGGAGAGTGAGGAGGACTCCAGCAGCAAAACAGCCTTTTCCAGATGGAATTATCGGCACTATTTCAAACTCACTGAGGTTAAAAGTAAAGTGCACACGTCGAGTGCACATTATGTTCCAGAACGAAACAAAAGTAACGCAATAGTTACTTTTACTGGTAACAAGTTACTTTTATAGTGGAGTAACTCAGTTACTTATACCAGACTTCATGTCTCCATGGCTGCTTTAGATGGAGGAGATCAAAGAGACTTATGATCTGCGTCCCCCCCCCGATCCCCTACACTGCATAATCTGAAACGCCATGTCTAGTCCTGATCCTTGGCACCAGCAGGATGCTAGTTCCTCATTGTCCGGCCCGGGTTTATATGGGACCAACATGTCATGGATGTACTTTGGTGCAAGGCCATGGAGAGACTTTTTCACAAGCAATCTGCTTTTAAAGTCTATTGATTATATTGCAAAAGTGCGTCTAAAATACTTTAACAGGGTGAGAGTTCAAGGGGAAGCTGAAAACCCTCTCCCCCGCCCCATTGATGTAGACAGGGCTGTGTTCCCCATTTCTCTCCTCTTGAGATCCACTATAAGTTCTTTGGTTTTGGTGATGTTCAGGTGCAAGTTGCTATCAGCACATCAGGTGGATAGATGGTTTATCTCCTTTCTGTAGGCCGTTTTATATGCGTATGTTATGAATTCGTCACTGGTCAGAGATTGCAGAGAAAGGGGCTTAAAACACAGCCCTGGGGGACTCTGGTGTTAATTTGGACAGTAGTGGAACTGCGGTTGTCCAATTGAAAGTGCTGTGGTCTGTTAGTGCGGAAGTCCATGATCCAGGTATACAGAGCTGACTTAATAGCGAGGTCAAGGAGTTTGTTTGATCAGACTAGATGGCGTATTGGTGTTACATGCTGAGCTAAAATTAACAAAGTTGTTGAATTCAAAAAAGAAAATTGCCAGAGAAGGGAGGTAGGTGTGGTGGCCAGAGGAGTGGGCAATGGTACCACATGTATAAAAAAAGTATAAAAATAACTGAACCATGCATGAATCGCGCTGAAAACCGTTCATGTTTAAATGATAAGAGAAACAACAAGTAGGTTTCAAATAAGGCTGCACATCCCAGTAGCCTGAACTAGCGCGCTAGATTCAAAAAAGGTGCTCAATTTGAGAGAATAAAGAAAAATCGGCACAGCTATTTAGCTCCCAAGTGTATTTTATTTACAGACCACCTTTAAATAAAAGACACTTTGGCGCTACATAGCTGTGCTGATTTTGGTTTATCTCAAGGAAAACAGCAAGAACATTGGCATCAGCTGAGAAAAGTAAATCTTAGGATATGTCTGATTTAAAGATGAAGCTCATGCCGAATCCTTATGATCATAATAAAACCTAATGATGAACTTGCGTGACTCACACATGACTTTAGGACACAGATGAATGAACAGGATTTCCTTGTGGGCCTGTGCTAACGGAAAGATTAATGCACGAACTCATCAATAGGGTAATGCGTGCATTAATCTAGTATTATTATAAAGTGTTGCCATACATTGCACTCCGGTGGCGTTAATAAATACTTGTAAATTGTTGGAAAGCACTAATACTTTATGTTTTAATCACTTCTTATGGTGGGCTTTGGTTTTTTTCTTATTTCTGGGTCATTTGTGCCAAGGCTTCTGATGATTTAATTTTCTTCTCCAGTTCTCCTACTCGGGCTCCGATGGTACTCCAGTCCATGTGGTGCAACTGAACTTCCTGAAGCTGCTGAGTGCCACAGCCAAACAGAGCTTCACCTACCACTGCCTGAACTCTGCGGCCTGGCTGCACAGTGCCACCTACACCCACCAGTATGCACTACGCTTCAGGGGGAGCGACGGAGAGGAGCTCAAACAAGAGAACACACACTACATCAACGCACTGTACGACGGCTGTCAGGTAAGATGGCTTCAAAAAAATCAAATGCAACACAAAGAAGAGGTCTACAAACAACCACACTGCTCCAGGTGTTTCCTCTACTAATACCATGGTCACACTACTCACGCACTCAGAATATACTAGAAAACAAATAACACTACAATCACATTTGTCAATAGGTTGTGTTCATGTGACATCAGCACATTCCAGAGAGCCTATATTTCACATTGTGGAGGAGGGCAGCTGAAAAAAATGACACATTTGTCAGCACGTATCAGTCTAATTATTTTCTCACAAAAAAAAGGTGTCTGGTGGCTACAATATAAAAAAGCACATGCATGATGCTGGGTAGTAGGAAGGACTTTAAAGCCAATTTGTACAGTTGCTCCAAATGAAATAACATGTTAACCAATAACAAATGTGACCTTTCTAAGAATATTTTTTCTCTGTCATGTTTTTGAATGTTTGTCATAGACTTCAAATTTGAATTTTAAATGTCCATGAGAGCTTATGACTCTCCATGTGAATGCGCCATCTTTGCCAACATTGGATGATAAGGGACAAAAAGGATGCCGGAATCGCGTTTTTGTTTCACAGGTACTACTAATAACGTTGCTCCCACTGTGCCCTCACAAGTTGGAAGTAGAAACAATGGAGGACCACAGTTATGTAAAAGAACAACCCAAACAACAAGAATGATGCAAAAATCTAGTAACCAGCGTCATAACAGCAAAGTGTCAACATAGAAAACCACACGCACCAAAAGGCAGAGTTAAAAAAAACAGCAGGCACATTGCTGTGGTTTGTACACAACAGACTCATACGTGAGCTTTCTTCACACAGACAGTAATGAGAACGAGGCAGAATCTGCAACATGGGTCTCAGGATATCCTGACCCAGTCCGAGTCCAACTACTATGTCACAAAACGTATTCACGGACAAGCTTCAAATATGCACATACATTCCGGCGCCAGCCCCCGCTGTGCAGCTAGTCCCTTTGGCTCTCTCCTCTTTCCAACTTTATTCTCTATTTATTTCTTGTAGATGTTCTTTTTTATTATTTTTCTTTAAAGTAGGTGTTACATTGTGCATTAGTGCACACGGGAGAGCTTGTCTTGTTGGACTTTTTGCAAGGTTTATCATGTTTTTGGCACTTTTTGATTCTTCCGCTTACAACGCCACAAGTCCCACGTTGTTTACACCCGGGAGCAGCTTCTCAGACTAAGAGACTCTTTCCTGCACTCTGAGAAGCCGGTGATCCTCGTGGAGATACGCAGGAGACGCAGAGGCTCCAGAGGAGGCCGCAAGAAGAAGAGGAGACCGTACCTCCCCTCTATCATAATGGGAAACGTACGGTCCATTTACAACAAGACGGAGGAGCTGACTGCACTGGCCCGCCATCAGAGGGAATACAGACAATCTCTGAGACGTGGCTGTGTGAGAATGCCCCTGGACTCTGTGGTCTCTCTGGAGGGATTTAAACTTAGGCGTGCAGACCGGAGTGTGGTGGGGAGAGGCAAAAAGAAGGGCGGGGCAGTAGCCGTACGTGAATGAGGACTACCCGGCTCATGTTTATGTGACTAAATGCATCTGAACCCGGCACTTGGAGCTGCTCGCTGTAAATATGAGGCCCAGATATTTGCTGCAGGAGTTTTTGAACACCTTAGTTCTGTGCATGTACATCCCTCCATCAGCAGACCCTGCTGCAGCATGTGAGCGCATCCACAGCACCGTGACCCAGATTCAGACCCGAAGGGTCCAAGTATTTTTTGTTCAATTGTTTTTTCAAATTAAAATTGAAAATGAAATATAAAAAAAATGGCTTGAATTTCCATTTTGATGAGGGAAGGGAAAAACGAAAAATTGGCTTGATATTGGATTTTTTGTTTCAATGCAAAAAATGAAAAAACTAAATATTGAATAATGCTTTCAATCCAATCCGTGTACAATCCGTGTACCCTTCGATCATTAGTTATTCCGTTTCAAAATAAAATCAGAAAAACAAATTTTCCATTCGTTTATTGTTATTTTCTTTTTCTAAATCAAATTGGAAAATCAAATCCTTTATGCTTCAATATCAATGTGTTTGTTTTGGCTCTAGTTGTTTAAAATTCTCAAAAGAATTATGGCATTACTATTATTTCGTTTCATTATTATTTGCGACACCGGAAGAGAGAAGAGACCTCGCGGAAGGGGGGCTACAGACGCGGGGGTGGGACTCCCCTGGTCCTACCCACGGTGTGAATTTGACGCGCGGGGGATAAAGGACCAGAAAGTTATGGCCCTTGGAAACCACCGGGGGACCGCGCGTCTACCATCCGCCCAAGAGCGCTCATTTTGGGGGAGGAGAACCTCGGCTTCCTGGGCTTGTCAAAAACGAACCAGGGGTGCTAGAGACACGGGGTTTTCACCCACGCACTCCCCCGGTTCTGGACTATCACCGGGGAGGGCTTTGCTCCCGCTCAGACCCAGGCCTGAGCGCTCATTCTGTGGGAGGAGAGGACCGCAGCAGCAGGGTCAGGAGGCACGCTGCTCCATACCCCCGTGCTTACGGCCATACCACCTTGAGAATGCCCGATCTCGTCTGATCTCGGAAGCTAGGCAAGGTCGGGCCGCGGGGGCCAGCCGCGTATAGTGGGCATATCGTTGATTGGCACTGAACTCTATTTTCTATACAGATTGTTTTGTCAAATACTACTGTTTGCCCTGAAATATGATCAATAAAAAGAAAGACTTCAATAATGTATGACATTATAATATATTTATTGTGAACAGATGAAAAAAGAGATATTTACAAATTTAAGAAATACACTTAGAAGAAAAACAACAACATGCTATCTTTATCTTCTTAAACTAGTATTTGTGTGATGAGCCCTGTGACTGTGACGGCTGAGAGCTGACTATACAGAACTGTAGATGCAGACTTTACAAATGAAATTATATAATTAGATATAATCAATATTAAGTATATATTTACATAATAATTAGAATATTTACAAACATTTATGAACAGACAGGTATAATATAGTAACTATATACAATAGCACCAATAGACAGCAGATAGCTCATTTATTTACACGCCACCTTTCCCTCTCCCGGTCATAAAAAGGAGACTGCTGGAACATCTGCGTCTCCATCCCCTGGTCCTTGTACAGGGAGAATACTTTGGCAGGGCAGTAGATGTATTTTCCTGACAGACCGGGGAATTGTGTATGAATGTGAGGACTGTTTGGTCCCTGCTTCAGCTGCAGTTTGCAGAACCCACACTTTCTCCCAGTGGCAGGAGACTCATCTCTCTTCCTTTTCTTCTCCTGCCGCTCATTCACTCTCTGCTGCGTGGCCTCCAGCTCTCTCTGGTAGAACTCAGTGTCCATAAAGTCTCGGAATGGCATCCTGGAGTTGGTCAAACCCTCTGTGCGATAGGTGTTATAGACCTTGGTGGAGCAATAGAAATACCTGGTAGGACCCTGCTGGTAAAACTCGTGGATGGAGCTGCCATCGCCCTCATTTTTGGATTTTGGCTGGCCACAAGACAGGCATTTCTTTGTGTGGGGTTTATTTGCTGGAGGCTGCTGCTGCTTTTCCAAGATCCGCTGCACAACCTTCTCTATGGCCTCCTCAGACAGCAGTGACATTAGAGTGACAGCAGGCACTGTGCTGGTCTTACTGCCTGCTGTGAGCGATGTACTCCCCCAGCACTTCAGCCTTGTCTGAGGCATCACCTCCTCTCACTCGCACCAGAGTGAGGGCGTTCTCCCTCACCACCTCCTCCCTCAGAGGAGCACCGCACTCCCTCATGGACGGGTCGTCCCTGATCTTCCTCGCCTCCTCCGAAGGGTCCTGCAGCAGGAATCCACGTGGGCCCTTGCGAAAAATCACAGTGACCCGGCCAGGAAAGAATGAAAATGTCTTCATATTGTCTGCAATATTAATATTGATTATATCTAATTATATAATTTCATTTGTAAAGTCTGCATCTACAGTTCTGTATAGTCAGCTCTCAGCCGTCACAGTCACAGGGCTCATCACACAAATACTAGTTTAAGAAGATAAAGATAGCATGTTGTTGTTTTTCTTCTAAGTGTATTTCTTAAATTTGTAAATATCTCTTTTTTCATCTGTTCACAATAAATATATTATAATGTCATACATTATTGAAGTCTTTCTTTTTATTGATAATATTTCAGGGCAAACAGTAGTATTTGACAAAACAATCTGTATAGAGAATAGAGTTTCAGTTCAGTGCCAATCAACAATATGCCCACTATACGCGGCTGGCCCCCGCGGCCCGACCTTGCCTAGCTTCCGAGATCAGACGAGATCGGGCATTCTCAAGGTGGTATGGCCGTAAAGCACGGGGGTATGGAGCAGCGTGCCTCCTGACCCTGCTGCTGCGGTCTTCTCCTCCCCCAGAATGAGTGCTCAGGCCTGGGTCTGAGCGGGAGCAAAGCCCTCCCCGGTGATAGTCCAGAACCGGAGGAGTGCGTGGGTGAAAACCCCGTGTCTCTAGCACCCCTGGTTCGTTTTTGACAAGCCCTGGAAGCCGAGGTTCTCCTCCCCCAAAATGAGCGCTCTTGGGCGGATGGTAGACGCGCGGTCCCCCGGTGGTTTCCAAGGGCCATAACTTTCTGGTCCTTTATCCCCCGCGCGTCAAATTCACACCGCGGGTACCCTGGGACCAGGGGAGTCCCACCCCCGCGTCTGTAGCCCCCCTTCCGCGAGGTCTCTTCTCTCTTCCGGTGTCGTAAATAATAATAAAACAAAATAATAGTAATGCCATAATTCTTTTGAGAATTTTAAACAACTAGAGCCAAAACAAACACATTGATATTGAAGCATAAAGGATTTGATTTTCCAATTTGATTTAGAAAAGGAAAATAACAATAAACAAATGGAAAATGTGTTTTTCTGATTTTATTTTGAAACGGAATAACTAATGATCGAAGGGTACACGGATTGTGTACCCTTCGATCATTAGTTATTCCGTTTCCCGGGGTACCCGCGGTGTGAATTTGACGCGCGGGGGGATAAAGGACCAGAAAGTTATGGCCCTTGGAAACCACCGGGGGACCGCGCGTCTGCCATCCGCCCAAGAGCGCTCATTCTGGGGGAGGAGAGGACCGCAGCAGCAGGGTCAGGAGGCACGCTGCTCCATACCCCCGTGCTTACGGCCATACCACCTTGAGAATGCCCGATCTCGTCTGATCTCGGAAGATAGGCAAGGTCGGGCCTGGTTAGTACTTGGATGCGAGACCGCCTGGGAATACCAGGTGCTGTAAGCATTTTGCCCCTGGAGCTCGGGCCTGGGGGCGAGCTCAATAACAGCGGGAGTTGTTGTCGTGTAGTTGAGTTGAGTTGAGTGCAGCTTGCAGTTGTTTCCGTCTCCCACCACTCCTCATTTCCGGTAGCATATCAAACAAAATAATGGAAGTTGTTTTAGTAGTGTTTGTTTCCACTGCATAGCAAAGAAATGGGTAAATATTTTATTTAGAATGTTTTCCATCCATCCATCCATTTTCTTCCGCTTTATCCGTTGCCGGGTTGCGGGGGCAGCAGTCTAAGCAGAGACGCCCAGACTTCCCTATCCACACACACTTCCTCCAGCTCGTCCGGGGGGACCCCAAGGCGTTTCCAGGCCAGCTGAGAGACATAGTCCCTCCAGCGTGTCCTAGGTCTTCCCCAGGGCCTCCTCCCGGTGGGACGTGCCCGGAACACCTCCCCAGGGAGGCGTCCAGGAGGCATCCGGAACAGATGCCCGAGCCACCTCAACTGGTTCCTCTCGACGTGGAGAAGCAGCGGCTCTACTCCGAGCTCCTCCCGTGTGACTGAGCTCCTCACCCTATCTCTAAGGGAGCGCCCAGCCACTCTGCGGAGGAAGCTCATTTCGACCGCTTGTATCCGCAATCTCGTTCTTTCGGTCATTACCCAAAGCTCATGACCATAGGTGAGGGAAGGAACAAAGATTGACCGGTAAATCGAGAGCTTTGCCTTTCGGCTCAGCTCCCTCTTTACCACAACGGTCCGATACAGCGACCGCATCACTGCGCACGCTGCACCGATCCGCCTGTGTGAATAAACTAGTCACATTTCAACAACATAATCTCTTTAATACATGTTGTCAGCCGCTGGTTCAAAATTACAGGTTATCTGGACATCAGCACAAACAGACAAGTTACAAACTACAGTCTAGTCTGGGTCAGCTAGATGTAGCAGCAGAGTGACAAAGAATGGACAAAGAGCTCTGGTCTTATACCATGATAATTTGAAACACATGCAACAATATGTCCCACCTTCCTCTCCCTCGGAGAAGACGTGGCTTCCCTCTAAATAAACATGAGATCTACTGAAAACAGATGTTTTCGGCTTCCTGCTTATTGGTGTTTCACTCATGACTGGGGGATGGGAGAATGCTCCCATCACACAGGTAGGTTAACCCAAAGCTGTCTAAAGTTGAATATATTCTAATTCACTTTAATGAAAATCCAACAACTCTACTATCAGCCTGTCAATCTCACGCTCCATTCTTCCCTCACTCGTGAACAAGACCCCGAGATACTTGAACTCCTCCACTTGAGGAAGGACCTCTCCACCCACCTGTAGAGGGCAAGGCACCTTCTTCCGGTCGAGCACCATGGCCTCGGATTTGGAGGTGCTGATTCTCATCCCAGCCGCTTCACACTCGGCTGCAAACCGCCCCAGTGCATGCTGCAGGTCCTGGTTCGTTGGAGCCAACAGGACAACATCGTCCGCAAACAGCAGAGATGAAATCCTGTGGTCTCCGAACCGGACCCCCTCCGACCCCTGGCTGCGCCTAGAAATTCTGTCCATAAATACCGTGAACAGAACCGGTGACAAAGGGCAGCCCTGTTGGAGGCCAACATTCACCGGGAACAGGTCTGACTTACTGCCGGCAATGCGAACAAAGCTCTGGCTCCGGTCATACAGGGATCGGATGGCCCTCAGCAGAGGACCTCCGACCCCGTACTCCCGGAGAACCCCCCAAAGGACACCCCGGGGAACAGAGTCGAACGCCTTCTCCAAATCCACAAAGCACATGTGGACAGGTTGGGCGAACTCCCATGAACCCTCGAGTATCCGATGGAGAGTATAGAGCTGGTCCAGTGTTCCGCGACCGGGACAAAAACCACACTGCTCCTCTTGGATCCGAGATTCGACCATCGGCCGTAGCCTCCTCTCCAGTACCTTGGAGTGGACCTTACCGGGGAGGCTGAGGAGTGTGGTCCCACGATAATTGGAACACACCCTCCGGTCCCCCTTCTTGTAGAGAGGGACCACCACCCCGGTCTGCCACTCCATTGGCACCGCCCCCGATCGCCACGCGATGTTGCAGAGACGTGTCAGCCAAGACAGTCCTACAACATCCAGAGACTTTAGATAATCAGGGCGGATCTCATCCACATCCGGAGCCTTGCCACCATGGAGGCTGCCAACCACCTTGGTGACCTCAGCCAGGGAGATGGATGTATCTGCCCCAACATCCTCAGCCTCTGCCTCTGTAACAGAGGACGTGACGGGGGGATTGAGAAGAACCTCAAAGTATTCCTTCCACCGCCCGACAATATCCCCAGTCGAGGTCAGCAGCTCTCCACCCAAGTACATGGCAAAGAACTGCTTCCCCCTCCTGAGGCGCCGGATGGTTTGCCAGAATCTCTTCGAGGCCGACCGATAATCATGCTCCATGGACTCTCCGAACTCCTCCCAGTCCCGGGTTTTTGCCTCTGCAACAGCCCGGGCCGCGGCACGCTTGGCCTGCCGGTACTGGACAGCTGCCTCAGGAGTCCCCCGAACCATCATGGCTCAATAGGACTCCTTCTTCAGCCTGACAGCATCCCTTACTGCCGGTGTCCACCACCGGGTTCGGGGGTTGCCGCCGGGACCAGCACCAGAGACCTTGCGACCACAGCTACGAGCCGCCGCATCGGCGATTGAGGCAGAGAACATGGTCCACTCGGACTCCATGTCCCCCTCCTCCGCCGGGACCTGGGAGAAGCTCTCCCAGAGGTGTGAGTTGAAAGTCCGTCTTACAGGGGGCTCAGCGAGACGTTCCCAGCAGACCCTCACTATACGCTTGGGTCTGCCAGGTCTGACCGGCTTCTTCCCCTGCCAGCAGATCCAACTCACGACCAGGTGATGATCAGTTGACAGCTCCGCCCCTCTCTTTACCCGAGTGTCCGAGACACGCGGTCGAAGGTCAGATGATACGACAACAAAGTCGATCATCGACCTCTGGCCTAGGGTGTCCTGGTGCCACGTGCACTGGTGGACACCCTTGTGCTCGAACATGGTGTTCGTGATGGCACAGAAGTCCAACAACTGAACACCGCTCGGGTTCAGATCAGGGGGGCCGTTCTTCCCGATCACCCCTCTCCAAGTGTCACTGGCGTTTCCCACATGGGCGTTGAAGTCCCCCAGGAGAATAACGGAGTCCCCGGGCGGTGCACCGTCCAGTACCCCTCCCAAGGACTCCAAGAAGGCCAGGTACTCTGCACTGCTGTTAGGCCCGTAGGCCGTCACAACAATGAGAGACTTGTCCCCCACCCGGAGGCGGAGGGACGCGACCCTCTCATTCACCGGGGAGAACTCCAACACGCGGCGGCTGAGATGGGGGGCAATGAGAATGGCCACCCCAGCTCGCCGCCTCTCCCCTCGGGAAACTCCAGAAAAGTGGAGCGTCCAACCCCTCTCAAGGAGTTGGGTTCCAGAGCCCAAGCTGTGTGTGGTGGTGAGGCCGACTATCTCTAGTCGGTATCGCTCAACCTCCCCCACGAGCTCGGGCTCCTTCCCCCCCAGTGACGTGACGTTTCACGTCCCAAGAGCCAGATGTTGTGTGTGCGGACTGGGTCACCGAGGTCTCCTCACTTGTGGGAAGGGATTCTCACTGGAAGCGACGTCCAAACAACTCTACCCCGCCAAAACCGGCAGCTCTGCTTCGGCTACATTACGTACTCCTCACTCCAGAGAAATGGAATCGCACAGAAAGCCCCAAAAGTCAGCGTCCTTGACGGTCGACGCGGTCCACTCGTTACTCTCTTCAGGCCAAAAGAAAGAATTCAAAGGCAGCTCGAGGCTCAACACAGAGGTTTCACGAGGTTTTCCGGGAGATCGCTCTGGATTTGTGACTAGTCTGTTGTAATCCTGGAAATAACCGGTTAACTACGTATCCCGTTGGCCCAAAGCTCGCGCTGAAATGTATTTACTCGTGTTTGTTTGATTGTCTGTTGTACACAGTAAGCTAGCTACATTTAGCTATCGATAGCAAGAAGCTAACGTCCTTCCTGTGCTACTGTGCTTTATCTCGTATTATCTGCAGTATTCACGTGTTGCCATTCTGTTTTGTGCTTGTACTTAAGTTACTGTACATTTATTTGTTTGAGAATCCCTTCCCACAAGTGAGGAGATTACCAACGAGCAATGAGTGACCGGAGTACTTAACATTCTCCTCACCTGGACCTGGTCTCAGAGACATACAGTACGTACTTTGGACTTTGTAAACTGTTGGTTTTGCACTTTACTTTTGTTTTTAATAAATCTGTGATAGTATCAAGACTTTGTTTCATTCATTTGTCTGTACACATGCAGAAAAGGGGTTCAAAAGCAAAAGTTACGATTTCCTACCATATATTCTAACTTCTATTTACATTACATACATTATATTTATGAATAAATCCGTGTAACCTTGGTCAATTTATGAACAAGGATGGAGACATTTGGTAAATACAAAAAGGTTTAATTTCTGGTCAAAATAAATGTTTAGGCATATGATAACCCACTCCATATGATAACCCACTCCATCACACCGGACCAGGTGAGGAGTGAGCCCAAGCGACTGAAGTAGAGGAAATCCACTGGACCGGATAGGATCAGTCAAGGATCTGCTGAGGGTAGGGCCTCGTCCCCATGTTAAAAGATAAGGGTTGCCCGTAACTGACCTCGTCTTCAGTCAAGGCCCCTTCCAAAAGGTTTCCGCGCCCTAAAGGCAGAAATTTTCGTTCGGGTCTAGCTGACGGGTCCACAATTTGCCGTTAAGGAACATGGCCTGAGCTGACCGTCTTCTGACTGTTGGTGGCGGTGTCCACCAATTCTTGGGTGGCCCCGCCCCCGAAATTAGCCCCGCCCCTTCCATTAGGGTCTAGGAGACTTCCAATAGGGGGTAAATAGGTGGGTAAAGGGTAACAGTGCATTTGCAGCCTCTGGGCCCTTCCGATTGGGAGCAAATTTCTTCCAATGGGGGCATTATTGGAAAATTGATTGTTTGAAAGTGGGAAGGGCCTCTTTGGGCCAATCAAAGAAAACTTGCCTCAAGAGTTTTTTTCACATTTGCTGTTTTCCATTAGAGGTCAAAAAACCTACCTTGTTGTTACCCAAACGGAAGCAGAACCTTGACCCTTAGGGTTAGGGTTTTGAGCGGTCAGTCACTTGCTCACGATAAACATACCGAATTTGGAGCTTCGAAACTTAAGCCGTTTTTGAGCTATGAACGATAATTGATGCTTCAAAGGGCTCCTAACTGTCACTAATTGCCAGTGTGGGGGGATGGGCAGCTTCGAAAATTCAAAAAATGCTTTTCTACTTTTGTCAAGAAGAAAGTCAGACTTGAGATTTCCATTAGGGACACTTTTGAAATGGCAAA
The DNA here is from genome assembly GCA_964034765.1 of Knipowitschia caucasica. Classification (NCBI taxonomy): domain Eukaryota; kingdom Metazoa; phylum Chordata; class Actinopteri; order Gobiiformes; family Gobiidae; genus Knipowitschia; species Knipowitschia caucasica. Next base: position 11,677,335 of record OZ035825.1, on the reverse strand, counting down.
AGTACCCCATTTGGGCCAAAGGTCACAAACTTTCTGCTTTGGCCCATGAATATACACCACTGTGACATGTACATACTGTAAAATTAGCCCCGTACCAAAAGTCATTTTGAATTGATGGGGAAAAAGCAATGAAAATAGAGGCCTTTTGCAAAGTGCCCTAAAAGGAAGAGAAAAGGCCCCGACTAGGAGACAATCTTTTGTTCAAATTTGACCCCTTTTTTTTTTTAGTTTGACCAAGTGGCTTATATCGTTGCGTTCGGCATGCTCTCGTGATGAACATACTGAATTTTCAGCCTCCTAACTTGAAGCTAAAATGGTTTAGAACCCAAAATGTGGTGCAGAATTCTGTTTGGGGCACAAAAATTCCGTTAGGGGTATAATTTTAAACAAGTGCTTTTTGGGCCTTATAGCTTGACCTTTGACCCCGGGGCTACCAAATTTAGTACAGAGAATGGTGTGAGGGTCCTCTACCATAATCCATTGTTGGATTTTAGCTGGGACCCCCAGGAGAGTTAATTGGCTGTCTGTAAATCAGCTTTTCAAATGGGGTCAGGGTCTAGTTCCTCATTACTTTGAAAATCGTGTTCAAAATTTTTCCACATGTTTTGGAAAGCTGTTTTTGTAGCATGTCGTTAAGGGTAATGAGACGAGTCCAATGAGATAGGTTCGTGCCTGGCGGGCGTATCGTTTTTGAAAGGCGGGACTTCAAAAATACATCGCTTTCACCCTTTGAATGTCTGTGAAATGGTGGATTTTGGTGGAAATGACACATTTCAAGAATCCATGTTTAAATAGATAAGGAATAGGATTCCAAAGTTTACAGTCCAACGGACGTAGGGGGCGCTATTTCAGTTTCTGGTGGTCAAAACGAAACTGGACAAAAACATCTGAATAGAGTAAAGGATAATGTGGAACATAGTGGAAAATTGTGTCAAAGTATGATTGTCTTCCATCTTTTGGAGCATAAACGGAAACAAACCTTTTTCCATTAGGGCCAATTTTCCACAGTGAAATTGGCACCCAAATAGAATTTAGGCCTCAAAAAGTGTTTTTTTTTCTTGACCTTTGATAGAAGCAAAGGTCACACAAACTTGTAGTTTTGGCCCTTGAATATACACCACTGTGACATGTACACACAGTATAATTAGCCCCATACCTAAGGTAATTTCTAATTGATGGGGAAAAAGCATTGAAAATAGAGGACTGACCCTCGTCTGACCCTGGTTTGACCCCATTGACCTTGGAGTTGCACGGTTCTACTCGGACCAGGCATCAACATACAACATTTTTGTAGCTTTAACCAAATTTAAACAATGGAGTTTAAAAGGTTTCCCGCCCTTTTTGGCTGGCAGTAAGTCCCTAAAGATGAGACTTCCATTAGGGGCACTCTAGAACAGAGATGAGGACTCGCGAGTCGGACTCGGACTCAAGTCCGACTTAAGTCGCTATTTTTAGAGACTTGCGACTCGACTCGGACTTGTCTCCTAAAGACTCGGGACTTGACTCGGACTCGTCCCCTGAAGACTCGAACTTGACTCGGACTGTTGTTTTCGGACTTGCGAGTCCTGACGCTCCAGATCCAACCATTTCACAGGCTGGTAAGGGAGCGCGCTCTTTGGCTGTGTTCGCTCTTTGGCTGTGCGCGCTGGCTGTGCGCGCTCTATGGCGGTGCGCTCTCTTTGGCAGTGCACGCTCCTCGGCTGTGCGCGCTTTTTGGCCGCGATCGCGGGTCTTGACTGTGCGGGAATGCACGCGTTGGCTGCATCACTTTGTGCATCAGTTGTGTATGAGCTGTGAGCTGCTGTCAACAGCAGCACGCAGACTGTGGTCATATTGTCCCCAGGACCATACACGCGCACATAGGACCATTCTCTGCTTGTTATGTGTGTGTCTTTATACACCTCTCCAATACACAGAGCTGGATGATAGAGCCTCCTGACGTTTCCATGTCTCCCCGTGTCTCCTCCTAAACTTGTAAAATTAAAGCTGGGGTACCTAAATTTTCCCTCGCATTAACAGCTCATGTTGGTTGTGCCAACAGTAAAATGCTGCAAACAAACAAACAGATTTAATGACAGCCATTGGCTGACATTATGTATTTCAGACTTTTTTTAAATGTCCCATTGTCATCCTGTAACAAACAATAGTTTTGGTCTGTGCCGTCACTGTAGTGACATGTTTGTAACTCTGTAACGTAGACTATTGCACTGTGTTTTAATTGTTGAAATTGCACACATCCTCTACAGTACATGCTTCTGCAAACCGAAAAAATAAACTTTTTTTGTAGCAGTGCAGTACAATGAATTCATATATTTTAGTCCATTTTAAATGGTATTGGCCATAATTTTAATGCGTAGGAAATGAGACTTGGACATGCGGGTCCAGGGACTTGGACTTGACTTGGACTCCAGGGCATGGACTTGGACTTGACTTGGACTTGACTTGGACATGGCAATGTTAAGGTACCCCTTATGGAATTTGAATCAAGATTTCCATTAAGTCCGATGGGGGTGCGCCCGGCGGGGCCGTTACGGACACTTTCCCGTGACGGAATTGTTCCCAAAAGGAAGACGCCATTTTGGCGCAAATTCCTTGGAGCGGGCGGCATTCTATGGCGGCGAGGGACCCACCCACCGAAGGGCGGGCTGATGGGGGTTTTTGACCCCTAACGGGAAAAAATTGAACCCGAAAGGAAGGGGCGTGGCCAGGGCGTGGAAATGCGTGGGGTCGAAACCTGAGGCTCAGCCAGGAGAAGGTCCCTGTCCTGTGGAAGACCTCCTGTGTGATCCCAGTTCCTAAAACAGCGCACGCCAAGGAACCGGCTCACTACAGACCAGTCGCACTGACCTCCCACCTGATGAAGACCAAGGAGCGGCTCATCCTCACCCATATCTGCTCCGTGGTCAGCTCCACCCTGGACCCGCTGCACTTCGCCTACATGCCCAACGTCGTAGTAGAGGAGGCCGTCATCTACTTGCTGCAGCGGACACACTCCCAATTGGGCCCACCGGGAGCGCTGCTCTCATCGTTTCTCTTAACCATCTACGCTTCAGACTTCACATATGACACACACAGCTGCCACCTGCCGAAGTTCTCCGATGACTCCGCCATTGTGGGGTGTGTGTCTGGGGGGAATCACAGACTTTGTTGACTGCTGTGAGCGCAACTACTTGTGCATGAACACCAGTAAGACCAAGGAGATGGTAATCAACTTCAGGAGAAAACCACTTTCCCATACTCTGCGTGACATCCAGGGGGAGGACATTGAGCTGGTGGACAGCTTCAAGTACCTGGGTGTTCACATAAACAATAAACTGGACTGGACGCCCTGTACAAGAAAGGCCAAAGTCGCCTCCACCTTCTGAGGGGGCTGCAGTCCTTCGGAGTGAGCAGGTCTCTGCTCAAGACTTTTTATGACTCTGTCATAGAGCACAGAGCGGGATAGGAGTAGACTGAACAAGCTGGTCAGAAGGGCCAGCTCCGCTCTGGGCTGCCCCATGGACTCTGTGGAGGAGGTGAGGGTAGTCAAAGTCACCTCCATCATGAACAACACCTTCCACCCATTGCACAGGACTGTAGAGGAGCTGAGGAGCTCCTTCAGTGGAAGATTGAGACACGCTCAGTGCAAGAAGAAGCGGTACCGCAGGGCCTTTATCCCCACCGCCGTCAACTGTACAATAAGTCACTTTGCACTAGGACTAAAAAACCTGCACTATTGACACTGTTTCTTTTATTGCCACTTTTTTTATTGTACATAATATATCCTGAACAGACTTTATTTTTTGCCTTTAACATGTAAATGTAAATTTCTCCTGTGTGAGATCAATAAAGTCTATCTTATCTTATCTTATGCAAAACACACAGAATACCCGCAAAACAATCGCCAGGATATCAAAAGTGTGAGTTTGAATGTTCTGTTTTCTTACAAAACAGCGCCTGGTGAAAGCTAATAATCTAAGCTTTTAGCCACAGTTCTGCCGCGGCTGTGTCCAAGGCAATGTCCTCCTGACTTCTCGGACCACCGTGTTTTTAAGCTCCCACAGATTTTCCATTCCTCCAGGCATCTTTTCTCTTCTCCCCGCGTTTGTAAAACTATATATATTATAATAGATCTATGGTAAAACACCTCTGTGCAGTGTGTGCCGCTTCACAAAGCTGACTTTGTTTACAAGTCCACCACATTAGTGGCACGGTGTATGGAGAGATCTGGTCATTTATTCAACTAAAGAAATCTTTCCTAAGTGCTCCGGGGAATAACCGTTGGGGACACGACTTATGCTCCTCAGAGACTTCCGTAGTGTTACGGGGGATTTAAACAGTAGGCGTAAACAGCGCGTACGCGTTTACTGCGCACTCTCTGCGCGTAACATTTTTTTGGAGTATCTACACTGACCGTGCGCGCAGGTCCGCGGCTTCTGATGCGCTCCCTGTGTAGTCTATGGAGCAGTGTAGAGGACAGTACGAGCCAGAGGACTGATGTAGAGCAACACAAATCACATGCATGTGTTTGTCTTCATGGTCTCTGTGCGCTGGTTTGGCCAGACGCGAGACTTTATGAAAGAAAAAAAACGATGTCCAGAATCACTGTAAAACCTGCTGCTCCTCCTGCTGATGTTTAGACACAAGTGCAGTGTGCGTGCAGCTGTGATCTAAAGCCAAGGACCGCTAGAAAAATAAAGTTTTACATGAGATTTCAATGGGAGACGCGTTGGTGCGCGCACAAAATTAGAAATCCATCCTAAATTAGAGCGCAGCTTCGCGTCACATGTCCGTCATACGTGCGTATAACGCTAGAAGTGTAAATATCATCATAGGTTAACATGGAAAAAAGTTACGCGCGTCTGCTGCACGTATAACGCGTACGTGCTGTAACGCGTGATGTGTAAATTAGCAGTTAGTGGTAGAAATAGACTTGCATTATATGATCTCAACGCTAGACGGGAGTGAAAAATACACAGTGTGCCTAAGATCCTTAAGATCTATAATGACGGGTTTGTGAATCTAATCACTATCAAATAATGTTCTGGAAACACACATTTTACCCTTCAATACAAATAAACGGTTACTTTGAACGTGGCTCCCTGGACTAATGAATTGTTGTTCAGCATGTATAAAAGTGTGTATCTGTGGGTGCGTGTGTGTGCGTGTGTGTGCGTGTGTGTGTGTGTGTGCAGAGCCGCTCAGGACAGGAGAGGACACTACTGGAGATCCACGCTCCTCACTCTAACTCTTTGCCCATCGTGGATGTGGCTGTCTCCGACTTCGGAAACACAAATCAGAAGTTTGGATTCCAGGTGGGTCCAGTCTGCTTCAATGGTTAACTGAACCTGAACACATGGATTTATGAACACAGAGCCATGGACACTTTGTACCAGCAGGGAATGAACTCACACCTATATTTATAACAGATTTACCGTCAGCAGTGTTGTCTTGTCTTATTAATAATATGAAAGTGGTGTTGTATATATGAGATGTGCTGTTTTTAAAGTGTGTACAGCTTTGCTTCCACCCAGCCGCCTGGTACAAGTGAGTTGAGTGCAGTGTCCTACATCCTCCTCCAGTGGGACTATAGAGCCATGGGCGATGTGTATGCCAAATAGAATGGTGCTAAATACAATACTCCTCTACAGAAAGACAGATAAAGTGTCTTTTGCCCAGAAGAACATGAAAGGCAGCACAAACTCTCCAAACTGGGATGTCTGACAGTGGCCCTCAGCCTCTGATCTCAGCTATAGTGGGCCTTAGCCTCTGACCTCAGCTCCACAAACCGTTCAGTTAACCATAGTCTCTACATGTGTTGAAAGGCTCACGTCACAAATCAACCCTATACTAATAAAATTCCTCTGTTTTCACTGTTTTCACTTTGTCTAAATGTAATTTATCACAAAGAAATATATCCACTGATTGCTAACTTCATGTGTGGTCTGAACATGGCCACGTTTACAGTGACTGTGGCATTGAACCTCACTGCAAAAATGAAATTATTGTTTATAAAGTGTAATTACTGGAATATTTTTTCCTTGTTGAATTATGTTGTTATATATTTTGCATTTTTGTTTGTGGTTTCAATTCATGTGTATAATAATTATACACCGTCTTTCAGCATACATACAAAACATATTTAAATGAATGACAGTCTCTAAATGCATTTCAGGTTTCAAGTTCCCTTTTGCATTGTTCCTGTACCAATCCGCTTGGTGCAAACAAAGCCTAAGGGGTTTCATGCAATAATTATTTCTCAACATTGAATATTCATTGTGTCTCCAGTCAAACCTCATGTTGTGGATTGTTCTCGTGTTGAGTCTGTTGTTGGCGGTGCTATGAGAGCCTCCCATGGGAATCCGGGACAAATTTCTATTGTGAACCTTTTTTTATTTTTAACTTGACAGACTGTAATGTTCAAGATTCCTTTGCGTTCATATTATGTATTGAAGTGAATGTTATTTTAATAAAAGTACTATATTTACATTTAGTTTGAAGATGTTTCTTTATGTGAAGTTTAGTTTTGGGCCAAAATAGATTTTCTCACATGCAATTCCTGCTGTGATTTCCCAAAATGTTTTATAGACATGAAAGCACTGTTAGGGCTCCTCAGATTTCAACACTGATAAAACAAAGTGGGTGAATTTACACGATTTTGTAGGAGTGTGTTTTGAAGCTGCTTCCTTATCCGGTGAGTGTATTTTGACCAAGCCCCGGCGATCCAAGATGGTGTCCTATTCAAATCAATGTCTTGTGCTCAGTGGCGCATGTGCCACCATGGCGACCGAAAGATTAGCGGAACTCGACCATATTTGGGCATCATCTGGTCCTCCCAGTTCTGCCCAGTGTATGAGTTCCCATGACGGCTGGCGTCAGCTGTTGAAAATCATAACAAACAACACGTTGCCTCGACCCATAAAGAAGTCCGAACGGAACACAATTCCTTGGTCGCTGGATGTGGTCAACACTTTCCTCAGTTCGAGGGGAGGACACCAGCGTGAGCTCAATAGTGCCACCAGAAACCGCAAGGTGTTTGTGGGGGTAGCGCTAACAACGGAGCAGAATGGGTACCCACAGACATAACAGTGCAGAGAAAAGTTAAGAAGCTTAAAAGTGACTACTGTGAAATGAAAGGTCACAACAGCAGAAGTTGAGGCAGAACCGAAAAGTCTGGAGGTGGTTTGACCAAATGGATATATTTATGGACATTGGCTAACACCGGCCAACACGCTAACACCAACAGCTACACCGGGAGAGAAGCCTAACAGATTTTGAGTTTGAGAGAAATGGTGAGTGTCTGTATTCAATCAAATGCATAAGTATCTGGTCTTATACTGAACGTGTGTCTGTGGTTCTAAAGTCTAAAAGAGCTAAAGTGGTGTTGATGTGTCATATCTATATCTTTTACTGAACGTAGTTAGAGAGTGAATCATGGATTAATGGTTCAATAAAGACAGTGGTTGTGATATATGCTGAATACTGGGTTGAAAACCAAAAAAACAACTTAGTTCTTCACTAAAAAAGTACCAAGTTGCGGCCTGCAAATCGGGGTGAGTTGAGTTGAGCCATTTAGTACTGTAGGAGTCCATTTCTGTCATAATCATGTTGGTGTGTGACATTTACAATAAATCTGGCTGAGCAGAGGTGTGTGTTTGTCTTTGTGAGTATAGGATGGTGTGCGTGCGTGCCTGACTGTGTGTGAGAGGGATGGGGTGTTTGTGTGAGTAAGGTAGGGTGTGTGTAAGGGGTGGGGTGATATGTGTGCCCATTTGTATGATGTGGCTCTTTTCAGTAACACAGTTCAAAAATTGGCTCTTCGTCTCTGACTAGTTGTCCACCCCATGTGTAAGCACTTTGAATTGGCTGTATTGTGGGTGAGGTTTGGGTGTCGTTTTTTTTTGTCTGTCCCGGAGTCCGCTTGTACGGGAACCGGTCCGGGTGAACCGCTTCATCTGAACTAATACTACAATATTTGAATCACCTCCGTAACACTAGTTTCAACATTTGTTGCAAACTCAAACCTTAGTCAGTTCTCACTTAAACATACATGGTGGATTAAACACTATCTCCATGGCTGCTTCTGTCTCTCCTTCGGTCCTCTACTGCTCGAGCTGCCATATGGCAAGCCTGAACCCTGGATCCTTCTCCGATGGGTAGTGATAGCTAGAGATAGATAAAGACCTTATGCAGGGTTTGATTGATTTAGAAATACAGTTTTAATACCATTTAATATTAGAGGAGAACTACTAAAGGTTTCAAAATCAGTTGATGATTGTGTAGAACTCTAATGCGTTCCCCATAATATCAATCTGGGACTTCTGCAGGAGAATCCTTTCGGGGAAAGGAGGGAGGAGGACTAGGGTTTCCCTAGTTCTCCTCCAAGGTTTCTCACTTTTTCCCACTGGGTTTTTTAAGAGTTTTTCCTTGTCGATGCAGGAGGGTCTTGTTGGACAGTTAGTGTCCAACAGAAAGGATTGGTGATGATCAGGACACTTTAGCATTCTACAACATGTATGGACATTTTCTTCTGTGTGTGCTTTATATTCTTCATGTGTTTTAACTGTTGATTCTCTGACCTGTGTTGGTGATTTCAATGGTTTTGTTAAGTCCTCTGAGATGACTTCTGTTGTGACCTAGGGCTATACAAGAATAAATTGTATTGTAATTGTGTATAAGCAGCAGAATACTTCAAGCTGATTGGGCGAAGTGACGCTGTGTGCCCGCCTACCAAGGTTGCCGTCCAGAAATGCACAAAGCGCCTCTCGCTGTTCATCTTTCAAAAAAGAAATTGGAGATTCTGCTAAAACTGACTTGATACGCGTCCGTCCTCCTGCGTAACCATGTTTGTTTTGCTTCGGCCCGGCACTTCTTGCTTTCGTCAAACCCGGATAACCCGCCCTAAACCCCCAGACTGGCGTGTGATTGGCTTGAACACCTAGATGTTTTACTTGAAAAGGGTTGGCGGGAGCGGGACAAGATGTATTCGCGAGTGTTTGTGAACTCACAAATACCGCGAGAATCCAGCTTGCAGGCAAGGTTAATAGCAAAGCCCTTAGAGACGAAAAAAAATGCACAGCCTCTTCTCCCTTGGTGACGTCAGAGCGGGTACGTTTCAACCGGCTGTAAGTTGTTTGCAATTTGGTATTTAGTCTTTTTTCACGGATATTCAAGATGACAAGGTGGTGTATACAGCGAATATAATACTACTAGTTTATGTCTCTTCATTGGCACTGAGATAGCCTGGCCATAGCCATCCGTACACTCCGCTCAATCATCATTTCACTGCATGTAGCGTCTGGGTCTGGTCCCTGTGTTAGCGAATACAATCGGTCGTATTTCAACCGGCTACTCAGAGAGCGCGTTGTAGGTCGGTGCCGGTGACGTCAAGAGTTTGCGCCGAACGGGCAGGTTGTAGTTTGGCAGTGGTGAAGATTGCGATAGTAAAGTATTCCGGTCTGGTTCTATCAAGAAATTGTAGCAGGAGCAAGAGGAATGTTTAGCAAATGTAATCCCTGGTCAAGATCGTGGCGCTACTCCCCACGGGCTCCGTTAGCAGCAAAGGAGATGGATAGGCTAAATGCTAAATGCTAACAACTCACTCGGGTGCATTACATACGTCACGGTAAACTCAGATCCAATCGTTTCAATCTACAAAAGGAGTTAACCCCTCCCACCTGTTCACGGAGCTCAATGGAGCAAATCCAGACCTTTCAGAAATGAAATTTGTACTAAGGTGTGGTGCGACCAGGCTAGCGCTGAAATAGTCTAGTGGTTGTGTCTAAGCACAAATAATCCAGCAACTGGGGTTCAAGTTGCACCTGAGACACATTTTCACTCTCAAAACGGCAATATATGTGTAATGAGCAATTGCCACCTGTAGAGTGCAGTATTGTGTCGGACATCAGTGAAGTGAAGAGAGGATAGGCATAGATCCATGGCTTTCAATGCATGGGCGTTACCCGATATGACGTCACACAGGTTAGAGCATAGACAATTTAAATTCATTAAAAACATATTCTTTTTATAAAATATAGGATTTTTTGCCGTAATCTATTTCAGATCGACATTAATTGATTAACTGTCATGCAATTTTGATGCATAAGGTCTTTAAGTGTAGCATAGTTGTAGCGTTGGAACCCAGGCTCAGTGAGTCAAAAACTTGGATGACTCTTAACTATCTACTTATTAACCCGGAGAGGACAGAAGTGATCCTACTCGGTCCTAAGCATCTGGGCGACTCCCTCGTCGATCAGAATAATCACACTCGATAGTGTTAGCGTTGCACCTAGCAACACTGTGAGGAATCTTGAAGTCGTATTCGACGAAGAACTCTCCTTAAGGCATACTGTATGTAAACCAAGCAACAAAAACGACGCACTTCCACTTGCAACATCGCTAAAATCAGGAATATCCTTCCTAAAAGTGACGCGGAAAAAACGAATCCAAGCTTTTGTCACCTCAAGGCTTGACTGCTGTAACGCTTTTCTGGCAGCGTGCCCTAAAAAAGACTTTTCAGCTCGTCCAAAATACGGAGGCAAAGATCTTAACAGGTACCAAAAGGAGGGAGCTCATAACTCCGGTTAGGCTTCCTGTGGAGTACAGAATAGCATTTAAAATCCTTCTTTGGTAACACACAAAGCCATAAATTGCATGGCTCGTTCTTACCTCGCAGACACATTAGTGTCATACCAACCAAACGCAGCACTGTGCTCGTAAAACGCCAGATGTGTGGTGGTTCCTAGGGTGTCTTAGCTACCAAGCTCTTTTACTGTGGAATCAGCTTCCCATCCACGTTAATGAAGCAGATACGGTATCTACATTCAAGGCTAAGCTTGAAACAGTCCTCTTCAATTTAGCATATGGTTACGTAGGTAAGACTAAACATCTTAGACAGTCAGGCTGCATAGGGAGTCACATTGCTCAGAGAAGTATGGTAACTTGTACTATTCTGCAATCCTCTCCTCCTTCCTACTTTATCTGTCTGCATATTAGGATTTTGACTGTAGGCTGTTCATTGTTATTCACCCGTTGTCCTGTAGTCTGTTTCATGGCGCGACAACGGGACCTCTGAACCCTCCATCTACACCTGTGGACTGCCCTGCCCTTTTGGGCTGCACCCCATCCCCGCCTGGGAGTTGCTTCAGTCCTGCGCCGCGCCTGTCCTCGTTCCACAACCGCTGCGTGGCCTTAGTCCTCTATCCGTAGCTTATAGATCTATAGCCCGTCCATCCTTGTGGAGCGGATCCCTCTCTCAATGTGGTTCCCCCCAAGGTTTCTCACTTTTCTCCCTCTAGGTTTTAGGGTTTTTCCTTGCCAATGCAGGAGGGTCTGATAGACTGTAAGTGGTCGAACAAGAAGGACTGTGGTGATGATCAAGGACACTCTATTATATTCTACAGCATTTATGGACATTTATCATCATTCATGGACATTGGTCAAACTCCCCCTATGGAGCAATACCTATGTGTTCTATATTTTTTGTGTTTGAAATGTTTGGTTCTTTGATCTGTGTTGGCGATTTCAACAGTTTTGTTAAGTCCTCTGAGAGGACTACTGTTGCGATTTAGGGCTATAGAAGAATAAATTGAATTAAAGCCGCAAGCAGCGTCGAACGGCCCTCGCCGCACCGCGCAAAGGAGGTGGCGCCATTGTGTGTGTCTATTGAAAAGGTAAACTTAATTCTCCCCATGTAACACTTGTTTCAGTCTGTAGGGGGCGCTATTGCTGCTATTTAATGATTCACACTTTCAGTTTATCCAAACTGGAAAGTTAAACAGTGAATTCAAATTTCGTGAAAATCGGACGTTGTATGTGCAAACACAAGGCATTTATGTTGTACAATAGCGTCCCCTACAAATTCAAATGTTTAGTCTTATCAGAATCAGAATCAGAATCATTTTTATTGCCACGTAAGTAACAGGAGGTCACAGACTTGGAAATTGCTTTGGCTCAGTGCAACAGTCTGAAAGAGATAATAAAAATAAGAATAAAAAACACTTCTAAAGAATAAATTTAAATTTAAAATAGAGTTACAGTTATTATTTACAATATACAAGTGCACATGGTGCACACAATGTAAGGTGACAGCAGTACAGTGAAGTAAAGTGACGTATGATGGGCAGTAAAGTGACTTTATAAAGGGCAGTAAAGTGACTTTATAAAGGGCAGTAAAGTGACTTTATAAAGGGCGGGGGGACAGGTTAAGAAGTGTTCAAGAGTCCAACAGCAGAGGGGAAGAAACTGTTCTTGTGGCGGGAGGTTCTAGTCCTGATGGACCGCAGCCTCCTGCCTGAGGGTAGTGGTTGGAATAGTCCATATGCAGGGTGAGAGGGGTCGGCTGTGATACGACCAGCCCGGCCTCGAGCTCGGGCGACGTATAGGTCCTGCAGCGATGGAAGGCTGCGGCCGATCACTTCCTCTGGAGAGCGCACAATGCGCTGTAGTCTCTGTTTGTCCCTGACTGTGGCTCCAGCGAACCACACGGTGATGGAGGAGGTGAGGATGGACTCGATGATGGCCGTATAGAACTGCACCAACATCTGTGCAGGCAGCTTGGCTTTCCTGAGTCTTATGCCAAAGAACTCCAAAATAATACATGCCTGAAAAAAACTTGTGGCAAAGTTTGGTGAGTTTTTGTGTTTGTTAAGTGGGTCAAACATGAGATCAAACAACAGAAAACCTATATACCTTTATCCCCATGTAAACCTTTACTCAGTATGTAGGGGGCGCTAATGGGCCAATGTCATTGTTCACACTGTCATGTGACCTAGGCCCAGGAGTTGAACAAGTGCATATCAGAGTTTGTAAATGTGCTCCTGTTTGCACATACAATCTGTGAGTGTGTCCATACTGTCTCCATTGGATAACATGGGAACTTCACACCTCTCTATGAAAATAACCACACTTTGGGAGTCTGTCACGCGCAGACCGTTTGACTAATTCAAATTCTATATTCAACTATTGATGGTCCATGTGTTGAGACCATGTGGAGCGATTTTCAGACAAATTAGTGAAAAGGCCGCGGCTGGTTTGATGTTTGAGCGAGGTGTACTTTTCAGAGATATAACGATTTTCCCATAGACACAGACAGGGGAGTGTTGGTCGTCGCCACGGCAACAGGGTAAAAAATAATCATATGTTGTCATTGACTTTTTGAATCCAGATGACAAAACAGAATTATGTAAAAAATGTCAAACATTTTGAAAAAACTAAATTTTATTAGGCCCATTTAAAACTTTGACATGGTCTGTAGGGGGTGCTAACGAGCCAATTTCAATATTTCCACTTTCACATGACCTAGACCCTGGAGCTGAACAATGGATTACAATGTAAATCAGAAGTCTGCAAATCAGACTTTGTTTGTGCAAACGGGAGCAAATTTACTTTTGATACAAATCGATGAAAGGGCCAAGGAGGAGATGATTTCCAACCGACATGTGTGAAAAAGATCCATTTTCATTTTTCCATTTCCCATTGAAATTAATGAGCTCCCTGTTTGTCAGGGGGCGGGGTCATAATAACTTTTTTTTCATGTCTTGACTTGAGGAACATGTGTAACGAATTTCGTGGCTCTACGACAAACTTGACCTCCGACCCCCTCCCACATGCGCAATGTAAACTGACTTTTGTAGGGAGCGCTGTTCTGAGCTACTGCTACTGAGTCAGTAGGGTCAGTAGCTCAGTTGGTAGAGCATTGGCCTTTGAGCCTGAAGGTCGTGGGTTCAAGCCCACCGTAAGACCTACTTCACGACTCCCACTGATGACTGCTGTCGTTGTGTCCTTGGGCAAGACACTTAACCCCACTTTGCCTGAAGCCCCCACTGAAAGATCTCAGCTCCTGTGGACTCACTACCTGCAGGAGGATCAGTGAGGGGCTGGTGCTCTGTGGACTGGGTGGCATCTCTGGCCACCCCCCTGACCCAGAAATGGATTAAGGGGAAGAAAATGGATGGATGGATGGACGCTGTTCTGGCATTTTTTTAGTCCCATAAAAATAAACACCAAAAAAATAATTTTCCCTGGTTCTGAATTTTGGGCAAAATTTCAAAATTTTTCATCAATGTTCAGGGGGTCAAATTAAGGTTCAAAGCGCAGAAGAAAAAAGAAATAAACCAAGGAATTATTTTTTTTAAGTGTTTTTAAATCGTTTTAAAGCGAACGACCAGACGAACGCAACTATTGGGTTCTCAGTGATTGACGACCCTAACCATCATGAGGTCACCCACCCCCTCCATAGGACCCCATTCATTTCACTGTGTACTACAGCAGGAGCAAAGCCATTCCATGCCTCCGGCACGGATTTATCAGTGTCTGGGCACGTACCGTCGCGTGCAGGTCACAATCTTGTGACTTATGACAGTTACGAGTAATTCACTTACTCGTAACTCACTTCCGTCAATAGAAGCAGCGTGAGCGGGAGAGAAGTCTTTAGGAATTATTGCACGGACGTAGTGCTCCTCGTATTATTACGCCTCACAATATAGTACCCCTTTTTATCCGCTGAGAAAATCGACATGTTTCATTTCTGTGTTACTATACTTTGTAGTGTAACACGTCACGTAACTGTATTTAAATAGGGAAAACGTGGAAGAGTTTGGTAGCTTCTAACGGGAGCTGATTTGGAACTATACAGTATGTGGAAGAGGCTGCATTTGTGCTCCGTTTGCATGACAGAGCGCACAAAGACCAGACAGGTACATATCAACTAGTCTAAGGTAAGGTAAGAACATATGTCATTATGTAAAAACGGTGGCCTATTCCTTTAATAAACTCCAACACGAGCCGCTCAAATGTCTTCATAAGAACAGACGTGAGGGCCACAGTACGATGGTCATTAAGGCATGTTACAGGAGTTTTCTTAGGAACTGGGATAATGGTCAATTCTTTAAAGCTGTTTGGCACGGTACAGTTCCTAAGCAACAGGTTAAAAATGTCTGTTAAAACAGGGGCAAGTTGCTCGGAGCACAATTTCAGGACACGAGGAGGGATGCCGTCCGGGCCTGGGGCTTTCCGGACTGTGGTCCTGGACAAGACACGCCTGACTTCCTCCTGAGTCAAGGTGAAGACACCTTGATTGAGAAAATCAGGAAATACAGTAGGACAGGCATCAGCATATTCAAAGCGACAGTAGAACGTGTTCAGCTCGTTAGGCAGAGCTTGGCCAACAGATCCAATTTTCCCAGCACTAGGTTTCCAGGATGTGATGGCTTTTATACCGTTCCACAAGCGTTAAGGGTCATCTTCCTCAAAATAACCCTCTAACCTATTCCCGTAACTGTGCTCTGCAGATTTAATAGAACGTTTCAACGAGTAACAGGATAGCTTATAAGCAACTGTATCATTAGATTGAGGGTGCTTTCACACCTGTTGGTCCAGTAAAGTGGTTCGCTTGGTCCCTAAAGTTGTTACAATGTTGCAGTTCTCAACTAGTTCGGTTCTCATTCACACCAGTGTTTTTGCAATTGAACCAACCAGTGTGGATGTTTGTGAACAGCGCCAGCCATGTGGTGGCGCTGTTCAGAAAATACTGTGTATTGGATGACGTAGGTGAAAGCTGATTGGCGCAGGATGTGAAGAGGGAAAAATCCCGGAAGAAAACAAACCGGTCAAATTCTCCACTATGAACCGTGCTACTCTGCTCGCGTTTGTGACTGTTTTTTATCATCCTTTCATGGTCCAGCAAGCACAAATACTGCAGTTGTTCCAACATGTATCGAGGATACAGCGCGAGAACACTTTGCGGCTGTTTTTGGAGCGGAGAAGACGTGTTGCAAAACACTATCTCCGAAAAAGAACCAAACTGCAAAACTTGAACCAACTTCTTTTTCGGAGGCATTTTCGGAATTCTCTCCGGTAAGATTATCTTCCTATCATCATGTAGGATTAAGGGAACTGTTGGTCTATTTACGCAAAACGAAGGTGAAGGGAAATTGACGGGGATAAACAGAGAATCATCAGTTATTTACTATTGATTATTGTTGCAATACCGAATATTGACTATTTTATTATATTAAAAAACAAAATGCTGTCACTGTACCCCCATACTCTAGTGTCACTAAACCATTACGATACCAACATGTACATGCTATGAGTAGAAAAATAATGTTGTGTATGCTTTCATAGGAGTGTGTGGACCCACAAAAGACCTGGCGACTGGTGGCAGTTTGTGACTCACAGCTGGACAGATGTTGAGTGGAGTGCAAACTTCAGAATGGGAAGAACCACTTTCAACACACTATGCAATCTGCTTCATGATGACAACAGATCTCCAAGTTTTAACATCTGTATTTAATTATCTTTACAATCAGATACAGAAATTCCAACAAAGAGGGCTCCTAAAACTATGCATGTCCCTGGCTCGCCCTCGGCTCATTCTCCTGTGTCCTCTCAAGCCAGAGCATTATCAGTCCATGTTCAGGAAGCAGGGGGCGTGTCGTATCAGGCAGGACTTGGGTCCGGCCTCTTCCATCATGTCCCCTCTGTCTGCCGTACCTTAAACAGAATCATTCACACACACTACCACTCCCCAAATTTATTACTTCTTTGAGATAAGGCAGAAGGCTCTCTGGGTCCCCCTCCTTCAGGATTAGCAGAATCCCCCCCCAGATTACCTATCATTAACTCACCCATGCACTTTGGACTAACAAAGGAACATGGGGAAACCAGGTCTTTTTGCTTTAGGAAAAGAGCAGTTCAAATCAGGGTCAGCCAATATTCACATCTGCATAGTTAAAATATACAACAGTTTCCCTCTTTTGACCTGATTAAAAAATTAGGTCACAATCCACATCGTCGTTTATCATCAATACTTGTGCTTAGTTCCGGCTTGATATCTGTGAAGAGTTAATACAGAAAGAATACAACACACAACCACATTCGAAACATTCCTTCACAAAACTCTTTGATGACCACCGCTGTGTCATTCTGATTCTTCATCATTAATCAAATTGGTATTATCGTTACAGGAGCTAATCTATTTTAGCAGGTTTCTCTGGGGTCAGTCCCTATACAACGGTATTTTGATTCTCTAATCTGTTGCTGACAAATCGACAGCTCTTAAAATTCTCAAAAATACCTAAATATCTACTTTTGTGCTATATTCAAATTAACCAAAATGCTTTTAAATGTTTTTGAATCTCTGTTGGTTCTAATCTATCTCATTAATCTAAGCTACATTAATCTAGGCTACACTCATGAACATTATCTACTTTTGAAGTAACTACTTTTGGACATAATATGAAGGAAATGGTCTTTTTACCGTTTGATATTGGCCCTGTCTAAAAATAATCTCTATTTTTGAAAGCATCTATCTATTTTACACTCTATTGTGACTCCAAATCTTGGTTGTAGTTTGAGCCAAAGCATATTCCCAATTTTTGAGTTCTGATTGTAACAATTGCATTGGCAATAGACGATTTTTCATTGGCTGGTTCTTGTTCTGCAAATCACTATTTTATGTATTGTATTTCAGACAATTCCAAAAACAACACAGTCGTTCTCCAATATTAAAAACATGAATCTATTCAATTTGCCTGAAAGGGAGCGGGAGGAAGAGAACTATTTTAAAACCGTTCTCTACGATTATATGGCTATGAAATTAATTATTTAATAAACAAAAGCACATTCATGGCTTCTGTCCGCTGCTTATAACTGTTTAAAGAGTTGTCCCAAACTTAATATGTGTAAATACATCAGCTGTTTGTAATAAACAATAACATTTAACCTGTTCTCCAATGGAGCAGCTCAGAGGCTGCATCAAGAGCAATGTTATATTTGAGCTATTTTTAGATTTAAAATTGTGTTAAAGCCTGTCGTTCTATGTCTGCATTTTAATACTACTCTCTATAAACACCTCTGCACCAGTTCCTACAGATGTGGAAAACAGAAACATCTAAAATCTGACTCCATTTGATTCCTTTTTACTTTAGTTATTAGAACAATTTGACCTTATTGATACTTATTTCCACAATAGAACTATTTTGATTATTCACTAGTCTAACTATTATTACTATTGTTTATTCTGACACTTCAACCTATAGCTCCTCGAATCCAATGACATTATAGCTCCAGACTATTTCATTCTATTCTATTATTATCTTATTATTATATGATCTATTATCTTAAAGAGTAGATCCGTTTGATGTTATAAGCGCTATTATTTCTCCTTTTGAATTTGCACAACACTAAATTTAGAATGACCCCCTATACTCCGAAAATTACTTAATAATTTTCCCATTTTGCTTTTTTAGGCTGCCCTTTCTATTATTTATTTGTTCTTGTAAATATATGTTTTACACTTCTTTCTAATGATTTAGAAGGTTAAGGACCATGACCACCTATGACAATACAATACTCCCCTCTGTTGGTCGTGGTCCAAAGTATAAAACATGCATCTGTATGTGTGTGTAGATTACTGCGGGCGGCACGGTGGCTGAGTGGATAGCACTCTCGCCTCTCAGCAAGAAGGTCCTGGGTTCGAATCCCAGTCGGACCAGGGCCTTTCTGAGTGGAGTTTGCATGTTCTCCCCGTGTCTGCGTAGGTTTCCTCCGGGTACTCCGGTTTCCCCTACCACTAAAGATATGTCCAATTCTATAGTTCTAGCATGTGCCTCCTGTACTGGCGACCCCGCTCCCATCTCTGTGTGGAGTGAGAGACAAATGCCCAAAAATTAACAATTGTAAACCGCTTTGAGACTCAAATCTGCAGTGAAAAGGCGGTATATAAATAAAGATTACTACTACTACTACTGTTCCAATCCTGTTGCTCCTCCCGGATCGTCCTCAATTCATATTGTGGGCTTTGGTGCCAAAGTAGAGGCTCATTTCCTTAATTCATACTACTGTCATCCCTGAAGCAGGTGCAGTTTATCTTTCATCTGAAAAACAAACATTAGAACACAAGAAACACCCACTTTCCTCTCTTCGCATGGTGCGGCCTGTCAATCAATCCAATTGGGCAAAACATAACTGCATTGACAGACGGTGTGTGGCATCAGGGCAGAGGCTGTAGCCAAATACAGACTTAACAATATGTATGTTTCTAATTTTATACTCCCCTAAATGTGAATTACAAACCAAAGTTGTCCTCCGCCCAATGACCGCTCACTGCGGTTGGACCGAATCACTGTCAGGACAAACAGCAGAGGGGGGGACTCCCAATACCTTCAGCAAGGTATTCATCTCAGAGTACTTTCCGCAGAGTACTTTTCTCAGAGTACTCATCCCAGAGTACTCATCCCAGAGTACTCTCACTTTTACACCTGTTCAATAAAGCTTGTCATCTTTGAATCTCTAGTACTTACACCGTATGCTGTTGACAAAAAATAATTATTCCATGATCACATTAAAACATTACAGAAAACTTTTGTTATTCCATGATTCCGTTCAGCACTCCTCGTTCACTCCCCAACACACTCACAACACACTCACAACACCCCACGTTAGTATTGGTCCAGTTTGTTAAGGTCAACGTAGTGTATTGGACATGACGCACAAACATATAACATACACAAACATATAACATACACAAACATATAACATACACAAACATATAGACAACACAAGAGGCCTGTAATTTTAACTTTGTTATATTTTTCCATGTCCAATTACAATTGTCTCATGAGCTATTTTATAGTTGCAACTTTCAGAGCCTGCAGAACATGCAAAGCTTTGAGAGATTTTTCCTAAAAGGATCCATTTCAAACTTTAGTGTTTAAACCACGTGGTCTTTACTCGGGCTTGTCACAAACTGTGTCCCCTATATTTTTAATGAGCTCTTGTTACTAAAAAAAAAACTCATGCACGTGCAATAAATGTTTTTCCCTTTTTTTTTTTTAAAGCCAGTTCGGATTCCTTAAAAATGTAAATTAGTTTCAAACTTTAATACTTCACCTTTGTTTCACGTTCATGTGGAGAAAAGACCATTGTTTTATGTGTGTGTGTACTTGCGCCAATCATGTCTCAGATAAACTGCCAACAGTTATATCAAAGACATAATTGTCCTAATTGTTTCTAATTTAGCTATTTGGAAGAGAAACATGTCATAAAAGATTTCAAAAAATGTCCCTACATCTTTGTTTTCAACCAATGAACAGTGTTGCGTCTATGTGTTATCAGAAATGATCCAATATCACCTTTAGCCAAAATTCAGAAATGCTTTAAATCATTTTTCAAACTTTAATTGTCTGAACAAACCATTTTGTACTAAATGCAGCGTCCATTAAAAGCTGCAGTTCTCTTTCTAGCACCAGTTTCATCTGTGCATGTGATTGTTCTTAAATGAGAAACGAGCCACGGTTCAGAGGTTGAAAACACTGCTTTAAATATCCGTATTACCAAGATCATGCAGTCAAAATCAATAATTCTAAACTTCTCCGCGTCTATAACTTTAAATAATACTAGTTTCAATAATAGAGCTCCTCTACTTAAATATACTGCTGTTCTAATCTCCTTGTGTCTCATGCTAAAGCAAGAGTCTAATTAATTTTAACGATTGTCCTGTATTCTTTCATGCAGCTAAATGTGGTGTTATGAACGAATGACCTAAATGTGTAAATATGACTAATATGTCTCTGTGCGTTTGTTGCCTGTCTGTATATTTACCTTCTGTGTGTCTCATTTAGCCCGGCCACGTCTCAAATGTCCGTTAATGTCTTTCTTTTACTCATGGCGTCTTTCAATGTCTTTTGTCTCATAGTGTCCAATGTCTTTGTCTCCATGTCTTTTTTCTTCTTCTTCCAACAATCACTTTCTTTCTTCTTCCGATAACTCTTTCTCACAATGTCTTTCTTCTTCTTTCAACAATCACTTTCTTTCTTCTTCCGATAACTCTTTCTCACAATGTCTTTCTTCTTCTTTCAACAATCACTTTCTTTCTTCTTCCGATAACTTTTCCTCATAATGTCTTTCTTCTTCTTTCATATCTGACGCACCCAAATGTGTCGTGTCCTTCTTCTTCTTGTTTGGTTTTCCGGCGGTTGGCGGCCTATTCTTCGCATTACCGCCACCTTCTGTTTCGTGGATGGGACAACACTCAGTTTGTGAAAAAGTCCTGCGGTCTTTTCTTTGCCTCCTCACAGGCAGGAGGAGTCTTCTTCGAGAGTTCCTGTTAGCTGCTGCAGCCGATGCTGCCCCCTGCGACCCGCAGGGAGAGGGGGAGACGCTGATGATGATGATGATGATGCTCGGTTGTGGTTTGTGGCAGGGACGATTTTTGGCCAAATGAAACAGACAGAAGTTTTCTCGGAAAAAACAGACAAACAAGAAACACAAACAAGTGTGTTAATTACCATACCAAACCAATGATTAATTACACATTCAAAATAAACCTATGAAATAATTACTATTAACATTTTAAACATTAAATTCTGAAAACCAAATCTGCATTCAACTACTATCCTAAGCCCTATTTTTCCAAAAGTATAATGCTCTCTAAGATCATTCTAACTTTTATATCACCAAAATGTAGGGAAAAAAAAACTTGTCTAGACGCCTTGGAGATAAAAAATAAAATAATGCCTCTTTATAATCTAACTCAAAGTTCTGTGATCCTATGACTCCATGTCAGTAACATTATCGTGTGTATAAATGTAATTTTCTACAAAAAATTCTTTCTTCACGAGAGAGAGAGAGAGAGAGAGAGGGGAGAGAGAGAGGACAGAACGAGGGAGGGGAGGGGCCTCCCGAACAAAGGAAGCATGGAGTCAAATACTTTCCTCGTTTTTCTCGTGACAAGGTTCTAAATCAGTGGTAAAAGTTTTTCTCACGTCAAACGACACTTTACATTTTATCCTTAAATACGTCAGTAATGGAAAACATTACTATTTGCTTACATGAGTAATAGTCCCAGCAGAAT
Organism: Knipowitschia caucasica; assembly: GCA_964034765.1. Taxonomy (NCBI): domain Eukaryota; kingdom Metazoa; phylum Chordata; class Actinopteri; order Gobiiformes; family Gobiidae; genus Knipowitschia; species Knipowitschia caucasica. The sequence goes on along the minus strand of OZ035825.1, from coordinate 11,655,500 downwards.
CTCTTTTTTTTTTTTGATTCTCTGTGACTATTAAACATTACATCAGAATAAGAGAAAAACTTCCATAACTGATCATTTCTTCACATGAAACTCGTATACTACAGCCAAGAGGCTCTCTTTTTCCTCATTAATCAGATCATTATTATCAGAATCCACATTTTAAATACTTGGCTTTTCTTCTGTTTAAATTAATTGTGCCCTTTTCCCCGCCCCCGGGGGATATAGAAGGTTTTATTATCCTATCACTTCTGACCCTAACTATCCCTATCTCTCTAATCCTATTTATCTAAACAGTTGTGCCTCTTTTGCACTTATACCCCTGTGGCTCTTTTCATCATCTGTTCTGTTTTTTAAGGAGGGACCAATGCTTCCCCCAAGGTTAAAACGTCTAAACCTGACTATTGTTCTATCGCGTCCGATAGAACGCCCCGTCACGGCGGTCGCCTGGCCACGCTGCAGTCCGTCGAGCCGAATTCTCTCTCTCTCTTCCATTTAAAACAATGTGCAGATTTTCAAAAGTAACGATCCGCTTACCTCTTTCGAAGAGAAGAGAGAAGAGAAGAGAGAATTCTCCCGGCCCACGGACCCAGTCTATATTTGAGCTCATCTCTGTCTTTCCCCTGCACCATCACGTCGGGGGTCTCCAAATGAAGTCAATAATTCCCTTGACTGACGTGTTCGAGTTGATGCAGAGGCATGACAACAGATCTCCAAGTTTTAACATCTGTATTTAATTATCTTTACAATCAGATACAGAAATTCCAACAAAGAGGGCTCCTAAAACTATGCATGTCCCTGGCTCGCCCTCGGCTCATTCTCCTGTGTCCTCTCAAGCCAGAGCATTATCAGTCCATGTTCAGGAAGCAGGGGCGTGTCGTATCAGGCAGGACTTGGGTCCGGCCTCTTCCATCATGTCCCCTCTGTCTGCCGTACCTTAAACAGAATCATTCACACACACTACCACTCCCCAAATTTATTACTTCTTTGAGATAAGGCAGAAGGCTCTCTGGGTCCCCCTCCTTCAGGATTAGCAGAATCCCCCCCCAGATTACCTATCATTAACTCACCCATGCACTTTGGACTAACAAAGGAACATGGGGAAACCAGGTCTTTTTGCTTTAGGAAAAGACAGTTCAAATCAGGGTCAGCCAATATTCACATCTGCATAGTTAAAATATACAACAGTTTCTGCCATATATTTGGCGAAGTCGTCATCCCGTCCCCTGGCCTTTGCTTTTCTTTTCCTTGATTTTGCCCCAGGTATCTCAAGCCTCCCGCTGGCTCGACTGGGTTCACTCTCCTGAGCACATGAGACACTGCTGTCCAGGCTAGTATCTGCCTCCTCGTCTGTAATGCAGCAGCAAAATATCTATTGTTAATCTTTTAACATCGTAACTGTGTTCATAGAGAAGGTTTCTTACCATGTAGTGACACAGATAGTCCGGGGACATCTGCTTCGGTCTCGGTGTCATCTGTTGGGGGCTCCATCGTCTCCTCATTTGACTCCACAATGTCAATAGGCTCCACATCAGGCTTTGTCCCAAGGATTTTATCCAGTGCCTCGTACCACTCAAACTTATCTTTAATTTTTGAAGTGCCTCCAGATTGTTTCAGAGCATCCCGTATTTTTATGTATTGCTGTCTTAGCTTTTTGGTTTTAATGCGGCACTGTTCAACTGACCGTTGGAAACCGCGTTCTCTCATCTGTTTTGAGAAAATTGCCCAAAAATTTACAAAAATGTCCGCATTTTTGTGGGTGCTCGATAGTTGGGAAATAATGTGCTCATCTGACCATATTTCTATGAGGCACTGTACCTCCTCTTTCGACCATGTTTGTCCCCGATTCATTTCCAGCGTCTTCAAAACAATGTTTACGGAAAAAGTTTGTGTTACCCAGAACACCGCGCGGCTTGCTACGGAAGCTTCGGTAGACCAAAAAGGGAGCTACGCACCAGAGAAGGGCAAAAATCGAGGCCGGTCAGCGTTCTCACCAGCAGTGGACAAGACCGGAACCGCACCGAGACCAACTCCATAGGTCTCGGTGCGGTTCTTTAGTCCGGACTAATTTTAACTGGTCCACTTTCACACCTGCTCAAACCAACCGTACTTGCAGGTGGTCCGGACTCCAGTCTGTTATAAGTGGACTAAATGGTGCAGGTGTGAAAGCACCCTTAGTTAGAGCGCGATCTTTCTCTTTCATTCTCGAGAGGCACAGAAACAAGCTGATTCAAATCATGACGTGGCGTCAAAAGCCCACCCCCGAGAGGTGATTGACAGCGGGGAGAAACTGATCTGAATCAGCGGTGTCTATGCAGCTCATGCAGCCTCTCTCCAAGTACAGCGTGTGGTCCATAGACAGTAAATAAAATCAAATCAGTAACATCAGCAGCTTTTTACCACCTAAAAACATTTCCAGGATCCAAAAACAGTGTCTAAAGCGACGTGGAGATTCTTGTCCATGCATTTGTCGTCCAGTAGGGTTAGACTACTGCAATGGCCTGCGAACAGGTCCGCCATAACCGGGTTACAGCACATTTATAATGCATTACTTCCTAGTTCTAGTCCTGACTAGAACGCTTCCCGCCTGGAGCCTCCCTCTCCCCGCCTGAACTCCCCTCCTCCCGGCCTGGAGCTGCCTCGCTCTCGCTCTGACCAGACTTACGTCAGCTTGTTCTCATATTAAAGAAATTAAGTTTACTTGCACAGCATGTGTACATTGATTTTGTTTACTCACTTATTAAAACGTTACGACTCATACAAATAATATTACTGATAACAAAATGAACGTCTTTTTATTTGTTTTTTTCCCAGTGATGCTGCAATGACCCAAACAACCACCAGGTGGCACTTGTGAGCAGAGAACATTGGCTTCTCACTGCTCATTATTCTCTCTTCACCGGACGATTTGCTGTGGCTTTATAGCTCATTGATAAGGAGATGGACTGTGGTGCCAGAGGACTTAGGTTCAAGTACAGGCTGAGACACTTTTGATTTTGTTAACGTTTACATTTTTTCTAAAACATAGAAGGTCCAATGCCCCAGAAAAAAATAATAATAACCACACACGTTTATTGCAGTAATTTTTGTTAATACTTTTCACGAGGAGTTAGTGGACATGTGTGCCTTTAATATGAGCGGCCTTTGTGGGAATGGTTATATTCAAAGTATTAGAGTAAAATGAGTTTGTAAAACACCTGCGGCGCAGCGACGCGAAGCAGGAGCCGTAGTTCTGAGCGGAGCCAGAGCAGAGCCAGAGGTCTCCAGAGATCAGAGAAGTATTTGGTACTGGCTCACTCAGATTCAGAGGAGGAAGACACGCAGGTGTCCAGTGAAGCAGATACAGACATTATTAGTGACAGGAGTCCGCGCCACAATAGTCCACAGTCAGCCACAGTTTACGTCCTCCGTGTGGCCACCGCGGTAAAGAGGTCCGGCTTTTCGGAGTCAGCGGTAAAGCGGTCCGCACATTAAAAGCGGATAGCCTCTTTATGCTGTTAATTACAGTAACATTGGAAAGAAGACGTGGGGATGAGCCGCCACAATGCACTGTTTAACATAAAGCGGCCACCCGGTTTGAATGTGCGGACCTCTCTACCGCTGACTCCGAAAAGCCGGACCTCTTTACCGCGGTGTGCGGCCACAGTGGAAACATTCTGCGAACACCAGACAGGAGACGTGGTGAAGGGGACAGGGGGATCATAACACCGGGCATATGGGTGAATGCAGCAGGGTTAAACAACCGCGGGGAACGCAGGAGACGTGGCAGAAGCCACGAAAGAAAACGCACCGCTAATCTGCCTTTACGGACGGAGATGATGATGAAGGCAGTTCTTTAGAGAAGATAATCCATAAAAGTGGATCAGAAATGTTGAAGAGCCTGTTGTTTATTGTTGAGACAATCTGACAAGTTCTGAGCCCATTCATTTAATCGCTCTGTTTCTAAACGATGAATTCTGGAGCCTCATTTCCACTGAGATAAACTGTATGCCACCAGGTCTTTTGAAAGGGTAATATTGAAACCAAAGTGCAGATTTCATGACTGGTAAACTATAAGCAGTGCCATCTTGATCATTGAAGGTCTAATACAGTTCCATATGGCCGTGGACCAGTGCTAAAATATTCTATATAAATTTGATCAGTGAATTTATTTCTATCCCACATTGTGTTTTCATACTAAAGATATTTCACGTAGACTGTTGATGGTATTCCCTGATCTCAAAATACACTCTCAAACTACATCTTTTTGAAATCTTTATACAATAATTAACATTTTCCGAAATGGCCACCACCTTGATGACGTCACAATATGCAAATTAGATGACGAATCAACATCCATCCCAAAGTTTGGTTCATACTGAAGATAGTTCTCATTTACAAAATGCCTTTATCTCAAACTTTAAAGTTATAACCTTTTGAAATCTTGAAATCAAAATTGTAATTTTTTTTGAAAAAAATGGGCTTAGTGCTGTATGAAAATCCCTCGTCAAAGGCCTGGGCTCCGCACCGTGCTCCTCTTTGCTGTCATCGTTGCAACATGTCCAGAAGTTCAACTTTTTAGCACTAACCATGTTGTGGGTTTAGTCCACGGTTTTGTCAAGGAGATAATTAGCATACAGCACTTACAGTCACACTGCAATCAGACATGGATTTACATTTGTCAGGCTGAATGCTGTGATACAGGAAACACGGCACAGAGATGACCCCTTAGCCAATCAGGACGCAGAACACAATACACTGGTTCTTCCTTAGCCAATCAGGATGAACACACCAAGTTCATATACAGTGAAAATCACGCTTAAAACTAAATCTGCAAGACCTCAAAAAAGAGAACCGCTATTCAGCTGAGGAGACTCCTATTCAGAACACATTATTCCTGTATGGAAGTTTCTGATTTGGTGTTTTTATGTAATTTTTTTACTATCATCATGTTTCAGATTATATATTAGACAGTGAGCCAGATCAGATGTATCCCAATTAGGGCTGGGATAAACGATTATTTTTTAAACGATTAATCTAACGATTATTTTTTTCGCTTCGATTCGATTTCGATTCGATTCGATTCTCGATTATCTCCCCATTAATTGACTAATATTGATGTATACATGTTGATTTAAATATTTTAATGAAAAAAACATGAATTCCTTCATAAAAAATATTTATTGCTTGCTCTTAAAATTCAAAAATAAGACATTCTTAGAGGTAGCATAAAACCTTAACACTAGAACGCCCAGCCAAATTTGGGCTAGTTTAAGAGGAGTTTAAGAGGAGCTAACCCGCTACTTGGGTTGCTAACATTTGCATGTCAAATGAGGTGATGACCGAAACAACAGGGGGCTAGGGTGGGCTTTGTTTATTCGTCTGGGGGAGGAAGGGCTGCGAATGAGTGACTTCCAGACTGTGAACCCTGAGAATTAATATACTGTATATATTTTGTAATAACATTTTTCTCAGTGGCTTTGGTGCATTTAAAGTTCTCGAAACTATTAGTCCATTTTTCTTATTTTGTAGCATTTAAAATCAATAAATCTCACTAACCAAAAAAAAGTGCATCTTATCATTCTTGAAACAAACATTTGATGCTTAGCATTCAATAAAAATATGAAAAAGTTCAGCCAAATACTTGTGTAGAGCAACTAAAAGAAAACAGTAACCAATGTAAACTTGAAGGCTTTAAGCTAAACAAAGAGTGCTTTTCCAGCAAAAACAGTGGGAGCCATCAGCCTGTCATGGCGTCCTTCCTGAACCAACAGAGTTTAACATTTAAGTTGAAGACACATAGGCCTATATTACTGAAGTCCATTAATTAAAGTGCATCTCTTAAATTCTTCATTCATATAAAAATAACAGTCAAAACTCTGCCACTCACCTTTTTCTTAAACTCAAAATTCAAAAATAAAATTCAAGTAAGAGTGTACAAGAGAAAAACAATGCATTGTGTAGCAAATAAAAAGGTCAACCAGTCATCCTTTCTTTTAGAGTTACTGAAAGAATACAGTAGAAGTCATCTCAGAGGACTTAAAACAACGGAACCATCAACATCTCACCTCAAATTGCATTAAAAGTGACATTCGTGTCTGAATTCGTTCGTATTTTAACTTTTAAAGAAATTCACGGTCCGCCATCTTGGTTTGCTTCGGCTGCCGTGAGACGCGCATGCGCAGGTTTGCATTACATGATAAACAGCTGAGGCTGTGCATCTCTTCAAGACAGTGTATCTCAGCGTTACACCGGCTTGCACTTCTCTAACACGGCACTCGCATTGCTACCGCTCGCCGCCGTCTTTGTTTTGTGTGTGACGCACCAACGCGCATATTATACGTCGGTGTATTTTTTACGTCGACGCGTTGTCCCAGCCCTAATCCCAATGAAAATAATGTTATTGCATTCCCCCTCTGGAGGAAACCCTGGTAAGTATTGTTAATGTATCTGAAGAAGATGACATGTCTGGGATCGCGTCTTTCATTCCGACAGAAGACATGTTTTATTGTCGATGGTAGAGACAGCACGAACAACACACACACAGAATGCAAGTGTATTATACAGGGCGGAGGCATGGAGACCTCCAATCAGCAGCTGCCACAGTGCCATGTAGCTTGGCCTTCAGATAGACAAAACAAGGGAAAAGTACAGGCTTCTGCACATTGATAGAATGATGAGTTTAACTTGAACAAAAGTTGCTTCAAAGTGTTATGAAATCTCACATTCCCCCCTCTGGTCACACATTCACGTGTGACCATCAGGATCGATAAACAGCAACATAACATCATAACTCAATACTTCAAAAACTCATAAACTTGGTACTTCACTCGGTACTTCAAAAAACTCAGAACTCGGAATACTTCAAAAACTCAGAAAACTCATAAAACATGTTCAGATCTTTCATAAAACTTGTCAACAATCTTCAGTAAAATACCAAACTTCATCAGTCGATGGTGGTTCCAGATATTGCTTTGAAAACAGTCTCTCCCACTTCTTTGTTTTGATTCTTCAGGCTGCATTTGTGCCGAGCCATGATTCTTCTGTGACGTGTCTTTCAATCACACGTTTCAGCTTCAGTGTCCAGATTCAGCAATTCAATTCAGTCCAAATTATGTCCAAATTCAGATATCCAATTGTTCCAAATTATGTCCAAATTGTGTAATCCAATTGTTCCAAATTATGTCCATGCAAAAGAGGACGCTGGTGTTGTCCATGTCTCAGCAGCTCACAGCAGGCCTGACTGGAATCAGGGGCTGTGCAGATTGTCCATGGGCTGATCCAGATGCATTCTCTTGAGGTTTCTCAGTTTTGGCTTAAAAAAAAACAACACATTTTTGTGTAAAAAAAATAAGTCTTCTGTTCACTAGATGTTACAGACAAGGCCCGCATCCTCCACCACCTGAAGAAGATGACATGTCTCGGATCGCGTCTTTAATTCCGACAGAAGACATGTTTTATTGTCGATGGTAGAGACAGCACGAACAACACGGACAACAGAATGCAAGTGTATTATACAGAGCGGAGGCATGGAGACCTCCAATCAGCAGCTGCCACAGTGCCATGTAGCTTGGCCTTCAGATAGACAAAACAAGGGAAAAGTACTGGCTTCTGCACATTGATAGAATTATGAGTTTAACTTGAACAAAAGTTGCTTCAAAGTGTTATGAAATCTCACATATCCATGGAAATTGAATTTGGTATATCTACACATGTTTTGTGTAGGTAATGGATATGTATGTGATTGGCTGAAAAATCACACATGGCCAGCCCACGTGGGATTACTCCCCATTGGTAGCTTACTCCCCATTGGATGAAATCACTACTTTCAAATAAGTATAATCTCTCGTGATTGGCTGGCAGATCTGTCACTATTGGTCACCCTGCCTCATAATTAATGTAATAATATTTATATAAATATATATTTATTCATATTATGCTGCATATATTGTATCCTATGTAGGCTACTACACTATTATTAGGCCATCAATGACATGAATTAATTTATAGAGGAAATGAACTGAACTAACTGTTTTATGGCATTAAAACGGCTGTTTTAATGCCATACACACACACATATATATATATATGGTGCTACTTTGAACCGAGAATATAACACATATTTTCAGTTGGTTCATACTTTTTCTTTTAGGTATGTACATAATTCCAGATGAGTTAATTCAGTGTACAGCATTGAGCAAAGTTGAGCATTGTGCACCCCCTCAACCCTGATGCATTTGTATAGCTCACAGCATTGCCATTTACATGTTAAAGCCTCCTGTGGAGGAGGGAGGAGGGGACAACAAACTACCGTCAACAGCCGAATCCCAGAAGTTTCACAGTAATAAACAGGGCCAAAAAGAGACAAAAATCACACTTTTCATGCAGTGATTGCAGTGATGGGCAAGCTACTTGATTTGTGTAGTGAGCTAAGCTACAAGCTACTCTACAATAAATTCAGCTTCACTACACAGAAGCTACCACCCATACAAATGTAGCAAGCTAAGTTACAAAATTCTGTCAAAAGTAGCTTGCTATATAGAAGCTATTTTCAATTAAACAAACTGCAGTTCATGCAATTTTATATTTTCCTGCATTAACATGTTTTCTCATTTCTTATTTTTTGCACAATTCTTGAGTGTTTTATCCATGCCAAATGTGACATGTAAATGTCTCCTGTGTGAGATTAATAAAGCTTATCTTCTTATTTGAGTCAGTCAGATAAAGGTTAATTTTTTTTAGATATTTATTGAACAATAGCCCAAAACACCAAAAACAACAAAGAGTAGGCATCTGAAAACAGTCCTTGCTTTTGCTTCCCCCAGTAGCGCGCGCGCATGTGTGTGCGTGTGTGTGTGCGCGTACGCTCGTGTGTGTGTGTCGTTACCAAGCCCTGCGCATGCGCATCAGCATTCTGTCTATCTATATGTTTGTTTTATGCTGCGGGAAAATGCTGTAATATATGAACATCAGAGATGTCCGTGAGAAAATAGCTTTGGCGGACGCTAAAATAAAAGCAATGTAATTATACATAGTTTATGCAAAATAAATAAGCAATTGATGTCCAAAATAGGAGTGGGAAGAATGGATGTTGGAACGTATTTCTTCAGCGTATCAACATCAGGGTTTGCTCAAGAGGATATCACCTTTCAATTTTATTTATTCCCTATTTTTTAGACAAACATGTAAAAGTCCCACATCAAAAAGAGACTAACATTATTTTAATTGGGGTACATGTGGTCTTAAATGATTATTTTTACAATTAAGCTATAATCTGCAAAAAAACGTCTTGACCTTCATCTTTTACCGTTTTTAGAGCAATCTGTCATAGAATGTGATAGCATGCAATAAATACAAAAAGACATAGCCCGGGATCGAACCCGGGTTCCTACATTGTAAGCGCACAGCTTAGACCTCTAGGCCACCGATTCACACGACTGAGACACTGTGAAGAACGGAGTCAAACTAGAAAATTCTGCATCACACGTGAACTTTTATCAGCTGTCTCAATTGTTCAAAGGCATCCCGATATAAATCCTCGTTTTAATCTTTGTTTTGTCATTAATGATTTGAGAGTCATAACCAGACCTTTTTTAGTTCTGCGCCACATGTGTGCGTCACTAGGCAAAACAGGTTTGCACGCAGTCTTTTATACCTGAGCGTTTAAGTCGCTGGCAGAGCTAAAGCGGACTTAACCTGCCACCTAGTGGCGATAGGATGTAATATGTTTCACGCAGCTGCGTGATTCATGAAAAGCGTGAATGAAGACGACAAAACGAAATGGGACCTACTGTAGATCATCGCATGAGATTTTGGGACATAAACGTGGGTCGTGCAGGCAAAATACACGATGCGCGGGTATTTGCCCTGTCTTCTTTATATCAAAGAGGGGTTAATGGCATTTTATTCCCGGACTGGACGGAAACATTTGAAGGCGTAGATGTGCCTCTGGTTCTGCTGGGGGACTCTGCATATCCTCTCCTCCCATGGCTCATGAAACCTCATCCAGAGGGAGCAGGGGTTACAGCTGACCAGATCAACTTCAACTTCAAACTGAGTCAGTCTCGCATGACAGTTGAGCGTGCGTTTGGGCGCCTTAAAGGACGATGGCGTTGCCTGTTGAAGACATGTGATGCCCATATTACATTTGTGAGTCGAATTGTTTCAGCATGTTGTGTTTTGCACAACTTTGTGGAAATGCATAATGAGAATTATTTGAATGGAGACACTGAAGCTGATGACGATGTTGAAGCTGTTCCAGAGGGGAGAGGTGGTGATTATCAACAACAATCAGAGATCCGCAATGCCCTGTGTAGATATTTTTCAACTTTGTAAATACGTGTTTTTGTTAGTATGTCTATTAGCATGAATGTTCTCATGTTAACCTTAAAAAGACATCAGTTTTGCTGAGTCAGTTCAATTTTTGTTGCAGATGATTCAAAATTATTACGTTGACTTTTGTGATTGTTTGGTCAATGACTTTTTGTAATATTTCGACTTATGTGCATTTTCTGAATTACAGCACATTTAAATGTTTAAAGACAATATTTTTTGTAAGTTTTATTTACTTGACTGTCAATGTCAACAATTCAAACAAATGTGCATTAACACACAATAAAGTGCTGCATAGAAAAAAGTTGTTCATAACATTTCATTACATCTTGAACTTAAAGAAAACTTTTCACACATACTTTGTGTTTAGATATAACTTAACATTTCCTCAGTTTGCAAACATGAAACACAGGTAAACATCCTGATAAGAAAAACATTAAAACCTTATGCATGTTACAACACACAGATATAGCAACAAATTGTAACATACATCTTAAAGGTTATAATAGTCTTGACTGGTGTGGTGTGGTGGAGCTCCAGAAGGTGGCAGCTGATGAGAGCTGTGTGGAACATGATAAGGGGGGCTCTGATGGGACGGACCACCAGACCAGGATGATGAAGGAGGAACCTGTGTGTTCACCATATTGATGAGTTGCGAAAAACAATTTGCCATCAGCTGATTTGAGGCTTGCATCTGGGTCATCAAGGCACTAAATCTCCTTTCATCTGCTTCCTGTTGCGCTTTGAGCATCTTCTGTAGAGCCTGATCCTGTTCTAACTGCCTGGTCTCTGCCTCCCTCATTTCCTCCAAAACCTTGTGGCTTTCTGCTATATATTTGGCGAAGTCGTCATCCCGTCCCCTGGCCTTTGCTTTTCTTTTCCTTGATTTGGTCCCAGGTATCTCAAGCCTCCCGCTGGCTCGACTGGGTTCACTCTTCTGAGCACATGAGACGTCACTGTCCAGGGTAGTATCTGCCTCCTCGTCTGTAATGCAGCAGCACAATATCTATTGTTAATCTTTTAACATCGTAACTGTGTTCATAGAGAAGGTTTCTTACCATGTAGTGACACAGATAGTCCGGGGACATCTGCTTCGGTCTCGGTGTCATCTGTTGGGGGCTCCATCGTCTCCTCATTTGACTCCACAATGTCAATAGGCTCCACATCAGGCTTTGTCCCAAGGATTTTATCCAGTGCCTCATACCACTCAAACTTATCTTTAATTTTTGAAGTGCCTCCAGATTGTTTCAGAGCATCTCGTATTTTTATGTATTGCTGTCTTAGCTTTTTGGTTTTAATGCGGCACTGTTCAACTGACCGTTGGAAACCGCGTTCATTAATCTATTTTGAGAAAATTGCGAAAATGTCCGCATTTTTGTGGGTGCTCGATAGTTGGGAAATAATGTGCTCATCTGACCATATTTCTATGAGGCACTGTACCTCCTCTTTCGACCATGTTTGTCCCCGATTCATTTCCAGCGTCTTCAAAACAATGTTTACGGAAAAAGTTTGTGTTACCCAGAACACCGCGCGGCTTGCTACGGAAGCTTCGGTAGACCAAAAAGGGAGCTACGCACCAGAGAAGGGCAAAATCGAGGCCGGTCAGCGTTCTCACCAGCAGCGGACAAGACCGAAACCGCACCGAGACCAACTCCATAAGTTGGTCTCAGTGCGGTTCTTTAGTCCGGACTAATTTTAACTGGTCCACTTTCACACCTGCTCAAACCAACCGTACTTGCAGGTGGTCCGGACTCCAGTCCGTTATAAGTGGACTAAATGGTGCAGGTGTGAAAGCACCCTGAAACGCCAAAGCACGCTCCTTCTCAGTTTCAGTTTCACTTCCGCGTTAATCCCAGGGTTTTGACTAAAATGGTCTTTAATGACCTTCTGTGGGACACAGCAGTCAATACAGAACCGTATGTATCCAGTCACCGCGTCACAGAATTCGTTAACATCCTCTGAGTGAAAAACCGACCAGCCAGTGGCATCAAAACACCCCTGTAGCTTCATGCTAGCCTGCATAGTGCGAGAAGTTGGTTTTTGTTCCCTGCTCCTTTGAGTGTACGAAGGAAGGAGAACAGAGGAGTGGTCGGACTTGCCAAATGGAGGTCTAAGTCTGGACCTGTAAGCTCTCTTCACGTTGCTATAGCAGTGATCCAGAATTTGTGCTCCTCTTGTAGCTCGAGTCACATGTTAGTGAAAGTTCGGGAGTACAGTCTTTAAATTACATTTGTTGAAATCACCAGCAACAATGATGACTTCACACCAGGTCAGAAATCTAGGGGTAATACTGGAGTCAGACTTAAATGTTACTAGCCACATCAAATCAGTAACATCAGCAGCTTTTTACCACCTAAAAACATTTCCAGAATCAAAAACAGTGTCTAAAGCAGACTTGGAGATTCTTGTCCATGCATTTGTCTCCAGTAGGTTAGACTACTGCAATGGCCTGCTAACAGGTCTCATAACCGGGTTACAGCACATTTAAAATGCATACTTCCTAGTTCTAGTCCTGACTAGAACCTCTTCCCGCCTGGAGCTCCCCTCTCCCCGCCTGAAGCTCCCCTCTCCCTGCCTGGAGCTGCCTCGCTCTCGCTCTGAGCCAGACTTATCGTCAGCTTGTTCTCATATTAAAGAAATTAAGTTTACTTCACAGCATGTGTACATTGATTTTGTTACTCACTTATTAAGAACGTTACTACTCATACAAATAATATTACTGATAACAATAATGACAGTAAAACAGCAGCAGCTGCAGCTATGACTTCTCTCTATGACAGAGACAGACCCGCTGATGCTGGTGCTGCTCCTCGTCTCCTGATTGGTTGAAGCCCGGCGTCAAAGCTCCAAAAGCTCAGCTTTGCTCAACTTCGGCAAGGGATTTTTTGACAACAAAAGAGACGCGAGCGTTACGCGCGTCAAAAGCTTCAAGTGACACGCGCATTACTCGCGTCTTCTGAAGCTTTTGACGCGTTTCACCATTCACTTTCAATGCAAACCTGACGCTTTTGAAGTCGAAGTCAAGTCCGGTGTGAAAGCCCCTTAAGGAGCACAGGGACTGGCCTTCTGCTGGTGCCCAGAGTCAGAACTAGACATGGGGAGGCTGCTTTTCAGATTCATGCTGCTAAAATCTGGAACAATCTTCCTGAAAATGTTAGACAGGCCTCCTCTTTGACAATGTTTAAAACCAGGTTAAAAACAGTTCTGTTTAGCTGTGCATACAACTGAGAGATTTTATATTTTTATCTTTCTTTTAATGTACTGTGATTATTTATAATTGTAATGCTATTTTGTCAATCAATCAAAGTTTATTTGTCGAGCGCCATTCATACACATGTGCAACACAAAGCGCTTCACAGTCCACATCACAAATCATCACATAAAACAAACACCAGAATCACAATTAGAACATTAAACACACAAAAAAATTAAAACCATAAAAACTTAAAACTTAAAATAAATAACTCAATAATAAATGAGCTAAAATCCTTCAGTTGAATGCATAGGCAAACAGAAGAGTCTTTAACCTTGATTTAAACATTGTCAAAGTAGACGCCTCTCTCACATTTTCAGGGAGACTCTTCCAGATTTTAGCAGCATAAACCTGAAATGCAGCCTCCCCATGTTTGGTTCTCACTCCGGACACCAGCAAGAGGCCAGTCCCTGAGCTCCTAAGAGTCCGGCTCGGTTCATACGGGACGAACATGTCACCAATGTATTTTGGTGCGAGGCCATGGTGAGACTTGTACACAAGCAGAGCTGTTTTAAAATCTATTCTCTGAGCCACAGGAAGCCAGTGCAGAGACTTGAGGACTGGACTAATGTGGTCATACTTCCTGGTTCTAGTCAGGACTCGAACTGCAGCATTTTGAATGTACTGCAGCTGTTGTACAGCCTGTTTGGACAGACCTGTGAGCAGGCCATTGCAGTAGTCTAGCCTACTGGAGACAAATGCATGAAGAAAGAATCTCCAGGTCAGCTTTGGACATTATATTTCTAACTTTGGCAATGTTCTTTAGATGGAAAAAACTGTTGATGTTATTGATTTTATATGGCTATTGAAATTTAGGTCTGAGTCCAGTATTACCCCTAAATTTCTAACCTTCTCTGAGGGTTTTAGTGAGAGAGACTGAAGCTGACAAATGACTCCCTCTCTTTGTTTCTGGGGACCAAAGACAATGATTTCAGTCTTGTCTGCATTTAGCTGGAGGAAGTTATTTTGTATCCACTCACTGATCTGTTGGATGCAGTGGAGGAGCAAATCCAGTGGTCCATATTCTCCTACAGTCAGTGAAATTTAGATTTGCGTGTCGTCGGCGTAATTGTGGTAGGACACTTTGTTTCTTTTTATTAACTGACCTAGTGGGAGCATGTAGAGATTTAAAAGGAGAGGTCCCAGGATCGACCACTGTGGTATTCCACAGTTCAGGGCCATATGATCTGAGACACAGTCTCCAATCTCCACAAAGCACTCAGATCCAACATGACTAAAACTGTGACTTTACCTGCATCAGTGTGAAGTCGAACGTCGTTTGTTACAGTAGGTCCCATTTCGTTTTGTCGCCTTTCACGCGTGAATAGCACGAGGCTCACGCGCGAATCACGTGTCTTTTCTTTTTTTTCCCCCCAGTGACGCTGCAATGACCAAAACAACCACCAGGTGGCACTTGTGAGCAGGGTTACATTGGCGTCTCATCGCTCTTTCTTCTCTCTTCACCGGACAACTATCTGTGGCTTTAAGCCTAGTGTACTGTACATCGGACTGGCAACTGATTATATCCGTCGCCTATGAGTTTCTGCCCCGCGCACATCGACAATCTGGTTAAAACGGGCAACTCCTTGTAGCAAGCCAGTCTCTGGAATAACCCGCAGACATTAAAACTACTGAATATAACGTAAACTTTTGCATCACGTTGGTGATCTTTCCAAAAAGAGAGAATATCGTTATGGAAAGAGAAACTATTGGTAATATAACGCTGAACGTTATCTGACTCAAACAGCTCCGCTGGTGTCTCCTCCCACTCAGAAAAAAAGCAGACACCTTTTCTCTGGCATCTCTAACATTTATAATAAATACATAAATATAACAATCATAATGAAGATTCTTTCAAATAATTTAGCAAGCTGTAAATCATTTATTTTAACTCCACACGGCTCCTCCCCTGCCAAACTTCTCTCGCTGCTCTCTCCTCCGCAAACCACTAAATGAGGAAAAGGGAATATTCACTCAATCTATTTTGAATGTTACACATACAATATTAATATAGTCTAAGCACGTGTAACACCTGTAGCCCGTGTATTTACCACAGACTGTAAGTATTAAAGTAATGAGGCCCCTGCTTTAGGCCTCTGCTGTGAGGCCCACACCGTCATCAGTCTCGGTGCCTCTGTGTAGATCACACGTCTGTCCTCGGGCTGGAGTGTTCTGAGGCTTTAAGGAAGGAGCGATCCTGTTTGTCAGCATGATTTTTTTGTTTAACACTAGAACGCCCAGCCAAATTTGGGGCTAGTTTAAGAGAAGAGGAGCTAACCCGCTACTTGGGTTGCTAACATTTGCATGTCAAATGAGGTGATGACCGAAACAACAGGGGGCTAGGGTGGGCTTTGTTTATTTGTCTGGGGGAGGAAGGGCTGCGAATGAGTAGAGATTGGTCTGTGAGATAATGCAGAAAAGAAATGCCATGGCAGTCCAGGTTCCAGACTGTGAACCCTGAGAATTAATATACTGTATATATTTTGTAATAACATTTTTCTCAGTGGCTTTGGTGCATTTAAAGTTCTCAAAATTATTAGTCCATTTTTCTTATTTTGTAGCATTTAAAATCAATAAATCTCACTAACCAAAAAAAACCTGTGTGTTGACCTCTCCCTAAGATGGCAACGTAAAGTGGTGTGTATTTCACATATGTACTGCATATGCAATAATACAGTAACTTATGTCTCTTTATATAGAACAGTATGTTTCATTCTGACTGAAGCACATGATAATGTTATAAAACAGTATGTTTCATTCTGACTGAAGCACATGATAATGTTATAAAACAGTATGTTTCATTCTGACTGAAGCACATGATAATGTTATAAAACAGTATGTTTCATTCTGACTGAAGCACATGATAATGTTATAAAACAGTATGTGTCATTCTGACTGAAGCACATGATAATGTTATAAAACAGTATGTTTCATTCTGACTGAAGCTCATGATAATGTTATAAAACAGTATGTTTCATTCTGACTGAAGCTCATGATAATGTTATAAAGCAGTATGTTTCATTCTGACTGAAGCTCATGATAATGTTATAAAACAGTATGTTTCATTCTGACTGAAGCTCATGATAATGTTATAAAACAGTATGTTTCATTCTGACTGAAGCTCATGATAATGTTATAAAATAGTATGTTTCATTCTGACTGAAGCACATGATAATGTTATAAAACAGTATGTTTCATTCTGACTGAAGCGCATGATAATGTTATAAAACAGTATGTTTCATTTTGACTGAAGCACATGATAATGTTATAAAACAGTATGTTTCATTCTGACTGAAGCAGATGATAATGGTCTAAAACAGTATGTTTCATTCTGACAGAAGCACATGATAATGTTATAAAACAGTATGTTTCATTCTGACTGAAGCTCATGATAATGTTATAAAACAGTATGTTTCATTCTGACAGAAGCACATAATGTTATAAAACAGTATGTTTCATTCTGACTGAAGCTCATGATAATGTTATAAAACAGTATGTTTCATTCTGACAGAAGCACATGATAATGTTATAAAACAGTATGTTTCATTCTGACTGAAGCACATGATAATGTTATAAAACAGTATGTTTCATTCTGACTGAAGCTCATGATAATGTTATAAAACAGTATGTTTCATTCTGACTGAAGCACATGATAATGTTATGAAGCTCTTCGCGAAAATTCACTGTGGTAGACCCGGCTGCTGCTTGCCCAGATCTACAAGCCTGCTCATCCTCGACTCATCATACCAGCAACGCCCACATCTAATCAACCAATAACCACCAGGACAGCAAGTTAAAAGCCGGAGACGCCCACTTCCCAGCCTTCTGAAGTCCGCAAGCTTCTGAAGTCTGCAAGCTTCTGAAGTCTGCAAGGTGTATGTCGCTAACGCACCTGTTCGCAAATACATGCGTTGTTCTGGAGGGGTCGCTTCTGCTCACGTGTTGCTCGTGCGCGTGGCCCGGCTGTTCTCAGTCTGGCTGCTTGTGGTCTGCTCCTCCTCCGTGTCCCTGCACCTGCCGTGGTTCGCGTGTCTCCACTGCTCTCCTCCTCTGCGGGCTCTTTCTGCGGGCTGCTCCGCGGGGCCCTTCCGGGGGTTCTGTGCTGCTCGTTCCTCGTGGTCTGCTGCCGCGCGCAGACGGTCTGGCGGTGCCGCGTTGTCCCGTTGCTTTTCCCAAGTCTCCTGGCATGTGAGTACTGTGAGTGTGCTGACCGCGGACGGATTAATCCCGGATTCTGGGCTGCAGGCTTGGTTTTTGCCCCGCGCACTGGACTGCAGGCTTCGTTTCACATGTGTTTGAGCTAACTGAGGGGCAACGCATGTTAAATGGCATCAATCTCTATCGTCTGAGGGATATAAGAGGAGCAATGTGCATTAATTCAGATTCATGTTCTGCCACTTGCAGTAAAACCACGTTGGAAAAAATTTGCAAGACTACCCCCTTGTGCTCCGGACGGCACACACCAGAGCTCTTGCCACGGCGCCATCTTTACAGCATTAATCTCATTACTCGCAGGTCACTATTGTTAAATGATCGTATTGAATTCGTCTATCTGCAGGAGGAAGGAGGGGCCTGCATTTAAATAGCTAGGTCACTGGTATTAAATC
This sequence comes from Knipowitschia caucasica, assembly GCA_964034765.1. Lineage (NCBI taxonomy): Eukaryota > Metazoa > Chordata > Actinopteri > Gobiiformes > Gobiidae > Knipowitschia > Knipowitschia caucasica. The sequence continues at coordinate 11,637,332 of OZ035825.1, read as the reverse complement.
AGGTAACTAAACTGCAGTTGTTGCATTTTGAAAGTGCAGCAGAAAGAAAAAGGGCCCAATGTGAATCTGCAATGGGTGTGAAGTGGTGTTGGAGCTAATGAACGTGTGGAAAAGTGATCGTTCATGCGTATCTGCCATAACCAAAGCAGCAAGATGGCTCCAGGGGACATCTGTTATTCGCATGGGAATGTTTCGGATTCGGGTTGATTTATTTCCTCAGGCTGTTAAACAACCATGGGCATGGTTCTCTGACCGCCGCTGCTGCCGGTCCCTGCTGCCGCTCCTGCTGCTGCCTGTTCCTGCTGCCGCTCCTGCTGCTGCCTGTTCCTGCTGCCGCTCCTGCTGCCGCTCCTGCTGCTGCCTGTCCCTGCTGCCTGCTCCGGCTGCTCCTACTACTACATGTGCCGCTGCTGCTGTTCCTGCCGCTGCCGCTCCGCAGGCTCCTAGGCTGCACCTGTCTCTACGGCTCGGCTCTTTCAGACACGTATGTAACCTGGCTCACGGAGACGAGCGGCGCACGCTGGCGTGACACGTCTGTTTGTTTGTATGAATCGCATTGTGGTGCTGCTGCTCCTGCTAATGCTGCTTCTGCTGCTTCATACTGCTACCGCTACTGCTGCTACTGCCGCCGCTGCTGCTTCATACTGCTACTGCTGCCGTGCTGCTGCTGCTTCATGTACTTGACATCTCTCTTCACTTCGCATCTCTTTTACTGAAACACTAAACAGTACTGAAACACTGAACAGCTACAACAACATTCTACTGCTGTGGCTTGATACAGGATTATTACTGTTATTTTCTAAGGATGCTGCTGCCGCTGCTGCTGCTGCTACTGCTGCTGCCGCGGCTTGATACAGGACTATTGCTGTTATTATCTGAGGTTACTGCTGCTGCTACTACTACTGCTGCAACCCACTCTCTCAGAAGCTTATCCTGCTTCTAATGGATGCTGCCCGGCTGAGTATGCCGCGCCGCACTGGACTCGCACCTATGCTCCCAGGGTCGCTTCGGCGGTCATGCTTCATCTCTCTACTTAATCTTCTGATTCTATCAGATGCAGCTGGCCGAGTAGCTGCGCTGAGCCGTCAATCGGACTCCTAATCAAACGCATCCATACCTGTGTTCTTCACTCTTCTGATCGCAGGCTCCCCATCATGCTGCCCATCCTGCAGCGGCACTGAACTCCGGCTCATCTTCCAAGTACATGTTTGCCCTCCTCGCAGCATCTTCCTGCTCGCCTTCTATGGCTTCCCTGCATAAGCGTTTCACTACTGCTCACTCAACCTTCATGCGGTCCGAGACACGGCTTTCCCGACCATCCTACTATCCTGATTATCTACTCTCCAACCCAAGATTCTAAGCGTAAGGGCGCCTGCAAACACCAATGGCCCTCTCCGATGTGTCTCTGCCCCTACAGGTCTCCGCTTCTACACGGACGCTGCCCCTTCCGTGGGTTTTGGGGGGTTCTTCCAGGACCATTGGTTGGCCGGGCCGTGGCCGCTACTTTCCACCGGAGCATCTCTTCTGCCCTACACGAAATATTCCCAGTGATCGTGGCCTGCGCGCTGCGGAATCACACGTGGCAGAGAAAGAGGATCTCTGTCATGTGTGATAATCTCGATTTAGTGGAAGCATTACACAAAGGTCGCTCTTTTTCACCCAACTTAATGTCCCCTGACCATTTCAACCTTCATCTCAAACATTCAAAAAATCAAAGGAGCCTGCAATATAGTAATAGCTCGCTCGGACACATCTCTCTGCCCCTACAGGTCCATGATGCGTTACACTCGCCTCCGCTGCAAAAAGGAGATTTTAACGGACCTCTCTTTCTCACTCCAGACATTCTTCCCATGACAGCAACCTGGTTCAGAGCTCAACTAAGATCCCTACTGCTCCTCTGTAAATTGTCTCCCCAGCTCTACACAGCTCACTCATTCAGGATAGGCGCTGCCACGCGCGCGGCCTCGCTGGGGCTCCCCCACACCTCTCTGCAACAGCTGGGGCGCTGGTCCTCTTCGGCCTTCTCCGCCTACATCAGGCCAGACGCGTCCGCCATCCTGACTGCACAACGGCAACTGGCTTCCTCGTAAGCTCCCAGCAAAGCAATACAAAGCAAAGTAAGTGAACCTATAAGATTCTGGTGGCGGCACGCACTTTAAAGAAACTCTGCTGCAGCGTCTGGTATCGATTGTGATGCGAGCGCTCACGTCCCAGGCAGCGTCCGGTTGATCGTGATGCGAGCGCTCACGTCCCGGCGCTTAAAGGCAACTCTGCCGCAACGTCTGGTATCGATCGTGATGCAAGCGCTCACGTCCCAGTCAGCGTCCGGTTGATCGTGATGCGAGCTCACGTCCCGGCGCTTAAAGGCAACTCTGCTTCAACGTCTGGTATCGATCGTGATGCAAGCGCTCACGTCCCAGTCAGCGTCCGGTTGATCGTGATGCGAGCTCACGTCCCGGCGCTTAAAGGCAACTCTGCTTCAACGTCTGGTATCGATCGTGATGCAAGCGCTCACGTCCCAGTCAGCGTCCGGTTGATCGTGATGCGAGCTCACGTCCCGGCGCTTAAAGGCAACTCTGCTTCAACGTCTGGTATCGATCGTGATGCAAGCGCTCACGTCCCAGGCAGCGTCCGGTTGATCGTGATGCGAGCACTCACGTCCCGGCGCTTAAAGGCAAACCTGCCGCAACGTCTGGTATCGATCGTGATGCGAGCGCTCACGTCCCAGGCAGCGTCCGGTTGATTGTGATGCGAGCGCTCACGTCCCGGCGCGCAAAGATAACTCTGCCCGTTTTTGGGGATTATGCGTGCGAGCAAGCGCCGCACTCAACAGAATCTCTCCCGGGCCTGGGGCGCCAAACATGCTCAATCAACAAACTTCTAACTGCATTTTCCCTCTTGGGTCTCTCCAAAGTGAAATGAAGCTCTTCGCGAAAATTCACTGTGGTAGACCCGGCTGCTGCTTGCCCAGATCTACAACCCTGCTCATCCTCGACTCATCATACCAGCAACGCCCACATCTAATCAACCAATAACCACCAGGACAGCAAGTTAAAAGCCGGAGACGCCCACTTCCCAGCCTTCTGAAGTCCGCAAGCCTCCGCCGCCCCACCTCCTCCGTTTCTCATCGAAGCGTGCTTGCCTACTGCCTCTGCCGCCACCAGTGCCTAGGCCCCGGGGAGGGATTATGCGTGCGAGCAAGCGCCGCGCTCAACAGAATCTCTCCCGGGCCTGGGGCGCCAAACATGCTCAATCAACAAACTTCTAACTGCATTTTCCCTCTTGGGTCTCTCCAAAGTGAAATAAAACAGTATGTTTCATTCTGACTGAAGCACATGATAATGTTATAAAACAGTATGTTTCATTCTGACTGAAGCTCATGATAATGTTATAAAACAGTATGTTTCATTCTGACAGAAGCACATGATAATGTTATAAAACAGTATGTTTCATTCTGACAGAAGCACATGATAATGTTATAAAACAGTATGTTTCATTCTGACTGAAGCACACGATAATGGTCTAAAACAGTATGTTTCATTCTGACTGAAGCACATGATAATGTTATAAAACAGTATGTTTCATTCTGACTGAAGCTCATGATAATGTTATAAAACAGTATGTTTCATTCTGACAGAAGCACATGATAATGTTATAAAACAGTATGTTTCATTCTGACTGAAGCACATGATAATGTTATAAAACAGTATGTTTCATTCTGACAGAAGCACATGATAATGTTATAAAACAGTATGTTTAATTCTGACAGAAGCACATGATAATGTTATAAAACAGTATGTTTCATTCTGACTGAAGCACATGATAATGGTCTAAAACAGTATGTTTCATTCTGACTGAAGCACATGATAATGTTATAAAACAGTATGTTTCATTCTGACTGAAGCTCATGATAATGTTATAAAACAGTGTTTCATTCTGACAGAAGCACATGATAATGTTATAAAACAGTATGTTTCATTCTGACTGAAGCACATGATAATGTTATAAAACAGTATGTTTCATTCTGACAGAAGTACATGATAATTTTATAAAACAGTATGTTTCATTCTGACAGAAGCACATGATAATGTTATAAAACAGTATGTTTCATTCTGACTGAAGCTCATGATAATGTTATAAAACAGTATGTTTCATTCTGACTGAAGCACATGATAATGTTATAAAACAGTATGTTTCATTCATACATTTAAACATAAAATACATTCACATGCACGGCCCAGCCGCGGCCAGGGATAGGCCTGGTTAGGCCAGTGCCTACCAGTTTTTTTCTTGGCCTTCCCAATTTTGTTCTTCGCCTCTCAAGTCATTAGACTTTTTTGTTTAAAGTCATAATTTCAATATTTTTATTTTTATACACACATTATTAACTAAATGTTGCGTTCTAATCTTTTTTTTAGAAAATATAACCCCCTGAGCGTCATCACGTTCCTACGTTGCTTCAAATATAGTTCCGTTTATTGGCTGAACAATTTTGTCCAATAAGCTGCATGATCATATCACACAGCGCGAAGCTCGTTCCCCGAGAACAACAGCTATTCCTCCTCTTAAGGACTGACAATGCTCTCAAAACATTCACAACAGAGTATCCTTTTTCATTTTATTTTTAAGAAAGTTCAGCGTGAACTTCTTGAGGTGGCCCGTAGGTCCCAGAGGAGGAGAGCGCAGTCAGGCCAGGCTCGCCTCGTACATCTTAAAGCTGCTTTCAATATCTTTTCAAATCTGTTTTCCTTTTCTCCATAGCATGTCTGTAACAAAAGTTCTCATAATCTGAAGTCAGCGTATTTACATGGTTTTATGAAACAGAATTCTGAGAAAAACAGGTTTAAAGATCGACATTCTAAACATAATCATCACAGTCACATATAACAAAAATTTGAATTACTCTGTTATGGCACACTTGTTTTAGTCACTATGTTGTAGAAGATTAAAAAGATGTTACTTTGGCACCAATTAAACACACAACACTCATGAATTAGTCGAAAATCAAGAATGTATTGATTCTTTCAATATTCAATGGATTGAATTTTGACCTCCTTCTTTTTCTTTCTCTTTATAATTTACTGAAAATTAGAATTAGATATATCAAATCACGCAGTCTAAATATCCACAACCACCAAGCATTTTTAATGCAAGGAGAAACTTTAAACACAAATAAAACAAGTCTGTAACAATTTGCCTAACTTTTCAAGACACCAGAGCTACAACGCTTTAAAAGGGTCGCGAGAGGAGATGTCACATCAGCGGGGTGAAATAAGCACAGATACAGAACATGCATTTGGCACAAGACTGGCTATTTATTACTGATCCCAGTCAACTCACACTGCGCCAACACCCCCCCACGCTCGAGCGCGACCCCACACAACAAAACATAATATGATCACAAACAGCCACTAAGAACTCAATATGTGGAAACAAAAAGAAAGAGTCAGTGTCAGTGGTGAAGCCACGGTGTACTCACGGCCCCGCGCATGCACCAAGGTTCACAAAAACGGGTCCTGGAGCCCACCAGCAACCATGGAGAGATAATCCACAGAGTCTCGTTTGATCCCTCTGCACACGGTAATCCAAAAAGAACGATACTCCAACAGAGATTATAATCCACAAAAACTCCAGGTAGAGGTGCTGGCCTGACTCCAAGTCGGCGTCTGACGTCAGAACACGCGCGCCCCCGCGCTAGTGCCCGTCACTCCTAAATAGAGTCCCCAAGCGCGCCACCAATGGCAAAACCATAATAGCATCAGTACCTGGAGACTTATGAAACAAAACACAACACAGACCTGGTACACAAAATTGGTTGAAAAATACCGAATGTCACCCCTCCTGAGCGACACTAAGGTAAGGACCTATGCGGGCGTTACATTCCCCCCCCCAGCCAGCGGCTTGACGGGTCCAAAATAGGGCTTCATGTCTACCACGTTTATAGTATCCACCTTCTTCTTATCGGACAACCAACAAATCTGGTAATTTACAGGTCCTAAGCTTTTCTCTACTCTAGCCGGCCCTAACCACTTGGGTGCAAGTTTGGCAGAGAATCTCGCAGAAGCTTTGGACAACGGATGCGACCTAACCCAGACCAGACTACCGACAGCAAAGTGTACATCCCTGCGTCGTGCATTATAGTATCTGGCTTGTCTGGCTTTGGACACGCCAACGTGTCTCGCAACCTCCTCCCTTAACTGAGTGTGTGTCTGAAGAGTCTGGTATGCGGGTGTATGTGGAGCAGGAGCTCTGTGAACAAGTCTCTCAAGTGGCCCCAGGAGCTCTCGACCCAGAGTCAGCATGGCAGGTGTCACGCCGGTGGTCTCATGTACCGCAGTGTTAAGAGCCAACCGAAACTCAGGCAGCCACCTGTCCCAGTCTTGGTGCTGGTTCCCAACATAAGAGGCAATCATGGTCTTGAGGGTGCGATTAACTCTCTCTGTCATGTTGGTTTGGGGGTGATAGGCTGTGGTGAGTTTTTGGGTGACGCCCCAGGTTTCACACAGTTGGGCCAACAGATGGCTTGTGAACTGAGGGCCTCGGTCAGACACCATGAACTTCGGAACGCCCCAGCGGGTAAAAATCTCATCTTTCAGGACCTTGCAGACTTTGGGGGTTTTGGCATCCTTCAAAGCAAACACCTCGACCCATCTGCTGTAGTAGTCCACAACTACCATTAGCACGGAGTTGCGGTCTTTGCTGAGTGGGAATGGTCCCATGAAGTCCACACCGATCATTTCCCCCGGAACCTTGACCTCAGTAGACTGCAGGAGCCCGGCCGGCTTTCCAAGGGAACATTTGTACTGCTGGCAGATAGTGCACGTACGGACGTGTTGCCAGACGTCGTTGCGGACAGATGGCCACCAGGCCACCTGGAGGATCTTCAAAAGGGTTTTCATCCTGCCCAGATGTCCACCAAATGGACTGTGGTGATAGTACAACAGGAACTGGGGCACCAACGCGGCCGGAACCACCACTTGGTAATTAAAACCTCCGTACTTGGAAGGTACGCCTCTGTACCACACGTCCTGTTGGAGTTGGTAATGGATGCGACCCGGGCTTGCTTGGCGGTCAGACGGCCCGAGCTCTTGACAGGAAGGGTCCGCCTCTTGGGCCTTAGCAATCTCCTGCAGGGAACAAGGGATGTCTGACCAATATGTTTTTGGCACAGTCAGGCAAACCTGTCCAGCTTGGGGAATGGGGGCACGTGAGAGGGCATCAGGGACCACGTTGCAGCATCCTTTTTTGTAGTGGACTCTGAAGGTAAACGCTTGAAGACGTAATGTCCAGCGGGTGAGGCGTGAGGATGTCTTGGGGCAGTTGAACGCCCAGGCCAGGGCACTGTGGTCAGTGTACACGTCAAATGTGGTGCCCTCAAGGAAGTGCTTCCACTTTTCTATTGCCCACACGACTGCCAAGCATTCTTTCTCAGCGGTGGAATATCGGACCTCGGCGCCCTGAAGAGCTCGGGATGCAAACGCCACAGGACGCTCCTCACCGTCAATTTCTTGTGTGAGAATGGCTCCCAATCCCACATCACTGGCATCACAGTGGACTTGGAAACCGAGCTGAGGTTGTGGCTGGGCTAGGACTGGTGGGGATTGAACCAGGACCTTGAGTCGGTCGAAGGCCCTCTGACACTCCGCAGACCACTCCCATTGCACATCTTTTTTTTTTAGATGGTTCAGGGGTGCAGCAATGTCAGCGAATCGCGGAATGAACTTGTGGTACCATCCGACCATACCCAGGAATCGTTGGAGACCTTTTATCCCTGTCGGTGGAGGGAACTCCATGATAGCCGACACCTTGGTGGGATCCACCTCTACTCCCTTTTCTGAGACAAGGTGGCCGAGAAAGGTGAGCTGGCGCTGAAACAAACAGCATTTTTTTACGTTGAGCGTCAGGTTTGCATGGTGGAGCTTGGCAAACACTGCATCAAGGTCATGGAGGTGCTGTTCTTCCGTTTTGGAAAAGATTATAATGTCGTCAATGTATACGAAACAGACTTTTCCCCTCAACTCGCCTAGGACGATCTCCATCAGTCGCTGGAACGTAGCCCCAGCGTTGCGCAGACCGAAAGGCATGACCTTAAACTGAAACAAGCCCAGATGGGTGGTCATGGCTGTTTTGAGCTTGCTCTCATCGTCCATAGCAACCTGCCAGTACCCACTCTTTAAATCCAGGGAGCTAAAGTACTGAGCGCCTTCCAGGGACTCTAGAATCTCATGAATCAGGGGCATGGGATACGCATCATGCCTCGTCATTTCATTTAAGCCCCTGTAGTCCACGCAGAATCGTGGAGTTCCATCCTTTCTCGGAGTGAGGACCACTGGAGAGGACCAAGGGGATGCGGATGGCTCGATGACACCATTGTCAAGCATTTTTTGGACTTGTTCTTCGATAACAGCTTGCTTATGGGCCGATACTCTGTAGGCTCTTTTCCGCACTGGTACTTCATCGGTGGTTATTATCTTGTTTATAACTTGTGTGGCTCCAGTAGCCTCAGTCCAGACATTGGACCACTTCTGCAGCAGTGGCCGCACCACCTCTGGCTGAGCCTGCAGGAGGGGAATGACAGTGTGGGTTTGTTCGGCAACGTAAAAGTTCACTGAAGGTGGCTTGTGACTCCAGTGCAGCGTTGCTCTTACCTTGGGGAGAAACGCGTACTCTTTGCCACCCGGCATTATGTAACGTCTACAATGTGGCTTCAGAGTTACTTGGCACATGGACATAAAGTCGAGTCCCAAGAGAAGTGGCATGCAGAGGTTGTCGTCAGCAAGAACGTGGACTCCGAGCATGCCATGGAAATCGTGGAGACAAAAGAGCAAGGTGGCTTTCCCAAGAGCCTTGTTCTCTTGACCATTGGCCATTACGAACTTTGGGATTTCACTCGACGCTAGAATCTCTCCGTCCTTCTTGATGGCCTTCCATAGTGAGTGGCTCATGAGGGAGTAAGTGCATCCCGAATCGAATCGAAAAATACCGAATGTCACCCCTCCTGAGCGACACTAAGGTAAGGACCTATGCGGGCGGACTCGAGTGTCTATGCTTCGTGTGTCTCTGGTTCTGTCCAAGTGTCTATGATCCGCGTGTCTCGCGTGTCTCCGCCTGTCTGGGTTCTGTCTGCGTATATGTAAATGTAAATGTAAATGTCTGTCTGTGGTTCTGTTCGGGTGTCTATGGTCCTGTCTGTGGTTCTGTTCGCGTGTCTATGGTCCGCGCTCGGAGCCCAGACGGCAGTGCGTTCACTGAGCTGTCAGAGCGGGGGTCACAGCAGCTGCTCCCGGGGCCAGAGTGGAGGATGTAACGTAACGTTCGGTTTATCAAAACATATCACAATATTTAACGTATAACACTAGTGAATTTCACCTAGATTTTTTCAGACATTAAAGACAAGATGTTATATAATAATTGTTTAATGAAAAAACGGGGGGTGACAGTAGCTCAGTTGGTAGAGCATTGGCCTTAAGCCCAGAAGGTCGTGGGTTCAATTCCCACCTCTGCACCTTCTCCACCGACTCCCACTGATGACTGCTGTTGTTGTGTCCTTGGGCAAGACACTCACTGAGAGCAGCCGTCCTCCTGTGGACTCACCACCTGCAGAGGATCAGTGAGGGGCTGGTGCTATGAGACTTGGGTGGCATCTCTGATTGCCACCCCCCTGACCCAGAAATGGATTAAAGGGTAGAAAATGGATGGATGGATGGATGAAAAAACAATTTTGCCAAAAAAATGACAATCGACCTATTTTTACTGTTTACTCGGAACGTGCCAGCGTGACATCCGACGGGTTTTCCCAGATCGCATCACATATATGCAATTTAATTATAAAGATTAACATTAGTACAAAATATGTATATGTTGTCTGTTATGCTCTTACTTTGAAAAAGCATTCAATAGCAACACATATACATTCACATGCACGGCTTGAACACACAGCCAATTTTACACATTTCCTTTTGACAAGGAAAGAAGATAACAATCTGATAACGTTACGTAATTGCACACAAGCAACCAAAAGATGTGCAACCAAAATTGCCTCAGACAAGAATCGAACCTGGGTTCTCCAGGTCACAGTCTTCAATGCTAACCATTCGGCCAACATAGAATCTCTGGGCCAGACAGGTTTGCACGCAGTATCATACCTGAGCGTCTAAGTCGCTGGCAGAGCTAAAGCGGACTTAACCTGCCACCTTGTGGCGATAAGATGTAATATTTTTCACGCAGCTGCGTGATTCCCGAAAAGCGTGAGTGAAGACGACAAAACAAAATGGGACCTACTGTACCTTCACTAGAGCGTTGGTGGGGTCTAAACCCAGACTGGAACATATCAAAAGAATTATTCATTGTTAAAAATTTAGTGAGTTGTTGGGAGGCAACTTTTTCAAGGATTTTTCCAATGAATGGCAGATTCGATATGGGACGATTTTGAAGTACTGCAGGATCCAGACTGCTCTCTTTCAGGAGGAGCTCAAAATGCCTTGCTGGCTGTTGCATTGTTATACGTGCTGTGGAGGTGATAGTGTTTTTGATTCTTTGTACTTTATCATTGAAAAACTACGCAAACTCGTTACACTTAGATTTGGAGGTAAGTTCTAGGGGCAACTTAACAGGAGGGTTTGTTAATCTACCAACTGTTGAAAAAAGAACACAAAGATTGTTACTGCAACTTTCAATAGTGTCCGAAAAAAAAGTTTATCTTGTTCTACGTAGAACCCGGTTAAATTTACCCAACTCATCTTTGAAGATTTCATAATCACCCTGGAGGTTGGACTTTCGCCACTTACGCTCGGCCCTCCGGCACTCTCGCTTCTGCGCCCTGACCGAGTCCGCCTTAATCCATGTGGCCCTTTGCTTACTGGTAACCATTTTAACCGTCACAGGAGCAATGGCGTCCAGAACCGTCAAAACACCGGTGGTGACAGAGTTAAGCAATTCATAAGCAGTAGACCATGGAGTGCTCTCAAATTTGATCATTCCCATGAACAATTCACTCGTGTTTTCATGTATGTGTCTTCTTCTAACCATTGTGGATTCAGCTGGTGGTTTGCTAGCAAAACATAAGTCAAAGAATACACCGAAATGATCTGCCAGAGCAACATCGACTACATAAACATTTGATACATTAACCCCCTTTGTAATTAGCAGGTCAAGAGAGTGCCCTCTGCTGTGGGTGGGGCCACTCATGTGCTGAATGAATGAAGTAGAGAGGTAGAGAATAGAGTAAAGCTAGTCATTCTGTAGAAATATGCAACCACAAATTGTTACTAAAGGTTTCGTGCTGTAACACTTCAGTTATACAGTATGTACTATACTGTATTGTATGTTTCACAAAACATTTTTTTTTCAAAAGGAGCAAAAGCCAACTTGCAATACAGTACATGTGATACAGTACTGTAAATACTATAGGTACAGTCTGCAGTAGAGAGTTACAGTACGTGTGATAAAATACAGTACTGTAAATATTATAGATACAGTCTGCAGTAGAGAGTTGGAGACATGTTTCCATCTGAAGGTCTTGATGATGGAGCTGTGTCTGGACTCTTTGCTTCCCTCCTTGTGAGGCCATGGTTGATCACATGATCCACTAAAGTTACTCTAATGTCATCAGAAATATCTTCAACCATGTCCTACACTCTCTCCTTGCCTTCTTCTTCCTCTACCTCTTGCTCTTTATCCTTACTTGCAAAGTTCTGAAAAATGGCTAATCTTTGTGTCTGGCTGATGTGTGTCGCGTTTTTTAAGTCAGTGTTTTCAAGTGTGTGTCTTAGTGTTTTCAATCACACAATGTGTTTGGTGTTTTGAATTGATGCGTTTTCCCAATGAAAACTCAGGATTGCATTTATGAACAAAGTGTCTTATGTATGACACAGTGTGTAGTGAGCAGGAGAAAGTGTGTTGCAGAAAGAAAATGTGTGTTGCAGAAGGAGAAAGTGGATTGCAGAAATGAAAGTAAAGTGCAAAGCAGTACTTTTGTTTAAGGAATGGTTAGACTGTGTTTTAGGTTCAGTACAAACGCTTCAGGTTCTGTAACTTTGGTCTAAGCATTTGTCTATAGAAAAAAACTGTAAAGACAACAAAACAGCAAAGCAGCAGCTACATGACTTCTTTCCATGACAGAACCGCTGCTGCTGCTCCTCATCTCCTGATTGGTTGACGCCCGACGTGAAACTCGAAAAGCTCAGCTTTTCTCAACTTCGGCGTTGAGGGATTTCTGACGCGCGTAATGCTCTCGTCTTTTGAAGCTTTCGACGAACGCCAAGTGGCCAGCGGCGGTCTCTCAGTCTATATTACTTCTTGCTCTGATTGAAGGTCCAGTTGAGAAAAAAAAATCTCAATCAAATCATCCCTTTTCAAGCAAAAGAAATAGCACCAATAGGACTGATTTCTTGGTTAGCAACTCGGGTACAAACTCCATGCTCACTATCGCCTCTATTGGTGAGGCACAGATACTGCCTGCCTCACACCAAGCTTTTTCCTTCTGTATTCTCCTCCAATAAAAAGAGTTGAACTAAATATATTTAGAGAACATATATTGTATGATGTTCTCTAAATAGGCCTCTAACATTGGCCACTCCAATGTGTTTATTGAAAATCAGGAACTACACATATGATCTATTCCCATGTAAGCTATTGTATAACTAGTTGGTATAACAATCCTAAAGCCAATCGAGAAGCTCTACAAAAAGGGACTGAAAGTTTTAGACAAAAAACCCTACACTTATCAGCATTGTAATATCCTCACAAAATATAAACTATTAAGTTTTGAGAACTTTATCAAATTCAAAAATGCTTGTCTCATGTACAAAAGTTTTCATGGGTTAGCCCCCCTCTATGAAGGATCACATTAGATATAAAACTTCAACTTCACGAACCACCAGAGCCATGAGTCGAGGTGATTTTGAGGTTCCTGTGAGAAAAACTACTTTCGGACAAAATGTTCTGTCGTACAATGGCTGTGTACAATGGAACAGTTTTCCGACTTCTGTAAGAGAGGCCCTTAGTTTTACTTCATTTAAAAGTTTCCTAAAGGAGTGGTTAAGGTCGTTCCAAACATGAAACCATTAATAATGTGGGAACGTGCAATAGGGTTTTGTTTGTAAATAGTGTGTAGATTGGGTTGACTGTAACAACAACAACAACTTATATTGTATACTGTAGCCCTAAATCACAACAGCAGTCATCTCAGAGGACTTAATAAAACCATTGAAATCACCAACACAGATCAGAGAATCAACAGCTAAGACTCGAAAAATACACATATTAATTGGTCCATAGGGAGACACCAATATCCACGAATGTTGATAAATGTCCATACATGTTGTAGAATGTTAAAGTGTCCTGGATCATCACCACAGTCCTTCTAGTTGGACACTAACTGCCCAACAGACCCTCCTGCATCGGCAAGGAAAAACTCATAAGAAAACCCAGTGAGAAAAAGTGAGAAACCTCGGGAAGACCCACATATTGAGAAAGGGATCCACTCCTAAACGGATGGACGGGCTAATGATCCAGGACCTAAGCTACAGAACGAGGACCAATGCCACGCAGCGGACGCAGAGCGTGGACAGGTCCGGTGCAGGACTGAAGCGCTCTCAGGCAGGTCGGGCAGGACTGTCCGCAGGTGCAGATGGAGGCGGGCAGGGCAGTCCACAGGTTTAGATGGAGATGGCTGGTTCAGAGGTCCCGTTGTCGCGCCATGAAACAGACAATAGGACAACGGGTGAATAGCAATGAACACACTACAGTCAAAATCCTAATAATCAGACAGATGCAGGACTGAAGCGCTCCCAGGCGGGTCGGGCAGGGCAGTCCGGAGGTGTAGATGGAGGAGGCCAGGTTCAGAGGTCCCGTTGTCGCGCCATGAAACAGACAATGGGTGAATAGCAATGAACACACTACACTCAAAATCTTAATAATGCAGATATTGTATATACTGTAATGCAAGGATGTGTGCAATAACGGTGTGTGCAATAATTTGATGTATGATAAAACTAGATGTGTGCAATAACGAAATGTGTACAATAATTTGTGTGCAATAATCTGATGTGTGCAATAATTTGATGTGTGCAATAATTTGATGTGTGCAATAATTGTATAAGTGCATTTGTTGGGTGTGTGCAATGATGTGGACTCTAACAATGTGGATTTTGGTGGACTACTAAAGTGTTGCCTGTAGCAAAATGCAAGCTGTTTTTCTTTTTTTGTTATTTTCCTCTTTTGTTTTTGTTGATGTTGCTGTATTTGACCCGTGTGACTCTGACCTTATGGGACTACAGATGGAAATTAGCCTTTGGCTATAATCTGGCATGTCTACATTCATGTTTTTAATGTTTCTGTACATTGATATGTACTGTCCCATTCAAATAAATACATAAAAATAAAAAAATAAAAAAATAAAAAAATTGAAACTCGAATTTCTTTGCTAGAGATTGAAAGCACTAATTTCGTTCCCCGACGTTAAATTGTTTTGGCATCTACTCCAGGGCCAAGCCGTTACTAAAAAAGTACCGGGTAGCAGCTAAAGCGAGCCGGTGGAACGCCCACAAACCGAGGAGAGGAGAGTCGAGCCCTTTAGTACTGTAGTCAATATCTGTCATTATCATGTTGGTGTGTGTGTCTTTGTGAGTAAGGGAGGTTGTGTGTGTGTGTGTGTGTGTGTGTGTGTGAGCGTGCGTGCATGTGTGTGTGTAAGTGATGCACCCCTTCACCCATGTTTATGCGTGCCCATTTGTATGATGTGGCTCATTGCAGTAACACAGTAAAAACATTGGCTCTTAAGCCTGGTTCACACGAGACAATTTTAAATTTGTTGGCCGATTTTTTCTCTGTGTGAGAACCCACACACGGAAATAAAAATCACGGGTCAAACCACTTTGCTCGTACAGTGTGTGGTGCGCAGCCACACGGCAAAATCACGCAAACCACACACATCACACAAGAACCGATTTCACCCCCGAGCATTCACTGGTCAGACGGAAATCTCACAACATCTCTCGATATCAAGCAGAGTAAACAGAGTGTGCGGGCCTCTCCGCTTCACGCAGCCTATAGAGACTCTCGTCTGACCACAGCAGCCACAGATACCATGAGGACAAACACATACATGTGGATTTTACTGCTCTACACTTCTCTGGCCCGTACTGTCTGTGCTGTTCAACAAAACAGTTTGTACGGACTACAAGAGAACACACCACACAAACTGCTAGACATTACTTTACATACGCGCAAACCAACAAGCGCGGCTGCAGTAATGGCTGCATCAACACGTCTGTACTGGACAGAGTGCAAAGTAAACGTACAAACACAACCCATCAGTCTGATCATTTAGTGTACTAATCCCGTCCGAATAGGGCTTATGCCAACACTACCTGTGCAGCAGCAATTTCTGCCCAATTCCTCTCCTTGTCATTTCGGTTATGATATTCTTTACACGACATGTCAGACATACATTCACGGTGTTGCCATGAACTAGTTGTTCCTCCATCTCTGATGTCCACCGAACTCTCTGGTGCGCCATGCCGCTGACTGTTTTGGTTTCTTTACGGCGTTTCCTCACCGCCTCGTCAGCTCGTCTTCTGATTGGCTACACGCCGCAGTCATGGCAACGCGCTCGTCTGTCCCCGGGGGACACCACACACAAATAGAAATCGGGCCAAAACAATCCAACATGTTTATGTCCGCCATCTTGGATTGCTTTCGCTGCCGCCTGAGACACGCACGAGAAGGCGGTGCAAACCCGGGGTAACACCGGCAATCCTGATTGGCTGATTATTTTTTTATCCATTCGCATGATCATTTGCGAAACACCTCTGGTGGAGCATGGCGGAACTACAAGGGTCTGGCGAGAGTCAGGCTACCTCTGCTGTACTTTTGCGTGAAAGTCCTGCTCTTACTATAGCTCTGAAAGTTTGATGAGGAGTTGCATGGTTTGAACACTGCTCATTTACCTTCACGCTGTGAAACACTGAGTTCATGAATTATACATAAGATGTGTAAAGTGTAAAAGAGCTGTCATGAGAAGCTGGCAACAGCATGGAGGAGAATAGGAGCATTATGAGAGTTTTAAATCCACAGTCCACATCTGGCGCCGGCTTCTCCACAATGCTCTGTCATATTCTACTCGCTGTTTTCACCTTCAGTCTCTGTCAGGTAAGATGTCTTTGCTTTGAGTTATTTAATAATGTGCACAGAAAATCTATAGACTTTTGGCAGAATGGGCTTTTGGCAGAAAGTCTTTAACTAAAGTAATGGGAAAGCAAATTTGTAGAGTTATCAACGAAAATAAGTGTATTGCTCAGTAGCTCACCTCTCCCTTCCATGTAGTCCCGACAAAGGCTTGAGAATTTACAAATCATCTGTATTCACACAACTAATGAAGATGCATGCGTCGCTAAGGCTCACTTACATCAATTCTTTTGACTGCTTAAAGTTAAGACATATCTCAGTTCATTCAGCATTGTAGATCAAAGATATCAATAGATTGTGAGCATGACCAACCAGGTGGAGCTTTTGAGACACCAAGGAGAGTCAAAAGAGTGGTTACAATACCTGTCTTATAATAATGCTATACATAGTGTTGGAGAAATGTTCATTGAACATGCACCAGAAGCTGAAAAAGTATATACTGAAAGTTTTAATTGGCACACCACCTTTATAGAGTGACGGAGACGGACAGAAATAGAGCAATAAAGTAAACCAAATTATTGCTCAAAAAATACTGGCAAAGACAAAGTGGCCAATATGCTTTCTTAAAAAGTATCATAATAATGTACATAAGAATTCAAGGATGAATTAAATTTCTGTAGAAAAAATTATCTGCAGTTGCCATAGAGTGTGGAGGAAGCTAAGCTGTAATGTGCGTGGTGGAAGCTGAATTATTCATTGTCCAGCTTTCGGGCAAGTGATGAAAAATCTATGATTGTCCTGAGGGCCTCCCACAGAACACCAGCCTGTGCATGTCCTATTCCCTGTGACAAAGACGCGCAAGACACACAGCAGAGACAAACTACTGAAGAGCCCAGATGGAGAAGCAGAGGGGGCAGGTATGACAGAGCCTCCATCACTGCCCTGTGTGAATAGGATATTTCTATATTTATTTATTTGACACGGACATTGCAAAATGTACGAGCGAATTTGAATTCATAGTCCCTGGGCGGAGGCAGAGTGACAGCAGGTTTACACTGTGAAATTAATGAATACATAGAATTATATAGTTAAAATGTAGCACCTTAACCACAAAGAGACTATTTATACAAAACATAATTATTTATAATCTGCTTAATGACTGCAGGATTGATTATCTTTGAGCCATGTTTTTAGGCTGAGTTTAAACGGTCTCAGCCCCGGTGCGGCACTCTGTTAAGCGAGGCTCCTGTTTGTGTGCGCATGAGATCCCCCGGGACCTAGGTACTGGTGGTGGCACTTGGGCAGAAGGGAGAGAGCGCACGCTCGATGAAGGGTAAGAAGGAGGAGAAGGGGAGGCAGTGGTTGCGAGGCTTGACAAGGCCGAGAAGTGGGAGTCTCCGCCTTTTAACCTCTTAAGCTCCTACATCTGTTTTGGCTCGTGCACAAAAGTTTGGCATACCCAAATGTCTTTGCTTATTTAAAAACACATCCTACATCTCACATGCTTGTGTGATGCATCATTTTAAAGCTAGGCCTTTCTAGTTTATGTAAATATACACTAAAATAATGTATGTCATTCCTATTTCACTCTGCATCTTTTGAAGTTTGGGAAAAGTTTTTTGCCTCGCCTAAAAAATTCAATGTTTAAATGCCCTAAAAAGCCTACTTCATTGGAAGAAGAAAATGTTCAACGCCAATTTGTTCATTGTGTTATTGACAACAACTGTGTAAAGTTTCAGACTTCTAAGTTTTATAGTTTTTATGCAGTTTCTCTTTTTTATCAAGTAGTGCCATTCGGAACCAATTTGGAAAAATTTGTGCCAAATTGTGCCAAACTGCTTTATTAACATTTCACCATCATAAAAAGCATATTTTTTAGTTTTGGTGCCTATAAGTTACAAATCTGTGTGACTTTCTTTTATAATTTTTCAAAATACATTTTTTAGTAGTGTAAATGCATATAAAATATGCGCAGCAAAGTAACACCGTCTTTATGCACGCTTTTACTGTGAAAATGAAAAGGGTTCTTACAAGTCCCGCCCATCAACAGAAAGCTCTTTTTATTGGCTACTTAGACACGTCAATCATTCAGTGCTAGCACATTGCGCTAGCCGTGTAATCGACAACAAGGCGAAACGCATGGCGCCAGATTTACGCCCAAAAGTCCACACGCGCAATTAAAACATACACGCGCAGCTTTATTTAATTCACACACGCGTAAACTACTCTCCACGTGCATATTTCACACCACACACGCGCAGATCCTCTCACTCCGCGCGCAGATTCAGTACAACGAGCAACAATACGCGCGTGTGCACGCTCATGACGTGCCCTCTCCCCTCTCGTGGTCTGTGTTCTGCACGGGTTGAAAACTTTTGCCATCTCTTCTACGCGCGCGTGAATTACTTTTGTTGCTTGGGGGTGGTCGGCAACTGTTCACCAAATAAGAAAACAAGAAATCTTTCTTTTCACAATGTAGACTGGGGACATGCCCAGGCTTATGGTGCGTTCAGACCAAACGCGATTTCTGCGGCCAAATCGCGTCTATCGCGCGGCTTGGGCCGCTTGTGACAAATTGTGGCAGCCGCTGTCACAGAGAAACTTGGCCGCGCGGCCAGGACACTAGAGGGCAGCCGCTGTCACAGAGCGTTGAGAGCGTTTAGGGGCGGGGCTTGTCTCTTTTGCCTGTAGTTTCCCAACATGGATGTCAGCAAAGGAGTTGCTTGGCTCTATCTGATAAATAAAGCCAGACAACGTCGTCAAAGGGCGAATCGACGACGTGTCTGGATTCATCAGATAGTCCGTAGACGGTTGGAGTTTGGTGAGTTTCACCATTTGCTCCGGGAGCTGCGCTCGGATGAGGGTCGCTTTCAGCGGTACTTTCGTCTCTCCCTGGCCCAGTTTGACGACCTACTGACCCGCATTGGCGCTAGGATCTCCTACCAGGACACCAACTACAGGCGCTCTATTCCAGCTGAAGAGCGCCTGTCCATCTGTCTGCGGTTAGTGTTTTTTACCCCATTCGGAATTCCTAAATACTTACAAAGTGTGTCATTTTTCAATCACAATCCACAATGTAATAGCTCAGAAAACAGTATTATGCAACAATATGGTGTCTATGATTACTGTCTCTGATGTTTACTGTCTACTAGTTTAACGTATTTTATGCTACACAAGTTTTGTCACGTGATTTTTATGAATGTAATTGTGATAAATATGTTCATATCATTTTGTAATTGCAGGTTTCTTGCCACTGGGGACTCCTACAGGACCATTGCGGGGAGCTTCAGAGTGGGCATATCCACCGTCTCCATGCTCATCCCAGATGTGGTGGCAGCCATCTGGGACTGCCTTGTGGAGGAGTTCATGGCTGTGCTTGGAGCAGAGGAGTGGAGGTCCATAGCGCAGGACTTTGAGGTCCGATGGAACTTCCCTCAGTGCTGTGGGGCCATTGATGGGAAGCATGTGGCTGTGAAGGCACCCCCCAACTCTGGGTCCATGTTTTTTAATTACAAGGGGCACCATTCCCTTGTGCTCCTGGCTGTAGTGGATGCCCAGTACAGGTTCAGGGTGATTGATGTGGGAGGGTACGGCAGATCCAGCGATGGAGGCATCATGGCCAACTCTGCCTTTGGTGAGGCTCTGCGCGAGGGCACACTCGACCTGCCTCCTGACCAGTGCATACCTGGAGCTGACCACAGAGGACCCCAGCCCCATGTGTTCGTGGCAGATGAAGCCTTTCCACTGCGCCGCAATTTAATGCGCCCTTTCCCTGGACGTGGTGGCCTTACCCCAGAGCAGCGCACCTTCAACTACCGCCTCTCCCGGGCCCGGTTAGTGGTGGAGGATGCATTTGGGATTTGGTCTGCGCAGTGGAGAGTGTTTCGCCGTCACCTGGAAGTCTCCCCAGAAGTTGTGGAGAAGTGTGTGAAGGCCACTTGTGTCCTTCACAACTTCATGAGGATGGCTGGAGATGGGCAGGTTCCTGCACCGAGGGGAGCTGCTGCCGGTGAAGAACCACTTCCAGGCGTGCAGCGGATGGGCGCCAACAACGCGACCAGAGAAGCAGTGGACATAAGGAAAGTGTTCATGGCCCACTTCAGTGAGGAGGGAGCACTGCCGTGGCAGCCCACAGAGTAGTCATGTCCACCACAGGACTGACCCACAACGGCTCTTTTCAGAGCCACCCACAAAATACAAAGAGCCTAACTTCATTCCTGACATATAATGTGCTGAGCCTCTTGAATATGAAATTCTTTACATTTTTTCTGGCCATAGTCCAAACCCATATTGATTTGCACTATTCTTTTCACCTGTATACCTTCTGTTTCTAGGTAATGACTGCCAGACTCCACTGCGACTCCACTCCAACTTCAGGTTAATCATATGCACATTCAAGCTTTTCCGTAATTACAAGGTTGTTAAAACAGTAAAAGGTGAAATGAATAAAAAATACTGTCAACTACTGTATCGCTCTTTAAGTGTTATTTCATCTTCTATAAAACCCAGTCAGCTCTTATAAAAGTAAATGTACAAATATAGAATAGCATTTTCTGTCAGTATTATATGAAAGGTAGTAATGGTTGGCTTGAAGTAGAACACATGAGGTTTGAAAAATATTTTCTTTATAAAAAAGGAACAAACAATGAAAAATAAATTAAATGTACATATAAACAAATGAAAAGGAGCTTGCTTGGAGGAGGTGCGGTGGAAGAGGAAAGGGACACATGTCTGTTTCCTCCCCTGCAAAATGTGTCACCTTAGGTCAAAAAACTGTCTGTTCTGGCCAATGGTTCCAAATTAAGCAGAACGGTGCTGCTTTCATATAAAAGTTGGTACATTTTGAATTTCACAAATTCTTTTGACTCTGGTGCCACCCTTTGCAGGAGAGGAAAGAGAGAGAGCAGGAACTGATGGTCTTCTGCAGTAGTGGGGCCATGGATCTATTATATTAACTGGATAGGGTATTACTAGCTTGTAGCTGAATAACTCATGTGCTCAGGGGATTCTCGCGGTACTGCAGACTAAACCAGACTAAATTCACGTGGGCTACCAGAAATTTTCCCCATAGGACTCAATGCATATTAAAACAGCTCAACCTCAGCTGACAGAGAACCTACAGCTTTCATAAAGGTCGGATTTTGTGGGGATTTTAGTGTCCCTTGTCATCCTGAACTTTTTTTCTTCTTAAATCCTTCGGTTTTGTTTAAATCCACACTTTAGTGCCACAAACTCTGCTTGTCTGGCTCTCGCTCTAACTCCCGCTCTGATGAACTGCTCTGATTGGTCAGAGCGCGGCCGAGCCCCTCTGTGCACGTGCGTGAGACCCGGTGTGAGACCCACACACGCGTGTTTGGCGCAACGCATTATGGGAGATCATCCACTGCGCAGAACCGGGAGGACCAGACGATGCCCAAATACAGGCGAGTTTCCCATAGATCTTTGCGAGTTTCAAGCAACTTCCGCTAATCTTTCAGCCCCCATGCCGTCACAAAGCGCCACTGAGCACAACCATTCATTTGAATAGGGCGCCATCTTGGATCGCCGGGGCTTGAGTGGGGTGGTGCGGCTGCTTTGGTCCCTAGAGTCTCCAGCAGCTCCCGCTCCCACTCTGTTGGCGGCTCTACGGACGTGGGCCTCTTCCGAGCCCTCTTCCTTGGTGGGCCTTCAAAGAACACAGGGCAATCACAGTGTTAAAAAGTGGAACATGTATTTCAAAAAAGCAAAATGAAGAGAGCAAATAATATCTGTATTAAAGCCAGAGTGTGTAGACATAGTTAAACACATGTAAAACACTTTTAAGTTGTGTGTTTGTGTTACAATTAACTTGAACATTGCAGTTATGAATGAAATTACTCACACAAGCACAAATTTCGACAGTTACAAACTAATATCTCTGAAGTGTATTTCGCAATGAAATTTGAAATTGGCTGTTAAAAAAGTAATACTCTATTGTCTGCATTAAACAGGATAGCTGCCATCTTGTGGCAACCATTGCATGTATTTGTTCAGTACTTTTATAGCATAAGGTATTTCAGTAGTATGTTTTTATCGAAGAAAGAGGGAAGATGTGTGGTATCAGACCAAAGCTTCTTTCCACCTGTAGTGCCTTACCATCTTGTCGTTTCTCTGTAAATTTGTCGTCTACACTGATGTAACAGCCCTTGGGTAATTTTGGCATATTATGCAGTAACATTTTGTTTATATTAACAGTCCTGTAATAAGAATAAAAATAAAACAATGATTAAAAAAAGCCACACCTGTAGGTGCAGAAGCAGGGGAAGGTCCAGCCCTCACAGAAGAAGAACCGGCTGAGGAAGAAGCAGCAGCAGCAGCAGCAGCAGCAGCAGCAGCAGCAGCAGCAGCTCAGGCCAAGATGTCTCACCTTGTGTGGTGGTGGCAGTATCTGCGCCAGAAGAAAACAAGAAATACAATTATTTCATATCATGTGTACATTGCGCTTATGACATTTATATGTACATAATAATGTACATTATTATGTACATTTAAATGATTTGTTCATATGAAAGGGAAAAGTGAAATTTAACACATGATCAAGATCTATCCTGGTTTGAAAATAGCCAATGCCTATTTTCACCTGACCATGATGTTAAGAAAGCATTAAAAGAAATGCATACACAGAAAGCAATATAAATGTAAAAGTCAGCAAAATGTGGGTAATAGAAAGGAAAGAAATGTATTTTTTCCAACTGTTCGAGGTCTCTGTTTGCTGCATGACACCGACCTTCAGCACCTGACAGCCCTGCTGCTGCTGCTTCCTCTGGCTCTTCTTCTGGGTGGTTGTACCCTGTGGTCTGCTCCTCCTCGGCCCTTCGCCTTGGCATGTTCCCGGAGCTGTCACGGGGAGTGATGTAGGGCTCGAGGAAGGACATGACCACAAGGTACTTCCACGTCTGGCCTTTCCCTGCTTCTGCACCACTCTTCTTCACCTTCTCCTTCTCCTTCCTGCTCTCCTTAGCATATGTGTCCCTCAGATTCTTCCACCGCTTTTTGCAAACTTCCACTGAATAAACACATCAACTCGTAAGTGGGAAAGTAGTAAAATAGTAAAATAACTTACCCGAGACACCAACCACCTCGCTAACCCTCCTCCAAGCAAGCTCCTTTTTATTTCGGTCCCGGTAGCTGTGGTCCGCAGTGTTATATAGCTCAGAATGAGCACCGACCTGAGCAATTAATGTGTCCTCTATAGCTGTCATTTCCCGGTAGTGAAATGCGTCACTACGTCACTGTAGGAGAAAGCTCCTGATTGGTCGGCACACGCGAATTCTCCCAAAAAGTTCAACATTGTTCAACTCTAGCGGCGGCCGCGTTGGAAGCGCGAATCGCGCGTCAAAACGCTTGACATCTCAAAACTCACCGCGCGAATCGCTCGACTTTGCGCCGCTCTGGCCGCGCGAATCGCGCCGCGTGATCTCTCGCCGCTCCTTGGCGCGCGTCCCCCATGTTGTGTCAATGTAGACCCGCCGCTTTGGCCGCAGAAATCGCGTTTGGTCTGAACGCACCATTAAATACAGAGGTGATTAGAGATGACGGGCAGGTGTGCAGGCCAATCAGGAACAGGGATCAGGAACAGCCACGCCCACAGCAGCAGGAACAAGAATGAGGGGTGAGGAGCTCACAGTGAGTGACCATAACAATATCTCTTCAGATGCTATGGTGGACTTTAATCCATATCAGATTCAGATCAGATTCAGTTTATTTGCCATTTGCAGTAAAAATACCACATTGGAATACATTAGCAAAAGTCACAGTTTTGTACACAAAGATGTAATATATATCGAGTCCATCCTCACTTCCTCCATCACCGTGTGGTTCGCTGGAGCCACAGTCAGGGACAAACAGAGACTACAGCGCATTGTGCGCTCTGCAGAGGAAGTGATCGGCCGCAGCCTTCCATCGCTGCAGGACCTGTACGTCGCCCGAGCTCGAGGCCGGGCTGGTCGTATCACAGCCGACCCCTCTCACCCTGCACATGGACTATTCCAATCACTCCCCTCAGGCAGGAGACTGCGGTCCATCAGGACTAGAACCTCCCGCCACAAGAACAGTTTCTTCCCCTCTGCTGTTGGACTCTTGAACACTTCTTAACCTGTCCCCCCGCCCTTTATAAAGTCACTTTACTGCCCATCATACGTCACTTTACTTCACTGTACTGCTGTCACCTTACATTGTGTGCACCATGTGCACTTGTATATTGTAAATAGTAACTGTAACTCTATTTTATATTTACATTTATTCCTTGGAAGTGTTTTTTATTCTGTATTTTTTATTATCTTTTTCTGACTGTTGCACTGAGCCAAAGCAATTTCCAAGTGACTTCTGTGACTTCCTGTTACTTACGTGGCAATAAAATGATTCTGATTCTGATATTGATTTATTAACATTTCTGGACAGTGGCTCTATGTATTAGTTATTATTGCATTCCCTGTGTGCGACCTGTATGATTATATGATCTGTTATTGGTAAGTAAGTAAGTAAGTAAGTTTTTATTTATATACCGCCTTTTCACTGCAGATCTGAGTCTCAAAGCGGTTTACAATTGTTAATTTTGGGCATTTGTCTCTCACTCCACACAGAGATGGGAGCGGGTTCGCCAGTACAGGAAGCGCATGCCAGAACTATTGGACATATTTTTAGTGGTAGGGGAAACCGGAGTACCCGGAGGAAACCTACGCAGGCACGGGGAGAACATGCAAACTCCACTCAGAAAGGCCCTGGTCCGGCCGGGATTCGAACCCAGGACCTTCTTGCTGAGAGGCGAGAGTGCTATCCACTCAGCCACCGTGCCGCCATTGGTGAATCGACAACTTTGTTAAATCCTCCTGGGCAACTGCTGCAGTGGTTTTGGACGATATTGAAGTGAAACTACATTGAATTCAATTGAATAACATATTTTTCTTATTTTAAGATTTCTTGTTTCTTATTTTTTCTTGATTTAAGATAGAGGAGCCTAAATAAGTATTTGTTGCTTGTTTTGGATCCAAATGGATCCAAATGAAGGGGGACCTGGAGAAGGGGCCGATGGCCAGGAGCGCGGGAGGTGTATTTTCATGCCTTCCGTTATCACGGGGATAGTAACGTGTTGGAGAAGCCTTGTCTTGTGTGTGTTCGATGAGAGAGAGAGCAGGGGAGACAGCAGCAGCAGAGACGCGGTGACACAGGCGCGCGCTTCACCTGGAGCAGCGCGTCTGGGCAGACTGCTCACAGCAGCATGATTTGTCCAATGCAATCAAGTCTTTTAGAAAAAAAACCTCTGGCGCTTAAAGGGTTAATGGTTTTTAATTACCTGTGTGTTTTTAATTGTATTTTTAATGGTGATGATTTGTGCCTTGTGTGGTGTGGACTGTTAGGCGCTTTGTGTTGCCCTGTGCAGGAAAAGCCCTCTATAAATAAAGATTGATTGATTCAGCGCCTTACAACATATACAGCACCTTACAACACATTCAGCACCTTAAAATACATTCAGAACCTTAAAGCAAATTCAGCCACTTACAACACATTCAGCACCTTACAACAAATCCTAAAACCTTACAACAAATTCAGCACCATACAACACAATCAGAACCTCACAACGAAATCAGCACCTTACAACACATTCAGCACCTTACAAAGCTTACAGCACTTTACAACAAATTCAGCAATATATGACACTTTCAGTAAAATACAAAACATTCAGCACCATGCAACACATTCAGCACATTACAACACGTTCAGCACCTTACAACACATTCAGAACTTCACAACACTTACAACACCTTACAACACTTACAGCACTTTACAACACATTCAGAACTTTACAACACTAACAGCACCTTACAAAACTTACAGAACTTTACAACACTAACATCACCTTACAACAAATCCAGTAC
The DNA here is from genome assembly GCA_964034765.1 of Knipowitschia caucasica. NCBI lineage: Eukaryota > Metazoa > Chordata > Actinopteri > Gobiiformes > Gobiidae > Knipowitschia > Knipowitschia caucasica. The sequence goes on along the minus strand of OZ035825.1, from coordinate 11,611,311 downwards.
CTTACAACACGGTCAGCCCTTACAACACATTCAGCACCTTACAACCAATTCAATACAATACAATACAATTTATTCTTGTATAGCCCTAAGTCACAACAGAAGTCATCTCAGAGGACTTCACAAAACCATTGAAATCACCAACATAGATCAGAGAATCAACAGTTAAAACACAGGAAAAATATAAAGCACACACAAAATAAATTCCATACATGTTGTAGAATGTTAAAGTGTCCTGGATCATCACCACATCCTTTTTGTTGGACACTAACTGTCCAACAAGACCCTCCTGCATCGGCAAGGAAAAACTCATAAAAAAACCCAGTGGGAAAAAGTGAGAAACCTTGGGGAGACCCAGTTGAGAAAGGGATCCGCTCCTCCGGACGGACAGGCTAATGATCCAGGACCTAAGCTAGCTACAGAACGTGGACCAGTGGCCGCTGAACGTGGACAGGTACAGGACTGAAGCACTCCCAGGTCGGGCAGGGCAGTCTGCAGGTGTAGATGGAGGAGGCCAGGTCCAGATGTCCTGTCATTGTACCATGAAACAGACAATGGGACAACGGGTGAATAGCAATGAACAAACTACTGTCAAAATCCTAATAATGCTAAACAGGTAAAGTAGGAAGGAGGAGAGGATAGTGCTCAAGTTACCATACTTCTCCCAGCAAACTGACTCCCTATGCAGCTTGACTGACAGTCTGAGGAGTTTAGCCTTCCCTTAGTCTTACCTTCCTAGCCAAATGCTAACTAAAGAGGACTGTTTTAAGCATAGCCTTGAATAAAGAGAGCGTATCTGAAAGGAGGTGAGACAGCAGCAGCCACGGCTAGGCAATCCTAGGCTACAGCACCAAGATTCATGGATTGCACAACAAGTGTGCAAACCGATCCAGGCAAACAGCCTAACTATATGCTAAATTAAAGTAGAGTGCTTTAAGCCTGGCCTTGAATGTGGAGACCGTATCTGCTTAATTAATGTGAATGGGAAGCTGATTCCACAGTAAAGGAGCTTGGTAGCTAAATGCTCTGCCGCCGACAGTGATTTTTGAGACCTTAGGGACCACCAGACGTCTGGCGTTTTGTGAGCGCAACGCTCGACTTGGTTGATATGACACTAACGTGTCTTGGAAATTGGAAGGAGCCAAGCCATTTATGGCTTTGTGTGTTAAAAAAAGGATTTTAAACTTTATTCTGTACTCCACAGGGAGCCAGTGGAGTGATTTTAACACCGGAGTTAAGAATAAGAATAAGAATAAGAAAACTTTATTGTCCACCAAGGTGGAAAATTGCCTTTGGTTATCACCTTAAAATACATAAAAGACACACATCCAGCACAATATCATGTGGCACTACATTCACAGAACAATTGGAAGAACAAACCAACAAGGCCACCTCCGGCCTAAAGACAAGAGTCAAGCTCAGGACTGCTCAAAGCTTAAGAGTGTTTACCGCTTTCACTGCTCTGGGCACAAAGGAGTTTTTAAAAAAAAATTCTTAGCTGATATCACTCGATATCTCCGTCCTGACGGCAGAAGTTCAAACTTTGGGTTTAGCGGATGGGAAGCATCTTTAATGATAAGCTCAGCCTTCTTTCCCAAGCGCTCCTCGAACAAACACTGGAGAGATCTTTGTGGCTGCCCAATGATCTTCGAGCTCTGGTTCACGATCCTTTGGAGTTTGTTTTGGTTCTTCATGCTGAGGTTGCCAAACCACATCAGCATGTTAAAGGTGAGGATGCTCTCCACCAGGCTCTTGTTGACCGTCTCAAGGATAAAACGACTCACACCAAAATTATTCAGTTTGCGAAGCAGATACAGTCGCTGTGAGCATTTCTTAAAAATGAAGTCTGTGTTCGTAGAAAAGGTAAGTCTCCCATCTATGTATGTGCCAAGGTATTTGAAGTCATCGACCATCTCAACATTGGCACCATGAATCTTCACTTCTATCAATGTCTCTTTATCAATGTGCACAATGAGCTCTTTTGTTTTCAAAACATTGATTTCTAAAAAGCTGTCCACACACCACTGCTGTAACATGGACAAATGATTAAAATAGAGACCCTCCAAAACAGTGTTCCCTTTCTGTAGTAAGGCAACAAGAGCCATATCATCGGCATATTTAAAAAGTTTAAAAGATTCCTCATGAACTTGAAATGCATTAGTATAAATAGAAAAAAGCAAAGGAGACAGAATTGTCCCTTGAGGCGCACCTGTATTTAAGACAGTCACTTCTGAGATATCAGAACCAAGTACTACTCTTTGAAGACGATTAGATAAAAAGTCTCTGACCCATTTGATTATACCTCCATTAACACCCAGGTCCATAAGTCGACTCAATAAAATATGTACCTGCATCGAGTTAAAAGCTGACGTGAAATCAACAAAGAGAATTCTAGCATAGTGGTCAGAGGCCTGGAGATGTTTGGCTACAGTGTTAAACAGAGTGATGGCTGCGTCCTCTGTGCTTCTCCGACTTTTGTATGCAAACTGTAAGTTGTCCAAACAGTGTGATACAGAGGACATGATGTATTTGCTTACAGTTCTCTCCATGGTTTTACACAAGATGGAGGTCAGTGCAATAGGCCGATAATCATTCAGTACAGATGCGCCAGGGTTCTTAGGGGCAGGCACAATGGGCCTCATTCACGAATAACTTCGTAAGAAACTACTCAACTTTCTTCTCAAGTTGTCCTTAAGTAGATTTCTAAGAAGTCCCCACGTGGGATTCATCAACGCACTCGTAAGCCGCTGAATTGTTCGCAGCTGTTCTCTCAGATTGATGAATCCCATTTCCTCGTAAATACAGCGCGCGTGCCAGGTGCTTCATTAGCATAGGTACTTAGCATAAGTAACCGCCCATTAATGCCCATATAAGGCACTGCAGGGCCGTGTGCAGACGCCAGAGGAAACAGCAACAGGCCTAAAGCAGAGTTACACGGAGCAAAATAGTCACCCTTTTTTCTTCCTTTACCAGACTGAGAATAAAGTTATAAAATGTTGACTTAAAAGGCGAAATATTATGATAATAAAGTCGAACTAGCAAAATTATGAGATTAATCTAAGAATATGATGAGATTAATCTCAAAATGTTATGAGCTTAATTTAAAAATATATTATGTAATATTTTAAAGATGAATCTCAAAATGTTTTGAGATTAATCTCAAAATATTTTGGACCCTGGGAGGAGATCCAGCGCGGACCAGCGCTGAGACCAATGCAGACCCGAGGAGAGACTGGAGTGACCAGCACACAGAAACCAGCGCGGACCTATAGGAGAGACCGCATAGACTGGAGTGACCTGACTGGAGAGACCGGTGCGCAGAGACCAATGCAGACCCGAGGAGAGACTGGAGTGACCAGCACACAGAAACCAGCGCGGACCTATAGGAGAGACCGCATAGACTGGAGTGACCTGACTGGAGAGACCGGTGCGCAGAGACCAGCGCGGACCGAAGAGAGACCGCATAGACCAGACTTGAGAGACCAGCGCGGACCCGTATGGATCCAGGAGCATGCAGTACGGACCCGTATGGAGAGAGACCAGTGCAGACCCGTATATGGGAGAGACCAGTGCAGACCCGTCTAGATCCATGGGAGAGACCAGTGCAGACCAGTATAGATCCATAGGAGAGACCAGTGCAGACCCGTATAGATCCATGGGAGAGACCAGTGCAGACCCGTATAGATCCATAGGAGAGACCAGTGCAGACCCGTATAGATCCATGGGAGAGACCAGCGCAGAGACTCAGCGCGGACCCAGTAACCTCCTGCAGCAGCAGTATATATGCCGTTGTTCTGTGGCCCGTGGATAAAGAAATGCCCCCTATAAATAGGAAGGGGTCACTAATACACGGCAAGATTTCCAATGTATTTGATAAAGCGTTGGCACATTTCATTTCAAAATGAATTAAAAAGTAGGCCAGATCTGCAGTGAAAAAGGCGGTATATAAATAAAGATTACTAATAAAGATTACTACAAATAAATAAATACATACATCGATATGACGGACATATCACTGGAATGTTGTATTTTTATTCAACTTCACCAAAGAGGACAACCCCGGCTGTGAACATGTCGGCACTGAATGCGTACGAGTGCTCCTGAGGACTCGTAGGATTTGTACTTGCCCAAGAGAAATTCTGGTTACGAGAAATATTCGTGAATGCCACTTTCTTCGTAAAAACCGCGTAAGTAGGATTTACGTACAAATCTGTTCCTAAGAACCGTTCGTGAATGAGGCCCAATATTTGTAAGCTTCCAGGACTCAGGGCAGGTGTGTGTCTGGAGAAGGACATTAAAAATCACAGTAAAAACACCTTTCAATTGATGCACACAGCTTTTCAGGAGTCTCCCTGAGAGGCCATCTGGCCCGGTGGCTTTCCTTGGTTTTATCTGGGCTAAGCTAGCAGCCACTTCTTGTTCAGTAAGAACAATATGGTCATATTCTGGGATCGAATCGCAAATAAAATCACAATCTGAGCTAAAATCAGTCTTATCAAACCTACTGTAGAATACATTCAAGTCATTAACCGTTACCGAAGAAGAAGAGAGCGCAGTGCGTTTGTTCTTTGTCTCCCTGCCCATGATTTGGTTTAAGCCCTCCCATGCAGTCCTAATGTTACTTGAGCAGAAATTCCTCTCCACCTTCTTTCTATACTCTATTTTTGCTTTGTTCATCTGACATCTTAATTCTGATCTCTTTTCTCTGACAAAGTCTGAATTACCATTAAGGAAGGCTACCTTCTTTTCATTAATGCAAACCTTCAAATCACTTGTCATCCAAGCTTTGGTGTTGGGATAAATCTTAACAGTTTTTGTGCAAATTACATTACTTTCACAGAACGTCAAATAAAATGTAATGGTATCTATGAGATCATTTACATTGTCATAAGAGTCAAAAAAAATCTGCCAGTCCGTTTGTTCTAGGCCATCCCTTAAAGCCTCAGCACTGTCCTCTGTCCATATGCGCACATTTTACTAACTTAACTTTATTACTGCTCTTTCCTGTTTCAGTTGTGCCCTGTATTTCGGGAACAGGTGGACAACATAATGATCGGACCTCCCCAAAGCGGGCCGACAAAAGGATTTGTAAGCGTCCGGTATATTCCCATAGCACTTATCCAAGGTGCGCGTTTGGCGCGTGGGGCAGTCCACGTATTGCTGGGCTGTGGGCAGGTGACTAGCAAGATCACACGAGTTTACATCTCCAAGCACAAAGAGAGGCTGATCAGCTGATCTTGCAAGCGCGTCATTGTAACATTCTGCCACACGAGTTGCCGCCCCCTCAAAGTCGGGACCGGGTATATACGTCATAATTATTGTGATCTGACCGAATTCCCTAGAAAGATAGAAAGGTCTAATAGAGACAACCAGGATCTCATAGTCACGGGTGCAAACTTTCTCCCGCACCGTATACTGCGTAGCCCAACGCTTGTCAACAAACATGCACAAGCCGCCACCGATAGATTTACGTGATTTAACATTGTCTCTATCCGCTCGTATAAGCAAGTATCCCGGCAAAGCAGGGTCTGGCATTCCCTCCTTTAGCCAACTCTAGGTTAGTTATGTGCTCCCTCCTTTTGGAGGTCCCATGGACCTATTGCCTGTTTTCTTGGCATCTGCGGCTGATTTAGTTCATGTTCTAGCCAAAAAAGTGTGGGTCCGTAAAAGGGGAAAGCGCAGAGGCCTGCTCGTGCGTCTTAGGAGGAGAGGAGCGCGCACGGCTCTCCCCGGCATTTTTCTCTCCAACGTACACTCACTGGGCAATAAGATGGACGAACTCAGCCTGCTCATGAGAAGAAACAAGGACTTCGCCACATCCTGTGTCCTCTGCTTCACTGAGACCTGGCTAAATGAGCGGATCCCGGACTGCGCTTTGGAGCTGCAGGGTTTTGGCGCGGATCGCCATTGTGTGCTCTCAGGGAAGAGCAGAGGCGGTGGGCTGTGTTTCTACGTCAATACAAACTGGTGTAACGATGTGACAGTGATCTCCAAGCACTGTTCTCCTGCTCTGGAATATCTTTTCATTCATTGTAAACCATTTTACTCCCCTCGTGAAATTGTTTCATTCATTCTTGCCTCTGTTTACATACCGCCATGCGCGGACGCGCGCAAGGTTCAGCGCGCACTCGCAGAGCAAGTACTGTGTATGGAACGTTTATACCCGGACTCTCTGATTATTATCCTGGGGGATTTTAATAAGGGAAACTTGAGCCAGGAATTACCCAAATACAGACAGTTTATCAAATGCCCAACCAGAGAGGAGAACACTCTGTTACACCACCGTGCGCGGAGCTTTTCGCGCTGTTCCCAAGCCAGCCCTCGGCTTCTCAGATCACTCCATGATACATCTGGTTCCTGCTTACAGACAGAGACTAAAGCTCTCGAAAGCTCTCGGAGCTCCAAAGTGTGGTCTGATGAAGCTGTGGAAGAGCTGCGCGCATGCATGGAATCTACAGACTGGGACCTTTTCAGAGCTGCCACAGATAAGTTGGATGAATACATGGACACTGTGACGTCATACATTCACTTCTGCGAGGATAGCATCATTCCAACAAGGACCAGGGTCATCTATAACAACGACAAACCCTGGTTCACTGCTAAACTCCGGCAGCTCAGGAAAGCAAAGGAGTCTGCTTTCAGGGAGGGGGACCGCAGCGGCTACAAAGCAGCTAAATATCAGTTCAGGAAAGAACTGAAAGCAGCCAAGTCCCGGCACAGAGAACGAGTACAGGAGCAGTTTGGTAACAACGATACTGCTTCTGTCTGGAGGGGCCTACGGGAGATCACCAACTACAAACCCAAAGCCCCCCTCTGTGCTGACGACCACAAGCTAGCTGACGAACTGAACTTATTTTTCAGTCGCTTTGATGCTGCCCCTGACACCTCTCCCTCCCCCACCCCCCACTACTCTAACGACCCACCCATCAGCCCTGCCCCCAGCCTAACAATAGCCGCTAAAGAGATTAAACAACTCTTCTTGAGGCTGCACCCCCGCAAAGCTCCTGGCCCGGACCACGTGTCTCCGGCCACTCTGAGACACTGCGCCAGTGAGCTTACTCCTGTGTTCACTGACATTTTCAACACCTCTCTGCAGTCCTGCCATGTCCCGGCCTGCTTCAAATCCTCCATCATTGTCCCCGTCCCGAAGAAGCCCAGGATCACAGGACTCAACGACTACAGACCTGTAGCACTTACGTCTGTCGTCATGAAGTCATTTGAACGCCTGGTTCTCTCCCATCTCAAGTCCCTCACCTCCCCCCTCCTGGACCCCCTGCAGTTCGCCTACAGAGACAACAGATCTGTAGACGACGCCATTAACCTGGCCCTCCACCACATCCTACAGCACCTGGACTCCCCGGGGACCTACGCCAGGGTCCTGTTCGTGGACTTCAGCTCTCCCTTCAACACAATCCTGCCATCCCTGCTCCAGGACAAGCTCTCCCAGCTCAACGTGCCCGATTCCACCTGCAGGTGGATCACTGACTTCCTGACGGACAGGAAGCAGCGAGTGCGTCTGGGGAAGAATGTCTCGGACTCTCAGATTATAAATACAGGAGCCCCACAGGGCTGTGTTCTTTCTCCCCTGCTCTTCTCCCTGTACACCAACCACTGCACCTCCAGCCACATCTCTGTGAAGCTGATCAAGTTCGCGGACGACACCACCCTCATTGGACTCATCTCCAACAACGATGAGTCCGCCTACAGGAGGGAGGTGGACCGGCTGGTGTCCTGGTGCAGTGGTAACAACCTGCCCAGAAGACAGTGGAGATGATTGTGGACTTCAGGAAGAGCACTGTCCCCCCGCCCCCACCCTCCGTGATGGACTCCCCCATCACCTCTGTGGAGTCCTTCCGTTTCCTGGGCACCACCATCACCCAGGACCTCAAGTGGGAGCCGACCATCAGCTCCCTCATCAAGAAGGCCCAGCAGAGGATGTACTTCCTGCGGCAGCTCAGGAAAACCAAGCTGCCTGCACAGATGCTGGTGCAGTTCTACACGGCCATCATCGAGTCCATCCTCACCTCCTCCATCACCGTGTGGTTCGCTGGAACCACAGTCAGGGACAAACAGAGACTACAGCGCATTGTGCGCTCTGCAGAGGAAGTGATCGGCCGCAGCCTTCCATCGCTGCAGGACCTGTACGTCGCCCGAGCTCGAGGCCGGGCTGGTCGTATCACAGCCGACCCCTCTCACCCTGCACATGGACTATTCCAACCACTCCCCTCAGGCAGAAGGCTGCGGTCCATCAGGACTAGAACCTCCCGCCACAAGAACAGTTTCTTCCCCTCTGCTGTTGGACTCTTGAACACTTCTTAACCTGTCCCCCTGCCCTTTATAAAGTCACTTTACTGCCCATCATACGTCACTTTACTTCACTGTACTGCTGTCACCTTACATTGTGTGCACCATGTGCACTTGTATATTGTAAATAGTAACTGTAACTCTATTTTAAATTTAAATGTATTCTTTAGAAGTGTTTTTTATTCTTATTTTTATTATCTCTTTTTGACTGTTGCACTGAGCCAAAGCAATTTCCAAGTCTGTGTCCTCCTGTTACTTACGTGGCAACAAAAATGATTCTGATTCTGATTTTAGTTGCTTGGCTTATATAAGCCTTGAAGGAGAGAATAATAAATCAAAATTTAAAAAAAGCGCACAGATAAACAAATGAAGCTTCCTTCTGTCTACGTTATGATTTGGGTAAAGGTTGACCACCTTGATTTGAAAATGTCGCTTTTACCTTTCATTTTGTACAACCTTTCTTCTTTTCTGTAGAAATGTTTTATGGAATCTATACATTTTTCAAAGCGAGGTGGTTCAGAACTTTTCCAAAGTCTTGATTTTTGCTTCAACGCCAAACATTGTAACATCCAAAAGGAATAATGGCGTTCTTTTTTCAAATTCTTGGGTTGAAACCCTAGCCAGAGATTTTTGTTTCTTTTTTTGTTTTTTTTATTGAATCACCCAGTGATAGGGGAGTACATATACAGTAGTTACATCCAAGGAAAACATACAGTAGTTATATATAAAGAAAACACATACAGTAATTATATACAAAGAAAATAGATTATGCAAACTCCTGTATGGTAGCATTGTGGGGAGGAGGGGGGGGTTCAGAGTTGCACAAGAGTGGTGTGTGTGTGTGTGTGTGTGTGTGTGTGTGTGTGTGTGTGTGTGTGTGTGTGTGTGTGTGTGTGTGTGTGTGTGTGTGTGTGTGTGTGTGTGTGTGTGTGTGTGTGTGTGTGAGTGAGAGATATGGTAAAAAAAAAAATATATATATAAAAAAAATTAACAAAAATTAATACGTATAGCAGCAGAGATGTAAATCTATAGACTGGTCCTGCCGCCGTTACCATCATCCAAAAAGGTTCTAAACAATCCTGGGAGGGATCTGATATACATATTATGACGGGTGTGGTGTAGAGGTGCTAGGATGTGTAGTGTCCTGACTGATGCATTAAAAATCAAGCAGGGGTGGCACCAAAGAGAGTTCCCTCTGGCAACCATCCCCGCTGGTGACCCTAATCTGTGTTCGTGAGGAGTTTGTGTGTATATGTATATACATGTTTGTGGTGGTTGTTTTTTTTTTTTTCTCTCAATTATCATTATTGTTATGATTTTTCATTATCGTTATTGTAGTTATTATTTGTTATTATTGTTATTGTTATTATTATTATGTTATTGTGATAGGTATACCCCCTTGAATATTCATAGTGCTGGAATTGGCAGAGGTAGTCAACAAATCAGGTGTCGAAATAAAGTCAAACATAAAGGAGAAGAGAAAAAAAAAAGAGAAAAAAAAGATAAAACAGTAAAATTTTGTTGTGGGCATGGGCAGTAAATGACTCTGTGATACAACGAGTGCTTATGTTTGTACGTATTTGTTTATGTGCATGTTCATGTTTGTGTGAGTTCATGTTTGTGTGAGTTCATGTTTGTGTGAGTTCATGTTTGTGTGAGTTCATGTTTGTGTGAGTTCATGTTTGTGTGAGTTTATGTTTGTGTGAGTACATGTTTGTGTGAGTTTATGTTTGTGTGAGTTCATGTTTGTGTGAGTTCATGTTTGTGTGAGTTCACGTTTGTGTGAGTTCACGTTTGTGTGAGTTCATGTTTGTGTGAGTTCATGTATATGTGCGTGTGCTGCAGTTGTGTGGGGTTAATCAGAGGGATGTATTTGGTGGTAGAGGGCGGCAGCAGACAGAGAGTTGCTTGTGTTGGTTTATTGTTGTCATTACGTTATTGTAAATGTTTTAGTAATATTAAAATAGTTTATGAAGGGTTTCCAGGTTTCTGTGAGGGTCTGTAATTCTCCATCATGATGAGCAGTAAAGAGTGAAGATGAAATTTGCTGAGAGAGAGAGTTAGTCCAGTGGTTGGTATTTATGGAGTTTTTAGATAGCCAGTTTTGTAGGATTGTTTTCTTGGCGATAGTCAGAGAAACAGGCTGTTCTTGTGTTTTGGTGGGATTTGAAGTGTTGTGGTCAGGCCAAGTATGCAGAGCGTTGGGAGGGGGGTACACTGCAGCCCAGGAGGTCCGAGAGTTTGTGGGTTACAGTTTTCCAGAATGTCTGTACAGGGGTGCATTCCCAGAGTGCATGCAGGTGTGTGTCAGTGACTCCCAGGGTGCATAGTGTGCAAATGGCTGTGTTTAAGAATCCCATTTTATATTTTTTTATAATGTGTAATGTGTGTTCTGTGAATAATTTTATACTGAATTAGTTGTAGATTAGTAATGGGTGTCATGGAGAAGGTATTGTTGCATATTTCTGTCCAGTTTTCTTGTGTGAGAGATGTGTTCATGTCCGAATTCCATTTGATCTGTGGTGTATGTATTGTCTCCTCAGTCTTTATGAATTTGTATAATTTTGAGGTTAGTTTCTTAAGGGATTGGATTTTCTTTATGTTTTCTCTAAGGCGCCAGAGTTTTTTCAAGAAAATATACAATTTTGATTTCAAGATTTCAAAAGGCTATAACTTTAAAATGGTTTGAGATAAAGGCATACTGTAAATTAGAAATATCTTCAGTTTGAACCAAACTTTGGGATGGAAGTTGATTCGTCATCTAATTTGCATATGGTGACGTCATCAAGGTGGCGGCCATTTTGGAAAATGTTAATTATTGTATAAAGACTTCAAAAAGCTGTAGCTTGGGAGTTATTTGAGATCAGGGAATACTATAAACAGTCAATGTGAAATATCTTTAGTATGAAATGAATTTGGGATAGAAATAAATTCCCTGATCCAGATTATACATAATGTTTTAGCACTGGTTCGCGGCCATATGGAATTGTATAATTTTCAAAGACCTTCAGTGATCAAGACAGCACTCTTTATAGTTTACAATCATGAAATCTTGAGATTGGTTTCAATATTTCCCTTTCAGAGAAGTAGTGGGCTTACTATTTTTCTCAGTGGAAATGAGGCTCCAGGATTTACCGTTTAGAAACAGAGAGATGAAATGAATGGGCTCAGAACTTGTCAGATCGTCTCAACAAGAAATAACAGGCTCTTCAACACTTCTGGTCCACTTTTGTGGATTATTTTCTCTCAAGAACTGCCTTTATCCTCATCATCGCTGAGGCAGTGAACGCGATTAGCGATGTGTCTTTTTCCCGCGGCTCTCCCGCAACTTCTCCCGCGTCTCCCGTGTTCCCCGTGGATGTCTACCCCCGCTACTTTCTCCCACATGCCTGGTGTTATGATGCCCCTGTCCCCTCCACCACGGATCCTGCTTGGCGTTCACAGAATGCTTCTACCGCGGCCACACGGAGGACAAGCAGCCGCTGTACAGGGGCTGATTGTGGACTCTATGGCGCGGTCTCCCCGTCACCAATAATGTCCGTGTCTGCTTCACTGGACACCTGCGTGTCTTCCTCCTCTGATTCTGAGTGAGCCAGTACCAGACCAAGTACTTCTCTGGTACTGAAGACCTCGTGAGTAAAATAAAAAACACTCTCTCCCTCTGCTCTGCTCTCGCTCCTCTCAGTACTACCGCTGCTGCTTCGCCTCCGCGCTGCTGCGCCGCAGGTGTTTTACGAACTCAATTTACTCAAAAACTTTCAATATAACCACACCCACAAATGTTGCTCATATTACAGGCACACATGTCCACTAACCCCTGGTGAAAAGTATGAACAAGATTCTGCACCACATTTTTACATACAGCCCGTTTAAGTGAGCAATGTTGCTTGTCGCAATATTGCGACTTTGGCGCTTAAAGGGTTAAAGGGTTGTTTATTATATTAATTTTACTTTTTATTATAGACTTCATTTTTAAGTATTGGAAGCTATTGTCACTGCATGAAAAGTGTGATTTTCGTCTCTTTTCGGCCCTGTATATTACTGTGAAACTTCTGGGATTCGGCTGTTCACGGTAGTTTGTTGTTCCCTCCTCCCTCCTCCATAGGAGGCTTTAACATGTAAATGGGAATGCTGTGAGCTATACAAATGCAAATCAGGGTTAAGGGGGTGCACAACTTGATCCATGCTGCACAACTATTTTCAGTCAGTCTGCAGCATGGATCAGGTCAGCACACTGTAGACCCGGATTTTGTAAATGCTCAAACTGTTTAGAATAGAATAGAATAGAATAGATCTTTATTGTCTGTTCAAATTGAGCAGAGATTTGTCTTTCAACACGGCACGATTCATGATCATTCATAAAAAAAATACATTTCATAATTTATACAGTGCTACCGGTTGTTTAGAGCGGTGACTGCAGATGGGACAAATGATCTCTTGTAGATGTTTTTTCGGGCCAGCGGGGTTCTGTATCTCCTTCCTGATGGCAGCAGAGAGAAGGAGCCAAACAGCGGGTGTGAGGCATCCTCAGTGATGAGAGTGGCCTTCCTCAGCACTGATTGGCTGTACAGCTTACAGAGCAGAGTTTGTGGTGTTTGGGTGATTTTGCTGGCCTGCTTTACTACACTTTTGAGTTTTGTCCTGTGTTTGAGAGTGAGAAAATTGAACCAGGTGGAGATATTGTACGTGAGAATGGATTCAATGAGTGAGGTATACATAGTTGATAAAATGCCTTTGCTAACATTAAAAGATCTCAGTTTCCTGATGAGATGGAGGCATTGCTGTGACTTTTTAAAAACAGAGTCTGCATGGTGCCCAAAGGACAAGCTGCTGTCTATTTCTGTCCCAAGGTATTTAAAACAGTCCACCTGCTCCACCTGCTCGCCATGGATGACTAGGGGTTGAAAAAGATCCACAGAGTCTGTTTTCCTAGTGGCTCCACAGCACAACTCCTTGGTTTTGGAGATGTTGAGCTCTAGGGAGTTCTGAGCAAATCCACAAACCAGCGTGTGGACCTCCTGCTGATAGTGTACTAGGGCCTGTGCATCCGTGAGGTGTGCCACCAGTGCTATGTCATCTGCGTACTTTATAAGGGTCAGTCCTTCTGTGCTACAGCAGATGTTATTAGTGTACACAGAGAAAAGCACAGGTGACAGCACACAGCCCTGGGGGAGTCCAGTCCTCAAAATTATTTGGCTGGACTTGACACCATCTATCAGCACATGCTGTGGCCTGTCCCGTAAAAACTCCCTGATCCATATAATCAGTGATGTGTGAATGTGGAGTGATGAAAGACATTGAAGCAGGGTGTTATTGTTTACCGTACTAAATGCAGATGAAAAATCCATGAATAGGATTCTCGTGTGAGGATATGCAGAGTCCTGTTGCCTTGTAATCCTGTCCAAGAGCATGATGGTTGCATCCTCCGTGCCTCGCTTAGCTCTGTACGCAAACTGGAGTGGGTCCAGTTTGTCGGACAGTTCAGATGTCAGCTGGTCAGCCACCACCCTCTCCATGCACTTGCATAAGATTGAGGTCAGGGCTATAGGCCTGTAGTCCTGCAGGTTACTGGGCCTGGCCTTTTTGGGAAGGGGAATGATGGTCGATTCCTTCCACTGTCTGGGGACTGTGCCGGTGTTCAAGAGAAGCTGAAACAGCCTGGTGAATACTCCACTGAGCTGGGTGGCGCACTCTTTGAGCACCCTGCCATTGAGTCCGTCCGGGCCTGCAGCTTTGTTAGGGTTTATTCTATGCAGAATGGTGGTCCCCACCCGTTCATCAATGATGATATTGTCCGGGCTGTGGGTGTCTGGGCTCCAGATGGGTGTTGCACTGGTGTTATTAAAACGAGTGAAGAGGATATTGAGTTGTTGAGGATCTGGGCAGTCAGCTTTTCCTGGTTTGGATGTTCTGCCCATCATGGTATTCAGGCCCTGCCATGCCTCCCGCACGTTTCCAGATGTCAATTTCCTCTCCACTTTGTCTTTGTACCTCATTTTTCCCTAAGTTGCCAGCTTCTTGAATTGCTTCTGTAGCTCTCTCACCCTGTGTTTGTCCCCTTGAAGAAAAGCTCTTTTCTTCTCCCTTAGACAATTTTTCATGCCCTTGGTAACCCATTTGTTCTTATTAGGGTAGATGGTTATTTGCACAGTTTGGGTGACAACTTCATCACAAAACATGGTATATGAGGCAAGGACATCCATCCATCCATCCATTTTCTTCCCCTTAATCCATTTCTGGGTCAGGGGGGTGGCAGTCAGAGCTGCACCCAGTACACTTAGCACCAGCCCCTCACTAATCCTCCTGCAGGTGGTGAGTCCACAGGAGCTGAGATCTTTCAGTTGGGGCTTTGGGCAAAGTAGGGTTAAGTGTCTTGCCCAAGGACACAACGACAGCAGTCATCAGTGGGAGTCGTGAAGTAGGTCTTACGGTGGGCTCGAACCCACGACCTTCAGGCCCAAAGGCCAATGCTCTACCAACTGAGCTACTGTCGCCCACTAGGACATCAGAAAGCATATTAAGATCACCCCCACAGTCATCGAAAAACAGGTCCCAATTTGTCAGCTCAAAACAGCCCCTTAGGGTCTCAGCTATTTCCTCGTTCCTGACCCTAATACTTTTCGTGACAGACCCCTCAGTTTTTAACCGTGACCTGTACTTTGGTAACAGTAGGATCACACTATGATCTGATAGTCCAAGCGGTGGGCGTGGCTTTGAGACATACGCACCGGAAATATTACCAAAACACAAGTCTAGTGTTCTCTGCCCCCTTGTCACTGTAGTCACATATTGTTCAAGACTAGGAAGGTGCATTGAGATGTTGCACCTGTTAAAATCCCCCAGTATGAATACTGGCTGTTCCCCTGTTTGAGTGACAGCATCGTTGTAGCTCTCCACTATGCGCTCTGCAGCTTGGTTGAAGTCTGGACCAGGAACATACACCAGCATAATTGTTATTTGTTTAAATTCTCTGGGCAAATAATGGGGTCTAAATGATACAGTCAGCAGTTCATAATGCTTGTTGCACTCTGTCTCTCTCACTGTGTAGTTGGTGGCCCACCGTTTGTTTACAGCCATGCAGACCCCGCCCCCAATTGCCTTCCGTGTTTTGACAGCGTCTCTATCAAACCGAATGATGTTGTATCCTTCTAGCTCAAAGTCCACGTCTCTAGTGAGCCAGGTCTCCGTGAAGCAGAAGAGACTGGTTCGTTGGTAATCCAGATCCGACTTTATTAGCGCTGAAAGTTCGTCTGTTTTATTCCGGAGCGTTCGCACATTTGACAATGTGATGGCTGGTAGCGGCAGCCGGCTCCCCCTTCTCCTTAACCTGTTGCGTATCCCACCTCTGGAACCCCTTTTCCTTCTTATCCGCTTTTGCCTTTGCCCGCGATGTAACTCTGGGGGTAGGTCGTGAAGGAATCTTTCCTCTGGCGTTGGTGCTGCGTCGCGGAGTTCCAAGAGGAGGTCCCGTGAGTAGGTGAGCTTTCCCATGTTGACAGACGACATCTGCAGACAATGACCATTTGCGGGCCACAGAGCCGCGATCAGAAGCCAAATTATGGCCAAGTGAAGCACTGTTGTTTCCCCCGACATGTCAGGAAGCCAAATTGATAAAAAGTCTCCAGTGGTGCCATAAAAACATTCAAAATACACACTCTACCACGCCGTGTTAGGAGTCGCCTTCCTCACGGAACAGCGCCCCCCCTATTTGTGTTACACACACACACACATCAGATAAATATTTGATCATGATTGATTATAGCTTGTCATGTCAAAATCAATTAAATAAATCCAATAGGACAAAAGACATGTTGAAAGTGTAAGTGCTCATCAAAGGATATATGTATGTACAGACCATGGATTGTTTTATTTTTTTTCATGACTATGAACATTGTAGATTCACACTGAAGGCATCAAAACTGAATTAACTCATCTGGAATTATGTACATACCTAAAAGAAAAAGTATGAACCAACTCAAAACATGTGTTATATTCTCGGTTCAAAGTAGCACTATATATATATATATATATATATATATATATATATATATATATATATATATATATATATATATACATACACATATATATATATATATATATATATATATATATACACACACACAAACGGCTGTTGGTGTTAACATCACTCTCTTTACGCAACCAAAACTTGGGGACTTCACAAACTGAATGCGCATGTCGCGCATGCGCAAAACACAAGGAAATACTTTGCCTGAAGTCGACGGTGGAGTGTCGTGGAACGTGAAGAGAGGACTCTTGAATGTACGGTAAGTGTTAAGACACGTTGTTCATTTGTATAAAGGTATATAGCTAAAGAAGTGTGTTAAGAACGTGTACACATTCGACTATATTATCTTATAAAACTCGTGTGTTCGACCAGCTCAGCTGTGAATGCAGTGACTGGCCGTGTTCAGAGCTGGTCTCCCGGAGGCCTGAGAGCCGCTCTCTCGGCCTCCGGGAGTTTACTGAGGACAGCGGTGAATGTAGCTGTTAGTAGCTAACTGTAGCCGTGTTCAGAGCCCTATTCCCGGCCCTAACTACGCGGGCCGCCGCCACAAGGAGGCTCCGCTGTGATTGCTCCGTGTGTGATAACTTTCTGTGAAGCATGGAGCTGCAGGAGCATGGACGAGGCGCTCAGAGCAGACTGCTTCGAAAGAACCGAAGGAAGAGCAGTTTGGGCTCATGGCAGAGCCTGATATACGCTGAGACTGTGGACTAGAGTTCTGTGGAATATCTAACATATATCATTTGTTTTGCACTGTTCCTGTCTTTGTTTGAGCGCTAAGACTTTCACTTTTATTATTGTACTTTTTCATCTCATTTGTCACTTTTGTCTTTCTGTTCATTTTTTTGTTTTGTTTATTAAGTCCATTGCTTGATAATGTTATTGAGTGAATCTAGACCTCTTTTAAACACATTTGAGCAAAAATCATGTGGTATTGTTTTATATATATTGATAATTCTTTTTTTGCTTACAGTGTGTCGCAGTCCGACAACAAGAAATTGTCGATCCTGCCCTACCTGTGGAAGATGTCAAAGCGCGCTGGCCAGCACTTTATACAGAGAGACAGGTGTGTACACATTTTTTACAACTATGCATTTAACTTGAAGTGTTTTATGGTTTTTTTTGCAGGTCCTGGCAGAATTTAACCAGATCAGCAGCTCCAAACTGGACAATGATTTTGTTGAAGCATTGGATTGCCTAACGACACAGTTCATCAAGCTCTTTAAGGCCAAAAGGGGGACTGCTGGCGCTAAGCTTTCCAAGATTGTCCGGCACCTCGATTCCTGTGTAAGTTCATAAAGAAATAACAAAAAGAAATGACGTATGATTGTGTTTGGTGTTGTAATGCACATATGCACAGCAGAGGAGATGGGGAAAAGGAGAAAGGTAAGTACATCCCCCTCCATTTGTCTTGTCTGTCAGTACAGTATTTTACTCCTATGTACAATTATGAAAGAGACACAACAAGCAGTGACACTTGTAGGTGATAACTTACTCAGTACTGCTTTAACAACCTTAACCTCCTCCTGAAAAAAACATTCAAATAATACAGGGAAAAAAAACAGGACAAGAAAGAAAGTGACAAAAATTAAACTAAAACTTGAAGCTGCTATATCTGCTGTAACCTTTTGGCTAAAGCTAAACTGGGGAAATACACTTCGTTAAGGCGGGTTTATTCTGTCCAGTGTGAATGACACGTAATATATTAAAGGACCGTGACGTCACTCGGTCACAACACACTTGAAGGTAACTCTACATTTCTCAATATAATGAGTTAACTAGAGTTTGTGAATAAAATGGCACTAGCTGTGGGGGAAAAAAAACCTTAAAGTCCACTCTCAGCCCAAAAAGTCAAACAAGGACTCACAGGGCTCTTAAGTCTGCAAAACAATCATAAAAAATGGCCTGTTGCGTGTTTTATTTGTTCACATTTTACTTTTGTGCACAAATAACATGCATTGTTAATGCATGGAGGAAAAATGTGGGTATCTGAGCTTTAAATTCAGGAGTTTTGCTTCAGGAGGAGACACGGGAGAGACACATTTATTTCACATTCAAAATCATGAAATTGACAAAGTATTATAAGTAATGCATCATATTTAGATGTTTTATTTTTTTACAGATCTTTCTCAAATGGAAATGGACACCATCACTTTCAATTGACCTCAACCCATAGTCTCCTCCTAAAGGTGAATCCTCTGTGGCAGTTACAAGGAGATCCAATCAGGACATGTGTGAGAAGGACACAGCAAAAGAGGTACTGCTGCATTTTGTATCATAAGATTTTTGGTTCAATTGTAGATTGTCATTATACATTTTCCACGTGTTTGTAGATGGTGGAACTGCAGGAAAACCCTGGTGACCGAGAGATCCTTAAAGATTATAATTCTGTGAGATCACTAAGTCACCGCTCTCGAAGACAACTTGTCGACCTTCTTGTCAGTGACATGAGTGAAACACATGGGTATGTTGTATTACTCGAGAACAGACAGAAAAACAAAGGAATCCCACACTCAAAGAAATGATTCAGGTGGTTAGTATTTTGAACTCAAAATACATACTAAACTAAACTCAATAATTGATTTTTGCCAGTTTTACTTAAATTAGTGTGGTCGCAACTCATTTTAAACATGCCTGTCTCAATTAAAAGTTAATACAAGAATCCTAACTCATTTTTGTAACAAATTTGAACTTGATATTCTGGCATAACTGGACAACGGAGAAGTATTGAGTTTGCTCAACATGAAAATCCTCTTGTAAGCCTGGTGGCCCATTAATGAAAAAACAAATATATTGAGTTGATTCAAAATAAATATATTGTATTGATTGAAAACAAAATGTGGCGAAGCAGTGACGCTACCCAGAATGCATTGCAGCGAAAAATATAAACTTCTCAAAAATTCTACATTTGAGCATTAATTTTAAAACTGAAAATGAAGCAAGTCCTAAAGCAAAATACTTGAGCAACATTCTGAATAAACTAATTTGACCAAATAAGTAATTGTATTTATTTTTATCAACCATGATCGAGAGGGCCAAGCCAAAGCAGTCCTATACTCCCTGTGTCACCCTTCAATATTGAACAAATACTTTAAGGTGGACATGTTTACCGGTGACTGTGCTGGCCCACTCTCATATATATGTGGAGTGAGAGACTACTGCCTAAAATTAACAGTTGTGAACCGTTTTGTGAATCTAATCTTTGAAAGATGGTATTTGAATAAAGATTACATATTCCTGACTGAAAATCACTTGTTGAATATACTCAAAAAGATTTATTTTCAATGTAATTATTTAAGTTGGTAGTATTGTTAAAATTGAGTTGAACTGATGCTAAAACACTTGCTGAATATACTTAACAAAGTGTCTCTATAACTCAATTATCCAAGTTGGTGGTATTGAAAAAATTGTGCTGGACCAATGATAAAAGACTTACAAAGAATACTTAAAACACAGTCTTGTTCGCAAAACTTAAAAAGATGCATGCAAAATGCTGCCTCAATTTTATTAAGTTTTGCCAATGCATTTTTTTTTAGAGTGCACACATAGTTCCCTCCCTGTTCCTCAGTGTGAACATGCCTCTCCATTGCCCCATATAGCAATGCACAAACAATAGAAGACGACACATTTTAATACTTTTAAGAATTAGAGTCCTCTGGCCCACCACATGCGCGCGCCCTGCGCTATATATGGTGCGACCAGGAAGTGCCTCGGTTTGGCCAGTGGACCGAGACACGCAGCAGGTGAGTTGTGTATGGGGGAAGATGAGATGTGTGTGTAGGCAGCAAGTGTGCACCCTTGTGCGCTACGGGGATAGTATTGGCAGGGGAAGAGTTTGTGTTGATGCAGGGCCGTGCGATGACTAGCGCGGACCTGCCGGCAAGCCGCGCCACACGCACGCTCAGACGCGCTCCTCTCTTTAGCGCAGGGAGAGAGCAGCACACAGCTGTTGACGGAGCAGTCACTGGCGCTCCGTCACACCCTCAGTTATTACTCAAAAGTTCCTTCTTACAAGTGGAAGGATATTTACTCAAAATAAAATGAAAATCACTTGAAAGACCTTTCACAATAATCACGTAACAATTCAGTTTCTCTCAGCACTGTTATTGATTCCCCATTGTAAGATAAATAGTACTTATCTCTTTTATAAATGACCTAGGTAGATGTTCTGTAGATTATCTCTTGGTTAGGTCCCCGTGAAAATATGTACTTGTAGATACTATTAATTTAGCCTTTTTATGTAACCATGAAGTCCCTTGACCATGAGTGTTTTTCTTTTCTTAGACAAATGCCTTCCCGAAAACAAAAAGCAAGCTATGCTCTTAGAATTATCACACTTTTTTCTTCATTGAAGGATCTATTTTCTCAAAAAGGTTATGTAAGTATTGTTAATGCATCCATGGAAATTGAATTTGGTTTATCTCCACATGTTTTGTGTAAGTAATGGATATGTATAGATACCAATCATAACTGTACACTTGTTTTCAGACTAATCTAGCCTCTTAATGAGATGGTGACCTCCTATTATATCTGCAAGTCCACATTTCCACGATGTTGATAAAGACGACATTGTGTGTAAGTGACTTGTTTTACTGTTTCTCCTTCCTTGTTTGACATTACTGTGACTTGCGCTTGATTTTTATTCATACCACTCATTTGATTGTTTTCTAGCAGCCTGTAAGACTTATTATGAGACGGTTCGCAGGAGCCATCAGTATGCCAAGCCAGAAAACTCATTGAGGGCGGACGTTGCGAACAGTTCAGCTCCGAGTCGAGTGAGAAGAGGGTAAGAATACAGTGCATCGCACAGTAAGGCAAGGGAGGTTTATTTGTGTAGCACAATTCATACACAAGGCCACTCAAAGTGCTGAGCAAAATAAGAAAGCATTAAAATAAATAATCACAGAACATTAACAAATATAAATATAAAATCCCTCAGTTGTAGCACAGCTAAAGTGAGAGCTCCTCTCTGACAAGTTTTAAAACCAGGTTAAAAACAGTTTGGTTTAGCTGTGCTACAACTGAGGTATTTTATATTAATCTTTTTTAATGTACTGTGATTATTTATTTTAATGCTTTCTTATTTTGCTCAGCACTTTGAGTGGCCTTGTGTATGAATTGTGCTAGACAAATAAACTTGCCTTGCCATCGTACTTCCTGGTTCTGGTCAGGACTTGAGGTGCTGCATTTTGAATGTACTGCAGCTGTTGTTGCAGTAGTCTAACCTACTGGAGACAAAAGCATGGATAAGAATCTCCAGGTCTGCTTTAGACACTATGTTTTTGATCCTGGCAATGTTTAGATGGGAAAAAGGATTTGATTTGGCTAATAATATTCACTGATTCTTTCAGCTGGTGGAATCGAGACTGAGTGTGCTAGAAAGTGACAAAGTGGAACTCTGGAAGTGTGCCACGGTAGACCTAATGTCCAATGAAGAAGAAGGCGTTGTGGACGGTGTCTCTGGGTGGATTGTGCGGTCGCCGTCTTTTCGAAAGCCGGAGTTTTCTGAACTCTGTGTCAAGCGGCAGTCCCGGATAGAGGCGGCACGGAAGTACAGAGCCACGCACATTAAGCGTCTATCTAGAACGCTGCCAAATTACAACCCCCGAGGAGGCGATTGGACAGTTCAGAGTTGTAATTTTTTAATTACCTATGTGTGAGCATAAAGCTGTGTGTGTTTGTGTTTTAATAAATCTTTCTTTGTATGAACATATTCCTGGAAAATTTTCATTTCCTCTTTAAATAATGAATACATATATATTTATATAAATATTATCACATTAATTATGAGGCAGGGTGACCAATAGTGACAGATCTGCCAGCCAATCACAAGAGATTATACTTATTTGAAAGTAGTGATTTCATCCAATGGGGAGTAAGCTACCAATGGGGAGTAATCCCACGTGGGCTGGCCACGTGTGATTTTTCAGCCTATCACGAGTTTGAAAGTAGTGGTATCCGCCAATGCTGAATAGTGTTCTGAAGCAGCCTGGCCAGCCGCAGCATTCATATGCTAATTAGGGCCATTAGCGCTCGGCCAGCCGCAGTGTTTCGCTGCATTCATATGCAAAGTATGGACATTAGCATGGTACGGATGCGGCAGTTTGGAGGACAGGGCACCCTAACTGCGCGTTTTGAAAACTGCCTGAGATACCCGAAAAAGAGCGTGATTTCCTGCCGTTTAGGGTGACGAAAATCTAACTTTTCATGCAGTGTGTTGTTGTGCAGTTTGTATTTTTCGGAGAGTTCTCTGTATGTCATACATTTACCGTTATTGAAAAGATGATGCAAGTGAGTAATTCCGTTCTGTTCTCAAGATTGAAAGTGAATAGGTGTATTGCTAGTTTTGAAGTCAGGATTGTGCCAGAGGGGTGTGTATTTACAGGGTGTAGTGGGTGAGTTGTTTAATTTCAAAGTTTTCCACCAGGCTGTCAGAGTGTTGGAGATGGTTAAGTTCTTAAATGAGTCGCGTTTCTTTAGGCTGGTACTTATGGCTGGGGTGTCTTCAAAGGGTAGTTTTTTGAAATATGATTGTTCTATTTGAATCCATGGGTTATTGGGTGATGGTTTTGTCCATTTTACCAAGTATTGTAGCTGGTTTGCCAGATAGTAGTGTAAGAAATTTGGTGCATCCAAGCCGCAAAAAGAAAGAGTGTATGGTTTTGAGGGTTTCCTGTAGTGATTGTTGGGGAGATTGTAGATAAAGCAAGATGTCGTCTGCGTATAAACTTATTTTATGTTCTGTGTCAAAACAATGCCATGAATGGTATTGTTTTGTCGTATTGCGGCTGCGAGGGGTTCTATGAAAAGGGCAAAAAGAGAGGGAGAGAGTGGACATCCTTGCCGTGTACCCCTGTGTAGAGTGAAGGTGGGTGATGATTAGTAGTGACTGTGGCAGTGGGTAAGTAAGTAAGTAAGTAATCTTTATTTATATACCGCCTTTTCACTGCAGATCTGAGTCTCAAAGCGGTTTACAATTGTTAATTTTTGGGCATTTGTCTCTCACTCCACACAGAGATGGGAGCGGGGTTGCCGAGTGAGCCGGTGAGGTGTAAAGTGTCTTGATCCAATGAATGAATGACTCCCCGAAGCCAAATTGGTAGAGTGTGTGAAAAAGGAAAGTCCAGTTTACTTTATCAAAAGCCTTTTCTGCATCTAGGGATGCAATAATGCTATTTATGTTTTCTTGTTGTGATGTATGGATTAGGTTGAAAAGTCTGCGAAGATTATCTGAAGAGTTGCGGTTCTTAATAAATCCAGGTTGGTCAGGGTGGATCAGTAGTGGAGTGACTTGGTCTAAACTGGATGCGAGTGCTTTTGTGATGATTTTTAAATCTGTATTGAGTAGTGAGAGAGGTCGGTAACTGGAGGGTTGGGTAGGGTCTTTATTAGGTTTAAGAAGGATGGTTATTCCTGCTGTGTTCATGTGGCGGGGTATATGTGATGTACTTTCGATTTCTAATGCTGTGCGAGAGTGGGGATAATAGGGTCCAAAAGTGCTTGTAAAATTCAGGGGGGTATCCATCTGGTCCTGGCGCTTTATTGTTGGGCATATGAATAAGGGATTTATGTAATTCTTGGATAGTTAGCGGAGCGTCTAGACTTTCGGCCAAATTGAGTGGGAGTTTTGGCAATGTTAGGTTTTGGAAAAAGGAATATATATTTTCAAGGTTGGGTTCTGCTTGTGAGGAATACAGGTTCTTATAGAAGAGATTAAAAGTATTATTAATGTCTTGAGGGTCGTTAGTGATTTGGTTTTCAAGGGTCAGAATTGAGATTTTGTTTTTCTAGTGTTATTTCTTTTCCATATATTTCTTTGATTAGATCTGAAAAGAGACCCCAATATAGCCCGAAGTGTGGGCACGTATAAAAGATATGTACAAAATCTGGATTCTCTATTCCACAACCTCTCCAGCAATGTTGAATTGAGTTAGAAAACTTGATAATCGCTCGAGGTGTTCTGAAGAATCTAGTGAGGATCTTCCAGGCGTATTCTTGCCAATATGGGAATTTTGTGTTGGTATAAATATTAGTCAACCCTTGATTCCACTCCTCGGCTCTTACTTTGCTTCCCAAGTCCTTTTCCCAGGAATTTTTGAGATTGTTTTTGTGGTTATCGTTATTAATTAAGATTCTACAAATCTCTCCTATACATTTTTTAAATGTTGAATTATCATATATTTTTATAATATATTGGATTATGGAGTGAGGATTTTCAAAAACTGATTTGTAATCTTTAACGTAGCTACAAACTTGGAGAAATCTAAAAAAGTGAGATGTAGGCAAATTGTAATTTTTTCTTAAGTTCTCAAACGAGTCCATACACTGTAGCTTGTTTATTAAATAGTTTGTGGAACCTGGTAAGTCCTCTTGTCTTCAATATTTTGAAGGAATCATCTAAGCAATTGGGAGCAAAATCTGGGTCGGCCGATATTTCTCTCAGGGAAATGGTGTCTTTTGATTTTATCCTTAACATTTTAATGATTCTTTGCCAGATTTTAAAAGTATTTAAGGTAGTATAAGTGTGATGTTCTATTTTAATTGCCCTTTGCCCTGAGAAAATGTGGGAGCTCAGTGAGTCTACCAAATCGATCTCTATTATTTTCCATCTAGGATTTAATTTACTGTTGATCCATGTCATGATACATTTTACTTGTGCGGCAAAATAATAGAGACGGAGGTTGGTCAGACAGAGTCCCCCCTGATCCTTGGGTTGTAATAGTTTCAATTTCACTCTGGGTTTCTTTTCATCCCAAATAAATCTTCTTATCATATCTTCCCACACTCTGAAACAGGGATTAGAAATATACAAAGGTAGGTTCTGGAATAGAAATAAAAAGCGTGGTAGTACATTCATTTGAATGATTTTTACTTTTTCAAATAGTGTAAGTGGTAAAATTTTCCATCTTGCAAAATCTTGTTTTAACGAGTTTTCGAGTACTTTAAAGTTGCATTCGTATAAATCTTTCAGGTTTTTTGTAATTGAGATTCCAAGGTATTTAACTTTTTTCGGACCCCATTTTAGTTTGAACCTGTTCTTAAAGTGTAGGTTGAGGTTGTTGCCCAATTCTAGAAGTTTTGTTTGGATTTAGTTTATAACCAGTTAGTTAGTTTATAACTGTGAATATTTTTTGATCTGAATTCAGTAGTGATATGGACCTATATGATGAACAATGTTTGGGATTTTTCCCTTCCTTTGCAACAACAGCTATGATGGAGTTCTTCCAGGTGTCTGGCCATTTTCCAGTTTGCAGCACTTCGTTGAACACTCTATGGCCCCGTCCCAATACTCGCACTTCAATCACTGAGAACCCAATAGTTGCATTCACCTCGTCGTTCGCTTTAAAACGACGTATCATTTGTATTATAGGTTACTATGGAAACCTATATTGTTTTTGCTCAAAGTTAAAAAAAAAAAATTCCTTGGTTTATTTCTTTCTTTCTTTTTTCTTCTGCACTTTGAACCTTAATTTGACCCCCTGAATATTGATGAAAAGTTGTGAAATTTTGCCCAAAATTCAGAACAGGCGAAAAATAAAATTTTTTGGTGTTTATTTTTATGGGACAAAAAAAATGCCCGAACAGCGCCCCCTACAAAAGTCAGTTTACATTGCGCCTATGGAAGCGGGTCGGAGGTCAAGTTTGTCGTAGAGCCACGAAATTTGGTACACATGTTCCTCAAGTCAAGACATGAAAAAAAAGTTATCATGGCTCTGCCCCCTGACAAACAGGGAGCTCATTAATTTCAATGGGAAATGGAAAAATGAAAATTGATCTTTTTCACAGATTCTTTTTCATCTTTTTGTCGGTTGGAAATGATCTCCTCCTCGGCCGTTTCACCGATTTGTCTCAAAATCGCTCCACATGGTCTAAACACATGTACCATCAATTATTGAATACAGAATTTGGATCGATTAAACGGTGTCCGAGCAGCGGAGCGGCAAAATGTGAATTTTTTTTTTCCATTTTTTGACAAAAGTAAATTTGCTCCCATTTGCACAAACAAAGTCTGATTTGCACAAAATTTGTATCCAATGTTCAGCTCCAGGGTCGGGGCCATTTGAAAGTTGAAATACTTAAATTGGCTCATTAGCGCCCCCTACAGACTATGTCAAAGTTTTGCATTGGCTTGATACAATTTAGTTTTTTCAAAATGTTTGACATTTTTCACATAATTCTGTTTTGTCATCTGGATTCAAAAAGTCAAAGACAACATATGACTATTTTTTACCCTGTTGCCGTGGCGACGACCAGCACTCCCCTGTCTGTGTCTATGGGAAAATCATTTTATCTCTGAAAAGTACACCTCGCTCAAACATCAAACCAGCCGCGGCCGTTTCACTAATTTGTCTGAAAATCGCTCCACATCGTCTCAACACATGGACCATCATTAGTTGAATATAGAATTTGAATTAGTCAAACGGTCTGCGCGTGACAGACTCCCAAAGTGTGGTTATTTTCATAGAGAGGCGTTAAGTTCCCATGTTATCCAATGGACACACTCACAGATTGTATGGGCAAACAGGAGCACATTAGCACTAAACTTGCCTCTGTTGTTCAACTCCTGGGCCTAGGTCACATGACAGTGTGAAAAATGACATTGGCCCATTAGTGCCCCCTACAGTCTAAGTAAAGGTTTACATGGGGATAAAAGTATTTAGGTTGTCTGTTGTTTGATCTCATATTTGACCCACTGAACAAACACAAAAACTCACCAAACTTTGCCACAAGTTTTTTTCAGGCACAAAGTGTATTATTTTGGTGATCTTTGGAATAACACTAAACATTTGAATTTGTAGGGGGCGCTATTGTACAACATAAATGACTTCCGTTTGCACATACAGAGTCCGATTTGCACAAAATTTGAATTGATAGTCCAACTCTTGGGTTTGAGTAGCCTGAAATTGTGAATTTTGAAATAGCAGCATTAGCGCCCCCCACAGACTGATTCAAGTGTTACATGGGGAGAATGAGGTTTATTTTTCAAAGACACACACAATCACTGATCATAGGCATTCAAAATGCACAGTGTCGCTCCCATCAGGGCTGCAGGAAAATGATGCGTCAACGCCACCTCGGTTGCGTTGTGCGGCGAGGGCCAGTTGCTAGTGGGTGTAAAGTTCGCCAGACATCTACCAGGCCAAGTTCAGTCTTAGATGCCCTGAGTATCTTGGCTGCTGGCTCTGATTTATGTTTTATCTTGCTTTCTTTGTCTTTCTTTTGGTTCATTATCAAATTGAAGTCCCCTCCCATTATAGTTAGCCCTTTAGCCTCCGTAGCTAATAAATTAATAATTTTTTTAACAAGGGCAGCTCCTTCCCCTGGTGGGTTATATACGTTAATGAAAGTGACTGCCTGTCCCCCTTTTTGTCCAGTCAGGAAGATGTACCTTCCTTCTTTATCCCGGACACACTTATCTTTAGAAAACATTAAGCTGGTCTTAACTAGCACAGCCACTCCTCTCTTAGCGTTTGTAAAGGAGGATGACAAGATTTGTGCATCAAAGTCCCCCCATTGTTTATCCTAAATAAGCTTGTATCATATCGTGACAATTGAATTGTTTTGAAGTTTTGATGTAACCAAAAGAAGGAAGAAAAAAAAAAAAGATACAACAAAACAAACATAAGTGCTCCTAGCCCCTTCAGACTTCCAAAGGCTGTAACCTCTCTATGGTTACAAAGAAAAGTCCACATTGTTGTATATTTGTGGAGAAGATACAGTGCCTTGCGAAAGTATTCGGCCCCCTTGAACCTTTCAACATTTCGCCACATTTCAGGCTTCAAACATAAAGATATAAAATTTTAATTTTTTGAATCAATTCATGAATCAACAACAAGTGGGACACAATCGTGAAGTGGAACAAAATTTATTGGATAATTTAAACTTTTTTAACAAATAAAAAACTGAAAAGTGGGACGTGCAATATTATTCGGCCCCTTTACTTTCAGTGCAGCAAACTCACTCCAGAAGTTCAGTGAGGATCTTTGAATGATCCAATGTTGTCCTAAATGACTGATGATGATAAATAGAATGCACCTGTGTGTAATCAAGTCTCTGTATAAATGCACCTGCTCTTTGATAGTCTCAGGGTTCTGTTTAAAGCGCAGAGAGAACCATGAAGACAAAGGAACACACCAGGCAGGTCCGAGATACTGTTGTGGAGAAGTTTAAAGCCGGATTTGGATACAAAAAGATTTCCCAACCTTTCAACATCTCAAGGAGCACTGTGCAAGCAATTATATTGAAATGGAAGGAGTATCAGACCACTGCAAATCTACCAAGACCCGGCCGTCCCTCCAAACTTTCCTCTCAAACAAGGAGAAGACTGATCAGAGATGCTGCCAAGAGGCCCATGATCACTCTGGATGAACTGCAGATAACTACAGCTGAGGTGGGAGAGTCTGTCCATAGGACAACAATCAGTCGTGCACTGCACAAATCTGGCCTTTATGGAAGAGTGGCAAGAAGAAAGCCATTTCTCAAAGATATCCATAAAAAGTCTCGTTTAAAGTTTGCCACAAGCCACCTGGGAGACACACCAAACATGTGGAAGAAGGTGCTCTGGTCAAAATCGAACTTTTTGGCCACAATGCAAAACGATATGTTTGGCATAAAAGCAACACAGCTCATCACCCTGAACACACCATCCCCACTGTCAAACATGGTGGTGGCAGCATCATGGTTTGGGCCTGCTTTTCTTCAGCAGGGACAGGGAAGATGGCTAAAATTGATGGGAAGATGGATGGAGCCAAATACAGGACCATTCTGGAAGAAAACCTGTTGGAGTCTACAAAAGACTGGGACGGAGATTTATATTCCAACTGGACAATGATCCAAAACATAAAGCCAAATCTACAATGGAATGGTTCACAAATAGACGTATCCAGGTGTTAGAATGGCCAAGTCAAAGTCCAGACCTGAATCCAATCGAGAATCTGTGGAAAGAGCTGAAGACTGCTGTTCACAAACGCTCTTCATCCAACCTCACTGAGCTCGAGCTGTTTCGCATGGAAGAATGGGAAAGAATTCCAGTCTCTCGATGTGCAAAACTGATAGAGACATACCCCAAGCGACTTGCAGCTGTAATTGCAGCATAAGGTGGAGCTACAAAGTATTAGCGCAAGGGGGCGGAATAATATTGCACGCCCCACTTTTCAGTTTTTTATTTGTTAAAAAAGTTTAAATTATCCAATAAATTTCGTTCCACTTCACGATTGTGTCCCACTTGTTGTTGATTCTTGACCAAAAAAAATATATTTATATCTTTATGTTTGAAGCCTGAAATGTGGCGAAATGTTGAAAGGTTCAAGGGGGCCGAATACTTTTGCAAGGCACTGTAAGTAATAAGCCATTGTATGGTCATGGCTGCAGTGAGGTCAGCTATCATGCTACCACACTGTAAAGAAGGTGAGTTGCTGTTTTTTTGTTTTTTAATAAACCCCTTTGCCCTATGAAGAATCTTTCCCTTTCCCATATTTTCACTAGTTTGAGTCATGTATACCCGTTTTCTCCTTTCTCCTTTCCCTTCTAAGTTCAAGATCATAGTACTGTAATGATAATATAACTAATATATATATTTTTAAATTATGTATCCTCTTCTTTTGCCTGTACTGGATTTTTAATAATGTAATCAACAACAACAAATACAAATATAAATAGGATACAAATTTCTGTCGATAGCTAAGTATCAAAATATTATAGAAGGAAGAGAGAGAGAATACGCATATTTAACTCAGAGTCTATTGGATCGCAGCTGCGTACAGCGTGCGCTTGGGAATGGGAGGAGTTTAATTGTCTTTGACAGACGGGGGAAACCCAATTTTGAAGTTTCTGACGTCAGTCGTTGGCTAATTCATACCTCAGGGTTCCTTCTCGTCAATTTCATTGCGCTGGTCCCGGGAGAGTTCTTCGTGCGCCAGGAGGGAGACTTCACAGGGTGCTCCGCGTCTCATGGGAGGACACAGGAGTACGCCGCTCCGGAGGTGCTGCCTGGTCGCCATGGTCAAAAAGCCCTTTCGCTCGGAGTCCCGCTGCGGCTTCTTCGGGACCATCATACGTCTCAGAGGCCCCGTCGATGAAAACTCTTAATCGAGCTGGATATATTATGTGTGATTTCACGTTCTTCTGCTTCAGCAATTTCCTTATATGGAAGTACCTGCCTCTTTCCTTTTGGATCTTACTCGAGAAGTCCTGCGAGAAAATACAGGCGGTTTTCCCCGATTGCGATCTCCTTTTTTGCCCACGCTGCATGCAGAACTTTCTGGCGAGTGTTCCACTGAACGAACCGGATTATGAGGGACCGGGGGGCTGCATCTGTTCGGGTGGGTCTCTGGCCGAGTGAACGGTGGGCTGCTGCAATCTGGATTATTTCAGGTGAGATATCTAGTTTCTCTGCAAGTAGGGATTACAAAGTTTATTGGGTCGTCACCTTCCTGACCCTCTTTGATTCCGTGAATCCGAACGTTGTTCTGTCTTGATTTATTCTCAAGATACTCCAATTTTTCAGACATTTCTTTATGTTCTTTTGTCAGCTTCTGTAACATCAGTCTGTTTGTTATTTCGCGTTCCTCCACTTGAAATATCCTTGATTGTGCTTCTGTGATACTAGCCGTTGCCTCCTTCTGGTTCTGGCGGATGTCTTTCAAGTCGTTTCGAATCTATGCCATTTCGTTTGAAATGTTGCCGAAGTCCGCACGTAGCTCCCCGATCTGTGTTGATATGTCTTGAAGTCAGTAAGCATCAATTTTAGATTTTTTTTTTTAGGGTGATGATATCAATTCCTGCTTTGTCTGGCACGTGGCTCTTCTTAGCCTTGGTTTTGGTCCTCGGTACTTGCGTTGTCTCTGTGCCGGATCGCAGATTCATCAGAGAGGCGTACAGTCAGTAATTTTCATAGAGAGGCGGAAAATTCTTCCTGGTATCCATGGAGGACAAACCTATACCCACAGATTGTATTTTGTGCAAACAGCGAGCACATTTACAAACTCTGATTTGAACTCAAAACTTTTGACTCGGTTGTTCAACGCCTGGGCCAAGGTCAAATGACAGTCGGGTGTGAACAATGACATTGGCCCATTAGCGCCCCCTACAGGATGAAGTAAAGGTTCAATGGGGATACAGAGGGTTTATTTGTTTGATCTCATATTTGGAACCACATAACAAACATAAAAACTCCCAAACTTTGCAACAAGTCAGGCATAAAGTGTATTATTTGTTCTTTGGTATAAGACTAAACCATTGAAATTTTAGGGGGCGTGTTTTACAACATAAAGGCCTCCGTTTGGCACTTACCAATAGTTCCGATTTGCACACATTTGAAATGTTGTTTAACTCTTGGGTTTGAGTAATCTGAAAGTGTGAATCATGAAATATCAGCCATTAGCGCCCCCTACAGACTGATACAAGTGTTACATGGGTGGAAAATGAGGTATATCTTTTGACTCAAGAGAAAACACAATGCACTAATATAGAAAGTAAAATTTACACAGTGTCGCTCACATCTGGGTAGGTGGGAAAATGGCGCGGTCGCGCCATATCGGGTGCGCGGTGTGCGCAGCAGGGCCGTCTACGATGCCCGGCTTCCGGCTTTTTATTAGGCCGAGCCCCAACCGGCGGTATAAGTGCCTATTGCTTTTCCAACGAGTAATGACCTGGGCGAAAGCCCCAGGCATTACTCGTTGAACTGTCATAAGTCACCAATCTCGGGCGCAGCCCCGGAGATTGTGACCTGCACGCGTCGGCACGTCCCAATCAGTAGTTGCATTCACCTCGTCGTTCGCTTTAAAACGACGTATCATTTGTATTATAGGTTACTATGGAAACCTATATTGTTTTTGCTCAAAGTTAAAAAAAAAAAAATTCCTTGGTTTATTTCTTTCTTTCTTTTTTCTTCTGCACTTTGAACCTTAATTTGACCCCCTGAATATTGATGAAAAGTTGTGAAATTTTGCCCAAAATTCAGAACAGGCGAAAAATAAAATTTTTTGGTGTTTATTTTTATGGGACAAAAAAAATGCCCGAACAGCGCCCCCTACAAAAGTCAGTTTACATTGCGCCTATGGAAGCGGGTCGGAGGTCAAGTTTGTCGTAGAGCCACGAAATTTGGTACACATGTTCCTCAAGTCAAGACATGAAAAAAAAGTTATCATGGCTCTGCCCCCTGACAAACAGGGAGCTCATTAATTTCAATGGGAAATGGAAAAATGAAAATTGATCTTTTTCACAGATTCTTTTTCATCTTTTTGTCGGTTGGAAATGATCTCCTCCTCGGCCGTTTCACCGATTTGTCTCAAAATCGCTCCACATGGTCTAAACACATGTACCATCAATTATTGAATACAGAATTTGGATCGATTAAACGGTGTCCGAGCAGCGGAGCGGCAAAATGTGAATTTTTTTTTTTCCATTTTTTGACAAAAGTAAATTTGCTCCCATTTGCACAAACAAAGTCTGATTTGCACAAAATTTGTATCCAATGTTCAGCTCCAGGGTCGGGGCCATTTGAAAGTTGAAATACTTAAATTGGCTCATTAGCGCCCCCTACAGACTATGTCAAAGTTTTGCATTGGCTTGATACAATTTAGTTTTTTCAAAATGTTTGACATTTTTCACATAATTCTGTTTTGTCATCTGGATTCAAAAAGTCAAAGACAACATATGACTATTTTTTTACCCTGTTGCCGTGGCGACGACCAGCACTCCCCTGTCTGTGTCTATGGGAAAATCATTTTATCTCTGAAAAGTACACCTCGCTCAAACATCAAACCAGCCGCGGCCGTTTCACTAATTTGTCTGAAAATCGCTCCACATCGTCTCAACACATGGACCATCATTAGTTGAATATAGAATTTGAATTAGTCAAACGGTCTGCGCGTGACAGACTCCCAAAGTGTGGTTATTTTCATAGAGAGGCGTTAAGTTCCCATGTTATCCAATGGACACACTCACAGATTGTATGGGCAAACAGGAGCACATTAGCACTAAACTTGCCTCTGTTGTTCAACTCCTGGGCCTAGGTCACATGACAGTGTGAAAAATGACATTGGCCCATTAGTGCCCCCTACAGTCTAAGTAAAGGTTTACATGGGGATAAAAGTATTTAGGTTGTCTGTTGTTTGATCTCATATTTGACCCACTGAACAAACACAAAAACTCACCAAACTTTGCCACAAGTTTTTTTCAGGCACAAAAGTGTATTATTTTGGTGATCTTTGGAATAACACTAAACATTTGAATTTGTAGGGGGCGCTATTGTACAACATAAATGACTTCCGTTTGCACATACAGAGTCCGATTTGCACAAAATTTGAATTGATAGTCCAACTCTTGGGTTTGAGTAGCCTGAAATTGTGAATTTTGAAATAGCAGCATTAGCGCCCCCCACAGACTGATTCAAGTGTTACATGGGGAGAATGAGGTTTACTTTTTCAAAGACACACACAATCACTGATCATAGGCATTCAAAATGCACAGTGTCGCTCCCATCAGGGCTGCAGGAAAATGATGCGTCAACGCCACCTCGGTTGCGTTGTGCGGCGAGGGCCAGTTGCTAGTGGGTGTAAAGTTCGCCAGACATCTACCAGGCCAAGTTCAGTCTTAGATGCCCTGAGTATCTTGGCTGCTGGCTCTGATTTATGTTTTATCTTGCTTTCTTTGTCTTTCTTTTGGTTCATTATCAAATTGAAGTCCCCTCCCATTATAGTTAGCCCTTTAGCCTCCGTAGCTAATAAATTAATAATTTTTTTAACAAGGGCAGCTCCTTCCCCTGGTGGGTTATATACGTTAATGAAAGTGACTGCCTGTCCCCCTTTTTGTCCAGTCAGGAAGATGTACCTTCCTTCTTTATCCCGGACACACTTATCTTTAGAAAACATTAAGCTGTTCTTAACTAGCACAGCCACTCCTCTCTTAGCGTTTGTAAAGGAGGATGACAAGATTTGTGCATCAAAGTCCCGCCATTGTTTATCCTAAATAAGCTTGTATCATATCGTGACAATTGAATTGTTTTGAAGTTTTGATGTAACCAAAAGAAGGAAGAAAAAAAAAAAAGATACAACAAAACAAACATAAGTGCTCCTAGCCCCTTCAGACTTCCAAAGGCTGTAACCTCTCTATGGTTACAAAGAAAAGTCCACATTGTTGTATATTTGTGGAGAAGATACAGTGCCTTGCGAAAGTATTCGGCCCCCTTGAACCTTTCAACATTTCGCCACATTTCAGGCTTCAAACATAAAGATATAAAATTTTAATTTTTTGAATCAATTCATGAATCAACAACAAGTGGGACACAATCGTGAAGTGGAACAAAATTTATTGGATAATTTAAACTTTTTTAACAAATAAAAAACTGAAAAGTGGGACGTGCAATATTATTCGGCCCCTTTACTTTCAGTGCAGCAAACTCACTCCAGAAGTTCAGTGAGGATCTTTGAATGATCCAATGTTGTCCTAAATGACTGATGAGGATAAATAGAATGCACCTGTGTGTAATCAAGTCTCTGTATAAATGCACCTGCTCTTTGATAGTCTCAGGGTTCTGTTTAAAGCGCAGAGAGAACCATGAAGACAAAGGAACACACCAGGCAGGTCCGAGATACTGTTGTGGAGAAGTTTAAAGCCGGATTTGGATACAAAAAGATTTCCCAACCTTTCAACATCTCAAGGAGCACTGTGCAAGCAATTATATTGAAATGGAAGGAGTATCAGACCACTGCAAATCTACCAAGACCCGGCCGTCCCTCCAAACTTTCCTCTCAAACAAGGAGAAGACTGATCAGAGATGCTGCCAAGAGGCCCATGATCACTCTGGATGAACTGCAGATAACTACAGCTGAGGTGGGAGAGTCTGTCCATAGGACAACAATCAGTCGTGCACTGCACAAATCTGGCCTTTATGGAAGAGTGGCAAGAAGAAAGCCATTTCTCAAAGATATCCATAAAAAGTCTCGTTTAAAGTTTGCCACAAGCCACCTGGGAGACACACCAAACATGTGGAAGAAGGTGCTCTGGTCAAAATCGAACTTTTTGGCCACAATGCAAAACGATATGTTTGGCATAAAAGCAACACAGCTCATCACCCTGAACACACCATCCCCACTGTCAAACATGGTGGTGGCAGCATCATGGTTTGGGCCTGCTTTTCTTCAGCAGGGACAGGGAAGATGGCTAAAATTGATGGGAAGATGGATGGAGCCAAATACAGGACCATTCTGGAAGAAAACCTGTTGGAGTCTACAAAAGACTGGGACGGAGATTTATATTCCAACTGGACAATGATCCAAAACATAAAGCCAAATCTACAATGGAATGGTTCACAAATAGACGTATCCAGGTGTTAGAATGGCCAAGTCAAAGTCCAGACCTGAATCCAATCGAGAATCTGTGGAAAGAGCTGAAGACTGCTGTTCACAAACGCTCTTCATCCAACCTCACTGAGCTCGAGCTGTTTCGCATGGAAGAATGGGAAAGAATTCCAGTCTCTCGATGTGCAAAACTGATAGAGACATACCCCAAGCGACTTGCAGCTGTAATTGCAGCATAAGGTGGAGCTACAAAGTATTAGCGCAAGGGGGCGGAATAATATTGCACGCCCCACTTTTCAGTTTTTTATTTGTTAAAAAAGTTTAAATTATCCAATAAATTTCGTTCCACTTCACGATTGTGTCCCACTTGTTGTTGATTCTTGACCAAAAAAAATATATTTATATCTTTATGTTTGAAGCCTGAAATGTGGCGAAATGTTGAAAGGTTCAAGGGGGCCGAATACTTTTGCAAGGCACTGTAAGTAATAAGCCATTGTATGGTCATGGCTGCAGTGAGGTCAGCTATCATGCTACCACACTGTAAAGAAGGTGAGTTGCTGTTTTTTTGTTTTTTAATAAACCCCTTTGCCCTATGAAGAATCTTTCCCTTTCCCATATTTTCACTAGTTTGAGTCATGTATACCCGTTTTCTCCTTTCTCCTTTCCCTTCTAAGTTCAAGATCATAGTACTGTAATGATAATATAACTAATATATATATTTTTAAATTATGTATCCTCTTCTTTTGCCTGTACTGGATTTTTAATAATGTAATCAACAACAACAAATACAAATATAAATAGGATACAAATTTCTGTCGATAGCTAAGTATCAAAATATTATAGAAGGAAGAGAGAGAGAATACGCATATTTAACTCAGAGTCTATTGGATCGCAGCTGCGTACAGCGTGCGCTTGGGAATGGGAGGAGTTTAATTGTCTTTGACAGACGGGGGAAACCCAATTTTGAAGTTTCTGACGTCAGTCGTTGGCTAATTCATACCTCAGGGTTCCTTCTCGTCAATTTCATTGCGCTGGTCCCGGGAGAGTTCTTCGTGCGCCAGGAGGGAGACTTCACAGGGTGCTCCGCGTCTCATGGGAGGACACAGGAGTACGCCGCTCCGGAGGTGCTGCCTGGTCGCCATGGTCAAAAAGCCCTTTCGCTCGGAGTCCCGCTGCGGCTTCTTCGGGACCATCATACGTCTCAGAGGCCCCGTCGATGAAAACTCTTAATCGAGCTGGATATATTATGTGTGATTTCACGTTCTTCTGCTTCAGCAATTTCCTTATATGGAAGTACCTGCCTCTTTCCTTTTGGATCTTACTCGAGAAGTCCTGCGAGAAAATACAGGTGGTTTTCCCCGATTGCGATCTCCTTTTTTGCCCACGCTGCATGCAGAACTTTCTGGCGAGTGTTCCACTGAACGAACCGGATTATGAGGGACCGGGGGGCTGCATCTGTTCGGGTGGGTCTCTGGCCGAGTGAACGGTGGGCTGCTGCAATCTGGATTATTTCAGGTGAGATATCTAGTTTCTCTGCAAGTAGGGATTACAAAGTTTATTGGGTTGTCACCTTCCTGACCCTCTTTGATTCCGTGAATCCGAACGTTGTTCTGTCTTGATTTATTCTCAAGATACTCCAATTTTTCAGACATTTCTTTATGTTCTTTTGTCAGCTTCTGTAACATCAGTCTGTTTGTTATTTCGCGTTCCTCCACTTGAAATATCCTTGATTGTGCTTCTGTGATACTAGCCGTTGCCTCCTTCTGGTTCTGGCGGATGTCTTTCAAGTCGTTTCGAATCTATGCCATTTCGTTTGAAATGTTGCCGAAGTCCGCACGTAGCTCCCCGATCTGTGTTGATATGTCTTGAAGTCAGTAAGCATCAATTTTAGATTTTTTTTTTAGGGTGATGATATCAATTCCTGCTTTGTCTGGCACGTGGCTCTTCTTAGCCTTGGTTTTGGTCCTCGGTACTTGCGTTGTCTCTGTGCCGGATCGCAGATTCATCAGAGAGGCGTACAGTCAGTATGTAGATCCAATCTCTCCCTTCGTAACAGTGCTTTTTGGGCAATTTTACGGGTTAATTTGTTCAACTCTCAGAGAGTCATGAGAGCGTGCGTTCAGCTCCCTCACCGAAAGTCTTTTCGGAACAACTTTTTAATCTACTCTGTGTCTGCATTGCTTGATTTATAATTTAAGGTTCTTTTCATTATGGTTTTATCTTGCGGCGCAGGAAAGTCCTCCAAAGCGAGATCAAACGTGATCAAAAAATTATCAGGCAGCAACGAGCTTTGACGCTGGACGTCAACATTGGAGACATCACAACCGTAGGTCAGGACAAGGTCCAAAGTGTGGTCATGAATTTGAGTAGGTTCCTCAATATTCTGAGTAAAACCAACACCATCTAGTACGGCGCTGAAAGCTTTGTTTAAGCTGTCTGTGCTATCGTCCACATGTATATTGAAGTCTCCAGTTATGTTTTCCCATTCCAAAACTAGGTTTGAAATGAAGTCAGAGAATTTTGTTAGGAACTCGCTGCAAGGACCAGGAGGTCGGTATAAAACTATAAATAACACCGCTTTTTGTTTCCTCGGCCCAGGACAGGTGATTGAAAGTGTTAAGTTTTCAAACGAGCGAAAAGCATTGTTGGTTATGGGACTCACGGGGAATAAACAGCGCGTACGCGTTTACTGCGCGCTCTCTGCACGTAACATTTTTTTGGAGTATCTACACAGGCCGTGCGCGCAGATCCGTGTCTTCTGATGCTGTCCCTGTGTAGTCTATGGAGCAGTGTAGAGGACAGTACGGGCCAGAGGACTGATGTAGAGCAACACAAATCACATGCATGTGTTTGTCTTCATGGTCTCTGTGCGCTGGTTTGGCCAGACGCCAGACTTTATGAAAGAAAAAAACCGATGTCCAGAATCACTGTAAAACCTGCTGCTCCTCCTGCTGATGTTTAGACACAAGTGCTGTGTGTGTGTAGATGCGATCTAGAGCCAAGGACCGCTAGAAAAATCATGTTTTACATGAGATTTCAATGGGAGACACGTTGGTGCGCGCACAAAATTAGAAATCCATCCTAAATTAGAGCGCAGCTTCGCGTCATACGTCCGTCATACGCGCGTATAACGCTAGAAGTGTAAATATCATCATAGGTTAACATGGAAAAAAGTTACGCGCGTCTGCTGCGCGTATAACGCGTACGTGCTGTAACGCGTGATGTGTAAATTAGCAGTAAGAAGTCAGTTGGTGTGCGATATAATCGCAACGCCGCCGCCGCGACCTGTAGTTCTCGCTTTCTGGTAGTTAACATGCGTTGGAGGAATGCACTCATTCAATCTGACGTAGTCGTCCTGTTGGAGCCAAGTCTCCGAGAGCGCAAACAAATCCAAGTTTTTGTCTATAATAAGTTTGTTTATGAGAAGCGATTTAGACGAGATGTTCATTAATCCACATTTAAGTTAATGTGTCTGACACCCAGGTCAGATTTCCTCGCATATAGTGCTTTAGACTTCAATCGAGGAACACAGACAGTTTCAATCTGACTAGGTTCTGAGGCTAGTAACTGAGCACACACAGGCACACACACACACGCACACACAGTTTCAATCTGACTAGCTTCTGAGGCTAGTAACTGAACAGATGGGGGCTCAGAGGTTGTGGCAGAACAGCTCTGCACCCGGGCCTCAGTTCTGCACCGTCATTTGAGCCGGGCAGAAGAATTTAGAGCCAGGGGACAAATTCTTAGCCAAAAGGGATGTACCCGCCAACGTTGGGTGGATATCATCCGAGCGGATGAGATCGGGCTTTCCCCAAAAGGCACACCAATTGTCAACATGAACAACACCACTTCGAGGGCACCAGCCGGACAGCCAGCAGTTGAAGGCCGAGTGTCTGCTGAATGCTTCTGCACTATTGGTGCTAGGTAGGGGCCCAGAGAAGATGACAGTGTCGGCCATTGTGCTAGCCAGCTTGCACACGGCGGCGACTTGCAGCTTCAACACCTCAGACTGTTTTCCCGCCGAACGTCATTACCACCCGCGTGAAAAACAATTCGACGGAAACGCTGCTTGTGGGTCATCATGAGCCTCAGATTCCCTTCAATATCACCAAGCCTGGCCCCAGGGAAGCACCGAACAGTGGCTCCTGGGATCTTAACACCTCTAACAATAGAGGAGCCAATTACCAGCGCATCAGAGACTCCATCAGCTCTCTCAGCAGCTCTCTCAGCAGCTCTCTCATCGGCTCTCTCAGTGGGGCTTTCTTCTTCCCCGGCCGGCCGCGAGGGATCTCAGCCGGACAGAGCGCCCCAGCGATTGTAAATGCTAACAGGAGGAGGCCTAGTGTGGAAACTGTCAACAACACGTCACCCTCTCCGAACAGTCACAAAGCCATCACTATCCTGGTCTTGTCCCAGCTGCGGAGGACGGGCTGGGAGGCTAGGCTCGCTAGTTCTCATCTGCCTTTCCCTAAAGCTGTGCGCCGCTGTCCCTGAGGATACGGCCTGGCTATAGCTAATGCTAGCGCTAGCTCGAGACTCCAGTGCTCGGAGACGCAGCTCTAACTCACTGACCTTGGATTCCAGAGCTACGACTAAACTACACTTCACACATCTATCACTACCCTCAGAGAAGGATCCAGGGTTTAGACTCGCCATATGACAACTCGAGCAGTAAAGGGCCGAGGGGGAGACTGCAGCCGCCATAGGAGTAGCGAGTTAGCGGCTAGGCTAGGCTAGTCCGGATCCGGGCCCCGCACAACAGACTCCGAGACCAGACAAACAACTGCTACCTAAACCTTAGCTGCTGTACAGCTGACTCAGAGTGCTTACACAGTTAGCTTGGTGTACACTAATACATGGATTTAATGCGTTTGTTATTGCAAACAGAGAGCAGAG
Source organism: Knipowitschia caucasica (assembly GCA_964034765.1). Classification (NCBI taxonomy): domain Eukaryota; kingdom Metazoa; phylum Chordata; class Actinopteri; order Gobiiformes; family Gobiidae; genus Knipowitschia; species Knipowitschia caucasica. Next base: position 11,570,784 of record OZ035825.1, on the reverse strand, counting down.
TGATAGTAGTCAAAAAACACGCTCACCGGATACGGAAGTCACGAGACATGATCAGTGAGTGTGTGTCTCCATCAAATATCATGGGTACATTAAATACTTACAGCACCTTACAACACTTAAGGCACCTTACAACACATATGGCACCTTACAACCAATTCAGCACATTAAACACTTACAGCACCTTACAACACATGTTGGAACTTACAACACATATGGCACCTTACATCACATTCAGCACCTTACATCACACAGTCTTCCTGAGAATGTGAGACTGGCTGCCTCTTTGTCTATGTTCAATTCCAGGTTAAAGACTTTTCTTTTTGCTTGTGCTGTGCATACATTTGAAGAATTTCATCTTTTATCTATTATTGTAACTGTTTGTTTTTAATTATTTGTGTGATTTTAATGTTTTTAATTACCTGTGTGTTTTTAATTGTATTTTTAATGGTGATGATTTGTGCCTTGTGTGGTGTGGACTGTGAGGCGCTTTGTGTTGCCCTGTGCAGGAAAAGCGCTCTATAAATAAAGATTGATTGATTGATTGATTCAGCGCCTTACAACATATACAGCACCTTACAACACAAACAACACCCTACAACAATTACAGCACCTTACAACAAGTTCAGCACCTTACAACACATTCAGCACCTTACAACACTTACAGCATCTTGCAACACTTTGGACATCTTACAACAATTACAGCACCTTACAACAAGTTCAACACCTTATAACACATATAGCACCTTACAATAAATTCAGCTCCTTACAACTGTTCACAGCTTTGAAACAGTCATAATGACTGCTTAATTTCCACAGTTTTAAAACAGACAAAATGACTGCTGAATGTTCAGAGCTTCAAAAACAGACATTGTGGCCTCTGAAATGTCACTGCTTTACGGCACATTACAACACTTACAGCACCTTACAACACATTCAGAACCTTAAAACAAATTCAGCCCCTTACAACACATATAGCACATTACAACACATTCAGCACTTTACAACACTCACAGCACCTTACAGCACCTTACAACGCATTCCGCACCTCACAACACTTACAGCACTTTACAACACATTCAGCACTTTACAACACATTCAGCACCTTAAAACACATATAGTACCCTACAACACATTCAGAATCAGAACCTTACAACATATTCTAAAACCTTACAACACATTCAGCACCTTACAACACTTACAACACCTTTCAACAAATTCTAAAACCTTACAACAAATTCAACACCATACAACACAATCAGAACCTCACAACGAAATCAGCACCTTACAACACATTCAGCACCTTGCAAAGCTTACAGCATTCAAACAACAAATTCAGCAATATATGACACTTTCAGTAAACTACAAACATTCAGCACCATGCAACACATTCAGCACTTTAAAACACTTAAAAGCACCTTACAACACTTACAACACCTTAAAACACCTTCAGCACTTTAAAACTTATTCAGAACCTTACAACACATTCAGCACCTTACAACACCTTACAACACAATCAGAATCTCACAACGAATTCCGCACCTTTGCCTTGTGTATGAATTGTGCTAAATAAATAAACTTGCCTTTCCTTATGTACAATAAAAAATGGCAATTAAAAAGTGGCAATCGAAGATAGTAGTGCAGGTTTTCTAGTCCTAGTGCAAGGGACTTAAAGTGACTTATTGTACAGTCTGAGAGCGGTGGAGACAAAGGCCCTGTGGAGCACTGAGGGTGCCTCAATCTTCCACTGAAGGAGCTCCTCAGCTCCTCTACAGTCCTGTGCAGTGGGTGGGAGGTATTGTCCAAGATGGAGGTGACTTTGACTAGAACCCTCCTGTCCCTCAACTCCTCCACAGAGTCCAGAGAGCAGCCCAGAGTGGAGCTGGCCCTCCTGACCAGCTTGTTGAGTCTACTCTTGTCACGCTCTGTGCTGCCCGGGGCCCAGCACACGGCAGCGTAGTGTATGGCTGACACTACCACATAGTCATAAAAGGTCTTGAGCAGAGGCTTGCTCACTCCGAAGGACCGCAGCCCTCTCAGAAGGTGGAGGCGGCTTTAGCCCTGCTTGAACAGGGCGTTGGTGTTATGGGACCAGTTCAGTTTATTGTTAATGTGAATACCCAGGTACTTGAAGCTGTCCACCAGCTCAATGTCCTCCCCCTGGATGTTCAGCAGTGTGCGGTAAAGTGGTTTTCCCCTGAAGTCGATTACCATTTCCTTGGTCTTACTGGTGTTCAAGTACAAGTAACCAACCGGTATTCCAGTTTGTTCCCCTCAGACACACGGTCCACGATGGCGGAGTTGTCAGAGAACAGGTGACAGCTGTGTGTGTCGTAAGTGAAGTCTGAAGAGTAGATGGTGAAGAGTAACGGTGAGAGGACAGTGCCCTGAGGGGCCCCAGTACCGCAGACTACCACCTCAGACTCACAGCTGCGCAGCCGCACGTACTGTGGTCGGTCAGAGAGGTAGTCGATGGTCCATGTGTTAGGAATGAACCAGACACGGATCGTGGTGCGCCAAACTCTGGAAGTTTATTTATGTTTCTCTCAAGTTCCAGTGGTTTCCATTGTTTCTTTCTCTCAGACAGAATGGAGTCAGTACACAGTTTATATAGTCATTGTCACGTCACACATCGAAAGACGTACGTGTCACACAGAGACAGTGCACATCATAGTCAAAATAATCAGAGTCCTTGTACAGTCCTGCACGTAGGCCATATTGCTATCTAATACTAACACATGTGGTGAGGTGACTGTTCACTTCCGCGTCCTCCATCTTCTCCCGCAGCAGTGCCGGTCTGATGGTGTTGAAATAACTGGAGAAGTCAAACAACAATGACCCTCACAGCGCTCCCGGCGGGCTCCAGGTGGGAGAGCGTCCCCTGCAATAACTAGATAAAATCGTCCTCTACTCCCATGTTGGGTCTGTGGGTGAACTACAGCGGGTCCAGGGTGGGGCTGACCACGGAGTGGAGATGAATGAGCCGCTCCATGGCCTCCATCAGGTGGGAGGTAAGGGCGACTGGTCTGTAGTGAGCCGGTTCCTTGGCGTGCGCTATTTTAGGAACCGGGATCACACAGGAGGTCTTCCAGAAGACAGGGACCTTCTCCTGGCTGAGCCTCAGGTTGTAGATGTAGCTGAGGTACCTCAGAGAGCTGGTCTGCACAGGTCCTCAGCAGCCCGGGATCCCGTCCGGTCCTGCGGATTTCCTCTGCTTCAGTCACTTGAGCTGTCTCCTCACCTGGTCCGGTGTGATGGAGAGGGGGGAGTAGGGGGGAGACCGGGGTGTACTGTCAGAGGTGAAGGCTGGGGATGCGGGGAGACGTGTGAAGAGGTGGGGGCTGTAAAGGGGGCAGATGGAGAGGGGGGAAAATCAAACCGGTTGAAATATTGGTTAATTTATCTGCCCGGCACTGGTCTCCATCCGCTGTCCCTCTGACACTCCTTCCAAAACTGGAGATGTTCTTCAGGACTCTCCACACGTCCCTGCGCCAGCTTCTGCTCCAGCTTTTTCTTCTGCGCTGGGTGTCGTCTCACCATCGGTGTGTATTCTGGAGACAATGAGACAAGTGAGTGGTCTGAGCTTCTGATATTGGAATGTAATTTAAGTTATCATTTTGGTAAATCATATGTGGCTATATGCTGAATGCGCTATTCTGTAATTCACTTCAGCTCCAGCAAAACTCCACGAGGTCTGGGGAGCTCATATGTTAAACACAGCATTCTTTGTTTACGCTAATACAGAGTGTCTTTTGTTGTGTGGGTTCTTCCTTTCCCATCTGCATACGAAGGTGTGTCTTGCTCTACCAAAAGGGAATTGCCAACTGTGAATCATCAGACTTGTCCTGAGAGAGGCTGGGGTCTGTGCCTTGCCTCTGTCAAGACATTCTCCTTGTACAATGTAACAAGTAAAAGATTAACTTTGTCTCTTTGTTGTGTGAGATTTCATCAGGTTCAACTGTAGCTGAAACAGCATTATCACTTGGTCCTTCGAATCCGGATCCCAACACTTCTTACAGGAGCTGAGCTTGTCTCAAACATGGACTTCCAGGAGCAACTACAGGGCCTTCTGCATTCGGAACTGCATTGGAACTCCAGGTTTGAGGCAGGACAGCCCTGGGTTGGAGTCAACGGGAGAACTACAGTTTTTTCCTGATGAAATTGCAACAAAGGCAAGTTCTAAACACTAAATTATGTCCAAAAGTAATCCAGGAAGTAGTGTGAAGTTCACATGAACACGTTCATTTAGGATAACGCAGAGTTATGCCTTTAGTCAAGGACTTTTACAGAGCTCGAATGAACGGGGTTTCATTCAAAAGGGTATTTTACTTTTTGAGTCGGGGATTCAAATTAAAAAAGGCCTGGGATAACGGGGATTATCCTTTTTAAATAGTCGGGGACTATATTGCAGACAGTCGAGGCCGGGATAACGGGGTTTATCTTTAGATAGTCGGGGACTATCATAGACTGTATAATAACGGGGTTATTATTAAGAGTAAGTCGGGGACTACTTTTTACTGCAGTTAAAAGTGAACGGGGTTCATTTTGAATTAAAGAACGCAGAGTTACGCCTGTATAATGAATGTGTTAGAATTGAATTACTTCGGACTGAACTTCTACATCACTTCTAAACTGAAATTGGACATTTAAAGATATCTCAATACACTAAATTGAAGATGGATGTTTAAAGACCTTTAAATTACTCAAAATTTGGAATTGGACATTGTAAACACACCTAAAAAAAAAAAGTTAAATTGCAAGCATTGTGTAGGGCGGCCATTTTGGGTGGCCATGTGGTCCTTTGTCCTCTGGCCATGTGTTTCTTTGTTTGTCTGTGTCCTTCTTTGTTCTGTGAGTCCTCTTCGTTTTCCTTTGTCAAAGTTTTCTTGGTTTAGAATTACCCTTCACCTTATGTTTTGATTCTGAAATGTCTTAACAAATGTGCTTCTTGTTTTTGAGAAAAATGCCACATCCCTGCCAAAGCTTCAAAGCAACAAAATCCACCTATTTCCATTGTGGGACAGAAATCCCACCCCCACCTCCATCTCCATGCAGCCATCGACACCTACGAAACGACCCTCCACACAATCCCCCCCCGCACCGGAAGCTGCTGACGAATAATCACGGGCCGATTTGCAAGGATCAAAGCGCGCAGGCCCACGGAGGTTGCTGGCCGTTTGTTCAAGTTAAATGGACGTGAGAATTGAAGGTGACAACTTGGTACATTTGTGACTTGAAAGTTCAGCTTTGTGTCGTTGTTGGAGAACGGCTTGCTGCTAGTCTTGCGTCGGAAACGCAGACAGAGAAGAGTTTCGAAACAGGGTGGACATTTCTGGTCATAACCAAACATGAGGAGGGGTCGAGAGGACGTGTCAAATGGACTGACTATGGACTGTGAAAATGGACTTTGGGTTTTCGGGCTTTTGGGCGTGTGCGTGGTGTTGAATTTGATAACCAAAGTTAATACATTTAAAGTTAATACATTTCAGAGTTAATACATTGTTCAGTTTTGAGCCATGTTATGTCTCAACAGGGGGAATAGTTTATGGAACAACAATGTGAAATTATACTATGACATTTTTTTCTTTTTCAGTTTGGATGTGTGTTTTTTCATTTTCAGTTCTCCATGTCCTCCATGTTTAAACATAGATTGTTTGATTTATCAAAAGGATAAAAAGGAGGGAATATGATATTGGAATGTAATTTAAGTTATCATTTTGGTAAATCATATGTGGCTATATGCTGAATGCGCTATTCTGTAATTCACTTCAGCTCCAGCAAAACTCCACGAGGTCTGGGGAGCTCATATGTTAAACACAGCATTCTTTGTTTACGCTAATACAAAGTGTCTTTTGTTGTGTGGGTTCTTCCTTTCCCATCTGCATACGAAGGTGTGTCTTGTTCAACCAAAAGGGGCTTGCCATCTGTGAATCATCAGACTTGTCCTGAGAGAGGCTAGGGACTGTGCCTTGCCTCTGTCAAGACATTCTCCTTGTACAATGTAACAAGTAAAAGATTAACTTTGTTCTTTTGTTGTGTGAGATTTCATCAGGTTCAACTGTAGTTGAAACAGCATTATCAGCTTCCAAGTGGGGGGAGGAGGTGTATGCGTCTCAGACATTAGTATACAGTAGGTCCAGAGTCTTATTCTCCCGCGTGGGGCACGTGACGTGAGGAGCTCCAGGTCCTGCATGCAGATCTGTTCAGTCACGTAAACAGGAGCCGGGATACACCAGTCCTCATTCACGTATACCGCGACTCCCCCGCCCTTCTTCTTTCCGCTCCCCTCCACACTCCGTTCTGCACGCACAAGTTTAAATCCCCTCAGAGCGACCACAGTGTCCGGTACGTTCCCACACAGCCACGTTTCAGAGAAACACATGAGTCCACATAGTCTGTATTCCCTCTGATAGCGCGCCAGTGCAGTCAGCTCCTCGCTCTTGTTGGAGATGGACTGTTCGTTTCCCATTATGATAGAGGGGAGGTACAGTCTCCTGTTCTTTGTGCGGCCACCACTGGAGCCTCTGCCTCTCCTGCGTATCTCCACGGGTATCACCGGCTTCTCAGAGTGCAGGAAAGCAGAGTCTCTTAGTCCGAGAAGCTGCTCCCGGGTGTAGACAATGGGGACATGTGGGACGTGCGGCTTTGTGAGCGGAGGAATCCAAAAGTGCCAAAAACATGATTAATCCTGTAAAAAGTCTCACAGACTAGGCTTCCCATATGCACTAATGCACAATATAATGCCTACTTAAAAGAAGAAAAAAAAAAAAAAAACACATCTACAAGAAATATAAATATAAAAGGTCCAAAAGAGGAGAGCCGAAGTGACTAGCTACACAACGGGGGCTGGCTCTCGTTAGCAGGCACAGACAGCTGAGGTAAACAATAGGATCATGGCAGAGGTAAACCTGAAACTTCCTGTGTCTTCGTTATCGGTTACTGCTTATACAGCAAATCAGCCCTCCAAAAGAAAGTCCCTACAAGAACCAAGAACGGAGAGAGGCCCAGTGTTGCCAACTTAGCGACTTTGTCGCTAGATTTAGCGACTTTTCAGACCCCTATAGCGACTTTTTTTCAAAAAAGCGACTAGCGACAAATCTAGCGACTTTTTCTGGTGTTATTGGCGACTTATCTGGTGTTTTGGCGACTTATCTGGTGTTTTGGAGACTCGTGAAGCACGTATTGTTCTGCAGTTACTGTCCTCAACGTGAGCCCCTCCCCCGTCCCAAAGCACTTACAGGCGGCCAGTCTCACAGTAGCCTTGCGCAGCAGTCCCAGCTACAGTCTATGGGCGGAGCAGAGAGAGAGAGAGGAGACTCAAAAGCACAGGAAGTTTTCAGGCTGCTGCAGACTGAACTTCAGCTCCACCACCACCACACATCCAAAGCTCCCCGGCCACTCCTACCACCGCCACCCCCCACTACCCCCCACTCCCATCCGTGGCAGCTCTGTCCGTGACTCTGTTTTCTCTCAGTAGTGGGTCACATTAAATCATTTGTTATGCCAAACTATGAAAAAAAAAAAAAACTTACAAAAATAAACCTAAGTAACTCTGCCAGTGTGTCTTTTGGGTCACTTTGCCGGTCCCAAGCCCGGATAAAGGAGGAGGGTTGGTTGTAGAGCTAGCAATTTCACCCTACATAACAATCTTTTGATTACATTTGCTGTTATAACATTTAACAATACAGGACAAAACTGATGTGTGTAATGTGGATCTAGACAAAGCATTAAAATCATTAAATGTTGTTAATGTTGAAATTATTTTTGTACATTTGTAGTTCTAAACATATTTAGGGTGTTTTTACTCACTTTTGTCTCTCCCACGACCTTATTCCTCTCTCCTACAGCGTCCGTTACAGTTATTTGCAAATTGCAAATTATGCAAATTAGGCGATGACGTCATTTAGCGACTTCTAGCGACTTTTGGGACAGCCAATAGCTACTTTCCTTACTGAGGAGTTGGCAACACTGGAGAGGCCAAGCGTTTAAAGGACCGCGGTAAGCGCGGTTGATAACACTATTTTAGCACTGAGGCATGCAATGAAATGAGGAACAAAAAATACCCGCGACCCTTCCATTTGTTTTTTTGCCAAAACAAGAGATGTATCCAGCTTCGTCTACAACAGCACACGAGTCTATGCACACGAAAGCTTCGTGAGTGCTGGGAGGGGAGCCCTCACATTTGAAACTGCTGCCTTTTAGTCACAAAGTGAATTATCCATCCATTTTCTTCCCCTTAATCAATTTCTGGGTTGGGGGTGGCAGTCAGAGCTGCACCCAGTACACAGAGCACCATCCCCTCACTGATCCTCCTGCAGGTGGTTTGTCCACAGGAGCATTGATCTTCCAGCGGGGGCTTCGGGCAAAGTGGGGTTAAGTGTCTTGCCCAAGGACACAACGACAGCAGTCATCAGTGGGAGTCATGAAGTAAGTCTCGTGGTGGATTTGAACCTACGACCTTCAAGTCTAAAGTCCAACGCTCTACCAACGGAGCTACTGTCAACTAATTCACAAAGTGAATTAGTCGACAGTTAGTTGAAAACACACATCAAAGCAAGACTAATTATCATAGACTTTAAATATTAACGGACGTAGTCACACCTCTAATTGTGCTCTACTGGAGCGATCCAAAATGAGAGTGGTCCCGCCCACAAGAAAATTGTGAAAAAACTTATCTACGCATGCGTCAGCCGGCGCGAGCCCCATTCATGTAATGTGCGCCTTAAAAAATTTACAGCAACTAAACTAGACTGGTCCAAAGAAAATAACTCCCCTCAGCATTGACACACATGTGGAACAGAACTTTGGGCCAAGAGCCAACTTTTGGACCATCCTGTAAAGGTGTTTTCGAGAGGTAAGAAGATGCTATATGTTAGCATCGGCTAATTCTTATTCCGGGTCTACCCCCATCGGCCCGGGGTGGTATTGCAAGCATATCAGCGCACGTCATTTCGGCCACTTTTGAGCCGGGACCCGCCCCCACTGGTTTAGATGGATAGAGATCAAGGGAAAATGGTGATGAGTGAATATAACCGTGTGCTCTGCGAACACACGAGAGCTGTTGCTTGACTTTGAAATAACATTCCTTCCATGTTCATGTTCAGTGGCTAATTAGCATTCAATCAGTGCCTGACATGGATGCAGTATATTTTCTGCAAGTGTCCTGCTGTGAGGGGGTACTCACAGCAGGCACCAACGGAAGCCTCTATAATGGATGTGTAGGCTGTCCGAATGTCTTATGTTGAAAATTATGTATAATGTCAAAAAATATATTCTGTGCTCTTTAGATACAGGCTTCTCATACACATTGTTGTATTTTTATCATTATTAATATTATTATCATATATAAATATCATGTTATTTTGTTTTATCTTTCATGTTGGTGTGTGTACTGCTTTCCCTGTATAGTGTGGTGCATGGACAAGCCAGGGGGAGGCAGGTGAGAGAGTGGGCAGAGATGAAGTTTGAGGCCTGAGATAACAGACTTATGTCATTATGACTTGTATAAGTGGCAACGGCAGCAAGCAATAAGGCAGTTTGCTCGTTCTGCTACTTTCTCTGTTTTCGCAGCTAACTCTCATAGACACAAATAAATCTCATAAATGTTTAACAGATTGTTAAATTTTCAATAGATCCATCAGGAAGAATAACCCGATAAAATGAAAAAAGAAAAATACAATTTCAAGTCATGTTTTTTTACTTTAAATATTAGTGTAGCATTAAAAGGGGGCTATCCTTATTAAAAACTATTTTTTCTGATAAAACACATTAAAAACATGTATTTCCCACATGTTTTATAGATAAGTAATAAATCAGTAAAAAAACTTTTTAATAGCAATGCCTCTGATGGGCCAGAAAAATGATGACGTACTTGTGGGGGTTGCAGCTCCCTCCCTACTGTTTATGGCATTGCTCCTACTGCCTCTTTGACACATATAAACCTTCAAATTGGTGTATTTTGTATGGCTCCGGGATGCAGCAATGAAAGTTACCAAAAAAAGAGTGTAAACAGCAGTCCCTACAATCTTTGACTTATTCAGAGAAGGTGACGGTCCAAACAAACTGAGAGAAGACACCAGCACCAGTTCCATGAAATTAGTTCTATCAAGCTCCAACTAAAACCAATTTTACGAGTTTCAACCATAGACTGTATATATTAACGGACGTAGTAACGCCTATCTCCGCCGTTCAAACTATCCATCCATCCATCCATTTTCTTCCGCTTTATCCGTTGCCGGGTCGCGGGGGCAGCAGTCTAAGCAGAGACGCCCAGACTTCCCTATCCACACACACCTCCTCCAGCTCGTCCGGGGGGACCCCTAGGCGTTCCCAGGCCAGCTGAGAGACATAGTCTCTCCAGCGTGTCCTGGGTCTTCCCCGGGGCCTCCTCCCGGTGGGACGTGCCCGGAACACCTCCCCAGGAAGGCGTCCAGGAGGCATCCTGAACAGATGCCCGAGCCACCTCAACTGGTTCCTCTCGACGTGGAGAAGCAGCGGCTCTACTCCGAGCTCCTCCCGTGTGACTGAGCTCCTCACCCTATCTCTAAGGGAGCGCCCAGCCACTCTGCGGAGGAAGCTCATTTCGACCGCTTGTATCCGCGATCTCGTTCTTTCGGTCATTACCCACAGCTCATGACCATAGGTGAGGGAGGGAACGAAGATTGACCGGTAAATTGAGAGCTTTGCCTTTCGGCTCAGCTCCCTCTTTACCACAACGGTCCGATACAGAGACCGCATCACTGCGCACGCTGCACCAACCCGCCTGTCAATCTCACGCTCCATCCTCCCCTCACTCGTGAACAAGACCCCGAGATACTTGAACTCCTCCACTTGAGGAAGGACCTCTCCACCCACCTGAAGAGGGCAAGGCACCTTTTTCCGGTCGAGCACCATGGCCTCGGATTTGGAGGTGCTGATTCTCATCCCAGCCGCTTCACACTCGGCTGCAAACCGTCCCAGTGCATGTTGCAGGTCCTGGTTCGTTGGAGCCAGCAGGACGACATCATCCGCAAAAAGTAGAGATGAAATCCTGTGGTTCCCGAACCGGACCCCCTCCGGCCCCTGGCTGCGCCTAGAGATTCTGTCCATAAATATAGTGAACAGAACCGGTGACAAAGGGCAGCCTTGGTGGAGGCCAACATGCACTGGGAACAGGTCTGACTTACTGCCGGAAATGCGAACACAGCTCTGGCTCCGGTCATACATGGACCGAACAGCCCTCAGCAGAGGACCCCGGACCCCGTACTCCCGGAGGACCCCCCAAAGGACACCCCGGGGAACACGGTCGAACGCCTTCTCCAAATCCACAAAGCACATGTGGACAGGTTGGGCGAACTCCCATGAACCCTCGAGTATCCGATGGAGAGTATAGAGCTGGTCCAGTGTTCCGCGACCGGGACGAAAACCACACTGCTCCTCCTGAATCCGAGATTCGACCATCGGACGTAGCCTCCTCTCCAGTACCTTGGAGTAGACCTTACCGGGGAGGCTGAGGAGTGTGATCCCACGATAATTGGAACACACCCTCCGGTCCCCCTTCTTGTAGAGAGGGACCACCACCCCGGTCTGCCACTCCATTGGCACCGCCCCCGATCGCCACGCGATGTTGCAGAGACGTGTCAGCCAAGACAGTCCTACAACATCCAGAGACTTTAGATAGTCAGGACGGATCTCATCCACTCCCGGCGCCTTGCCACCATGGAGGCTGCCAACCACCTTGGTGACCTCGGCCAGGGAGATGGAAGTATCCGCCCCAACATCCTCAGCCTCTGCCTCCTGGACGGAGGACGTGACGGGGGGATTGAGGAGAACCTCGAAGTATTCCTTCCACCGCCCGACAATATCCCCAGTCGAGGTCAGCAGCCCTCCACCCGCACCATACACGGTGTTGGCAAAGAACTGCTTCCCCCTCCTGAGGCGCCTGACGGTTTGCCAGAACCTCTTCGAGGCCGACCGATAGTCATGCTCCATGGACTCTCCGAACTCCTCCCAGTCCCGGGTTTTTGCCTCTGCAACAGCCCGGGCCGCGGCACGTTTGGCCTGCCGGTACTGGACAGCTGCCTCAGGAGTCCCACGAACCATCATTGCTCGATAGGACTCCTTCTTCAGCCTGACGGCATCCCTTACTGCCAGTGTCCACCACCGGGTTCGGGGATTGCCGCCGGGACCAGCACCAGAGACCTTGCGACCACAGCTACGAGCCGCCGCATTGGCGATAGAGGAAGAGAACATGGTCCACTCGGACTCGATGTCCCCCTCCTCTGCCGGGACCTGGGAGAAGCTCTCCCGGAGGTGTGAGTTGATAGTCCGTCTGACAGGGGGCTCACCAAGACGTTCCCAGCAAACCCTCACTACACGCTTGGGCCTGCCAGGTCTGACCGGCCTCCTGCCCTGCCAGCGGATCCAACTCACGACCAGGTGATGATCGGTTGACAGCTCCGCCCCTCTCTTCACCCGAGTGTCCGAGACACGCGGTCGAAGGTCAGATGATACGACTACAAAGTCGATCATCGACCTCCGGCCTAGGGTGTCCTGGTGCCACGTGCACTGATGGACACCCTTGTGCTCGAACATGGTGTTTGTGATGGACAGGCCGTGACTGGCACAGAAGTCCAACAACTGAACACCGCTCGGGTTCAGATCAGGGGGGCCGTTCTTCCCGATCACCCCTCTCCAAGTGTCACTGGCATTTCCCACATGGGCGTTGAAGTCCCCCAGGAGAATAACTGAGTCCCCGGGCGGTGCACTGTCCAGTACCCCTCCCAAGGACTCCAAGAAGGCCGGGTACTCTGCACTACCGTTAGGCCCGTAGGCCGTCACAACAGTGAGAGACTTGTCCCCCACCCGGAGGCAGAGGGACGCGACCCTCTCATTCACCGGGGAGAACTCCAACACGTGGCGGCTGAGATGGGGGTCAATGAGTATGGCCACCCCAGCTCGCCGCCTCTCCCCGCGGGAAACACCAGAAAAGTGGAGCGTCCAACCCCTCTCAAGGAGTTGGGTTCCAGAGCCCAAGCTGTGTGTGGAGGTGAAGCCGACTATCTCTAGTCGGTATCGCTCAACCTCCCCCACAAGCTCGGGCTCCTTCCCCCCCAGTGAGGTGACGTTCCACGTCCCAAGAGCCAGATGTTGGGTGTGTGGACTGGGTCGTCGAGGTCTCCGCCTTCGACTGCTGCCCAGTCCTCTCTGCACCTCGCCTTATTTGATGTGTGCAATCTGAGTGCTCTTATTTCTTTTCTCTGCTGTAATGTGCGCAACGATGACACTGAAATTGAGACTAATAAAGGTTCTTCTTATCTTATCTTATCTTAACAAGTACGCAAGGGCTCATAAATAAAAACCCCTGACTTGTATTGGCCATCACAGAAAATCTGTTTAAAACGTCCGTACACAACGTTATGGCTTACAAATGCATATCAACAAAGCCCAAAGACCTCTTCGTGTACGTCACTTCCGGTCTCGGCAATTTTTCCGCGAATTTCTTTTTGCATGATAATTATTGATTGAAACCGCTAAGGGTGAAACTATCTGTCAAAATTTATTTTATTTAACACAAGAAAATACCACAATATACCAACAAAATAAGAATAGGTCCCTTTTAAGCATTCTTTTAAATGCAAATACTGATATACAGGATTTTAAGTAATAATTTAAAGAGTTCAGTACCTTGTACTTCTTAGTTTGCATGTATCGTACACAGGTCATTATCGGAAAATAAGTACCGACAGGGCGAAGCAGCACGTCGAGGTCTGCTTATTATGCGGCTTTGTACCAACAGAACACACACAATAAACTTCAGTCCACTACTAGGAATGCCAAAAGGTTTATTTACTGACAGAAAATAAAATAGTTCCCAAAGGCTTTCCCGCTGCTATGCGAGTAACAGTTAGGCTAGCAACTTCCAAACTAGAACTCTCTCGAACTGCATGAAAACTGAACGAAGAATTCTGAACATCAGCGGTGAGTGACCCAAACATAAACCTAACCTAAATCCATAATTCGATCCTCTCCTTTTGTCATGAAAACGTTAACAGAAAATTCTGAAAACCTTCGTGCACTTGTATTAAGACTGAATATGTATAATGTATTCTCCGATTAACATTCAATCGTGTTGTTTGATAGGTATTTACGTTCATGGAGCGTGGCTAGCTCCGGAGTGGCCGGAACTACTTGCGGCGCAATCTACACACATGAATTACAAACAGAGAGTGCGTTGCCATGGGCAGCGGTCATTAGGGTTTTGAGAGGTCCGTTATAAGAAATAATGACCGGTAGAACGTTTTGAAATTACGTTCAAATCAATGGAGCGTTCTACTGCTGCTGTGAGGAGCCGTGTAATAAGCATGAATAAACCCCAGCAGACTTGGTCTTCCAGTTTGAATTTGCGCTTAAGCTTCATTTGTCTTGCACTCACTGGCCACAACTGCAAAAACTGTTCAACATGCAGTGCAGTGTAGTAGATGCAGTGTTTGACATTGTCCCATCAGAATTAATTCCTGGTTTATCTCCCAGGGTAGAATCCCTGTACAGCAGGCGTGGGGACTGGGGAGGTAACTTTCCAGGCATGTATGCTCATTCAGATAAATGAGCTGTGCTCATTGGCTCATACTTGACGTCCCAAACATTAGCACGAGTTACGCATTCTGGCCAGCTCTGGTTCTCCCGGTCCTGCCCAGTAGGTGTGCCGAGTAGCTGCATTCCCACTGCCTACTAATCATAACAGAAAGACATGGAGATACATAGCAGAACACGGTACAAAATCTCCCGCCGTTGGCACAAGGCAAAACAGAATCTCTAGCAGCAAGGGCTTTAGAACATTACTGCATCATGTGAAAAGCTATTCATATATTGTTATTGTTCGAACACTTTAGCAAGAAATTCACTCTAGATCATGGAGGTGGGGGCAAAAAAACGATTCTGTTCAGTATCATGACATTTTGCGCATGCAATTAAATTGATACAGTGGACTAAAGTATTGCAATATTTATTTAAACAATTATCTCTGAGTTTACTCTGGTAATGTACCATTCATGTGGAAGGTCGTCTATTCAGAGAATAATGATGTCTTGTCCAACAGGACAAGCCACAGGCATAATGTCCTGTGTCCTGAATGATCGTAATCTTTATTTATATGGCACATGAGTTGAGCAGTCTTATTTTACTGAATTTATGTAAGGACTTTGAATATTATCCATGTTAGACAACATGGAGGGAACGTCTATTAAAACGTGTCTCGCATATCACCAGAATGATTGACAATTAGGAGGACCAATAGTTTAGAAGAAAATACTCTCATACATCTTTAAGAAAAAAAGAAACATACAAATCATACAAGGCATTCACAACACAAATAATCATATATAAACAAAACATACAATCCATCAGTTGTATGTGCCGCTAAACAGAAGTGTTTTAACCTGGATTTGAATATTGGAGAGTAGAAGCCTGTCTGTAATGAGTTGCTTTCCACTCGTGCTTTTACGTAAGAACAAGAACACACACACGTACGGAGGGGAGGTAGTGAAGGAACCGAGCAGGGAGCGAGTGAGAGCAGAGCAGAGGAAGAGGAGGGGTCGCTGTGTGGATGCATGAAGCAGCTCAGAACCACAGTGTTACCACGGATGCACCGACTCAACGCTTCCCCATTTAAACACGGATCACCGCACACAGGGGAACAGCTACTGCGCACACGGGAACGACCACCGCACTGTCGGCTCATGGAGTAAACCACCGACATGGGCATGGAATGACACAAGGACAGACGCGTCAAGGATTCTATATACAGATGGGATTACAGAGCCAAAGAACGGGCAGCGTAATTTATAGGCACAGAGGCTGTGTTTTATAGACACAAAAATCAATCCACGGGAGCTATTTTTTGCGAGCAGCTCTGAAGGATCTATAGGTGGGATAAAGTGACCGACTGTGTGTTTTTTCTTGTGGAAATTTGGATTCACATCTCTTATTTGAAAATTGGGACAAGACCAGAGAAGATGTGTCTAGACATTCAAGAATGATTGAATGAAGATTTTTTTTACATAAATGCTGGATAAGTATGAAAGAAAGCTGCACCATTGTTTTTTTTTTTATGAGAGAGAATAAATGGTTTGGACCGAATTTGAAAAAATCATTTGAAGAGAGTGGGATTCTAATACCTGTGTCTTGATCATAGATTAGCTTCCAACAGTGGAGTAATAGATGCTACAATTCCGGATACTTCACGACTATCAATAAAACATTGAAGGAATCTATAAAAACTCAAGGGAGACACCCCTGTGGTTGTCTACTCACAGCTGGATAGGACCAAACTCCATGGTTGGTGTTCTCAGTGTTGATTTCTGTAAGGACATAAACAAGTTGAATGAGTATATTTTTAAACTAAGACCCTTGCATTTTTCACCTGGAGAACAGATTCTTGGAACTTTACATGTTTGATTGAATTACTTCTCAGCTATGCCCTTGTTTTGCCCACTCCTCAGTGGTCTCTAGCACCCCGTTCCCTTTCAGCCGGACGGACCAGTGGTGGTAGGGTTTACAGAAGCGAGAAAATATGAGTGTATCCATGCTGAAGATAGGGGCGGTGCTTAGCACCATGGCTATGGTGACCAACTGGATGTCACAGACGCTACCTTCGCTTGTGGGGCTCAACGGCACCATTCCTGAGGGCACCGCAGAGAGATTTGTCAGCGTAAGTTCATGTTTGTCTTCCTCTTAAAGTCATCTGTGTAATTTTTCTGATCTGTGTCAATGCTTTTTTATGAGCGTTCCCCATGTCATAGCAATTGCATCTACAGTATATCGATTTTATTCTGTTGATTTTTATTGCTTTAACATAAACAAGATATGCTGCATAATCTTGTCTGTGTAATTGTTACAGTTGCTCCATATGAAAAAACATGATAACTAATAATAAATGTGACCTTTTTATGAATATTTACCTCCACCATGTTTTTGTAATTGTTTTCATAGTCTTAGAATTCAACTTATAAATGTCCATGAGAGAGGAGTGCAAAAAGGTTCTACTGCTGATATCGTTGCTTTCACCGTGCACTCACAAGTTTGAAAAAGGAACCATGGAGGACCAGTTATGTAAAAGAACGACCCGAAAGACAATCTCATAAAATAATTATACAAAAGTCTGTCGTCATACAGCAAACTGTTAACTTCGCAAACCACACGCGCCGAAAGACAGAGTTAAAACAACAGGACTCACACATGAACAATACGTAATTTTTTCACACTGACAATAATAAGAACGAGGCAGAATCTGCAGCACAGTCTCAGCATGTTCTGACCCGCTCCGAGCGCAGTCCAACTCCTGTTACAAGTTTCAACTAAACTTATTCAGTGAAAAGCCTCAAATAAAAAACACAGAATCCCCACAAAACAATCGCCAGAGTACTTTATCAGCTGCATGAGTGAATGTTCTGTTTTCTTACCGTGATGAAGTTAGGGCGTTGTGGCTAACGCTAATAATAAGCTTGTAGCCATGTCCTGCTTCTCTGATCATCGTAGTTTTAAGCTCCTGTAGACGTTAATCCTCCATGCGTCTCTTCTCTTCATTCCGCGTAAAACTATATATTATAATAGATCCATGGTAAAACTCAGTAGGGCCTCTGTGCAGCGGGTGCAGCTTTAGAACGCGGTCTTGTTTACAGGGACCAACGTCACATACATAGACGATTACAGGACACTAGTCACAAGTACATAGTTGCATAGAACCAAGAGCTTCAACCAAAGAAAAAGTGGGATTACAAATAAACATTCACTTGGGCTTTAGCACATCAATACATCCAAACAATTGCACATTCCCTACAGGGCTTTCGTATTGCACTGCTCTTAATTTCCTCAAACAGTGTATATTGGATTTCTCCAATTGGCCATAGAATAGTTCAGTTAATATTGCCTTGTCTAAAATAACTGTTGCAGTCCCCCAACTGGCCTTAACGCATTAAGTTAATACATATGCTGTAAGATTGTGCTCATGTTGTCGTACTCCATTTTTATTTATTATTTTATGTTATATCTATAATTGAAATGCATGAAGGTATAAATGAGGATTTGTATCTATTACACTGGGGTATCCTGTACCTTTTGTCTGAGAACATGAGATCAGATTGATTAGTTAAAGAAGCTATACCCGTTTTTGCAAGGCTTGAATGTTTAGTACCGCCCCTCAACTCGCTCACAGGCTTCTCATTTACAGTACCCTACGCTCTGATTCCATAGAGCCATCTAGTTGTATTTGCTATCTGACACGTACGCAAACATTAGCATGAGCGCAACTTCTTGTAAGCTGTACAACAATCACTGATGAAATGGTACAAAAGCAACGCACTGCTAACAAAATATATAACTGAAAGATTACCGCTAGTTTCTAGGTCTCTCCCTTAGATTGTAATCTCTCCAGAAGATACGATCCGGGCGGCACGGTGGCTGAGTGGATAGCACTCTCACCTCTCAGTAAAAAGGTCCTTGGTTCGAATCCCGGCCGGACAAGGGCCTTTCTGAGTGGAGTTTGCATGTTCTCCCCGTGTCTGCGTAGGTTTCCTCCGGGTACTCCGGTTTCCCCTACCACTAAAAATATGTACAATAGGTCTGGCATGCGCCTCCTGTTCGGCGACCCCGCTCCCATCTCTGTGTGGAGTGAGAGGACAAGTGCCCAAAAATAACAATTGTAAACCGCTTTGTGACTCTGGTCTGTGAAAGGCGGTATATAAACAAAGCTTACTTACTTACTTACTTACTTACGATGTAAGCTAGATGTGTTCACCCGGGCTTGATTTCTTCCTTGATCATTATTTCGCTTTAGTTCCCTCTTCTCTTCCTCACTGTTGTCGTTTGGGCTGTTTTGCTGTGTCTGCAGTTACAGCAAGAAGAGTTATAGCCAATTCTGCTAACATGCTACTGTGTTTACATGCGCTGTAGAGGCTAGAGGACGCAGCGTGTTCGTAACAGCGACGCTCCTTGTTCTGTGACCGGAGGAGGATAAGCAATATTTGAAATAATAGCCCCGAGCGTCACGCTAAGTCTCTACTCAGCACTTTTTACGGCCTGAATTCATACACAAGCTTAATCAATGAGCTCAAGTTTTCAAATAAATTACGGACTATAATGTAGTAATAAGCATTTTAGTGAACTCATTAAAAACAATCGGGTATGGCATCTTTAAAGTAAAGGTAAAGGTGAAGGTGCACTTGATTTATTCCCGTAGGTCAATTCATCCTCTGCATTTGACCCATGCTTATGCCACAAGGCTTTTGTCAGGAGCAGTGGTCGAAGTAGTACAGCGCCCGAGGATCTCCAGATGATGATGCTTGGCTTGGCCAGGACTACCGCAGCTGAAGGATTTAACCTATTGTACAGGTTTTTAGTGGTAGAGGAAACCTACGCAGACACAGGGAGAACGTGCACACTCCATTCAGAAAGATCCTGTTACGACTGGGATTTGAACCCTGGACGTTCTTGCTGAGAAGAAAGAGTGCTATCCACTCAGCCGACTTTAAAAAAAAAAAGGCAAAGGTACTTCAGTGGAACAGCATTATCCTGCCTGGTACCTGTCCCCAAGTTAGCAAGGCCGACAGTATGCCCATCCCTGCTCTACACCATGGCTATTGCTGTCACCGCGGGGCATGACTGCTATTGTTTCTCCACACCCCAGAGATGTTTCTCCGTGACATAACGAGCAGTATGGCATGGCTAGGCAGAGAGCTGCACTACAACAGTTCCTCCAACTATATAACTGCCCCGCTGCCTTCCTCCACCTACTCTGGTCGTTCCAACACAAGCCACAGCTCCTGGTAAACCAAAGTACCTGGATCTTGCTCACTGCTGCCGGGCCCGCACAGCCTGCAACTGCCTTTAACTATCTCCGGAGCAAGCCCCTTTCCAGAACCAGCCCTGGTTTTTGAAAGCAACATTGGGGGAACACTGGGGGAAAAAAAGTATTAGGTTTGCCACCAGTTGTGCAAGTTCTCCCATTTAAAAAGATCAGGGAGGCTTGTAATTTTGATCATAAGTATACCTCGACCTTGTCTGATTTTTTAATTATTTATCTGCAAATTATGGTGGAAAATAAGTATTTGGTCACCTACAAACAAGAAAGATTTGTGGCTCTCACAGACCGGTAACTCCTTCTTTAGGAGGCTTCTCTCTCCTCCACCTGTTACCTGTATTTGAGTGGCTGCATAGACTATGCAGCCGCTATATGCTATCCTACTGTTTCTTCTTCTTCTTACATCTTCCGCCAGATTTTGGCACTTTTCAACTCCTCAACACTTTCACCAAATTATACATCGTTACGACCGGCTTCACCGTCTAATTACTTCTATCACTTTTTAAACTTCCACCTGTTTCTAATATTTACAAAAGTACAAGCACTTTTTCCCATTGACTTACATGGTAGCAGTAGAACAGATTGTTCCCCATTCAACACATTACCACACTAACAATTAATTACAACAAATACAATACATTACAACATCTTACAACACTCAGAGAATCTTACAACATTTACTGCACTTTACAACAATTACAGCACCTTACAACAATTACAGCACCTTACAACAATTACAGCACCTTACAACACATTCAGCACCTAACAACACATTCAGCACCTTACAACACATTCAACACCTTACAACACTTTTCATACTTTACAACACATTCAACACCTTACCACACATTCAACATCTTACAACACATTCAGCACCTTACAACACATTCAGCACCTTACAACACATTCAGCACCTTACAACACATTCTGAGAGGATAGGATTATTCCAACAAGGACCAGGGTCATCTATAACAATGACAATCCCTGGTTAACTGCTGAACTCAGCCAGCTCAGACAAGCAAAGGTGTCCGATTTCAGAGAGGGGAACTGCAGCGGCTACAAAGCGGCTTATTATAAATTCAGGAACTGAAAGCAGCAAGTCCCGGCACAGAAAACGTCTACAGAAGCAGTTTGCAAACAACGACCCTGCTTCTGTTACAAACTACAAGCCTAAAGCCCCCCTCTGTGCTAACAATCACAAGCTGGCTGACCAGCTGAACCTATTTTTCAACCGCTTTGTCGTTGCCCCACTGCTCTAACGACCCACCCATCAGCTCTGCCCCCACCCTGACAATAGCTTCAGAAGATATCAAACGACTCTTCTCGAGGCTGCAAAGCCCCCGGAACAGGGCTGTGTACTTTCTCCCCTGCTCTTCTCCCATCCTACACGGCCATCATCGAGTCCATCCTCACCCCATCCATCACCGTGTGGTTCGCTGGAGCCACAGTCCCTGACAAGAAGAGACTACAGCGCATTGTGCGCTCTGCGGAGAAGGTGATCAGCCGCACCCTCCCATTGCTGCAGGACCTGTACGTTGCTTGTGCTCGCGGGCGGGCTGGTTGTAATCACTGCTGACCCCTCTCACAACAACAGCAATAACAACAACAAGGTGTTCTTCATTGCCCTAAATCACATCAGAAGTCATCTCAGAGGACTTAGCAAAACCATCGAAATCACCTACACAGATCAGACAACGGGACAACGGGTGAATAGCAATGAACACACTACAGTCAAAATCTTCATAATGCACCAAGTGTGTAAACCAAACCAGACAAACAGCCTAACCATATGCTAAATTAAAGTAGACTATTCCAACCACTCCCCCTCAGACAGTGGCACTTTACTGCACTCTACCGCACTCCTAACGGTCTATAAACTTAAGAAATGTATGTACATTTTTATTTATGCATGCCTTCTTGATTTTATTCCGCTTTAACTTGTTTGCACCGAGAGCCAAAGCAATTTCCTAGTTTGCGACTTTTATAGAAAATATTCTGATTATGATAATATATATATCATAATATTTATTATTATTATTATTATTATTGTTTGGAGTGGTCAAACCAACTGCTGACAAGACACTTAATGTTGTAGCTGGTCCACAAATAGAGAATAATCTCCTTAATAAAGCTGTCTGTGGACATAGTCTCAATCGGTGGGATGTGTACGCTAAGAAAATGACAGCCCATAGTTTTTTATATGCACTGCCACCGTGTGTTACTACAGTCCACGCCCTGAACACATCTAAGCCGACCATGATAAAGGGTGTATCTCAATCTGCAAGTAAATCTGCCATTTTTTGGGTCTGCATTTTTCCTTGCCACTTTCAACAGGTAACACAGTGGTGTATTATCTCCAAATAAACCAGAAACTAGCACCACGGACAGCTCCTTCTGTAATGTGACGTCCTTGATGAGCCGAAGTGTCTGACGAGCAGTGTGGCGATGTGACTGGTCGGAGAGATTACTAGAGGGTGCTTTTCATCTTCTGTGAGGTCGGTAGAAGAGAGACGCTCACCAGAGCAAAGAAGTACTTCTCTATCTATGACTGGATTGAGCTTTTTGAGTACATACTTAGAGTATATTTTGTGTCCATCTTTAATATTTTATATTTAACCCTGCTTTGTAGGCCGCTTTCCAACTACGTTCTGTATCTAGCTGTGACTCTCACACTGCAGTTTTGAGTGTTTTTAGTTTAGTACATGTTTCTTTCAGGCTCAACATGTGAGAATAGATTGACTTTGTGTGAGTCACTTTTACAGTCTAAATTAAATACTTGTGTGGCCCTAAAGCTGTGTTCACACCACCAATATTTAGTGAATATTCACCAAATAAAAAAAAGATAAGATAAGATAAGATAGACTTTATTGATCTCACACAGGATAAATTTACTTGTCACATCTGGCATGGATAGAAACACTCAGATTGTGACAAAAGAAAGAAATGTGCAAACAAGTTAAACGCAGGATATAGTATGTACAATAAAGAGTAAATCTGAAGCTTTTTGTGTACCATCTCTGTGTCCTGAGACCTTCCAGAGACTTCATATAACAGCAGTATGAATTTTTAACCAGTACTTCTACATCGGCAAACACATTAGCAGCACTGCAGCAAACAGTGGAGAATGAGAATTCAGGATGGAGGCATATGTTCACGTTTTTGAGAGTTTTTGTGTCCGGCTCAACCGGCTATAGTGTCCCTGGGCCTCATGTATGAAAGTTGCGTAGAAAAGGGTATATATTTTGGGTGTATATTCCATCTACGCAATATCCGACGTGGCATTTATGAACGTGTGAGATACGCACAGATCTGAGCGTACGCACCTGCGGCTGTTGATAAATGCCGCGCGCCTAGAAATATTCAGAAACTGCCTGTTCCACGCCCTGTTTTTGCGTCAGGTTAGCAGGAAGTCGATGTGTGAAGGAGAGGTTTCGCAGGTCTTTCCTTCATGCTGCTGTCAGACTGTACAACGAGAATCTGTAATAGGAACTGCTGAGTCTGCACAAGTGTTTCTGATAATTCACTAGTAACTTTGTCACTAGTCACTTTACCTGTTATCAGTACTACTACAGTACTACATATCTGATATTTACTGTTATCAGTACTACTGTATTATTTCATATCTGATAATTCTGCCTTTCACCGTCACTTTACCTGTTGATATCTTACTGTATTATTCATATCCATCTGATAATTCTCCCATTCAAGTCACTTTACCTGTTGATATTATTTCTGATGTTTATTCTGCTCATATTCATATCCTCATATTCTCCGCTGCTAATGTATAATATAGACATCTGTAAATACTCCGAACCAAGTGCAATTATAGCCTAGAGTTTCTTATTTTATTTTATTTTATTTTATCTTAAATTTATTGTCTATTATCTTAAATGATAGACTTTGATGTGTGCAATCTGAGTGCTCTTATTTCCTTTCTCTGCTGTAATGTGCAACAATGACACTGAAATTTCTCCACTGTGAGACTAATAAAGGTTTATCTTATCTTATCTTATCTTATCTAAGAAGACTGGATGGAAGCCTCAAAAAACACACACTTCTGAGTTTATTCACGTTTTTAAAAATATATATATACGCTCTATTATATATACGCGTTTTTCCCCAGTGTCTAGACCCACTGCAGCACTCATCTCTCCTGAAATTTAGAAGTAAATAAATAAATAATAAATGAATGAATGAATGAACCAGTTCCCACATGCACGTTGCATCCTATCTCTGCTATGTGGAGAACAGGGCAGTGGATGAGCAGTTTTGAGCAAGATCAATTGTGTTTATGGGGCTTTATGCACAAAACTAAGAAAAACCCACATTGCTTTGCCAGAGGTGAATGAGGCAAAACATATGCGTAATTCCGTATACGGCGCAGGGTCTGGTTAGTGAGTAAACGGCTAAAGAAAAATAACTTCATGGAGCAGGAGATTGAGACCATTATGAACGAAGTGAGAAAAAGAATAAAGTCTTACTATTTGGAATTCTCAAAAGTGGCATCAAGGGGCTCAAAAAACAATATATGGAAAGAAATGACAGCATCTGTAAACAGCGTGGGGCCTGCAACACGCACTCCTGAAGAGGTGAGTTTATTCATATTCGAAGAAAAATACGCTATATTATATCAAACAATTGATAAAATGGGCCAATAGTAAGAATTCATTAATTTATGCTACAAGTGAAAAAAAGGGAGCAACCTTTAAATGGTAACAAAAAGGCGTTTAGCACAGCCCATAGAAGAAGTGCTCAGCAGCCCAGGGGGAGGACCGCCAGACCAAAGCATCCAAAAGAAAATATAAAGAAATAAAATTATTATATTATGTATGTGATTATTATTTTAAAAGGGTTATAATGAGAGCCTGTCTGAGCTGTATAGGCCGAAGGCGGTGCTGGCCATAGTCTCTCATCCATGGGCTGCTCCAGTGGCACACTGTGGTCCTGTGCCTGTTGTGGAGAACCGAGCCAGGACCATGTGGCACACTTGTACCGGGAGGTACCAGAGCGTACCCCCCTACATGTCCCAGAGCCTGATCAGACCCGCGCAGCGCTCCACGGTGGCGCGCGTCTTTGCTTGGACCCGCATGAACCAAATGCCATTACGAACTGATTGTAGGTGCATATAACAACCCACACATTTATGGGAGACTAAGTTTGACATCTTGCACGTTATTTAATAACACAAACTAGCCCTAACATAACATCGTAAAATTGCATATTTGTAATGTGAGAGGTGTGCCTATAATCTTGTCAGAGTGGGAATATGTTTATTTTTGTCCAAATCTTGCATTTCATGCGTGTTTTGGCGTGTTGTAATGAAGGTTGAAATAAGCGTACACATTTACACCACCATCAGACCTGACGTATATTTTTTGCATATCGTACGCTCATGTCCAGATAGATAAATGCGGAAAAGTGTAAAAATGTGCGTACGCGTCATTTACACCCTGATTTGCCCGTACGCAAGTTTCATACAGCTCCCACCTGGACTGCCACCTTAACGTGGTGGGGGAGTTTGAGTACTCGGATGATCCTGGGAGCTATGCTGTCTGGGGCTTCATGCCCCTGGTAGGGCCTCCCATGGCAGACAGGTCTCAGGTGACGAGTCAGACGAAGAGCGGTCCAAAAACCACCATGGACAGCACAATAAATAGACCAGTGACGTCGCCCGGCATGGCGCAGCCGGGGCCCCACCCTGGAGCCAGGACTGGGGTCGGGGCTCGTATGCGAGCGCCTGGTGGCCGGGCCTTAGCCCACGGGGCCCGGCCTGGCTCAGCCCGAAGGGATGACGTGGGCAGTCCCTCCTGTGGGCCCACCACCTGCAGAGGGGTCGTGGTGGCGCGGTGCTGAGAGGACTGGGCAGCAGTCGAAGGCGGAGACCTCGGCGACCCAGTCCGCACACACAACATCTGGCTCTTGGGACGTGGAACGTCACCTCACTGGGGGGGAAGGAGCCCGAGCTCGTGGGGGAGGTTGAGCGATACCGACTAGAGATAGTCGGCCTCACCTCCACACACAGCTTGGGCTCTGGAACCCAACTCCTTGAGAGGGGTTGGACGCTCCACTTTTCTGGAGTTTCCCGCGGGGAGAGGCGGCGAGCAGGGGTGGCCATTCTCATTGCCCCTGATCTCAGCCGCCACGTGTTGGAGTTCTCCCCATTGAATGAGAGGGTCGCGTCCCTCCGCCTCCAGGTGGGGGACAAGTCTCTCATTGCTAGTGACACTTGGAGAAGGGTGATCGGGAAGAACGGCCCCCCTGATCTGAACCCGAGCGGTGTTCAGTTGTTGGACTTCTGTGCCAGTCACAGTTTGTCCATCACGAACACCATGTTCGAGCAAAACGGTGTCCACCAGTGCACGTGGCACCAGGACACACTAGGCCGGAGGTCGATGATCGACTTTGTTGTTGTATCATCTTACCTTCGACCGCGTGTCTTGGAGACTCGGGTAAAGAGAGGGGCGGAGCTGTCAACCGATCATCACCTGGTTGTGATCCGCTGGCAGGGGAAGAAGCCGGTCAGACCTGGCAGACCCAAGCGTATAGTGAGAGTCTGCTGGGAACGTCTCGCTGAGCCCCCTGTCAGACGGACTTTCAACACACACCTCCGGGATAGCTTCTCCCAGGTCCCGGCGGAGGAGGGGGACATGGAGTCCGAGTGGACCATGTTCTCTGCCTCAATCGCCGATGCGGCGGCTCGTAGCTGTGGTTGCAAGGTCTCTGGTGCTGGTCCCGGCGGCAACCCCCGAACCCGGTGGTGGACACCGGCAGTAAGGGATGCTGTCAGGCTGAAGAAGGAGTCCTATCGAGCCATGATGGGTCGGGGGACTCCTGAGGCAGCTGTCCAGTACCGGCAGGCCAAGCGTGCCGCGGCCCGGGCTGTTGCAGAGGCAAAAACCCGGGACTGGGAGGAGTTCGGAGAGTCCATGGAGCATGACTATCGGTCGGCCTCGAAGACATTCTGGCAAACCATCCGGCGCCTCAGGAGGGGGAAGCAGTTCTTTGCCAACACCATGTACGGTGCGGGTGGAGAGCTGCTGACCTCGACTGGGGATATTGTCGGGCGGTGGAAGGAATACTTTGATCCCCCCGTCACGTCCTCTGTTACAGAGGCAGAGGCTGAGGATGTTGGGGCAGATACATTCATCTCCCTGGCTGAGGTCACCAAGGTGGTTGGCAGCCTCCATGGTGGCAAGGCTCCGGGTGTGGATGAGATCCGTCCTGATTATCTAAAGTCTCTGGATGTTGTAGGACTGTCTTGGCTGACACGTCTCTGGAACATCGCGTGGCGATCGGGGGCGGTGCCAATGGAGTGGTAGACCGTGGTGGTCCCTCTCTATAAGAAGGGGGACCGGAGGGTGTGTTCCAATTATGGTGGGATCACACTCCTCAGCCTCCCCGGTAAGGTCTACTCCAAGGTACTGGATAGTAGGCTACGGCCGAGTGTCGAATCTCGGATTCAGGAGGAGCAGTGTGGTTTTCGTCCCGGTCGCGGAACACTGGACCAGCTCTATACTCTCCATCGGATACTCGAGGGTTCATGGGAGTTCGCCCAACCTGTCCACATGTGCTTTGTGTATTTGGAGAAGGTGTTCGACTGTGTTCCCCGGGGTGTCCTTTGGCGGGTTCTCCGGGAGTACGGGGTCGGAGGTCCTCTGCTGAGGGCCATCCGATCCCTGTATGACCGGAGCCAGAGCTGTGTTTGCATTGCCGGCAGTAAGTTAGACCTGTTCCCGGTGAATGTTGGCCTCCGACGGGGCTGCCCTTTGTCACCGGTTCTGTTCACTGTGTTTATGGACAGAATTTCTTGGCGCAGCCAGGGGTCGGAGGGGGTCCGGTTCAGAGACCACAGGATTTCATCTCTGCTGTTTGCGGACGATGTTGTCCTGTTGGCTCCAACGAACCAAGACCTGCAGCATGCACTGGGGCGGTTTGCAGCCGAGTGTGAAGCGGCTGGGATGAGAATCAGCACCTCCAAATCCGAGGCCATGGTGCTCGACCGGAAAAAGGTGCCTTGCCCTCTACAGGTGGGTGGAGAGGTCCTTCCTCAAGTGGAGGAGTTCAAGTATCTCGGGGTCTTGTTCACGAGTGAGGGAAGAATGGAGCGTGAGATTGACAGGCGGATCGGTGCAGCGTGCGCAGTGATGCGGTCGCTGTATCGGACCGTTGTGGTAAAGAGGGAGCTGAGCCGAAAGGCAAAGCTTTCAATTTACCGGTCAATCTTTGTTCCCTCCCTCACCTATGGTCATGAGCTTTGGGTAATGACCGAAAGAACGAGATCGCGGATACAAGCGGTCGAAATGAGCTTCCTCCGCAGAGTGGCTGGGCGCTCCCTTAGAGATAGGGTGAGGAGCTCAGTCACACGGGAGGAGCTCGGAGTAGAGCCGCTGCTTCTCCACGTCGAGAGAAACCAGTTGAGGTGGCTCTGGCATCTGTTCCGGATGCCTCCTGGACGCCTTCCTGGGGAGGTGTTCCGGGCACGTCCCGCCGGGAGGAGGCCCCGGGGAAGACCTAGGACACGCTGGAGGGACTATGTCTCTCAGCTGGCCTGGGAACGCCTTGGGGTCCCCCCGGACGAGCTGGAGGAAGTGTGTGTGGATAGGGAAGTCTGGGCGTCTCTGCTTAGACTGCTGCCCCCGCGACCCGGCAACGGATAAAGCGGAAGAAAATGGATGGATGGATGGAAGTTTCATACATGAGGCCCCCTGTGACCACTCTCTGATTAGTTGTCGCACGTGTGGCCAGCAGAAAAAGTTAATCTCCTGCTTTTGCCGCATGCATCAAGTCGCTGCCACCTCTGGTCACCATTGATTTTGCATTGAAACTGGATGCCACGTATGATCCAGTGTGAATGCCCCATAACAAGGTGCCATTGTGACATTGAAATGGTTACAATGATGAAAGTTTGCCGAAGCTCAACACAAAATCTTGAGCTCAAAATGCCTTAAATGAGTCGTTCACATTACGTGCTTGTACAAGTTGCAGAGAGGGACAAAGGTTCTAACAAAAACAAAAATGCTTGCTCTGCACGTTTTGTAGAGAAGAAGGCTCACTCTGTTTCTGTTTTTATTCAAGGGTTATCCATTTCTGGGTCGGGGAGTGGCAGTCAGAGCTGCACCCAGTACACATAGCACCAGCCCCTCAATGATCCTCCTGCAGGTGGTGAGTCCATAGGAGCCTTGATCTTTCAGCGGGGCCTTCAGGCAAAGTGGTCTTACCCAAGGACACAACGACAGCGACATCAGTGGGAGTCATGAAGTATCTCTTGTGGTGGGCTCAAACCCACGACCTTCAGGCTCAAAGGCCAATGCTCTACCAACTGAGCCACTGTCGGGCTCAATATTCAATATTCAATGTTCAAGGATGTGTGATTGGAATATGTCCGTTGTGGGGCAGGGCTGGGTGATAGGTCAATTGTGCTGCAAAAATTAAAGGACATGTGCTGTCGCAGTTGAATGTGTGCAAAAATGAAACGCTCAAAGTAACAAGATGTTGTGTGATTACGTTTGCCAAAAGTGGGTTGTACAGAATGTGAGAATTAATACGATTACTGTACCAAAAAGTCACAAGACTTTGCATGTCTCATCAATTGGGTAAATCTGGGTTAAGGGCAAACCGACATGACAGGGACCAGAGTGATGATAACGATTTGGAAGCAATTCTCAATAGCAATACCCCAATACCCAATTGTTTTTGCTTGGTAAACATAATTGTCATTACACACAGACAGAGGCACTTCAGAGTTTGAAATGTCTGTTGTGTGAGCAGGGTTTGGGCTCTGTGTTCTGCTGAGTCCTGGTCTTATGTCTTCAGCCGTCAGCAGACAGTAAATTCCTTTTTCCTAGTTGAGCTGACACACTCCACATCTCCCCTCACCCCTAGTACATCTGCGTGCATGGACAGCATACTCTCTATTTATTCATAAAATAATAAAAACAGCTATCATACATACATAGGCAAACAAATATAGTCTTGTTGTTGATTTAAAATGACTTGAAGACTTAAGTGCGCAGTGTTAGATGTTTACATGATTGTTCCACATCAAAAACAGATCTGGCTCAAGACCCTTCTGCCTAATGCTTAATATACTACAACAAAACAACAACAGACATCAGGTACATAGCTCTGTCTTTTAAAACAAAATATACTATAATTGTTTTTTGTGAATTTACCCAGAAAAAAATACCTTTCTAACAAGTGTTTTTTTTTACTTATGCAATGTTAGATGTAGACTTATAAAAGCTGCTAGAATCTCTACAACTAGATGAAAGTGTCCTTCTAATTCATCATGTTTATCCATGTATTTTGCACATAAATAATTTCACACTCTAAAACACAAGTAAACATTTTCAAGTTTACATTTAGGGCCAGAAATTATATTAATTATCCATCTGTAATTTGAGACGTGTGAGATGAGAGACAAATTTAATTTGCTTGTGATATTGAATTCAACATGGACTTGGACGAAATGTACAGTTAAAGCTGCACTAACTGACTTTGGGATTTTGAAGCCGCGGACTCGCTGGCCTCGCTCTTTATGCTCCCCTCCCCGCACCCACGAAGCTATCGCCCCCCACACACACACACTGTTGAGACGGAGCTAGCCTCTCCCAATATGGATAATACACGGATATGGATTTTCACGTGGATGGCGTGACCATAGAACAATAGAACCGGGAAGCGCGGAGGAATGAGACTTTCTTTTGGATGGCTGTCTTGCTGTGTAAGCAGTACCCGGTGACGAAGACGAGAAAGTTTCAGGTTAGCTCCGCCGCTTGTTGTGCTAACTCAGCTGTCTGTGTTAACGGACCTGGAGATTTCTCACGAAAGTGGGGGCTAGTGGTCCGCTGTGATTGGTCACAATCTGCGACCCGAAACACATTCTCTTCCTTGTTTCATCAAAACTCGATCTAAAATATAATGTCAGGCCAGCACAAATCTGCGCTACTTTTTCTTCAAAAGGACGTATATCCCAATGCACTACATGGACATGGATAGCATTTTCGTAATTAATACAAAAATAAAGTCAGTTAGTGCAGCTTTAAGTGATTATTCTTCAAGATCAAATTTCACACTTTTATACGATTGATGAGCTGTAATTCCACTGTAGAAACTTTTTAATTAACTCTAGATGAAAAAATTGCCAACTCAATCTTTCTTTTAACACTGCTATTATAAGTCTATAATTGAGCTGAATGTCACTGCTGAATTATTATGGTGTTTTCATATTTGAAAATATCAATACATCTAAACATATATTTACATAGACAATAGATATATTAGGGGGTCACGATTAAGTAGCACCCAGTTTCAGTGCAAAGTCAATGACAGTATTTGATTTCGACACGCCTCCTTGGCTTATGACAGATTTAGCGGATAGCATTGACTGTAGTGGATAGGTGCTAACTAGTCATAGTATCATCTCTTTTATTTATTCATAAATGATGTATCAATTTACATTGACATGATTATTTATAGCAGATCTGTTGCTTTATTCGGTGGTTGAAAGCGCTGGATTTAAACATTTAATTCACATACTTGAGCCACGCTACAGTATGCTACAGTGTGTTGTAAGAAAGAAAGAAAAATTTGAGAATTGAATCGAATTGTGACCCTAAAATTAAAAATCAAAACAAGTCAAGGATTTGGAGAATTTTGACACCCCTAATATAAATACATTAACACTGTTGGAAAGCCTGCAATAATGAACAACCTAGGAGTTAATAAAGCTGACCTTAGTAATTCACAAATGCGTACATATCTTTCTGTAGAAGTATTATGGCATATTTTGGCATAAATAGCGCACCCAACATATGGATGTGTTTCAGTTCAAATGCCAGATTGAATAAAGCATGTGTTTGGACTGATGTGCATGTGATGTTTTGGTTATAATGAGCACTGTTTGGTTGATATAAATATGCAAAGGTGCTGAACGGCTCCGGCTGGCATACTGTCCAAACATGAGAGGTAGCATTAGCATTCACAATTATTGACATTAGGGATGGGTGGTGTATGGAAGAGAATGTGTTTGATCAGTTTGAAATTGCTGCTGAATGGAACCCTTTTAATTCAGTGTTCAGTGGAGAAAATGGTATTTAGCCATCATTTGTGCAAAAAAAGCTTAATGCTGCTTTCAGACTGCCAACGCTGAAACGCTGAAGCCTCGCTCACCAGACGCACATTCTCTAGTTTTCAGACGCAGGGGTCTTCAGACCAGAAGTCCTGGCGCGCGCCGGCGGAAGTAGCCAGCGGGCTTTGATGCTAGCAGAGTTTAGCTAGCGGCTTCTTGTGTAAAGATCTTCTCCAATAATGCAGTTTTGCAGCATGTCTGTGTTCAGAGACCTTCCACGCTCGAAGTAGTTGCGTAAAGTCACGGGAGCATGAAAACTCACATTGTTAACACAAACACTATGTCCCCCATTGTCAACCCTGGTTTAGTCCTGATGTAGCTCCTGTTTTGGCTGTTTACGAGTATTTTCAGTCTGCTCGCTCAGACCGCTAATGTCCCCGTAACCACGGTTGCTGCACAAGCGTCCCAAGGAAAGGTTGAGAAAAATTCATCTCCTGCGTGCGTCAATTTTCCGCTTGTGCTTTCAAATGTATTTCTTTAGGAGCCATACTTTTATTTTCTGTTTTTTACGGTGAATATGCATTACCATTTTCTGAGTTAAATTATCACAGGTAAGTCCCGCCTTCCCTAATCTTAGCTATAGCTCAAAATCCATGATGCCGTCCACTTTAACCAATCAAGTGATGCCAAGGGCTGTCAATCATCGTGCTCGTATAGAGTTCAAATATTAAATATATATATATATGTGTGTATTTATTCGAACGAAAATTAGACCGCCCTTTATTCAAAGCTGTAATGGGCATTATCTTTTTAAATTGATATATATAAAATAGTTCGTTGCCAAATGTTTTGCCATGACGTGGCTAGACGGGTAACATCTCGGCAAGCTAGTAGGTTACTTCCAAATTAGAACTCTCCGAAACTACATGAAAACTGAACAAAGAATTCTGAACATCACCAAATATAAACTCAACCTAAATCCATAATCAGATCCTCTGAAAATGTGTCTTAAAATGTTCTACTAATGGCAATGGTTACTTCCGGGTTAACCGCAATCGCTTTTTGGCACATTAAAACAGTTTTTTTTGTCATGAAAACATTAACAGATAATTCTGAAAACCTCTGTACACGTGTGTTCAAAATGTATTATGTATAATGTATTCTCCGATTAACATTTAAATGTGTTGATTGATTGTTATTCATGTTTAATGAGCGTGGCGAGCTCCGATAGCTTATCTCTCGCAGACAGAAGTAATAAGTGTGCTGAAAGCCCGTTTTGAGTGACGAAGTGTAGGAACTAATGTCCATAGTAAGTAAGTAAGTAAGTAAGTAATCTTTATTTATATACCGCCTTTCACAGACAATGGTCACAAAGCGGTTTACAATGTTTATTATTTTTTTGGGCATTTGTCCTCTCACTCTATACAGAGATGGGAGCGGGGTCGCCGAACAGGAGGCGCATGCCAGATCTATTGTACATATTTTTTGTGGTAGGGGAAACCGGAGTACCCGGAGGAAACCTACGCAGACACGGGGAGAACATGCAAACTCCACTCAGAAGAACTCATAGTAATCTCAGTGTTTTACACACCTGAATTACAAGCACAGAGTGCGTTGCGAACGGGCAGCGGTAATGGTGGTTTGAGAGGTCCGTTATCAAGAACTATTGATCGGTAGAACGTTTTGAAATTACATTCAAATCAATGCAGCATTCTACTGCTGCTGTGAGGAACTGTATAACAAATTATGATTAGTTTGTGTAAGCTCTCAGTCGTACAGGGATTAGTCAAAGCAAAGGAAGGTTTCTCACCCATCATCTGTAAATTATGATTAGACATCAAAATATTTAAATTAATTATCTCTCCTATGGCACGTGCACAGAAAAGTGGGCGCGGCTTCAAAAACAATCAGAAAGAAAGGGGGAGGGACCTTGGGTCGTTTTTTCAGGTCATGTACCTCTCTCTTTTTTTCTGACAAAACAGAAAAAAGAATAAATCCTCTCCTCTTCTCAACGCTTTCATTGGCAAAACAGCCAGACTTTCCTACCGCAGTGTGTCACACCAACATACCTTGCAATCACGCTGACTAGCACTCAGGGCTGGACTGGGACAAAAAAACGGCCCGGGCATTTTTTCCTTCTTACCGGCCCAGGCATGTTTTTGTCACGTTTTTTACAGTTTGTTTATACCAGGGATCGGCAACTCAAAAGGTTCAGAGAGCCATATTTGACAAAAAAAACTAAAAACATCTGTCCGGAGCCGCAAAAAAATAACAGCCTTGTATAAAGCTTATATGAAGGTTACACAACATTAGCTACATTAGCCTAATATCTAAATGACAAAGTAAAAGCTACAAATACATAATAAGCATTCATGATTATCAAATGTGTGTTTTCACTGCAGCGTGTCCAGGAGAGAATGACGCACCACGTGATGACTCTGCTTTAACTTTGACTTCCATTTATTTGCCTTCATGCAACTGTAGAAATACAGTAAATAAATCTGCTTTTTGGCTCAAAGGTCACACACCTGCACTGTCCGCTCATATCGATCACGTCACAGGCTGAAGTTTGCTGGAGCTGAATGTCCTTAATGGCCTTTTCTTTCACAGTCTTTGCAGAGGTTTTTGAAGTCTGAAAAAGGTGCTCCGGATTTTGTATGAAAGAATCCTTCACGTAATCCCTGTGAACGGTATTTAGTGCTTCATTGTTCCTTGTGTTGCAACAAAACTTCCTATTACATCGCAAACATGAAGCAGTCTTTCCTCATTGACTGAAAGCAAATGTTCAGTCTTGTCCTTAGAGTCGATAATAAGACTGGACTTTCTCATTTTATCTTTGGGATCCGTGCGCACACGCCGGTTTGTTTACAGCAGCGGCCGCCTGGCGCGGGGCCGCGTCACAGGATATGACGCACTATGTTGACAGAAATGTTGAAATTGAATATTACTTATACACATTTTTACAGCATTGAAATACGTTAGGATTGTTTTTCCTCTCACAGAAACCACATTCAAACTAGAAATAAAATATAGCCCTCCCACTCCATTTTCAGACATTTTTGAAAAGGCTCCAGGAGCCACTGGAGGAGCACTAAAGGTTGCCGACCCCTGGTTTATACAGTATGTGGAAGCATACTGTAGAGGATCAGGATGTCTGCAGTTTCAACAAAAAAATAAAGTGCAATAGTCTACATTACAAGAGTAATAAACATGTCTCAGAGTGAGGGAGGTGGACACAGACATGAGAATTGGTCAAAAAAGACTGAAATGCATAATGTCAGCCATTGGCTGGCTCTAAATCTGTTTAATTTGTTCACAACATTTTACTTTTGGGCTCAAACATGAACTTTTAATGCAATGAAAAATTTTGGCACCCGAGCTTTAATTTAGTCGCACTTCGAGAGGAGAGGGGAGACGCGGACTGTTTTCTGCAGCGGTGTATTTCTTGGGTGCAAAAATTACGCAAAGACACGCATGGTCCTGTGCATGTTTATGGTCTTGGGTATATGGTCACGTTGCGGCTACGCGCTCACCGTGTTGTGTTGTGAGCGGTTCCCGCGTCCAGCTCAGAGCCGCTGGATGCGGGAACACTGCGGCCGCTGAGGTGGTGGAATCCGTTCGAGTACATACAGCAGGTGCCCCGCGGACACGCGCGCCCCCTCTTACAGTTCTCAACGGATTTACACTTTTCACAAACATTTCTTTTGTATGAGGCAAACAGACCGGCCCAAATATGGGCATCGGCCCTTCTGGCATTGCCCGGTACGCCCGATGGCCAGTCCAGCCCTGCTAGCACTTTAATACGATTTCTGGAGCTGCCTAGTTTTACTGTTGGTTCTGTAGTCAGGTTGATGCGAAGTGAGGTCGAGCTTCTTACAGGCGTTGAGGCTTTCATCAGTTAAACGCGAACGTAGGTTGTGATACACTGTGTTTTAGAAGAGAGAATGACTGCTCATTTGGGCATGTAGAGCCAAACACTGTTAACACGTCAATACTCACACGCTGCAGTGTGCCGTATGTGATGGGAAGTGCGTTCCAAGTGCGTTTTGCAATCAGCTGGTCTTCCAGATCTCCATTCAGTGATTTGAACTTATTCACCCACATGTCCGAGGCCTTGAGGTCAGCGACTTCTACCTCAAAATCTTTGATAGAGATGCCAAGGATGTAATCTCCGAAATTCTCCAAAGCTTGCCTTGAATGAATGCAATATGTTAGATGTTTACCCAGAGAGCAGTTCGAGATTTACATGTTGAGTTGCGCACGCATCTTAAAATTCAGTATTTCAAAGTGCAGTACGGCCTGATGTATGTTATGGCAAAATTCATATTTGAATACATTGTACCAAATTGACTGATACATTGGAACAAAGGCCTACTGTGCTGGGTCACTTTCACATGGCCTTAGCCTGGGACTGGCAGTACCAAGAATACTCCATTTGGTTCATTAAATCGTATGTTATGGCAGGTGCAGCCCAATAATATTTCTCCCCCCCTTAGTCCTATCGCCTCTTCCTACATAAATCAAAGCCGCCTTACCCCCACGAGTCATGTCTTGTCCTTTGAACTTTCTAAGCAAGTAAGTAAAGTTTTTTGTATAGCGCATTTCACAGACCAGGGTCACAAAGCGCTTCACACATTAAAATACATAAAATACACATACAAGTCAAATTTAAAAACAATAACACAGAAACACACAGTTTATACAGTTCACAGAGGCCTATGAACTGTGAGGCGAGAAAGCCTGTCTAAACAAATGCGTCTTAAGTTGGGACTTAAAGTCATCGATAGTCTCTAACATGCGCAGAGACAGAGGAAGCCCATTCCAAAGGTGAGAAGCAACTGCCTGGAAGGATCTGTCTCCTCTAGTTTTAAAGCGAGTGCGGGGGACCATCAACAGGGGCTGAGTGGAGAACCTGTTGATGGCTCCTGTGGAGGCTCTTGTTGGAGACATAGGGGTGGATCAGGCCCTGGATGTATTCAGGCGCCTGGCCATGAAGAGCCCTGAATGTCAACACTAGAATTTTAAAATCGATTCTATGTGAGAGAGGGAGCCAGTGTAAGGACTTCAGGATAGGAGTAATGTGGGCTCTCCTGTGGGTGCGAGTCAAAAGCCTCGCAGCAGAATTTTGAACGACTTGTAAACGAGCCAGATCTTTTTTACCAAGACATGTAAGCAGGCTGTTACAGTAGTCCAATCGCAAGGAAACAAAAGCGTGGACAATCATCTCCAGCTCCTGACCCGAGACCATATGTCTGAGCTTGGAGATGTTGCGCAAGTGGAAGTTACAGTTACGGATCAGCTGTTTGGTGTGTCGTTCTAGGGACATCCCTTCATCAAAAGTGACTCCAACTACTTAGGTTACCAAGGTGCTGAGTAATGAGAGGCACAATACTGTCCGGGGCTACAACTAAAGATTCTGTTTTACTAGAGTTCAGCTGGAGGCTATTGTCACTAAGCCATATCTTTATTCTGTCTAGGCAGTTAGTGAGAGCAACCAGTCTCTGGGGTTCAGAGGGCTTAAAAGAGCAGTACAGCTGGAGATCGGTTGCATACAGGTGGTAGGAGACCTCACTGAACTGCTGGATCAGCTTGCCTAGGGGGAGCAGGTACATCATAAATAAAATAGGCCCAAGAACGGAGCCTTGGGGTACACCCCACCGTAGGTCTGCGGATTCAGACACCACGTTGTTTGAGGACACACAGAATGTTCTACCTGTCAGGTATGATCTAAACCACTCTAACACAGAGCCTAACATACCAACCACATCCTGTAGTCTAGAGACCAAGATTCCATGGTCCACCGTGTCGAAGGCAGACGACAGGTGTAACAGGACCAGGACAGAACATTTACCGGAGTCGGCAGCCATCATGATGTCACTAGACCCTTTCAGTAAAGCAGTTTCAGTGGAGTGGAACTGAAAGGAGTCAAAAATATTGTTTGCCTCCAAGAACGCTGAAAATTGATTGTAGGCTAGCTTCTCCAGGACTTTGGCCAAGAGCGGAATCTTTGATATGGGCCTAAAGTTCTGAAGATCTGTTGGGTCCAAGCTGGGTTTCTTTAATTGGGGCTCCACAACAGCATGTTTAAGAGAACATGGGGACACACCAGTTGAGAGCGATAGACACTAAAACATTAACAAAAAGCCGAGCCGGGACAACATCCAGTCGACAACACGACACTTTCATGCACTTTATAGTGGATTAAATATCCTCTTGAGTGACTGACTCGAAGAATGACCAGCTCTCAGGAGGTCAATGTGAGCTTGAATGGAGGAAGGGGAGGAAGGAAGATTGTCTTTAATCTCTCTAACCTTGTCAATAAAGAAGTTCAGAAACTCAGTACAACTTGTACAACAAGTTTGGTGGAATGCCACAAGCATTTGATTTTGCGGCAGGATCTCCGCTTATACGACTATATTATTGAATGTGGAATGTGAGCAGGGAAAAGAGGAACAAGTCAAGCCTTGGGATTGCATCGCTCCTGTCTGACTCTGCAGTTGTATTGTATTGTTTATTCTCATCAGCTCTTCAATAAATGGCACAAAGACAAGTTGTTTCTCTTGGATCCATTCATTTAAGTATTTAATTTCCACTACATGTAAGATCCACAATAAAAAGCTTTTACAAACTCCATGAAGGTATTGAATAAATCTTCTCCTCTTCTCAACGCTTTCATTGGCAAAACAGCCAGTCTTTCCTCCCACAGCGTGTCACACCAACATACCTTGCAATAGACTTAGAATATGGTGGTCAATGATATCACAAGCTAAACATTCCTATACTTAAGGTACTTCAATAAATAAATCAAAACTTGATTGATCCTTTGCATGAAACAAATTTGTTGTAAAAAGGCAGAATGCTAGTGATATTACACATATCCAATACAAATATTATTATCAATATTAATTCTGTGCATTTAATAGTTGCAGCAGGATTAAAATCCTTTCTGGAACACTGTAATTTGCATCTCTGAGCTCCAACTGAAAGAGCTACAGAGCATGCAGAGGGTGCGAAGGATAGGGCCAGAACCCATCCGTCACAGGTCTGTAGTCAGACCTGTTGCTCTTAATTAGTTGGTGGGATTACTCTTCTCAGGCCGCGGAACCAGGCATGATGTTTTCTACAGCCTGGGAACACACAGTCTGCCATTACAGTACAGTGAACTTATTGTCAGAATAAGAAACCAGTCTTTGAAGATCTAATCCAGTCTGTGATGATTTGAGCTTTATGACAAGGTGTTTCATCTCGCTGGAAGTAGCCATCAGAAGATGGGTACACTGTGGTCATAAAGGGATGGATATGGTCAGCAACAATACTCAAGTAGGCTGTGTACTACGGGGCTCAAAGAGTGCCAAGAAAATATCCCCCACACCACTACACCCCCAACACCAGCCTGAACTGTTTATACAAGGCAGGATGGATCCATGCTTTCATGTTGTTGACGCCAAGTTCTGACCCTACCATCCGAATGTCGCAGCAGAATATCGAGCCAGGCAACTTTTTTCAATCTTTTATTGTCCAATTCTGTTGAGCCTATGAAAATTGTAGCCTCAGTTACCTGTTTTTAGCTGACAGGAGTGGCACCTGATGTGGTCTTCTGCTGCTGTAGC
The DNA here is from genome assembly GCA_964034765.1 of Knipowitschia caucasica. Classification (NCBI taxonomy): domain Eukaryota; kingdom Metazoa; phylum Chordata; class Actinopteri; order Gobiiformes; family Gobiidae; genus Knipowitschia; species Knipowitschia caucasica. The sequence continues at coordinate 11,531,273 of OZ035825.1, read as the reverse complement.
TCATCTGCCTCAAGGTTTGACATGTTCTGTGTTCAGAGAGGCTCTCGTGCATACCTTGGTTGAAACATGTGGTTATTTGAGTTACTCGAACCAGTCTGGCCATTCACCTCTGACCTCTGGCATCAACAAGGCATTTTCGCCCACCGAACTGCCGTTCACTGGATATTTTCACTTTTTCGGCCGATTCTCTGTAAACCTGTAAAAAGATGGTTGTGTGTGAAGATCTCAGTGGATCAAAAGTTTCTGAAATACACAGACCAGCCCGTCTGGCACCAACAACCATGCCACGTTCAAAGTCACTTAAATCACCTTTCTTCCCCATTCTGATGCTCGGTTTGAAGTAAGCAAGTAAGTAAGCTTTATTTATATACCGCCTTTCACAGACCAGAGTCACAAAGCGGTTTACAATTGTTATTTTTGGGCATTTGTCTCTCACTCCACACAGAGATGGGAGCGGGGTCGCCGAACAGGAGGCGCATGCCAGACCTATTGTACATATAGAACTGCAGCAGATCGTCTTGACCATATCTACATGCCTAAATGCATTTAGTTGCTGCCATGTGATTGGCTGATAAGGAATTTGCATTAAAGTGGAGTTGGATAGGTGTCCGGAGTAAGTAATGTATGCTGGCTGTTGTCTTGTGCATGTGTGCAGGGCCTGTACCCGGGCTCAGAGGAGGGATGGCAGGTCTACAGCACAGCCTCGGACCCCGATGGTAGGTGCGTGTGTACGGTGGTGGCCCCGGCTCAGAACCTGTGCAAGAGGGACCCTCGCAGCCGCCAGCTCCGCCTGCTCACAGAACAGGTGGGCCTGCCAGAAATACAATTTAAAGCCTTCAGATGGAACTCACACTGGACAATGTTTTTATGGTGTTACGTTACTAGTATGTTTCTAGTCATTGATATCTTAAAACCAGTAGAATATATAATCTTGCAACAGCATTGGGTACATCTATCCAAATACTTAGGTTGGTAAGTTCACAGCCTGAGAAAACACTGGAGATACAGACTTTATTTGAACAGATTTTTGGGACAGATCTTAGGACCTGCTGCCTTGCCTGATGTTATTTGGTTATTTAAGGTCGTCAAACCTTGGCAAAAATGCGCAAAAACTCTATTTTCTGGTCCACTGACTTGCAACCAGGTCAACCCCTACTGTTCAGATTGTTCCAAACAGGAATAACAAATCCTCATTTAGAAAAATTAGTCTTTGATGACTAATTGACTATTTTGATGACTAAATTCTATTTATCAGATTACTTCCAGTGGGTTATAATCGCTGTGGCTTTGATATGCAGTCTCAGTGTGCTGTTCATTCAACCCACATGTCACTCAAACAATGAGCTCACATTACGTACGGGACCATGGGGAAACTAATTATGGGAGAGGAAAGGACGCTATCCTCGTACACATGAGTTGTATGTACACTGTTTGGGGTTTCATACTCTCACACAGTAGACTTTACTTCACAAACTTTTTTGGGGCGACAGTAGCTCCGTTGGTTGGGCATTGGCCTATGGGCCTGAAGGTTGTGGGTTAGAACCCACCACGGGACCTACTATAACTGCTCCCGCTAATGTCTACTGTCGTTGTGTCCTGGGGCAAGACACTTAACCCCACATTGCCAGAAGCTCCCGCTGGAACACCAAGGCTGTGGCACCACTGATGTAGGAGCCATTTTCCTGTGGACAAAAGGGGCAGACAATGAACGAATGAACTTTTCACATCACAGAGGCTATTGAGGTCTGACTGTTGCACAGCAGAGTAGTGGAATTGGGCCGTGAGTGAACAAATGTTGAATGTCCAGTATTACTAGGTAGGAATTCTCATTCAGTGTTACACAGAATTTAAAATGTTTAATCTTATTCATTGAATCTAATTAAATATGTATCATTATTCAGAGTTTACTTTGATTTAGGTTGGCATTATACGGTTAAGAATGTGCAATATTTTTTTGAAAAAAAAAAAGAGTTCTTGTTGTGATCAAAATCTCCTTGGAAGGAAGACCAAGACTCGAAGAGTTAAAATCCAAAATGTGTACTACTTTGTTAAATAAAGTGATAATCTCTGATTGTATAGTTTTTTCCCTTCTTGTCACTATCTTCCAATGTCTGCCTTTATCTAAGATCAGGGATTAAAAAGGGCGTTCCTTCCGTCTGTTTCTGCAACAGATGAGGCCTAGTCCTTCTGCCAGTTTTTGGGATTCACCCCCCGGACATCCAAATGATGTCTCCATTTTGTCTTAAGCTAAACAACACTCACTCCAGGCTTTAAAAGAAAGAGTTAGTTTCAATTATGTATTATATAAATCACATTTACTAATCTCATAAAAAAATAAATGATTATATAATATTGATTAGTACAAGAATAAATAAACTAATTAATGATAAATTATTGTATTAATGTTTTTGTTTTCCATGGAGCATAATGCCTGTAAATAATAATTTCAACCAACAATGACAATGTCCTGACTACAACGAACACTCCCATGGAGAGGTAGAAAAACATTCTTGTGAATCCAACATGGCTCAGTCTAATTGAATACCCTAAAGACAACATCCAGGTGTGAGTTTGATGAGGGAGTATGGTTAATGTAATGTCTCCTTTATGTGGTATGTTTGATAAAAGTGTTGTCCAACCTGGTATATGGCATTTACTCCTACCGAATTGCCTCCTCGGTGTTGTGGTCATTCCACAATGTCCCACTGAGAGACATCTGCTCCTGTGCGGAAACGCCAGGATCAGGATGTGTGTGGGTGTGTTTGTATGTATGTGTGAGTGAATGTGTGTGTGTTCTTTGCGCATGGGACAGTTATCATGTGTTGCTGGATTCATGGAGCCTAAATATAGCATTGGTAAAAATAGGCACTTGATGGATGGTCAGAGGTTTATGTCAAAAGACAATACTATAATATACTATAATGACCAAATACACAATTGGTAGATTCAGCCAGTGCTGGTTGGGTGTAATTAGCACGTCCTTCCGTCTAATTGTCAGAAACATTCAAATATACTAAATATATAAGTATGTATGTGTCAGAAGATCACTGTGCAGTAGACAGAAGCATGCTGTGTTTTCCTTAAAGGTTTCTTCTTGTTCAGTACCGGAGCAGGCACACCATCCTGACTCTCGAATTAGCCTCACTCCTCGCACTCACATGTAAACAAACAAGCTTCCTGTCTGTAAGGGAGGGGTTGGCTCCTCACAGCGGGTTAGGCACACACACACACACACACACAGGTACACACTCACATGCAGACACTCACACACACATGCACACAAAAACACAACACACACGTGCACACCCTCATGTACACTTGTTCACCACCACGGAATTTTAAATACAATGTTTTTGTGTAGATCTGATCATCTATGTGCAATACAATTTATTCTTGTATAGCCCTAAATCACAACAGTAGTCATCTCAGAGGACTTAACAAAACCATTGAAATCACCCACACAGATCAGAGAATCAACAGTTAAGAAACAAAGAGAATACAGAACACATGTTGATAAATGTCCATACATGTTGTCGAATGTTAAAGTGTCCTGGTTCATCACCACAGTCCTCCTAGTTGGACACTAACTGCCCAACAGAACCTCCTGCATTGGCAAGGAAAAGCACATAAGAAAAACCCAGCGGGGAAAAAAGTGAGAAAGCACAGGGAGACCCACATATTGAGAGAGGAATCCACTCCTCACGGACGGACAGGCTATAGATCCAGGACCTAAGCTACAGAACGAGGACCATGGCCACGCAGCGGCTGCAGGACGTGGACAGGTCCGGTGCAGGACTGAAGCACTCCCAGGCGGGTCGGGCAGGGCAGTTCACAGGTGTGGATGGGGGAGGCCAGGTTCAAGAGGTCCTGTCATGAAACAGACAATGGGACAACGGGTGAATAGCAATGAACAGACTACGGTAAAAATCCTAATAATGCAGACAAAGTAGGAAGGAGGAGAGGATAGTGCTACCATACTTCTCCCAGCAAACTGACTTCCTATGCAGCTTGACTGACAGTCTAGGATTTTTAGCCTTCCCTGAGTTTTACCTTCCTTACCATATGCTAAACTGAAGAGGACTATTTTAAGCCTAGCCTTGAATGTGGAGACCGTGTCCGAACGAAGGAGAGACAGCAGCAGCCACGGCTAGGCTAGCCCAGGCTACAACACCAAGGATTAGCGGATTACACACCAAGTGTGTAAACCAAACCAGACAAACAACCTAACCATATGCTAAATTGACAAAGAGTGTTTTAAACCTGCCCTTAAATGTGGAGATCATATCTGCTTCCTTAACGGGGATGGGAAGCTGATTCCACAGTGAAGGAGCTTGGTAGCTAAATGTTCTGCCGCCAACAGTGCTTTTTGAAACCTTAGGAAACACCAGACGTCTAGCGTTTTGTGAGTGCAGTGCTCGGTTTGGTTGATATGACACAAACGTGTCTTGAAGATAAGAAGGAGCCAGGCCATTTATGGCTTTGTGTGTTAAAAGAAGGATTTTAAACTTTATTCTGTACTCCACAGGGAGCCAGTGGAGTGATTTTAATAGGGCTGGGCAATAAAACGATAACAATATATATTGCGATAGACACGTGTTCGATATCATTAGAAAACGGGGTCGATAGAACTTTGATAGTTTCACTTCAGTCCGTTCAAAAAAAACAGGAACAAAACACAGGAAGTAAAGCCGAGTCAGAAGCGCACGGCCTTCTGTGGTATGTAGGCTTCTCGACCTATCACAGCCGACTACAAACTACAAACTACAAACTTTCTGGGAAAAGCAAAAAAACAACTGCACCATGCGTAGCGTCCATGGATCATGGATCTATTATAATAGCCATGGATCTAAAGATCGTGTTTCAGTGCCGTGTCAATAGTTATGCACGTCCGTGTGAGGGACAGCATGTGCAGCGCGGGAGAGGCAGTAGGTACAGAGACTCGATGCATTCGGCAAAAACAAGAGATTAACTTTTTCCGGAGCCTTCACGGTCACACAAGACACTCGAAAACAGCCAAAACAGGAGCTAAACCAGGATTAAACCAGGACCAAAGTGGGGGAGACTGCTTGTGAACATTTGGCTCCAGCCTCATTCCCCCGTGACTGTAAACAAGGCTGATAACATGTGTTAGCCGACACAACAAATGTATTTATTTACATTTTAAAAAATAATTAAAAAGAACATCAACATATATCGTTATTGACCGATATTAATTATTTATATTGTGATATAGTTTTCAGCCATATCGCCCAGCCCTAGATTTTAAAACCAGATGTGCTCCCTCCTTTGGTACCTGTTAAGATCCTTGCTGCTGTATTTTGTACAAGGTGGAAGCTCTTCAAAGAACTTTTAGGGTACGCTGCCAGGAAAGCGTTACAGTAGTCAAGCCTTGAGGTTAGTTTTTCTGCGTCACTTTGAGGAAGGATATTCCTGATTTTACATAAGCCTTGAAGGAGACTTCTTTATCGAAAATGACTCCAAGATTCCTCACATTGTTGCTGGGTACAATACTGACATTATCAAGAGTGATTATCTGGTCAGCAAAGGAGTCGCGCAGGCGCTTTTGACTGAGTAAGATCACTTCAGTTTTCTCCGGGTTAAGCAGTAGAAAGTTAAGAGTCATCCATGTTTTTTGGTCTTTTATAAGTTTGTTTCTTCAGAAGGGGTTTGAGTACCGCGGTTTTTAAAGCTTATGTACACGAAAAATCAAGAGGAATAGACATACAGTGGCTTGCAAAAGTACTGATACGTAAAGATCAGAGTAAGAAGTAATAGCAAAAGGATTCATGTGATGCTGAATGCTCACATCTTGCCCGGACACTTATTATACAACTTTGAATGAATGAAGAAGTAGAGATTTTGTTTATGACGGGCTTATGACCAGATGTAACAGTGGGTAGCGTGTCACCTTTACTTATGATCAGGGTTGTATGTAGTTACAATGTAATGATGAAAAGTGCTCCAGGATCAATTGTTTTGTATGTTTTCTTGTGTAAACAATTGATCCTAGCGACCTAGATGAGCGACAGTTGCCCACCAGGCTCCTCCATCTCCTCAAGTCTTCAGGTTCAGACTGGACTCACTTCAGGAACCTGGTGTGACTCTAGCTTTTTGTCTCAACGCATATGCTTTGCTGCTGACGACGTAACCTCACTGCCCCAATTCTGCAGCTTTGGCGCAGGAATTTTTACAGGCCGCTTGTCATATGACTGGACATCTATTAATTAAGCAAAAAATCTAATTTACTTCAAGCCCCAGGTTCTTCTTACTGTATTTCTACAAAATTGACTGTACATTCTACTTTTTGTTGCATTTTGTAATCAGTTCAGCTATTTTTTTTTCTGAGAAGGAACACACCATAGGAGGAGCACACAGCTCACAACGAGCACACACAAAGAGCACTCACCACACGAGGGGCACATACAGCCATACATATACATCTCTAAGCAACTCTCTCTTTTTCCCTTTCTCCTCTCCCCCTCGCCCCTCATCCTCTTTGCTCCTCCTATACTATACACATCCTCATCACTTCCTCTGCTCCTCTCTCATCCTTCCACTCCTTTGAACCCCCTTTGCGACTGCTGTGCTCCCTCAGGTGCAGAATGTGAGCCAGTCCTTGGAGGTGGTGGACCTGCGAACGTCCAGAGACCTACAGTATGTGAGGGACTCTGAGCCTCTGTTGCGGGGAGTGGACAGCAGGCTGCACTCTTATGTGGACAACCCCCGAGTGGTCAGCCCCAAGAGCCTGCAGGTACAGAGGGAGAGAGCCACGCTGTACCTATACAGTCATTTTATTATTTCTTACCTGACTTTCAAGACGGTTTCAAATAAGGCCGCATATCCCAGTAGCCTGTACTAGTGTGTTGGATTCAAAAATGGTGCAAAACGTAAAAAACAAAAAAATCCGCACAGCTTGTTCCAAGAGACACTTTGGAGCAACATTGTTGTGCACATTTTTCTGTTTTCTGTTTACCCCCTTTAAGGCAAAATATACAACAAAGTAAAACAGCATAAAACTGTTCTGACATGCGAGGATTGTAGACGCTAATTATTACACATTTAGAAACACATTGGCGTTGCATGATATTAAGAAGACATTTTTACAAAGAATATGGTCGGATTAGTATTATTTTCATTAGTTATATGAATTGGTTCAAAGGGTTAGGGCTAGGGTTCCTGACTTGCAAACCAGAAAAATGCCAAATGACAAGTGAAAAAGAGTAAGTCAGTAATCTTTATTTATATAGCGCCTTTCACAGACCAGAGTCACAAAGCGCTTTACAATTGTGGGGATTTGTGTCCCACTCCACACAGAGAGCGGGGTCACCAGTACAGGAGGAGCATGCCAGACCTATGTTTTAGTGGTAGAGGAAACCGGAGGACCCGGAGGAAACCTACGTAGACACAGGGAGAATATGCAAACTCCACTCAGAAAAACCCTGTTCCGACTGGGATTCAAACCTAGGACCTTCTTGCTGGGACGCAAGAGTGCTATCCACTCAGCCACCGTGCTGCCCAAAATTTGAAAAAGGGGACCGCCTTCAATTGGCCCATCAGCTCTCTGCCGATATGTTGAAATTATTACAAAAGCAAAAATTGTAAATTTATAAGACTCTTTCTGGGATTGTATTCTTTATGAAAAAAATAGTTAAGTAGTAATAGTTTGCCCCCCCTTGGACTGCCACCTTAACGTGGTGGGGGAGTTTGAGATCTCGGATGATCCTGGGAGCTATGCTGTCTGGGGCTTCATGCCCCTGGTAGGGTCTCCCATGGCAGACAGGTCTCAAGTGACGAGTCAGACGAAGCGCAGTCCGAAGCCAACCATGGACAGCACGACAATGAGAACCGTGACGTCGCCCGGCATGGCGCAGCCGGGGCCCCACCCTGGAGCCAGGCCTGGGGTCGGGGCTCGCAAGCGAGCGCCTGGTGGCCGGGCCTTAGCCCACGGGGCCCGGCCGGGCTCAGCCCGAAGGGATGACGTGGGCAGTCCCTCCTGTGGGCCCACCACCTGCAGAGGGGTCCGTGGTGGCGAGGTGCAGAGAGGACTGGGCAGCAGTCGAAGGCGGAGACCTCGACGACCCAGTCCACACACCCAACATCTGGCTCTTGGGACGTGGAACGTCACCTCACTGGGGGGGAAGGAGCCCGAGCTTGTGGGGGAGGTTGAGTGATACCGACTAGAGATAGTCGGCCTCAGCTTGGGCTCTGGAACCCAACTCCTTGAGAGGGGTTGGACGCTCCACTTTTCTGGTGTTTCCCGCGGGGAGAGGCGGCGAGCTGGGGTGGCCATACTCATTGCCCCCCATCTCAGCCGCCACGTATTGGAGTTCTCCCCGGTGAATGAGAGGGTCGCGTCCCTCCGCCTCCGGGTGGGGGACAAGTCTCTCACTGTTGTGACGGCCTACGGGCCTAACGGTAGTGCAGAGACCCGGCCTTCTTGGAGTCCTTGGGAGGGGTACTGGACAGTGCACCGCCCGGGGACTCCGTTATTCTCCTAGGGGACTTCAACGCCCATGTGGGAAATGCCAGTGACACTTGGAGAGGGGTGATCGGGAAGAACGGCCCCCCTGATCTGAACCCGAGCGGTGTTCAGTTGTTGGACTTCTGTGCCAGTCACGGCCTGTCCATCACGAACACCATGTTCGAGCACAAGGGTGTCCATCAGTGCACGTGGCACCAGGACACCCTAGGCCGGAGGTCGATGATCGACTTTGTAGTCGTATCATCTGACCTTCGACCGTGTGTCTCGGACACTCGGGTGAAGAGAGGGGCGGAGCTGTCAACCGATCATCACCTGGTCGTGAGTTGGATCCGCTGGCAGGGCAGGAGGCCGGTCAGACCTGGCAGGCCCAAGCGTGTAGTGAGGGTTTGCTGGGAACGTCTTGCTGAGCCCCCTGTCAGACGGACTTTCAACTCACACCTCCGGGAGAGCTTCTCCCAGGTCCCGGCAGAGGAGGGGGATATCGAGTCCGAGTGGACCATGTTCTCTTCCTCTATCGCCAATGCGGCGGCTCGTAGCTGTGGTCGCAAGGTCTCTGGTGCTGGTCCCGGCGGCAATCCCCGAACCCGGTGGTGGACACGGCAGTAAGGGATGCCGTCAGGCTGAAGAAGGAGTCCTATCGAGCAAAGATGGTTCGTGGGACTCCTGAGGCAGCTGTCCAGTACCGGCAGGCCAAACGTGCCGCGGCCCGGGCTGTTGCAGAGGCAAAAACCCGGGACTGGGAGGAGTTCGGAGAGTCCATGGAGCATGACTATCGGCCGGCCTCGAAGAGGTTCTGGCAAACCGTCCGGCGCCTCAGGAGGGGGAAGCAGTTCTTTGCCAACACCGTGTATGGTGCGGGTGGAGGGCTGCTGACCTCGACTGGGGATATTGTCGGGCGGTGGAAGGAATACTTCGAGGTTCTCTTCAATCCCCCCGTCACGTCCTCCGTCCAGGAGGCAGAGGCTGAGGATGTTGGGGCGGATACTTCCATCTCCCTGGCCGAGGTCACCAAGGTGGTTGGCAGCCTCCATGGTGGCAATGCGCCGGGAGTGGATGAGATCCGTCCTGACTATATAAAGTCTCTGGATGTTGTAGGACTGTCTTGGCTGACACGTCTCTGCAACATTGCGTGGCGATCGGTAAGGTCTACTCCAAGGTACTGGAGAGGAGGCTACGTCCGATGGTCGAATCTCGGATTCAGGAGGAGCAGTGTGGTTTTCGTCCCGGTCGCGGAACACTGGACCAGCTCTATACTCTCCATCGGATACTCGAGGGTTCATGGGAGTTCGCCCAACCTGTCCACATGTGCTTTGTGGATTTGGAGAAGGCGTTCGACCGTGTTCCCCGGGGTGTCCTTTGGGGGGTCCTCCGGGAGTACGGGGTCCGGGGTCCTCTGCTGAGGGCTGTTCGGTCCCTGTATGACCGGAGCCAGAGCTGTGTCCGCATTGCCGGCAGTAAGTCAGACCTGTTCCCGGTGCATGTTGGCCTCCGCCAAGGCTGCCCTTTGTCACCGGTTCTGTTCACTGTATTTATGGACAGAATCTCTAGGCGCAGCCAGGGGCCGGAGGGGGTCCGGTTCGGGAACCACAGGATTTCATCTCTACTTTTTGCGGATGATGTCGTCCTGCTGGCTCCAACGAACCAGGACCTGCAACATGCACTGGGACGGTTTGAAGCCGAGTGTGAAGCGGCTGGGATGAGAATCAGCACCTCCAAATCCGAGGCCATGGTGCTCGACCGGAAAAAGGTGCCTTGCTCTCTTCAGGTGGGTGGAGAGGTCCTTCCTCAAGTGGAGGAGTTCAAGTATCTCGGGGTCTTGTTCACGAGTGAGGGGAGGATGGAGCGTGAGATTGACAGGCGGATCGGTGCAGCGTGCGCAGTGATGCGGTCTCTGTATCGGACCGTTGTGGTAAAGAGGGAGCTGAGCCGAAAGGCAAAGCTCTCAATTTACCGGTCAATCTTCGTTCCCTCCCTCACCTATGGTCATGAGCTGTGGGTAATGACCGAAAGAACGAGATCGCGGATACAAGCGGTCGAAATGAGCTTCCTCCGCAGAGTGGCTGGGCGCTCCCTTAGAGATAGGGTGAGGAGCTCAGTCACACGGGAGGAGCTCGGAGTAGAGCCGCTGCTTCTCCACGTCGAGAGGCACCAGTTGAGGTGGCTCGGGCATCTGTTCAGGATGCCTCCTGGACGCCTTCCTGGGGAGGTGTTCCGGGCACGTCCCACCGGGAGGAGGCCCCGGGGAAGACCCAGGACACGCTGGAGAGACTATGTCTCTCAGCTGGCCTGGGAACGCCTTGGGGTCCCCCCGGACGAGCTGGAGGAGGTGTGTGTGGATAGGGAAGTCTGGGCGTCTCTGCTTAGACTGCTGCCCCTGCGACCCGGCAACGGATAAAGCGGAAGAAAATGGATGGATGGATGGATGGATAGTTAAGTACCTGAGCTGTAATTGTACTTCTAATCATTATTGACAAATATCAGCTACTTCTTGCAAAAACACATTCCTCTGTAGCTTGTGTCCTGCTGCTTCTTTTTCAAACTTCTATAGCAAAGACAAATTCTCAGGGACAAAGAACAAATATAAGGAGAGTGCTGACTTGTTCAGTAAACTTGCTCCGGGCAGAATGGATGATGACAATAACGTTTTATTCCACAATTCAATCAAAAAATTGTGCCTGAAGCACCCTCAGTTTAAGACGCAGCTCCTCTCCAATTGTGGGAATCCTGCAGTCAGTCAATGAGAAGAAACTTCGACTCAGAAAAGTCAAATTTTGGATTTATAAAATCATTCCCCCCTGGACTGCCACCTTGACATAGTGGGGGAGTTTGAGTACTCGGATGATCCCGGGAGCTTCGTTGTCTGGGGCTTCATGTCCCTGGTAGGGTCTCCCATGGCAAACAGGTCTCCGGTGACGAGTCAGACGAAGCGCAGTCCAAAACCCACCATGGTTAGCACGTTATTTAGAACTTTGACGTCGCACGGCATAGCGCAGCCGGGGCCCTACCCTGGAGCCAGGCCTGGGGTTGGGGCTCGAAAGCGAGCGCCTGGTGGCCGGTAGCCTACGGGGCCCGGCCGGGCTCAGCCCGAAGGGATGACGTGGGCAGGGCCTCCTGTGGACCCACCACCCGCAGAGGGATCCTTGGTGGTCAGGTGCTGAGAGGACTGGGCGGCAGTCGAAGGCGGAGACCTCGACAACCCAGTTTGCACACACAACATCTGGCTCTTAGGACGTGGAACGTCACCTCACTGAGGAACTGGGGTTCCCCCCCAGTGAGGTGATGTTCCACGTCCAACGAGCCCGAGCTCTGGAGAGGTTGAGCGATACCGACTAGAAATAGTCGGCCTCACCTCCACACACAGCTTGGGCTCTGGAACCCAACTCTTTGAGAGGGGTTGGACGCTCCACTTTTCTGGTGTCTCTCACAGGGAGAGGCGGCGAGCTGGGGTGGCCATACTCATTGCCCCCCATCTCAGCCGCCACATGTTGGAGTTCTCCCTGGTGAATGAGAGGGTCGCGTCCCTCCGCCTTCGGGTGGGTGACAAGTCTCAGATGAAGCAGAAAAAAATGGATGGATGGATGGATGGAAAATCATTCAACAAAAGTGATTTCTCCATAAATTAGGGCTGTCAAACGATAACATTTGTTTTGTTAATTAATCGCATAGTAATTGTGAGTTAACTCATGATTTATCGCATTTTTAATTTTCTATTTCAAATCCACTCCAATTGAAGTTAAATTAGATTATAAAATGTATTGACACATTGTCTTTCATGCCAAATGTTCTTGAATCAGTTTGATTTGCTTACAACCAGCATAAGATGTCAATGAAAGGGAAAATGTATGTACCCCAGCTTTAAGTTAGCGAGTTTAGTTGCGTTTCAGGAGACACAGACATTTCCTGAGGCTCCATAGTTCAGCTTCAGCTGTGTTTGCGTGCACAGGTTACGCACAGGTTACGCAAAGACACGCACACAAGATGCAGAGAATAGTTCTTTGCGTTTATGGTCTTGGATCATGTTACTGCGCCGCCATTCGCCGTGTTGTTTTTAGTGGCTCACAGGCGCTGGAGGTGGGAACCGCTCTCCAGCTGCCGGCCGCAGCTGCCCCGGGTCAGAACGCTGCGATCTCGGAGGATACGGATTTCAGTTCATACAGCATCCTGCAACTGCAAGTGCCCCGCGGTCACGCACGTTTTCTTTTAAAATTTTAATTCTGATGTTGATATTGGTAGAAAATGTAGAAATTTGCCTACTTTGTAAACACCATATCTCAAACAAGCGTGGGAGAATTGTTCATGTATGGATGTGTGCCGTGAGTGAGCAGTGCATTCAGAGACTCGTGACCCCGTGTTTGTTCATTACACTCATAGACGGTGGCAAACGAGGCGATCAATGAGCTGTGCTGCTGCTTAAGGCTCACAAGATGGAGAATGTTTTTCCCTGAATCTTAGCGGTGACCACCACCGCTAAGATTCAGGGAAAAACATTCTTTTCACACATTTTCACACATTTACAATAAAACATCTCAGAGGATGCGTCTCTCAGCTGGAGGTGTGTGTCTAAATGGGTCAATGATGGATAAGGATTTTAAAGAGGCCAATTTCAAAATAGACAGAATATAAATTTTTACAGCAGTTGGTCAATGCTTTACAATGTCATGTGTAAATATTAACAGGTTATAATCATAAATTACGATATTTTTGAGTTTTTTGAGTAAATGACTCAGTCGTTACCCATAAAAATGTAATGTGGTGCGACCGTCAATCACCTTAAAATATATTCATTTATTCAGCATTACTTAGTAATATAATGCGTCTAGAAACTAATTGTATAGATTTTTGTGGAATTTTCATACATACAGATTTTTTCATCATTCCAACAAAGTAGCGGCTCCCTATTTACATGTAGTTTGCATGCTTATTTTTTCTGTAAATTGCATAAAAAGGAGGCAAAAAATAATAATAATGGATTTAGCTTCAGCAAACCCCACCAGTGTTCAAGTTTCTGCCAGAGAAAGCCCCGTACCAAAAGTCATTTTGAATTGATGGGGATAAAGAAATGAAAATAGAGGTGTCCCAAAAGGAAGAGAATCAAAAATATTAGAAAAAGTAATCATAGAGCAGTTAATGGAACATCTAAACGATAATAATGTTTTGCATCAAATGCAATTCGGTTTTCGCAGACATCATTCCACTGATGCTGCCTGCTGCTACCTGACAGAGAGCATCAGGGCCGGCATGGACAAGGGGGGCACGGTGGGTGCCGTGTTCTTGGACTTACGAAAGGCCTTCGACACGGTAAACCACTGTGTCCTCCTGTCCCGGCTTGCTCAGTGTAATCTATCCAGTGAAGGACTGGAGTGGTTCCAGTCATACCTTACTGACCGGGTGCAGTGTGTGAGAACAAATAATGCAACATCCTCTTTTAAACCTTGCACAACCGGGGTCCCACAAGGGTCAATCCTGGGGCCCTTGCTGTTCAGCATTTATATAAATCACCTCCCTGATGTGTGCAAAGACCTGGATATAATTATGTATGCAGATGATGCCGTCATCTTCACACATGGAAGGGATATGCAGACAGTGGCCTCAAAGTTGTCTTCAGTATTGGACAAAATCCAAAATTGGCTCCAATCTTCATGCCTGACATTAAACACTAGTAAAACAGTTGGCATGTATTTTCATAAAATAAATAATACTAAAGAGATGCCTAACATATATGTAAATGGAGAGACACTAAAAAATGTAACGGAAACAAAATACTTAGGGCTCTATTTAGACCAAACACTGACATTCAAAAAGCATGTTAAAAAAGTAACCAACACAATTAAATATAACATTTCCTCTCTAAAGCATATGAGGAACAGCCTGACAGTCGAGGCGGCTTTCACTTATTTCAACGCCATGATAATTCCTCACTTTACTTACTGTTTATCTAGCTGGTCGCAGGCAAAGGAGACCACGCTCAAACCACTCAGATCTGTGTACAATCAGGCCCCGACTCCACCGGGCGCGTAAAACGGACTACGGATCCGTCCAAACATGTCCGTTTCATCTCCGTCTCCGTTATCTCCATGAGAGTGAATGGAAGTGGCTCCACTGCCTCCGCATGCGTCCGTCCAACGCACGTCGGACCTATTCCGTCAACGGAGGGTGCAAAAGACGTGGACGGACGAAATAGAAACAATCCTATTTGTTCCGTCCGTCGACGCGTGTCGGGTCCGTTTTCCATTGAAAATGCAATGGAATAATATATTTACAACATTGTTAAACATGTATTGATATATGCTGTAGTCCTTGGTTATAAGTATTTGTTAATGACAATGATTATTAACAAACGTGTGTAATGTTTTTCATGTATTAATTTAAATAATTGTTTCCTGATCGTAAATCTACCATTTATTTTTCGCGTAATGTTAATCTTTACATACACCTCGCTCTTCTGTCCCGTCTACCTCCGAGGCGCTCTCTCCTCACCGCCGCGCGCTCCCAGACAGACAGACAGACAGACAGACAGACAGACAGACAACACACACACACACACAGAGCTGCACTTATGAGAGACAGATCTCACAACACTGGATATGTTGGAGTTCTTTTCTCTCTCCCCTTTTTCCAATTGCTTTCAATAAGTTTTGCCTCATCCATCGCGACGTCCTCAATGCTTCAATGCCGTGCTTTGCACTGATCATAGCCACAGCTCATGCACATCACACACCGCTTCTTCTATTTAAAACTATAGCTCTGCCTGTTGCCTAAAGCCGCAGAGAGGCGAGTTGGCTCCGATAAAAGTGTATCATGCGCTAAATAAGTAGAAAACAAACGAAGAGGCTGGATCATAATAAACGCTGCAGTCACAGACCCAAACACACATGCACGCACACGCCTCCCACCACACACACACACACACACACGGGCGCTCTCACGCACACGCTCACGCACACATGCACGCCGACAATACATAACTCCTCCATCAGCCAAACATTCATTCATTCACACAATGCCCAAACATGTCTCCTACAAAAATAAAGCAGGCTGATAAACGCACAGCCAGAGCTGCTGCTGCAGCCGGTTTGACCACTGGTCCGTTTTACGGACGGCTGACGGACAGCAGCCAACGCGCGTCAACGGAGACGCGCCCGGTGGAGTCGGGGGGTAAGGCTTTAAAGGCACTTGACAAAAAACCACTTCGTTATCATCATTGCAATATCCTGAGTAAGTTCAAACTGCTCAGTTTTGACAATATAATTCTATATAATAATCTAAGAACTATATTCAAAATCACTAATAATACAGCTCCACCACCACTGAAGAACTTTGTCAGACTTTGTTCTGAGCAAAATACGAGAGCCACTCGGTCCACTGCAAATAAAAACTGTGTAATCCCAAAAAGATCCTCGGCCTTTGCACAATGTGCCTTCTCATTTCGCTCTATTAAACAGTGGAATGAGCTTCCAGACTGTCTGAAACTGTCTGTAGATCATAATAGTTTTACTCGAAATTTGAAAAAGTATATTTTAGATCATCAATCGTGTCAGCATTGATGAATGTATTGTAAACTGTAGGGATTGTTTATATGTTTTTTTAGAAGTGTACAGAAAACTAATGTATTTTATATAGTGATTTTATTGTAGATTAGATTTATAGATTGTAATGATTTTTGTACTCACCTGTCCAGGGACTGCAGATGGAAAATAGCTACTTTGCTAAATCTGGTACAAATCATCTCTTCTTTTGTAAAGACTAATGGTTTTGTACACTGTCCCTGTTTCAATAAACAATAAACAGAAACAGAAACAGAAATGACCCCAACTAGAAGAAGACAGTCTTGTCCAAATTTGACCCCTTTTTCTTTGAGTTTGACCAAGTGGCTGATATTGTCGCGTTCGGCACGCTCTCGTGATGAACATACTGAGTTTTCAGCCTCCTAGCTTTAAGCTAAAATGGTTTAGAGCTCAAAATGTGGTAAAAAATTCCATTTGGAGCACAAAAAGTCTGTTAGGGGCATGATTTTAAATAAGTGCTTTTTGGGCCTTTTAGCTTGACCTTTGACCCCAGGGCTACCAAATATGGTACAGAGAATGGATTTTTGCTGGGACCCCCATGAGAGTTAATTGGCTGTCTGTAAATCAGTTTTTCAAATGGGGTCAGGGTCTAGGCCCCTGACACCATCTTCATAATTACTTTGAAAATCGTGGTCAACAATGTTTCTACATGTTTTGGAAAGTTGTCTTCGTAGTATGTCGTTAAGGGTAATGAGACGAGTCCAACGACATAGGTTTGGTGTCTGGCAGGCGTATCGTTTTGGAAAGGTGGGGCTTCAAAAATACCTCGCTTTCACCCTTTGAATGTCCGTGAAATGGTGGATTTTGGTGGAAATGACACGAAATTTCAAGAATCCATGTTTAAATAGATAAGAACCTAGGGGGCGCTATTTCCGTTTCTGGTTGTCAAAACAAAACGGGACAAAAACATCTGAATAGAGGATAATATGTAACATAGTGGAAAATTGTGTCAAAGTATGATTGTCTCCCATCTTTTGGAGCATAAAAGGAATCAAACCTTTTTCCATTAGGGCAGGGGTGTCATTCATACGGCCCGCGGGCCGGAACCGGCTCACCAAGAGATTTGACACGGCCCGCGGCTCATTTATGTAAAAATATAATAATAATACATTTTAAAAAGCCGCTCCGCGACGCGAGGCTCCGCGACGCCGCAGCGCCGCGCTCAGGGGTGAGTCCAGTGCGTCTGTAGTGGCTCCACCAGAGCGGTGCTGGAAGAATAACATCTTAAACTACAAGACTCGACGAAAAATACAGCACTTTGAGCGGAGAATTGAGAAAACAGAAGATAAACATGTCTGGCCCTGAAGACACAGCAGTCTGTTTGTGCCCAGAGCAAGAGGTTAGTTCTGCTGCTGTAAAGGGAAGCTACCTGTGCTAACAACATTAGCATTAGCATCGCAGCCGCACAGTGAGAGAGAGTTTGTTAAAACTCTCACAGGCTGCAGACATGGTCTGAGAAACCACTCGCTTTTACCAACATGTTGCCATTGATAAGAGACTGATGTTACTGATGTCACATATTCATTTGTGGTGTTACTGAAACTATCAGAGGAGTTTTGAGCGCTGCTGCTGGTACTGCTGCTGGTTCTGCTGTTGTTGCTGGTGTGTTGGACAGTGTGGACGGGTACCGATGGTAAAAACAGGTGTAGTGACAAAGCTGCAAATGGAGGTGATGATTTTTTGGACATTTGACTGTATTTTACACAGAGACACTGCTGCAGTCGTTAAGAATGGATCACCTTATGGAAGTTGTTTTATTCATTTCAAGTGAATCATGGTCAGTTTGATGCTTTCTCTGTGATAATAACATAACCATGGACCTTACCACACTGAAGATGGTTAATGTGATAATAACATAACCATGGACCTTACCACACTGAAGATGGTTAATGTGATAAAAACATAACCATGGACCTTACCACACTGAAGATGGTTAATGTGATAAAAACATAACCATGGACCTGACCACACTGAAGATGGTTAAGCTGAGGTGCTGTGTTAAAGTGCTTTTTTCTATCTACCTACTTTACCTTTGTGAGCGAGTTTTCTCTGTAATGAGCCTTAAAACAAAGCTAACATACAAATATTAATATACATATTGTGAAATACCATTTTCAATGTAATATTGTAAATACATTACATTATTTGCACTATGGAAAACGCACTGTTACATTTAAGTTTGTAACAGAAAACTGAGTATTAAAGGACAGTGTTTTAAAGGAAGTTTTAAATAAATGTGTTTATGTGCACAAAAAGTTGGACTTTGTACCGTTTTTGGATATTTTTGTAGAGCATCTCCTGGTCCGGCCCACTTGAGATCAGATTAGGTTGTATGTGGCCCCCGGACCGAAATGAGTTTGACACCCCTGCATTAGGGCCAATTTTCCACAGTGAAATTGGCACCCAAATAGAATTTAGGCCTAAAAAAGTGCTTTTTTTTCTCGACCTTTGATAGAAGCAAAAGTCAAACAAACTTGTAGTTTTGGCCCTTGAATATACACCACTGTGACATGTACACACAGTAAAATTAGCCCCGTACCTAAGGTCATTTCTAATTGATGGGGAAAAAACATTGAAAATAGAGGCCTGACCCTCGTCTCACCCTGGTTTAATCCCTTGACCTTGGAGTTGCACGGTTCTGCTCGGACTACAGATGCAGGAATCCTCCAAGGTCAACTAACTAAAATATGAGCCTTGCAGCCTTACCCAAATTTAAACTATGGAATTTAAAAGGTTTCCTTCCCTTTTTGGCTGGCAGTTAGTCCCAAAAGATGAGACTTCCATTAAAAACATTAACATTGCAACATTATGCAATGTTAAAGTATCCCTTGGCGGAATTGCTACCGAAAGGAAGACGCCATTTTGGCGCAAATTCCTCTGACTGGGCGGCATTCTATGGCGGCGAGGGACCCACCCACCGAAGGGGGGGCCGTTGTGGGCATCTGATAAAATAATTTTTTTCTGTTTTTATTGTAGTCATAATTGCAAAATGTGCATAATATTGGCAACCAATTTTCAAAAAGTATTTGGAGCATATCAAAGATTTAACAACAACCCAATCTGTGAAATTCATGAAAAGAGTGAAGGAAAAGCATGGTTATATATTTTAAACAGTACAACAATTGACTATTTTTTTCATATATAAACTTATATATTATAATAAAACATCAAGTTTACAACTCATGGAGAGGTAGCTGTGATGGTCGCACCACATGATATTTTCATATTCAATCAAAATATACAGGCATAGCGTGTATAATTCTTGTTTGTGTTCTTCGCGTTTCTCTCTCTCTCTCCTTGCGTCTCTCCCTTTCTCTCTCTTCTTGCATCTTTCCCTCCTCGCGTCTCTTTCTCGCTCTTTGCCTCTCTCTCGCCCCTTGCGTGTCTCTCTCGCTCTTTGCGTTTCTCTCTCGCTCTTTGCGTCGCTCTCTCTCGCTCTTTGCGTCTCTCTCTTGCCTTTTGCGTCGCTCTCTCTCGCTCTTTGCGTCTCTCTCTCGCTCTTTGCGTCTCTCTCTCGCTCCTTGCATCTCTCTCTCTCGCTCTTTGCATCTCTCTCGTTCCTTGCGTCTCTCTCGTTCCTTGCGTCTCTCTCGTTCCTTGCGTCTCTCTCGCTCCTTGCGTCTCTCCCTCACTCCTTGCGTCTCTCTCGTTCCTTGCGTCTCTCTCGTTATTGCGTCTCTCTCGTTCCTTGCGTCTCTCTCGCTCTTTGCGTCTCTCTCTCGCTCCTTGCTTCTTTCTCTCTCGCTCCTTGCGTCTCTCTCTCTCGCTCCTTGCTTCTTTCTCTCTCGCTCTTTGCGTCTCTCTCGCTCTTTGCGTCTCTCTCGCTCTTTGCGTCTCTCTCTCTCGCTCATTGGCTGTGTCCAAAACGCTAGGCATCGGGCCGCGTAGGGTGGATATGTAGGCATCGAGGGAAGGCCGCGTAGCCACAGGCGAGGTAGGAGGCGAGACGTGATGTGGATTTGGACAGCAGCTGCCTTCTGCCTTCGTCACGTGACTACACAACTCAGAGCGGAGCGGAAGGACACGGCGGCCATGATGGACGGTAAAAAGTTCTAAATACGCTTTAATTAGGACATAAAAGTTAATTCTAATATCATTTGAGGCGAGAAATATCCCCCTTTATTGTCATATCAGAAGTCTGTTTGGAGATAAATTCGAAAATTTTCGGACTTTACCTCCAGCCTGAAGCTCCGGTGCTATAAGCTAACAGCCCAGTTAGCTGCAGTGCTGAAGCCCAGAACAGGCTGTCTAAACACGGGTTCAGGTAATGAGAGCCCCCTGGATGTTTACAATCGTATTCTGAAAAAACAGAGGATGCTTTTGTTGTTACACTTTCTCTGTTATAACAATTGTATTGGCAGTAATCATTAGTTTTTACAAAGTTATATCTTATGTAAACAATGCACATATATGCAATAAATGATTATTAGATATGGATTATATATTTGCTATGGCCCTCGTTTGTGCATCACTTAAAAGTAATTTTATCAGAACTAAATGTATTACTGTAACGTGTGTTTGCTGATGAGAGAGAAACATCCATTTATCTATAATAATAACTGGAACATCCATTTATCTATAATAATAATAACCGGAACATCCATGGATCTATAATAATAATAACTGACACATCCATGGAAACATTAACAGACATCTGTAAAATTGAGTTGAACACAGATGTTTGACACTGCTCTTATTCACTTTTATGTCTCTTGAAAAGCAAACAGACCGTTACTAATCACATTTGAGTTTAATGTATTCAATTATAAGTATAAGTATAAGTACTGCTGACAAATATGTAGTTGTGTAAATAATACCTCACTTTGATGACTCTTTACATTTCACACAAACAACAAAATCATAATAAAACCAACAATTTTTGTTTTCTTTATTTTCAGGTTCTCTGTGAAGTGCTGTCGATGAGACCTGTGTCAGAGGCAGACGCCCAGGACTCTGCTGCTGCTCCTGCTGCTGCTGCTGCTGCTGTTGCTCCTGCTGCTGTTGCTCCTGCTGCTGTTGCCCCTTCTGCTGCTGCTGTTACTCCTCCTGTTGCCCCTTCTGCTGCTGCTGTTACTCCTCCTGTTGCTCCTCCTGCTGCTGCTGCTGTTACTCCTCCTGTTGCCCCCTCTGCTGCAGCTGTTACTCCTCCTGTTGCTCCTTCTGCTGCTGCTGTTACTCCTCCTGTTGCTCCTTCTGCTGCTGCTCCTTCTGCTACATGTCTTCAGAGATAAAGAGCCCACTGTTCTAACTATTCATGACTGCTGATTAAAGGAAAATATTATATACAAGTTTGTTGTAGTTCATAATGTTTTCAGCAGTGAAGCAGGAGGTGATGGAGGTGAAGCAGGAGGTGATGGAGGTGAAGCAGGAGGTGATGGAGGTGAAGCAGGACGTGAAGCTGGAGAAATTATGACCTTAATTTCACCACAAGTCTCTGAAAAAGAAGAACACAAACATCATGCATTAAAACACAGCCCACATTTAGGATTCTTTTTACACTTCATATTCAATTAATACTATTTATTTGGGGCTTTGCAAAAAACTGGTTAAAAATAAAATACAGAAATCCTTACAGTATTTAATATTAGAGATGCAAGCTTCACAGCAGGGGAAACAGAAGAATGATATGATAGAAATATACACAAATAATCAAGTTATGAGCATGGCTAACCACTTTAAACCTGTGTTTGTGGAAGTGGGACTTTGTCCTCTGCAAATGTCTTATTAATGACAAACGAAACCTCTGTATAATGTGTGTTTACTATTTATTAGACTATTGTATGAAAAGGGCTTTATAATTATTCTTGGCCTATTCTATAATTTCATATGTCTAATATATACAGTTTTCCCAGTCTCAGTATGGGATTAAAAACGATATGCACAATCTATTTTATATGAATACAGAAAACATGTGTTAGCATATCGCCCCATATCGAATCTGCCATTTATTGGAAAAATTCTTGAAAAAGTGGCCTCCCAACAACTTACTGAATTTTTAACAATGAATAATTCTTTTGATATGTTCCAGTCTGGGTTTAGACCCCACCACAGCACTGAGACCGCTCTAGTGAAGGTAACAAACGACATTCGACTTCACACTGATGCAGGTAAAGTCACAGTTTTGGTCATGTTAGATCTTAGTGCCGCGTTCGACACTGTCGACCATGAGATCCTCATGCAGAGACTGGAGGACTGGGCTGGTGTCACTGGCACAGCCCTAGACTGGTTTAGGTCTTACCTGGAGGATAGGAAGTACTCTGTGGAGATTGGAGACTGCGTCTCAGATGATGTGGCCCTGACCTGTGGTGTACCACAGGGGTCGATCCTGGGACCTCTCCTATTTAATCTCTACATGCTGCCGTTAGGTCAGTTAATACAAAGAAACAAAGTGTCCTACCACAATTACGCTGACGACACTCAGATCTATGTCTCACTGACTGCAGGAGAACATGGACCACTGGATTTGCTCCTTCACTGTATCCAACAGATCAGTGACTGGATGCAAAATAATTTCCTCCAGCTAAATACAGACAAAACCGAAATCATTGTCTTTGGTCCCCAGAAACAAAGAGAGGGCGTCATTTGTCAACTTCAGTCTCTCTCCCTACTTCCTTCAGACAAGGTCAGAAATTTGGGGGTAATACTGGACTCAGACCTAAATTTCAATAGCCACATAAAATCAATAACATCAACAGCTTTTTACCATCTGAAGAACATTGCCAAAGTTAGAAATATAGTGTCCAGGGCAGACTTGGAGATTCTTGTCCATGCATTTGTCTCCAGCAGGCTAGACTACTGCAATGGCCTGCTTACAGGTCTGTCCAAACAGACCTGTAAGCAGCTGCAGTACATCCAAAATGCAGCAGCTAGAGTCCTGACAGGAACCAGGAAGTATGACCATATTAGTCCGGTCCTCAGGTCTTTGCACTGGCTTCCTGTGGCTCAAAGAATAGATTTTAAAACGGCTCTGCTTGTGTACAAGTCTCTCCATGGCCTTGCACCAGAATACATTAGTGACATGTTGGTGTCATATGAAACAAGCCCGGACTCTGAGGAGCACAGGGACTGGCCTCCTGCTGGTGCCCAGAGTGAGAACCAAACATGGGGAGGCTGCGTTTCAGATCCATGCAGCTAAGATCTGGAACAATCTCCCTGAAAATGTGAGGGAGGCGTCTACTCTGTCAATGTTCAAATCCAGGTTAAAGACTGTTCTGTTTGCCTGTGCATACAACTGAAGGATTTTATCTCCATTTTTAATGCACTGCTGTCATTTATTTATTTTTTTAAATTTCTTGTGTAATTTTGAAAGTTTTAATGGTTTTATTCTTTTGTGTGATTTTAATGTTTTAATTGTGTTTTAATCTTTTGTGTGATTTTAATGTTTTAATTGTGATTCTGGTGTTTGTTTTATGTGATGATTTGTGATGTGGACTGTGAAGCGCTTTGTGTTGCCATGTGTATGAAAGGCGCTCTACAAATAAACTTTGATTGATTGATTGATACTATAGCTGCTGTGCTGCAGAGTGATTTTCCATGAAAACGTGACTATTTCCTCAGTGTAGCTTTAATATTTAATCAGTGGGTTTGTTTCTCCCTAAAAGATAAAACACAACATGATTTTTCTTGTTCAAAAACCGAATCTGAATGAACTAGCCTCGTAGCATTAGCTTTTCGGGACTGAGCTTATTTACAGCAGATAACAAGGTTAAATACACACATCTGTGGCAGATCTAATTTATGTCTGTGTTTTATCATAACAGTCGTGTTCATAACTCAACAGTAAAGTATAGCAGTACTTACTATAGACATAACTTCACAGTAAAGTATAGCAGTGCTTACCATAATGTTAGCTCCAGCAGCTCCGAGCTGTTGTTTACATGTTAATGCCGAACGGAGTTCTGCGTATGCGCGGCCGTGACTTGGCAAAAAGAAGGCAACAAAGCATACATCAGATGCATCCTTCATATCTGCTCCAAAAGTGGCCGTTTCCATGGAGACGAAGTCATGATGCCTACGCTTGGCGAGCTCGCCAAGTGGTTTTGGACACCCCTGCAATAGCCGTCGCTTGAGGAAGTGACGTCACGATGCCTACATATCCACCCTACGCGGCCCGATGCCTAGCGTTTTGGACACAGCCTTTGCGTCTCTCTCTCGCTCTTTGCGTCTCTCTATCTCTCTTTCTCCCTCCTCCCGTCTCTCGCACCTGTGCTTTGCAAACACTTGGTTTGATGTGGAGCGGAGAGCTGTTGTGGGATTTTTCATAATATGCTGGTTCTCTTATCTTTACAGTATATAATGTTTGTGGAAGTCTTTGCATTGGCCAAGTAATGCTATTTTATTAGAATGATGATGGTGAATCTGACTTTTAAAGTCAGTGCCTCCCCAATCACAAACCTCACCGCACGTCACTGGCGGCCACGGCTGTAAAGTTGTGTCCTTAGCCACCAAATTAATGTATACAAACTAGTCCTCGGTGAAGTGCTCAGAACAGACACGCACCAGACAGATAGCGAACCGGAGGGCAGGTCCAATCCAAGTTGTGTACAGACACGCCATCCTTATTTACATTAGTACAGCCGTAAGTGACGCACTTTTTCCCCATCGTTATTGGCAATGAGGCAAAGAAAAGAAAAAAAAAAGTGGTTGAGTAAGTGTACAGTATAGTACAGAGAAGGCGCATGTTGGAATTTGGAATGTCATTCACCTACGACACACATCAAGTGGCAGGTGATTTCTAAAAAATGTAATCATTTACATGTTTTTATTTTTTTCCGTTTTCTTTTTTTTCCCCAAATTTGTTATATGGCTCTAACCATATAAAAACTGCAATTGTTAAAATAAAATTCTAGTACTACTTAAAAAAATATATGCGGTTACACATAGAGGAGAGGGACTAAATATATATTGTCTGTTTTGATTTGATATAATTTAAAGTTTATAATGTGACATCTGAGTCACGGTTGAGACAAAAGTAGAGGTATTTACCATATCAACCACAAAGACATAAAAGTCCAAAGCTCATTGAATGATGAAGATAGCAGATTCTGTAGCTATCTTTAAAGTTTAATTTGAATATACTTCCTGTATATTAGTTTTTTCTTCAAATGTTAGCCACTGCTCTGTTTCATCCAAGAAGAGTCTCACACTGATGGATCTATCTGAGCAGCAGACATGGGTTGTTTGTGTTTCGGCCAAAGAACAGTTGGAAGATGTTTTGTCGATTCTTGTTGTGGTTTACCAGAGACACAGGGGAGAGAGACAGAGAGAAGAGCTGCAGGCATCCACTCTCCTGTGTGTTGAAGTGCTTAGGAAATGCAGTTGTGAGGATCTGGCCTTACAAGAACATAAAAACATAGTTGTAATGGAGTGAGAGATACAGTAACTATCTAGTGGTAGAAGTGATTTTGGCGTAAATCTAAAATGGCTTGATGATGGCTTGAAAAAAGTGTTTCGTACTAAGGTCTGGAGGCGCTCCATTGAGCTCTGTTTACAGATAGGAGGGGTTAACTCCTTTTGCAGATTGAAACGGTTGGATTGGATCTGAGTTTACCGTGATGTATGTATGCGCCCGAGTGAGTCGTTAGCATTTAACATTTAGCCTAGCCATCACCTTTGCTGCTAACGAAACACGTGGGGAGTAGCGGCACCATTTTTTCCAGCGATTTCATTTGCTAAACACTCCTCTTGCTCCGGCTTCAATTTCTTGATAGAACCAGACCGGATTACTTTACTATCGCATTTTTCGCCATTGCCAAACTACGACTTTCCCGTTCGACACAAACTCTTGACGTCACCCACAACTAAATACAACACTTTCCTTACGCGCTCGCTGATTGGCCGGTCGAAATTCAATCGATTGTAATCGCTAATACAGACAGGGACCAGACCCAGACGTTACATGCAGTGAAATGATGATTGAGCGGGGTGTCCGGATGGCTAAGGCCAGGCTATATACATTCCCAAAACTAATATACAAATGATTGTTGTTGTAAAAGGCAGAAAATAGCTCGTGTCATGAGTAAACAAAAAGAAGCACATTTTGTTTCAATCATTTTGTTGCAAATCGTATCAGTTCAGCCAGAAATATGACAAGGAGGGAAGAAGCAAACAATATGAATGATGTTTCCACATTAAACAATAACTCCTGTTTGTGCAAGTTAATCATGAAGGACGATAGCTTCTGCATCTCTTGGATTTACATCGGTCCAATGTAGTAGTAGTAGTAGTGTGTTTATTTCGAATTACATGCGCAATACAAAACAAAACAAAAAGAAGAAACATATAAACATATATATGCACAATTCAAAAAGGAGTAGGTAGAAGTGAAACTTATGCTTCCTACCCCTTGTTACAAACTTTTCTCTTTACAGGAGTTCAAATGATATACAGGCATATTTCTCTCAGATATACAATTTACACTCGTCTCCATGAATAGACATTTTAAATGCTGATTTAGCACCAATGATGTTCTTAGGTCTTGTTGTCACTTGTCACTTGTTGCCATTTTTACCCAAAGCTGTTTATTTAATGTTAACATAGTTATGTATGTAGACCCTACATAGTGCAGTGCATTAAAAACAGTGGGTAGAATGAGCCAGTCGAGAGAAGGTAATAGCCCCCACTCAACCCGCCCCACTCCCAAACTCCCTGACCAATGGAAATGTCGGAAAATTTGCGTTGTATATGCTTGCTGTGTGGTGCGTTAAAAACGAGGTGTTGAGGCCGCTTGGCAAGAGGGAGCTCGCCAATCCAACCATATCTCGCCTGCTCTGATTTACTTCTATCTGTTTAAGCAGTAATGGCAATCACAACATGACAACTTGTTTTCCTACACTATAGATCTTGGTCATGTGCTATTCATGGTTAAGAGTTGTCCATTGCATCTGAAAGATTTAACTGCTCCAAATGATTTTTACACATCCCTTTTACAGTTTAAACAAATTACATTATTTACACATATATTACATAATACATACCTTACACACAATACTTTACCTTACACTTTATGTATCACACCTTACTTTCCATTTCTTCAAAAACAAACCATCAATTTAAATCCAGATTTTATTCCCATGTAACACTCTCATATTTCCTGAATATAGTAGTTTTGATTTTTTTCTTAAAAACTATTATGTTTTTTGACTCTTTAATGTCTTTGTTAAGTGCGTTCCACAAGTTAATTCCTTTCACTGAGACTGTTCTTTCCATGACTTTTGTTCTGAATCTAGGTTTTTTAAAGATATCAGTTCCTTTCAGATTGTATTGACTTTGTCTTTTTTCAAAGTTCTCTTGAATGTTTGCGGGTAATGTTGCATCATCCTTTTCTGTGATGGGTTCAAATCCATGAGTTTTTGTGCTCTTCCAAATGATTTGAGTGCACATAGCAGCATGGGGATTCCCACTCTAGTTATATTAGTGTAGGTGGAGATGAAAAAACAAAACAATTGTACCTCTGTGACTGATGTTAAAGTAGGGTTAAAAACAAAAAAAGAAAATAATTAGCCAATGCTAATGTATAGCATCTTCTTACCTCTTGAAAACGGCTTTACAGGACAGTCCAAAAATCGCTGTGGAATTTTGAAGGCATTCATTACATAAATGGGGCTTGTGCTGGCTAACGCTGGCTAATTCCAGCCCCTGGTCTATACCAAACAGTTCTACTTTGGTTTCATCTGATCACATGACATTCTCCCAATCCTCTGCTGTATCATCCATGTGCTCTCTGGCAAACTTGAGACGGGCCTGGACATGCACTGGCTTCAGCAGGGGGACACGTCTGGCACTGCAGGATTTGATTCCCTGTCGTCGTAGTGTGTTACTGATGGTAACAGTTGTTACTTTGGTCCCAGCTCTCTGCAGGTCATTCACCAGGTCCCCCCGTGTGGTTCTGGGATTTTTGATCAGCGTTCTCATGATCATTTTGACCCCACGGGATGAGATCTTGCGATCGAGGGAGATTATCAGTGGTCTTGTATGTCTTCCATTTTCTGATAATTGCTTCCACAGTTGATTTGTTCACACCAAGCTGCTTGCCTAGTGTAGATTCACTCTTCCCAGTCTGGTGCAGGTCTACAATTCTTTTCCTGGTGTCCTTCGACAGCTCTTTGGTCTTGGCCATAGTGGAGTTTGGAGTCTGACTGTTTGAGGCTGTGGACAGTTGTCTTTTATACAGATAACGAGTTCAAACAGGTACCATTAATACAGGTAACGAGTGGAGGACAGAAGAGCTTCTTAAAGAAGAAGTTACAGGTCTGTGAGAGCCAGAGATCTTCCTTGTTTGAAGTGACCAAATACTTATTTTCCACCATAATTTACAAATAAATTCTTTGAAAATCCTACAATGTGAATTCCTGGATTTTTTTTTCACATTCTTGTCTCTCACAGTGGAAGTGTACCTATGATGAAAATTACAGACCTCTGTCATTATTTTAAGTGGGAGAACTTGCACAATCGGTGGCTGACTAAATGCTTTTTTGCCCCACTGTAGTCGCGCGGCACAGAGTTTACAGCAGTGACGTCTCTTGACCAACGCAATGATCACCACAAGACCCTTGCGTAGTCACCCCTGCTCCCTCGAAAACTACGCAGCCGGCGCGGCAGAGAAGCTCCTTTGTGATTGGTGCGTGTATCTGTGTGAAGCAGCAGACTGCTTCATGCATCGAAGGAACCGAAGGAAAAGCGGTTTGGGCTCATGGCTCAGAGCCTGATATCCGCGTAGACTGTGGTCTAGAGTTTTGTGGCATATCCAACATATATATATATATATATCTTATAAACTGTGCAGTCGTTTGTTTAGCACTTTTCTTGCGCTTATCTTTGTTTGAATCTACACTTGTAGCTTATTGTGTCTGTTGCATTCCTCCTGCACTTGTAAATACAGTGCCTTGCACTATACAGAACCTTTCAACATTTCGCAACATTTCAGGCTTCAAACATAAAGATATACAAATTTAATTTTTTGTCAAGAATCAACAAGTGGGACACAATCGTGAAGTGGAACAAAAATGTATTGGATAATTTACACTTTTTTAACAAATAAAAAAATGAAAAGTGGGACGTGCAATATTATTCGCCCCCCTTGCGCTAATACTTTGTAGCGCCACCTTTTGCTGCAATTACAGCTGCAAGTTGCTTGGGGTATGTCTCTATCAGTTTTGCACATCGAGAGACTGGAATTCTTGCCCATTCTTCCTTGCAAAACAGCTCGAGCTCAGTGAGGTTGGATGGAGAGTGTTTGTGAACAGCAGTCTTCAGCTCCTTCCACAGATTCTCGATTGGATTCAGGTCTGGACTTTGACTTGGCCATTCTAACACCTGGATACGTCTATTTGTGAACCATTCCATTGTAGATTTGGCTTTATGTTTTGGATCATTGTCCTGTTGGAAGATAAATCTCCGTCCCAGTCTCAGGTCTTTTGCAGACTCTAACAGGTTTTCTTCCAGAATGGTCCTGTATTTGGCTCCATCCATCTTCCCATCAATTTTAGCCATCTTCCCTGTCCCTGCTGAAGAAAAGCAGGCCCAAACCATGATGCTGCCACCACCATGTTTGACAGTGGGGATGGTGTGTTCAGGGTGATGAGCTGTGTTGCTTTTATGCCAAACATATCGTTTTGCATTGTGGCCAAAAAGTTCAATTTTGGTTTCATCTGACCAGAGCACCTTCTTCCACATGTTTGGTGTGTCCCCCAGGTGGCTTGTGGCAAACTTTAAACGAGACTTTTTATGGATATCTTTGAGAAATGGCTTTCTTCTTGCCACTCTTCCATAAAGGCCAGATTTGTGCAGTGCACGACTGATTGTTGTCCTATGGACAGACTCTCCCACCTCAGCTGTAGTTGTCTGCAGTTCATCCAGAGTGATCATGGGCCTCTTGGCTGCATCTCTGATCAGTCTTCTCCTTGTTTGAGATGAAAGTTTGGAGGGACGGCCGGGTCTTGGTAGATTTGCAGTGGTCTGATACTCCTTCTATTTCAATATAATTGCTTGCACGGTGCTCCTTGAGATGTTTGAAGCTTGGGAAATCTTTTTGTATCCAAATCCGGCTTTAAACTTCTCCACAACAGTATCTCGGACCTGCCTGGTGTGTTCCTTTGTCTTCATGGTTCTCTCTGCGCTTTAAAAGGAACCCTGAGACTATCAAAGAGCAGTTGCATTTATACGTAGACTTGATTACACACAGGTGCATTCTATTTATCATCATCAGTCATTTAGGACAACATTGGATCATTCAAAGATCCTTACTGAACTTCTGTAGTGAGTTTGCTGCACTGAAAGTAAAGGGGCCGAATAATATTGCACGCCCCACTTTTCAGTTTTTAAAAAAAGTTTAAACTATCCAATAAATTTCGTTCCACTTCACGATTGTGTCCCACTTGTTGTTGATTCATGACAAAAAATTAAAATGTTATATCTATGTTTGAAGCCTGAAATGTGGCAAAATGTTGAAAGGTTCAAGGGGGGCGAATACTTTCGCAAGGCACTGTAGTTCATGTTTGTCTCAGATATTTACCACTTATTTTTTTACTGTTTGTGCATGAATATTCTTCATTAATAACTATGTTTTCATCGAGAAGTGTGTCTTTATTCACAACATCACAGTTAAATGAAAAAATGAGCTCATAAAACTATCACATAAACCTAAAGTAAAAAGACATGTAATGAGCTCAAACAGCTTGGTTTGAAAGTGTTTTCGCTCTGAAGAGGAGAAAGTAGCTAGCGTAAATGGGATCGTTTTGGTTTCTCAGGCAACTCGTGTGAGATCGCCATCACGAGGTTGGGTGTGGGATTACAACATTATCTTCTAAACTACGCAGGGGGAACGCACGAGTGTACGAGCAACTGTGGCTATGTAGGTCCAGCGCAACCGCAACCAGATAGGTGTGACTATGGCCCTGTTTATACTGAGACGCTGCGCAGACGTTTCCAGGCTATTAACAGAAACGACCTGGCTCCTAATGCAAATTTCTTTGCGTTCACATGAGGTTGAAAAACGATCTAGTTCTAGCGCCCGGCTAGTAGTGGGCAGAGAAACTTTAAACTTTACAACGCTCACACGACCCCCAGCCCCGTGCCCAGCCCCCCCTCTCGGCAGTGTAATCACTTCCTGTGCCAGACCTTCAGAATGTACCAACATCATTCTGCATTTTAACAGCAGCTGTGAAAATGAAAACTGAACCTAGAGCTTCGCGTGGTCTCGTTTGGACCAACGAAGGAGTAGAATTATCCTCTGTGCAGCGCTGGAAGCCCACGAAGCTAGTTAGTGTGACCGCCGCCATTGTTGTTTATGTTTGTTCTCCGCTACTGCGCATGTCCAAATTTATGTGCGGGGAGCAGCGCGGAGGTGGGGGTCAGATCCGAGGGGGATTTCACACCTTTTCCCCTCGCGGGTGTGAAAGAGCTCCCCGCTGTGCAGCGTATCTGAGGCTGAGTTTACACGGAGACAATGTGGCAGTAAAACGGTATAGTTGGATGTCGGTTTCTACCAACCGTTCATACGAAGACTGTGTTCCAGGGGGGTGAAAACGTGTTGTGTTCAGAAGTGTTCAGATCCAGCCTGCAGAGTGGGACAACTCAGAAACGCTGCACAGCGGGGGCTCTCTTTCAGACCCGCGAGAGGGAAAAAGGTGTGAAATCCCCCTCCGCTCTTACCCTCACCTCCACCCTGCTCCCCGCACGTAAATTTCTATATCTAAATTAATTTGTGCTTATTGAGATGGATTCTACATAGTCTCTGAGCCACCATTTTAAAAAAATTAATCCATTGAATTTAACATCAAAATCCTTAGTTTAGATATATGTTTTCTCTTAAATTAAATGGTAGAATTCTGCTTCAAAATAGTCCGCTCAGAAGAGTCAGCTCTTTGTGCAACCTCTCTCCCTGTACTGGACACATTCAGGTTATTTCAGATGAGTTTCATTGAGATTAATTAACGTGACTTCAATGCTCTTTAGTGCAGGATTCCAAGAAGCAGAAATGTCATATTACAGTACTTGCATTGATGAATTTGAGGTTCGTAGAAAAAAAGGAAAACAGGGATGGAAAGAGAAGAATGAAGTACACAGCAGGGTAGACCTAGTTTAGAGACTGTTGGGAGAAGGGTCTGCCGCGGAGAGCTGACTTTGTCATGCACTGAGAGAGAGATGCGAGTGAATAAGCGCAACTGCAGGATTATATTGTCTTTATTTAAATGAACTGAGGAGGGCTCGGGCCCTGATAGAAACATTCGAAGGGCCACAACTGTTCCGGGGCCGGGGTTTGCCCACAACTGACTTAATCAGTTTCTCCAACCATGTGTATTGATTGAGTAATTGTCTGTATTTGATTAATTGTCCAACGTCCAATTTTGGACAGACTTAAGTTCTGGCCTATCGGCTGGATGAGTCCATACAGTTAAACACTACACTTTACATCATCTTCATTGAAAAAGTCATGACATGAAGCAAATTAAATGATTTTTTTTTGTGCACTCAGCCATCCATTATTAAATCACATGCAGCAAAGTGCATTTAGTAGATGGCTGGAGGTGCAAACATAATATATTCATCTATCTATAATTAAACATGACACTATAGCAGATGCATGTAGCCCTCGCTCTCACACCAGCCTTCCAACTGCACTGGGGACTTCCAATGCCTGCTGCTGTGCCTCACAGCTTTTCCCACTTGTAAATATTCATGGCGGATGCACATGTAGCCAGTTTATCAATACCATAATAAACACATACAGCAACAATTTGGAGCTATTTATTTCCACCAGTGCTGCACTGAAAATACATTTTCCACATTTACATAAAGCTTTCTAATAACCTTGCATTCCTTTTGAGGTCAGTGCTCTGATGCACATTTTTATGAGGTGAACTGAACTTGCATATTGCCTTTGACAAATTATGTTTGACATAGGGCACCATTGCAATCAAAACTCAGTTCTATACAGTTCTATAAAACAGGAGAGGCCCCCCTCTGGCTCTCACAGCGGACATCAACACAGATAGAAGACGCTGAAAAATTCATGCATGATGATTTTTTTTACTGAGAATGTACAATATCCCGGCTGCCCTCTGCTCCATTTCCAACCTTTATTTTTTACAGTGCTCTTCTAAATTCTAAATAATGACTCCAATTTATCATTTAGATCCAACATAACCTTTGCATATTCCTAGCTTGTTCCTTTCTCTTAAACATATTCTTTACATGCTAAGTATTCAAAACAAATAAAATATCATGACCTAAAATTTCCTACATCGAATTTAAAGAGTTTCACAGGAACTATGTGCTTTATTACAATGTCCAACCCCCAGACAGAAGCTATAGCAGAGATGCAGCCAGCGAAAATTCAATTTGGTAGACGTTAACCAAAATTACCCCCTCCAGGCCGGCTCGCATCCCCAGCCTATCGCTCAGCAGACGCCCCCTTCCAATCATCTGTACCGACTCGCCAGCCGCATAAAAACGGAGAAACTCCCACTCTCGGCCTCTGAAGCCTTGCAAGAATCGTTCTGGAGGAATCGCTTTGTCTACTCACGCTTACTCCTGCGGTCCCTGCTGTCCTCTGTCTTGCTGCGTGTGGTCTGCTCTTCCTCCGCGTCGCTGCACCTGCTGCGGGTCTCGTGCTGTGGTCCGTGGGTCTTTGCCGCTCTCCTCCTTTGCGGGCTCTTCTGCGGGTTCGCCGCTGCTCGTCTCGTCGCGGCCTGCTGCTGCATACGGCCGGTCTGGACCGGTGCGGTGGGAGCTGTGCGCATCCCTGCCTCCTCGTGCCGGTACGGCGTGGTCCCGTTGTGTTGTCCCTTGTCTTCTGGCGTTGTGGGTAAGTATGCGGACGGTTTTATTCCCCTCGCATTGTACTGCAGGCTCAGTTCGCCCCGCGCTTTGTACTGCAGGCTCAGTTGGCCCCGTGCATTGGTGGGCAAGCTTCAGTTTAAAGCCCTCGCATTGTTCTGCAGGCTCTCTTAACCAAGCTCCGTTTAAATCCTTCACTCTGACTGCAAGCTCCGTTTATTCCTCACATTGGACTGCAAGACCTCAGTTTAATCCCTCACTTTGGCCTGCAGGCTCTCTTTAAATCCCTCTCTGGACTGCGAGCTCTGTTTAAATCCCTCTCTTTGGACTGCAAGCCCCGTTTAAATCCCTCTGGACTGCGGCTCCCAAATTGAATCCCTCACATTGGACTGCGAGCTCTCAGGTTAATCCCTCACGGAACTGCTCATATCTGGAACTGCTTATATCTGGAACTGCTTATATCTGGAGCTGTTATACCGTACCTGGAACTGCTTCATGCGGAACTGCTTATATATGGAACTGCTTATATATGGAACTGCTTATATATGGAACTGCTTATATATGGAACTGCTATATACGGAACTGCTATATATGGAACTGCTATATATGGAACTGCTTATATATGGAACGGCTTGTATACGGAACTGCTTATATGGAACTGCTCATATTGGAACTGCATATATGGTACTGCTTATATCTGGAACGCTTATATATAAAAATAAATAAATATAAATAAATATAAATATGAATAAATATAAATAAATATAATATAAATAAATATAAATAAATATAAATAAATAAATAAAAAATAAAAAACTGCAGGCTCTGTTGGATCCCTCACACTGGACTGTAAGCTTTCAGTTTAAACTCCTCACTGGACTGCGGGTTCAGTTAATCCCTCACTTGGACCGTAAAACCTGTTTAAATCCCTCACACTGGACTGCAGCTCTCGGTTTAATCCCTCACTTGGACTTCAAGCTCTCAGTTATAAATCCCTCTTTTAGGACTGCGGGCAATGTTGAATCCCTCACTCTGGACTACAAGCTCTCAGTTTAATCCCTCACCTCAGACTACAGGTCGTTTAACTCCCTCGCACCGGACTGCAGGCTCTCCGTTAAACGCCTCACTTGGACTGCGGGCTCAGTTTTAATACCTCACTTTGGACTGCAAGCTCTATTTAAATCCCTCACATTAGACTGCAGGCTCTGTTTAGGTCCCTCGGCGTCTCGTGTCCCGCAACCTCTTCCCGGCTCTCGGTGAGCCCCAAGTCTGCACGCGGCTCGGGCGCGGGAGGTGTCCGTGGGCTACGTCGTTGGCCCCTTCTCTCCGTCTCGCTCTAACCCGATGGGCATCGCCACCCGCAAGCACTCCAGGAAGAAGCGTCTCATACTAACGTATTAAAAAATGACGTGTTCAAAATCCCTTATAAAGATGACCATGATTCAGAAAGTTAAATTCAAAAAGGTTTATTTCCCTAATACAAAAAGAATCTAAAACGGCTGTTCGGACCAAAAGTAACTATCCCTTATTCTCTATATAAAATATAAAAGTATGACTTTGGTGGGCGCTCCACGCAAATCACACACTGCCCCTGGTCCAGAAAAAACTAACTAAAACACATTCAAGCTATTCATTAAGTAATGTGCAAGAAGAAGGGGGCGTGTCGTATCAGTCAGCTCTCGGTCCCGTGATCCGCCTTCCTCCATCTAGTCTCCTCGTCTCCAGTGCGCACCTAAAAAGAATCATTTACACACTCCCCCTCCCCAACCTGTAGATTTATTAGTTCCTTTGAGATAAGGCAGAAGGCTCTCAAGGCTTCTCCTCCAGATTCTGGGCTCCATCTCCTTCTTTCACAACTTGAAAGGATTAGCAGAATCCCCCCAGATTAACTATCATTAACTCACCCATGCACTTTGGACAAAATGGGACCAGGGGAGTTGGGCAATACAAGGTCTTTCTTTTTGCTTGGAAACAGACAGAGTTCAATTTCAGGTCAATCTAATTCACATCGCCTTTTAGCCTATATTTAATACAACAGTTCCCCTCTCTTGGCCGCTCTTAAAAAGGCCACACCTTTCAATAACCTTCCTCAGGCGACGGGACGGGGGAATCCTCAACCAATGCAAGCATTTGACCTCTCAGTCCAGGGTTAACAGCGGTGTCTATAGCTTTAACACAAAGAGAACGTATACAAGGTATACAGCAGCATCCTACAACCATTATTATTGCAAAGATGGCCGCAAGGCTTGTGATAACAGACAAAATTACATGCTTCCACTTCCCCAAGATGCTGTCCAGCCACGCCTCCAGTGGGTTCTCCGGGACTCCAGAAACGTCATGCATTTGCTCTGACAGCATTTAGCATGCTACCAGAGAGGTGGCCCCCAGCTGCTCCGCCAATCCCTCTATTGCGTCACTGGTGTGATTGGCAAGCCTAAGCATAGTATACCAAATGAAATTAATTCTATCTACATTTTTGTTTGGCGTGATAGGGAAAATAGCGGAAATTATTGGAAGATTTTCGAAACCTGTTGCAATTTGATCTACCAGTTTGAATTCATGAGGGACTCCACGTGGAACACCTATAGAGTCCATGTAAGTTGGATTATCTTTCCCAGTATCTAGGAATGGGATTGCCCTTTTAAATCTATGCTGTGGGTGGGGACTGTCTAGGGATGGCTTATGGCCAATTATGGAAATGGGCATCATTAATCGCACCATTGCACAACTGCCTGTAAAATTTTTTATTAGTCTATGTCTAAGTTTTAAATCTCCACACAACCAATACAAATCACCTCTGGTCCGGGTCATGGGGACCGGACTGGGCAGGGTGACGTTGTTGACACACCAGTCTGCTGGAAGGAACCCCCACTGGAGACGCGGCCTCGTCCCTCCATTGAGTGAGTGGAAACAGGTGTAATTGCTTTTCCTGTGGGAAAACATAGGGGGCTGAATTTCTGAATCCAATTCTGGGAACAATACTTCAAACATTGAACAATTACTAGGGGCTGTCTTTGTCTCCTCAGTCAGGTCTTTTTCTTGCCAAAACAACTTTATCATACAATTATAACCATCTACATCTTCTGGGAAAAGTGGGGCAGGGGCTGTATACAAAGTGGGACGTGCAGTAGAGCATACAACACAATCGTCAAAGCCAGCAGCCGCTGACATGTGTTCCACTGTCCACAACCAAGCGTTTCTATCCCCATATCCAGTTGCTTGTTTTAACAATTCAGAAACAGTCCAGTCAGCAGTCACCTGTACGTTCTGTTTGTCTTGCCATACTTCACTATCTATGGCCTCCTTGTCTAGCTCCTTGTCCTCGGGTATGGCAATTGAAATCCATTGTCTAATGTCTCCTGGATAATGTCCAATAACGTAAGTCCCATTCACATCAATCCCACAATTTTTCACAGTGACTAGCACCGTTGTTTGTGAGTGGTCTGTAGTCAGAATCACTCGTCCCTTCAATTTGTGTTCCTTATTATAACCCCAATCCGGACCTGTATTGGATATAGCATACTCCCAAGCATCACAGGTGCAGTCCACCGATGCTCTAAAGCTTTTTCCATGTCTCTCATATTTACATGTAGACGGTGTGTAACACAGGTAGAGTGTGTAGTCAGGTCGAAAGGATAATGGAAAGATTGTTGCCATTGGTATGTGGGCTGTAATTGTCGCACCCACCGGGCATTTTACTGTCACAATCGTAGGTAGAGAGTCTCTAACGCTGCCTTCTCCTATGGATCTTTTATTTCTGTCAGTCTTATTGGACCAAAGACTGGATTGTGTTACAAGTCTGGCCCTGTCTCTTAGCTGTGTGTTTTCTAACATTTCCCATGTTAAAATCCCCAGGACCGCGACCAAACCAACTGCAGCGATAGCCCATAGGATGGCTCTCCCTCTCTTGGTCGTGGGCCAGGGCTCCCTGTCCCAAGGCAACATATTAAGAGGGAGTGTAAGCGTGTGTGTGAGTCCCTGTCCAACCCGTGAGCGTGGTTACGAGGGTGGGTCAGATGGTCTCGTATGAGAGAGATGAAACCACTTGTTCCCGTGTCCCTTCAGTTGAACAGCTTTGCGAGTGCGGGCCACCACTTCAAAGGGTCCGGTCCAGCGGGGCTCGTTCCACTTCCTTTTGAACACCTTCACACGGACCCAGGCTGGTGGATCCTCCGAGGCCTCCTTCTCGCAGAGGTCGAGACTTCCTTCAACCTGATGGGAAAAACTAGACAACATTTCTCTCAATTGTTCCCAGTACACCCGCACTGGGGGTGTTGGGGAGTCGTCTTTTGTGAAAGGCACCACCCTGTTTCCTGGTCCTGGCATAGGCCTCCCTGTTAACAGCTCGTATGGGGAGAAATGGTGAATGCGGTTAACAGAGTGCCTTGCTGACAACAGGGCAATAGGCAATGCCTGTAGCCAATTCAATTTACTCGTTGCCAGGATTTTAGAGAGTTTACTTTTCAAGGTCTGATTCATCCTTTCAACTCGGCCCTGGGACTGAGGATGGTAGACCGTTCCAAATTTATGTTTTAGCCCCAGATGTTTTTCTACCAATTGCAAGTGTTTGTTCCTGAAATGCGTCCCATTGTCAGACCTTATTAACTGGGGAAAGCCATGCGTTGGGATGTAATGCTGAATTAAGGCTTTGATTACAGAGGCAGCATCCTCTTTTGCAGCAGGATATGCCTCAGGCCATCCCGTAAAGGTGTCAGTGATGACCAACAGGTACCGCTTTCCTGCGCACCTGTTGATCATATCTGTGAAGTCCATCACAACATGTGCTCCAGGCCAAGCAGCAGGTGTGAATTTTCCTGGGGAAACAGCTGAGCAGGGCGATGGGTTATAATTCTGACATATTTGACAGGACCTAGTATAATCTTGGATCATGCTTGTCTTAAAGGGATGCCACCATTGTGACATATTCCTGAGCATCTGTACCTGACCCACATGGGCTAGCCCATGTGCCTCAGATAAAGCCGCTCGTGAGAGGTCCCCCATGGGCAGGGCGGGGCGGCCATCAGGGCCGTACCAGATGCCAGTATCTGGATCCTTCTTTGCCCGTTTTTGAACCCACATGGATATTTCTTCAGGAGCTGCTTTTGTTTGGGCTTCAGCTAAAACCTGAAGGGACAGATCGGGCAGGCAGTCTGCCAGGTCTGGCCCCTCGTCCCGAACCACAAACACTCCTGGAGTACTGACCTTGTAGTTGGCAGCTTCCTTTGCGGCCTCATCCGCCGCCTCGTTTCCCCTGGCCTCAAAGTTGTCTGACTTGGAGTGCCCTTGGCACTTGATGACGCTTACCTGTTTTGGAAGCTGGAGAGCGCTGTCCAGCCTCTCCACCAGGGCTCTATGTGTGATGGGTCGGCCTTTAGCAGTCAAGAAGCCGTTTCTTTTCCACTCGGAGAGGTTGAAATGGACAGCCTGAGTAGCATACGCAGAGTCGGAGTAAATATTTACAGATTTACCTTTAGCAAACTCCAAGGCGGCGCAGAGAGCCTCTAGTTCTGCCGCCTGCGCTGATGGTTTGTCAGTTAAAACACCGCTGTTTACTGTAACAAAATGTTCACCGTTAACACTGACAACTGCATATGCCGCTCTCAAGCTGCCATTCCTCTCTCTCCAGCAACACCCATCTGTAAGAAGCTGTAAGTCGGGGTCCTGAAGTGGGTCATTCTGGAGGTCAGGTCGCACTTTCAGCCTGTCTATTACCCTTACACTGCAGTCATGCGGCTCACCCTGTCTTGGCATGTGGTCAGCCATGTTAATGCCAAGAGGTGTAAAAGTTATGTGGGGCTGAGTGAGCACCTGTAAGAGCCGTGACTGTCTCAAAGGTGACATAGTGAAGGCAGCTGAGGACACATATGCACAAACGCCATGATCAGTCAATATTTCTAAAGCATGCCCCATGACTAAATGTGCTGTTTTCTTAATCAAATGTCCCACTCCTGCAGCATACCTAGAACAGTCAACCTGTCTAGCCTCAATTGAATCCAATGGAACACTAATATACTGTAAGATTTTTCTCTGGCCTCTGCACTTTTGATATAACACCCCGTTAGCTACCTGAGACTGCACTGTGGCATCTAAATAAAACGGGAGAGCATAATCTGGTGAAGCCAAATGAGCCGCAGAGGATAGGTCCTGTTTGAGTGAGATAAACTGTGCCTCACTATCTCTGTCCCAATTCAGTTTAGCCCTTGTGTTTCTCATGCCATGTTCATTAACTAAAGCTCTTAAAGGTTTAGTTTTGTCTGCAAAATCTGCCACATAGTGTCTACTATAGCCTATCAGACCCAGGAAGGACAACATGTCCCCCACCATGGTGGGTCTGGGATATGACAAAATAGCATCTCTGTGCTCTGGAGACATATTTGTGGATCCTCCAGACACACTACGTCCCAGGAAGGTCACCGCAGGCCTGCAACATTGTAGCTTTTCCTTACTGACCTTAAATCCTTTTGAATGTAAGAAGACTATAGTGTCCCTAGTGGCTTGTAGACAGGCCTGCTCCGTTCTCGAGGCGAGGAGGAGATCGTCCACATACTGTAGGAGTACCACGCCCTCCGGAAGCACCAACTCTCTCAGCAGAGCGTTCAAAGTCTGATTAAAAATGCCCGGGGAGCATTTATGTCCCTGGGGAAGACGGGTGTAACGCAGTTTTTGGCCCCTGTGAGTAAATGAGAAGAAATCTCTGCTTTCCTCTGCCAGGGGAATACAGAAAAATGCATTAGCCAAATCCATAACAGTAAAATACTGGAGGTCTGGTGACAGTGATGACAGCATTGTATAAGGGTTTGGGACCGGGAGACACTGAGTTAATGTTAAATCATTTATTTTTCTCAAATCATGGACCATTCTATATTTATTCTGACCTGTTTTTGGCACAGCTAGAGTGGGCGTGTTCCACTCTGATTTTGATGGCTCGAGGACTCCCACTTTCGTAAGTCCCTCTATCACCTGTGAGATACCCTCGACAGCTTCTGGTTTGGTGGCATACTGCTTTATGCGAATCGGGCCTCCTGGCTTCATCTGTAAAGACACAGGAGGGAAAGAGGTGCACAACCCCACGTCCGTGGGACCTTGGGACCAAACTTCTGTAGGCACCTGTTTCAATATTTCATGAGTATCATCATGATCTGTCATGTGTCTACCATGATGTCTGGTCAATGTTTCGTGCTCCACTTCCCCTGTGTCTATCATATTTGCTTTTATCCTGTATGACTTATTTTCAATGGTGTACTGCACATGAGGGAGTTGGGTGTCAGACCAATCGTCAGCTTTTACCAGTCTCTTTACCATTGGACCTAAAGCTCTAGCCTCGTGTCCATGGTGTACAGCCAAGGTGATGTGTGGGACAGCAGAGGAAGACATGTAATACCACTCACACTGTTCAGGAAGCAGCCGTGTATGGGCCGCCACACCCTCAGGCCCAATATAAATGTAATCTGATTCTAATGTCCACCTATCACTTTCAATTTGTTTGAATTGTTCTCTGTACATTAAGTCTTGGTCTCTGTCATAGAATAATGTCAAGTGGGCAGGGTCCAGTGGGAGGTGGTAGGAGGCCAAAGAATTTATCCAGGGTTTCCACTTGAAGAAGACAGACTGCACACCATTATTGTCCGTGGACTTGTTTTCTGGGTCCAGTCTCACCCAGTATATGTCTGCATACTGGTCTGGCATCTCTTCTCTCAGAAGCCAGCAGGAGTCCATCGATACACCGGTCACACATCTGTAAATTTGCCCCCCTGGAAAAGTCACTTGTAGACCATCCGGTCCACATAGAATTGACGCATTGGTTTTAGTCAATAAGTCTCTTCCCAGCAGGTTGACAGGTGTTTTAGGAGCATTTACAAAAGAATGCCACAGTGTCTGTGTTCCAATTTGTGTCTTTAAACGTTTAGTGAGTGGCAGTACCTCAGGTGTCCCAGAAAATCCAACCAGGGTGATGTGCTCCTCAGAGAGCAAGACAGGGCGTATCTTTGTATTGATGGTAGAGTAGGTGGCGCCAGTGTCCACCAGGGCCATCAGGTTGTCGTCCTCCACCCTTATGGGAAGCATAGGCTCTGCAAGCACCTTGTCCCCTGGATTTCCTAGGCAGCCCTAGTAAGATTGTTCATGTTCATACTCGCCCCAGTAATATTGTCCATCTCTCGGGGCCAGGTTGTCATTTGGAGCCGTCCATGGGGAGGGAGGGCCTGCGCGCTCTGGTCTGGGTCCCATGCCTCTCTGGGGGCCCCTCCCACGCACCATCTCAGGCGCTCCATGGTAGTAGGAGGCCTCTCCTTCAAAGGGGCAGTCCTTCGCCCAGTGACCGTGCCTGTAACAGAGCCGACACACATCCCTGCCCCCTCTCCAGCTTCCACCCCTTCTTCCTCCCCGGCCCCCACGCCCACCACCTCTGGCCCCTCCCCTTGTCCAGTCCTGTCGTGGTGGAGTGGGAAGTCCAGCAGGCATATTAGTCATCTGATTACTAGTTCCTTTTTTATTTTGGGTGGCTTTATTTCTAGCTTCACTAAGCTGTAACTTCAAAAGTTGACAAGTCATATCTTCAACACTCTTTCTTTCTTTAGTTTTATTTTCAACATATCGCTTAATGTGAAAGATTAAATTAGTCTTCCACTGTGCTGAATCTGGGTTAATATTAACTGGGTTTTCCTCAATTTTTGAGCGTATTGTTTCTGGTAAACCATTCAAAATAGCTGCTCTAAAAGGCATGACTTCACTGACCTTGTGAGGGTGTCTTCCTACTGTGTCCATCCACTTGGTCACACTCCTGTCATAAAATACAAGTGGGTCCTCAGACTCCAGCCAAGTTAACTCACGAGGGGCAGAAGACAGCGGAGTTGGAAAGTTTTCCCTCAGTGCTTCATACCAGGCATTTGCATATTGGCCAAATCTGGAAGAATCACAAACATCAGCAGTACCAGCTTGTCTTTCAATAGCGTCTCTCTCCCAAGGTTTACTGCATGCTGCCAACACTGCCCGGACGTCACCCATCGCCACATCATGACCTGTAAACCATGTGTTGAGACTGGAAATCCAGTTTCCAGCTCCTTGACACAATGGAGGCATTTTGTCTTTTATAGTCTGCATGTCACTTACAGAAAAAGGATGGTACTCCCCAGCTGCGCCTCGTCCTGGTCTCAGAGGGAACATGGATTTTGTCTGAGACCTGGTTCTGCTTGCCACCGGTCTAGTTTCTCCAGGCTCCCGGTCTCCGTCATCACTACTATCGTCAGAAGAGAATTTAGCTCCTTTTTTAGCCTGTTTAGCTTTAAGTACTGGTGGGGCCATGGCACCGTCTCCCTTGTCACTTTCACTGTCCGTCCTAGTCATGGCTCTGCGTGCGGCTTTATTAATTAATTTTGCATTCTCCTGTCTAGCGGTCTCGTAATCATGGGTCCTACTTGGGGTTTCTTCTCTCTCAACTCTGTCTGTGGTGCATTCAAAGGTCGGTTTCCTAGCTCTAAAATTTCTGAGAGAGTGCAGGAGCAGCTCCTGCACCTCTTGTATGGGTGGGGGTTGGTGAGGGGTGTGTGGGAGCTGTGGCGGGAGGCTGACAGCTGGATTTTGACTCGGATCTCTATTGTCCCCCACAGACTCCTCTTCTGTCCCTTCGTCAAATTCCCTGTCTACAAAGTCATTGTCCCCTCTCTTTCCTACCGCCACTTGTCCTGAAAATGTATATTGTGGCAATATTAGATTTGGCTTACCTGGTTCTAAACCTAGAGAATATTTTGGTGGAGCCGTGGGTAGGGATGGGTATATATTACTCACCGGCATTGCTCCGTTTTCTGTTTCCTTGTCTTTACTTACCATCGGTAATTTTGCCAACGCCGTGGCAGCCAAAGCAAAATTATGTACCTTGGTCCTCAGTTTCTCAGCCTTTTTTAGTTCCTTCTTAATTTTCCTACACTCATTCCAAATCTTTCCCTGCTGTCCCTCAAGGTCTAGTTTATTCTGTTTTAAATTATTTTCCTCTTCCCGCAAAATCTTAGCTAATGCGGACGCTGTCATATACTCAGGTATGACCCTTTTGTTCTGTATTTTTTTCCCATGCTTTCACAGCCTTTTGTTTTGCCTTGTTTTTTATCCAGACCACTCAAAATCTGAGCCTCTATTTCTCTATATAGCTGCTCGATTTGAATGCCTGTCTCCATTTTTCGGGGGGGCCCAAAATTCCCCCAGGCTCCAATGGGTTAAACCTAACTTGTGTGTTGACGCGTCCGTCAACCACGCTAGTCACAGCGGGCTT
This sequence comes from Knipowitschia caucasica, assembly GCA_964034765.1. Lineage (NCBI taxonomy): Eukaryota > Metazoa > Chordata > Actinopteri > Gobiiformes > Gobiidae > Knipowitschia > Knipowitschia caucasica. Next base: position 11,487,187 of record OZ035825.1, on the reverse strand, counting down.
TCCTGTTTCTGGCAAGGCTCTCAAAAAATCTTTTAATGTATTCTTGCAGGGTTCTAGATAGACTCCTATTTTATTTAATTTTAACGTATTTTCGCAAGGCTCTCACTACTTTTTAGGCTTTTACTATTTTTACTTTTTGAATTAGCTCCTCCGTGGACAAAACTTCTCTCCCCTTAATTTGTTTAGTCCAATATGCAGATTTTTAATTAGTCAAAAGGTATCTGCTTACCTTCAGTTCAGCGGCCGCTTTGAGGAGAGATGTAGAGTCCAAGGGGAGGCTGAAAGTCATCAAAGGGATCACGTCGAGGGTCACCAATTAACGTATTAAAAAATGACGTGTTCAAAATCCCTTATAAAGATGACCATGATTCAGAAAGTTAAATTCAAAAAGGTTTATTTCCCTAATACAAAAAGAATCTAAAACAGCTGTTCGGACCAAAAGTAACTATCCCTTATTCTCTATATAAAATATAAAAGTATGACTTTGGTGGGCGCTCCACGCAAATCACACACTGCCCCTGGTCCAGAAAAAACTAACTAAAACACATTCAAGCTATTCATTAAGTAATGTGCAAGAAGAAGGGGGCGTGTCGTATCAGTCAGCTCTCGGTCCCGTGATCCGCCTTCCTCCATCTAGTCTCCTCGTCTCCAGTGCGCACCTAAAAAGAATCATTTACACACTCCCCCTCCCCAACCTGTAGATTTATTAGTTCCTTTGAGATAAGGCAGAAGGCTCTCAAGGCTTCTCCTCCAGATTCTGGGCTCCATCTCCTTCTTTCACAACTTGAAAGGATTAGCAGAATCCCCCCAGATTAACTATCATTAACTCACCCATGCACTTTGGACAAAATGGGACCAGGGGAGTTGGGCAATACAAGGTCTTTCTTTTTGCTTGGAAACAGACAGAGTTCAATTTCAGGTCAATCTAATTCACATCGCCTTTTAGCCTATATTTAATACAACAATACTCGTCCTCTCCTGTCCCCGCTCCGGGCCCGCCCGAGCATCAACAGCCCCTTCCCTCCAGCGCCCTTCTCCCTGCAGTCCGCTACCGTGGACCACGCGATCAGGCTGATAAAGACTTTCGGCCCCGGCTCCTGGCTCTCCAAGGCCGTCATCCCGGTCACGTTCAAGCTGCTGCCATCCACCCCGACCACTGGCGCTGTTCAGGGGTCAAGTGGCGTCGGAGTTCTTCTTCGCAGTGCGCCTCACCTTTGACTGCCGGAGTAGTCCCTCTCGCTCAACAATCTCTCGGAGGCGCCATGTCGGATTCTGCTTAATTACGCGCGGCTCCCCTCTGTCTGCATCTCCCCGATGATTCCCTCATAGTCGACCCACCCTCAGACTGCTCCGGGGGCTCTCTCCGCAAGCTCAGGCCCGCCTTCTCTGCCCTCGGATTCCTCCACTCCGGAAAGACCACAGGCCCCGCCAACGCTCTGGAGTTTCTCGGCATCCGCCTCGACACACGCGCCATGGAGGCCTCCCTCCCGCTGGACAAGCTCGAACGCATCCGCGCTTTCTCCCGGTCTGCCGTGGCCTTCCCGTCACTTCGAGGCGTCCTTGCTCTCCTTCCTCGGGCATCTTCATTATGCCGTCCGTATCATTCCCCAAGGTCGTTCTTTTAATTCCAGACTCCTCTCCCTCGCCGGCTCCGTCTCCTCCCTCAATGACACTGTCTGCCCGGACGCGGGGCGCCGCTCCGACCTGGCGTTCCGGTCCCGTCTGCAGAGCCGCTGGGATGGTGTATCTCTTTTTTTTACAGTGACATCATCCTGTCTCAGATGCCCCGCGGTTCTTCACGGACGCAGCCCCGTCCGTGGGTTTTGGGCGTTTTTCCAGGACCAGTGGTTCGCCGGGCCCCGGCCCGACGCTTTCCCTCGAAGCATCTCCTCCGCGCTCCACGAGATATATCCCGTGACCGTAGCCTGCGTGCTGCGGAACCATACGTGGCATAGGAAAAGGATTTCCGTGACGTGCGACAACCTCGACGTCATTGAAATAATTAACAGAGGTCGTTCATCCTCTCCCCAAATCACATCCTCCTTAGACGCATCACATGGCTCTCAGTCTCGAACAATTTATCATCACTGTTCGTCACATCCCTCGTCACCTAACTGTATTGCTGACTCTCTCTCTCGCTTTAAATTCCAGGAGTTCTGACGCCTCTGCCCTTCTGCCAATCCATCGCCATGCCAGATCCCCTGCACGGAATCCCTCGCCCCGGCCTAGTCCCTCCGTCTCTTCACCTTCTCTCCTCCGCTGCATCCTACATGAAAATGGGCTTCTTACGCATAAGCGAATTCACAAACTCTCACGCCACCTTTAATGCATCCCGAGACATTGCCTTCTCTGACCTGTCATATTATCCCGACTACTTCAACCTCCACCTCAAGCATTCCAAACGCAAAGGCGCTTGCAATATAGTCATAGCTCGGTCTGACACTTCTCCCTGTCCCTACAGATCCATGATGCATTACACTCGCCTCCGCTCTTGGAAAGGAGATCTCAACGGACCGTTATTTCTCACCCCCGATCACCTCCCAATGACATCTAACTGGTTCAGGGCCCAACTAAAGTCCGTACTGCTGCTTTGTAACCTGTCTCCCCATCTCTACACAGCTCACTCCTTCCGGATAGGCGCCGCCACGCGCGCCGCGTCCCTAGGACTCCCCCATTCTGCCCTCCAGCAGCTGGGCCGCTGGTCATCATCGGCCCTCTCCTCATACATCAGGCCTGACACTTCGACCATTCTGACAGCCCAGCGCCTCTTGGCATCTCCATAAATCACTCACAAAACTTCCTGGTGGCGGCAGCAGCCGAGTGTCCGCAAGTATTGATCACAGTAGATAGCGGTCACAGCATATAGCGATAGCGGTCACAGCATATAGCGATAGCGGTCACAGCATATAGCGATAGCGGTCACAGCATATAGCGATAGCGGTCACAGCATATAGCGATAGCGGTCACAGCATATAGCGATAGCGGTCACAGCATAGCGATAGCGGTCACAGAATAGAGTAGTCACGACGTCTGTCCCCTCCAAACCAGGCTTCGAAAACTCCATCAACACGCAGCCTTTTTGGGGATTGTGCGCGCTCCATCGCAGGAGCCTTTCCGATCTGAAGGCCGCACCGGGACCTAGGGCGCCAAACCTCCTTTCAATAAAATACTCAAAACTTCCTGTTTTCTCGTCTCTCCAAATTGAAATGCAGCCAGCGAAAATTCAATTTGGTAGACGTTAACCAAAATTACCCCCTCCAGGCCGGCTCGCATCCCCAGCCTATCGCTCAGCAGACGCCCCCTTCCAATCATCTGTACCGACTCGCCAGCCGCATAAAAACGGAGAAACTCCCACTCTCGGCCTCTGAAGCCTTGCAACCACCGCCTCCCCTCCTCCTCCTCTTCACCCTGCCTCCAATCTGCCTTCAATCTGCTTCCCGCTGCCAAATGCCACCACCAGTGCCTAGGTCCCGGGGGATTGTGCGCGCTCCATCGCAGGAGCCTTTCCGATCTGAAGGCCGCACCGGGACCTAGGGCGCCAAACCTCCTTTCAATAAAATACTCAAAACTTCCTGTTTTCTCGTCTCTCCAAATTGAATTTATATTGTAGGGCACTTATAATGAGAGTCAATGAGTCACCAAGGCCAAAACTATCGGGCTAGAGAGTCCAACCATTTTAACGGATTTTTCCAGTTGATTTATGGAGAATATGCAAGGAATATAAGGGAATAGAAGAGGGTTGAGCGTAGATATGTAATCATCCTTTTGGAAATAAGTCCAATGAGTTTTAAAAAGTAAAAACAAACGGTTGTCTCCTTCCATTCACTCCTCTCGTGTTTCGCTAGCTGCAGCCGAATCCCGGGTGCATCCAATTTCTAAAATCCACCTTCTCAACATTCACCTCTCTTCATCATCATTCATATCATCATTGGAAGCACAACATTACCCTAAGTGCATTTCAAAAATGTGTTATATGTATTAGTGCTGAAACAACTAATCGATTAATCGACGACTAATCGATTATTGAAATAGTCGACAACTATTTTAGTAATCGATTAATCGTTTTCTGGTTCACACGGACTCAAACAGAGCAAAAATGACATGAAAATGTAGTATTTTTGATTAAAACCGACTTTGTTTTTGTAATTTCATGAATATCTGTCTGCCTCATCCAATCAGATAGCAGAATTAGCACAAAGAGCCTGTTACAAACATTTACTTTAAGTTTACGCCATCAATACGTCCTCGAGTGTTGCCACTTTAGCTTTTTGTGATGAAAAAATATTTTTTTCTACACAATTCACAGCCAAGCGATTACTCGATTAATCGTAAAAATAATCGATTGATTAATCGATTACAAAATAATCGTTAGTTGCAGCTCTAATATGTATGTTAGCCAAACCTGTAGCTGCCCTTAGCAGATGAAGACCAAGAAAGGAGCTTTCTGATGGAATCAGATGCAGTCGAATTCTTGGCTCACAAGCGCCCCCTACCCTAAGGCTCGCCTCACTTGGTGACATTAGAAGCCGTGGTTGAGCGCAAAAAAGACCCATATTAGTTGTCAAAAACACAATTTATGACCTATCCCCTATACTGTAGACATTGTTTTGGAAGTTTCCTTAAGCCTGGTTCACACGGCAGGATAATTAGGCCAATTTTGGACCCGATTTTGGACCCGATTTACCCCTACGACAATCGTAAGAACGCTCCGATTATGGTAGCAAAAAATCTGATGGATTTTCCTGCCGTGTGTGGTGTGTTAAGACTGCGCTCGTTGCTCGGAAGGACTTCGGGACTGCTCCGATCTCAATATCGGGGATATCCAACATGTTGGATTGTTTTGGCCCGATTTCTCTTCGTGTGTGGTGTCCCCCGGGGACAGACGAGCGCGTTGCCATGACTGCGGCGTGTAGCCAATCAGAAGACGAGACGAGCCGGCGAGGAAACACCGTAAAAAAACCAGTCAGCGGCATGGCGCACCAGAAAGTTCGGTGGACATCAGAGATGGAGGAACAACTAGTTCATGGCAACACCGTGAATGTATGTATGACGTGTCGTGTAAAGAATATCATAACCGAAATGACAAGGAGAGTAATTGGGCAGAAATTGCTGCTGCACAGGTAGTGTTGGCATAAGCCCTATTCGGACGGGATTAGTACACTAAATGATCAGACTGATGGGTTGTGTTTGTACGTTTACTTTGCACTCTGTCCTAATACAGTACAGACGTGTTGATGCAGCCGTTACTGCAGCCGCGCTTGTTGGTTTGCGCGTATGCAAAGTGTCATGTCTAGCAATGTGTGTGATGCGTTCACAGGTAGTCCGTACAAACTGTTTTGTTGAACAGCACAGACAGTACGGGCCAGAGAACTGTAGAGCAGTAAAATCCACATGTATGTGTTTGTCCTCATGGTATCTGTGGCTGCTGTGGTCAGACGAGAGTCTCTATAGGCTGCGTGAAGAGGAGAGGCCCGCACACTCTGTTTACTCTGATCTCGAGAGATGTTGTGAGATTTCCGGTGACCAGTGAATGCTCGGGGGTGAAATCGGTTCGTGTGTGATGTGTGTGGTTTGCGTGTGTGGGGTCTCACACGGAGAAAAAAATCGGCCGACAATTTTAAAATTGTCTCGTGTGAACCAGAGGACAGAGGACACAGGAACAGGACATTGTCCCAATCCAAGAACACATCATCCACATGATAAGGGAAACAGTCACATCAAAGGAGATGGTCAATCACTGCCTAAAAACTAAACCCACAGACAAACTGCATCTTAACTCACTCAAACATCGTCCCAAATACAGTGGGGCAAAAAAGTATTTAGTCAGCCACCGATTGTGCAAGTTCTCCCACTTAAAATAATGACAGAGGTCTGTAATTTTCATCATAGGTACACTTCAATTGTTAGATACGGAATGTGGGGGAAAAATCCAGGAATTCACATTGTAGGAATTTATTTGTAAATTATGGTGGAAAATAAGTATTTGGTCAATTAAAAACAAGGAAGATCTCTGGCTCTCACAGACCTGTAACTTATTCTTTAAGAAGCTCCTCTGTCCTCCACTCGTTACCTGTATTAATGGCACCTGTTTGAACTCGGTATCTGTATAAAAGAAAGCCCAAATGCAGCCCAAAACGATATTTCAACCACTGATAATCTCCCTTGAGATGGGGCTCCACGCAAGATCTCATTCCGTGGGGTCAAAATGATCATGAGAATGGTAATCAAAAATCCCAGAACCACACTGGGGGACCTGGTGAATGACCTGCAGAGAGCTGGGACCAAAGTAACAAAGGTCACCATCAGTAACACACTACGACGACAGGGAATCAAATCCTGCAGTGCCAGACGTGTCCCCCTGCTGAAGCCAGTGCATGTCCAGGCCCGTCTGAAGTTTGCCAGAGAGCACATGGATGATACAGCAGAGGATTGGGAGAATGTCATGTGGTCAGATGAAACCAAAGAAGAACTGTTTGGTATAAACTCAACTCGTCGTGTTTGGAGGAAAACAAATACTGAGTTTTCTTTCCATGAACTTCCTCACCTGCCTCATCTGACCGCACGTCACTGGTCCAAGAGCCCCCCAGCTAACACCTCACAGCTCCTCTGCCCCCCTTGCCCCCTCACTGTCAATAGCTCCAGAGGAGACCAGATGACTGTTCTCTAGGCTGCATCTCACCCGCCACCCTGAGGCAATGTGCGAACGAGCTGTCCCCAGTCTTCACCGACATCTTCAACACGTCGCTGGAGTCTTGCCACGTCCCAACCTGCTTCAAATCCTCCATCATTGTCCCCATCGCTAAGAAGCCCAGGATCACTGGACTTAATGACTACAGACCCATGACTCTAACATCTGTAGTGATGAAGTCATGTGAGCGCCTTGTCCTCCCCCATCTCAAGTCCTTCACCTCCCCCCTCCTGGACCCCCTGCAGTTCGCCTACAGAGCTAATAGATCTGTAGACGACGGCATTAACATGGCCCTCCACCACATCCTACAGCACCTGGACTTCCCGGGTTCCTATGCCAGGATTCTGTTTGTGGACTTCAGCTCTGCCTTCAACACGATCCTGCCATCCCTGCTACAAGGTCAAGCTCTCCCAGCTCAGCATTGCCCGATTCCACCTGCACGTGGATCACTGACTTCCTGACAGAAGCAGCGAGTGCGTCTGGGGAAGAATGTCTCGGAATCTCGGATTAAATACAGGAGCCCCACAGGGCGGAGTTCTTTCTCCCCTGCTCTTCTCCCTGTACACCAACCACTGCACCTCCAGCCACGACTCCCTGAAGCTCGCCAAGTTCACGGACGACACCACCCTCATTGGACTCATCTCCAACAACGATGAGTTCGCCTACAGGAGGGAGGTGGACCGGCTGGTGTCCTGGTGCAGTGGTAACAACCTGGAGCTGAATGCCCAGAAGACAGTGGAGATGATTGTGGATTTCAGGAAGAGCACTGTTCTCCCTCCCCCGCCCTCCCTGATGGACTCCCCCATCACTTCCGTGGAGTCATTTCGTTTCCTGGGCAACCTCCAGCCATAAGAACACTCATAATCGGTCCCCCCGCCCTTTATAAGTCACCTTACGGCCCTTTATTCTTTATTCTTTCAGCGCCAGCGCCCCTTGTGCAGCTAGTCAATTTGGCTCTCTCCTCTTTCCGACCCTTTCTCTATATTATTATTTTTTCTTTAAAGTAAGCGTTACATAGTGCATTAGTGCACACGGGAAGCCTATTCTTTTCAGACTTTTTCCGCTGGATTACGCTGGCACTTTTGGATTCCTCCACTCACAGCGCCGCACGTCCCACATGTCCCATTGTTTACACCCAGGAGCAGCTTCTCGGACTAAAAGACTCCTCTTCACTTTGAAAAGCCGGTGATCGCCGTGGAGATCCACAGGAGACGCAGATACTCCAGTGGTGGCCGCAAGAAGAAGAGGAGTCTTCCAAGGAGCTGGCCCGCCATCAGTGGGAATACATGTGTTTCTCTGAAACTTGGCTATGTGGGAATGTACCGGACTCTGTTGTCACTCTGAAGGGATTTAAACTAGTGCACGCAGACCGGAGCATGGAGGGGAGCGGAAAAAAGAAGGGCGGGGGAGTCGCGGTATACGCGAAGGAGGGCCGGTGTAACCCGGCTCATGTTTACGTGACTGAACAGATAGGCCCAGATATTTGCTGCGGGAGTTTTCAAACACCGTGGTTCTGTGCGCATACATCCTGTTAGTATTAGATAGCAATATGGCCTACGTGCAGGACTCTACAAGGACTCTGATTATTATGACTATGATGTGACTGTCTCTTTGTGACACGTATGTCTTTCGATGTGTGACGTGACAATGACTATATAAACTGTGTACTGCCTTTATTCTGTCTGAGAGAAAGAAACAAAGTAAACCAGTGGAACTTGAGAGAAACTTAAATAAACTTCCAGAGTTTGGCACACCACGATCCGTCTCTCTCTGCCTAATCCTAACAGATTTGGTGGAGGATGCGCGGCTCGGTGTGCGCCATTCTCTGGATTGTTTTGAGGGAGTTTGCTTTGTTTCTTTTCCTCTGCGTGAGAGATCGGCATGCTGTGTCTGGGAGCGGAGATTCCAGCAGACTGGAAGAGCTGTTCCTGGATGCTTCTTGTCGCTTCTGTCACTTTTGTTTTTTAAATTGAATATTCCGACGCGGAAAAGAGGTTGGCAGACCGCTCGGACAGTCCTTGGTACCTGTTTGACAAGAATAAGGTAAGCAGACACCTTTTTAAATGTAAAGTCTGCATAATTGGATACTAGCTAAATTTTGGTCTGTTTTTGAGGTCTGTCGAACTCTCTAAATTGTGTTCAAATAAGTGAGGATCCATAAAGTGTATAGGATCCATAAGTGAAAAGGCCATAAAGTGTATAGGATCCATAAAGTGTTGGCCATAAGTGAGGATCCATAAGTGAAACCATGGTGTAAAATAAAAGCAATAAAAAGGGAAACGACGTTCACGGTTTACACACAATACAATGTAAAGTTATACTTTCCCTTTTCACCTTTTTCCTTACTTTCTCTCATATAGTCAAGGTCAACGAAAATCTAAGTTAAATTCACAAACATATGGAACCTTAATAACACTGTCTTTTCAATTGCACTAATCTCATAAAACCTTCATCCATCCATCCATTTTACCCTTTAATTCCAATTTCTGGGTCGAGGGGGGTGGCAATCAGCGATTGCACCCAAAGTCTCATAGCACCAGCCCCTCACTGACCCTCTGCGGTGGTGAGTCCACAGGGAGGGCCGGCTGTCTCTCTGAGTGTGGAGCATGCCTTGATCTTTCAGTGGGGGCTTTGGGCAAAATCAAACTGGCTTCTCATTGGGATTCTGGTGAGATTCTGGATGATTTATCATGATTCTGTTTGGATTCTGGTGGACTTTAATTCACTTCTATGGATTCTTTGGTGGATTTTGGCTTCTCGTGGCCACAGAAGGGATTCATTCCAATGTTTATATCTAGTCTATTCTAACCTTTACAATTCACTCTTGAAGAAAGCCTATGTATTTTTTTCTATTTTGGCTATGTGGGACACTTTTTTTAAATAACACCAATATTATGGTTTTTTAACCGCTATTGTTTTAATATTGGGGCAAAACACCAAATGGTTGCCAATGAAGTTGACTGTAATAGTGCTAAAACCAATTGCGAAGCCACCAAAAAGGTAGTTTTCCAGTTTCAGGCAGATGAATTGACTCCAAAGGTGATCTACGAAATGTGAGAATGATGCGTCACATCATTCAGGAATACCCAGGAGAGCAAAAGTTCATATTTCTGATGATGATTGTTTACATCTATATTCCCATTTTAAAGCCAACAAGAAATACCTTACAATGAAACTGTGGCTGTATATTGTTACCTCCACCCGCAGTGGGACTCTGAAGTTCCAGTGCTGGACTTGTACTCCCAGAAGGCTGTAATGGCCCGTGATAATAAGTACACTTAGTAAGTATGGTAATTGGCCTGTGCTTTCTCCATACCCTCATGCTCTTTTCCCATAATGAAGGTCTCGTTTTGGCCAGGGACAGATACTGCAGCACGCGGGCTGGGAGCAGTAAACCAAATAAGGGTCATTAGCGTCTTAGAACCAGAAAGAAGTAGTTCATCAGCTTTTTTTTTCCAAGGAAACAATTTATAGCCGGAGGAAAACATATTTTGTGACTTTGATTTATGGCATCAGGCGAATTTGGCCGGTTTTCTGTTGCGGACTGTGCCCAGGCTGGTTCAGGAGAGCGCTCATAGCGGTATGGGCATACCATTTCAAAAGATATGTATCAAGCAAAGCCAGATTTTATATATAACCTAAGCTTCCCAAACTGGGGGACCACCAAGGAGCATTACAAGCATGCACGAAGATGTACAAATTAACACACTTGAGATCAGGTGGACTGGGACAAAAAAAAACGGGCCAGGGCTTTTTTCCTTCTTACCGGCCCCAGGTATGTTTTTTGTCACGTTTTTAAGTTTGTTTATACCAGGGATCGGGGGCAATCAAAAGGTTCAAAGAGCATATCTTGACAAAAAATACTAAAAACATCTGTCTGAAGCCCGCAAAAAAATAACAGCCTTGTATATGCTTTATAAAAAATAAAAAATATAACGAAGGTACACAAATGTAGCTACATTAGCTACATTTGCTATATCTAAATGGACCAAGTAAAGGCTACAATACATGATTAGCATCATGATTGTCAAATGTGGGTTTTCACGGCAGACGTGTCCTGGAGAGATGACGCACCACGTGATGACTCGCTTTAACCTTTGACTTCCATTTTTGTGCCTTCCTGCAACTGTAGAAATACAGTAAATAATCTGCTTTTGGCTCCAAAAGGTACACACCTGCACTGTTCGCTCATATCGAATACGTACAGGCTGGAAGAAAAAATTAGTGGAGCGAATGTCCTTAATGGCCTTTTCTTTCACAGTCTTTGCGGAGGTTATTGATAGTCTGAAAAACGGTGCTCCGGAGTTTGTAATGAAAGAATCTTTCACGTTAATCCCTGAGAACGGTATTTAGTGCTACATTGTTCCTCGTGTTTGCAACAAAATTCCTATTTACATCGCAAACATGAAGCAGTGCTTCCTATTGATGAAAGGCAAAATGTTCAGTCTTGTTCTTAGTCCAGTTTATTATCGACTCGTTCTCTTTTTATCTTTGGATCCGTGCGCACACACGGTTTGCTTTACGCAAGCGGCGTCTGCCGCGGGGCCCGCGTCCAGGATATTGACGCACTACGTTGACAGAAATGTTGAAATTGAATATTACTTATACCATTTTTACAGCATTGAAATACGTTAGGAATGTTTTTCCTCCACAGAAACCACATTCAAACTAGGAATAAAATATAGCCCTCACACTCCGATTTTCAGACATTTTTGAAAAGGCTCAGGAGCCACTTTAGGGGCACTTAAAGGTTGCGACCCGTTTATAGTATGTGGACAGCATACTGTAGAGGATCAGGATGTCTACAGTTTCAACAAAAAATTAAAGTGCAATAGTCTACATTACAAGAGAGTAATACACTGTCTCAGAGTGAGGGAGGTGACAAGACAATACTGTTGTATGTTACCGGGATGAGAATTGGTCAGAAAGTCTGAACTGCATAAATGTCAGCCATTGGCTGGCTCTAATTCTGTTTAATTTTTTAACAAACATTTTACTTTTGGGCTCAAACATGAAACTTTTAATGCAATGGAAAATTTAGGCTACCCGAGCTTTAAATTTAGTCGCGCTTCGAGGGAGAGGGAGACGCGGGACTGTTTTCTCGCAGCGGTGTATTTAATTGGCGTGCACAAATACGCAAAGACACGCTTGGTCCTGTGCAGTTTATGGTCTTTTGGGGTTACATGGTCACGTTGCGGGTACGCGCTCACCGTGTTGTTTTGTAGCGGCTCCCGTGGGAGCGGTTCCTGGTCCAGCTCAGAGCGCTGGATTGCCGGTCATGGGCCGCTGATGGTGGTGGATTCCGTTCGTGTACATACAGCAGGTGCCCCACAGGACACGCGCGCTCCCCTCGAAACAGTTCTCAAGGATTTACACTTTTTCACAAACATCTATTTTGTTTTTATGAGGCAAACAGACGGCCCAAAAAAAAAAAAAATACAATCATGGGCATCGGCCTTTGGATTGCCCGGTACGCCCGATGGCCAGTCCCGCCCTGATTGAGATTTAAAAACAAATTCAACCAAATGTTGCTAAATGAATCAATATTCCTTACATCAATGCAGTTAATTGAATGTATTTTATTAGGGCTGTCAAAATTATTGTGTTAACGGCACGTTATTAATTTTTTTCATTAATCGCGTAAAAAAAAATTAACGCCATTTGACGCCATGCCCATGCGTCCATAATAACACTCAGAATGCCGCGGACACATGGGGGGGGGGTGGGGGTGGTTGTGTGTAGATGGGGACCGAACCATGCGCTGGACGGCATCGCCTCGGCCCGGCGCCAGGAATCTTCTGTAGCTCAAACACGCGAGGAGAAGACCATGCCAGAGGCTGGGGAGGCCACCCTTCCTGGGCCGGGTCCGCGGCGAAGCCCTTCCAGACGATGGGACTGTTCGTGACGCCAAATTGTTGTGGAAATTCTGCACATACCGAGAGTAAAATAATGTAAACAACCCAGAGCTGTAATTCCAAACAAAGTGTGAGTTTATTCATTAGTAAATGTGCACAATTACAATGAATAACAGAACCGATACCAATACCAACGGGCAGCCGTCCGAAATCGACTGCCCCGATTGAGGAAATAACTGTACATTAAATAGACCAGACAGAGTAAACAAACACATATCTACTCTAGATATTACATAAATGAAGTCAACATTGATATGTGTTGCTCAAGGCTTCTCTTTACGCGTCCCAACGCTGATACAACTCTGATATATGTAACAATCTGCTTTTGAACTGAACATATTGTTCTAAAGACCCAGGTCAAAGACATGATGCAGCACGTCTCCATCTATCACTGACCTGAGCCAACAGAGCATTATGGCCTGTATCTGAATCCAGAGTTCACTGTTAGTTAATAACTTACACTCATAACTATTTGGTGTTAATTCAGGTTGCTTCACTAAAATATTTCTATAACAGTACTAAGGTCTGTCCGTGCTCCATTGAGCTCCGTTTACAGGTGGGAGGGGTTACCTCCTTTTGCAGATTGAAACGATTGGATCTGAGTTTACTGTGACGTATGTAATGCGCCCGAGTCTGTTGTTAGCATTTAGCATTTAGCCTAGCCATCTCCTTTGCCGCTAACGGAGCCCGTGGGGAGTAGCGCCACGATTCTTTCCAGCGATTACATTTGCTTAACATCACTCTTGCTCTAGCTTCGATTTCTTGATAGAACCAGACCAGATTACTTTACTATCGCATTTTTCACCATTGCCAAACTACAACCTGCCCGTTCGACGCAAACTCTTGACATCACCCACAACTAACTACAACACCTGCCTTCCGCGTGTGAGATTTCATAACACTTTGAAGCAACTTTTGTTAAAGTTAAACTCATCATTCTATCAATGTGCAGAAGCCTGTACTTTTCCACTTCATGTTTTGTCTATCTCTGCTGGCATCGTGGAAGCTGCTGATTGGAGGTCTCCATGCCTCCGCTCTGTATAATACACTTGCGCTCTGTGTTCGTGTTGTTCGTGCTGTCTCTACCATCGACAATAAAGCATGTCTTCTGTCTGAATGAAAGACGCGATCCCAGACTATGTCATCTTCTTCACGCGCTCTCTGAATGGTCGGTCGAAATTCAACCGATTGTAATCGCTAATACAGACAGGGACCAGACCCAGACGTTACATGCAGTGAAACTATGATTGAACAGAGTGTACGGATGGTTGAGGCCAGGCTACCGCTGCACCATAGAAAGCCTGCTTGCTGGTGCGATCACCGTGTGGTTCGGCAGCCTCACAGCCAAAGAAAAGAGCTCTGAACAAAGTGGTTCGTTCTGCTCGGACGACTGTGAACCGTCATATGCCCGCTCTGAAGGCTCTTTATGAGAGCAGACTCTTAAACCGAGCCTTGAGGATTGTAAATTACTCTGGCCATATCCTGGAGCGGCCTTGTTCCAGCCTCTTCCCTCGGGGAGAAGATTCCGGTCCCTGCGGTGCAGGACCACCCGCCGTGATGTGATGTGATGTGATGTGATGTGATGTGATGCGATGCGATGCGATGCGATGCGATGCGATGCGATGCGATGCGATGCGATGCGACAAATATACAATACAAAATTCAAAAACAAACCGGTAAATGACAAACATACACGGTACAAGACATGCAAGAATACATAAAGTACAGACAGGGACAGTGAACAATGGGCCTCATTCACGAATGGTTCTTACGAACAAATTTGTGCGTAAATCCTACTTATAAGGATTTTACGAAGATATTTTACAAATATTTCTCGTAACCAGAATTTCTCTTGGGTAAGTACAAATCCTACGAGTGCTCAGGAGCACTCTCACGCACATTCAGTGCCGACATGTACGCACGCTGGTGTTGCCTTCTTTGGTGAAGTTTAATAAAATACATTCCAGTGATATGTCCGTCATATTAATGCATGTATTTAATCATTTTATTGTTTATAGTAATTTAGCCAATTAATTCATTTTGAAATTAAATGTGCCAATGCTTTGTCAAATACATTGGAAATCATGCTGTCTATTAGTGACCCCATCCTATTTATAGGGGACATTTCTTTATCCACGGGCCACAAAACAATGGCATATATACTGCTGCTGCACGAGGTTAGGGGTCCACGCTGGTCTCTCCCATGGATCTATTACGGGTCCGAGCTGATCTCTCCCGTGGATCTGGGTCTGCGCTGGTCTCTCCTGTGTATCTATTACGGGTCTGCGCTGGTCTATCCCGTGCATTATTTCGAGTTCGCGCTGGTCTCTCCAGTCTATGGTCTCTCCATAAATGTCTCTCCTCGGGTCTGAATTGGTCTCAGCGTTGGTCCGCGCTGGATCTCCTCCCAGAGTCAAAAATATTTTTAGATTAATCTCACAACATTTTGAGATTCATGTTAAAATTGATACATAATATATTTTTTAATTAATCTAATATTATTTATAGATTAATCTCATAATATTTATAGATTGATCTCATATTTATTGATTAATCTCATAATATCTATTGATTAATCTCATAATATCTATTGATTATTCTCAGAATTTTTCTAGTTTGAGTTAATTCTCATAATATTTCGACTTCAAAGTCAAAATGTTATGACTTTATTCTCAGTTTGGCAAAAGGAGAAAAAAGGGTGACTCTTTTTGCTCCGTGTAACTCTTTGTTTTATGGTGCATTCAGACCGCAAACGCTCAAACGCTGAAGCCCCGCTCACCAGAAGCGCATTCTCTAGTTTTCAGACGCAGAGGTCTTCACACCAGAACGTCCTGACCTGACTTCTTCAGCCTGACGGCATCCCTTACTGCCGGTGTCCTTGACCGGGTCTGGTGGTTACCGCCGGGACCAACACCAGAGACCTTGCGACCACAGCTACGGGCCGCCGCATCGGCGATAGAGGAAGAGAACATGGTCCACTCAGACTCGATATCCCCCTCCTCCGCCAAAACCCTGGAGGTGCGAGTTGAAAGTCCGTCTGACGGGGGGCTCAGCGAGACGTTCCCAGCAAACCCTCACTGCACGCTTGGGTCTGCCAGGTCTGACCGGCTTCCTCCCCTGCCAGCGGATCCAACTCACGACCAGGTGGTGATCGGTTGACAGCTCCGCCCCTCTCTTCACCCGAGTGTCCGAGACACGCAGTCGAAGGTCAGATGATACGACGACAAAGTCGATCATCGACCTCCGGCCTAGGGTGTCCTGGTGCCACGTGCACTGGTGGACACCCTTGTGCTCGAACATGGTGTTCGTGATGGACAAACCGTGACTGGCACAGAAGTCCAACAACTGAACACTGCTCGGGTTCGGATCAGGGGGATCAAGTGTCACTGGCATTTCCCACATGGGCGTTGAAGTCCCCCAGGAGAATAACGGAGTCCCCGGTCGGTGCACCGTCCATTACCCCTCCCAAGGACTCCAAGAAGGCCGAGTACTCTGCACTGCTGTTAGGCCCGTAGGCCGTCACAACAGTGAGAGACTTGTCCCCCGACCGAAGGCGGAGGGACGAGACCCTCTCATTCACCGGGGAGAACTCCAACACGTGGCGGCTGAGATGGGGGGCAATGAGTATGGCCACCCCAGCTCTCGCCGCGAGAAACATCAGAAAAGTGGAGCGTCCAACCCCTCTCAAGGAGTTGGGTTCCAGAGCCCAAGCTGTGTGTGGAGGTGAGGCCGACTATCTCTAGTCGGTATCTCTCAACCTCCCCCATGAGCTCGGGCTCCTTCCCCCCCAGTGAGGTGACCTTCCACGTCCCAAGAGCCAGATGTTGCGTGTGCGGACTGGGTCGCCGAGGTCTCTGCCTTCGACTGCTGCTCAGTCCTCTCAGCACCGTTTCGCCACCACAGACTCCTCTGCAGGTGGTGGGCCCACAGGAGGGACTGCCCACGTCACCCCTTCGGGCCGAGCCCGGCCGGGCCCCGTGGGCTAAGGCCCGGCCACCAGGCGCTCGTATACGAGGCCCGACCCCAGGCCTGGCTCCAGGGTGGGGCCCCGGCTGCGCCATGCCAGGCAACGTCACGGTTCTCATATTCGTGCTGTCCATGTTGGCTTCGGACTGCGCGTCGTCTGATCGTCACCTGAGACCTGTCTGCCATGGGAGGCCCTACCAGGGGCATGAAGCCCCAGACAGCATAGCTCCCAGGATCATCCAAGTACTCAAACTCCCCCATCACGTTTAGGTGGCAGTCCAGGGGGGAAGTAATGGTAACAATCATATATAAAAGTTACAGCAGAGGAACATTGTACTAGCTATTTAGTGTTTAGTGGAAAGAGATGTATGAATGGACAAGCGTATGAATGAATATATTTTTAGCTGTTAGTTGGTGATTTAAAGAAGGGAAAGGTCCGGCAGTGTTAGGAGCGAGGAGTTGGACTCTGAAGGATAATTGCAGGAGGGTGATGATGAATATTCTAATGAGATCAAGTCTGTGAAGAGCTTTTTCCAATGGTTTATATTTATGTTATTGCGGAATTTCCAGTTCACAAAGACGGTTTTCTTGGCGATGGTTAGAGCTATCAAGAGTAGTTTATGGCTGTATCAGTTATCATTGTTAGATCCCCTAGCAAGCAGAGGGGGGGGGGGGGGGGGGGGGGATATTGGGATGTGGCAGCCCAGCAGAGATGATAGAGACCGTGTGACCTCTTCCCAAAAGTGTTTCATGGGGGTGCAGTTCCAGGTAGCGTGGATGTATGTATTGGGACAGTTCTGAGTGCAGTGTGGACAAATGTCTGATGTGAAACCCATTTGTGAAACCCATTAATTGAATGTTGGCATATTTGGACATGTAGATGTTTTTACAAATTTGGGACCATGAGTTAGCATCGGGAGCAATTGCCAGGTCATTTTCCCATTTTGTTGGTGCCAAGCATATTATTTTGTTTGAATTTGAGATTATTTTGTATATTTTGGAGATTAATTTTCTTGCAGATGAAATATTGACCAATTCTGATATGGCAAATAAATTGATTCTGATTCTGATCCCGGAATGACACATTCTGGTGTGTTAACTATTGCTTTAAGCAGCAATGACAACTGTCTGCTTTTTTTTGTGTGACAAGGGAGCTGTCAATCACAGCTCAGACCACGCCCATAAGCCCCCCTTCTTGTCCTTTGGTCCTCGAGGCAACGCCCTTTTTAGAGAAAATTTTCTAATGTTCATGTGGGCGGAGTAAGGCTGATCACGGGTATTTAGTCGCTCTTTAAACACAAATCAAAAGGCTAAGTGGCGTTTTCAGGTTGGCTTACAGTAGGTCCCATTCCGTTTTGTCGTCTTCATTCACGCTTCTCGGGAATCACGCAGCTGCGTGAAAAATAGTACATCTTATCGCCACAAGGTGGCAGGCTAAGTCCACTTTAGCTCTGCCAGCGACTTAGACGCTCAGGTATAAGACTGCGTGCAAACCTGTCTAGCCCAGAGGTGCTATGTTGGCCCAATGGTTAGCATCAAAGACTGGGACCTGGAGAACCCAGGTTCGATTCTTGTCTGAGGCACATCTTTTGGTTGCTTGTGGCAAAATTGTTTTTTCATTAAACAATTATTATATAACATCTTGTCTTTAATGTCTGAAAAAATCTAGGTGAAATTCACTAGAATTTATTTAATATACATTAAATATTGTGATATGTTTTGATAAACCGAACGTTACGTTACATCCTCCGCTCAGTGAACGCACTGCCGTCTGGGCTCCGAGCGCGGACCATAGACACGCGGACTCACGTCTCTCTCTCTCTGCTCGCGTCTCTCTCTCTCTGCTCGCGTCTCTCTCTCTCTGCTCGCGTCTCTCTCTCTGCTCGCGTCTCTCTCTCTCTGCTCGCGTCTCTCTCTCTCTGCTCGCGTCTCTCTCTCTCTGCTCGCGTCTCTCTCTCTGCTCGCGTCCCTCTCTCTCTGCTCACGTCTCTCTCTCTGCTCGTGTCTCTCTCTCTCTGCTCACGTCTCTCTCTCTCTGCTCACGTCTCTCTCTCTCTGCTCACGTCTCTCTCTCTGCTCGTGTCCCTCTCTCTCTGCTCACGTCTCTCTCTCTCTGCTCGCATCTCTCTCTCTCTGCTCACCTCTCTCTCTCTCTCTCTCTCTCTGCTCACGTCTCTCTCTCTCTGCTCACGTCTCTCTCTGCTCGCGTCTCTCTCTCTGCTCACCTCTCTCTCTCTCTCTCTCTCTCTGCTCGCGTCTCTCTCTCTCTGCTCACGTCTCTCTCTCTCTGCTCACGTCTCTCTCTGCTCACGTCTCTCTCTCTCTGCTCACGTCTCTCTCTGCTCGCGTCTCTCTCTCTCTGCTCACGTCTCTCTCTGCTCTCTCTCTCTGCTCACGTCTCTCTCTCTCTGCTCATGTCTCTCTCTCTGCTCACGTCTCTCTCTCTCTGCTCACGTCTCTCTCTGCTCACGTCTCTCTCTCTCGCTCTCTCTCTCTGCTCACGTCTCTCTCTCTCTGCTCACGTCTCTCTCTCTGCTCACGTCTCTCTCTCTCTCTCTCTCTCTCTCTCTCACGCCTCTCTCTCTCTGCTCTCTCTCTCTCTCTGCTCGCATCTCTCTCTCTCTGCTCGCATCTCTCTCTCTCTGCTCGCATCTCTCTCTCTCTGCTCGCATCTCTCTCTCTCTGCTCGCATCTCTCTCTCTCTGCTCGCATCTCTCTCCGGCCTACTGGACACAAGAGTTGGTTTTGTGTTTGTGAAGGACCGTGCATGTGTGCACTTTTTGCTGTGAAAATGTTGTGTGCAGAAACTTAAGTGTTAAGCCGTCATTTTTGAGACGAAGCACGTGAAGACTTCAAAGACCATCAGACAAAGTAGAGTCAATTAAATGTGCTGTGGCAGATATGGAAAACAAGCTAGCTCCATTCAGGGTTTTTTACCACTGCTAAAAATCACGGGACAGAAGCAGCTCTCCCTCCCCCACTCGAATAAACAAAGCCACCCCAGGCCCCTTTGTTATAAGTCATTACCTACATTTGCAAATCAATACTTGCAAAATGTTAGCAGCAACCTATTCTTCTTTTCCAAAACAGGGGCCAATTTCGCCTTGGGTTTGACTAGTGTTAAAAACTAAGCAGACATTCATCAGCCAACTACATATATATTTGTAAACCACGGGAAAGAAAGTTCCCACCATCATACATTTGTTTTAGCAATATATGTGCTCCAATTCATATTGACTTAATTTGAAAAATGCTGGTTTTTACAATTATTTTAAATTAGTAGAATAGATGCTGAGATAAATAAGTGTTAAAGGGAAAGTCCATAAAGTGAAACCCAAGAATGCATAGATAATTAATCACACAGTGCAAAAGTACATAATACATATTTTAAAGTTTAAAGGTTTTTTGAGATTTGAGTCTTGTTTTTTATATTAAGAGTTTCTGGTTTTAAAAAGTTTCACATTAGTAAGATAATAAGTAATCTTTATTTACATAGCGCATGTTGAAAAACCCAGAGCGCTCCAAAATTGTTTAGACTTCAATCTCATTCACAATCTCTGTTGTTTTTAATTTGACTATAAGGTTGTGTTCCAGGACCAAGGGCACACACTGTACAGGGTCACTGGACTGCTGGAGTGGACACTGGACAGCAAAGCCCACCCAGCCACAGGTCACAGATCAAAGAGCAAAGGGAAATGCCACCTCCTTGCCCCTCCCCACGCCACTCCAGAGCTGAGTGGGTGTGAGAGAGACCGGGGTAGAGAGAGGTTTCTGGAGACGTGATGGGTGGAGCATCAGGCAGAGACCTAGAGGCAGTTGAAAGTGTGTCCACGTGGTTACATCACCACAGTGTGACCTTTGAGACCTACAGGTGGTTCGAGGAGTCTGGAGACACAACCCCAAAATTCACACCCTACACACACACACACACACACACACACACATTCATACACTCACACATTCACATTTACACATAGATACATGAAAAAGCAGAACATGAGAAAAAAGCATTTTAAAAGTTTACTCCAATGTAAACACATTTTTAATTGTCTATCACTTGAATCTTTAGTTGAATCAGTATTTTTGAGACCAGAAATGTTCATTTGAATTCTATATTGTCATGGACATAATTGACCTCTGTCCTGACACTTTTTATGTTTCGATTTTGTACTGTGTGAAGTAATTACATTGATTAGGATTAGAATCAAAGTGACTAACCATACAGTGCCTAACTGCATAACAAGCTGTGTACAGGAACTGAGACACTGCACCATTGACCAGAAGTGCATCGCAAATGACCTGATGTGCTTCAAGTGGAAAGACTGTATCTGGAGATCCTGATGTGCATCTGGAGAGACCGGAACCATGGCTTGGACCCTACTGATGTCCAAGATGACATCTCTCGAAATATGACCTGACCTGATGACGACTGAGACTCACCCAGGGGACCCTGAGGACCTGAGGACCTGAGAGAAAAAACTGGGGAGTGATGTTTATATTTTTGAAATCATACATTGATGAGTGCTAAATGAGAGAGATACTCATGATTCTTTCTTTTGTTTTTGTCCCTAGCTTCTGGACATCTGATGATCTATTGGACACAGCCATTTGCAGAACAAGAACCAGCCAATGAAAAACGTCTATTGCCGATGCTCTTGCTACAACCACAACTGTGACAAATGCAATATACATGTTAAGTATTCAGACATCTGACAGACAAAAACTTTGACTTTTTAGTCTGGGAGACTGAGCAACTGTTAAAATGTTTTAAAATGAGTATTGTAGCGTTTTAGTAGATGTTAAATAGTAGTAAAAGAGTAGAATTTGATTTCCTTTGTTGTTCATAAACACATTTCCACGTAAGAGTTCAAATAGTAGCATACAATGTTATCCTTCTGATAGAGCAGATAAAATATTAGAATCAGAGTTATGTTACAGCCATTAAAAGTGACAGAAGTCACAAACTAGAAATATGCCTTTGCTCAAGCTGCAACCAAACTTTGGAGTCACAATAGTGTAAAAATAGATAAATGCATCAACCATAGATGCTTTCAAAAATAGAGATTATTTGTAGCCAGTGCTAATATCAAATGGTAAAGGGACCATTTCACAAGCATTTACTTCAGAAGTAGATAAAGTTAATTACAGTTTTATGTGCAGTTTTATTAGATACTTGTCAAATTCACTTGTGTTCAAACATCTGTGAATGTTGACAATGCAAAAAGAGTGTAGCCTAGATTAATGCCTAGACTAATGTAGCTTAGATCAATGAGATAGATTACAACCAACAGAGATTCAAAAGCATTTAAAAGCATTTTGATGCATTTGGGTGTAGCCCAAAAACAAAATAGTAGATATTTGGATATCTTTGAGAAGTTTAAAAAGCTGGGTTAGCCAGCACAGATTAGAGAATCAAACACCATTGTAGAATAACTGACCCCAACCCCAAACCTAGGATAATACTAATTTGATTAATGACATTAATGTACATTCATCCCAAACTGCCTGAGCAGAGGAAGTGACAGCACTTCCTGGTTCAACAAATGTATTTGGAAAACTGACCGCCATAATAATGTTCATATTAACCATTTGCCTCACTGTGTTCAGTTTTATTCCTGAGAATGTAGAATAGACAGAGCAAAATCCCACTGATAAAAAGCCACTGATAATGAGAGTATAATACCACCACAGAGAGATTTAAGAGATTAAAATGTATGTTTAAGAATATGGCTCAATAAAAGCAAATATACAAACATATTTGTGAATAGATTAGAATAGTTTTAAACTATAGTGAATCATGAAAGTAAAGTATACAGTGTAAGATTGAAAAGTGAAAATAATACAGTGAAATAAGTGAAGTGTAAACAATCAGCATTAGAATAAAAGTATAGAGTAATAAAATGAAATTAGCTTCAAATTTGAGACTCAGCTCGTTTTTGTCTGTGTTTTGACTGAATCTGCTGAGTTCTTGTGTGTCCAATAGTGTTTGTTTGTTTTTATTTTTGATTTATTTATTGTTTGTTTATTTACTTTATTTTTGTTTTGTTTTTTACCAGGATAGAGGATAAAATCCACTGATATTGATTTGATGAGTTCAATGCATACATTTTCTTTGTTTTTTAATACTTTTTTAAAGTTTTTTTTTGGAATTTTTTTCTCTTTTTCCACTTTATTGATTGATCAAATTGAGTGATCACATGTGATTATGTGATCAAAGGGGAGGGTGTTAGTATTAGATAGCAATATGGCCTACGTGCAGGACTCTACAAGGACTCTGATTATTATGACTATGATGTGACTGTCTCTTTGTGACACGTATGTCTTTCGATGTGTGACGTGACAATGACTATATAAACTGTGTACTGCCTTTATTCTGTCTGAGAGAAAGAAACAAAGTAAACCAGTGGAACTTGAGAGAAACTTAAATAAACTTCCAGAGTTTGGAACACCACGATCCGTCTCTGTCTGATTCATCCCTGACAATCCCTTCATTAGCGGACGCTGCTGCAACATATGAGCGCATCCACAGCACCATGACCCAGATCCAAACCCGCAGCCCCCGTACTCTGATACTGATCAGCGGGGACTTTAATCACGCCTCCCTCTCCCCCACTCTCCCAACATTAAGGCAGTTCGTCACGTGCCCCATGTGGGAGAATAAGACTCTGACCCTTCTGTATGCTAATTTCCGAGACGCAAACGCCTCCTCCCCCCTCCCCCCGCTTGGAAGCTCAGACCACTCGCTAGTTTGCCTATCTCCGGAATACACACCCATGGTGAGATGACATACAGTGCAGAAGAAGTATGTTAGAGTGTGGAGTGAAGAGGCAGAGGAGAGACTGAGACATGATCTGCAGCTCTCATGGTGATGACATTGAGAGCCTGACACACTGTATAACAGACTGTATCCTCTTCTGTGTGGAAAACACTGTACCGACAAGGAATGTATGGTGTTTTTCCAACAACCACCCATGGGTGACCCCTGAGCTTAAAGCCCTCCTGAAACTCAAGAAAAGGGCTTTCATCTCGAGGGACAAAGAGGAGCAGAAGAGGATGCAGCACGAGCTCCAGTGGAGGATCAGGAGGGCTAAGAAAGACTGCGGGAAAAAGCTGGAGCAGAAGCTGGCACAGGGAAACGCCGGGGACGTGTGGGCGTGTGTGTCTGAATCGAGAACATCTCTCGATTCGGACAGAGTGTCAGAGGGACAGTGGATGGAGACCAGCGCTGGGCGGATGAATTTAACCAATATTTCAACCGGTTTGATTCCCCCCCCTCTCCATATGTCCCCCTTCCCGCCCCCACCTCTTCACACGTCTCCAGCCCAGTGGACACCCTGTCCCCCCCCCCCCACCATCACACCGGACCAGGTGAGGATTGAGGTCAAGTGACTGAAGCAGAGGAAATCCGCAGGACCGGACGGGATCAGTCCAAGGCTGCACAGACCAGCTCTCTGAGGTCCTTAGCCACATCTACAACCTGAGCCTCAGCCTCGAGAAGGTCCCCGTCCTCTGGAAGACCTCCTGTGTGATCCCAGTTCCTAAAGTAGCGCACGCCAAGGAATCGGCTCACAACAGACCAGTCACACTTACCTGTCACCTGATGAAGACCATGGAGCGGCTCATCCTCACCCATCTCTGCTGCGTGGTCAGCCCCACCCTGAACCTGCTGCACTTCGCCTATAGGCCCAACATCGGAGTAGAGGATGCCGTCATCTGCTTATTGCAGCGGACGCTCTCCCACCTGGAGCCCTCCGGGAGCGCTGTGAGGGTCATGTTTTTTTACTTCTCCGCTGCTCTCAACATCATCAGACCGGCACTGCTACGGGGGAGGACGCGGGAGTGGACAGTAACCTCACTGCATGGACCATCGACTGCCTCTCGGACCGACCACAGTACGTGCGGCTGCGTGGCTGTGAGTCTGAGGGGGTGGTCTGCAGTACTGGGACCCCTCAGGGCACTGTCCTCTCAGCGTTTCTCTTCACCATTTACACTTCGGAAATCACATACAACACACAGCTGTCACCTGCAGAAGTTCTTTGACAACTTTGCCATTGTGGGCTGTGTGTTTGAGGGGAACGAACTGGAATATTGGTCAGTTATCACAGTCTTTGTCGACTGGTGTGAGCCACCACTTGTGCTTGAACACCAGTAAGACCAAGGAGATGGTAATCAACTTCAGGAGAAAACCACTTTCCCACACGCTGCTGAACATCCAGGGGAATGACATTGAGCTGGTGGACAGCTTCAAGTACCTGGGTGTTCACATTAACGATAAACTGGACTGGTCCCATAACACCAACGCCATGTACAAGAAGGACCAAAGTCGCCTCCAACTTCTGAGGAGGCTGAGGTCCTTCGGAGTGAGCAGGCCTCTGCTCAGGACCTTCTATGACTCTGTGGTGGCGTCTGCCATACACTACGCTGCCGTGTGCTGGGCCCCGGGCAGCACAGAGCGGGACAGGAGTAGAGAGAACATGCTTGTCAGGCGGGCCAGCTCAACTCTGGGCTGCCCCCCTGGACTCTGTGGAGGAGGTGAAGGACAGGAGGGTGCTAGTTAAAGTCACCTCCATCATGGACAACACCTCCCACCCACTGCACAGGACTGTAGAGGAGCTGAGGAGCTCCTTCAGTGGAAGACTGAGACACCCTCAGTGTAAGAAGGAGCGCTACCGCAGGGCCTTTATCCCCACCGCTGTCAGACTGTACAACAAGTCACTTTAAGTTACTTGCACTAGGACAAAAAAAACCTTTTTTATTGTACTTATTATATCCTGCATTTAACATGTTTGCACACTTCGTTCTTTGCACAAATCTTGAGTGATTCTATCTATGCCAGATGTGACATGTAAATTTCTTCTGTGTGAGATCAATAAAGTCCATCTTATCTTATCTTATAAAGTCACCTTACTGCTCTTTATTAAGTCACTTTACTGCCCATCATAACGTAAGTAAGTAAGTAATCTTTATTTATATACCGCCTTTCACAGACCAGAGTCACAAAGCAGTTTACAATTGTTATTTTTTTTGGGCATTTGTCCTCTCACTCCACACAGAGATGGGAGCGGGGTCCCAACGTCACTTTACTGCTGTTATCTTATTGCACCGCTTTTGTGCACCATGTGCACTTGTATATTGTACATAGTAATTGTAATTGTAATCTTAAATTGTATACCTTAGAAGTGTATGCTGATTTTTATAATGCCTTACTCTATTCTCTATTCTTCACCTCTCTTTTCTGACTGTTGCACCGAGCCAAAGCAATTTCCTAGTCTGTTACTTCCTGTCTGTGGCAGTAAAAATGATTCTGATTCTGATTCCGGTATGTGCAGGAGCTGAAGGGACAGATGTCTCAGCTGCACCCCCTGCTGGCCGTGGTGGATCAGTACCGTGTGGACGTGCAAAGCCTGGGGGCCCTACGCTGGGAGCTGCAGAACCTTTCCCTGCTCCTCACCTCCATCCAGGAGGAAGTGGGAGCTTACGACTATGAGGAGCTCCAGCAGAGGGTACTGCTGCTGGAGAGCCGGCTGCATGGCTGCATGAACAAGCTGGGTCAGTCTTTGAGCTCACCACTGTTCTATCTGGGTAGTGCTAGCTTTAGCCTGTCCTCTGAGCTCACTACTGCTCACTATTCCTTGTTTGGTCAGTCATACAGGTAGGAGAAAAAAAAAATCCTGTTCAATGCACTGCATAAGGGGTTTTATAGGCTTCAATGAGCTATGATGTATAAATGGCCCTAGTCCTCATCTCCCTCTGAGCTTGCCCCAGCAGTCTGACCTGCTCAGGGTTTACGCTGGACTGAGGACAGATACAGAAGCTCCTGAAGCTTCAAACTTTAGTAAAAACAGCTGTCCTGGTTTTTTATGCTGTTTGACTAATTTAACCATGAATCCTACAGGATACACATGTGCTCAAGGAATGTCGTCCGTGGGGTCCTTTAGGGCCTGAAAGATCAAACAATATACTATAAAAGGGCACACACCACTTGAAAGAGAAAGCTCAAGAATTCACCACTCACCTGTTGCCAAGACTGCGATTATTCTTTCAATAAAAGATGAGCTTCAGCCTGTTACTTGATAAAGGCCGAAATCAATAAACACCCACAAACACTCCCGGGTCACAGGGAAAGTTAATACATTATTCCATTGTCCTATGCTCCTTGCAGTGTTGGACCAGCTGTGGGCAGTTACTGTACTGTTTAGGCTTCAGCCAAGGCCATGCCTTCTGCTCTGCTGTTACCAAGCCCCGAGCCTGTGCTTATTGATTTGATGTCTGCCCATCAAATAAATGAGAACAGGCCATTGATTTGAGACGGGTATAAATCATTGGTTCACATGCGCATTCACCAAACCCCTCTTTAGTGAAAAATTTAATAATTTATCTAAAATAAATTTCAAATGATTCTCATATGAAGCCCCGTACCACACTAAGGCTTTAATTCTCAAATGGTTTCAAATGTGTCGAATGTGCCACTGATCTAGCTCAGACTTGATTCATTGTTCCAAATTTGGTTTCAAATTCATACCGTTTCATTGTCTCACATAACTATAATTAGAGAACCATCCTAATGCATAAAAATAACATAGCTATATTGTTGTTGTTAATCTATTTTAAAATAATCTTTAAATTGAAAACAAGTTTGTTTACATCTAAAAACAATTTACTCGGCACGGTGGCTGAGTGGATAGCACTCTCGCCTCTCAGCAAGAAGGTCCTGGGTTCGAATCCCGGTCGGACCAGGGCCTTTCTGAGTGGAGTTTGCATGTTCTCCCCGTGTCTGCGTAGGTTTCCTCCGGGTACTCCGGTTTCCCCTACCACTAAAAATATGTCCAATAGTTCTAGCATGCGCCTCCTGTACTGGCGACCGCGCTCCCATCTCTGTGTGGAGTGAGAGACAAATGCCCAAAAAATTAACAATTGTAAACCGCTTTGAGACTCAGATCTGCAGTGAAAAGGCGGTATATAAATAAATACTTACTTACTTACTTACTTACTTACTTACAGAAACAAAGGGACTACACTTTATGCAGAGATCAAACGTTTTTATTCAAGTTTTTCAACAGTTGTCAGCTTCAGTTGGCTTCTTGTTTGGCACCAGCTTTAGAGAAAATAAAATCCTTTGATGAGACAACACCTTGAATATGATTAAAATGTTCCCAAACCACGGATCTCTGTTTTCCACTTGCAGATGACATCAAAGTCACCAAAATTACCAACACTGTACAACACAGAAATATTTATTTATATTGCAACATTCAACTGAAAGCCGTCAAACCACTGGCGATAGATTCCGGGACACGTTTGTCACATGAACGGCTTGTTTTGATACCGAACCTATAGGGTTCGATTGAACCCAGGTTAAGAACCTGATCTGCTATAGATTCTTGGGTAATTATCTGGCAACCTCTAGGTCATCCTCATCAACTTTTGAATGTTTGCATCTCTTAGACATGGTATCTCAATCTGTGGCTCATTCGGTGTTTTCTTTTAATTATTATTGTGGAAAATAGACATACAAAACAAGTGCAGACATAGAAAAAAATAAAATAAGACGAACATGAAGCGAACACAGACAACAGAGTGAATATTCACATAGGTGATCAGTTTCAGTGATATTTACAATGTAAGAGGAGGATCTATACAAAGAGGGGCGCTAGAGAGGACAGTGACACCAACAGGAGAGAGAAAAGAGCAATCATTGCACATACGTGTATGTGTGTGAGTGGGTGTGTGTTTGTGTGTGTGTGTGTGTGTGTGTGGGTGTGTGCGTGTATGGATGAGAGTGACTGTGGGTCAAGACATTTGTAGGTAGGCAGAAGTCATCTTGTCTTATGTACAGAAGAGAGGGAAAAGGAAAGAGAATGTGCATATATATATATATATATATATATATATATATATATATATATATATATATATATATATATACATATGTACACATATATACATATACATAGGCACATATATATTTATGTATATACAGTGGGGCAAAAAAGTATTTAGTCAGCCACCGTGCAAGTTCTCCCACTTAAAATAATGACAGAGGTCTGTAATTTTCTTCATAGGTACACTTCAACTGTGAGAGACAGAATGTGAAAAAAAAATCCAGGAATTTATATTGTAGGATTTTTAAAGATTTTATTTTGTGTGTTCTGTTGGTACAAAGCCGCCCTCTGCTACGCTTTGCCCTGTCGGTACTTATTTTCCGATAATGACCTGCGTCATATACGTTATCCCTTACTTATTATACCATATCACCATATGTTATATTATACCATACTGTAATATTATATCATATTTATACTATGAACGTCTCATTTGGTGTTGAGCGGCTATGATGGAGGTAAAATAACCTCAAAGACAATATGTTTCATTCATTAAACTTGATAAAACAACTCTAATATCACGAACACTGTACAACACTCACTACACAACACGCTTAAGAAATATTGATGCATCATTTATACTGCGCCTCTCCACTGAAAGCTACCGAGGAGGCGCGTTGAAACGCTCTGAACCAATGAGAAGCCGGGAATCTCATTGAGCCAATTAAACGCTTCGACACCCTGACACAGTTGACACAAAGCGAAGCAGTGGCTGCAGAGTATGTGTCACTGACACATTTGAAACTGTTTTGATAGCAAAGCAGTCTGCTTCAGGAAGAGTGACACAAGCTCCGGCGCATCGGGATTGTTTGCCCATCATTGGATAATTAGTGTTCTCCAACCTTTTTAGTGCCACGGACCAGTTTAACGTCAGACAATAATTTTGCAGACTGGCACACAAACGGCAAGCATAAAATAAGCAAAACACTTGCAGGGTGAGTTTTAATGTTCTGTTTTCTTACCGCGGTGGTGAGGCAGGACAATGGGCAGGACGCAAGTTTTTCTGTTGATAAACTGTTATTTCTCTAGGGTTTTAGTCTCAACTCTGTCCCGGCTGTGTATGATCATGTTTATGGTCCAAGAAGCACAGTCCCGGTCCTGGCTCCTCTGATCCATCCATCCATCCATTTTCTTCCCCTTAATCCATTTCTGGGTCTGGGGGGTGGCAGTCAGAGCTGCACCCAGTACACTTAGCACCAGCCCCTCACTGGTCCTCCTGCAGGTGGTGAGTCCACAGGAGCTGAGATCTTTCAGTGGGAGCTTCAGGCAAAGTGGGGTTAAGTGTCTTGCCCAAGGACACAACGACAGCAGTCATCAGTGGGAGTCGTGAAGTAGGTCTTATGGTGGGCTTGAACCCACGACCTTCAGGCCCAAAGGCCAATGCTCTACCAACTGAGCTACTGTCGCCCTTGGCTCCTCTGGTCATCGTGATTAAATCCATTCCTGTTCTTGTCTCTGCTCTTGTCTCTTCTTAGACCTCCCACAGGCACCTCATTCCTCCACGTGTTGTTATCTTAACACTGCGTTCGTAACAATTCATTAGCCTCTGTTCAGCCTCTTCAGAATGTGTGTGCGGTGGAGGGGCATTTGTTTTGTTTTCAGCGCTAACGTGTCATATGACCAAAATGTAAGAAGTGAATCCGGTCATTTGTCAATATAAAGGAAATAGTCTTTCCTTGGCAGCCTTGTTTAATTGTCCCACAGCCCGGTACCGGTCAGTAGACCGGGGATTAGGGACCACTGATCTAGACTATTGTTTCTCCTAATTGTCAATCATTCTGGTTATATGTGACGTAAGGCTGTCGTACGTCGAGTGTTTTTGGGAGATGGTTTCACTCGCCGTGTGCGCTGATAGTCCACCGCAAGAGCAGCGTGTGATGTGTGCCTCTCCTTGAATCCTTTTCTGAACAGGGTCTTTCTGTGTGGAGTTTGTCTGAGATAGTGGAAAAAAGTGCAAATCTTCTTGGAAAGTGAACTTGTGTGAGCGATGCCAACAGTGACTTCTAAACAGAGCATGCACGAGGAGAACTGGGTTTGTGCATTTCTCTCACACACGTTTTAGAAGGCGTTCCACTTGGAGAGGGGTGAATCCTCCTATATACCTTTAAGGCTCAGTTGTAGTGTTCTGAGGTGTAGTGTTGATCTTTTATGTTGGATGTATTATGAGAAAGGTTATAGATGCAGTGTATTTGTTTGTTCAGTGAATAGCACCTACAGCATAAGCTAACAAACTTTAAACATTCACAAATACTTACAAATTGATGTTGTTAAATGTAAGTAATAATCTGGAGTTTAGCAATATAGCTAGATTTGACCATAAGCTAGCTGGCAGCAATTGTTCTGATGGAGTTAGCTTTGCGCCGTAACAGGTGCAGACCATGGATACGTATAATGTATACACGTTGTGGTTCATATCTGGATTGTTATAAAGACAATATCAAAATGAACCACAGATTTCAAGTCAATAGGAGCAAAACTTCGTCCATTAGCACTTCATTATTGGGCTTTATACAGTCTGGTGTATAGGGCACATTTCCACTGTATACTGTATGTTCATATTCAAACGTCCAGTTTCACACAAAGGTCCAGAAAATGGCATGAAAGAAGACGCTTATAACCAATAACCATCACAAAACACTATCAATCATCATATTTTATTTTTAGAGCCCTTTACAAACACGAAGTGACCAAACACTAGTACTGCACAGACATGCCAGCATTAAGATTCCCGTCATTGCCATACCATTCCTTCACTTTGAGTGTTTTGTCCACCTACTGTATGAATATTTAAGTTCATAGCACTATGGCAACAGTCCATGTGGCTTGGAGTGGTAAAAATAGCTACCATCCTCTGAGGCTTCCGCTCATTACGACGTTCATCTTCATATTCATATCTCTGCATTTTTTTAGTTTATTTCACAAATCTGCTTCACTTTGATTTCCAAAACACGGGCGACCTACTTAAGGAATGGGAAAGTTGTGTAAAAGGCAGGGAGTGTGGTTCAGCAGCCCTAATGGGATTTGGGGGAGACGTAAAATCAGGAAGACAGCCCTGATTAATGGGCTCTTTATCTTGGTTAATTGCGTTTTGATCTTATTGAAGACTGTATAATATGAAGATGCAAAGCTGCAATAGAGATGATAGCGAGCAGTGCAACCAGAGTGCAGGACATATGCAGAGAGAGGATTTTTTGTCTTTTTGAATCATAAATATTATAGTCTGTATCGAGCTTGCAACATTGTTCATAATTGTTTTGGCTCCATCCATGCTGGTACAAATATCCTTTGTTCCAAATTGTCTTGTGTCAGTCTTGTGATGAAATTTCCTGAGTATAAGGTTGAGTCTTTTTCCATAATTGAAAACAACACCTCTGAATTTGTTTTTAGGAGGAAATTATGTTCTGTGAAACTGTCCGTCCGTTTTCTTCCGCTTCATCCGTTGCCGGGTTGCGGGGGCAGCAGTCTAAGCAGAGACGGCCAGACTTCCCTATCCACACACACTTCCTCCAGCTCGTCCGGGGGGACCCCAAGGCGTTCCCAGGCCAGCTGAGAGACATAGTCCCTCCAGCGTGTCCTGGGTCTTCCCCGGGGCCTCCTCCCAGTGGGACGTGCCCGAACACCTCCCCAGGGAGGCGTCCAGGAGGCATCCGGAACAGATGCCCGAGCCACCTCAACTGGTTCCTCTCGACGTGGAGTAGCAGCGGCTCTACTCCGAGCTCCTCCCGTGTGACTGAGCTCCTCACCCTATCTCTAAGGGAGCGCCCAGCCACTCTGCGGAGGAAGCTCATTTCGACCGCTTGTATCCGCGATCTCGTTCTTTCGGTCATTACCCAAAGCTCATGACCATAGGTGAGGGAGGGAACGAAGATTGACCGGTAAATTGAAAGCTTTGCCTTTCGGCTCAGCTCCCTCTTTACCACAACAGTCCGATACAGCGACTGCATCACTGCGCACGCTGCACCGATCCGCCTGTCAATCTCACGCTCCATTCTTCCCTCACTCGTGAACAAGACCCCGAGATACTTGAACTCCTCCACTTGAGGAAGGACCTCTCCACCCACCTGTAGAGGGCAAGGCACCTTTTTCCGGTCGAGCACCATGGCCTCGGATTTGGAGGTGCTGATTCTCATCCCAGCCGCTTCACACTCGGCTGGAAACCGCCCTAGTGCATGCTGCAGGTCCTGGTTCGTTGGAGCCAACAGGACAACATCGTCCGCAAACAGCAGAGATGAAATCCTGTGGTCCCCGAACCGGACCCCCTCCGGCCCCTGGCTGCACCTAGAAATTCTGTCCATGAATACAGTGAACAGAACCGGTGACAAAGGGCAGCCCTGGCGGAGGCCAACATGCACCTGGAACAGGTCTGACTTACTGCCGGCAATGCGAAAACAGCTCTGGCTCCGGTCATACAGGGACCGATTAGCCCTCAGCAGAGGACCCCGGACCCCGTACTCCCAGAGAACCCCCCAAAAAACCCCCCGGGGAACACGGTCGAACGCCTTCTCCAAATCCACAAAGCACATGTGGACAGGTTGGGCGAACTCCCATGAACCCTCGAGTATATAGCTGGATCAGTGTTCCGCGGCCGGGACGAAAACCACACTGCTCCTCCTGAACCTGAGATTCGACCATTGGCCATAGCCTCCTCTCCAGTACCTTGGAGTAAACCTTACCAGGGAGGCTGAGGAGTGTGATTCCACGATAATTGAGTGGCTGCATAGACTATGCAGCCACTATATGCTCTCCTACTGTTTATTCTTCTTCTTCTTCTTCCACTTCCGCCAGATTTTGGCACTTTTCAACTCTTCAACGCTTTCACCAAATTCAACAAATCATACATCGTTACGACCGGCTTCCCCGTCTCATTATTGCTATTACTTTTCACACTTCCACCTTTTGCACTTTTTCAGATATTAACAAAAGTTCAAGCACTTTGTCCCATAGACCCACAGCACCTTACAACACATTTAGCACCTTACAACACATTTAGCACTTTACAACACATTCAACACCTTACAACACATTTAGCACTTTACAACACATTCAACACCTTACAACACATTTAGCAATTCACAACAAATTCAACATCTTACAACACATTTAGCACTTTACAACAAATTCAACATCTTACCACACATTTAGCACTTTAGAACACATTCAACACCTTACAACAAATGTAGCACTTTACAACAAATTCAGCACCTTACAACAAATTCAACACCTTACAACACATTTAGCACTTTACAACAAATTCAACACCTTACAACACATTTAGCACTTCACAACAAATTCAACACCTTACAACAAATTTAGCACTTTACAAAACATTCAATACCTTACAACAAATGCAATACCTTACAACACATTTAGCACTTTACAACACATTCAACACCTTAAAACACATTTAGCACTTTACAACACATTCAATACCTTACAACAAATGCAACACCTTACAACACATTTAGCACTTTACAACACATTAAGCACTTTACAACACATTTAGCACTTTACAACACCTTACAACACATTCAGCACTTTACAACAAATTTAGCACTTTACAACACTTTCTGCCCCTTACAACACATTCTTCTTACTTCATCTTCACTTCTTCCTCTTCTTCCCCTTCTTCCTCTTCTCCCCCTTCTTCCCCTTCTTCCCCTTCTTCCTCTTCTCCCCCTTCTTCCCCTTCTTCCTCTTCTCCCCTTCTTTCTCTTCTTCCTCTTCTTCCCCTTCTTCCCCTTCTTCCTCTTCTTCCTCTTCTTCCTCTTCTTCCTCTTCTTCCCCTTCTTCCTCTTCTTCCTCTTCTTCCCCTTCTTCCTCTTCTTCCCCTTCTTCCTCTTCTTCCTCTTCTTCCCCTTCTTCCTCTTCTTCCCCTTCTTCCTATTCTTCCACTTCTTCCTCTTCTTCCCTTTTCTTTCTTCTTCCTTCTTCTTCCCCTTCCTTCTTCATCCCTAACCCTTCCAACATCTATGCAGCCACTCACAATGGCTTCAGCCATTGTACCATTTCTAGTTGGAACACACCCTCCGGTCCCCCTTCTTATAGAGAGGGACCACCAGCCCGGTCTGCCACTCCATCGGCACCGCCCCCGATCGCCACGCGATGTTGCAGAGACGTGTCAGCCAAGACAGTCCCACAACATCCAGAGACTTTAGATAGTCAGGACGGATCTCATCCACTCCCGGCGCCTTGCCACCAAGGAGGCTGCCAACCACCTTGGTGACCTCCGCCAGGGAGATGGAAGTATTCGCCCCAACATCTTCAGCCTCTGCCTCCGGGACGGAGCACGTGACGGGGGGGTTGAGGAGAACCTCGAAGTATTCCTTCCACCGCCCGACAATATCCCCAGTCGAGGTCAGCAGCTCTCCACCCGCACCGTACACGGTGTTGGCAAAGCACTGCTTCCCCCTCCTGAGGCGCCGGACGGTTTGCCAGAATCTCTTCGAAGCTTTCAATTAGAGCGTGGCATTTTAAGCGAACATCTATGCTGGACCATGACTGTCACTCCATGCAGGACACTGTCTGCTCTGGAGAGCTACTTCAGTGACAGACTAATCCACCCTCTGTCACAGCCCCTCCAGCACCTCTGGCCACTTCAGCCACTCCCTGAGAGGCTGGCCTTTCCCTCCCCCTCCCTTTTTGTTGCAGGATGGTAATAGGTGTGCTGGAGGAAATCCACAGCTGAGTTCACTTTCATCATCAGCAGGAAGCCTTGAAAAGCCACTGCAGTGAACTCTGCCATTCTCCGGCCACCTGCTATTCCTGCTCCGTCCTGCCCTGGTTTTGCTCCGTCCTGCCCTGGTTCTGCTCCGTCCTGCCCTGGTTCTGCTCCGTCTTGCTCTGTCCTTCCCTGGTTCTACTCCATCCTGTTCCATCCTGCCCTGGCTCCACTCCGTCCTGCCCTGGCTCTGCCCTATCTAGCTCCACCTGGTCCTGCCCTGATTCAATACATTTTCCTCTGTACTATTTCAGAGTCTGCTCGTGGGTTCTTTTGCCTTGTACCGTTAAGCCCTCACTGTGTGAAGCAGAGATTTTACAGGTCTTTCCTTCCTTCTGCTGTCACAACGACTGTACAATTAGTACTGCTGTACATGTGTGGGGGCGCCAGACGCTACTCATTAAACCCCAGCACTTGTTGACGTTTGTCCCGCTTGCCGTCTCTACTTCCGGGTGCTGGTCGCTCGGCTTGTGTGTGTTCGGGTGTCGGTACTTCGCGTATAGCAGATAGTGACGCTGATGGCTCTGGAGGTGCTTTCAACTCGCAGCTGGGTGGCGCTTCACTGTATACCGGATGTGTGTGGTCCTCTGAAGCTGGGATTCATTCCCTCCCCAGTGAGAACTCTATAGAGTACGTGTCCTACCTGAAGTGGTATGTCTGTCGTACTGGCCTTACTTGCCATTTAGCTCTATATATGTGATTTTGAAATGTAATGACTTTGTTTTAGGAACTGCCTGAGTAAACCGGGCGCAGAGCACAGCACAACCACCGCTGTCTTTTGACGCTGTCTTACCTGTTATCTATATTCCAAGAATGCAAGTTGTTGCGTTCTGTATTGTAACTGATTGATTTGAATAACAAGTGCAAACTACTCAAAGTACAATATAAGCTAGCCTGGTCGTACCACACCATAGTGCAAATGACATTTCGTACTAAGGTCTGGAGGTGCTCCATTTACAGGTGGGAGGGGTTAACTCCTTTTGCAGATTGAAACGATTGGATCTGAGTTTACCGTGAAGTATGTAGTGCGCCCGAGTCTGTTGTTAGCATTTAGCCAAGCCATCTCCTTTGCCGCTAACGGAACTAACGGAGGACTCGCACGGCAAGAAGGACTCACCGCGGCACTAATGGAGCCCGGGGGGAGTAGCGGCACATTTTTTTCCAGAGATTACATTTGCTAAACATTACTCTTGCTCCGGCTTCAATTTCTTGATAGAACCAGACCGGATTACTTTACTATCGCATTTTTCGCCATTGTCAAACTACAACCTGCCCGTTCAACGCAAACTCACCCACAACTAAATACAGCACCCACCTCCCTCGCTCGCTGATTGGTCGGTCGAAATTCAACCGCTTGTAATCGCAAACATGGGGACCAGACCCAGACGTTACATGCAGGGAAATGATGATTGAGCGGAGTGTACGGATGACTAAGGCCAGGCTAAATATAAGCTAAACTTGATGAATAAAATGTGCTTAAATGGAGCCTTTTGTCCTCACTCAATCCCCTTATCTGTGTCCTTTATAGTTTGTGTTTTGATTATCATTTTTATTTAATCATACTAACGAACCCTCAGTTTGTCACACATGTTATCTGTAAATAGTAAATGCAGCAATTATGTGCAATACACCAATTTTAAAATGCCATTTAGTATGTGCACTGAAGGCCACAACTGGTCTAAATTATATAAGTGTGCTCTTACTAGTGTCCTGTATGAGTGCTGCAACATCAACATTTCTCAACTATGGAACAAATAAAGATTATCTAGTCTTACTGCACTATGTGCTGCCATTACCTGCCCTGTCCAACTCTGTGCTGATCTATGCTGCCCTGTTCTGACCTGGACAGACAGACAAATATTTAGTGTCATCCAGCTTTTGTCCACACTCTCTGTGTAGCTCTATACAGACTCTGATCTGACAATTTCTGAAACCACCTCAGGGGGGGTAGGGTCTGTGTACTGAACATGATAACATCACAGAGACATCACTGCACCCTCTGTGTACTGTATATGATAATGTGGCCAGTGGAGGTGGCTACGAGCTCCTAGAATAATAACAATTAAATAAAAGAAAGAAAGACCAGCAACGCCAGGGCAGAGTGCCCAAAATAACAAAAAAAGCACTCTAAGGCGCACAGGTTCGTAAATCATAATGTGGCATAGGCAGACGTTAAGTGTACTTGGATTTATTAAGTTTTGATGTATAATTCAGTTCGTAGTTCTGGATGTGTATCTTCCTGTCACGACGGACTCAGGATCACAGGCAGACACACAAAAGAAACACGGACCAGGGGCAGAAACAGGAGAAAGCGGGAGAAACACCGGTGGGCCGTGTTGTCAAAAATACCTTTTGACGGACGTGTCTGGGTTGATGCAGAAGTAAGACGAAGATAATCCAAGTTTAACATTTGTATTTAATTTATCTTTACAATCAGATACAGAAATTCAACAAGCTCCTATCCTAACTAATGTCTGCTCCTTTTCCTAAAAATCTAACCCTTTGAGCCGAGCCATTCTAGACTATCCCTCCAGGCCTGAAAATGTGCAGAGAACATGCAGGCGCTCTGCCATGTTCTCTGGCTATCTATCCCTGCTCAGACTGCTCAAAATGTCCTACCCCCAGTTTTATCAACATGTCCGATGACGTCACATGGTCTGAGACTGGTCTCTGGTCTGGTCTCTGGTCTGGATTTTGGTCTTGGTTTTGGTCTTCCATATCAGATTTTAGCAAACAATGCCCCCACCTCTGCGGCGCCTGATTGTGTTGGACTTTGCTCTCGCCAAAAGTGGGAGAGAACATTGTTTATTCTTGGAGTCAATAATTGTCTGGTTTTGTAAGCTGGTCATCTTTATGATTCCTGTACTATCTTGTGTCCTTGGGGTTTTTCCTGAGTGCACATTCTTTTGTCTGATGTGCAGCATTTTGTGAATATTCGTCAGTCGCGATGTGGCCAGTCCCCAGCCTACAAATTAAAGTGGAGTTACTACAAAGCATAACCATGCTGCTTTCAGCCAGTTTCAGACAAAACCTACTTTATGCCACATGCTGAGCGCGCACCCTCAACGGGTGACGAGCTGACCCAAACCCACAGCCGGCTATGACACGTTCGAACACCAGCAACAAGGGCGGCTAGACGCCAGAGCAACAGGACAGCATGGCTGCATATGCAGGACTCGCAGGGCAAGAAGGCCTCACCACGGCACTGAAGCAACATTAATGTTAGTGGCTGAAAATTACAAATATTAGAATTACACTAAAACTCTACTACCTGGAGCAGGAGAAGGGCTGGCACGACCACACACAGGAGACGGAAGTGCAGAGGTAAACAAAGAGGTGACTTGAGGCTATTTATACTGTCAGTGTGCGCCCTCTACTGGACAGAAATATAGTGACCAAGTCCAGCTTGCCACAATAACATAACTGTGACATCACTGCGCCCTTTGTGTACTGTACAGTATAGGATAACCTCACAGTGACAGAGTCCCTCATTTATGAAACTTGTGTACGGACAAATCAGGATGTAAATGAGGCGTACGCACAAAATGTACACTTTTCTGCATTTATCAATCCGTACGCCTGGTACGCACAAAATATACGCCAAGTCAATAGGTGGTGTGTACGCTCATTTCAACCTTCATTACAACACGCCAAAACACGCATTTGGACAAAAATAAACATGTTCCCACTGTGGCAAAATTATAAGCTGCGTTTTCATTGAGCATCATGTTTCTAAATATGAATTTGCGCATCAGAAAAACTCTGGAAACCCTCTTCTGTTTCTTCGTTTTTAAATCTGACTTGTGTGTATTATTTTCATCTGTTTGTTTTTTTTTTTTTAAAGTGAAGCACTTTGTGATTCTGCTCTGTGAAGGCGCTATATACAAATACACCTGGCTTACTTACTTACTTAATGTGTGACCATCTATTTCTCCGTAAATCTGTGGCAGACCCACGCATGGCTATTTGTTTTGTCTCATTCACCTCTGGTAAAGCAACGTATTTCTTCAATAGTTTTGTGACTAAAGCCCCATTAACGCAGCAATGGCAGAGATATGGCAAAGCACTTTTTAGTGGGAAAGGGCTCACGGGCAGTGCGCAGCAGGTGCCACAGAGGTCACACCGCACTCGTCATATGTGGTGCAACGTTTTGGAGTTTCTCTGTGATATCACGGACTCATACGCATCCTTTCTCTCAATTGCATTCACAAGAAGATGTTGCTGACGCTTTACCCAGTTAATGATGAGAGTCACCGCTGAGATATTGATAGTCATTCATTCATTCATTTCTAAAGAGCACTGCAGTGGGTCTAGAAAAAAAACTTGTATATATGATATAGCGGGTTTTTTTTTTGTTCTTTTGACAAAATAATACAATAAAACTCAACATAAACTTCCAACTAGACTTGCTGGCCGGCTTCCATCCTGAGCTGTCGTAAAAACGGGCCGTGAAACAGGCGGTTTCTGAATATTTCTAGGCGTGACTTTCATAAATACGCGAGTTTTCACCGCAGCATTTATCAGCAGCCGCGTATGCGTACGCTCAGATCTGTGCCAATCTCACACGTTCATAAATCCTGCGTTGAGTCTGGCGTAAATGGAACATACACCAAAAATATACACCCTTTTCTGCGCAAGTTTCATAAATGAAGGCCAGTGGGTGGCGCAGTGGCTAGAACTTGTGCATCGCAGCTTCTGGATTCATTTCCACCTCCAGGCGGGTGTGTGGAGTTTGTATATTCTCCCCATCTGTATAGGTTTCCTAGGATTTTGCCTACTGCACATATTCTTAGTGGTAGGGTAAACTGAAGCACCCGGAGAAAACCTACACAGACACAGGGAGAGCATGCAAACTCAGAAAGACCCTGTTCCGACTGGGATATGAACCCAGCCGCTTCTTGCGAGAAGTGACCACTGTGCCACAGTGCCAAACATTATATTTCAATACAAATCAAAATTGTACTCACCGCAATTATGATAAAGTCACTGTCTTGTAAATGTAAATATTATGGAAATAAAATGAGTTTTCTGTGTGTCTGCTTCAGGATGTGGACGTCTGACCACTGTGAGTAACCCTATCACCGTGAAGGCCTCGGGGTCCCGCTTTGGCTCCTGGATGACAGACGCCATGATCCCCAGCTCCGACAGCCGGGTATACACTTTTTATTATACACTATATTCGTGGTACATGGCTTGTAGGGGCCTGTCCTCCCGTGATGGGCCCTCCTTCAGTACCTCATCTCACCACTCATGAGACATTTACTGAGCAGGTCTCCCAATTGGGCGTTCTCCTTGACACACACCCACTCACTCGCTCGCTCGCACGCACGCACACACACACGTCCACAAAAGTCATAAACCACTATTGGCAAGACAGCAGTCCTGGTACAGTGGCAACAAGCTGGAGCTGAACGGCCTGGAGACAGTCATGGAGATGAGATGGAGATTGTGGACTTCAGAGAGACCATAGGCATTTTAAGCCTGGCCTTGATTTGATCTTAACACTGGAGATGCATGTTCCTTTTAGTGTATGTTAAATGCGGATTCAAAGATTTCAAATATGGTATTGTCCTGAAGGTGGTGGCATAGTTGCTTAGATATAGGTTTTGAAGAATTTTAAATATTAAAGGAAGATTTGAGGAGGAACCACCAGAATGTTGGCGTTTTGAGAGTGAATGCTCCGTTTGGTTGATATACTAATGTATTTTGGATCACATCACATCACATTATAAGGGTGACATGGGAGGACATAGATGAGTTTTCTGCTACACTTTTAGGAAGGATATTTATTTAAAATAAGCAGTTTTAGTTAATTGGTTTTGATGTGCTCTGAAGGAGAGTTCTTGGTCAATAATTATTAGAAGATTTTTACCGTGTTGCTAGAGTCAACTCAAACATTATTGTGTGTGATTTTCTGATCAGCGAGGGAATCACGCAGAATTCCTTTTTACCGGGTTGAAGAGCAGGTAGGTTTTGGGTCATTAATGCAGGCAATAAACCTTTCTATTTGATCTGTGGAATTTTATTTGTGATTACCAGTGTGTCATATATGTAGCAAGTTAATGTCATGTTTTCTAATGATGTTACCTAATGGCAGCATATAAAAAATGTACAATATGATACCGATCCGATAAATGGTAAACTAAACCAGCCAAGTGCTGTTCCTCTGAGACATGTCACATTCTAGCCTCAGTTGTAGAATGTGGTCGATTGTGTTAAATGCAGGGCTGAGGTCCAGCAGAACCAACAGTGACACTATTCCTTTATCAGCAGCAAGCATTAAGCCTTTTTTCAACATTATTATCCTGTAAAATATTTATCTTTACACTTTTCAAGGATTTTAAATTCCATCCATCCATCCATTTTCTTCCCTTAATTAATTAATTTCTGGGTCGGGGGGGTGGCAGTCAGAGCTGCACCCAGTACACAGAGCACCAGCCCCTCACCGATCCTCCTGCAGGTGGAAAGTCAACAGGAGCTGAGATCTTTCAGCAGGGGCTTCGGGCAAAGTGTGGTTAGGTGTCTTGCCCAAGGACACAACGACAGCAGTCATCAGTGGGAGTCGTGAAGTAGGTATTATGGTGGGCTCGAACCCACGACCTTCAGGCTCAAAGGCCAATGCTCTACCAACTGAGCCACTGTCGCCCACTTTTTAAATTGATTTTAAATTGAATAGGTTAATTTTTAGTGTTTTAAAGGCTGGTGTTTGTTATTAGTATTTAAGACACTCTCCCCTTAAGAATAGAGCCTGTCTTCGAATAGCCCAGTTGGAATTGGGTCTGTGCTTGGCTCACAGGCATGAACTCATCCAGGCCCACAGGTGGGTCTAAGTGGAACATAAAAGTGATAGTCTGGAACTCCAAATAAAAAAAAATGTTAAGAATTGCATTAAATTGACCACCTGACCTTAAATGTTGATATCAAATAAGTCATTTTATGACGATCCACGATGCCGTCCACTTTAACTTTAACTAATCAAGTGATGCCAAGGGCTGTCAATCATGGCACTTGTGCTCGCATATAATTTAAACACACACACACCTTTCATCCTCCGCGGGCAGTTATCCTTCTCTAAGCTCGGGTCCTCTACCAGAGGCCTGGGAGCTTGAGGGTTCTGCGCAGTATCTCTGCTTTTCCTAGCACCGCACATTCTGGAGATTTCAGAATCAGAATCAGGATGGTTCTAGTCCTGATGGACCGCAGTCTCCTGCCTGAGGGGAGTGGTTGGAATAGTCCATGTGCAGGGTGAGAGGGGTCGGCTGTGATACGACCAGCCCGGCCTCGAGCTCGGGCGACGTACAGGTTCTGCAGCGATGGAAGGCTGCGGCCGATCACCTCCTGTGCAGAGCGCACAATGCGCTGTAGTCTCTATTTGTCCCTGACTGTGGCTCCAGCGAACCACACGGTGATGGAGGAGGTGAGGAAGGACTCGATGATGGCCGTGTAGAACTGCACCAACATCTGTGCATGCAGCTTGGCTTTCCTGAGCTGCCGCAGGAAGTACATCCTCTGCTGGGCCTTCTTGTATGAGGGAGCTGATGGTCGGCTCCCACTTGAGGTC
The DNA here is from genome assembly GCA_964034765.1 of Knipowitschia caucasica. Lineage (NCBI taxonomy): Eukaryota > Metazoa > Chordata > Actinopteri > Gobiiformes > Gobiidae > Knipowitschia > Knipowitschia caucasica. The sequence goes on along the minus strand of OZ035825.1, from coordinate 11,444,457 downwards.
CTGGGTGATGGTGGTGGCCAGGAAACGGAAGGACTCCACAGAGGTGATGGGGGAGTCCATCATGGAGGGTGGGGGCGGGGGGACAGTGCTCTTCCTGAAGTCCACAATCATCTCCACTGTCTTCTGGGCATTCAGCTCCAGGTTGTTACCACTGCACCAGGACACCAGCCGGTCCACCTCTCTCCTGTAGGCGGACTCATCGTTGTTGGAGATGAGTTCAATGAGGGTGGTGTCATCCGCGAACTTGATCAGCTTCACGGAGTCGTGGCTGGAGGTGCAGTGGTTGGTGTACAGGGAGAAGTGCAGGGGAGAAAGAACACAGCCCTCTTGAGCTCCTGTATTTATAATCCGAGAGTCCGAGACATTCTTCCCCAGACGCACTCGCTGCTTCCTGTCTGTCAGGAAGTCAGTGATCCACCTGCAGGTGGAATCGGGCACGTTGAGCTGGGAGAGCTTGTCCTGGAGCAGGGATGGCAGGATCATGTTGAAGGCAGAGCTGAAGTCCACGAGCAGGACCCTGGCATAGGTCCCCGGGGAGTCCAGGTGCTGTAAGATGTGGTGGAGGGCCAGGTTAATGGCGTCGTCTACAGATCTGTTGGCTCTGTAGGCAAACTGCAGGGGGTCCAGGAGGGGGAGGTGAAGGACTTGAGATGGGAGAGGACCAGGCGTTCTGAAATGACTTCATGACAACAGACGTAAGTGCTACAGGTCTGTAGTCATTGAGTCCTGTGATCCTGGGCTTCTTCGGGACGGGGACAATGATGGAGGATTTGAAGCAGGCCGGGACATGGCAGGACTGCAGAGAGGAGTTGAAAATGTCAGTGAACACAGGAGTAAGCTCACTGGCGCAGTGTCTCAGAGTGGCCCGAGACACGTGGTCCAGGCCAGGAGCTTTGCGGGGGTGCAGCCTCAGGTTGAGTTGTTTAATATCTTTAGAGGCTATTGTCAGGGTGGGGGCATGGCTGATGGGTGGGTCGTTAGAGTAGTGGGGGGTGAGGGAGGTGTCAGGGGCAGCATCAAAGCGACTGAAAAAAAAGTTCAGGTCGTCAGCTAGCTTGTGGTCGTCAGCACAGGGGGGGGGGCTTTGGACTTGTAGTTGCTGATCTCCCGTAGGCCCCCCCAGACAGAAGCAGTATCGTTGTTACCAAACTGCTCCTGTAGTCGTTCTCTGTGCCGGGACTTGGCTGCTTTCAGTTCGTCCCTGAACCGATATTTAGCTGCTTTGTAGCCTCTGCGGTCCCCCTCCCTGAATGCAGACTCCTTTGCTTTCCTGAGCTGCCGGAGTTTAACAGTGAACCAGGGTTTGTCGTTGTTATAGATGACCCTGGTCCTTGGAATTTGGTTCTTGGTTGGAATAATGCTATCCTCGCAGAAGTGAATGTATGACGTCACAGTGTCCGTGTAATCATCCAAACTGTCTGTGGCAGCTCTGAAAAGGTCCCAGTCTGTAGATTCCATGCATGCGTGCAGCTCTTCTACAGCTTAATCAGACCACACTTTGGTCTTCCGAGGTTGTTCCAGGGATCCGCTGTGACCACTCCTCCAGCTTTGGGGTCACTGCCCCGAGTGCACCGATCACCATGGGCACTACTGTCACCTTTACCCTCCAGGCCCTCTCCAGCTCTTCTCTGAGCCCTTGGCCTGTCTCAAGCTTTTTGTGTTCTTTTTTCCTGATGTTATCATCACTTGGAATTGTTACGTCCACCACCACGGCTTTCTTCTGCCCTTTGTCTACCACCACAATGTCAGGTTGGTTCGCCATTACCATTCGGTCGGTCTGTATCTGGAAGTCCCACAGGATCTTCGCACGCTCATTCTCCACCACCTTTAGAGGAGTTTCCCACTTAGACCTTGGGGTTTCCAGCCCATACTCTGCACAGATGTTTCTGTAGACTATGCCAGCCACTTGGTTATGGCGTTCCATGTAGGCCTTCCCTGCCAGCATCTTGCACCCTGCAGTTATGTGTTGGATCGTCTCAGGTGCCTCTTTGCACAACCAACACGTTGGGCCTCTGTCTCTCAGGCTCAGGGCCTGCTCCTGTGCAGCCATGATGAGTGTCTCAGTGCTGTCCTGTAGACCAGCCCTTTCTAGCCATTGGTAGGACTTCTTGAGATCAGCCACTTCTGCTATGCTCCAGTGGTACATGCCGTGTAGGGGCTTGTCGTCCCATGATGGGCTCTCCTCCAGCACCTCCTCATCTTGCCACTGTCTGAGACATTCACTGACTACGTCATCCGTTTTGGCCTTCTCCATGATGTAGTTATGGAGTTTGGATGTTTTGTCCTGGACAGTGGCTTTCACACTCACTAGTCCTCTGCCTCCTTCTTTACAGCTTACGTACAGTCTCAGGGTGCTGGATTTGGGATGGAACCCACCATGCATGGTTGCTCTTATAGCCAAGCATCTCTCGTATCACTACTGCCGAAGTGTATATCAGCTCATTGGTTTCAGTGATTGTGGTGGTAGGTATCGCCCTCACTGCTGCATTCACGCTTTCTATGAGATCCTTAGGTGGTACTTCACACAACTGCTGTAACCGGTGTCTATGCTCTGTGCCCATTTTTGCCATGATTATAGCTTTCAGGTCAGTCGCTGCCTCGTTCAGCGTTATTGGTTCCATGGGGCTATGTACCCAATATCTGATTGGGGTGTTGGTGGGACCTCCCCTCTGACCTCGGCATATGTGGCATCTGTGGCATCATACATGTGTTGTACCTCATCGATCTCAAGCTGTGATAGCAGTCGCCGTTTGTGGATGTTGGAGCATTGAGCTGCAGTTGTTTCGGGGTCAACTGTGACTGTGGGTTTCGAAGCAACCATTCAGCCCACATTTTCTGCATGTAAGCTGGCCAGGGTTACTTGAGTAGTAGCATTCCAAAAGAGCCCTGTTATCGCATCTCGCCCACTTTCGCCTTGTTCCAGGAGCCCACTTCTCATCAAGGTCTGCATCAGGTGCTGGAGAACCTGGGGAACTTTGCAAAATAGCGCCCCCTACAAATTCTAATTTTTTGTCTTATACCAAACAACACCAAAATAATACATTTTATGCCAAAAATAAAACTTGTGGCAAAATTTGAGATTTCGTGTTTGTTCAGTGGGTCAAAAATGAGATCAAACAACAGAAAAACTAAATACCTGTATCCACATGTTAAAATTTTACTCAGCCTGTAAGGAGCGCTAATGGGCCAATGTCATTGTTCATACTGTCAGGTGACCTAGGCCCAGGAGTTGAACAAACGAGTCAAGTTCAGTGCAAATCAGTTTGTAAACGTGCTCCTGTTTGCACATACAATCTGTGAGTGTGTCCATACTGTCTAACATGGGAACTTCACACCTCTCTTTGAATATAACCACAATTTGGGAGTCTGTCAAGCGCAGAGCGTTTGACTGATTCAAATTCTATGATGAACTATTGATGGTACATGTGATGAGATGATGTGGAGCTATTTTCAGCCAAATTAGTGAAAAAAATGGCGGTGGCTGGTTTGATGTTTGAGTGAGGTGTACTTTTCAGAGATTTAACGAGTTTCCCATGGACACAGAATGGGGAGTGTTTGTTGTCAACAAGATAGTTAGTTTTCTCAAAATGTTTGAAATTTTGCACAAAATTCTGTTTTGCCATCCTGATTCCAAAACTCAATTAGACCCAAGGCTTATTTTTTACATTGTTGACATGGCGACGACAAACACTCCCCAATATGTGTCAACGGCAAAATCAAAGACACACACAATCACTGATCATAGGCATTCAATATGCACAGTGTCGCTCCCATCAGGGCTGTAGGAAGATTATTATTATTATTTTCTTTGTTCATTGCTCTGGATGCCTAAAAAATGCTTCCCTCTCCCACCAACATATTTTGCACTACTAGTTGTACATAGTAATTTATGTTTTGGAATTTGTGTTATTGAGCATTGCTAGCTTCAACAGCGTCTCTTGCTCAGACAGAAGTAATAAGTGACAGGCGCTGAAAGCCTGTTGTGACGAAGTGTACAAACTACTGTCCAGAGTAATCTTAGTATTTTACACACCTGAATCACAAGCACAGAGCGTGTTGCCAAAAGGCAGCTTTCATTATTGGTTTTTGACAGGTCCACACAGGTCTACTACAATACCTAGCAACATGGATAAAGCCTACAAACAATAACTCCTGGACAGAAAGAGAACAATCTATCTTCCATAACATCCTGCTGGCAGACTTACCAGCAATGAACACTGCACTCAAAAAACATCCCACATTTAAATATCAAACCATCTCAACTACTCTGACAGCCTGGTGGAAAGCTTTAAAACTAACTAACTCATCACCTACACCCTGCAAGTACACTCCTCTCTGGCACAACCCTGACTTTCACACAAATAACACACCACTGCACTACCACACATGGGAACAAAAAGGAATCACCCACCTCAGCCATTTATTCAACAACAACACATTTATGACATTTAAACAATACAGACAAATTCAATCTCAACCAAAACTGCACATTTCAATGTTTCCAAATTAAATCCATAATCAAAGGCAAGATTAACAAACAGCACAGCCCTCTAACTGCGCCCCAACTCATTGAAAATAGAAAAAACATTAAAACAATGAAAAAATGTACATCCAAACCACACAAATTCTTGAATACAGACCAAACAATACACATCCCAAAAGAAAAATGGAACTTGGACATTGACTCACCAATCACACCAGAACTCTGGTGTCATGGAAAAGGTGTTGGTGCATATTTCTGTCCAAACACCAATTTACAAATGATACAATACAGGATTGTATTGTATCCTGTGGGCCCACCACCTGCAGAGGGGTCCGTGGTGGCGCGGTGCTGAGAGGACTGGGCGGCAGTCGAAGGCGGAGACCTCGGCGACCCAGTCCGCACACACAACATCTGGCTCTTGGGACGTGGAACGTCACCTCACTGGGGGGGAAGGAGCCCGAGCTCGTGGGGTTGAGCGATACCGACTAGAGATAGTCGGCCTCACCTCCACACACAGCTTGGGCTCTGGAACCCAGCTCCTTGAGAGGGGTTGGACGCTCCACTTTTCTGGAGTTTCCCGCGGGGAGAGGCGGCGAGCTGGGGTGGCCATTCTCATTGCCCCCCATCTCAGCCGCCATGTGTTGGAGTTCTCCCCGGTGAATGAGAGGGTCGCGTCCCTCCGCCTCCGGGTGGGGGACAAGTCTCTCATTGTTGTGACGGCCTACGGGCCTAACAGCAGTGCAGAGTACCCAGCCTTCTTGGAGTCCTTGGGAGGGGTACTGGACGGTGCACCACCCGGGGACTCCGTTATTCTCCTGGGGGACTACAACGCCCATGTGGGAAACGCCAGTGACACTTGGAGAGGGGTGATCGGGAAGAACGGCCCTCCTGATCTGAACCCGAGCGGTGTTCAGTTGTTTGACTTCTGTGCCAGTCACAGTTTGTCCATCACGAACACCATGTTCGAGCACAAGGGTGTCCACCAGTGCACGTGGCACCAGGACACCCTAGGCCGGAGGTTGATGATCGACTTTGTTGTCATATCATCTGACCTTCGACCGCGTGTCTCGGACACTCGGGTAAAGAGAGGGGCGGAGCTGTCAACCGATCATCACCTGGTCGTGAGTTGGATCCGCTGGCAGGGGAAGAAGCCGGTCAGACCTGGCAGACCCAAGCGTATAGTGAGGGTCTGCTGGGAACGTCTCGCTGAGCCCCCTGTCAGACGGACTTTCAACTCACACCTCCGGGAGAGTTTCTCCCAGGTCCCGGCGGAGGAGGGGGACATGGAGTCCGAGTGGACCATGTTCTCTGCCTCAATCGCCGATGCGGCGGCTCGTAGCTGTGGTCGCAAGGTCTCTGGTGCTGGTCCCGGCGGCAACCCCCGAACCCGGTGGTGGACACCGGCAGTAAGGGATGCTGTCAGGCTGAAGGAGTCCTATCGAGCCATGATGGTTCGGGGGACTCCTGAGGCAGCTGTCCAGTACCGGCAGTCCAAGCGTGCCGCGGCCCGGGCTGTTGCAGAGGCAAAAACCCGGGACTGGGAGGAGTTCGGAGAGTCCATGGAGCATGACTATCGGTCGGCCTCGAAGAGATTCTGGCAAACCATCCGGCGCCTCAGGAGGGGGAAGCAGTTCTTTGCCAACACCATGTACGGTGCGGGTGGAGAGCTGCTGACCTCGACTGGGGATATTGTCGGGCGGTGGAAGGAATACTTTGAGGTTCTCCTCAATCCCCCCGTCACGTCCTCTGTTACAGAGGCAGAGGCTGAGGATGTTGGGCCGGATACATCCATCTCCCTGGCTGAGGTCACCAAGGTGGTTGGCAGCCTCCATGGTGGCAAGGCTCCGGGTGTGGATGAGATCCGCCCTGATTATCTAAAGTCTCTGGATGTTGTAGGACTGTCTTGGCTGACACGTCTCTGCAACATCGCGTGGCGATCGGGGGCGGTGCCAATGGAGTGGCAGACCGGGGTGGTGGTCCCTCTCTACAAGAAGGGGGACCGGAGGGTGTGTTCCAATTATCGTGGGATCACACTCCTCAGCCTCCCCGGTAAGGTCTACTCCAAGGTACTGGAGAGGAGGCTACGGCCGATGGTCGAATCTCGGACCCAGGAGGAGCAGTGTGGTTTTTTGTCCCGGTCGCGGAACACTGGACCAGCTCTATACTCTCCATCGGATACTCGAGGGTTCATGGGAGTTCGCCCAACCTGTCCACATATGCTTTGTGGATTTGGAGAAGGCGTTCGACTGTGTTCCCCGGGGTGTCCTTTGGGGGGTTCTCCGGGAGTACGGGGTCGGAGGTCCTCTGCTGAGGGCCATCCGATCCCTGTATGACCGGAGCCAGAGCTGTGTTCGCATTGCCGACAGGGCTGCCCTTTGTCACCGGTTCTGTTCACTGTATTTATGGACAGAATTTCTAGGCGCAGCCAGGGGTTGGAGGGGGTCCGGTTCGGAGACCACAGGATTTCATCTCTGCTGTTTGCGGACGATGTTGTCCTGTTGGCTCCAACGAACCAGGACCTGCAGCATGCACTGGGGCGGTTTGCAGCCGAGTGTGAAGCGGCTGGGATGAGAATCAGCACCTCCAAATCCGAGGCCATGGTGCTCTACCGAAAAAAGGTGCCTTGCCCTCTACAGGTGGGTGGAGAGGTCCTTCCTCAAGTGGAGGAGTTCAAGTATCTCGGGGTCTTGTTCACGAGTGAGGGAAGAATGGAGCGTGAGATTGACAGGCGGATCGGTGCAGCGTGCGCAGTGATGCGGTCGCTGCATCGGACCGTTGTGGTGAAGAGGGAGCTGAGCCGAAAGGCAAAGCTCTCGATTTACCGGTCAATCTTCATTCCCTCCCTCACCTATGGTCATGAGCTTTGGGTAATGACCGAAAGAACGAGATCGCGGATACAAGCGGTCGAAATGAGCTTCCTCCGCAGAGTGGCTGGGCGCTCCCTTAGAGATAGGGTGAGGAGCTCAGTCACACGGGAGGAGCTCGGAGTAGAGTCGCTGCTTCTCCACGTCGAGAGGAACCAGTTGAGGTGGCTCGGGCATCTGTTCCGGATGCCTCCTGGACGCCTCCCTGGGGAGGTGTTCCGGGCACGTCCCACCGGGAGGAGGCCCCGCGGAAGACCTAGGACACGCTGGAGGCACTATGTCTCTCAGCTGGCCTGGGAACGCCTTGGGGTCCCCCCGGATAAGCTGGAGGAAGTGTGTGTGGATAGGGAAGTCTGGGCGTCTCTGCTTAGACTGCTGCCCCCGCGACCCGGCAACGGATAAAACGGAAGAAAATGGATGGATGGATGGACAATACAGGATAATTCATAGAACACACATAACTGAACATAAAAAGTATAAAATGGGACTAACGGACACACGCACATGCACTCAATGCACAATGGGCTCCACAGAGACGTACATACATGCACTGTGGGAATGCACACCAGTCCAATCCTTTTGGCACAGAGTCACTCAAAAACTCTCTGACATCCTTAGCTGCAGAGTCCCACTCTCCCCATCTTTCTGTCTATTGAGCGCCACCTCTACCAGCCCCATACCTACCGAATACACAAAAAGCCTTCTGACATCTCCAGCTATCGCCAAGAAGATAATCTTACTAAACTGGAAACTGGATTTTTAAAATGCATAGCATAGGTCACGCTCAACACACACATACAATACACACAACATACACAAGAAACTAGACCAAACAAAGAGGTGGCCCTGCTATTGCTGGAGAAGACCCCAACAGTGACAGGACTACAAAAAATCTTGTATGTTTTTACAGTTTTTTCCTATTGCTTGAACAGATTTAGCAACATTTTGCTCATCGTCCCAAAACTCTACACACAAAATAACCTGACACAACACTGGGACATAACCCAGACACATCTGAGTCAAAATGAAACTCCTTTATCAAAACTCAAACGCTACTCTCAAAACTAAGCATTGACACAAATGCACTAAAGTATACTATTGTACTGTACAGTATACTGTAGTACTGTGATGTACAGTATTCTGTAGTACTTTGATGTACAGTAAACTGTAGTACTGTGATGTACACTATAATGTAGTACTGTGATGTACAGTATTGAGATTATATTATTTGTAACCTTTCAGTACACAAAAAAGCCCTCTAATGTAAAACTAGGCAATTATACTTGTGTGGATTATGGATCATGGTTCACAAAGGCAAGTTTCTGCTGTTGGTGAACAGTTGCCGACCATTCCCACCTCCAGAAGATCTTCTAGTCATTCTGTATAAATGATCTACCACAAATTGTTACTACAGGTTTAGTTTTTTACATTACTGTACACAGTACTGTGACATCTCAATGGTACAGTACTGTGTACTTTACTGTATTGTATGTTTCACAAATCTGCAATTTTTCAATAGGAGCAATAGCCAACTTGCAATACAGTACATGTGATACAGTACAGTACTGTAAATACTATAGATACAGTTTGCAGTAGAGAGTTGAAGACATGTTTCCATCTGAAGGTCCTGATGATGCAGCTGAGGCTGACCCTTTTTGTGAGGTCATGGTTTATCACATGATCCACAAAGTTGCTCTAATGTCATCAGAAATATCTTCAACCACGTCCTCTTCCTCTTGCTCTGCCTCCAAACTTCTAAAGTTCTGAAAATTGATGATCTGAGGCCTGTTTATGTCTGATTGATGTGTGTTGAGTTTTGTAAGTCAGTGGTTTCAAGTGTGTCTCAGTTTTTTCTATCACATAATGTGTTTGGTATTTTGAACAGATGTGTTTTCCCAATGATAACACAGGATTGCATTCATGAACAACATGTCTTATGTATGACACAGTGTGTAGTGAGCAGGAGAAAGTGTGTTGCAGAAGGAGAAAGTGTGTTGTAGAAATGAAAGTAAAGTGCAAAGCAGTACTTTTGTTTAAGGAATGGTCAGTCTGTGTTTTAGGTTCAGTACAAAGGCTTCAAATTCCCTGATCCAGATTATAGATAATGTTTTAGCACTGGTTCGCGGCCATACGGAATTGTATTATTTTCAAAGACCTTGAGTGATCAAGACAGCTCTCTTTATAGTTTACAGTCATGAAATCTGGAGTTTGGATTCAATATTTCCCTTTCAAAGAAGTGGTGGGCTTACTATTTTTCTCGGTGGAAATGTGGCTCCTGGATTTATGGTTTAGAAACAGAGAGATGAAATGAATGGGCTCAGAACATGTCAGATCATCTCAACAAGAAACAACAGGCTCTTCAACACTTCTGATCCACTTTTGTGGATTATTTTCTCTCAAGAACTGCCTTCATCCTCATCATCGCTGTTGGTAAAGTCAGTGAACGCGAAAAGCGATGTGTTTTTATTCCCGCGGCTCTCCCGCGACTTCTCCCGCGTCTCCCGTGTTGCCCGTGGATGTCTACCCCCGCTACTTTCTCCCACATGCCCGGTGTTATGATCCCCTGGCCTGTCCCCTCCACCACGGACCGTGCTTGGCGTTCACAGAATGCTTCTATCGCGGCCACACGGAGGACAAGCAGCCGCTGCACAGGGGCTGATTGTGGACTATGGAGCGCGGTCTCCCCGTCACTAATAATGTCCGTGTCTGCTTCACTGGACACCTGTGTGTCTTCCTCCTCTGAATCTGAGTGAGCCAGTACCAGACCAAGTACTTCTCTGGTACTGAAGACCTCGTGAGTAAATGAAAAAACCCTCTTTCCCTCTGCTCTGCTCTCGCTCCTCTCAGCTCTACCGCTGCTGCTTCGCCTCCGCGCCGCTGCGCCGCAAGTGTTTTACGAACTCAATTTACTCAAAAACTTTCAATATAACCACACCCACAAATGTTGCTCATATTACAGGCACACATGTCCACTAACCCCTGGTGAAAAGTATTAACAAGATTCTGCACCACATTTTTAGATACAGCCTGTTTAAGTGAGCAATGTTGCTTGTCGCAATATTGCGACTTTGGCGCTTAAAGGGTTAAAGAATGTTTTGTTACAGTGCTGCACAAAAATCCACTGTTATTTGTGTTACTTCTGAAGGGCATTCTTATAGTTTAGGAAAGATGTTCTCCACATCCTGAGGGTAAGCTCCTCGCGGGTGTGGCGACAGCCTCTCCAACTTTGTAATGTTTTGTTTTAGGGAACACTGTTGGGGAATGTAGATCACATTCAATGAAGTTTAATTTGTGGATTAGCAAAGGTTGGGCAGACAGAGACTAAGGCACTGCCTCAATTCTCACCCTTGCCCTTAGGTGTGAGTGCCCTCACCAGAAAAATGCCTTCCCAGTGGACACCCCTGGATCTAGGGGACAATATGCAAATGACGCAGCAGACGTATTCCACGTCACACGCATTATCAAAGTGTCTGATTTCACCACATAAGATCTGACACAGATATGACTTTATGAAACACAGTAGTTATTAAAATGAGAAGTTTTTAATTCTATTTCATGTGATATTTTGCTATAATTAGGTACAGAACTGCTGCACATCACGCACTCAGAGACAGACGCACAGACACGCATACAGACACACGTGTACACACATAGAGGCAGACACACACGCACACAGACAGACGCATGTACATACGCGCACAGACGTACCACACAGAGACAGATGGGTACAGCCGCGGTCCACAAAGCAAACTGTGTCAAAGCGATGCTCTGAACTATCATGGATCTATGAAAATAACATGCACCACGTCTCTGTAGCCTCAGTGAACGCCACACGCTGTGGCCGCTTCGTTAGCGACTGTCACCAAACACGGCACCAACACAAGCATTAAAAACTCTGACTCGCACACGCCTCGGAGCTTCCTCCCGTTCCGCAGAAACTTGCGCCTGGGTGTTTCATGTTGTTTTCTTTCATTGTGGCGTGGCTTCGCCCGACAGCGGCTTTACCAACAGCTATCGTAATGCATCATTGGATCACCCTCGCTCGCAGGTGAGCTCCGGACAACACTTGCGCTCAAGGGTGGTTTTTAGGGGTGTGAAGGCCCTTGCCTCTTCTCCCCAAGTATTGGGACACCCTACAACCTCCGCGGGCACGCACAAAATCTAGGGCAAGTGTGCTTTTTAAGGGCAAGGGTGAGAATTGGGGCGGGGCCTTACACAGGCCTTTAACAGACTACACTAAGGCAATGTTGCAGTCAGTCATGAATAGACTCACTTGGACTCATTTTAGATTTTGTCACTCTGAAGTTATTCGACAACTGTGAGTAAGTTCCACCAGATTCAGTTCCAGCTCCTCTGATCCCTAGATGTTTATGTTGCTACTGTTTGCCATTTGCATCGTACAAGTGCTTTGGAGCTGTTGATTTTCTCCGCATTGGAAAATGATGATACTCATGATTGTTAAGTAGTGTAAATCGTTCAAAAGCACTAGCAGTAAGTAATTTTTGGTAAGTTACAGACTCAAGCAATTTTTGATTGGTGTGTCATCATTTTGTGCACATGATCTTTCATGTGCAATTAAAGTTTGTCCCCTTGCAGTTTACACAATGTGATACACGTGCATACGGGAACACACACACTCATTCCCATCCACCTGTCCTTGTGAGCCTTCATTCTAGATCTCATTACGGTGCAAGCAAGGAGGCCATGCACGTGTTGCTGCTCTGGTCGTCAGGGCGACAGTCTCCGTTGCCAGGTGTGATTTGTATCGCCATGGTGACCCCGGCCAAGGGTTTAATTTGCAGCTCCCTGTCAGATGGGTGTAAACCGGGAAGAGCCCCATTTATCAACCCAAGACTAGAGACTGCTTTACTACTATAACGAGTGATGAGATGGAGAGTTTGATCATGATAAGAATAAGAAAAACATATACAAATCTCTGTTGCTAGGTTACAAAAGGTGCCTTTCTGCTCTCCTTTTCTCATTTATAATTTGGTGAACATGGCATTTTCAACATTCACGAAACACAGCTCTTTTCTCCCTTGAAGAAAAAGTAGGGAAAAAATGTACAGTGCCTTGCGAAAGTATTCGGCCCCCTTGAACCTTTCAACATTTCGCCACATTTCAGTCTTCAAACATAAAGACATGTCTATCTATGAGTACTGCAACACCTCTGCTTTTGGAAGACCCTGCACTGAAATGGACATGCCCGCCCCAGTCTCTGCACAGTTTTAATGACTCCATGGGGACATGTTTAAGAAACACTATATCTTGTTTTTACTTTTAAGATGGTGTAAAACCTACTCCCTTTTACTGGGTTTGCCTAAGCCATTCACATTCCAGGAGGAATAAAATGACCTCTTGTTTGCTACCATTCCTCCCCTCTGATAGGACCGCCGCCCCCCTGGGGGGGGGGGGCGAGAAGTGACAAAACCCTCCCAGCTCCATGTTGACGCTCTCTTACAAAGAAGACTGCATGGGGAGAACGCCTCTGAGCTGAGGTTTGACTCTTGAGTAGACGGTCAGGCCTCTCGGCCCTCCAGCGAAAAATGGAGGGCCGAGAGGCCTGACCGTCTGTAAGGCAAGGCAAGGCAAGGCAAGTTTATTTATATAGCACAATTCATACACAAGGCAATTCAAAGTGCTGAACAAAACAAGAAAGCATTAAAATCATAAATTATCACAGAACATTAAAAAGAAAGATAAAAATATAAAATCCCTCAGTTGTATGCACAGTTAAACAGAACTGTCTTTAACCTGGTTTTAAACATTGTCAGAGAGGAGGCCTGTCTCACATCTTCAGGAAGACTGTTCCAGATTTTAGCAGCATGAATCTGAAAAGCAGCCTCCCCATGTTTAGTTCTGACTCTGGGCACTAACAGGAGTCCAGTCCCTGTGCTCCTCAGAGTCCGGGCTGGTTCATATGGGACTAACATGTCACTAATATATTTTGGTGCGAGGCCATGGAGAGACTTGTACACAAGCAGAGCTGTTTTAAAGTCTATTCTCTGAGCCACAGGAAGCCAGTGCAGAGACCTGAGAACTGGACTAATGTGGTCGTACTTCCTGGTTCTAGTCAGGACTCGAGCTGCTGCATTTTGAATGTACTGCATCTGTTTTACAGCCTGTTTGGACAGACCTGTGAGCAGGCCATTGCAGTAGTCTAACCTACTGGAGACAAATGCATGGATAAGAATCTCCAGGTCGGCTTTAGACACTATGTTTTTGATCCTGGCAATGTTTTTTAGATGGTAAAAAGCTGCTGATGTTACTGATTTGATGTGGCTATTAAAATTTAAGTCTGAGTCCAGTATTACCCCTAGATTTCTGACCTTGTTTGAAGGTTTTAGGGAGAGAGACTGTAGGTGACAGATGACGCTCTCTCTTTGTTTCTGGGGACCAAAGACAATCATTTCAGTTTTGTCTGCGTTTAGCTGGAGAAAGTTGTTTTGCATCCACTCACTGATCTGTTGGATACAGTGAAGGAGTGAGTCCACTGGTCCATGTTCTCCTGCAGTCAGTGAGACATAGATCTGAGTGTCGTCTGCATAGTTGTGATAGGACACTTTGTTTCTGCGTATTAACTGACCTAACGGCAGCATGTAGAGATTGAACAGAAGAGGTCCCAGGATCGACCCCTGTGGTACTCCACAGGTCAGGGCCATATGATCTGAGACACAGTTTCCAATCTCCACAAAGTACTTCCTGTCCTCAAGGTAAGACCTAAACCAACTTAGGGCGGTGCCAGCGACTCCAACCCAGTCCTCTAATCTCTGTAAGAGGATCTCATGGTCGACAGTGTCAAAGGCAGCACTTAGATCTAACAAGATTAAGATTGAGACTTTGCCTGCGTCAGTGCTCAGCCGGATATCGTTTGTAACCTTAACGAGAGCAGTCTCAGTGCTGTGGTGGGGTCTAAAGCCGGACTGAAACATATCAAATGAGTTGTTGATTATAAGAAATCTAGTAAGCTGTAGGTAGACAACTTTCTCAAGGACTTTCCCCATAAATGGCAGATTTGAGATGGGACGATAGTTGTTAAGGACCGTAGCATCGAGACTGCTCTTTTTTAGCAGGGGCCTGATGACTGCAGTTTTCAGGGCCTTTGGGAATATTCCAGAATGAAGGGACATGTTTACTATCTGTGTGAGTGAAGGTAATAGACTGCTCAGAACAGACTTCAGAAATCTAGTGGGTAGTACATCCAAGCTGCATGTGGAGGAGCTAAACTGGAGATTATCTCTTGGACAGTTTTATCATTTACAGGTGCAAAGTGAGTTAGCTCAGAGAGCCTTTCTGGCTGTTGGATGGTTATCTGTGGATTGGAGACAATGGCATTTTTGATGCCTTGAACCTTGTCATTGAAAAAATTAGCAAACTCATTGCATTTACGTTTGGAAGTAAGCTCTAATGGCATTTGAACAGGGGGGTTTGTTAATCTATTAACTGTTGAGAACGGAACACGCAGATTGTTGCTGCAGCCTTCAATCATTTCAGAAAAATACCTTTCTCTCGTACTACGTAGCACCCGGTTAAACTCGCACAACTTATCTTTGAAGATCTCGTAATCAACCTGGAGGTTGGACTTGCGCCACTTCCGCTCGGCCCTCCAGCACTTTCTCTTCAGTGCTCTGACCGAGTCTGCTTTAGCCCACGGCGCCTTCTGCTTATTTTTCACTATTTTAACCTTCACAGGGGCAACGGTATCCAGAACATTCAAAACACTGGAGGTGACAGAGTTAAACAGTTAATCGACAGTAGAATACGATGCATTCTCAGGTTTATCATTCCCATAAATAGTTCACTCGTATTTTCATTTATGCGCCTTCTTCGAACAGTTGCAGAGTCCACTGGTGGTTTGTTAGTGAAACACATGTCAAAAATGCGACACATGTCTGTACTCAAGAGCTAGTCAAACCTCAGCTCCAGGTTTGAAACTCCACTTCTTAAAGCCACCCTGTGTAATTTTTACAGTTGCTCCATATGAATAAACATGTTTACTAATAACAAATGCAACCTTTTTAAGAACATTTACCTCCACCATGTTTTTTGAATTGTATTCATAGGCTTAGAATTTAACTTATAAATGTCCATGAGAGAGGAGTGCTCTCCATGTCAATGCGCCATCTTGAAATACAGTGGTGGATAAGGGACAAAAAGGATGCGAGAATCGCGTTTTCGTTTTACATGAGCTACTGATATCGTTGCTTTCACTGTGCCTTCACAAGTTTGAAGACGGAACCATGGAGGACCGCAGTTATATAAAAAAAAACCATGGAGGACCACAGTTATGTAAAAGAACAATTTGAACAACAATCTTTTAGAAAAATAATTATGCAAAAGTCCGGCGTCGTGGCAGCAAAGTGTCAACATCACAAACCACACGCACCGTAAGACAGCGTTAACACAACAAGAGGCACATCGTGTAGTTTGTACACAACAGACTCACACGTGAACAATACTTAACTTTTTTCACACTGACCACAATGAGGACGAGGCAGAATCTGCAACAAACTCTCAATATGTTGTGACTATAGACTGTATATATTAACAGACGTAGTCAGGCCTATCTCTGCCGTTCTAACTAATGGGCCAAAAATGGGGCTCGTGCCAGCTGCGCGTCCGGCACGTAAAGACGCCAGCCTGTAAAGACGTTTTTGAGAGGTCAGAAGATACGTACATTTGCATTGAATAATTCCCTTTCCGGGTCCAGCCCTCTGGCTCGGTGTGGTATTGCAAGCATGTCAGCGCCCGTACTTTATGCCACTTTTGAGCCGGGACCCGCCCCAACTGGTTCTGACCCGTTCCAAGCGCAGTCCAACTAAACTTATTCAGGCACAAGCTTCAAATATGCTGAACACAGAATCCCCACTAAAACAATTGCCAGCATGAGTGAATGTTCTGTTTTCTTACCGTGATGCTGATAGGGTGCCGTGGCTAATGCTAATAATAACATGAGCTTTTAGCCATGTCCTGCCGCGGCTGTGTATATGTCCTGCCTCTCTGATCATCGTAGTTTTAAGCTCCTGCAGACGTTAATCCTCCATGTGTCTATTCTCTTCACACCGCGTTTGTAAAACTATATCTTAAAATAGATCCATGGTAAAACTCAGGAGGGCCTCTTTGCAGTGGGTGCTGCTTCAGAACGCGGTCTTTACATGTCGCCTCCACGCGACTGTCAAGTACCTGAGACGTTTGGAGAGATCTGGTAATATATCAAACTAAAGTATTCTTTCCTTGGCAGTCTGGTGAATGACTGAGAGTCGACTCAAAGGCTTCTGTAGTACCTTGGACTGTAATATAAGATCTCAATGCTAGATGGCACTGAATATTACACAGTGTACCTTTTGATTACCTTGCCTTTACCATTGATTACTTTTGGGGCGCTCATGAGTTGGTCCACTGGATTCGGTAGATAACTATTTCTTTGGAGAGGGAGGTCCCTTGATTATTCCAAATACACAAAGGCAGGTCATGCACCTTGTTGGAGAAAGTAGTTTTGCATCCACTCACTTATCTGTTGGATGCAGTGAGAACCATGTTTCCCTCCAGTCAGTGAGACATCCGAGTAGTTGTTATAGGACACGTTACTGCGTATTAACAGGCCTGAAAAAAAAAAAATGATGCTTTTCAATAAACCCATTAAGTCTTGTGTCTTATCATTTTTCTAGTATTTGGCAGAAGGGAGATTTGAAAATGTGAAGGGTGAGTTTCGAAGCCCAAATCAGAGGGAGGCCAAAGCAGTTTAACAAGAGTCTTTAATTAACCAAAAATACAACAATATGAAAAATACTAAAGGGAAGGAGCAGTGGAGACAGAGCAGGCCGGCCGGAGAGCAGAGCGGAGACACAAGGGCTGGACGAGCACAGGATCTGGAAATGCAACATGAAGGTGAGTAATCCAAAAACCTCGGTAAGCAGTGAAGACACAGCGTGGCACTACCGATATGATGGAATTATCTGGCAGAGGAGTGATGAGCAGACCAGGGTTACATACTGAGGTGAGTGGAGTGAGTCGATGCAGGTCTGTCTCGTCAGCAGCCCAGCAGAGACCGGCCACGCCCCTGTCTCACACATGCACTGGAGAGAGGGACAGTGCGTCACATTACGTCTTCCTGTGACACGCATTTTCACACACGTCTCTCCCTGCACTTTCGTATTCTCCGCTTGTGTCAAACCTTCCATGAAATTTCATATAAGCCCCGGACCGTGCTGGAGGGGCGCTGGGGGAGCGTTTCCTATGGGTGCTATACCCATAAGAAAAGCGTTTCCTATGGGTATAGCTCTCTTCTGTCCTGACCCTTGCTCTCAGTGTGGTGCTATTGCAATAACACTTCAGACATTCAAGAATCCGTCTTTATTTAATCACCAGAACACACACAAACACACACTTGCAACTTCCCTGTCTGCGGTCGCTATGATCGTACTACACACTTTTCATTCCTTCATTCTCATTCATTCATTTCTCAGCGCTCTTAAGCTCGTTGCTAAAGCGAGTATGTGTGTGCGGCGCGCACACACACACAAACACATACAAACACACGTGTGCATTCACACGTTACCCACTGAACTGCTGCACTTTGCATCAGAACAATGTGGACAAGTGTGAGATGTATTTTTCCCTAAACAACGCAATCCGTACAGAGGTGTTAGCTACTGTAGCTGTAGCTGTTAGCTACAGTAGCAGAATGTAAACAGGAAAAGAAGCGGATCTCAACCAGGGCAACGAGGTAGTCTCTAGTGTTAGTATTAGCGCCACCAGCTGGACCGAGTGTGTTACTACAGCACAATTTCCCTGGCACGGTTCAGACAATACGTTCATGTGACCGCAGGCCGTTTTCACACCCCTGAGGTGACAATCCGGGCCACTTGACCTAGTTCGTTTGTAAAAACCTATGTGACCGTGCCCTTATTCACTTTTCCGAAAAAGTCTTATATTTCATGTTGAGCTTCCTAGTAAAATTTTTAACCTGAGAGATGTTCTTCCAAGTTGGAAGTCGGACTGAGATCAGAAACAGCATGAGCAAACGAGAAGGTTTCACCCGCATATCCAGTGAACGGCTGAAATGGCTCTTCCAAGCTTCCCCAGGTCACATGGAAGCACCATTTCTGTCATATGTACTACAAAATTATGGTGTCTGGAAAGTCAACAGAGAAAAACTTATTCAAGTGGTCTTTTAAAATGTGAATGATGACATTTACTTACATGTGTAAGTTTGGAGAGTTAAGCTGTGGTGAATTTCAATCTGGAGAGACCAAGACAGACACGTCAATGCATTTAGAAAGATTTATTGTTTGGCGCATTGACCCCGGCAGTGACACTTGTAGAGGGGAGATCACTGCTACTGAAGTGATCTCAGATCCCCCGGGGTCAAGCACTGTTGGTGGCTAGAAGCATGGTGTGAATGGGGCGTAGGCGGAGCAGGAGCCAGAGCAGGAGCACGAGGTGGGGAGGCGGTGGGTGTCAAGAGCTTCAGGACGGGCTGGTTAGTAGGAAGTGGCTGCTTTTAAACTACCGGCTTTGCTGTCAGTGGTTGGCAGGGGGGCTGGCCAAGCTGTGCGACAGGCTGAGGCTCGAGGCTGGCAGAGCTGTGTGAGGTGATAACTGCGGCATGCAGGTCTTCCCAGTCTGAATTTGCTCTTAAGCTTCACATTTCATGTAGCGAGGTTTACCGACAGCACTTAAGGACAGGCAAACTCCAGCCACATTGTGCAGTAAGCATGTAAGGCCATGTACAAAATAATTTCAGCTTCATTTTAGATATGCCAAATTCAGGATACTTTCATATTATACATATATAAATGATGAAACGCAACAAAGTGCTCAGTGTTCAGCCGGATATCGTTTGTTACCTTGATGAAAGCAGTCTCAGTGATGTGATGGGGTCTAAAGCCGGACTGAAACATATCAAATGAGTTGTAGATTATAAGAAATTTAGTAAGCTGTTGTTAGACAACTTTGTCAAGGACTTTCCCCATAAATGGCAGATTTAAGTTGGGACGATAGTTGTTCAGTACCATGGCAACCAGACTGCTCTTTTTTTAGAAGGGGCCTGATGACTGCAGTTTTTAAGGCCTTTGGGAATATTCCAGAATGAAGGGACATGTTTACTATCTGTGTGAGTGAAGGTAAAAGACTGCTCGGAACAGACTTCAGAAATCTGGTGGGTAGTACATCCAGGCCACATGTGGAGGAGCTCAGATTTGTGATTATCTCTTGGACAGTTGTATCATCTACAGGTGCAAAGTGAGTTAGCTCAAAGAGCCTTGCTGGCTGTTGGATTGTTATCTGTGGATTGGAGACAAAGGCGTTTTTGATGCCTTGAACCTTGTCATTGAAAAACATTTGCAAACTCATTACATTTACATTTGGAAGTTAGCTCTAATGGCAGCTGAACAGGGGGGTTTGTTAATCTAATAACTGTTGAAAATAGAACACACAGATTGTTACTGCAGCCTTCAATCATTTCAGAATTGCCACTTCCACTCGGCCCTCCGGCACTCTCTTTTGTGCCCTGACTGAGTGCCCTGGCGTTTTCTGCTTATTTTTCACTATTTAAACCTTCACAGGGGCAACGGTATCCAGAACATTCAAAACACTAGAGATGACAGAGTTCAACAGTTCATCTAAAGTAGAATACGATGCATTCTCAAAGTTTATCATTCCCATAAATAGTTCACCCGTATTCTCATTATTGCATCTTCTTCGAACAACTGCAGAATCCACCGGTGGTTTGTTTGTGAAACACTTGTCGAAAAATACACAAAAAGGATCCGACAGAGCAACATCAACTACGTTTAGATTTGAAATATTCACCCCCTTAGTAACTAACAGGTCTAGAGTGTGCCCTCTGCTGTGGGTGGGGCCACTCACGTGCTGAGTGAGACCAAAGGATTCAAGTACAGAACTCAGCTCTTTTGCATTTCTGTCATCAACATTATCCACATGAATATTAAAATCACCTGTAATAACTAAACTATCAAAGGCTGTGTATACAACTGAAAGTAACTCGGTAAAATTATCAATAAAACTGTGACATGACTGCGGTGGCTTGTATAGGACAATGAAGAGTATTGGGGGAAAAATGTTTTGTTCTATTTTAAAAGACACATATTCAAACAACAAAAATGGCTTTCCAAGAGACATTCTATTGGCTTTGGAGGTCTGTATGGGGAGTAATTTTGAATGTTGGAGAGGACTCTATATCGAGCTATTATGGGTGTGAGAGGAATTCATTGCCGATTTTATTGTGCCTGCAGAGTACAATACAATACAATTACAATAAAAAAAAATCTTGTATAGCCCTAGGTCACACAGGTCAGAGAATCAACAATTAAAACACATGAAAAATATAAAGCACACACAGAAGAAAATGTCCATACATGTTGTAGAATGCTAAAGTGTCCTGGATCATCACCAATCCTTTCTGTTGGACACTAACTGTCCAACAAGATCTTCCTGCATCGACAAGAAAAAACTCTTAAAAAACCCAGTGGGAAAAAGTGAGAAACCTTGGGGAGAACTAGGGAAACCCACAGGGAGGGAGACCCATTTGAGAAAGGGATCCGCTTCTCCGGACAGATAGGCTAATGATCTAGGACCTAAGCTAGCTACAGGACGTGGACCAGTGGCCGCTGAATGTGGACAGGTCCGGTGCAGGACAGAAGCACTCCCAGGTGGGTCGGGCAGGGCAGTCCGCAGGTGTAGATGGAGGAGGCAAGAGTGTTCAGGTAAGTCTAATAGTGAAGGCGGGGATGGAAAACAAAGGGAAGTGTCCCCTATTTTTCTTGGAGTGGACGTGGCAGGGGGGACCCAGGACAGGTCCATGGACGAGGGAGTCTTTGGTGGAGGGGGAGGTGGTTGAGGAAACCCCAGCACAGGCCTGTCTGCTGTGGCCCGGGGTGATGATGGGGGCTTCAGAGGAGCTGTAGGTGGAGAAGGTGTAACTGCTTCTGAGCGGGCTGGGGATGAGGATGTTGGTGGTGGTGCTTTTGGTGCTGCTACCGGTGATGATGCAGCTGCTGATGATGACGGTGGAGGTGTTGAGATCTTTCGAGGCGGTAGAGGTGCAGAGAGACCTTGGGAGTTGGTGGAGATGGTTGTGTTGTTGCTGGAGAAGCACTTTGCTTTCGACGGCTGCACGCTCTGCACAGGCCGAGATCTCAGGGCAAAACCAAGATTATCCATCAACAATTTTACTCCATGAGTGTTCAAATGTGGGCCTTCAAAAAGCTCGTACTGTACCTATTGCAGAACAGATTAAAGTTCTCAATGAAGGCAAGTCCTCTGCGTGAGCATTCGTTGAGTAGAAAAGTATTTAGCTTATACAGACGGATGAATTTCCGTCGACATTTGGAAGTGGTCCTCTAATAACAATTTTTAAGTCCATTTTTGCAACTTCGTCCAATAATAGAGAAAAATCCAGTTTCAACGTTTCACTTGTCTTCTCATAGATGTCTACTGCCCCCATAAGGATCAACAATGTATTTACACCGCAGTTTTCTGATAGGAGCTTTTTTTTTTTTCAAACTTTGTTTATTGAACATTTTTAACATAAGACAGACATTGTTGGGATAAATGCAAATACAGTGTCAATACAATCTCAGCTCTGTCAACCCCCACCCACCCACCCATCCATCCCACCCATCCATCCCACCCACAGGCCAAAAAAAAAAAAAAAAAAAAAAAAAACTAAAGATAAAACATATTAATAAGAGAAGAGTAAAAAAATAAAAATAAATAAAAAAAATAAAATAAAGGTTAAGTGTAACTAGATTAGATATTCAGGTAACCTCAGGGTCAAGAAGATTCAAAGAATCAAAATAATTTAGAAAAGGGTCCCATGTAACATGAAATTCAGTGATGGAGCCTCTAAGAGAGAACCTCAGTTTTTCTACTTTAAGGTTGTAAAGCACCTCTCGAATCCAGCGGGCATGTGAAGGGGGATGAGAATCTTTCCAGTTAAGTAGGATCAACCTACGAGCTAATAGTGTGGTAAACGCTATGGCCCGCTTCATTCCTTTAGGCAGGTTTGAGGCAGGGGGGATACCAAAGATTGCAGACATCGGATTGGGAACAACCAGAGAACCATAGGAGTCAGTCAGTGACTTAAAAATCCCTGTCCAAAATAGATTCAGCTCCGGACACGACCAGAACATATGTGAATGATTAGCAGGCGAAAGTTTACATCTGCCACAGGTATCATTTACTGAAGGATAGATCTTTGCAAGTCGGGAATTGGTGTAATGAGCCCTGTAAACAACTTTGCATTGAATTAGCCTATGACGAGCACAGATGGAAGATGAATAAACTAAAGCCAGTGCAGATGTCCATTGTTGCTCTGTGAATACAATGTTAAGACTCTCCTCCCAAGCTGTTTTAACTGCATTTGTGGGTGTTGAAGTTTCTGACCAAATAAGCTTGTAAAGTATCGAAATACCTCCTCTAAGACTAGGGTCAGTTACGAGAAGAGAGTCTAATAAGGTTTCTGGAGGGCGATTCGGAAAGTAAGGGAACACCTTCTTAACATAGTCACGGACTTGAAAGAAACGGAAAAGATTGTGGTTTGGAAGATGGAATTTAACTGACAACTGTTCAAAAGAAGAAAAAATGTTTTCGGTATAGAGATCTGCCACCGACTTGATTCCACTATCATGCCAGATCTTATAGGCTAAATCTTGGGATGGTGCAAAAGTACAGTTTTTAAACACTGATGTCAGGGCGGATGGATTTGAGAGGCCAATCTGTTTCCTTAATTGATTCCATATTTTCAAAGAAGTGGTTGCAACAGGGCAAGTAATTAAACATTGAAGGGGAAGTTGTGAGCACAAGACTGAACGAAGTGAAAACTGACAGGATTTCTTCTCCAACTGTACCCAGACTGGCAAAGAGTCATCTTCCTTCATCCAAAACAACATTTTTTGCGCATTTGCAGCCCAGTAATAATATCTAAAAACTGGGAGGGCAAATCCTCCTTTCTCTTTGGGAGACTGTAAAACCGACCTACGAATTCTAGCAGGTTTCCCAGCCCATAAAAAGTTTGAAATCACAGTGTCTAATTTGACAAAAAACGACTTATTGAGAAAAATTGGAAGGTGTTGAAACATATAAAGAAATTTGGGAAGAACCACCATCTTCACTAAACTTATTCGGCCAGCGAGCGAGAGAGGTAAAGTTGACCATCGAGCAAAGTCAGCTTCCATCTTCTCCATCAAAGGGGTAAAGTTTACTCGAAACAAATCAGAAAGAGACAGCACAATTTGAATACCTAAGTAGCGGAAACCATCATTAGACCAACGGAACGGTACTATTGAAGAAGGCAGCTTTTTAGCGGCGTCATTAATGGGCAAAAGCTCACTCTTTTGGTAATTAAGTTTATATCCAGACATGGTGCCAAACTCATTAAGAACATTTAGGATAGAGGGAAAAGAAGAAATAGGGTCCGAAACATATAACAAAAGGTCATCCGCGTATAGCGAAACCTTGTTGACTATACCAAATCTTGTTATACCTTTAAAAGAGGCCTCTGCACGCAGCCAGAGGGCTAGGGGCTCGATCACTAAAATAAACAGAAGCGGAGAAAGGGGACAGCCCTGTCTGGTACCACGGCTCAAAGGAAAGGAAGAAGAAATAATATCATTTGTCCGTACTGAAGCTTTAGGTGAAGAGTACAAAAGTGTCACCCAGTCAACAAAGGTCCTGCCGAGTCCAAACTTTGTCAATACCCTGTACAAAAAACTCCATTCAACCCTGTCGAAGGCTTTCTCTGCGTCGAGGGACACAACGACTTCAGGAACTGTAGCACTAGGGGAGGTAATGATATTGAAAAGCCTCCTAGTGTTGCATGAGGACTGCCTCCCGGGCATGAAACCTGTTTGATCCAAATCGATAATCGAGGGTAGTATCTGTTGTAAACGTAATGCCAAAACTTTAGTTAAGATTTTGAAATCCACGTTCAACAAGGAAATGGGTCTGTAGCTGCTACATAATAAAGGATCTTTATCCTTCTTAAGAAGCAAGGAAATCGCAGCCTCAGACAGGGTACAAGGAAGCCGGCCAAGAGAAAAAGCCTCGTTGTACATCTCAGTAAGAAAGGGGCTTAGCAAAGTTGAGAAAGCTTTATAATATTCAGTGGTATACCCGTCGGGCCCAGGGGATTTGGCCCCCTGGAGACAACCTATGGCCTCCTGGACCTCTAATGTAGTAATTGGGGCGCCAAGTCGATCTGCTAATTCTTCATTAATGTAAGGAAAGTCGAGTTTATCTAATATATCATCAGGAGAAGGTGGAAAGTCAGATGTATATAGAGAAGTGTAAAACTCAACAAAGGCATCGTTAATGCCCTTAGGGTCAGTGGTAGTTTCGCCAGAGCTGGACTCAATTGCTGGTATAATTCTAGACGATGCCTCAGCCCGAGCCTGATATGAAAGAAGCTTGCCAGCCTTGTCTCCCGATTCATAAAAAATCTGCCTTGATTTAAGCAAGGAAGCTCTAACGGAAGTAGTGGAAGTTAAATCGAGTTCTGCCTGCAAAGAAAGTCGCTTTTTGTAAATGTCAGGTTCCGGATTGGCAGCATACTGTACATCCACTTCTTTGATTTCCTTCAAAAGCTCATTGAAGCGGGCAGTTTCAGTTCTTTTCCTATTAGAAACATAAGAAATAAGTTGGCCTCTCATGTAGGCTTTAGAAGCCTCCCAAAGGCTACTCCTACCAATACCATGCACATCGTTTAATTCAAAAAATAAGGAGATTTGGGTGCGTATAAAATCTTGATAGCCATCCTCGGCCAGAAGAACAGAGTTGAATCTCCACTGCCTGCTTGGACTTGACCGATAGGGTAGTGCCAAATCAAGGGAGACTGGTGCATGATCTGATATTGCAATGGTGTGGTAATCAGTGGAAGCTAAATTTGGAATTAGTCTAAGGTCCATAAGGAAGAAATCTATCCGGGAATAAGAGTGGTGAACATGTGAGAAAAAAGAGAAAGCTTTGGTAGAAGGAAATTTATGTCTCCAAGGATCAATCAGACCAAGTCGCTGAGAACAAGCAAGTAAAGTTTTTGCTGCCTTCATAAGAGGAACAGGTTTGTTAGAGGAACGGTCCAATAAAGGGTCTTGGACCAGGTTGTAATCCCCTGCAATAACTATGTAGTGATTTTCGACATCCGGAAAAGAAGAAAAAAGTTTAGATATAAAATGACTGTCGTCCCAATTCGGGCCATAGACACAAACAAAAAGAAATGGCATTTCTCGAAGCTTCCCAGAAACCATGACATATCTACCATTAGGATCTAGCACTGATTTCTCTGATATGAAAGGAAGGCCTTTACGAAAAATTATGGCAGTGCCTCTGGCCTTCCCATTGAATGTTGAGTGGAAAATGTCTCCGGTCCACTGTTTCCTAATCTTTTTGATATGACTGTTGAGCATATGGGTCTCCTGGATGAAATAAATATCCCCTTTAAGTTGGTTCAAATGAGTCATAACACGTTGCAGTTTTATAGGATTACCCATCCCCTTCACATTCCAAGAAACGAGTCTAAGTGTGGTACTTGCATTTGTTGTCATGTTTCATATATTCCGGAGAATATGGAAATGTTACACAGGCTTTCAACCTGTACCCAGTGGGACCAAGCGTGGAGTAGCAGGCACCTGAAAAGACATAAGTAGGAAAAAGAGAGGAAACAAGAAGAAAAATAAATAAATAAATGAGAAAAAAAAAAAAAAAAAAAAGTGGGAAATAAAAATAATAAACCCCATGGCCTAAAATATCCCATACATACGTGAGAATCCAGTGTCCATTGCACAGTGGTGTCAAACACACCTTGAAAACTTCCAACTTCGGCACAATCCAAAAAATAAATATAACCCCCCAACCACGTTTAAGGCATTCAGACTATATAAATTCAAACCTTCGTTGTCACAGCCAGTGCTACCAAAACAACCCAATAACAATAAAAAGGGGCACTGTAATAGAGAAAATGAAAAAATTAAGTTAAACAAAATAAAATAAAATAGTTACTAAATGAATTGAATAAAGGCAAATAAAAACTGTAGTAAATAAATAAAATTTACTCAAAGTAGTAAATCTATGAAATTGAAATAAAATGAGTTTCAAGAGATTGTTGCAAAGATTAGGTGAAAATAAATTAAAATGTATATAAAATAATTACAAAAAAGTAGAAAAATGTCTGAAATTCTAGCATACAATATACAAATGTATTTATATAGAAAGTATATACAAATATAAAAAGGACAAAAGTAAAGACATATTTCACTCAAAATAACACTATAAATTGGACTCATTTAACATTTAAACATATTTATACAACTTAATAACCTTTTTTAAAGCATACAGAAGAAACACTTCAAACAGGAACATACTGCGTGACCAAAATGCAGCAAATATTCAAATCAGAGCTCCGTAATAGTCACTTAGGGATGACGAGACGCAAAGTCAGCAGCTTCTTTTACGGTGGGAAGAAGTTTTCTTGATCCATCGTGTAACACAACAGACAACTTGGCAGGGTACCTCAGTGCGGGCTTGTAGCCTAACTCGAAGAGCCTCTTCATCACGTCCCGGTACTGAGCGCGCTGCTCCAAAACCTCCGGAGCGTAGTCCTCAAAGATGTGGATAGGTGTATCTTTATATTTCAGTCCGCCCCGTAGCTGTCGGGCAGCCCGCACAACCAGCTCCCGAGTTTGGAAATGATGAAAACAGATCACAACATGCCGAGGCCTACCCGTGGATGCTAGCCTAGCAGGCTGTGCGCGGTGGGCCCTGTCCAGCTTCGGGGGTGATGACAAAATGTCCGCACCAAGCACATCACACAGTAGCTGGGAAAAGAACTCTGTTGGTCTCGTCTGATTTTCAATTTGTTCCGGCAGACCCACAATTCTTATATTATTACGGCGGGTTCGTCCAGAAAGATCGATCAGCCTAGCCTTTAGCTTAGCATTTTCTGAGGCCACCGCCGCTAGCTCAGTCCGCACATCAGTTAACTCGTCACTGGTGGAGTTAGCAAATTGCTCCAGACTAGTGATACGTTGGTCATGGTCTTCAACGGAGTTCTGGAGGCCAGTAAGCTTTGCCTCATATCTCGCGTAGGTGTCTTTAATCTCAGCCAGAAGTTCACTTTTAGTTTCCGCTAGCTTAGCTGTTAGCACGGCTGTAAATGCGGTGACATTAGCTGCTTCTTCGCGGTCTTGTTCATCTTTCTTCGCTTTCGGAGGCATGATTCTGCTCTAAATAAAAGCAAGTTATTGCTGGGTTACTCGCTGTAAGTGAAAAATGAGTTAAAAATCAGTAGAAGTAGTAAGTTCGGGGAGCGCTGAAAAATGCGACTAACCCATCACATGGCCAAACCGGAAGTTCATGTTTTCTCTGATAGGAGCTTTTGACCAGTGTTGCCAACTTAGCGACTTTGTCGCTAGATTTAGCGACTTTTCAGACCCCTATAGCGACTTTTTTTCAAAAAAGCGACTAGCGACAAATCTAGCGACTTTTTCTGGTGTTATTGGCGACTTATCTGGTGTTTTGGCGACTTATCTGGTGTTTTGGAGACTCGTGAAGCACGTATTGTTCTGCTGTCCTCAACGTGAGCCCCTCCCCCGTCCCAAAGCACTACAGGCGGCCAGTCTCACAGTAGCCTTGCGTAGCAGTCCCAGCTACAGTCTATGGGCGGAGCAGAGAGAGAGAGAGGAGACTCAAAAGCACAGGAAGTTTTCAGGCTGCTGCAGACTGAACTTCAGCTCCACCACCACCACACATCCAAAGCTCCCCGGCCACTCCTACCACCGCCACCCCCCACTACCCCCCACTCCATCCGCGGCAGCTCTGTCCGTGACTCTGTTTTCTCTCAGTAGTGGGTCACATTAAATCATTTGTTATGCCAAACTATGAAAAAAAAAAATAAACCTAAGTAACTCTGCCAGAGTGTGTCTTTTGGGTCACTTTGCCGGTCCCAAGCCCGGATAAAGGAGGAGGGTTGGTTGTAGAGCTAGCAATTTCACCCTACATAACAATCTTTTGATTACATTTGCTGTTATAACATTTAACAATACAGGACAAAACTGATGTGTGTTGTTCATCATCATTAAATGTTGTTAATGTTGAAATTATTTTTGTACATTTGTAGTTCTAAACATATTTAGGGTGTTTTTACTCACTTTTGTCTCTCCCACGACCTTATTCCTCTCTCCTACAGCGTCCGTTACAGTTATTTGCAAATGGCAAATTATGCAAATTAGGCGATGACGTCATTTAGCGACTTCTAGCGACTTTTGGGACAGCCAATAGCTACTTTCCTTACTGAGGAGTTGGCAACACTGCTTTTGACTCAGTGCTCTTATCTCATCCACTTTTGCAGAGTGCAGAGACCGAAAATGTTTTCAAACCACGTATGTTTACATTCCTGATGGCGCCATCACTGATAAGGAGTGTTTCAGCAGCATTTGACCTTGAATGAGACTGAGACGTGGCCGCTGTTTCAACTTCCAATAGTGGTGAAGAGCGATTTCTTGTATTTAAAGGTTTTCGCTGTGGCATCATTACACTCCTGTTCTCCGACAACTCCGCCATCGTGGGCTGTGTGTTTGAGGGGAACGAACTGGAATATCGGTCGGTTATCACAGACTTTGTTGACTGGTGCGAGCGCAACCACTCTGTCTGCTTGAACACCAGTAAGACCAAGGAGATGGCCATCGACTTCAGGAGAAAACCACTTTCCCACACGCCGCTGAACATCCAGGGGGAGGACATTGAGCTGGTGGACAGCTTCAAGTACCTGGGTGTTCACATAAACAATAAACTGGTCCCATAACACCAACGCCATGTACAAGAAGGGCCAAAGTCGCCTCTTCCTTCTGAGGAGGCTGAGGTCTTTTGGAGTGAGCAAGCCTCTACTCAGGACTTTTTATGACTCTGTGGTAGCCTCTGCCATTTACTACGCTGCCGTGTGCTGGACTCCAGGCAGCACAGAGCGGGACAGAAGCAGACTGAACAAGCTGGTCAGGAGGGCCAGCTCCACTCTGGGCTGCCCCCGGGACTCTGTGGAGGAGGTGAGGGACAGGAGGGTGCCAGTTAAAGCCACCTCCATCATGGACAACACCTTCCACCCACTGCACAGGACTGTAGAGGAGCTGAGGAGTTCCTTCAGTGGAAGACTGAGACACCCTCAGTGTAAGAAGGAGTGCTATCGCAGGGTCTTTATCCCCACTGCTGTCAGACTGTACAACAAGTCACTTTAAGTCACTGTATTAAGACTGAAAAACCTGCACTACTATTTACACTGTATCTGATTGCCACTTTTTAAATCGACACTTTTTTATTGCACATAATATCCTGCATTTAACATGTTTGCACATTTCTTTCTTTTTGCACAATCTTGAGTGTTTCTATCCATGCCAGATGTGACATGTAAATTTCTCCTTTCTGAGATCAATAAAGTAAATCTTATCTTATCTTATATCCTGCTGTAATCATTAACTTTGCCTTGTTTGGGCTTGGCACCATATGTCTTCAGGAAATTGTCCCCGTGGATTTAGGGAAATGAAATAGCATCATCATGACTTACGTTTTGTCCATTTTGTCCATTTCCCTTCATTGGTTTTGTTGTGTTGAGCCCCATTTTTGCTTCAAGGACAAACATTCGATCTTGAAGTTTTAACTCTTGTTTGAGTGACCAACAGCCATCGCAAAGTTTTGTCCAACAGAAAGAGACTTTGAAGGAGTCTCTGGGTTGAGAGCTGATTGGCACAAACACATCTGCCCCCTTTGAGCTCCTATTTTTTCTTCTCCAAATGTTCTCTATTAATGTAACTAAAGTATACAAAGCAGCAATACATACATTAGAATTACATCAGCGTGTCCAAAGATCATAACGTTAATTTATGGAGATGTAAATTATTTTAAAAAGCCATTACAAGTTAAACATAAATACAGTGCTTTGCAAAAGTATTCCCCTCCTTGGCATTTTGTGTGTTTTGTTGCCTCACAACCTAGAATTAACATGGATTGTTTGATGATTTGCATCAGTTAATTTACAGAACATGCCCACAACTTTGAAGATGTTGTCTTTTATTATTGTGAAGCAAACAACAAATAGGACAAAATAACAGAAAAGGTCAATGTGCATAACTATTCACCCCCCTAAAGTCAATACTTTGTAGAGCCACCTTTTACGGCAATCACAGCTCCAAGTCGCTTTGGATAAGTCTCTATGAGCTTGCCACATCTTACCACTGGGATGTTTGCCCATTCCTCCTTGCAAAACTGCTCCAGCTCCTTCTTTAAGTCTGACCACAGATTTTCTATTGGATCAAGGTCTGGGCTTTGACTAGGCCATTCCAAAATATTTACATGTTTCCCCTTAAACCACTGAAGTGTTGCTTTAGCAGTGTGTTTGGGGTCATTGTCCTGCTGGAAGGTAAACCTCCGTCCTAGCCTCAAATCACGCACAGAGTGGTACAGGTTTTGCTCAGGAATATCCCTGTATTTAGCACCATCCATCTTTCCCTCAACTCTGACCATTTTCCCAGTCCCGGCTGCTGAAAACCATGCCCACAGCATGATGCTGCCACCACCATGTTTCACTGTGGGGATGGTGGGTGATGTGATGTGGTCCGTGAGTTTTGGTGGGCGGCCGTCTCTTGGCAGGTTTGCTGTTGTGCCATGTTCTTTCTATTTGATGGTGCTCCTGGGGATCATCAAAGATTTGGATATTTTTTTATAACCTAACCCTGACTTGCACTTCTCAACAACACTGTCACTTACTTGTTTGGAGAGTTCCTTGGTCTTCATGGCAGTGTTTGGTTAGTGTGCCTCTTGCTTAGGTGTTGCAGCCTCTGAGGCCTTTCAAAAAAGGTGTGTATATGTACTGACAGATCATGTGACACTTAAATTGCTCACAAGTGGACATCATTTCACTAATTATGTGACTTCTGAAGGTAATTGGTTGCACCAGAGCTTTTTATGGGCTTCATAACAAAAGGGGTGAATACATATGCACATGCCAATTTCCAGTTTTTTTATTTCCGAAAAATGGTTTTATGTATATATTTAGACAATTTAGACTATTGTTTTCTGATCCATCACATGAAATTCAGATTAAAAAAACATTGAACTAAAGGCTGTAATGTAACAAAATAGGTAAA
The DNA here is from genome assembly GCA_964034765.1 of Knipowitschia caucasica. Taxonomy (NCBI): domain Eukaryota; kingdom Metazoa; phylum Chordata; class Actinopteri; order Gobiiformes; family Gobiidae; genus Knipowitschia; species Knipowitschia caucasica. The sequence continues at coordinate 11,412,961 of OZ035825.1, read as the reverse complement.
AAGCCAGGGGGTGAATACTTTTGCAAGGCACTTTACAGGTGACACATACTTGTGCGGCTAAACATGGTCATAGTAAATAGGTGTTAAGGGCTCACAGCAGGCTGTCTGCTCGCCTGCAGCCTCTATTCATCTTTTTTCCACAGTTTCCTGCTTGTTCTTTCCTTTGCCCTATTTTTCCCTCCCTCTTTTTTCTCCTCAGCTCATTAGAATCAAATTATCAGTAGACTGGCCCCAATGTGGGTCACTCTAAGAGCTGAAGAAATGTATTTTGGATAAAGCCAAACAATTCATCAAAGCCTCAGACTTTTACTCACAGAATAATGTTATAATTAAATTTGAGCCACATTTTGGTTTATTTGGGTGTTTACAATTAGATTCCATCGTACAGTATATATAAATATTGTGATCTTTTTGCACACCTCCTCCACATGAGGCTGTTCAATGTCAGACTGTTGCATCATGTTCTCTGAATTCCATTTTGACTTATTTTTAACTGTAATTGTGTGATTTTCTTTTTGTGCACATTGTAACTGTAGCTGTGTGATGGTTCAGGTTTGGTCCATGGATGGATACTACAAAGGCAGACGTGTCCTGGAGTTCCGGACCATGGCAGACTTCACAAAGGGTTTGAACTTTGTGCAACACCTGCTCCCACAGCCCTGGGCCGGGACTGGACACGTAGTCTACAACGGATCGCTCTACTACAACAAGCACCAGAGCAACATCCTGGTACCTGGTCTCAGTATATATACCACTCGCAGTATACAGTACAAACCAAAAGTTTGGACACACCTTCTCATTCAATGAGTTTCCTTTCTTTTCATGACTATTGACATTGTAGATTCACACCCAGGCTGTGTGAGGGCTATTTGACCAAGAAGGAGAGTGATGGGTGCTGGGCCAAAAGGCAAAAGGGCCAACAAGTGCTAAGCATCTCTGGGAACTTCTTTAAAGGCGGTTTGGACGACCATTTCAGGTCACTACCTCTTGAAGCTCAAGATCAAGAGAATGCCAAGAGTGTGCAAAGCAGTAATCAAAGCAAAAGGTGGCTACTGGAATATAAGACGTATTTACAGTGTTTCATACTCTTTTTATACATGCCCACTATAATTCAACATTGAGTAATTCCAATAGTTTTGATGCCTTCCGTGTGAATCTACAATTTTCATAGTTATGAAAATAAAGAAAACTCGAATTAGAAGGTATGTCCAAACTTTTGGTCTGTACTGTACTTGCATGCTCAGACCCCTCTTCTCTCAGTATACAGTACATGCAGACTCAGACCACTCTTGTCTCAGTATACATGCAGGCTCGGATCACTCCTCTCGCAGTATACTGTACATGCAGAATCAGACTTCTCCCTCAGTATACAAGCAGGCTCAGATCACTCCTCGTCCTCTCTCGGTGTACATGCAGGCTAAGACCACTCTTGTCTCAGTGTGCATTCAGACTTAGATCACTCTTCTTTCAGTATTCATGCATACTCATACCACTCTTGTCTCAATATACAGTACACAGTATGCAGACTCAGATCACTCTTCTCTCAGTTTACATGCAGGCTCAGATCACTCCTTGTCCTCTCTCAGTATAGGAGGATCTTTGTTTACACCCGCGTGCGCATGTGCCCCTCGCTGTGTGGCAAGAAGACAGAGCGGCGCATACTGAACATGGATGTGACGACTACTTTTAAAAGACTCAGTGGGCGAATAGCAATGTATATAAGCACTTTAATGCAAGAAGATCAGAGGAGATATAAGCTAAAAAATAAGTATATGAGACCGAACTGAACAAATTCAAAGCCCATATGAGACCTGGGATGACAAGAAGAAACATAGCTCAGACTCACTTCTCTTTTGGCACCGATCTGCTGGGACTGGGACTCTGAGATATTTATTCTTACTTCATAGAAAACCCGGGACCCTTCACTCAAGAAGGGTTTGTGGTAAAACAGCGGTAAAGTGGCCCGGCATTTCGCCGTCACGGTAAAGCACATTAAAAGCGGGTTGCCCCTTTTTGCTGTTACTTACGGTGATGGTGGAACAGGAAGCCGTTGGATGAGCGACCAACATGCAATGTTTAAAATCAATCATCATTCATGAATGAATGAATGAGTGAACAAGTGCACAGTGAGAGTAGTTGCAAAACTTTAATTTGTTTATGAATTTTTATCTCCTCATCCCCCCGGCTACCCGTTCTACGTTTACCGTAGGTAACAGCATAAAAGGGCAACCACTTTACCGCGGCCGTTTTTCGCTGTTCTTTTCCGAAAGAATTTGAAAAAAAAACGTAATCTGTCCGCAGCAACACAACCGACCACACAACAAGAACGGACCATTTGATTTAGTAAAACATCTCTGCAAACGTCTAAAAATAGCTAATTCTCTAGCATCCAGGTAGCTTTCTATGCTGTAGTGCCACACAGTCACGTGACCGGCGCGGAAAAACTATAAACAACGACGTTACTCCAAGACCCTCCTATACATGCAGACTCAGACCACTGTTGTCTAAATATACATGCTGGCTCAAGCCACTATGATCTTTGTGACTGATCTATGAAAAGCCTCATACTACTCGATTACTCTGTACTTAAAAACTGTATATGTGTGTTTGTGTGTGTGCATCCATGTGTGTGAAGGTGCAGTACCACTTCCGCTCCCGCAGCGTGCTCCTTCAGCGCACCCTTAGTGGGGCCGGTTACAACAACACGTTCCCCTACAGCTGGGGCGGCTCCTCGGACATCGACCTAATGGCGGACGAGATGGGACTGTGGGCCGTCTATACCTCTATCCCCAATGCTGGAAACATCCTGGTGTGTACCCACACACGCTAAATCTTTGCAAAAAGATTCTAAACTTAAGTCTAAACTAAATATCTGGATAAAGTTACCTCCTTATCTTAAAAGGTGTTTTTTGTTTTGGGGGAAACCACAGGCGCAGCCATTGAACTTCTGTGCTGTTCTTGACTTCCGGTTAGCTCTTAGCGCAGCTTACACAACTCCAGATCAGACCGAGAGGATCATTCCATGTTCTCTGAATTTAAAATGGATGGAGCAAAAACCGGTTCTGGGACATTCTGTGCAAACCTTGGTTGTACTAAATCATGGAAAAACTTAGCTGTATGGCTGAAAAGATAGCCTTTAGCTTCTCATACACTAACTGCAAGTCCAGGCTGTGGCTAGAAGCTTTAAAGTTTAAGAAGTTGCCTTAAAAATTACAATAAAATTACATCCATGTTTGCTCGTATCACTTTGTTGACAAAAAAAGTCTACTGAGGAAAATCATTTCCCGGAACTTTGGTTGTGATACCAGTAGCAACAAGAAGCGGGTGTGGATGTGCTCCTCCTGATGCATTGTATGCTAACTGCTAACTACGAGGCTCCAATTCTCATAGTTAGTCTCTGCCAAGCCCCAGTGATCCAAGATGGCGCCCTATTCAATTTAATGGCTTGTGCTCAGTAGGGCATGGGACTTACAGGAGGACTAAAAGATTAGCGTAACTCTTCTATATTTGGGTCCTCCCGGTTCTGCGCAGTGGATTATCTCCCATGATGCGTTGCGCCAAATACGCGTGTATGGCTCTCATGCACGTGCACAGAGGGGCTTGGCCGCGCTTTGACCAATCAGTGCTGCTGATCAGAGCAGAGTAAGAGCGAAGCCAGAGCGGGAAGGAAACAAGCAGAGTTTGTGGCAGTAAAGTGTGGATTTAAAGAAAACCGAAGATCCATCCATCCATTTTCTTTCCCTTTATCCATTTCTGGGTCGGGGGGGTGGCAGTCAGAGCTGCACCCAGTACACAGAGCACCAGCCCCTCACTGATCCTCCTGCAGGTGGTGAGTCCACAGGAGCTGAGATCTTTCAGCGGGGGCTTCAGGCAAAGTGGGGTTAAGTGTCTTGCCCAAGGACACAACGACAGCAAACATCAGAGGGAGTCGTGAAGTAGGTCTTACGATGGGCTCGAACCCACGACCTTCAGGCCTAAAGGCCAATGCTCTACCAACTGAGCCACTGTCGCCCCCAAGATCCAACTTTTGGACTAGCTGGTAAAGACGTTTTTGAGAGGTCAGAAGACACGTACATTCGCATTGAATAATTCCCTTTCCGGGTCCGGTCCCCTGGCTCGGTGTGGTATTGCAAGCATGTCCGAGGCCAAAGATAACATGGACCCCAATCTACAACAATCCTCACACTCTGCAGTCTCCAGCTCGGATCCCGCTCCCCCCGCCTCCCTCTACCTATCCATCTTCTCCTTCCCTCCCCTCCACTCCTCATTGTCTTTCCGGCTCACCCCCTCCCTGACCCTTCCCCCCTCTGACAGCCACATTGGGCCGGCAGTCGGAGGTGCTCATCCCGAGAAAAAAATCCGTGGTTTATACAAAGCACAATGTGTCTATCCAATTGTCTGTGAAACTGTATGTTATTGCTCTCTGCTGTTTCTTACTTGTACACAGCGCCTTAATGGCGAAGTGGCACGCTCTCTTCCAAAACAATTTCCAAGTGGTAACTTTGTTTGTTACTTACGTGGCAATAAAAATGATTCTGATTCTGATGTCAGCGCCCGTCATTTTGGCCACTTTTGAGCCAGGACCAGCCCCCACTGGTTCTATGGGACTTCTTTCTGGGTAGCCCACGTGAATTTAGTCTGCAGTACCACAGGTGCCCCCTGTGCCCATGGATGGGACAGCAATAAGCTAGTTGTACCCTATCCAGTTAATATTATAAATCCATGGTTGGACCAGATTGACAATGATCCAAAGTGCAAAGATGCTGCATTTTCTCAACAGTCGATCACAACTACACATCAGCAAAGACGGACATTGCCGTAAACAAAGCGACGCAGACCGAAACCGATTTTCTTATGTTGTTATTCACTTGGTTATTAAATGCCTTCAGCAGCAGTTGTAGACAGTAAAATATATAACAAAACAAAGTGAAAAATAAGTAATCTTTATTTATATAGCGCAGGTGAATCAAACGTCATACCAATAGTTAAAGTACACATAGTAATAATCTTCACACAGATGCAGCTCACACACAATCTTGACCAGCACAAAATCCTGTCTATTTGAGGACTTTTTTCATGTATATATCAAAACAAGGTTATAACAAGCATCCAGGACGATGGATACATGGCAACACAAAAGTAAATAATGATATTCACAGGAGTGGGGTGTAAGATTTTTCTTCCTCTCCTCTCTTTGAGTTTGAATAATGTACAATATTGTTGTAAATAACTGAATGAATGATTTGCTAGAAAATTCTATCTAGTGACATCTGATAATTAATGTTTGTTGTTGAACTCGAAATAAACACTCAAACCAATGTCCAGGTCCGGCTATGCAACAGTTTCAACATGTCCCTTCGTGGTTACCATGGTTACCCATGGTTTGTGGACAAAATTGTTAAGACTTTGACTTGGTTGAACATCTGCCACCATATAAATGAAAGGGCCGTGTTTGTGTATTGTGTACTCACTTTTTTGCAATGAAGGTACAGATGCCTGATAGCATTTCCATCCACAGCCATGGAGTCAACCAAATACAAACATATTTTTGTTGTGGGATGATGTCATCCCACGTAATTATTGTAGTTGGATGGGGAATCGTGGAAAGCCCAACTTCCATAAGAGATGTTGCAGAATGCTGCCATTTCAGAGACATATTTCATGTAAGAAAAGAACGTCTCTAAGCAGTGTCAGAACGTAAACAGAAAATGAGAAACAGCATCAGTAAGTAAACCAGAAATTCCCAAAAAACTATGGCTCAAAAAATTGGGCCCTCCATGATCGTTAGCCCTGTTGTAGAAGGATGTTTGTGGCATTGAAAGCCTTTCGTGATTGTTGTTGCAGGTGAGCCGCCTGAACCCGCACTCCTTGGAGGTGATGCGCAGCTGGGACACAGGCTTCCCCAAGCGCAGTGCGGGCGAGGCCTTCATGATCTGTGGAACCCTGTACGTCACCAACTCCCACCTGGCCGGAGCCAAGGTGCACTTTGCCTACCACACCAACACCTCCAGCTACGAGTACACGGATATCCCCTTCCACAACCACTACTCCCACATTAGCATGATGGACTACAACCCCCGCGAGAGGGCACTATTTGCCTGGAACAACGGACACCAGGTGCTCTACAACGTCACGCTCTTCCATGTCATCCGCAGTGAGGCGTAAGACGCGAGAGGCACAAATCGGGCATCCGGTCAGTGCACTGGTTCTTGTATAAAGTAAAGTGCATACAACATGTTCTTATGATTTTCTAGATTGAGAAGAAGATTTACACCAAATAAAGAAAGTATACACCTAGGAACAGTCGGAAAATATATTGAAATCTGCACGTTTACATTAATTATTTTATATTTTTGGACCACCTGACCGGATCGGTTTGTATTTTATGTTGAATTGACTGTATGTTTGTTGTTCTATACGCCGTGGTGGGACAGCTTGTTTTTTCTTTGTCTTTTTGCTTACCTCCTGTAACTATACATCTCAATGTTGTTTTGATACACCATTATTTAATGAGAAGTTGCTATATATTGGAAGAATCAGTCATTGAAGAGGAGTGGACCCACACTCACAGGCCACAATCAACCTGATTCAAGCAAATGTGCTGCACTGTGTGAAAAGCATGCTGGAGTGGCCTTTTCTTATGAGCAAACAAAGGTTCCTGAGCAGTATTCATGTATTCTAATCAGCATTTTGATACAGCACACTTGGGCCTGTTGGGAGATTTGTCCTCTACATTCAGCACCCGGGTCCATCTCCAGTTGTTGTCTCTTGGCTTGGTCAGGTCTACCCTAGCTGGAGGATGTTACCGATTTTAGATGTTTTTAGTGGTAGGGGAAATCAGAGCGGTTCAACAGAGGCTGCCTTCCGACTGAGATTCAAACCCTAGAGCTCACTGAATTAGATTTGGACAGGTCTAAAACAATATCTGCTAAAGGTGTTCTAAGGTTCTATGTTGTAGATTGTACCTACAAAAAACCTGCAAAAACAAACGTAATTTGTTCAGTGTATTTGACCTGTATTGCTGCACTCATCATTATCAGAATCAGAATCAGAATCATTTTTATTGCCAACGTAAGTAACGGGAGGTCACAGACTTGGAAATTGCTTTGGCTCAGTGCAACAGTCAAAAAGAGATAATAAAAATAAGAATAAAAAACACTTCTAAAGAATAAATTTAAATTTAAAATAGAGTTACAGTTACTATTTACAATATACAAGTGCACATGGTGCACACAATGTAAGGTGACAGCAGTACAGTGAAGTAAAGTGACGTATGATGGGCAGTAAAGTGACTTTATAAAGGGCGGGGGGACAGGTTAAGAAGTGTTCAAGAGTCCAACAGCAGAGGGGAAGAAACTGTTCTTGTGGCGGGAGGTTCTAGTCCTGATGGACCGCAGCCTCCTGCCTGAGGGGAGTGGTTGGAATAGTCCATGTGCAGGGTGAGAGGGGTCGGCTGTGATACGACCAGCCCGGCCTCGAGCTCGGGCGACGTACAGGTCCTGCAACGATGGAAGGCTGCGGCCGATCACTTCCTCTGCAGAGCGCACAATGCGCTGTAGTCTCTGTTTGTCCCTGACTGTGGCTCCAGCGAACCACACGGTGATGGAGGAGGTGAGGATGGACTCGATGATGGCCGTGTAGAACTGCACCAACATCTGTGCAGGCAGCTTGGCTTTCCTGAGCTGCCGCAGGAAGTACATCCTCTGCTGGGCCTTCTTGATGAGGGAGCTGATGGTCGGCTCCCACTTGAGGTCCTGGGTGATGGTGGTGCCCAGGAAACGGAAGGACTCCACAGAGGTGATGGGGGAGTCCATCACGGAGAGTGGGGGCGGGGGGACAGTGCTCTTCCTGAAGTCCACAATCATCTCCACTGTCTTCTGGGCGTTCAGCTCCAGGTTGTTACCACTGCACCAGGACACCAGCCGGTCCACCTCCCTCCTGTAGGCGGACTCATCGTTGTTGGAGATGAGTCCAATGAGGGTGGTGTCGTCCGCGAACTTGATCAGCTTCACGGAGTCGTGGCTGGAGGTGCAGTGGTTGGTGTACAGGGAGAAGAGCAGGGGAGAAAGAACACAGCCCTGTGGGGCTCCTGTATTTATAATCCGAGAGTCCGAGACATTCTTCCCCAGACGCACTCGCTGCTTCCTGTCCGTCAGGAAGTCAGTGATCCACCTGCAGGTGGAATCGGGCACGTTGAGCTGGGAGAGCTTGTCCTGGAGCAGGGATGGCAGGATTGTGTTGAAGGCAGAGCTGAAGTCCACGAACAGGACCCTGGCGTAGGTCCCCGGGGAGTCCAGGTGCTGTAGGATGTGGTGGAGGGCCAGGTTAATGGCGTCGTCTACAGATCTGTTGGCTCTGTAGGCGAACTGCAGGGGGTCCAGGAGGGGGGAGGTGAGGGACTTGAGATGGGAGAGAACCAGGCGTTCAAATGACTTCATGACGACAGACGTAAGTGCTACAGGTCTGTAGTCATTGAGTCCTGTGATCCTGGGCTTCTTCGGGACGGGGACAATGATGGAGGATTTGAAGCAGGCCGGGACATGGCAGGACTGCAGAGAGGAGTTGAAAATGTCCGTGAACACAGGAGTAAGCTCACTGGCGCAGTGTCTCAGAGTGGCCGGAGACACGTGGTCCGGGCCAGGAGCTTTGCGGGGGTGCAGCCTCAGGAAGAGTTGTTTAATCTCTTTAGCGGCTATTGTTAGGCTGGGGGCAGGGCTGATGGGTGGGTCGTTAGAGTAGTGGGGGGTGGGGGAGGGAGAGGTGTCAGGGGCAGCATCAAAGCGACTGAAAAATAAGTTCAGATCGTCAGCTAGCTTGTGGTCATCAGCACAGGGGGGGGCTTTGGGTTTGTAGTTGGTGATCTCCCGTAGGCCCCTCCAGACAGAAGCAGTATCGTTGTTACCAAACTGCTCCTGTAGTCGTTCTCTGTGCCGGGACTTGGCTGCTTTCAGTTCTTTCCTGAACTGATATTTAGCTGCTTTGTAGCCGCTGCGGTCCCCCTCCCTGAAAGCAGAGTCCTTTGCTTTCCTGAGCTGCCGGAGTTTAGCAGTGAACCAGGGTTTGTCGTTGTTATAGATGACCCTGGTCCTTGTTGGAATGATGCTATCCTCACAGAAGTGGATGTATGACGTCACAGTGTCCGTATATTCATCCAAGCTGTCTGTGGCAGCTCTGAAAAGGTCCCAGTCTGTAGATTCCATGCATGCGCGCAGCTCTTCCACAGCTTCATCAGACCACACTTTGGAGCTCCTCACTGCAGGTTTCGAGAGCTTTAGTCTCTGTCTGTAAGCAGGAACCAGATGTATCATGGAGTGATCTGAGAAGCCGAGGGCTGGCTTGGGAACAGCGCGAAAAGCTCCGCGCACGGTGGTGTAACAGTGATCCAGAGTGTTCTCCTCTCTGGTCGGGCATTTGATAAACTGTCTGTATTTGGGTAATTCCTGGCTCAAGTTTCCCTTATTAAAATCCCCCAGGATAATAATCAGAGAGTCCGGGTATAAGCGTTCCATACACAGTACTTGCTCTGCGAGTGCGCGCTGAGCCTCGCGCGCGTCCGCGCATGGCGGTATGTAAACAGAGGCAAGAATGAATGAAACAATTTCCCGCGGGGAGTAATATGGTTTACAATGAATGAAAAGATATTCCAGAGCAGGAGAGCAGTGCTTGGAGATCACTGTCACATCGTTACACCAGTTTGTATTGACGTAGAAACAGAGCCCTCCGCCTCTGCTCTTCCCTGAGAGCGCACAATGGCGATCCGCGCGAAACAGCCCAAAGCCCTGCAGCTCCAGAGCGCAGTCCGGGATCCGCTCATTTAGCCAGGTCTCAGTGAAGCAGAGGACACAGGATGTGGCGAAGTCCTTGTTTCTTCTCATGAGCAGGCTGAGTGAGTTCGTCCATCTTATTGCCCAGTGAGCGTACGTTGGAGAGAAAAATGCCGGGGAGAGCCGTGCGCGCTCCTCTCCTCCTAAGACGCACGAGCAGGCCTCCTCGCTTTCCCCTTTTACGGGCCCACACTTTTTTGGCTAGAACATGAACTAAATCAGCCGCAGATGCCAAGAAAACAGGCAATAGGTCCATGGGAACGGTGGGTCGGATGTTCATAAGTTCCTCACGGGTGTAGGAACAGCCAGATGCACAGTTAAAAAGTAAAAACAAAAGAAAAAGAGAGCAGCAAAGAGCCATGTCGACCGTACGAGGCGCCATCTTAGCAGGCCTCATGAACTTTAATACTGCCTACAAACCTCTTCTACAGCTCATCACTTCAAAACATGTCTGCAGTAATGCAGTTTCTTTGTTTTGGAACAGCCGCTCAAAGTTCCTCACTCTCAATTATTTTTGCTATTTTTTAGCATGAATATTTGTTCTATTTTCTAATGAGCACATCAAACCTTTTGTCACTACAGTGTCTCCACTTACTCATAATAAAATATTTTAAGAATGGGTAAATGGCTATTCTCATTTGTTAGGAAGTAAATAATCTTCAGTGCGTTTGGTTTTTTGCAAATATTTTTCCTGATAGAATCTTAAACAAATAATGATAAAAGTTGGAAGGTAAGTCTCAGGGAAGGCTAAACTCCTCAGAGTGTCAGTCAAGCTGCATATGGAGTCAGTTTGCTGGGAGAAGTATGGTAACTTGAGCACTATCCTCTCCTCCTTCCTACTTTATCTGTTTAGCATTATTAGGATTTTGACTGTAGTTTGTTCATTGCTATTCACCCGTTGTCCCATTGTCTGTTCCATGGTACGATGACGGGACCTCCTCCATCTACACCTGCGGACTGCCCTGCCCGACCCGCCTGGGAGTGCTTCAGTCCTGCACCGGACCTTTCCACGTTCATCGGCCGCTGGTCCACGTTCTGTAGCTTAGGTCCTGGATCTATAGCCCGTCCGTCCATGGGAGCGGATTTCTCACTTTTTTCCACTGGGTTTTCTTAGGGAGTTTTTCCTTGCCGATGCAGGAGGGTCTGTTGGGCAGTTAGTGTCCAACTAGAAGGACTGTGGTGATGATCCAGGACACTTTAACATTCTACAACATGTATGGAAATTTTTCAACATGTGTTCTATATTCTTGATTTCAATGGTTATGTTAAGTCCTCTGAGATGACTTCTGTTGTGATTTAGGGCTATACTATGGCGTCAAAATAGGGTCTGCTTAAACGTAACCAAAACGTAAACATAAAAATATATTGTAAAAGGAAAAAACTGTAGTAAACGTAAAACTTACACTTACGCTTCTCATTTTTCATGTTTCGCTACAAAAGTTACATTTACGTTTCACAAGCTACGCTTACGAGTCAAAAGTTACGGTTATGGTTCATTATTCATCTGAGCCTTTTTTTAAGGGGCGGGCTCAGCGTGCCCATTGGCTGGAGGGACCGAATGTTACGTCATCACAAAACCAAAACACACGCACGTTCCTACCATAGAATGTATATGTTCCTACTATTATGTACAGTCTATGGTTCCTACCGAAGACGAACAAGGCTTCAGGCCATCTGCGGAGACCTGCGTATATAAATGCTAAAAGCAAACTTCATATCTGGTAATTGTCTGTGTCCTACTGTAGCTAGTAATGAAAAAGTCCAATCCATAAGTGATCACTAGGTTACATGATGTTGCTATTAGAAGAGAACCCGCTGTGACCTGATGTAATCATGATCAGTCAAGTTAAAGTTTTTAGCGTTGCTATAACAAACAGCTAACGCTGATAAAATGCTAACATTAGCTGTTTTGCTAAATAAGTAGCTAGGAAGGCTCCTTCGTTTTAGAAACAGGCTTCAAAAAACTAACTAAACAGTTGTTTATAAGTGAGCCTGTGTAGCCTTCTAATGACAACAAAATTGATACTGTGAGTGGAAGAAGAGCACACCAATATTTTAGAGCTGTAAAAATATCTAAAACCATGTAGTTTTTGGTGTTTTTACCATTAGTACAAAGACAACTGGAGAACAAAAGTGATCAACATGTATACCACTCAAAATGTAGTAACTACTTATTAATGTGGCTTTTTTCCTTTATCAGGAGAACGGCGCCTTGCATCTGAGGAGGGGACAGCTGAGCTGAATGCATGGATTAAATGTATTTATAGATATGTTTGCTTTTGGGTTCTCTTTTAATACATTTCATACAAATACAAAGTTAAAAGCATCATGGGGAGAGAAGAATGTGGCTAAGATGTTAGTGAGTAGGCTTGTCTAAACAGATGAGTTTTGAGGGTGGATTTGGAGAGGCTTTACTCCACATGGTGACAAGGCGGGCAGGCGGAACCAAGAGCTGGAGAGGGGAGGAGGAGCGGAGGGAGCGGGCAGGTGTGGAGATCTGGAGGAGGTCAGTCAGGTAAAAACACCGAATGTCTGAATGAGGTAGATATTAGGCCAGGTAACAGATGGCCATTTACTCCTATCTCCAACCCACTGTTCTGTGAGAATAGTGCTATTATTATGTTTATTTGATAGGCACAAAACAAAAAGTATTGTTACAGGTGGCCAATGCCATGTTCATAGGCTGTATAGCTAGCACTTAATTTGTAGACCTGGTCCCTAAGACATGAAAAGACATCACATTCACATATATTATTAGAAAAACACAGTTCTTGCTGGTCTGCAGTGTGTGGTGCTGGTGCCCATCGCTGAGGTAACCTGGGTTTCTGTGATATTTAGGGATGTTAGCCATCCTATATTAGCAATCTGACAGATCGTAAAATTAATGGCCGTAAACAGGTTAGCCCCGATTTGAGCTACTTAACATGAAACCAATGAAACATACTATTTAGAAAGTTTCACGGATTTGTTTAATCATTCAGCTAGTTAGCTCATTTGTTTCAAAACTTTATGTACAGGTTATGGACTGACAGATTCATCACTAGCTAGCATAGGCTCATTAGGTAAGCCGCTATAATTTTGTAAATAATAAGCACACAAAAAAATCATAGACAGTTTTATTCACCTTTGATAGTAGTAGCTAGATAATCCTGACATGACAAAGCATTCAGTGTGAACAACGTACAGCGGTGATAAGGGTCCCGAGCTGGCTAGCCTTGTGGCAACATAGGCATATGGCGTCATTACGAGAGCATATTTCACACGATCTAAACATGACCTGGTGTAATTATTCTATGGGGTGTCTACAAGAGTGCACATACCACGTGAAAGCCTACAATAGCCAGCCCAGTTGAAAAAAAATTGATCATACGCTGTAGAGAGTTCGAACAAGACTCGAATGTGTTGAATTTTGAACAGCGTTTGTTTTGGTTTTGTGATGGCGTAACATCCGGTCCCTCCAGCCAATGGGCGCGCTGAGCCCGCCCCTTAAAAAAAGGCTCAGATGAACAACGAACCGTAACCGTAACTTTTTCTCGTAAGCGTAGCTTGTGAATCGTGAACGTAACTTATGAAGCGTAACTTATGAGCGTCATTGTAAGTTTTACGTTTACAGTTTTCGTTTATAATATCTTTTTATGTTTACAATACTCTACAACCTACGTTTACAATTCCTGCTTTACGGTTATGTTTAAGCAGACCCCATTTTGACGCCATACAAGAATAAATTGTATTGTATTGTGTAAAAATATATATTTAAAATTGTGTTTGTTCTAAATACATGAGAAATCAATGTTAACCCTATCAGAACTACAGAGCAACCTGGCTTCGCTCAATACTTTCCCTACATGTTCCTTTTTCTTTTTTAAGGTGGATTTATTTTATGTTTCTGATTTCCCTACTCCATGCATTTCCAGACTACTGCCAAGGCAAACTGTCCCACAAGGCAAGGCAAGTTTATTTGTATAGCACAGTTCATACACAAGGCAACTTAAAGTGCCTAACTAGTCCCACTGCAGGTCATCTGGACAAAAGCACACAAAAATTAGGCTGAAGTTGTCATTCTATTTTACATGGTTAGACTTCCATGGAGGAGACAGCAGAAGGCATGAAACAGAAACAGTCTCAAAGAGGGTGTAGTATTCCGAGGGTGTGGTTGATTTTAAAAACCCAAAGGTCACAATCAAATTACAATAAAGGAACACAGGTGAGTATCAGATATGACAGAGATGTGAATAAAAGTTTAAAATGTTTATTGATAAAAGGTAAGATCCTGCTAAAAAATAAAAAAAGGAATAGATGGTTTTCCATTGACTACCCACTACCCACAATTCCGCAGTACGCCATAATGGCTGCTCAGCCGCCGCTAGTTGTAGGTAAACAAAGCGCTCAAATCACTTTTTGCTTTAATGAGAGGGGGAAGAGGAGGAGGGGGGGAAGGGTGGTAGACAGAAGTGATTTACGGCCTGTGATAAACTGCTTCGTTCAAAATAAATTATTGATTGAAAGGAATATTGCATCATATTCGTCATGATCTTTTTTAATGTTAAAACTGTTAAGTGAAAGTAAGCCATTTCTGGCGAAGTCCACTGGTCTCGCCGCGTTTCATACGGATCCAAATCTACGATCACTCTAAATTTCTCCAAGGATCTTGTCTCACAGATTACTCCAGTGTATCAATATACTGTACTTAACGTTGTTAGCGTCGGCCGAATTTGTGGCTTTAGATGACAGGGGACAAATGATCCATGACAAATGATCCGTGCAATATAAGCCAGACAAACAGTATGGCGTTCGCGCAAATCATTATGGGTAATAAGCATGTGATGGAAAACCACCTATTAGACAAACTAAATTTAGGAAAGGTCAATTTATTTAACAAATTAAACTGAAAGTTATAACATTTATTCAAAGGTATTAAATTAGTAAAGCTGAATCTAAAAAGGCCTAAATGCTAAAAATGTAAATGTCAAAACAAAAAGGGAACTAGCTGGGGCCACCGGTGGTGAGCATGCTACTCAGGGAGGTGCCCATGGCTGCTACACAGACTACTCACCTCAGTAGACACAGCAAAACGACAGGGCAAATGAAATGTGCAAACCAACTCATGAACCCAGTGCACTAAATCACATGCAGAGGTGGGGGACCACACCAATGTGCCTAGTCTAGCCACCAGGGGGCGCCCAGCGTCACTAAAAGAAAAGGTAAAATTTGTCAAAAACAATCAACAAATAATAATAATAATAATCAAAGCAACTACAGATTAACAAAGAAAATAAAAAAGCAAAAGTATAAGCAAAGAACAAACTAAACTAGAGCAAAAGCAAATAGCACAAAAAAGAAAAAAAACAGCAATAACACAAATATCCATCCGTCCATTTTCTTCCCCTTAATCCATTTCTGGGTCGGGGGGTGGCAGCCAGAGCTGCACCCAGTACACAGAGCACCAGCCCCTCACTGATCCTCCTGCAGGTGGTGAGTCCACAGCATGGATGTATTATATTAACTGGATAGGGTATTACTAGCTTGTTGCTGAATAACTCACGTGCTCAGGGGATTCTCGCGGTACTGCAGACTGAACCAGACTAAATTCACGTGGGCTACCCAGAAATTTTCCCCATAGAACTCAATGCATATTAAAACAGCTCAACCTCAGCTGAAAGAGAACCTACAGCTTTAATAAAGATAGGATTTTGTGGGGATTTTAGTGTCCCTTGTCATCCTGAACTTTTTTTCTTCTTAAATCCTTCGGTTTTGTTTAAATCCACACTTTAGTGCCACAAACTCTGCTTGTCTGGCTCTCGCTCTAACTCCCGCTCTGATGAACTGCTCTGATTGGTCAGAGCGCGGCCGAGCCCCTCTGTGCACGTGCGTGAGACCCGGTGTGAGACCCACACACGCGTGTTTGGCGCAACGCATTATGGGAGATCATCCACTGCGCAGAACCGGGAGGACCAGACGATGCCCAAATACAGGCGAGTTTCCCATAGATCTTTGCGAGTTTCAGGCAACTTCCGCTAATCTTTCAGCCCCCATGCCGTCACAAAGCGCCACTGAGCACAACCATTCATTTGAATAGGGCGCCATCTTGGATCGCCGGGGCTTGGTCCACAGGGGCCAGTAACACAAATAAAACAGCAAAAACAAATAAAACAAAACAGCAGCAGGTTAGCCTGTATGGAACAGAGTTATAGTTATTGTTTTTAAGGCTGACTATAAAACTAAAAACTTGCCACCAACTTACCACCCTTGACGGTTTGGAATCAGCACTAAATAAAGAGACCAATTGTCACAATTGGGGCAGAGCTGATTGAAATGAGCAAAAAGTGGTTATGGGGCCTACCTCCACAGCAGAATAAAATTAATGCCTACCCACTCCAGTCAAGCAATACAGCAGTAAGACCTGAATAAAAGACAAAGCATTTTAGCTTAGAAAATTCCTACCTCAGACAAATGCAGGAGCTGAGAAAGACCACAGCCGCAGAGCACACCAGCAGCACAAATTGGCTGCCCTCTACACCCAGGTGCTTTTAATGGGCTACCTAACTGGGGTGGGTCACAGGGCCTCATGTATGAAACTGAAATACAATGAAATGAATGAGAGAATGAATAATGACAAGTAAAGCATCTTTGAGTGTCCAAAAAAGCGCTATATAAAACCGGTGCATTATTATTATTATTAAAGAGAAGCCCTCCGTATTTACATGTAAACAGTCAAAGATATGCATACAGGACAGGGGAAGAACAGAAGACAAAGAAATTATGGCATTGTAGCCTGCATGGGACCAGGCAAAGAGCAATGCCCATATCTGCATATCCCCCTACCATCAGACTTGTCGGAGCCAGGAGCCAGCAATGAAACACAATACATATTACAGGCTCATATAGTGTATGTGTCATGAAGTGGATATAAAACATGATATTCTCAAAATTAATTAATAAGATCATCTGAAAACAAAATTTCATCAACACTAACAAAACGAGAAAGGAAAGATTACAATCATACAACGGATCATGTTCATAAACAATCACAGTACATTAGAAAGTGCGAAGATACAGTCCTTCAGTTTTATGAACAATACTTCAACATTGTCAGAGTAGAAGCCAGTGTCACATTTTCCGGAAGGCAGAGGATTTATTTATTTTATTTTATTTATTGTTTATTTGGTTGGGACAGTACATGTTCATGAACACATCAATCCGGAACGAAGTCATGGGCTAATTTGCGTCCGTTGTCCCACATTCACTCTCACAAACACACACTCATTCATTCACTCATTCACCCTGAACTATTGTACGTTTATTGTGGTAGGGGAAACCGGAGTACCCAGAGGAAACCTATGCAGACACGGGGAGGACATGCAAACTCCACTCAGAAAGGCCCTGTTCCGACTGGGATTCAAACCCAGAACCTTCTTCAGATTATCTTAGTCAATTTGACTGCGCTTCGGACTGCACCTCGTCTGACCTGTCGCCCAAGTACTGTTTGCCATAGGATTCCCTACCAGGGTCATAAGCCGAGTTTCCACCGCAGAAACTTCACGGTAATTTTCCAGGGCCAGCACTGGGGCCAGGGCCAGCCCCAGTGCTTGTGTCCACTGCAGGAACTTACCCCACAGGGCCATTTACAGGAAATTTTACGGGGCCCAACGGAGTCCCTCCTCCATACAAGGGACTCCGTTGGGCCCTGAACAGCTCCTGGTGGGGCTTGAGGTTAACCCAGCGCTGACGCCAGCAGAAAGCACCAAAACAACATGCATTTTAAAAGTGCAGCAGCATTAGCCTGGCCGACACCATTGGAAACAGCAAACAACAGCACGGAATTGGTTTGAGGCATCGCGGCGAAATTGAAAGATATATTTAGACATATCAACTTCACCTCGAAGCACTGGGAATTAATCACACTCTAAAACAAGCCATGAAAAGTTTTTAAAAACAGATGCAGGACTATAAAAAAACTCAAAGACACAACAACTGGAGAGGTTACGACCGTAAAATAAACAAATAGGTTTGGCGTAATGAGTTTGGCGTAATGAGTTTAGCTTATGTGGCAATCGAAACTCATGACCACTGAGATGGTCAAGGGAGACGGTTCCTATAAGAAGTTCCACCCGCAGTGGAAACGCGGCTATAAAGCCCTAAACAACATGGATCCTGCAGCGATGAAAGGCTGCGGCCGATCACTTCCTCTGCAGAGCGCACGATGCGCTGTAGTCTCTGTGTGTCCCTGACTGTGGCTCCAGCGAACCACACGGTGATGGAGGAGGTGAGGATGGACTCGATGATGGCCCAGTAGAACTGCACCAACATCTGTGCAGGCAGCTTGGCCACGCCTTGGTCTCGCCTATCTCCGCCATTGAAACTAATGTGCCACCACTTTTGCCATCTGTGGGCAAAAAATGGCCACGGGGGAGGAAAATGTTGAAATTAGTATTGACACACATTTGGAACGTAGCTTTTGGACCATCCTGTAAAGCCGTTTTTGAGAGGCAAGAAGACGCCATTCAAAATAATTGAATGATTCTCTTATAGATCCACCACCACCGGCTAGGAGTGGTATTGCAAGTATGTCAGCGCACATGATCGTGGACCTTTTTCACCCAAGGCTACACAAGAGTCAAAACAAGAACACCTGTGCAAGGAACAAGGACAGAGAGATTCTGGTAAAAATAGGGTGAAAACGTTGCACACATCTGCATCACAGAGCAGCTGAATGGTCCCTGTGAATGTTGTGGACAGGACAGCTGAAGGGTTTCTGTAAAAGCAGGTCAGCTTTGTGAGCGCTAGAAAAAGATTGAGAGTACCTTTTTGGACATTATGAGCTAAGATATAAGATGTTTCTCTGCATCTTCAATTGGCAGACTGTGCACTCATGGATGTGCAACCTCACAGGAATTTCTGAAGAGTTTGCAAATGTCAATATAGGGATGGATCATCAATTGCAAATAGTATGTGTTACCATAAAACTTACCTTTTTAAATAAGAAGTATTTAACAGAAGAATTACCATAAGTTATGCATTTATGCGAGAGAAAGAGACATACAAAGAAGTGCCCATTGAAGCCGTCTGATATAATCTTTACAAAATCTCAGATCTTCAGCCATCCATAAAATTAGAGCTGTCAAACAGTTCACATTTTTAATCGAGTTAATTACAGCTTAAAAATAATTAATCATTATTAAACGCATTTCGAACTATCTGCAAAATTAAGGTAAACTTGACTTTTTGCATCTTCTGCATAGGAATGAGTTGTTACTTCCCTGGATGAGCTTGAGGAAGTGTATAGGAGGAAAGTCAAAATCACTACTCTACTAATTGTCGCTTAACCAAAGCATGTAATGCGGCATGTTGTTGCTGTGGTCCTCAAGTCACATTCTCTCAGGTGTGCCATTAACAGTAGTCTGTGAGCACCAGGACTCTCCCCTGAGGAGCAACATCACCTCGTCTTACAATACTCTCCCCACCTCTCCTCCTCCTTCAGTCTTCTTCTCTTCTCACTCCCTAATGAGCCCCCCAGACAACCACGTGTGAGCAAATCACAGCCCAACAACGAGCAGATGAAGATGAAGAGAGGGATGTGAATATACGACTCTTGTAAGAGTTACACAGTCTGGCTGTAGTAAGAGTACTGTTACACTGACTCAAATAACAAGTCCTTCTCACAGACCTGTGTAGTTAGCAGCGACGTGGCACCAACTTAGGTCATGCAGCTGCAATGGACATGCTCATGTTTACAGATGAGACCACCGTGTGTGTGTGTGCGTGCATGTTCATATGTCCACATTGGTAGATATTTACTTTGGCTTGGTCAGTCATCACTGAATTAAAGCTAGTGTACCTGACCTTTTTTTCTTTTTCTTTTTTTTACAAAAATAGTCTTGTAGAATGTTTATTCATGTATACATTTATACTAAACATAATTGAATTGATTGAATACTAACAATGTAGCCACAATGTAGCCACCCCCCCCCCCTCGTCGTTGACATGCTGTTTTAATTCCTACATGTGGGTTAGTGGTTACGGGCGACAGTAGCTCAGTTGGTAGAGCATTGGCCTTCAGGCCTGAAGGTCGTGGGTTCAATTCCCACCTCGTTACCTTCTCCACCGACTCCCACTGATGACTGATGTCGTTGTGTCCTTGGGCAAGACACTTAACCTCACTTTGCCCAAAGCCCCCACTGAAAGATCAAGGCTATGCTCACACTCAGAGAGCAGCCGTCCTCCTGTGGACTCACCACCTGCAGAGGGTTAGTGAGGGGCTGGTGCTATGAGACTTGGGTGGACCCCTGACCCAGAAATGGATTAAAGGGTAGAAAATGGATGGATGGATGGATGGGTTAGTGGTTAGTTCAGTATTTGCTGATTTTGAGCCTCAATCTTTCAGAAGAAGCAAGTTTTATCACAATTAGGAATGATTGTTACAAAAGTGTAGTGAGAAATACTCAAAATAAAGTAATAATATTTTGTATACTGTATATATGGGCGGCACGGTGGCAGAGTGGATAGCACTCTCGCCTCTCAGCAAGAAGGTTCTGGGTTCGAATCCCGGTTGGACCAGGGCCTTTCTGAGTGGAGTTTGCATGTTCTCCCCGTGTCTGCGTAGGTTTCCTCCGGGTACTCCGGTTTCCCCTACCACTAAAAATATGTACAATAGGTATGGCATGCGCCTCCTGTACTGGCGACCACGCTCCCATCTCTGTGTGGAGTGAGAGATTAATGCCCAAAAATAATTGTAAACTGCTTTGAGACTCTGATCTGGAGTGAAAAGGCGGTATATAAATAAAGATTACTTACTTACTATTGTCGATGCCTGGAGCTCTACACATATTTCTACATTATCTTTATAATTTGCAGACATATAGCCATCTTCTTCTACATCATCAGCATTATCTGACATCGAAATAACTTTCCATTTGTGTTTTCCATTGGCTTACAGTTTGTTTTCCAAATGCCAAATACAAGTCATAAATTCCATCACTTACTTTTTGAATGTCCATTCAAAAAGCTAAGCAAAATGTGGCCTCTTTGGTATTGGTTCATGAGGCAGATGAGGACCAATGAAATGTTAATAAATAAGTTGTGGCAGTGTATTTGTTCGGTGCTTTTCATAAATTACAAAGTGCAAACAGGAAGATTCGTCAGGCCGATCTCAAATTTGGATAATCACCTCAGTCAAGACTCAACATTCAATTGTTTTTGAATCTCTTGAAAGCAAAGATTTTGTGACCACACCATTCTTCTATGTAGTTTGAGTTTGCAGTAAATCGACTTTGGGTCAAGCAGGATTCTAAACAATTGTACTTGGATTTTAAAGATTCCATTGACAGAACAAATTTAACAGAGATTACAACTGTGACCATTTCAATCTGGAGAGACGAGGAGACAAAATGCATTTGAAGTATTTTATTGAAGGTAGTTTGGCGCCCTAGGCCCCGGTGCGGCGTTCAGTCAGCGAGGCTCCTGCGAGAGTGCGCGCACAATCCCCCGGGACCTAGGCACTGGTGGCGGCATTCGGGCAGCAGGAAGAGGCATGATTGAGGCAGGGTGAGAAAAGGAGGAGGAGGGGAGGCGGTGGTTTGCAAGGCTTCGAGAAGGCCGTAAAGTGGGAGTTTCTCCCAGGGCCAGATTAACACTTTGTTGTACCCTGGGCAACAATATTCAAGGGCCCCATCATCACGACCCCAGGATCACCATAATATGGTCATATATAGGATATATTACTGTAATATTCAGTAAATATACTCAATACTTCAAATCCTAACTGTCATTAGGTGTATTTTCATTTACAAATATTTAAAGCTCATAGAACTACGAATGCACTACTATGTCCCCTATCAAAGACATTCACTCACATATGATGCTATGAAAACAAAACACATCAGCATCTTTATAATCTGGTAACATTGACCCACTACATTGAGAGGGAAGGAAGTATCCTCCATTTTCACAAAAAATGAATAGATAAGCAACCACTTTTAAACCATTGTTTATTTAACAACACTTATTCCCAATAGAAATGTATGGAATAGATAGAGCTATCACAGAAGACCACAGACAACAGATCAAGCAACATTTTGGTCCTCTGCTTGTTTTAAAATATAACAACATGCTATAGCACAATTAACCAGTCAAACATTTTAGTGCTACATAAATACACTACACAATACTAAATACACAATACAATTTCTCTGAAGAAGACGAGATAAAATAAATGGTATATAATCTGGCAAAACACAAAATTTTAATCCTAAATAATGAGGAAGTGCATGTTTGCTTTCATTTGGCATCTTATACTGGCTTTTTTCTGGACTTTGACTGTGCAAACTGATGTATGATCTCTTCGAAATCAAGGCCACTAACAAGTTCATGTTCAATGGCTAAGAGAGAAAGTGCAGAGAGCCTTGTCTGAGACATTGTGGTCCTCAGCTCATTTTTAACCCGTTTCAAAACAGAAAATGACCTCTCACCCTCACAGTTAGATACAGGTAAGGTTAAAAACAGTCTTAGTGCAACATTAACATTCGGAAATGTTGTCTTAAGTCCATGTCTGTCAAGAGCTTGCAGCTGCTGTACAGGTGAAGTTTCATACTGCACAAAGTGCTTGAACTGAATAAGTTCATCTGACAAGGAACTATCCAGATCTGTTGGATAAGTGGAGCTCAGTTTAGCAGCTCTTACACGCACATCACAATCGTCACAGTCCCTCTCAAACAAAACCCCAAAGAGGTCACACACATGTGTGTAGGCTTCTATGAGCTTGGATAGGCATGAACAAAGGCGGTCAATTATGACGTAATATGTTTCAACTTTAAATCTCTGACTGCTGTCATTAAAAGCTACTTCGCTGTCAATAGCAGACTCATCTGCAAATCTCTTTCTTTTTCTCACACGTTGAGCGTCAAACTGGTAGTTTTGTGTCACACTGACCGCGCGTGCTGATTCTTCGAGCTCTGGAAACTGTTCTCGTAGAGTACCAACATATGAAAGCAGTGAGCGCAAAAGGCCAAGAGCAGTAGCTAAATCCATATCGCTTTTTTGGAGTTGGTCACTTGTTGCCTTAAATCTATGCAGTATCCGGTCCCACAGCACAGTCATTATTACCGTCTCCAGCTTATCAAGTTTTGCGACCAATGCAGAAGCTTCGAGTTTAGTTTGTGTTTTCTCATCACAGTCTAAAGATATTTTGGCCAAAATTTCTCTAATTGCCCCGTAATTTTCTTTGAGAGCCTTTGTGGAGTCTGCTCTGCAATTCCATCGGGTGGTGCTGAGAGATTTAAAAGTGTATTTAATGTTATGTTCGCTGTCATTGAAAACTGTATTCCAGCGATGAGTTGATGCACTACAAAATCCATACAGAGACTGCAGCAGTTCAAAAAAAGAGTTAATCCTTACAGCAATTATCAACGCAGTTAACACCTACGAGGTTCAGAGAATGGGCAGCACACGGTGTATAATGAATTAGCGGGTTTTGTTTTTTCAAGAGCGCCTGGAGCCCGTTGTATTTGCCAGACATGTTGCTCGCATTATCGTAACTTTGGCCACGACAGTTTGACAAGTCCAACCCCAAGCGACGCACCATTTCAATCACAGATTCAGCTAGGCTGACACCTATGTGGCTGTGGATGGGCTCAAACCCGAGGAACCTTTCCACTACTCTGCCATCTGCACTGACAAAACGAAAAACAAATGTGAGCTGATCTACATGTGCTAAATCTGGTGATGAATCAACGGTTACAGAGAAATATTTAGCATTTTTGATTTCCTCTGCAATCACTTGCTTACATTTTTCACCCATCAATGATATAAATTCTTCACACACCGTTGATGACAAGTAAGATGGCTTACCTCTACCCTTATTGCCGTGTTTCTCAAGGTGCTCCTTTAAAAAGGGGTCAAACTGCGCTATCAGTTCAAGCAGTCCCAAATAGTTCCCATTGTGCGCAGAGCCCAGCAGTTCGTTGTCACCTCAAAATGGCAGTCCTCTCGCTCCCAAAAATTTAAGGACTTCTTTCCAGTACAGCTGTTCTGACTCGCACTGTCGGGCAAGAGCAGCGTCCACTCTGCATGCATATTTAGATCGGTGCAATAAAGACAGCATGTTTTGTCTATGATCTGCACTCTTTTCGTGATCACTGACCCTCTCTGGATGTTTCCAATCACAGAATCCGCTGATAAATGCATGCTTTTGGGATGACAGAAGTTTGCAGGCATAACAATAAACTGATCCTGTTGATGGCGAGTAAAGAAGCCATTCCCTTGACACAATTTCATTGTTTGGGAGCCGGCAGTGAAGCAAATCGTTGGTGAGGGAGCGTGTTCGACTTCCAAGTCCGGACTCCCTTACCGATGCAGGATACTTTGAGGCCCGGTTCTGGAAAGCTGCAGGCCCTCGGGAAACCGCTTCTTCCCGCAGCCGCTCCGTAACGGCCCCCCACAGTGCAGGATCCCCCAGCAGTAGAGACGTTGAGATGCAGGGGCCGCTCCCTGACTCGATAAGCGGCTCAGGTGGCGGTGAGACTGGAGACCCGCCATCACCGCTTCCCTCAACGATCAGACTCACGGTCTCTGGGTTGTTGTTGTCATTGACGTTGTTGCTTGAAGTTGGTGCAGGCTTTTCGCTCTCCGGGCTGTAAACGTAAGATGCCGCGGGCGGTGTGGAAAAATCCTGGCTAGCTGAGTTATCCTCGTCGTTGACGGAAGTGGACTTAACAGAACTGTCGGCAACATTAACAGGAGTGAAGAAAGTACCTATTTTAGGTATATACTTTAAATTTTCTGCGTTTCTGATGTCCTTTTCCTTTTTTAATTTTCGCTTCGCGCTCCCGCTTAGCTTCTCCATCGTGTCTGATTTTTTTTTTCCGGTTGTAGCAACTAGCAACGCCTGGGAGCGGGAGATTACAGTAACAGTATTTTGCTCGTGCCCTTGCTGTCTGGGCAGCCCATGACAAAAAGACACAAAATAAAAAAATCATGGTTTTTAAGAAACAACAAAACTGCTATACTCAATAAATATGAGAGTGTTACATAATAAGAAAATCTGGATTTTAATTAATGGTTTGTGTTTTGGTAAAATGTTGTACATAATGTTTAATTAATGGTTTGTGTTTTGGTAAAATGTTGTACATAATGTTTAAGGTATGTAATATGGGTGTTTAATCAGTCTTTAAGATGACTATTTATGGTAACGAGTGTCAGTCGTGCCTTTAAATCATTTGATCTCCAGTAAAGAAAACCTGTACCAAGGACCCTAGTTTCACATCTACCTACTCTGTTTCAAACTGTGTACATATATGTATATAGGGTTCTTATTTTTATTGTATTGGACAATTAAATTGATATAGAGACTACTACCTTATGATTAGGGTTAGGATTATAACGCATTAATTACAATTGATAAACGCCACAAAAAATTTGTTTTTGCTCCACGGAACCTTCGTCATCAGGTGAGTTTCAGACGGATCGTTCATACTGGTGTACCTGTTGGAACCCTGCGCCCATCTCGGTGAAAAATAACAACTATCCCCTATTGTTTTAGTGCAGCACTCAGGACCACATGATAAGGCTATCACACACCTAAGTGTCGCTCTTTCAGAGTTCGGGTGCAGTACCACTTGTTGCAGAAAAATAAAAAAAAACACCTATACAATACAATACAATTTATTCTTGTATAGCCCTAAATCACAACTGGAGTCATCTCAGAGGACTTAACAAAAACTACTGAAAATCACCAACACAGATCGGAGAATCAACAGTTAAAACACATAAAGAATATAGACCCCTAAATGTTGTAGAATATTAAAGTGTCCTGGATCATCACCACAGTCCTTCTAGTTTCTCACTAACTGTGCAACAAACCCATCCTACATCAGCAATGAAAAACTCATGTGAAAAAAAAAAAGTGCGAAACCTCAGGGAGACCCATAGTTTGAGAAAGGGATCTGCTTCACTCAAGTGTCACCTTCACGTAGTCAACCATCACCCGTTTGGTCCATTGAAAACTTCTTAGAGGGCGCGGCTCTCCATAGTCCCCCCACCCCTTCATCATGATTCGCTTACACTGTTTGCTTCAGGTTGATAGGCCTGGGGCAGGTCCACCCCTGCAGCATGATTAGCTATTAGCACGTCATCCCTAACCAGGGCATCACTGTTTGTTTTAGAATAAACATGGTGTAATCATACGCAGGTGTTACGCTAAGCTCTGTTCAATAAAACATCTTAGATAACAGTGAAGCATTTGTTTTACCACACACACACACACACACACACAGGGTCAACCAGAGCATTCAAAGTGACACCTCTTGGTAATACAGTGCAGTAACACCTTTCACCACTTGCTCAATAGCGCTCTGAGGAGTTCAGGTGCAGTACCACCTATTCACCACTTGCTCAATAGCGGTGCCCTATTTATCTACTTATATTTCATGGAGTGCGGAGGAGATGCTTCGAGGGAAAGAGTCGGGCCAGGGCCCGGCGAACCACTGGTCCTGGAAAAAACCCCAAAAACCCACGGACGGGGCTGCGTCCGTGAAGAAACGCAGGGCATCTGAGGACAGGATGACGTCGCTGTAGAAAAAGATACACCGTTCCAGCGGCTCAGCGGACAGGACCAGAACGCCAGGTCGGAGCGGCACCCTGCGTTCAGGCAGAAAGCATCGTTGAGGGAGGGGACGGAGCCAGCGAGGGAGAGGAGCCTGGAAATAAAAGAACGACCCTGAGGGATGAAACGGATAGCATCATTGAGGTGCCCGAGGAGGGAGAGCAGCTGACGCTTCGAAAGTGACGGAGAGGACAAGGCAGACCGGGAGAAGCGCGGATGCGCCCAAGCTTGTCCGGCGGGAGGCGGATGCCGAGAACTCCAAAGCGGTGGCGGGGCCGGTGGTCTTCTCCTCGGAGTGAAGGAATTCGAGGGCAGAGAAGGCGAGCTTGAGCTTGCGGAGAGAGCCCCCGGAGCAGTCTGAGGGTGGGTTGACTACGAGGGAATCATCGGGGAGATGCAGGACAGAGGGGAGCCGCGCGTAATTAAGCAGAATCCGACACGGCGCCTCCGAGAGATTGTTGAACAGAGAGGGACTACTCCGGCAGTCAAAGGTGAGGCGCACGGCGAAGAAGAACTCTGACGCCACTTGACCCCTGAACAGGCGCCAGTGGTCGGGGTGGATGGGCAGCAGCTCGAACGCGTCCGGGATGTCGGCCTTAGAGAGCCAGGAGCCGGGGCCGAAAGTCTTTATCAGCCTGATCGCGTGGTCCACGGTAGCGGACTGCAGGGAGAAGGGCGCTGGAGGGAAGGGGCTGTTGATGCTCGGGGCGGGCCCGGAGACGGAGAGAAGGGGCCAATGACGTAGCCCACGGACACCTCCCGCGCCCGAGCCGCGTGACGACTTGGGGCTCACGGAGAGCCGGGAAGAGGTTGCGGGACACGAGACGCCGAGGGACCTAAACAGAGCTTGCAGTCCAATGTGAGGGATTTAAACAGAGCTTGCAGTCCAAAGTGAGGTATTAAAACTGAGCTTGCAGTCCAAAGTGAGGTGTTTAACTGAGAGCCTGCAGTCCAGTGTGAGGGAGTTAAACAACTTGTAGTCAAAAGTGAGGGATTAATACTGAGAGCTTGTAGTCCAGTGTGAGGGATTCAAACATTGCCTGCAGTCCTAAATGAGGGATTTACAACTGAGAGCTTGTAGTCCAAGTGAGGGATTAAAACCGAGAGTTTGCAGTCCAGTGTGAGGGATTTAAACAGAGTTTACCGTCCAAGTGAGGGATTAAAACTGAGCCCGCAGTCCAAGTGAGGGGTTTAAACTGAGAGCCTGCAGTCCAGTGTGAATGAGTTAAACAGAGCCTCCAGTCCAAAGTGAGGGATTAATACTGAGAGCTTGTAGTCCAAAGAGAGGGATTAAAACTGAGAGTTTGCAGTCCAGTGTGAGGGATTCCAACAGAGCCCGCAGTCCTAAGTGAGGGATTAAACTGAGAGCTTGCAGTCCAATGTGAGGGATTCAAATTGAGAGCCGCAGTCCAAAGAGGGATTTAAACAGAGCTTGTAGTCCAAGAGAGGGATTTAAAGAGAGCCTGCAGGCCAACGTGAGGGATTTAAACTGAGAGATTGCAGTCCAAAGTGAGGGATTAAAACTGAGAGCTTGCAGTCCAATGTGAGGGATTAAAACGGAGCTTTTAGTCAGAGTGAAGGATTTAAACTTAGAGCCGCAGTCCAAAGAGGGATTTAAACAGAGCTTGTAGCCCAAGAGAGGGATTCAAAGAGAGAGCCGCAGTCCAAGAGAGGTTAAAGAGAGCCTGCAGACCAATGCGAGGGCTTTAAACTGAGAGCTTGCACACCAATGCGCGGGGCCAACTGAGCCTGCAGTACAAAGCGCGGGGCCAAAACCGAGCCTGCAGTACAATGCGAGGGGAATAAACCGTCCGCAGGTCAGCATACTCACCCACAACGCCAGAAGACAAGGGAAAACACAACGGGACCACACCGTACCGGCACGAGGAGGCAAGGATGCGCACAGCTCCCACCAACGTATGCTGCAGCAGGCCGCGACGAGACGAGCAGCGGCGAACCCGCAGAAAGAGCCCGCAAAGGAGGAGAGCGGCAAAGACCCACGGACCACAGCACGAGACCCGCAGCAGGTGCAGCGATGCGGAGGAGGAGCAGACCACACGCAGCAAGACAGAGGACAGCAGGGACACGCACGAGTAAGCGTGAGTAGACAAAAGCGATTCCTCCAGAACGACTCTTTGCAAGGCTTCGAGAAGGCCGTAAAGTGGGAGTTTCTCCGCTTTTAAGCGGCTGGCCTGGCCGGCGTAGGTTGGTTGGAAATGGGCGTTTGCTGTGCGATAGGATGGGGCTGCGAGGCCGGCCTGGAAGGGGTGGCTTTGCTGACGTCTTCCAAATTGAATTTCCGCGAGGCTGCATAAGTCTTGTTATAGTTAATTTATTTAAAAGGGCTTGAAACTGGAATTTGTCACTTTCATGCATTTCACAGATCAAGGTCACACAAAGCGCTGACAGAAGCGAGACGCTGAACACCTGGTGCATTGAAGTCTCAGACCCTCACCCTCCATTCACTCTCTCATTACAATTCAACAGAACATGTTTTTTTTAAAGTAAAATTCTGTGAATAAATCAGACCAGAGCATGTTATCTTTTATATACTGACGTTTGATTAAGAGCTGATCGTCTCTTTCATAAAAAAAGCTAAACTGTGACAGAGGCCAAAAATACATGCATGTAAAAACTAGTGTCAACTGTTTGGAGAGTGAGGTACTAGTGTTTTCAAAGTCAGTGTTGGAGCTATTTGTCCATTTTCAGATTTTAATTACGAGTTTATTTTAGTTCTTATATTTAGCTGAATTTATTTGTTTCAGATAATTTTGCGTTAATTATTGCTTACCTGAAGCCCCCGCTGAAAGATCTCAGCTCCTGTGGACTCACCACCTGCTGGAGGATCGGTGAGGGGCTGGTGCTCTGTGGACTGGGTGCAGCTCTGACTGCCACCCCCCCCGACCCAGAAATGGATTAAGGGGAAGAAAATGGATGGATGGATGGAATTATTGCTTATTCAATTCTATAGGGTTAAATAGGGCTATGAGGGGAGGGCACAGTGTAGAGGCGTTTTGGGCAAATGGTTTTTTACCAGCATGAGGAGAGGCTGCAGTTTGCATGTACAGTAGGTCCCATTCCGTTTTGTCGCCTTTCACGCCTGTCAGGACCTACTGCTATTTGGATGTACTGCAGCAGCTTACAGCTGTTTGAACAGACCTGTAACAGCCATGCAGAGTCTAGCCGCTGGAGACAAATCATGGACCGAAGAATTCTCCAAGTCTGCCCCTGGACCCTAATTTTCTAACGTTGGCAATGTTCTTCAATGTAAAAAAGGGCCTTGATGTTATTGATTTTATTGGCTATTGATATTTAGGTCTATCCAGTATACCTATCCCACCAAATTTCTGACCTAGGTCCTGAAGGAAGTAAGGGTGAGAGACTGAAGTTGGACAAATGTCCCTCTCTATGTTTCTGGGACCAAACTATATTTCGTTTTGTCTGCATTTACTGGAGGAAATAATTTGCATCCAGTCACTGATATGTTATACAGTGAAGGAGCAAATCCAGTGGTCCATTCTCCGGCATCCATGAACATAGAGCCTTGATGTCCGAAAGCGTAATGTGTGTAGGGACACTTTGTTTTCTTTGATTAACTGACCCTAACTGACAAGCATTAGAGATTAATAGGTAGGTTCCCGGATCGACCCCTGTGGACTCACAGGTCCAGGCCACACATCTGTGACGCATCTTCCCCCAACTCTCATAGTACTTCCTATCACTCCAAGGTAAAACCTAAACCAGTCTAGGCTTGTCCAGTGACACCAACCCATTTTCTCCAGTCTCTGCATAGGATCTTATGGTGCACAGTGCGAACGCGGCACTAAATCTAACATGAACCAAAACTGTGACTTTACCGGCATCAGTGTGAAGTCGAATGTCTTTGTTTACCTTCACTAAGCGGTCTCACCACTCTGTGGTGGGTCTAAACCCAGACTGAACTTATCAAAAGAATTAATTCATTGTTAAAAATTCAGTAAGTTGTTGGAACCCCTTTTTCAAGAATTTTTTTTCCAATGAAATGCAGAAAAAATCGATATGGCGATAATTTTGAAGTCCCCCAGGATCCTACTGCTCTTTTTTTAGGGAAGTCTTATGACTGCTGTTTTAGGCCATAGAAATGTTCCTGACGAAAGAGACAGGTTTTACTATTTGTGTCGTGAAGGTAACTAACTGCTTCATGACGACTTCAGAAATTAGAGGCAAATTACCAAGCACATGTGGAGGAATCAACTCATCATTATCTTTTTTTGACAGTTTCAGTATCCACAGGTCAAAGTGAGTAGATCACAAAGCTTCTCTGGCTGTTTGCTAAATTGTTATACAGGCTGGATGAATGTTTTGGAGTGTCATGTACTTTGTCATCAAAACTGTGCGAACTCATACACTAGAGTTTAGAGAAAAATTCGAGGGCAACTTGAACAGTTCGTTAAATCTACCAACCGTTGAAAACATAACAAGAAAATTTCCATAATTGGTGTTTTTGAAACAAATATTGGTCTAATCGCGCTCAACCACGGCTTGTATCACCGGAGGCCAGCCCAGAGGAGCTCATGTGTGCTCGGAAAGTCGCTGCATACAATTATCCTTCGTAAAGTCCTTTCTCCTCCTGATTTTCTGCTAAGGGCAGCAACAGTTGGCTAACAGACTATTACACTTGGAAAGAATCGAAAATCACATAGGTAATTTTTCACTGACTATAGAAATGATAAGAAAGAGATAAATGTAAGACGTTGATTTTTTAAATGGATGCAGCCGCTGCCCGCTACAAAAACAGAGTTTATGGAGACACACCGCTTTTTGTTTTACTTTTTAAAAAACTCATTGACTCATATCCCAAATGAGATTACATATCTTACCTCAAATCATTATCTGGACTTAAACATGGAACTCGGTCTGAACCGAAAGTGGACTTGCAAGTCATTTATAAAAGTAAAACCCATAACTCATACTTTTGCGTTTGTTTGAACAAACAATGCGGGGCGAAGAAGCATATTTTTTCTGTGGCCAAACTAAGGTCCGCTTGATTTAGATGATTAATATTTCATACTGATGACTGAAGTCAAGGCTTTCACCAGCCTCACCGCCTCGCACCGCCGGTGTTCCACATTCACATGAGGTGTTTTGTGTTCAGCTGCTTAGTGCACAGTGAAGATAAATGAACAGACTTCAGCAGCAAAACACCTTTTCTAGAGGAGAATATTGCACTAGACGAAATTACAGACTCACTGAGGTTAAGGTATAAATATGCCGCTCGCGGGTGCACATATTGTTCCATAACAAAAAGAAAATGTATCGCAATAGTTTCTTTTACTGGTGAACCATTAGACCCTTTTATATATAACTACGGTTAGTAACGCATGTACTTTTGGGAAAGTAATATTAAAACTATAACTAATACTTTTTCAAAGTAACGTGCCCAACACTGTTAGTCCAGTCTCAAGGACTAATGCCTAAAAGCACATCTTTCAAAACCCCAAACTATATTGCTAATCGTTTACGCTAAAAACACATTATAAATAGTTTTGTCCCTTGTTTATTTCAGCTCTCCCACATGAACGCAACAGGCGGTACCGCTGTTTTCGTCTCATGTACCATAATAAGTAGTCCGGAAAAACACGCCTCGCAAAGAAACACATGACGTGAGGCGGGTCCAAAGGCGAGTTGTTTGACACTCACCGTGTCGCTAACTCTTGTACTGCTGACTACCCACATTTTTTGTTATTCCTAGTTGTGTATTAGCCTTTTTTTTTAAACATTTCATTTGTAATTTTTCATCCCTATCCAACTACAAAAAGAGCCACATATGTAAAGATGCGGCAACATATGCGAACACTCCAGCAAAGAAATATCTTCATAGACAATGGGAGCGCACCTTTAAAATGAGGTCGCAACAGCCATTATTATGAAATATTTGGTCACAAGTATAATAGCTTGCATTTAAGCACAGGACCATGCTTTAAGAAATATGATAAAGAAATCAGAGAATAATCAAGGAATGCGGAAATCCCACAGCTACTTTAAAGACTCTCCCGAATGTACAGCCTATTCAGACCATTATTTTACATTCTCCCCTTGACATAAGCAAGCACAACAAGCCTCATGTTCGCCGAGCCTTTGATAAATGAACAAATCACCACTTGAGTTAGATACATTTCCATATTCAAAAGGCGCGCCCCCCGATCCCTGTCCCCAAGGACAGATCCATGCAATGTATATGAGAGATATGAAGACTAAATTGGTAAGATTTAAGGAGAAATCTTCACAAACACGCCCCGTCATACGGGGGAAGCGTGCAAGCTAAACTCTCTGTTACATGAAAACAAAAAAAGAATCATAGCGCCCAGCGATTAATCAAAGTTAAGAAGCTGCGTGGTTTTTCCAAAGAAGTCTATATGCCACTAAAGGTGCTTGCTTCCTACTAATAAAGAAGTGGATTATACAATAAATAATGGGACGCCAGAGGACTCAGAATACACCCCTGAGGAGATCCAGTGCTCACAAACGCTTCATCTGAGAGACGGCCACCGATTCTAACTCTCTGAGATCCACCGGTGAGAAAACTATAAATCCATTTACACATGGCTTCGCACAGGCCGAGGGATCTGAGTTTTTCAACCGGTTTACCTGGGACTAGACATTAAAAGCAGAGCTGTAATCAATGAACAGCATTCTGGCCAGAGATTTTGCATTGTCCAAATGACTGTACACAGCGTTCAGTGCAAAAGAGATCGCGTCTTCAACGCTCCTGTTTTCTTTGTATGCAAACTGGAGCGGGTCGGTATCGGAGGAGATCTGGCTCTTAACGAAGTCCAATACAAGCCGCTCAAAGGTCTTCATTAGAACAGAAGTGAGGGCAACCGGACGATAGTCATTTATGCCTGTCACTGGAGTTTTCTTTGGAACTGAGATGATGGTGGACTTTTTAAAGCAGGCCGGCATCGTGCTGTTCCTCAGTGACAAGTTGAACATGTCTGTTAGCACAGGGGCGAGTTGTTCTGCACACAGCTTCAGAACGCGAGGGGGGATACCGTTTGGGCCTGCAGCTTTTCCTCTTTTATTATTTTATGTGGGACACAGCAATCAATACAAAAGTCAATGTATCCCGTAACACCATCACAGTATTTATCCACATTTTCCGAGTGGAAAACAGACCAGTCAGTCGCTTCAAGACAGCCCTGCAGCTTTAAGTTTGCGTTGTCTGACCGACACGAAACAGAACGAAAGGATGGTTTCTGTAGCTTGCTCTACTGTATGATGGCAGAAGCAGCACAGAAGAGTGGTCAGACCTCCCAAACGCTGGTCTGAGGTAAGACTTAAAGGCCCCTTTAAGATTACTATAGCAATGATCCAGAATGCGAGTGCTCCTTGTAGGCATAGACACATGCTGGTGATTTTAAGTTACATTTGTTGACGTCACCTGTTGATGTCAGCCGCTGCAATTATGGCAATTTGGGATAAGCACTCTCGCATTTATGCAAAATGTCAATCAAGTAATTTAGAGCGTCAGCGGAGTACGCTCGGGGGTGGATGTAAACAGCGCACAGAAACACTGCAGTCAGTTCCCGAGGCAGAGAGAAATTCCAACCTTGTTTACACGCTAAAATAATTGTAGAGCTACACACCTGAACCTAAGCCACAGTACTATCTCAGCAGCAGTGAAGGTCAACTGATGTAATTCAATTTTAATCCACTAGATGGCGCCAAAATACTCCAACCTGCTGCAGGGGCGTGTGTGGTTTATATCACTGGCGCAGACAGACGCACGTCACACATACCAACTGACGTCACACAGCATTACAGATTCAATGGAGAGGCAAGGACCAAATTCAAATGTAGTACCACCAAAAAGGTTGAGAGGGTGCCCCACAGCCGTTTTTAGGCTCAAAATTGAATCTAATTTGCACTAAAATGTCAAAAAAAAATGACCAGGATATCTAGAGAGCACTACAATAAAGATATTTATGCAGTTTATGAGTTAAAAAAGTTGATTTGGTGTTGCATGAATATTGCACAGTTAAATCTTCAGTACCACCAGAGGGCACCACAACTCAGCCTGTTCCAACCATAAACTGTAAACGTTCCCTATGGCCTGTTCACAGTGAAAATAAATGTAGCAGCCCTGGATGATGATAGTAATATTGATTATGATAACAATTAAATTAAATTCCATTTTCAGATTATTTTTCTTCATCCTTAAAGGAGCTATACCCGTTTCTGCAAGGTTTGAATGTTTAGCAATGCCCCTTACAGGTCTCTCACTTCCCCTACGCTCTCCTCCCACGGGGCCATTTAGTTTTATTTGCGATCTGATACATATGATGACATTAGGATGAGCGCAACTTCTTGTAAACTGTACAACAATCACTGATGAAATGGTGCAAAAGCAACGCACTGCTAACAAAATATAGAACTGAAAGATTACCGCTAGTTCCGCGTTCTAATGTAGTCCGAGCATAGATAGATCCCTTAGATCGTAATCTCTCCAGAGGATACAATGTAAGCTAGATATGTTCACCCGGGCTTGATTTATTCCTTGATCATTATTTCGCTTTAGTTCCCTCTTCTCTTCCTCACTGTTGTCGTTTGGGCTGTTTTGCTGTGTCTGCAGTTGCAGCCAGAGGAGTTATAGCCAATTCTGTTAACATGCTACTGTGTTTACATGCGCTGTAGAGGCTAGAGGACGCTGCCTTGTTCTGTGAGTGGAGGAGAACGAGCGTCACGCTAAATCTCTACTCAGCACTTCTATACGGCCTGAATTCATACACAAGCTGAATCAATGAGCTCAAGTTTTCAATTAAATTATGGATTATGATAAAAGTTGTTTGTAGTAAATAAGCATTTTTATGAACTCACTTTTCGATTTGTCTCTCGATTCACCAGCAACAGAAAAGAGAAGCACTAAGGAAATGCAATAATAGCAAACACATAAGAGCCATTGGTCGATAGGCGGTGGATGACCAATGTCCAAAAATGTCCCATGTTACATCACTGTCCTTAGACCTTAGACTGTCCTCAAATGTCTCAACAAAAAATAAGTGAGAGAGGGATCTGCTCCCACGGACAGGCTATAGTTCCAGGATTCAGGCTGTAGGACGAGGACTAAGGGTGTGCGGTGCAGGACTGAGGATGTGGCGAGGGTGCAGCCCATGAGTGCGGGCTGAGGAAGACCAGTCCACTGGTGCAGATGAAAGAGGTCGGATTTAGGGGTCCCATCATGACGCCATGAAACAGACAAGGGGGCAGCAGGTGAATGGAACAGACTACAGCTTAAGTCATAGTGATGATATTTTACAGTTTTTTCCTATTGCTTGAACACAATAGACAGATGCTTAGACCAAAGCTACATAACCTGAAGCTTTTATTCTATACCCAAAACACAGACTGACCATGCATTAAACAGAAGTACTGCTTTGCACTTTACTTTAATTTCTACAACACACTTTCTCCTTCTGCAACACACATTCTCCTGCTCACTACACACTGTGTCATACATATGACACTTTGTTCATGAATGCAATCCTGAGTTATCATTGGGAAAACACATCTATTCAATATACCAAACACATTGTGTGATAGAAAGCACTGAGACACACACTTGAAAACACTGACTTACAGAACGCGACACACATCAGCCAGACACAAACAGGCCTCAGTTTATCCATTTTCAGAACTTTGCAAGTCTGGAGGCAGGAAGAGCAAGAGGTAGAAGAAGAAGAAGAAGACAAGGAGAGATGAGGACGTGGTTGAAGATTTTTCTGATTACATTGGAGCAACTTTGAAGGATCATCCGATAAACCATGGCCTCACACTGAGGAAAGCAGAGAGTCCAGACACAGCTTCATCATCAGGACCTTCAGATGGAAACATGTCTCCAACTCTCTACTGCAGACTGTATCTACAGTATTTACAGTACTGTATCACATGTACTGTAACTCTCTACTGCAGACTGTATCTACAGTTTTTACAGTACTGCACTGTATCATCACATGCATTGTATTGCAAGTTGGCTTTTGCTTCTTTTGAAAAATTGTAGTTATGTGAAACATACAATAAAGTAAAGTACATAATACTGAGATGTTATAGTGCTGTGTACAGTATACAATATTGTAAAAAAAAAAAAAACCTATAGAATAATGTGGGGTTGCATATTTCTACTGAATGCCTAGAAGAACATCTCAAGGAGGAGCTGGTCGGCAACTGTTTACAGCTGAAACTTGCCTTTGTGGAAATAGTCCGAGCAGATCTGTATCTACAGTATTTACAGTACTTGTACTGTATTGTGAGTTGGCTATTGCTTCATTTGAAAAAATGGTAGTTTTGTAAAACATACATCACAGTAAAGTACATCAGACTGTACCACTGAGGTGTCACAGTACTTTGGACAGTATTCAGTAGTGTAAAAAAAAAAACCTTTAGTAACAATTTGTGTTGGCCTATTTCTACAAAATTACTAGACGTCCTTCTCAAGGTGCTCCACAGCTGTTTACCAACAGCAGGAACATTGTGAAAACAGTCTGAGCAGGGAACATGATCCATAATCCCACTCACGTACAATTGCTTTGTTTTACATAATACAGTACATCAATTTATTTATGTGTTACTTAATTGACACAAATGCAGAACAGTATACTGTAGTACTGTGATGTACAGTATACTGTAGTACTGTGATGTACACTATACTGTAGTACTGTGATGTACAGTGTACTGTAGTACTGTGATGTATAGTATACTGTAGTACTGTGATGTACACTATACTGTAGTACTGTGATGTACACTATACTGTAGTACTGTGATGTACAGTATTGAGTTGATATTATTTGTAACGTTTCAGTACTTTCATTTTGGGTTGTTGATAAAACTTTGTTGAGAACACAATCAGTTCCATTGATGCTTCACAGAAAACTAACTGATAAACAGAATAAAAACAGTAAAAATGACTGCAGTGTTTTATATAAAGTACTGTAGTGTGTTGCTTCCAATCTGAAAGTGTGTTCACATGATGCAAGAGTGTATCATTTTGTCCTCAGAGTTTCATTTTGACAAATTATTGTTTAATTTTGAGAGCAGAGTTTGAGTTTTGATAAAGGAGTTTAATTTTGTCCCAGATGTGTTTGGGTTATGTCTCAGTGTTGTGTCAGGTTCTCTTGTGTTAAGAGTTTTGGAACAATGAGCGAAATTTTGCAAACTGTGTTCAAGCAATAGGAAAAAACTGTAAGAAGGAGAGAGGAGAGGATGCTCCCAAGTTATACTTCTCCCAGAAAAAATGTCTGTGTTAATTTTCTTAAAGTTGTACTTCCTACCTAGAAGTCATATGCTGAATTAAAGAGGACAAGCCTAGCGTTGAATGTAGAGACTGAGTCTGCTTCCTTGACGTGGATGGGGAGCTGATTCTACAGTTTAGGAGCTCTCTGAGACCTTGGTATTTCTGGAGCTTCTCATGCTCCTTGTGACCATCGTTTGGAATTGCCACATCCACCACTTTCCTTTGCCCTTTGCACCCACCATGATTTACCGACCCAAACTGGAAGTCCCACAAGATCTTCATGCGCTCATTCTCCATCACCTTTGAAGGAGTTTCCCACTGTGACCTTAGGGTTTCCAGCCCATATTCTGCACAGATGTTCCTATATACTATGTCAGCAACTTGGTCATGGTGTTCCATGTAGGCCTTCCCTGCCAGCATCTTGTACCCTGTGGTTACGTGATGGATCAATCAGACCACAGATGTTTAAACGTGAAAAGCTCCTCACCATGCATGGCATATTCCATCCCAAATACATCATCTCAAAACTGTATGCAAGCTGAAACGGTAAAGAAGGAGGCTGAGTGCATGTGAGAGCCACTGTCCAGGACAAAACACCCAAACTCCATTACTTCATCAAGGTGAAGGCCCAAACGGATGATGTACTCGGTGAATGTCTCAGACAGTGATGGGAGGACAAGCTCCTACACGGCATGTACAACCAGAACATACTGTAAGTCGCGTTTCCACCGTATCAGTTCCTGGTAAAATGAGGGGGGTGGAACTTCTACAGGAACTGTCCTCTCATGTGGCCCTAAGTGGCCGTGTCTCCACTGCAGAGTTGGACCCCTCGGCGACAACATGTGGATCTGTGGATCTGACGGATCATACAGTGCCTTGCGAAAGTATTCGGTCCCCTTGAACCTTTCAACATTTCGCCACATTTCAGGCTTCAAACATAAAGATATAACACTTTAATTTTTTGTCATGAATCAACAACAAGTGGGACACAATCGTGAAGTGGAACAAAATGTATTGGATAATTTAAACTTTTTTACCAAATAAAAAACTGAAAAGTGGGGCGTGCAATATTATTCGGCCCCTTTACTTTCAGTGCAGCAAACTCACTCCAGAAGTTCAGTGAGGATCTTTGAATGATCCAATGTTGTCCTAAACAGTGATGGGAATAACGGCGTTACTAGTAACGGCGTTACTAACGCCGTTACTTTTTTCAGTAACGAGTAATCTAACTAATTACTTTGACAGTAACTATAACGCCGTTATCATTTCCGACATCCCGTTACTGCGCGTTACTCAAGACGCACAATGAACGTGTTGATATGAGAGAAGGGAGGATGAGAAAACCTCTCAGCAATTATTGGCTGATGTAAAACATATTTCCTTTACAATCCACATGTCTACAGTTGAGAGGATGGCTCATAAATTGTGTTTTTGAAACAAATATGGGTCTTAATCGCGCTCAACCACGGCTTGTATCACCGTGAGGTCAGCCACAGAGTAGCGCATGTGAGCGCAGAAGTCGGCTGCATACAATTCCATCGATAAGCTCCTTGCTCTTCCTGGTTTATCTGCTAAGGACAGCAACAGGTATGGCTAACATACATATAACACATTTTTACATAATCTAAAATGTACATAGGGTAATTTTTCAATTACTATAGGAATGATAAGAAAGAGAGGTGAAGTGTAAGACGGTTGATTTTAGAAATTGGATGCACTCGGCTGCCGCTAGCAAAACACAGGAGTTTATGGAGGACACACGCGTTTTGTTTTACTTTTTAAAACTCATTGGACTCATTTCCAAATGGAGGATTACATATCTACGCTCAAACCATTAACTGAATTTAAGCAAGGAACTGGTCTGAACCGAAGTGGACTGTGCAGGTCATTTATAAGGTATAGCTATAAGGTAAGACCCATAACTCATAGTTTTGCGTTTTGTATGAACAAACAATGCGGGCATAAAACATATTTTGCTGTAGCCAAACAAATTGTCCACTTGATTTATATGATGTATATGTTCATCTGATTGGACTGAAGTCAGTGCTTCACCAGCCTCACCGCTCGTCGCCGGTGTTTCCACATTCACAGTGGCGGGCTTTACAGCACAGTGAGAGATGAAGAGTGAACAGGACTTCAGCAGCAAAACAGCCTTTTCTAGATGGAAATATTGGCACTGTTAAAGGTAAAAATGCGCACGTCGGGTGCACATTATGTTCCAGAACAAAACGAAAAAGTAACGCAATAGTTACTTTTACTGGTAACTAGTTACTTTTATAGTGGAGTAACTCCGTTAGTAACTCAGTTACTTTTTGGGGGAAGTAACTAGTAACTATAACTAATTACTTTTTCAAAGTAACGTGCCCAACACTGGTCCTAAATGACTGATGATGATAAATAGAATGCACCTGTGTGTAATCAAGTCTCCGTATAAACGCACCTGCTCTTTGATAGTCTCAGGGTTCTGTTTAAAGCGCAGAGAGAACCATGAAGACAAAGGAACACACCAGGCAGGTCCGAGATACTGTTGTGGAGAAGTTTAAAGCCGGATTTGGATACAAAAAGATTTCCCAAGCTTTAAACATCTCAAGGAGCACTGTGCAAGCAATTATATTGAAATGGAAGGAGTATCAGACCACTGCAAATCTACCAAGACCCGGCCGTCCCTCCAAACTTTCATCTCAAACAAGGTGAAGACTGATCAGAGATGCAGCCAAGAGGCCCATGATCACTCTGGATGAACTGCAGATAACTACAGCTGAGGTGGGAGAGTCTGTCCAAAGGACAACAATCAGTCGTGCACTGCACAAATCTGGCCTTTATGGAAGAGTGGCAAGAAGAAAGCCATTTCTCAAAGATATCCATAAAAAGTCTCGTTTAAAGTTTGCCACAAGCCACCTGGGAGACACACCAAACATGTGGAAGAAGGTGCTCTGGTCAGATGAAACCAAAATTGAACTTTTTGGTCACAATGCAAAACGATATGTTTGGAGTAAAAGCAACACAGCTCATCACCCTGAACACACCATCCCCACTGTCAAACATGGTGGTGGCAGCATCATGGTTTGGGCCTGCTTTTCTTCAGCAGGGAGAGGGAAGATGGCTAAAATTGATGGGAAGATGGATGGAGCCAAATACAGGACCATTCTGGAAGAAAACCTGTTGGAGTCTGCAAAAGACCTGAGACCGGGACGAAGATTTATCTTCCACCAGGACAATGATCTAAAACATAAAGCCAAATCTACAATGGAATGGTTCACAAATAGACGTATCCAGGTGTTAGAATGGCCAAGTCAAAGTCCAGACCTGAATCCAATCGAGAATCTGTGGAAAGAGCTGAGAGACAGAATGTGAAAAAAATCCAGGAATTCACATTGTAGGATTTTTAAAGAATTTATTTGTAAATTATGGTGGAAAATAAGTATTTGGTCAAGAACAGAAATTCAACTCAATAGAAGGAGGTTTTGGCTCAAAATCTCACGATACATGGCCCCATTCATTCTTTCCTTAACACGGATCAGTCGTCCTGTCCCCTTAGCAGAAAAACAGCCCCAAAGCATGATGTTTCCACCCCCGTGCTTCACAGTAGGTATGGTGTTCTTGGGATGCAACTCAGTATTCTTCTTCCTCCAAACACGACGAGTTGAGTTTATACCAAACAGTTCTACTTTGGTTTCATCTGACCACATGACATTCTCCCAATCCTCTGCTGTATCATCCATGTGCTCTCTGGCAAACTTCAGACGGGCCTGGACATGCACTGGCTTCAGCAGGGGGACACGTCTGGCACTGCAGGATTTGATTCCCTGTCGTCGTAGTGTGTTACTGATGGTGACCTTTGTTACTTTGGTCCCAGCTCTCTGCAGGTCATTCACCAGGTCCCCCCGTGTGGTTCTGCGATTTTTGATCACCGTTCTCATGATCATTTTGACCCCACGGGATGAGATCTTGCGTGGAGCCCCAGATCGAGGGAGATTATCAGTGGTTGAAATATCGTTTTGGGCTACATTTGGGCTATTTTTTTATACAGATGACGAGTTCAAACAGGTGCCATTAATACAGGTAACAAGTGGAGGACAGAAGAGCGTCTTAAAGAAGAAGTTACAGGTCTGTGAGAGCCAGAGATCTTCCTTGTTTGAAGTGACCAAATACTTATTTTCCACCATAATTTACAAATAAA
The DNA here is from genome assembly GCA_964034765.1 of Knipowitschia caucasica. Classification (NCBI taxonomy): domain Eukaryota; kingdom Metazoa; phylum Chordata; class Actinopteri; order Gobiiformes; family Gobiidae; genus Knipowitschia; species Knipowitschia caucasica. Next base: position 11,371,097 of record OZ035825.1, on the reverse strand, counting down.
GTCTTTAAAAATCCTACAATGTGAATTCCTGGATTTTTTTTTCACATTCTGTCTCTCACAGTTGAAGTGTACCTATGATGAAAATTACAGACCTCTGTCATTATTTTCAGTGGGAGAACTTGCACAATCGGTGGCTAACTAAATACTTTTTTGCCCCACTGTATATATTAGGGCTGTCACACGATTAACATTTTTGTGTTTATTAATCATATAGTAATGGTGAGTTAACTCACGATAATCACATTTTTAACTTTCTATTTCAAATCCACTCCGTGTCTGCTGCATTCTGAGTTTTATTATTGATAAATGGGCGGGTCATACGGACATGCGTTAATGCGTTAATAATTTTTTTTTTTTGACAGACCTAATATATATATATATGTATATATAATATTATATTATTTATATATATATATTTGTGTGTGCATGTGTATACACACACCCCCACACACACACACACACAAAAGTGAGAAATCCCTGAGATTTCTCACTTTTCTCCCACTTCGTTTTAGAGTTTTTCCTGGCCGATGCAGGAGGTTAGTGGTTCTAACAAAAAAAGACTGTTGTGATGATCCAGGACACTTCAACATCCTACAAAATGTATGGATGGACATTTATCAACACTCATGGACATTGGTCAACTCCCCCTATAGACCAATACATATGTGTTCTCTGTTTTCTGTGTTTGATTCGTTGATCGGTGTTGGTGATTTCAACGGTTGTATAAAGTCCTCTCAGAGAACCACTGTTGTGATTTAGGGCTATACAAGAATACATTGAATTGAATAAAGAATGTCCCGGGTAGTGTCTGGGGGCGCGGGCCTGTGGGTGCAGCTCCAGTTCTGTAGCATTAGCCTGCTCTCAGACAGGGAGGGAGCGAGAGGCGTCCTGGACCTAAACGCACTTCCTTCCAAAACATTTCCTCAAGAAAAAACTCCCGGACTTTGGTGATTTTTTCTACGGGCGTCGCTGCTCCTCTCAAGGCTGCGTGGACATGGACTGGGGCACGGACCTTTGGGTGAGTACGTCCCAGCTGACACGCACCCAAACGCGAAACTTTTGATGTTGTGGCGAATCCGCGCGTCTCCGGGGGACTGTTGAATTGTACAAAGCGTTTTGAAGCGCTGCTTTTGGAAGGAGGTGAGTGCAAAAGTATGTAGGATACGCGCTGGACGGGAGTGAGGCGTAAAAGTACTTCAGGGAACAGAACAAGGTAAAGACTATTTCGTAACACTGTCTCGCATACCGCCAGTAAAGGGAAGGAAAATACCTGTGTTCTGAAGAAAGGCCTGGTCCTGGTTTAGACCTGCTCTACTCCTGGTTTAGACCTACTTTAGTCCTACTCTAGTCCTGCTTTAGATCTCCTTTAGACCTGCTTAAGTCCTGTTTAGAATTGCTTTTGTCCTGCTTTGGACCTGCTTTAGTCCTGCTTTGGACGTGCTTTAGACCTGCTTTGGTCCTGGTTTAGACCTGCTTTAGACCTGTTTTAGTCCTGCTTTAGTCCTGCTTTAATCCTGTTTTAGTCCTGCTTTAGACCCACTTTAGGCCTACTTTATTCCTGCTTTAGAGTTTATACCTGCTTTAGACCTGCTTTATACCTCCTTCAGTCTTGCTTTAAGATAAGATAAGAGAACCTTTAATCGTCCCACAGCCACAGTAGGGAAAATGTTGTACCTGTTAGTCTTGCTTTAGAGCTTCATTAGACCTGCTTGAGACCTACTTTAATTTTTAGTCTTGCTTTAGACCTGCTTTAGTCCTGGTTCAGTAACGCTGCATGGTTTGGAACACTCTCACGAGGAAGTGTTAGACTCCTTTTTAGAATAATACTACTACTAATACTACTACTATTACTACTAATACTACTAATAATAACTAGTTATCAACAGAACCTTGAGGAATGCTCCACAAGAACACATTTTTTGACGGGACTCTACTTATGCAGTGCCTGAATGTGTCCTTTGGCAAGGCACTTCATACACATTGTCTAGAATGTGTCTGGTGTGTGAAGGATTGCTGATGGTCGGAGGGGCCGATTACACATACGGTTTGCTTCACTCTTGCCCTAGGGCCCTAGGGCAGCTGTGGCTACAGTAGAATTTTTTCTAAAATGGCATTAACATGAACTGGTACTGGAAGGGAAAATGTAGGTACCCCAGCTTTAATTTAGCGAGTGCGCTTCGGGAGAAGACACGGAGGAGACACGGAGGAGACACGGAGGAGACTGAGGCTCCGTAGTCCAGCTTCAGAGGTGTATTTATTGCATGCACAGGTTACGCAAAGACACGCATGCAACAACCAGAGAATAGTCCTGTGCGTGTGACGTTACGGCGGCGCCATTTGCCGTGTTGTTGTCAAATCGACAGCCGCTGGAGGTGGGAACCTCTGTCCAGAGCGACCGCAGCTGCCCCGGGTCAGAACGTTGCGGTCACGGAGGATGCAGAATCCCGTTTGAGTTCATAGCATACAACAGCAAGTGCCCCGCAGCCGCGCGGATTTTCTTTTTAAACTTGAATTCCCAGAGAACTGCTCTGTCGCCATCTCACACACGCACGTGTCTGTGGCATTCTGAGTGTTATTATGGGATGCATGGGTGGGTCATTCCTTACATGCGTCAATGCGTTATTTTTTTTTAACACGATTAATGAAAACAATTAATTAATGTGTGTTAACGCAATAATTTTGACAGTCCTACAATATTTGTGACACATGACTCCTATCTAACCTAAATCCAGCACGCATGCACACACGCAGACACAGAGACACAAGCACACATAGGCACGCACGCAAGCTCACACACTCACATACACAGACACACATGCACACATCCATAGACGCACACAGACACGCATATACAAGCATACAGATACATACAGACACAGGCACAGGGACACAAACACGCACACAGAACAGGTGGAGCCGGTTTCTTCAGCTATTCTCCTACCTCCACCAAGACATCCATCTCTGAAGGGAGGGGCCAGCTGCTGCATATCACTGCACAAGTCCTCCACCTCCTGCATTAAGCCTGAGTTGTGCCCCCTGAGCTGAGTGTTTGAGTTCCTGGGCTGTGACGCACATTTAACCCTGGGAGAGTGTGGAGAAGGAGGCCTGGGCAATGAGATAATGTGGACCTCCACCCAGTGACGGACAGTCCCAAGGGCCAGTCTGAAGCCAGGGCCGGTCTGACTGGTCCCGCCTCGAAACGAAAAGACGAGACGAAAAGACTAAAGAATAAATGACTGAACAAATTGAGCAGGAGAAAGGACGGAGAAACGTGTGTGTGTGTGTGTGTGTGTGTGTGTGTGTGTGTGTGTGTGTGTGTGTGTGTGTGTGTGTGTGTGTGTGTGTGTGTGTGTGTGTGTGTGTGTGTGTGTGTGTGTGTGTGTGTGTGTGTGTGTGTGTGTGTGTGTGTGTGTGTGTGTGTGTGTGTGTGTGTGTGTGTGTGTGTGTGTGTGTGTGTGTGTGTGTGTGTGTGTGTGTGTGTGTGTGTGTGTGTGTGTGTGTGTGTGTGTGTGTGTGTGTGTGTGTGTGTGTGTGTGCCAGAGCCTGTCACAGGGTTTCATTGTTAGAATATTTTATAACTTTATGTATTTGAGATTAGTGAGATTATTGGTCCAATCATAGGCAATGCTTTGCGCACCTGCAGTAGTCTAGTTCAGTATTTTTCAACCTTTTTTGAGCCAAGGTGTGTGTGTTATTTTTGATTTGTTCACAACATTTTACTTTTGGCACAAATAACATGCATTGTTTATGCATGTGGAAAATTTAGGTATCAGAGCTTTAATTTTGGGAGTTTTGACAAGGGAGAGACACAGTGGAGACATGGGAGAGACATGGAAGATGGTCCTGAGTCCATGGTTCTGTCTGCGCGTCTATGGTTTGTGACTGTGGTGACTGTCCATGCGACTATGGTCCGTGCTCGGTACCACGTTTCGGATATGCGTTTGCTGTGCTGTTGTCAAAGAGGATGTATATCCTGTTCAGAAATGGCATAATTCCTTTTCAAAAACGTCTCCCTCACTTTCACTTCTCACGAGCGACAATGCTCCTTGCTGCCTGTTACATTCGGTGATTACGTCCAACTCTTAAGTTTCAAAGTACTTTAACTATCTGCTGCCACCTACTGATATGAAAAAGTCGGCACTCACCAACGGTGGATGCATTTATTTTTACACAAAGTAGGCAAATTTCTCACGGCACACCAGACAATATCATACACACACAGTGGTTGAAAAACACTGATCTAGTTATGTATTCATATATTATAAAAGGATGTTTTCACTGATTCTATTAATTTTTTTCCCCTGATGTTTTACCCATTGTTTTCACCATAAGTTATCATGTTTGTCACGTTATGACAATGAAAAGAGATTTTATATTCAACTAAAAAACAACAAAAAGTCAATAACTAATGTTTTAAATGCACTATAGGTGTTCAGAGCTTTAACATGAACTAGAACATAGTTTAGGTTTAGTTTATTTCTTTTTTGGTGTCTTACACCTAAAAATGCCCCTTTATAAGACACAAAGATGTAGGCAGACATCAGAAAAACATCAAACAAAGAGTGTCCTCTTCCGTTGGAGCCATGCACTTAACAAAAACTTAGACAAATCAAATGGCTTATACTTGAACAGAAACTTAAGCCTTTCCTCGTCGGACAGTTCAAACAAAAGTTCAGCAACATCAGACAGTTTACAAAATAATTGCCTTCTCAGATCATGATACAAAGGACAATAAAACACAAAATGAAATTCATTTTCAATATCATTTAAGTTACACAAACGACATGTCCTCTGGGACCGAGTGAAATCATCCTGTCTCCAGAGCCATGGGCAGAGTTCCAGACCTCAGTTGAGCACAGACTGACCTCTGACCTCTGGTCAGGGTTCAGGGTCACATAGGGTCAGGACCAAAATGATCTTTTATCAAAACATAAGTTCTCAGCGTTGGGTTACACAAGACCTTGTTTAACCATTTATGTTCATACTTTTCAAAATACACTTTTTTAATTTCTCCAACATTACATCTCAACTTGTTTCTGAAAATAAACTGAAGATCAGCATCAACAAAAATGTTCTCCATCTGCACACTCCAAACATATCTATTAGACAGGTCCCATTTAAAAATGTGTTTAGACAGTCTTGTGTCAGACATATTGATAAACCTGTTCCATAACCGTACCATGTCACAAACATGCCTTACTTCACATGGTTCCCAACCCAGGTCCCCGTACAGAGCTAGTTTAGGGGTGTTTTTATGAACACCTAGAAAGTACCTCAGAGCTCTGCATTGAACCTTTTCACTGTGCGTTTATTTATAGTAACCCCGGACCCCAGCAGCACCATGGTCCAACACCGGACAGACACAAGCTCTGTACAGCTCAGTGTAGGTCTTATAACCGAGATGACGACACGCCTTAACTTTATTTATAACCACACCAAGAGCTCGACCTGCAGATTCAGACCATGATTTAATCCCTTCATCAAATATTTTTACTTTTTAGTAAAAGAAAGAACTAGAGTGCAAAAACAGATTTGCCTGGGTACTTCTTCTGAAATGCATAACTTGAGTTTTATCAGAATTTATCATCAGTCTCATTTTGTTGCACCAAGCATGAACAATGTTCAACATTTTCTGAAGGTCTGATTCCTTTTCGGCTAATAGCACAATGTCGTCCGCATACAACAGAATACAAAGTTTCAAGTACATATATGATTTACTAGATGGCTGAACAATAATTTTCTCCCCAGTAATATATTAGGTGGATTTTGACCTTTAAAACATGTATAACATTAATTTTGAAAAATAGAATTGCTGCTGTTTTGCCCAATCCTACCATGTGCTTATTATATCTATTATTATATCTGAACTTTTTCAAAATTTCCCCTATAAATTTTTTTAGCTGCACATTTAACTTGTGTGACTTTTTAACCAAAACTTCGAATACAGTGTTTTAAATCCTTTTGTCATTTGTGTGTTTTTACTCTACTTGCCTCTCCGCAAGCCTGACTCCTACTTGTTGTGATGGAAATGTATTCTGCATATTCTACAATGTGAATGAGATGACATTATTAGTATCTCCATGCAGAATGTGCTATAGTAAAGTTCTCACTTTGAGAACGTTGCACATGTCGCATGGTGTTTAGCACTTGTGCTTCAATTCCACCTCCAGAACGGGCATTTGAGGATGTTTCCTCTGGGTGCCCCAGTCCCCTTCCACAAAATAAAAAACATGTACAATATGTCTGGCATGCGCCTTCTGTAGGCAACCCAGCTTCCATTGCTGTGGAGTGAAAAAAAGCTCACAACAATTGTCAGAATCAGAATCATTTTTATTGCCACGTAAATAAAAGGAAGTCACAGACTTGGAAATTGCTTTGGCTCAGTGCAACAGTCAAAGAAGAGAAGTAAAGAATAGAGAATAGAGTAAGGCATAATAAGAATAATTAAAATTAGCATACACTTCTACGGTATAAAATTTACAATAGAATTATTACAATTATAATTACAGTCACTATGTACATTACAATATACAAGTGCACATGGTGCACACAATATGCAATAGGCAGTTCAATAGGGTGACAAGCAGTAAAGTGACATTATGATGGCATTAAAGTGACTTAATAAGGGACAGTAAAGTGACATTATAGGGGTCCGTAAGATGACTACTAGAGGGCGGGGGGACAGGTTATGAAGTGTTCAAGAGTCCAACAGCAGAGGGGAAGAAACTGTTCTTGTGGCGGGAAGTTCTAGTCCTGATGGACCGCAGTCTCCTGCCTGAAGGCAGTGGTTGGATTAGTCCATGTGCAGGGTGAGAGGGGTCGGCTGTGATATGACCAGCCCGGCCTCGAGCTCGGGCGACGTACAGGTCCTGCAGCGATGGGAGGCTGCGGCCAATCACTTCCTCTGCAGAGCGCACAATGCGCTGTAGTCTCTGTTTGTCCCTGACTGTGGCTCCAGCGAACAACACAGTGAGGATGGACTCGATGATGGCCGTGTAGAACTGCAGCCACATCTGTGCAGGCAGCTTGGCTTTCCTGAGCTGCCGCAGGAAGTACATCCTCTGCTGGGCCTTGTTGATGAGGGAGCTGATGGTCGGCTCCCACTTGAGGTCCTGGGTGATGGTGGTGCCCAGAAAACCGAGGTGATGGGGGAGTCCATCACGGAGGGTGGGAGCGGGGGGACTGCACTTTCTGAAGTCCACAATCATTTCCACTGTCTTCAGAGCATTCAGCTCCAGGTTGTTACCACTGCACCAGGACACCAGCCGGTCCACCTCCCTCCTGTAGGCGGACTCATCGTTGTTGGAGATGAGTCCAATGAGGGTGGTGTCGTCCGCAAACTTGATCAGCTTCACGGAGTGGTGGCTGGAGGTGTAGTGGTTGGTGTACAGGGAGAAGAGTAGGGAAGAAAGAACACAGCCCTGTGGGGATCCTGTATTTATAATCCGAGAGTCTGAGAGACATGACTCAGTTTGTGAAAGGTGCTTTTTGATACTTAAAATACCAATAGGTCAAACACATCACCTCCTTGTGCCCCATTTTAGCTGATCTAGCATCTATTTAATAGTTTAGTAGTATCAATTATTGTCATGTTTGCAATGGTTTTTGCAAATGTTTTGCAGCATACTGTTCTTCCTGAGGAGGCTGAAGTCTTTTTTGTGAGGAGTCAGATGTAGCAGTCTATAGTAGCTTGTGCTGTGTTCTTTGGGGTTGTCTGTTGGGGCGGCAGTCTGACCTTGAGAGAAAGTAACCGACTCGACAGGCTGATTAGGAAATGTTTCTTTGATGGAGAGAAGTGTGGACTGTGGGAGTTGTGCTAGACATAAGGATGAGGGCTGTCCTGCAGGGCATCCTGTGTATTCCCAAACACCCTCTGCATAACCCTATGGCTGCTCACTGGAGTAACTGTAGCAACAGGCTCCTATTGCTACGCTGCAGACCAAAACGTTTTAAGAGATCCTTTGTTCCTCCAGTTGTAAGACTGTTAGTAACTTTAAGAATTATGGTGTTTCTGCCACTGAATTTCTCATATTATGTCTGTATTTGTCTGTGCACACTGGAGACTTTTTGCTAATGTATTCCAATGTGGTGTTTTTACTGCAAATGGCAAATAAACTGAATCTGAATCTGATATGGGGGCCAATAAAGTTTCAATCTAATTATTTTGATATTGGATGTTGTTTAGATCCTGTCCCGGTGGGGTGGGGTGGGGTGGGGTGGGGATGGGTGGGGTGGGGATGGGTGGGGTGGGGATGGGTGGGGTGGGGTGGGGTGGGATGGGTGGGGTGTTTGTAAGTGGGTTTTGGGATTGTGTAGTAGTATGGAATGTTACACTTGTTTCTGCTGTGTTGTTTTATGTGTTATTGTTGTCATGTGTTGTTTTTGGGGCCCGTCTATAAGCTAATGCAGCTTCCTGGGAGTTCCCTTTTTACAAAACACCAACCAACACTACATTGTAAAAGTGTATAACCAATATGGCAACGAATTTTGTAAATAAAATAATTGAATTGAATTGAATTGTTTGCACTTGTACTGATAAAGGGGCCGCTTTGATGCTTTGCAGGACCAGAATGACCACATCGATAAGCACACGCAGGCCGGCCTGGACCTGGTGGAACGATACATCAAGTTTGTGAAGGAGCGCAGCGAGATCGAGCAGAGCTACGCCAAACAGCTCAGGTAAAAATGATTGTAACCATGAGTACAGAGTACAGACTTCAGAGTTACAAATGCCATGTAAATTATCCAGGCCGCAGCAGAAAAGCTGCTTTGCATAAATTCCACACAAAGGCACGCTGAAGGGACTGAGATTTCACAGCTCCAGAGTGTTCTCATACAATAGGGCTGTAAGACAAGCTTGAATCTCATCAAAATAACAATTGAAGTGGTCGTAATTTGCAAATTTCAATCAATCCGATGACAGGAAATAGTTTACAAACATCCAAACATTTCCAGTGTAACGTCGGTTTGGATTTTAAGGATTTTTAAAAGTTATGTGTAAAGTTTGGTATAAGTAGTCAACTGCTCCTGTGTGATAGCAGTCCCTTTCTATCGTTATATTTTCAAGAGTTTTAACACATCTTTTCTTAAAGTGATAGTCTGTAACTCTAAATGAATTACAAATTTTAGGAAATGTGTTAAATTGACCTCCTGGCCTTAAATGTTGATATAAAATAAGTCATTTTATTAATTCTAATATTACGGGCAAGTCCCGCCTTCCCTGCTCTTAGCTATAGTTCAGAATCCACGGTGCCGTCGAGGTTAACCAATCGAGTCATGCCAAGGGCTGTCAATCATCGGCGCTGATGCTCGCAGCTGCACGCATGCGCAGTTGTTTGTTTTCGCGGAGCCTCTATTAGGCTCTGGAACTACATGAAAACTGAACAAAGAATTCTGAACATCCGCGCTGAGGTACTGTATTCTGATACATAATCAGATCCTCTGCTGATGTGTCCTATAATGTACAATTCATGATAATAGCACTTCCTGGTTTGCTGCGATCGCTTTTTTGTGTGCATAAAAACATATTTTTTTTCATTAAAACGTTCACAAATAATTCTGAAAACCTCCGTGCATGTGTATTAATAATGTATATGTATAATATGTTCTCTGATTAACATTTCAAAGTGTTGCGGAAACGTAGGTGTAGACCAATCAGAAAGGAAGGGGGAGGGAGCTTGCGTCGTTTTTTTCAAATCAAGTACCTCTCTGTCTCTCTTTCTGACAAACTCCAGACAATCACTTTAATTGAAAACTTGAGCTCATTGATTCAGCTTTTGTATGAATTCAGGCCGTAAAAGCGTGACGCTCGCTCTCCTCCACCCAGAACGAGGGGCAGCGCTGTTACAAACAGGCCTCCTCCTCCTAGCGTTTGCAACGCAGACACAGCAGCATGGCAGTGAAAGTGGCTATGCCTCTTCTGGCTGTAACTGCATACACAGCAAAACATTCCAAACGACGCAAAAGTGAGGAGAAGAGGGAACTAAAGAGAAGAAATTATCCTGAAATGAAGCCTGGGTGAATATATGTAGCTAACATCGTATCCTCGCCAAAGCTGCTAAAGAAATGTGCAGCGGAGTTTGCTGAGCCTCTCCATACCATCTTTAACCCATTAAGGCCTGACACACTTGGTGAAAGACCTGTAAAACCTATGGCCGACTTCAGAACCACCCTCCAAAACCAGACGTTTTCCTGAAATTCAACGTCTACTAAATTATTGATATCTCGGCCTCTGTTGCAGATAGAAACATAATTTCAAAAGAATTTGAGAGCTGAGACTTGTGGCTGTAAATAAGAATGCAGTGTATTATTATAAACTTTCAGTAGAATAAACTGGGCGGGGCGACAGTAGCTCAGTTGGTAGAGCATTGGCCTTTGGGCCTGAAGGTTGTGGGTTCAAGCCCACCATAAGACCTACTTCACGACTCCCTCTGATGACTGCTGTCGTTGTGTCCTTGGGCAAGACACTTAACCCCACTTTGCCTGAAGCTCCCACTGAAAGATCTCAGCTCCTGTGGACTCACCACCTGCAGGAGGATCAGTGAGGGGCTGGTGCTGAGTGTACTGGGTGTAGCTCTGACTGCCACCCCCCCGACCCAGAAATGGATTAAGGGGAAGAAAATGGATGGATGGATGGATAGAATAAAACCAAAAAATATAAATTCCAGACAGTAAATGTAATAAAACACCAAAAAACACATGTTTCTCAATACAATGAGTCACAAAGAGTTTGGCAATAAAGTGGCACTAACTCTGGAAAAAAATATAAAAAAATCCACTCTCAGCCCAAAAAGTCAAATAATGACTCACAGGGCTCTTTCTTAAGTAAGTAAAATAAATAAGACTGTTTTGGTTTGTTCTGTTTGATTTGTTAATTTTATTTTTGTGTACAAATAACATGCATTGTCAATGCAAACAAAAATGTAGGTACCTGAGCTTTAATTCAGTGACTTCTGGCTGCGCTTCATGAGGAGACTTGGGGGGGAGACCGGGAAGAGACGGGAGAGACAGCCAAGACCCGCATGTGCAACAAGCTGGGGATGGTCCTGATCGCGCGTGTTTGATTCTGTCCCCGCGTCTATGGCCTCAAAAAATTAGCAAATTGTGATAAAGTCCATTATTTTCTGTAATGTACTGATAAACATTAGACTTTCATATATTTTAGATTCATTATACACAACTGAAGTAGTTCAAGCCTCAAAAAAAGTAAAGAAAAACCAAAAATCCTATCTCGGAAAATTTGCATATTACTAATTGCTACTCTAAACGAGCAATTAACCTAATCATCTGAACCAACAAATTAACTCTAAACACTTGCAGAAGATTCTTGAGGCTTTGGTTCATGACTCAAAACTGCATCATGGTTAAGACTACCTGTCTGCTGTCCAGAAGGCCATCATTGCGCGAATAGGCTGTTCCCAGAGTGCTTCATCAAGGCACCTCAGTGGGAAGTCTGTGGGAAGGAAAAAGTGTGGCAGAAAACGCTGCTCAACCCGAAGAGGTGACCGGAACCTGAGGAGGATGGTGGAGAAGGGCCGATTCCAGACCTTGGGGGACCTGCGGAAGCAGTGGACTGAGTCTGGAGCAGAAACATCAGGATCCACCGTGCACAGGCGTGTGCAGGAAATGGGCTACAGAAACCACAACCAGAAACAGCGGCAGAAGCGCCTGACCTGGGCTACAGAGAAGCAGCATACTTTTTTTGGATGAAATCAAGGTGCCAGAGTGTGTAGGAAGACTGGGGAGAAGGAAATGCCAAAATGCCTGAAGTCCAGTGTGAAGTACCCACAGTCAGTGATGGTCTGGGGTACCATGTCAGCTGCTGGTGGTGGTCCACTGTGTTTTATCAAGGGCAGGGTCAATGCAGCTGGCTATCAGGAGATTTTGGAGCACTTCATGCTTCCATCTGCTGAAAAGCTTTATGGAGATGAAGAATCCATTTTCAGTATGACCTGGCAAAACCACTGGTAAATGGTTTACTCAGACTAGTAATACTGTACTCAATTGGCCTGCCAACTCTCCTGACCTGAACCCCATAGAGAATCTGTGAGATATTGTGAAGAGGAAGTTGAGTCACCAGACCCAACACTAGTCAGACACGCCCCCTCTACGACAGTTACACAGCGCAGGTTCTGACACAAGCAGCGGAGGAATGGAAGGCAGTACTAATATCCCAGTCACAATTGATAATGCCAAAAATTAAATAAATGCAGTGAATGAGGCTGGACTGGGCCCAGAATGGACCGCCTCCTTGGGAGAATCAGGAAGGTGGTTTAATATATGAGGGTAAATATCCTCATAAAGTGCCTTCGTATGTTGCACTTTGTGTTGTTTTTCATTAATTATGTTAAATAATTGGATGGATGGAATATGCCATCCATCCATCCATTTCCTTCCCCTTATCCATTTCAAGGTCAGGGGGGGGGCAGTCAGAGCAGGTGCCGAGTCCACATGAGCTGTGTTTATTAAAAAGACAAAACTTTTTTTTTTTTAAATGAACCAAAGAATGAACCGAACCGTGGCCTCTGAACCGAGGTATGACCGTGACCGTGATTTTTTCAAACCGTTGCACCCCTAATATCGAAGCATCCTGGGGCTCCGTGACACCTCAGCAGTGCCTCGGGCTGATTGCCTCCATGCCACGCCGTTTTGAAGCATTCATTTCTACAAAAGAATTCCTGATCAAGTATTGAGTGCATAACTGAACATCATTATTTGAAGGTTGACATTTTTTGTATTTAAAACACTTTACTTTTATTGGTCGGATGAAATATGCTAATTTTTTTAGATGGTATGGTTTTTCTTTACTTTTTTGCTAAAATCATCAATATTAAAACAGTAAAAGGCTTGGACTACTTCAGTTGTGTGTGATGAATCTATAATATATGAAAGTCTACTGTTTATCAGTACATTACAGAAAATAATGAAGTTTCTCAATATGCTAATTTTTTTAAAAGGACCTGTAGTGTAATGGGCCAAGTGGTAGTGTGGAAGGAAGAGAGGAGCGAGTGTCTTCAGGTGGTTTAATGTGAAGAGAATACAGAACAGAACCCCATACTGAGCGGGAACCTCACATTTTAGCAGATCGGGTCAGGGGGTGGGCCGTGCACACGTCATTCAGTCCCTTAGTCTTCCCACCTTCACTTGAAATGTCCACAATTATATTTAAAATAAAACATCAAAACACAATAAAACATGGACTAACGTGTGACAGCTAAATCGACAAAGGCCCAGAACCCCCAGGACGCAGTCACAAACACGCCTCAGGACACTGGGGACATCACCAGAGAGAGAGATATGGCAGGAACACAGGTACTCGACAGGACACCACCAGACACACCCGGGACAAACAGGAACAGACCTCCGGGATCCCATGGCAGCCAGACACCCCATCAGGCACAGGCAAGCACAGTAGGGTCTGACTCCCGCAGGCGGCTCCGATCCAGGGCATCTTACACATGTTTCACATCGTGAGGCAGGACATCTGAACTCCTGGAACACACCTAGGCACGGCCCTGGAATATCCTCTGCCCCCACAGCACATCTTCACCTCCAGCAGCCCTGCAGCATTTTCAAAGACTGGTCCGGTGGCACAGTCACCACTGAGGCTGATGTCACTTTTGTCCAACGGGGTAAAATAAAAATATACATGTTTACTGCATGGGGAAACAGCACCCTAACCACGGCGCACTCTGCCACACAAGGTTAGCTAGCTAGCTCTCTGGCGCAATTGGACCAGGCTAGACACTCCCGATTCCATCCATGGCACCGCACCGCTGCCACCAATGTAACGGGGCAAGTGGTAGTCTGGAAGGAAAAGAAGAGCGAGTGTCTTCAGGTGGTTTAATATGAAGAGAGTGCAGAACAGAACCCCGTACTGAGTGGGACTCTCACATTTTATAACAGCAGACCGGGTCAGGGGTGTGGCCGTGCACACATCATTTAGTCCCTTACAATAGTATATATACACACTAGAGCTGTCAAACGATTACATTTTTTTTGTTGATTAATCGCATATTAATGGTGAGTTAACTCACAATTAATCACATTTTTAACATTCTATTTCAAATCCACTCCAATTGAAGTTAAATGAGATTATCAAATGTAATGACACATTTTCATTCATACCAAATGTACTTAAATCTGTTTGATTTGCTCACTACCTTTTACTTTTGGGCACAACCAAAATTACCTGATAATGAAAGGGGAAAATGTACGTACCCCAGCTTTAATTTAGCGAGTGTCGTGGCGTTTCAGGAGGAGACACAGACACTTCCGCGGTGTATTTGCGTGCACAGGTTACGCACAGGTCGCAAAGACACGCACATAACATGCAGAGGATAGTCCTGTGCGTGTATGGTCTTATATGACCACATTACCGCGGCGCCGTTCACTGTGTTGTTGTTAACGGCTCACAGCCAGCTAAAACGAGAGTGGCAGCAGCTACCCCCGGGGTATGCTCCGGGATGCGGACTTCAGTTCATACAGCAAACAAACGCAAGTATTCTTTTAAAACTTGAATTCACAGGGGGCCTACCTGCTCTGTGGCTATCTCACACACGCATGTGTCCGCGGCATTTTGAGTGATATTATGTTAACGCATTTACACAATTAAAAAAACGTAGTTTCCAAAACAAAAGTTTAAAAACCAGCAATGACACACAAGATTATGCAAGAGCAGTGTACTTCGAGGATAGAGAAAGACTGCTATCACACAGGAGCAGTTGACTACTTAAACCAAACTTTACACAAACCTTTTTCTCTTAAAACCCACATATCACAACATGGAACCATCAACATCTTGCCTCAAATTACATTAAAGTGACATCCGTGTCTTAATTAAGTTGTATTTAAACTCTTTTTAACAATTCACTGACTTTACGTCCGCCATCTTAGTTTGCTTCGGCTGCCGTGAGACACGCATACGCAGGTTTGCATTACATCATCAAAAGGTTGTGGATTTCGACAAGGCAGCGCAAACTGACATTACATCGGCACGTTCTCACTTGTGGGTCAGGTTCACTTTAACTTGACCTTCTCGGAACTAAGGGCTACCCGCGTTGCTCCTAAGCATGCAGTAATCTCACGACTGCTTGCGGGTGTCTCAATAATGGCACCCAGGTACTTGAAGGTTGCCACCTGTTCCAGCTGGGTCCCCTGATGGAGGTACTTTTTGGGTTCTTTTGTTGTAGTGCTAATCCCTAGACTGTACTCAATGGAGACGGTATTTACAAGGTTTTGCATTCTTTCTGGTGAAGTGGCAATCATGACAATCATCTGCAAACCGTAGGTTGTTTATGATCCTCCCATTGATGAATATGATCACTCTGGGAAGATCACAAGCAGTTCATGCAAGGTGGACCAAGAATTTACAAACATTGGAGGCCATACACACTTCCCATTAAGAAATGGGGGATGGAGATTTCTAATCAAGGGATTTTCTAACCTCCATTATCATTTGAACAAATAAACAGGTTTATTTGTCAATGACAACCAATATCAATGAATGAAATGAGTAGTAGAGTGTATTAAAATAGTTTAGTTATCATTCATATCTATTAAATATTTTACACAAACACACTTTCAATCACAGCTATTAAAGACTCAAATATGGATGAAATACAAAAAAACTGTGTTCATGACCAGGGAAGACAACTAGAACATTGTCAAAAGCTGTAAAGTTAATTTAGCAGGTATGTCTCCTTTTAAGGCACGCATTTTTAATGCAAGGGGATATTTTGGTATCCCTGCTTTAATTTAGTGAGCTTTAGTTGCGCTGCGGGAGGAGACACCTGGGAGACATGGACGCTTTGAGGAGACACGAGGCTTGGCTTTAACATAATAACTCGCACACCTCCGACCTGGAGCTACCATGTGTAAGTACTGCTATACATTACTGTTGGTTTGTCTATAGTAAGCATTGCTACTATACTTTACTGTAGAGTTATGAACACAACTGTAAAACACAGGCATAAGTTAGATCTGCCACAGACGTATGTTTTTGTTATCTGCCGTGATTGAACTCGTTGCCCGGAAAAGCTAATGCTAATGCTATCAGGGTAGCCACTTCATTCAGATTCAGTTTTTGAACAAGAAAAATTATGTGTTTTATGTTTAGGGAGAAACAAACCCACATATTATATATTAAAGCTACACTGAGGATCAGTCACGTTTTCATGGAAAATCACTCAGCAGTCCATGGAGACAGCAGCTATAGTATGCTAACACGTGTTTTCTGTGTTAATATAAATATTGTGTATATCATTTTTAATCCCATACCGAGACTGGGAATACTGTATATTTATTTACATTTACTGTATATATTAGACATATATGAAATTATAGAATCGGCTAATTATAAAGCACTTTTCATACAATAGTTTATATAGATATACGTATAGTTAAAAAAGGAGATAAAAACACATTATACAGATGTTTCTTTTGTCATTAATAAGACATTTGCAGATGACAAAGTCCCACTTGCACAAAGATCAGTTTAAAGTGGTTAGCCATGCTTCTAAGTTGGTTATTTTTGTGTATATTTGTATTATTCTTCTGTTACTCCTCAGAGCGTTTGTTTCTGCTGCTGTGAAAGCTTAGTGAGTGTGTTCACAGTAAAGCGTCAATTAAAGTATCTGGACTTTAAAAGGTTATAACTCAAAAACTTAATTTGCTATCATAGATTGGAAAAAAGATTTCAAACACAGACAGATCAAAGGGATAGTGTGGATAAAATCAAAAGGAAAGATTGACAAATGTATTTTTGGCGACATTTTAAAACCAAATCAGCCTCTGATTTGACCATTCTACTGTGACGCCAGTTACATAGAAAATGAAATGTCCTCAGTCTGAAAAAGCGGCAGATGAAATCCCACAAGATTAACATGGGTAACACAACATAAGTAAATCACTTTATTTAACCTCTTTACATCCACCGGCGCGCCGGCGAGCCGTTTTTAATTTATTTATTATGTTCTGCTGGCAATAACAGATGTATTTTGAACACCAAACCCCAAAAGCTGTATAGAATTTTAAAGCTTAATTTCTTATCTACATTTATATAAGAGTGTAAACTACATCAGACTTTGCGTTCAAAAGATATAACACATAATGTGGGCACAAAATAAGTCACTAAGGAATACGTTTTTTACCTTTGGGCTTGTGCTGCATAAATAAATCAGCTCTCCTCCTGGCTTCTTATGGCTCTTTTTCTCTGGAACAGTCCATTTAACAATAATATCCACTTGTATTTCCCAAAGTATTATCCATTCTGGAGAAATAATCCAAAAATGTGCATTTATCTTAAGCAAAAAAAAAACGGAAAAAAAGAGCACAGAGGCTGTTCTTTCACTGTAAACACACTTTTAGCTTTTTTTTCACCCAAATATCTGGCATCCACGTGTTCAGCTACTCCTTATCTTTCAAACGACACCTTCCATGAATCTCTACGAGCTATTTTGGGTCCGCAAAATATCCCGTGAGTTGTACAAGCGGCTGCGTTTTGCATCTATTTTCTGGCTGAAAGATTGACATGTCTGTGTAGCCAATGAGGAAAGCTTTCTATTACAGTATGTATACTGTGTTGGGTTGTCTCAGTAGAAGGCTGCGTAATGGCCTGGAGACAGGTGCTGACGGAGCAGCAAGGATTTGACACTCATAAAAAATTTACCTTGACATTTTTTTTTTTTTTTTAAATTACATAGATTAGTAACTTATAAGTATCAAAAATAAAAGATATGGTTTTTATGATAATGAAATGTCAGTAAAGCAATTTGGCACAAATTGATGAAAAGGAGAAACTGCATAAAAACTATAAAACTTAGAAGTCTGAAACTTTAGACAGTGGTTGTCAACAACACAATGACCATTGGGGTTGAACATTGTGAACTTAAAATGAAGTATGCCTTTTTTAGGGCCTTTAGAAATGGAAAATTTTAGGCGAGGCTAAAAAATTTTTTTTTTTCCCAAACTTCAAATGATGTAGAGTGAAATAGGAATGACAAACATTATTTTAGTGTATATTTACATAAACTAGAAGGCTCTAGCTTTAAAACGATGCATCATACAAGCATGTGACATGTAAGATGTGGTTTTAAATAAGCAAAAACATTTGGGTAGGCCCAACTTTTGTGCACAAGCCAAAATGAGGCGGGTGTTAAGAGGGATTCATAAAAAAAAAAAGTGTAACGGATGTGATGGTTTCCGTCCATTATTCTCTAAAAATTAAACTTGAGAAAAAAATGAATATGGTCTGGTTTCACATTTAATTGGTTGACTATATGAAAGTATCACTTTGTTTCTACTCTGTGTAAAAAAATATAATGTGGACATGTGAAAATACGCAACAAACTAAAAAGCTCATTCCGTCAAATCATCACGTTCGTTACACAACATAAACAGGGCCGCTATAGGAAACTTATCTAATGTATAAACCAGTTATGTTCTAGCAACTTCTAATGGACAGAGGAGGTATTTGGATAGATGAAGTGTGAAACGAATCCTAAATGGGCTGTCTGTTTTAATGTATGATGTTTTTGTTCTTCTTTTTCAAAGACTTCTGATGAAATTAACTTTGACTGCAACAAAATCACACTCCCCCATTTCTCCTGGTTCACTGTTCACAAGATGAATACAACAAACTTGTATATGATATTTTCATGTTTTAATTAATCATCAGTCATGAATAGTTAGAACACTGTGGGCTCTGCATCTCTGAAGACATGTAGCAATAGCAGGACAGCAGCAGCAGGAGGAGCAACAATAGCAGGAGCAGCAGCAGCAGGAGGAGTAACAACAGCAAGAGCAGCAGCAGCAGGAGGAGCAACAGAAGCAGCAGCAACAGCAGCAGCAGGAGGAGCAGCAGCAGAGTCCTGGGCGTCTGCCTCTGACACAGGTCTCTTCTACAGTGTGTGCTTCATAGAGAAGAACCTGGAAATAAAGAATAAAAAAAGCAAACTTGTTGGTTTTATTATTATTTTGTTCTTTGTGTCTGAAGTGTAAAGGGTCATGAAAAGTGAGGTATTATTTACACAGGTACATATTTGTCCACAGTACTTATATTTCTAATTGAATACATTAAGCCCTCTATTGACCTCTAATCTGATATGATTAGTAAAAGTCTGTTTGCTTTTCAAGACTTCAAAAAGTGAATAAGAGCAGTTTCAGACATCTTCTGTGTTCAACTCCATTATACAGATTATTATAGATCCATGGATGTTCCTCTCTCATCAGCAAACATACATTATTACACTAAGACCTGATACAAATTACTTTTAAGTGATGCACCAGCGAGGGCCATAGCAAATATATCAAATCATACTTAATAATCATTATTGCATAAGTGCATTGTTTACATAGAATAACTTTGTAAAAACGAATTATTATGGCCAATACAATTGTTTTAACAGAGAAAGTCCATTACAGAAGTCTCGTCTTTGGTTTTTCAGAATTTAGAATGTAAACATCAGGGGAGCTCTCATTACATGTCCCCGCGTTTAGACCATAGACTGTATATATTAACGGACAGAGTTTTATCACCAAACAGACCTCAATAGAGGGGGATATATCTCGCCTCAAATGATATTAGAATTAACTTTTATGTCCTAATTAAAGCATATTTTAAACTTTTTACCTTCCATCATGGCCGCTGGGTCCTTCCGCTCTGAGTTGTGTTGTCACGTGACGAAGGCAACAAAGGAAGGCAGCTGCTGTCCAAATTCACTTCAGGTCTCGCTGCCTACGTCGCCAGATGCCTACCAATTTGGACAGAATCATGGACACTCCCTGAGGAGAAACAAAGACATGGACACTCCCTGATGCTCCATAGTCCAGCTCTGTTTCTTGCAGCGGTGTATTTATTGTGAGCACAGGTTATTCAAAGACATGGACTTGTCTTGTCAGCGCTGGTCACATTATGGCCAGGTTACGGCTGCGCACTCGCTGCACTGTTGTCAGAACGTTGCGGCACTGGAGGATGTGGAATCCCATTTGAGGACGTACAGCAAAAAACAAGTTCCCGCAGCCTTGTACTCCTTCCCAAATAGTGACAAGGGCTCACCCAGATCCATGTGCAATTACACTTTATTCAAGTATGGCAAAAAGAGAAAACATGTTCCCCACTATTTGAGAAGCATTGCCCTAAAGTTTGACCTCCTGTGTTCCCTTTGTGTTTTAGAAGCCTCACCAAGAAGTACACCAAGCGGACAAGCAAGGAGGAGCAGGAATGCAAGTGAGTGAGTGTGTTATGTAATCTGCATGCTCAGGCCTTAGTGCGCTAATGTGTGCACGTGTGTGTCTGTGTGTGCAGATTCAGCAACCATGCAGCCTTCCAAGACATCCTCAATGAGATGAACGACTATGCGGGGCAGAGGGAGCTGGTGGCCGAGAACATCATGACCTCCATCTGCGTGGAGCTCACCAAGTTCCTGCAGGAGATCAAGCAGGAGCGCAAGACGGTGAGCGCAGAGACGTCATGGACTTCACTATGAACATAAGGAGAAACGCATCAGTTGGAGGAGGGCGTACATGAAAGCAGATCTTACAATGGGAGAAGGGCAAACAGTAGGAACAGGCTGTATATTGCAACCCTAAACTTGGTAGGCTTGGTGTTAAGCTAGCCTCAGTTCTAATTAGTCCAACACCTTTTTTTTTAGTAGGGCCTGGTCTATTTCTGAGCACAGGACACGTGGCAACAAGATGCCCAGCCGTGCGACAATAGTAAAGATCTATGTACATTCACATCTTGTGTTCGGTTGCTGTTACGTTGGACCTACGTAGCCACAGTTGGTGGTACACTCACACGTTCCCCTTGAGGAGTTTTGAAAATAATGTTGTAATCCCACAACCAACCACGTGATGGCGATCTCACAGGAGTTGCCTGAGAAACCAAAGCGGTCCCATTTACGCTGCTACTCTCTCCTCTTCAGAACAAAAACAATAGCGAAGCAAGCTGTTTGAGCTCATTATATGTGTTTTCTACTGTAGGTTTATGTGTTAGTTCTATGGACTGTGATGTTGTGAATAAAGACAGAGTTCTTGTTGGAAACATAGTCATTATTCAATTGTATTCAGCACAAACAGTAAAACAATAAGTGGTAATTATCTGAGACAAACATGAACTATTTACAAGTGCAAGAGGAATGCAACAGACGCAATAAGCTACGATTCAAACAAAGACAGGAACAGTGCAAAAGAAACGACTGCACATTTTATAAGGTATATATATGTTAGATATGCAACAGAACTCTCGTCCACACTAGGCTTGACATTCCCTTTCGTCTGGGGCAGTTCTGTCAGTCCTTGGAGAATTGGTCCAAGGCGCAGGTGCGCGCGGCCTGTCAGACACACCTTCAAAGATGTGTTTGTGAGTCAGTACAAATTCGTCGGCTAAGACAGCGGCATCAGAAATATTCTTAACTTTCTGCTCATTTAAATACACCATAACACTGTTCGGGAGGTTTCTCTTAAAATCCTCCAGTAACATAAACTCTGCTTCATACTGTCTCTTGACTGTCATCAAGAGGCATAGCTGCACTGATTTATAGGGCTTTCCCATACATTTTACATTGGAGCAAAAGAGGCCAAATATCGCGCAGCCAATTTAATGCTGAGGCGACGCGCTCAAATGCAGAAAAATAGGAATCTACTTCTCCCTCTCTAAAGGGGGGCACAAGTGGAATAAATTGGGCTGCAGCCTACGCTCTGAATCCAGGGCCAGGAGTAGGACTGGGAGGGAGACGAGCTTCAGCCTTCAGCTCAAGGCGATGCATTTTGACATCTTTCTCAGTCTCTATCTCGAGCCTGCGCGCCTGAAATTCAAGTTTGGCGCTGCGGTCCTGTTCCTTCTGCTCAGCTTCCATTTTAATGCGTGGCAGGCGCACAGCGCGTCGGGCAGCATCCAAGGAACGAGGAAAGGCAGGAGGAGAGTGTGGGTTGTACCAAGGAAGGGTGAACTGTGGGTTAGGCGGTTCATAAACCTCCACGCCTGCACTCTCTGCTGTTGGAGGAGAACCATCTGAAGGGTTAGCCGCAGGCACGATACTCTCATCAGTCCCTTCAGAGGCCACTGGTTGCGAGAGCAGACCCAACGCCACCAAACCATCCACGAGCTGCGCTCGGATCTCATCTTTTCTGCTCTGTTTGGAGTGCAAAATTTCAGGTCAGCTGGTGGCGCAGATTGAGAATCAGCCAGAGCTCCTATTGGCCATACAGGAGGCTTCCGGGCGAATGGAATCGTCCGGGAGGTGGGCCCAAGTTCCTGCGGGAACAAGACAAGAGACCCACAGACAGGAGAGACGCACAGGGAGAGGGAGGGGATGCTTGCGCAAGCGGCACAGACCTGGGGCCGTAACAGTGTACAGTGGGAGCAGGGTGTACAGTGGGAGGAGGGCAAGCCCCGGTGATCCAAGATGGCGCCCTATTCAAATAAATGGTTTGTGCTCTATCAGCGGCACACGGCTATATGTGTGCCAGCAGTGGACGAGTGGAGCAGCTCGTCCACTGCTCCTCCCGGTTCTGCGCAGTGGACGCGCTCCCATGATGCGTTGCGCCAAATACGCGTGTGGCTCTCATGCACGTGCACAGAGCGGCTCGGCCGCGCTCTGACCAATCAGAACTGCGGATCAGAGCAGCGGTAGAGCAGAGACAGAGCGGGAAGAAAAAGAGTTTGTGGCAGAAAAGTGTGGATTTAAAGAAAACCGAAGGATTTAAGAAGAAAAAAAGTTCAGGATGACAAGGGACACTATAATCCCCACAAAATCCGATCTTTATGAAAGCTGTAGGTTCTCTGTCAGCTGAAGTCGAGCTGTCTTAGTTTACATTGAGTTCTATGGGGAGAATTTAGTCTGGTTTAGTCTGCAGTACCACGGGCGCCCCCTGTGCCCATGGGACAGCTATAAGCTAGTAATACCCCATCCAGTTATGTAGATCCATGGAGGAGGGTGACAGTGGGAAGAGGGTGCACAGTGGGGGCAGATTGTACAGTGGAAGGAGGGTGTACAGCGGAAGGAGGGCGTACAGTCAGTGGGTGTACGCCATCCTCCCACATTATTATTTCACTCTATACAGTAAACTATTACTGTAGCCATGAGGAAGAGAGGCAACCAGTATGTTGCATTGGTCCCTCTAACCACCAGCAATCAGTCACTCACAACCAGAGTCATACTAATGTAAGTGAAGTGTCTTGCCTTAGTTTGGCAGTTTACAGCCACATCTATTCCACTGTGGCACCTGGTGTTCCCAGAGGTCTCTCATCACAGTAATAGCCAGCGTCTGCCCTGCTTAGCTTCTGAGGTCTGCGTTTATCAGGCTTTCACCTGCAGGTGGTGCTTCTTCTTCGTATTCAAACTTGGAGTAAATGTTTGGAAGGAAATCATTCAGAAGTAAGACGTTTTTGGCATAGAAGTCCTCCTCTATTGAAGTCCTTTTCCCATCAGATCTGACATCCAAATCTTTCCCATTGTTACCTCACATGGGTCACCCTGAGTAACCATGGGTCACCCTGGGTCAGCCTAGGAGCACGGGGAATTAGCTTGTGTACACGTTGGGGCGGAAGTTAAATAAACATAAACCTGACGTGTGTGGTTGTGTGTGTGTGTCTGTACTGCAGCACCTATCGGATGTGAAGAAGGCCCAGCAGACCCTGGAGAGCAGCTTCAAACATCTGGAGAGTGTGAGTGGCTTCTTTCTATTAAATATATTTAATTAAGTACTCATGTTTTCTCACAAAATTCTTGTCAGACCTGAATTGTGTCACATCCATGCTTAATGTGGTTCATTACCCTATAATTGATTGATGGAGTAAGATGGCGCCGGGGGTCATACACTCTCTGCTGGTTTATGAACGTCACAAGCTGCTAACTATCAAAGCAATAATAGACATTTGAGTGGATTATAGTTTTGACGGTTCAAACTACTTGCGTCCACCTTACCTGTCGTATGTCCCGGATTACCTCCTCCGGGTTCAGGCCCTGCTGCCCAAGAATCGCAGGCGGCGAGGAGTGTGCAGTGGCCTCTTAGTAAGTCTGAAGTCCTAGCTAGTTTGTTCAGCGAGCTGTTGTGTGTCCAGCGAGTATTCCTTGTGAATATGAATCGTGCTTCTGCCGGTTCCTCATCTGACGTCAGCTGGCACATCTCACCGCTGCTGTCGCTTGGCTGAAGCCTGTCTGTGGACCGCAGGACTATCCCCAGACCGTGTGCCGTTGCCCGTCTTGTTGTCACCGGGGATTGAGAGACGCAGACCCCACAAACCTCCGCTCTTTAGTTCGGGCCGTTCCTGGGGCTGTCGCACTCCAGGCACCGCTTAAGTGTGCACTTTTAAACGCAAGATCCGTGGTGAATAACATTTATCATCAGGCGGATGAGTCAGCCCCTTTTTCTGAAATGATGCTTATAATAATGCGCCAAGATCCACTGGACGCGGAGGTAGCATTGTGTTAGTATTATAGAATAGCGTGAGCTTCAAGCCGCTAACAACAGACTCATTTTCTTCATTTGAAATGAGTTGAATTATCCTGTGTTTTGTGCAGTGATCTACAGACCACCAAAGTATAACAAAGACTTCATCAACGACTTCTCTGAGTTTATAGCCCCAATTTTGACTAGCTATGATAAGATATTAATAGCTGGGGATTTTAACCTTCATGTTTTCTGCCCCTCTAGCCCTATGGCTAAAGATTTTATTGTAAGTAAGTAAGTAATCTTTATTTATATACCGCCTTTTCACTGCACATCGGAGTCTCAAAGCGGTTTACAATTGTTATTTTTGGGAGCGGGGGTGCCAGTACAGGAGGCACATGCCAGACCTATTGTACATATTTTTAGTGGTAGGGGAAACCGGAGCACCCGGAGGAAACCTACGCAGACACGGGGAGAACATGCAAACTCCACTCAGAAAGGCCCTGGTCCAACCGGGATTCGAACCCAGGACCTTCTTGCTGAGAGGCGAGAGTGCTATCCACTCAGCCACCGAGCCGCCGTGCCGTATTGAACTGATAGATGCTTTTAACTTTTCGCAACATGTTGATAGACCCACTCAGTTGCATGGTCACACTTTGGATTTGGTGATTTCATGTTATCTACCTATTGATGGCGTTTTTTTAAGTGATGCTATTATCTCAGATCACTGTCCTGTTTTCTTTAATGTTGTGTTGGGAAACAGTCTGGTCATATGCTGTCGCACTCCGGGTGCTCCAGTTTCCCCTACCACTAAAAATCATGCACAATATGTATGAATGTGGATGAGAGAGTGAATGGTTGGTGTTGATTGGGGGCATTGATGCACCAGTGTGTTCGGCAACTCGCTTCCGTCATCACCGTGTGTGGAATGATTGGAGCAATATCTGAAATCTTAACATTGTAAAGCGCTTTGGGTGATCTTGGTCTGTAAAATGCGCTATGTAAATGAACATTACTTACTTACTTACAGTGTAAGGTTCGCCCCCCTTGAACCTTTCAACATTTCGCCACATTTCAGGCTTCAAACATGAAGATATAAAAAAAAAATGTTTTGTGTCAAGAATCAACAACAAGTGGGACACAATTGTGAAGTGGAACGAAATTTATTGGATAATTTAAACTTTTATAACAAATAAAAAACTGAAAAGTGGCCGTGCAATATTATTCGGCCCCCTTGCGCTAATACTTTGTAGCGCCACCTTTTGCTGCGATTACAGCTGCAATTCTTTCCCATTCTTCCTTGCTAAACAGCTCGAGCTCAGTGAGGTTTGATGGAGAGCGTTAGTGAACAGCAGTCTTCAGCTCTTTCCACAGATTCTCGATTGGATTCAGGTCTGGACTTTGACTTGCCCATTCTAACACCTGGATACATCTATTTGTGAACCATTCCATTGTAGATTTGGCTTTATGTTTTGGATCATTGTCCTGTTGGAAGATAAATCTCCATCCCAGTCTCAGGTCTTTTGCAGACTCCAACAGGTTTTCTTCCAGAATGGTCCTGTATTTGGCTCCATCCATCTTCCCATCAATTTTAGCCATCTTCCCTGTCCCTGCTGAAGAAAAGCAGGCCCAAACCATGATGCAGCCACCACCATGTTTGACAGTGGGGATGGTGTGTTCAGGGTGATGAGCTGTGTTGCTTTTACGCCAAACATATCGTTTTGCATTGTGGCCAAAAAGTTTGATTTTGGTTTCATCTGACCAGAGCACCTTCTTCCACATGTTTGGTGTGTCTCCCAGGTGGCTTGTGGCAAACTTTAAACAAGACATTTTATGGTTATCTTTGAGAAATGGCTTTCTTCTTGCCACTCTTCCATAAACAGTGTCCTATGGACAGACTCTCCCACCTCAGCTGTAGTTATCTGCAGTTCATCCAGAGTGATCATGGGCCTCTTGGCTGCATCTCTGATCAGTCTTCTCCTTGTTTGAGATGAAAGTTTGGGGGGACGGCCGGGTCTTGGTAGATTTGCAGTGGTCTGATACTCCTTCCATTTCAATCTTGTTTCTGTTAATGTTGCTGCATTTGACCCGTGTGACCCTGACCCTATGGGACTACAGATGGAAATTAGCCTTTGGCTATAATCTGGCATGTTTACATTCATGGTTTTAATGTCTGTTCATTGACATGCACTGTCCCATTCAAATAAATAAATAAATAAATAAATAAATATAATTGCTTGCACAGTGCTCCTTGAGATGTTTAAAGCTTGGGAAATCTTTTTGTATCCAAATCCGGCTTTAAACTTCTCCATAACAGTATCTCGGACCTGCCTGGCGTGTTCCTTTGTCTTCATGGTTCTCTCTGCGCTTTAAACAGAACCCTGAGACTATCAAAGAGCAGGTGCATTTATACGGAGACTTGATTACACACAGGTGCATTCTATTTATCATCATCAGTCATTTAGGACAACATTGGATCATTCAAAGATCCTCACTGAACTTCTGGAGTGAGTTTGCTGCACTGAAAGTAAAGGGGCCGAATAATATTGCACGCCCCACATTTCAGTTTTTTATTTGTTAAACTTCAGGATTGTGTCCCACTTGTTGTTGATTCATGACAAAAAATTAAAATTTTATATCTTTATGTTTGAAGCCTGAAATGTGGCGAAATGTTGAAAGGTTCAAGGGGGGCGAATACTTTCGCAAGGCACTGTACTTAAACCAGATACAGCAGCATCATTCTCTCCTCTTTTCAATACATATGTCGTCTGTTTTGTGGGGCTCGACACTTCAGGGCTCAGAGGAGTTGACTTGGCAGTCCTGGACTTGGTTGCTCCACACTTAGCCATGCTCCCTAAAGTCAAACCTGTGCCGTGGATAAACACTACCACACGTGAGGCTCGGTGCAAGTGCAGACAGGCGTAGAGAAAGTGTGGGTAAGACCAGCTATATGTGTCTTACAATACTTTAAATCACAGGTGGAAAATGTACTAAAAGATAGTGAAAGAAGAGCAGGTCAAATATTTTACAGAATTGGTATCAACAGATGCCAATAATTCTCATCTTTTATTTCAAATGATTGGGTCTGTTTAAATCCGTCCAAATCCACAATTTTAGTGTGTTCTTCTGATAAATGCGAGCAATTTCTATCTTTCTTTATTGAGAAAGTTGCTTTAATTATGGAACATTTGGAGATCCCTTCTTGTGATGCTTTAATGAGAACGAGTTGCTCAGCTGTTTTCATGAAATTTGAGTCTGTTATTAGGGTCACTGTCAAAAATTGTGAATCAAATGGGAGCTTCTTCTAGCTCAATAGACCCTGTTCCACCCAAGCTTTTTAAGAAGGTGTGGGGAACAATTGGACAATGTGTGTGTCACATTGTAAACAGCAGTTTTATTTCTGAAATTGTGCCCTCTTTTTGTAAGCAGCCCATTATTGAGCCTATCCTCAAGAAACCTAGTTTAGACTCTTCTAATGTTGCTAATTTTTGGCCATCTCAAAGCTTCGCTTCTTTGCTAAATTTTTAGAATTTTTTTGACTCAATTGGACGACCATGGCATCTTAGAATGTTTTCAGATTCAAATTCAGATCTCAAAGGGCAATTCATTTGCAGCATAATCTCAAAGCAGAACACACACACTCTACACAAACACACAGTGACTCAGGCCTCACAGTTCACACAGCAGCAGGTTACAATATAAGTTAAAAACAACAATGAACACCACAATACCCAATAGTCAAACACCTTGACCAGTGTTGAACAGTTTTATGGCAGAGGGCACAAAAGAATTGAAAAAACGGTTTGTTTTCCACGCTGGAGCATAAAAACGACGCCCTGAAGGCATCATTACAAAGTCAGCGATCAGAGGATGTTTGGGCTGAGCCAGAATACATTTTGCTTTATTCAGCACCTCTTTGTGGGAGGTGTATTCAGCACCTCCCACAAAGAGTGAAGGTTCCTTCAGCGTCAGGCTTTGGAACCTACAGATAAAAGAAAAGCTTGGAAGGCTTTCAATAAAATAACAATACAAATTATTAAGGAGGCTGCATTTGGTTAAAATCCAATGAAAAGTCTCCAAATAAAAGTCTAACATGGGCTCCGGTCTGCTCCAGGTCTTTATGACATTAATAGGAATAGTTTTGTATCATCAACAACTTTTTGGCGTTGATGTGCAAATTGCAGTAGATCCAGTTGTACTTCTGTTGAGAGGATACGAGTCTTTAAAATATGCTCAAGGCTTCATAACCAGTGAGGTTAAAGCAACTGGTCTGAAATCGTTCAAATCCTCTGAGTTCTTGGACTTGGGAGGAGGTATCACTGTTGACGTTTTCAACAGTGTTGGAATATGACAAAGATCAATCCATTTTCGGACAAAACACACAGCTGAGCTGAGTGGAACAATGATTCAAAGTGCGACCACAAATTGCATCTGGGCCTTTGGCCTTCCTGACCTTTTTTTTTGTTAAACAGGGCCTCAACCTTGTTCTGTGAAACCTCAATTTTATTCAAAGGCTTTGTGGTGTATTCACCCCCCTGGACCTGTCAGACTTGGTAGTTGTGTGGTATACTGGACACCTGAAAATATCTCCTACGGGGGTCATAAAGCATCCATCCATCCATCCATCCATCCATCCAGTTTTTATGGCCAGACTCCCTGGCCCTTCTGTTTAAATGCTATTTTCTCCCAATATTTTAAGCCCTTTTGATTTTGCCGCATGATAATGTAAGAAGAATGTCAATATGTTTGAATATGTTGCAGACAAAGAAGCGATTTGCCAAAGAGTGGGCTGAGGCAGAAAAGGCCACGCAGCAGGCTGAGAAGACTGAGAATGACCTGAACGCCACCCGCCTGGATGTGGAGAAGGTGCAAAAACAAAATATTCAAAGAGGATTTAGCCTTTTCATAATATAGACTAATTAGAGTCTATATTAATAAATGGTATACATTGTTTTATTTAGTCATAGGGCATTATAATAAACAAAACACATAAACCACCTTTACTCAACAATAGTCAACTTTTTGCTGAACTGAGGGGGGCACTGGTCTTACCAACAAAGTTACTTAACATCAGTGAAAAGACACATGCTAACAACAATTTGGGCAAAGAGAGAGACGTAAGCTGGACTCTCCTGCTCAACAGACTCAAGTCTCCCTGCATGTGTGGGTGTGTCTGTGCATGTGTGTGTGCGCGTTAAGTGTGTGTAGCTCCACGCGCACACTTAAGAGAGGATAAGAAAAGATAGTCCTTTATTCCTCCCACAGAGGGGAATTTTGAGTGTCATCGTTGCACATATTACAGCAGAGAAAGAAGGAAATAAGAGCACTCAGATTGCACACATCAAAAAGAGTTATTTAAGATAATAGACCGTAGAATTAAAATAATAAGATGGTAAAATAGAATTAAAGAAAATAAAGTCTGAAGCTATAATTGCACTTGGTTCAGAAGTATTTACAGATGTGTATATTGTTCTTGAGCAGCGGGGTATATGAGTAGAATCAACAATAGTAAGAATATCAGCAGTAAAGTGATTAGTGAATGACAAGTATCAGATGGATGGATATGTAATAATTAGGGCTTTCAAAATAATCGCGTTAACAAACGTTAATGCATTTTTTTCATTAATCGAGTTAATGAAATTGACCCACCCATGCATCCCATAAAAACACTCAGAATTCCACGGACACTGAGCGGGAGTCTGCATCCTCCGTGGCCGCAGCGTTCTGACCCGGGGCAGCTGCGGCCGCTCTGGACTGAGGTTCCCACCTCCAGCGGCTGTCGCTTTGACAAAATGGCAAACAGCGCCGCTGTAACGTCACGCGCACAGGACTATTCTCTGCTTGTTGTGTGCGTGTCTTTGCGTAACCTGCGCATGATGCAATAAATACACCTCTGAAGCTGGACTAAGGAGCCTCAGTCTCCTCCGTGTCTTCTTCCGAAGCGCACTCGCTAAATTTAAAGCTGGGGTACCTAATTTTCCCTTCCACTACCAGTTCATGTTAGTTGTGCCAAAAAAAGTAATGGTGTGAGAAAATCAAACAGATTTAATGACATTCTGAATTTCAGACTGTTTTATTTCAAAACAGTCTGAAATTCAGAATGTCCTTAAATCTGTAACAAACAATAGTTTTGGTCTGAGTCTAAACAGAGAGACAGAAAGTTAATAATGTTAATGCCATTTTATGTGGATTTATTGTTGTTATAAAAAACAAATACAGTACATACTGTATGTACACCATGTTGTCATTTATCTTTCCATTCAAACAACCATTTACAGAAAAAGATGGCATCATTTTACCAATAGTTAGAAATGTGATTAATTATGATTATTAAATTTTTAAGCTGTATTTAACTTCCATCCATCCATCCATCCATTTTCTACCCTTTAATCCATTTCTGGGTCAGGGGGGTGGCAATCAGAGATGCCACCCAAGTCTCATAGCACCAGCCCCTCACTGACCCTCTGCAGGTGGTGAGTCCACAGGAGGACAGCTACTCTCTGAGTGTGAGCATAGCCTTGATCTTTCAGTGGGAGCTTTGGGCAAAGTGGGGTTAAGTGTCTTGCCCAAGGACACAACGACAGCAGTCATCAGTGGGAGTCGATGGAGAAGGTGCAGAGGTGGGAATTGAACCCACAACCTTCTGGCCTTAAGGCCAATGCTCTACCAACTGAGCTACTGTCGACTAGCTACTACTGTAGCTAGTATTAACTACTGTATTTAACTTAATAATGTTAATTGTTTGACAGCCCTAGTAATAATGCAGTAATGATGATGATAGGTAAAGTGACTTGTGAATGACAGAAGTGCTGGTGTAGTGCTTGTGAGACACTGACCTGCAAGTCTGCTGTAAGACCAAGTCCGTATTTGCGGTTCACGTGTATATGGTGAGGTTGGTCCTAGCCCTGTTCTGGATCAAACGCAACCTCAGACTTCTATGTCGGGCACTTCTCCCGCACTCTTTTGGCTCCAATGTGATCCATACACTGTAGAAAAACAGGGCCGTGTCGTTTGTGCTGGCGGCACAGGACGCTGGATTTTGTTTTGTGCGCAGGACATAGTTTTCTGTGCGCTGGGACCCCAAAAACAGTGCGCAGCTTAGCGGGAACACTGATGATGATGACATTATCAAGCCCCCTCCTCCTGGTCTCCTCCTGTATTGTAAAGGGCAGAGTGGCCAAAATAAAATACTCATGAAGTTACTGACATCACCTTTAAAAGCTCAGTCTCAATATTTACTATTGAATATCACCTCCTGTTGAATGTTTTGTCATTTACGCTGAGGCTAGTTGACACGGCAAAGCATTTATTTTATGTTAGCCGTAGCAGTAGCAGCAGCAGTACTGTATGATCAGCCCTTTCCTTTGTGCTCATAGGCCAAGCACTATGCGCACAGCCGCACCCACGTGGCCGAGGAAAGCCGCAGTGACTACGCCGCCCAGCTGCAGAAGTACAACAAGGAGCAGAACTTCCACTATTACACTGACGTCCCACAGATATTCAACGTGAGACACACACATATACATGCACGCACATACACGCGCGCACACAGACGCCAACACACAATTACACACACGAAAAAATGCATATACACTTGCATATAAAATAAAACATGAAATGCAATAATGAAATGGAAGATCAATTTTTTTTTTTTTTTAGTTAAACAAAACAACATGAACATACATACATGGGGGGAAAGGGGGGGGGGGGGACTTCCGTGTGTGTGTGTGTTGTTTATTATTTACTTTTTTATTTTTTTGTGTGTGCATTGATTGATTATCAAAGCATATTGATGGGAATTGGTGGTATGGTGTAAGTTACCCGAGATGAGAAAGGCAAAATAACAATGACAACAACAAAAAAAGAAGAAAATAACAGCAATAGCGACAATGGTGATGAGGATGAAGATAAAAATTACGACAATACTAGGGTCCTTAACAGTAGCATTACTATACATCATCATTGTAGCATCTTGACAAAATACAATTTCTTGAGTTTTGAAAATTTTAGAACTTTCTCATATCTATGTTTGGTCTTTAAGATCCTGAAGGGCTTGGCTCCTGGCTGTTTACAAACCTTTGTGCGACAGCGCTCTGGGAGTTCTTTAAGATCTACTCGAGCAGCTTCTCTACATGATTGCATTGTACCTTTCCGTCATTCCACCTTTGGTCAATCAGCGTTTGCAGTGAAGGCTGCTAAACTGTGGAACCAACTACCTGACAATATAAAGACATGCACGACCATCAAGGGCTTTAAAACTGAACTCAAAAAGCATCTAAAAAGTAGCCAGCATTGTACACACTAGCCATGCCAGCCCTCTTTGGTTTTTACACTCCCTCTGGTACTGACTTATTTGTCTGTATTTGTGTTGTTGATGTGTCTTGTCTGGGTTTTATGAATCTGTAATGTTGTATGTGGTTTGTCTTTCCTGGTCGACCCCTTGTCTTGTGAATCTTGTCTTTTTTCTGTTATGGGTCGTCCGTTCCCTGCCAGGGACTGCAGATGTAAATTGCACTCTGGTACAAACTCTGGTACAATGCATCAAATGGCAACATTTATGTTATAATTGTACATGGTCCCTTTTAAATAAATAAACTAAACTAAACTATTGGCACTCTTCCGACAGCATTCCCCAAAAGTTTGTCTGTGATTGTGTGGTGCATTAAAAACCCGCGTGAGGTGTTGTGCATTAAAAAGGCATATGCCTGAGATGCATGTGGGAAGAGAGTCCATATGTATTATTCATTATACAATGTGTATTATTTAATATAAATATTCTTATTTATTATTGTTGCTTCCTCACCATCATCGTTCCCTATTGCTTAGTCTATATAATCAAATATGATAAAACATGTATATATATAATAAGTGAGCAAAAAGTGGTGAAGGTTTGCGTTGTTAGTCATGTTGTAGCTGTTGTTACATATTTGGGTCCAGAAGCTGGCATCAGGGACAATTCCAAGGTCTTTTTCACATTTTTCTGTTGGTAAAGCAACTGTATAATCTGAATGGGTGATGATTCTGTAGATGGTAGCAGTTAGTTTTTTTGGAGTCTTGATATTTAGTAATCTTGTAATTGGTGGGGGGAGAGTGAGATCTATATTTTTTGTGTCATATGATTTTTGGATGATTGATTTTAACTGATGGTACTCGAGATATTGTGTGTCCCTGATGCCAAACTTCTGGACCAGGTGCGGGAATGAAACCAGTGTGTTGTCTGAAACCAGTGTGTTGTCACACATTTGTGTGTTGAAGATCACATTTAAAGAACAACATGAAAATAGAAACACACTGAGAATAATAATAAAAAGTGTCAGTTTTGTCAACAAGATAATGATGAAAATATTTTATCTATGTGTTTTTTTCTGGACAAAGGCAAGACAAAAACCCAATGAAAATGAAAATAATAACTCAAACAATCACAATAAGGAACCTGATGAAAATCTGCGAGGTTAAGAAGCGGAGAGCCTTGTAACGCGGTGCAGAGATGAAAAGTTTTTTATATTAATTAATTTTGCTAACATAACTTATGGCTATGTTATGTTTAGTTTTGTTATCTATGTCCACAATATCTGCTAGAGCTACAGGTCCAACATACGCACAAGTACAAAGATAATAAAGCTACAGTGCCTTGCGAAAGTATTCGGCCCCCTTGAACCTTTCAACATTTCGCCACATTTCAGGCTTCAAACAAAGATATTAAAATTAATTTTTTTGTCAAGAATCAACAACAAGTGGGACACAATTGTGAAGTGGAACGAAATTTATTGGATAATTTAAACTTTTTTAACAAATAAAAAACTGAAAAGTGGGGCGTGCAATATTATTCGGCCCCCTTGCGCTAATACTTTGTAGCGCCACCTTTTGCTGCAATTACAGCTGCAAGTCGCTTGGGGTATGTCTCTATCAGTTTTGCACATCGAGAGAATGGAATTCTTTCCCATTCTTCCTTGCAAAACAGCTCGAGCTCAGTGAGGTTGGATGGAGAGCGTTTGTGAACAGCAGTCTTCAGCTCTTTCCACAGATTCTCGATTGGATTCAGGTCTGGACTTTGACTTGGCCATTCTAACACCTGGATACGTCTATTTGTGAACCATTCCATTGTAGATTTGGCTTTATGTTTTGGATCATTGTCCTGTTGGAAGATAAATCTCCGTCCCAGTCTCAGGTCTTTTGCAGACTCCAACAGGTTTTCTTCCAGAATGGTTCTGTATTTGGCTCCATCCATCTTCCCATCAATTTTAGCCATCTTCCCTGTCCCTGCTGAAGAAAAGCAGGCCCAAACCATGATGCTGCCACCACCATGTTTGACAGTGGGGATGGTGTGTTCAGGGTGATGAGCTGTGTAGCTTTTACGCCAAACATATCGTTTTGCATTGTGGCCAAAAAGTTCGATTTTGGTTTCATCTGACCAGAGCACCTTTTTCCACATGTTTGGTGTGTCTCCCAGGTGGCTTGTGGCAAACTTTAAACGAGACTTTTTATGGATATCTTTGAGAAATGGCTTTCTTCTTGCCACTCTTCCATAAAGGCCAGATTTGTGCAGTGCACGACTGATTGTTGTCCTATGGACAGACTCTCCCACCTCAGCTGTAGTTATCTGCAGTTCATCCAGAGTGATCATGGGCCTCTTGGCTGCATCTCTGATCAGTCTTCTCCTTGTTTGAGATGAAAGTTTGGAGGGACGGCCGGGTCTTGGTAGATTTGCAGTGGTCTGATACTCCTTCCATTTCAATATAATTGCTTGCACAGTGCTCCTTTAGATGTTTAAAGCTTGGGAAATCTTTTTGTATCCAAATCCGGCTTTAAACTTCTCCACAGCAGTATCTCGGACCTGCCTGGTGTGTTCCTTTGTCTTCATGGTTCTCTCTGCGCTTTAAACAGAACCCTGAGACTATCAAAGAGCAGGTGCATTTATACGGAGACTTGATTACACACAGGTGCATTCTATTTATCATCATCAGTCAGTTTAAATTATCCAATAAATTTCGTTCCACTTCACGATTGTGTCCCACTTGTTGTTGATTCATGACAAAAAATTAAAATTAAAAAGAAATGTGGCGAAATGTTGAAAGCTTCAAATACTTTTGCAAGGTACTGTATATATTGCTTTTTAAGTTCTTATAGAGAAAACATCTTGGTGAGAACTTTGCCTTCTAATGAAGATAAAATTTTAGCTAACTACAGTGCCTTGCGAAAGTATTCGGCCCCCTTGAACCTTTCAACATTTTGCCACATTTCAGTCTTCAAACATAAAGATTTAAAATTTTAATTTTTTGTCATGAATCAACAACAAGTGGGACACAATCGTGAAGTGGAATGAAATTTATTCGATAATTTAAACTTTTTTAACAAATAAAAAACTGAAAAGTGGGGCGTGCAATATTATTCGGCCCCTTTACTTTCAGTGCAGCAAACTCACTACAGAAGTTCAGTTAGGATCTTTGAATGATCCAATGTTGTCCTAAATGACTGATGATGATAAATAGAATGCACCTGTGTGTAATCAAGTTTCCGTATAAATGCACCTGCTCTTTGATAGTCTCAGGGTTCTGTTTAAAGCGCAGAGAGAACCATGAA
Organism: Knipowitschia caucasica; assembly: GCA_964034765.1. Taxonomy (NCBI): domain Eukaryota; kingdom Metazoa; phylum Chordata; class Actinopteri; order Gobiiformes; family Gobiidae; genus Knipowitschia; species Knipowitschia caucasica. Next base: position 11,335,124 of record OZ035825.1, on the reverse strand, counting down.
GACAAAGGAACACACCAGGCAGGTCCGAGATACTGTTGTGGAGAAGTTTAAAGCCGGATTTGGATACAAAAAGATTTCCCAAGCTTTAAACATCTCAAGGAGCACTGTGCACGCAATTATATTGAAATGGAAGGAGTATCAGACCAATAATATTGCACGCCCCACTTTTCAGTTTTTTATTTGTTAAAAAACTTTAAATTATCCAACAAATTTCATTCCACTTCACGATTGTGTCCCACTTGTTGTTGATTCATGACAAAAAAATTAAATTTTATATTTTTATGTTTGAGGCCTGAAATATGGCAAAATGTTGAAAGGTTCAAGGGGGCCGAATACTTTCGCAAGGCACTGTAAAATAATAACTAATAACTAAAATGTCATGCAATAATAAAATGAAATAAAAAAACAATTCCAATACGATGACTAAAACTAAAATGAAAAGTCGTTTTAGCAAATTTCAAGAATTTTGAAGGTACGTTGTGCTCTCTTTTTGGAGACAGAAGTTGCAGGACATGGATGAGCGTAGGATTCGGAGGCTGGCGGAAGGCTACTGCCAATTCTCAAACATCGAGAAGAAGGTGCTCCCCATCATCACAAAGTGTCTCGAGGGCATTACTGCAGCCGGAACGCGCATCGATGCCAAGCAGGTTGGGAATTGCCACGGACCATGCGCATAGGGCCATAGGCGGCTACAACACCTTATATCAATATTCAGCCTCAAGGAGGACACACACAGGCCTATAATGGCGCATGTAGTGACTAGTATAATCAACACTCCCCTCTACAGGAAGAAGTAGGGAATTACATTCTGCAATACTGAGATCTAGATCTAACATGGCACAGGGTAACTGAAAGCACGCAGTTGCAAGGAGCATTATTTGGAAAGTAATGTATTTGTCATACATTAAGTAAGTATTAATAATAAGTATTTATACTTACTTAATGTATGACAATAATAAGTATTTGTCATAGGTAAATGATTAAGATAAAGAGATAATTAGTCCCGCAGTGGAGAAATGTCAGTGTCAGTTTCCGAACCGTAGGAATGAGGACACAGCACAGAATAGGAGAACAATAAAAAAAAACATCTCTAGCTTTAGCAATAAAGACATAATATTCTAGTGCAAGAATTAAGTAGTATCTGTACATGTTGGCAGCATGAGGGTCTAGGACAAAGGTCTTCAGGAGTGGCCCCTGCACTCCTAAAGAACTGAGCCTCCTCAGCAGGTAGAACCACTTGCACCATTAGAGAGGGGGTTACAGATTGCTTATCCATATTTTCTATTAATAATAATCCATAACGCACAATCTATATATTCTTTAAACCTAAAGTGCAAAGCTAGTCACTCTGGACCCTGACTCTAATCCTGTGTGGGCAGGACTCCATCCTCTTCATAGAGCAGCACAAGTCAGGTTTCGAGCGTCCGGCAGACGTGGACTTTGAGGACTACTCTCAGGGGATCAAAGCGTCTAGCTCAGAGTCCAGTTTAAATGCACCCAAGGTCAAGGCCAAGCTGTGGATCTTCAGCAAGAGGCAGAAGGTAAGGGGAGTCACAGGTGTCCACTCATGCGTAGAAAAGGTTTGTTATGAAAAACACTATGCAATGTCTGAAATGGTCAAAACTCAACAGCCAGTTGAGTCCTGGGTGACGGATCAATAACGTAATACCCTCTCCAGATATTATTATAGATACATGATTACAACCCAGTGCTTTACGAGCCTGTGCGCCCGCACATTTTAACTAAAAAGTGTTTCATTGTAGCAAAACTCCCATTAAACTGGATTAATTAAACACAACAAACCACGTATTTCCAAGGAATTCAATATATTAACTTTGCCATTACAAAACTAAATGTAAATCTTGCAGAATTCAAACCGGCTATCTCGTACACCGGAGACCAACAATTACTGACTCTGCCATGCAGCGGTTTCAAACAGATTGTTCCACTTTTTAATTAAGCTGAATGCACACTGTGATGTACATACAGGGAGACAAAGCACAGAGACTTACAGGAGCCTACACCCACATCCCCAGATGATATGGAGGATATTTGGGCGCCAAATAAAGTATTGTATTTGGACTCGCATCTTATAAAAATCTATTTTGAGACTTGCATATATTGAACATATAGATGGAGCATTAAATTAGTCTGACCAGGCGGAACTATTTTAAAAAGTGGGTCTGAGTAGACTCATCTGAATATTGTCTGAAAAAAGGTGGGCTCTCAAGTGAAACCAGTTGAGCTGATTGTGCAACGAGTCACTACTGTCGCCCACCTCCCAGAGTTTGAGCTCAACCAATCACAGCAACAAACAACAACAACGTACTAAAGTACAGAAATGTTGTAACCCTTTTAATTTCCGACATTTGTGGGTGAAATGCTTTGCGAGAATTCATCTTGCGGGACAAGTTTGTGTTCAATTGAAAGGTTTATAGACAATAATCTACAGCGCATGATCCCAAGTCACATGACTCAAGAATACAGTGCCAGTCTGCACCAGTAAGAGCAGAAGAAGCAGTCCTTGCACATGCTGAATTACTCATCTTTATTTGGGTTCTTTGATAGAATAACTATCTGTGTCTGTAAGCGAGATGTTATTTTGTGGCACATTCCAGAGCCCTGGTGCCTCAGGGGCCTCGACTGCAGAGACCTGTCCAACACGTCTACTCCTGTCTGCAAGCACAGGCAGAAGCACGCTTGAGAATAATGTGGCATTTATCACATATGTTCAAGGCAGTTCCAAAACCTTCAAAGTAATAAAAACATTGAAGTGGGTCATACTGTGTGACCTGATTACAGTGGCCCTCATTTATGAAACTTGCGTACGGCCAAATCATGGTGTAAATGAGGCGTACTCAACCTTCATCACAACACGCCAAAACACGCATAAAATTCAAGATTTGGACAACAATAAACATATTCCCACTCCCAAATTATAAGCTGCGTTTTCATTGAGCATCACATTTCGACATTTGAATTTGCGCATCAGAAAAACTCCTGAAAAGAAACCTGCAAATTTTGAATAAATCACAACTCATGATGAGGAACCTCTTCGTTTTCTTCGTTTTTAAATCTGACTTGTAAGTGTATTTTCATCTGTATGTTTTTAAAATGTGAAGCACTTTGTGATCCTGGTCTGTGAAAGGTGCTATACAAATACACTTTACTTACTTACTGAATTACGCAACAGGGATGTGTGTTTGTTTTTCCTCATTCACATCTGGCAAAGCAATGTCTTTTTTTCATCAGTTTTGTGCATAAAGCCCCATAAACGCACTGATGGTCTTGCTCACAACACTTGCGTACTGTCGGATCTGGGCGGATCTCACACGTTCATAAATCCCACGTTGGATCTTGCGTATTTGGAATATACACCAAAAATATACACCCTTTTCTGTGCAAGTTTCATAAATGAGGGCCAAATTAATAGAGCAATGAACGGGTATATTGTTCAAACATTGTATTTAAATCACTTGAAGCTTTTATTTCCCAGCAAACGCTAAATGGTCATTTAAAAGTGGCATTAACACTAGGACCGCCGCGCTCTAAACATACCTTGCACCGCCCCCTGCGGTCAGTTGACCGCTATGTATTTTGCGCTGATACAGCCTTTTGCCAAATTGATTGTTCACTAAACCAGAACTTGATGTTGCAAAGGAATCGTGTTCATAATGAAACTGTGTAAATTATTTGTCTAAATATGCTAAGTAATTGTAATTCTAGCCAAAATAAAAGGCTAAGACGACACATTGTGCGTGTACTGATCCATCAAAATTACGATGACTTTTCAGGCTGGATTTATTTTGTAACTTTGCAAACACCTAAAAGGTCGGTCACTATATGTTATATTTGACTCAATAACAATATGTAAATTCAAACAATATAAATTATAGTTTAGAAAAGCACGGGACCATAACGTCTTCGCGCTGCTATGCGTCTACTTCTTACGTCATCTCCAGACTGTTTTCTTTTTAGAGGCCGAAATCACCGTGGGAAATATTATCTAGATAATAATAATATTCGTATTGACACAAGATCATCAGCTAGGCTACCATCGCCAATGTACAATCTTCAATTTTACACGGGACACGTTAGAAAGACAAATATATGTATATATATATTTGTATTTATTTGAGACAAGCAGTGCTCTTTATGCTCAGAACAACATTATAATCATTGCCTTGCAGTGCGCGCTGTGCAGAATAACAAACAGTGTTATCTGAATGAAATAAGAATGATATCCTTATTGATAATGAGGGCCGCTTCTGCCCCACAGTCGCTCTCCTCCTGCAGGTGTCCGCGGGTGACGAGAGGCCTCACAGCGCTCTCTCTGCACTCTGGTTTGATAGTTCATCTAATTGTTCTATTTTATTGCGATATTGTATTCTGCTGTATTGCCTTCTTGTATGTATAAATATAATAATGTAATTGATGATGAATGAAAAGGCAGAATGGAGCGACAGCGCGCACACAGACACCTGCGTATGGCTGGCATTACGCACGCTCATGTGCGTTATTGCTTCTGGACTTGTTACAACACTGCTGCCCGTGCCGTGAATGCACTTTGGGGTTACGTTCAGATTTAGAATATTATAGGTGTTCTCCCCGCTGTCACTTTCTACCTCAAAATGTGACATCTCTCACCTCCGTCAGACTGTTCTCATTCAATGTCTTGAAGCACTGTCAGGGCTTCATACCGTGTACTTGCAGCTCTATTCATTTTGTACTCCTCCCTCTCTCCCAAATAATAATAAAAAAGTCCCTTTAGAGTCTAATGACAACATATTGATACATTTTTATAAGGCGCGAAAAACCCCCGGGAAAGGTTACTATGACAACAGGCGCCCCTGCGCCATGTATCTCCATGGGGAAGCAGAAAGGGCTGTGGTTTAGAAAAGTTAAAATGCGTGTAAATCTTGTTTTCTTTACTTTTTCCAAAACCAAAACACACAAAAATATAAACAACAAGTACCTAGTAAAAGTCATAAAAATTCAACTTCTGGCGTTTTGTTTTGAATACACTAATTAGCATATTAAAGTGAGTGACGGTCAGTTGACCGCTAGGGGCGCTCCTAGTGTTAAAAAAGAAATCAGGAATTTTCAGCACAAATCAGTCCTCTTGCCATCACAAATTGCTGTGGATTCAATCTATCGGATAGTAAGTATTCAGACTGCAGACTGACAAAAATGGCTTATTGACTCGAGACGAAAAGTTGGTGAGTCTTTTGGTCCCGTCTCGTATAAAGAGAGTTAAATCTGGGGTAGTAGATTTATCCATGACCACACGGCTCCATCCACGTCATGATAGAACAAAATTGCAGAAAGACAATGCAGAAAAAAATTGCTCTAGCTTGTCACAAATGTGATACCATCCCATGCCTTTGTCTCTGCTGCAGGTATACCACACAGCCAACAGAGACAGACATCGAGCACTCCCATGGAGGGTCAACTGTTAGTGTCAATTTGGCACCTCAGCCAATTAATTAATTAATTGTTTATTTTGTTGGGACAGTGCACGGTAATAAACACACCTCTCTTGGGCCCTGGGATAATTTGTATCCGTTTGTAGTGGTAGAAAAAAACGGAGTACCCAGAGGAAACCTACGCCGGCATGGGGAGAACATGCAAATTTCACACAGAAAGCCCTGGAGGTGGAATGAACCAGAGACCTTCTTGCTGTGAAGCACAATCGCACTAACTGCTGCACCCATGGAAAAGAACTTGACTGATTTTGGTCAAAATTCACAGAATTTTTGGGAATACCTCTATAGACTGCACCATATCTAAAGTAAACTTTATGTTGAAAGGCTTCCATCGAGGGCTGGAAGTCTCACTGTCATGAGGGGGTGGGTGTGACTAGCAGCAATCCCACCATAACAAATCTTTTCTAAATAGTAATTGGACCAAAGTAAATGTACAGTACTTGGATGCTAGTGGCTGCCGTGTGGCTTCCGTGTTTCTCTGTGGTCATGCTGGCTGTTATCATGTCTGCACAGTCCTGCACAGTGCATGCTAACATGTCTCCTGTTATGCACAGGCGTCTGGGGCCGACAAACACACGGTAACACCTTATGTTTCGCTGCAGTGGTGGGGATGCTCGCACAACACGCATAAGCTAACATGGTGATGGTGAAAGGATGAAAGTTAAAGCACATTGGAATGATTTCACGCTGCGCCAAAGAAGATTCAGTTTCTGAGGTTACAGTTATGTCATTGCATTAGATATTGCATAGTGTATGATAGTGGGGATGTTATTGAAATCTTACACTCTACACAGTTAATATTCAATCATTCAATGGGGTGACTATGAAGCTTGCTATTATTTTCAATTGTACAGTTTTTGAGCAATACAGTAAAATAGAAGAAGCTATTCCCAATATTTAGATGAATTGTTTAGATTGCACCCAAAAACCCAAGCACTGCTTCAAGAATATTTCTATTTTCTTTTCTGACTCTATTTAAACAATTTGGTCCATATTTTTGCCCAAAGGGGGAAACAACTTCTCCTAATGGTTGATTTTCAGATACACTGTGAGCTGAACCTGCTGGGTCTGTGATACAACCATGTTTTGTAAAGTGGCAGAGAGCAGAGCTTGGGACTGAATCGGGAAGTGCAGCCTCGACTCTTTTGCAATATTGCTTTAGATCAATATAAGATTCACGACTGTCGCAGAGAGAATTTTAGTTTGGGGCAATAAAAAAGGCTTTGATCTGGTATCGGATGCGCTTACACAAATGGCTTTAAATGACTTGAATTCAGGATGTGACCTAGAGTACTTCATTGGATTGAAAAAAGATTTGTGACGTGAACCCTTCTTTTGGTAAATAAGATAGTCACTGTCTTTTTTATAAATCATCAAAAATAATGTCAAAAATATCCACATGATTGGAACTAAACAAATCATGTAGTTAGTGATTAAACTGAATTCAACTCATTATAAATAATTTGGAAATTATGTTGGAAATTATGTGGCTAATCTGAAGTTATGTGCAATTCCATCAGCCAATCACAGGCGTCTAGGCCTGGGATTGGCTGATAGAATTAAGTTTTCATTAAAGATAATGAGTGATTTTTCGAAAACATGGCTTTGAAGTGAATCTACACTTACTGTTGATATTGTTTCCCAAATGATAGTCTAGTTTTGATACTAGCTTACCATATGATTGGACAATACGGTAGGCCCATACAGTAGCCCATACCATAGGCCCATACTGTGTTAGCTCATCCATGGTGCTAAGGTGACTGTGGCGTGTCTTCTGCAGCCTGTAGAATCAGAGGACTTCTCTCACCTCCCCCCAGAGCAGAGGAAAAAGAAGCTCCAGGCCAAGATCGAGGAGAGCACCAAGGAGCTGCAGAAGGCCCAGGACAGCAGGTGCCTTCACACTATTAGATCACTTCTTCTTCATGAATTTTTATTGGCGGGTGGCACTCAACTTAAAGATGCATTTCCACCACCTACTGTATCAGAGTGTGAACCAGAGCTACACTATCCTACTTATCTGAGAAAAATCACTACACAATAAAATAAAAACAATAAAATAAATAAACTAAACTCTCCCCATGAGTCCTGATTCCTTAAGAAACTTAATTATCTTTTTCACCTTCACTGTTGTTAAAACATTTTAGCGAACTCCAATTCTCACTCTTGTATATCTTGCTTTATCGTTTGTCTGGACCTTGCATGCCTATTACAATAAATCAGTTCATGCTCCACCGATTCTACCTCATTTCAATGTGAACATAAACCTGTTTCGTGTTTATTGACTATATTTAACGACTTATTCAAACCTGTGTGCCCAATTCTCAATCTTGCTCTCTGCACCTTACTAATCCTACTGTACACCACCCATCACTCACTGTGCTTTGTAACTCAGAGATGCCTCCCGGTTGTTTCTGTGTCCCACTCTGCCTGCCATTCTGCCTTAATACTACGTAGTGTTAAGGCAGAGTGGCAAAGTCTATTATTAATAATAGACTTTGCCTCTTGCTTGCTGGCCGCTACTTCCATAATAAAATCATTAGACGTCAGTGCCTGCTTTGCTAGTTGGTCTGCTTCCTCATTGCCACGTATCCCTCCATGTGCAGGAATCCAAAAAGCACTATCTTATAGCCTCTTCCATGGAGCCCATACAAGCTTTCATAAATGTCATTAACTGGCGAGCCTTCAACCCACTCTAAAACTGAAGAAATTGCTAATATTTCCTTTGTAAACATTTGAAACTGTCTCTTTAAAAGCTACTTTTAGAGCTGGGATAACAAAATCAAAGGCACCCTGTATTCGGTTCCTTTGAACCGTCCGTACATATGGCAGTGCATTCCCTAAACAATGTTTCAAGTCTATCTTGTACCAATTTGTCTATACCTTTGTAACTGTCTTTTCCCCAGAAAGCCTAGATCCACTGAGACTGCTGGAAACTCCCATGGAGGGGTAACAGTCAATGGTGCTGTCACAGCAAAACGTTTCTGATCCAGCATTATGTCTTGTGCCATTTGCTGACTTGGATAACTTCTGCTCAATACGCTTTCATTTATGGATATTTAATGTATTGTCTCACACTTTACAACTTAGAATGCACAATTTCCTTTTCTGTTTTTAATAGTTTTTCAACATTTGATGAGTAAATTGTTTAAATCAGTGATTTTCAACTGGCAGGTCATTAGCTTATTGTTCTAAACTGATTGATAATAGGGCATAGTTAGGGATGCTGTAAATTACTTATTCAGACCCAATTTTTTAAATACTTTGGGGAAACGTCCCTAAACCCCTAAAGTAGTCAAGTTATAGTGTGTTTTCAAATGGGAATGGACGCTACTGTTGCCTCAAAAAAAAAAATCATAAATATTTTGGAGCGGCCCGATAGAACGAAACCAATGGCATCCATTAATCTACCCCCCCTCCTACTTTTTGTCAGTGTGTGCACCTGAGTGTCGGATTTTCTAAAACGTCTACAATGGCTAAACAGAAAACTCCCAAAGTGCCTATTTCACCCACTCATCCTGTTGTGGCAAAGAAGAGGAAAAGGCGTTGTATAAGAAGACTCCAGACGCAGCCAAGGCTGAGTAAAACAGGCAGTCGAGTTTTGCGAATTGCTAGGTTGTTCGGGGAAGCTAGCGCTTGTCAAGCATGGCAGGCAAATTGCTATACTTGACACTCATAGAAGTGAGCCCAAATTTAGTGTAATGCTTTCACATTTCAAGCTGGGAGGCTCCGTTACAGACTTATTACATCGTATTACAGAAACAGAGTTTATGTGTGCTGGGAGTTGGGTTTGGAGGGCCCGGGAGGATGAGTGGTTTTGACTCGATGTTACTGCTAAGCAAACCTGAATCATTTACTGCACCTTTTACATCTCAATTTGGTTTCTCCACATTTATTTGCTATTGTCATTATTTGTGTAGAGGTTTCAAAAAGTGTCTTCAGTGGGATGATCCTGCAGTCTTGTAATTGCATCAGTCACACACAGTCGTGGATTTGATGTCAGTTGTGAGTCCTGCTCAGACTGAACTGGGCCCAAAGCTGGAGTCAGAGCAGCTTAAAGCAGTCTACTTATACTATATGTGAGAGGAGCTCTCATGAGTGTTGTCTCCTGACAGTGAAGCCCTGGAGAAGATGAAGTCGGTGTACGCCACTAACCCGGGCTTAGGAGACCCCAGCAGCCTGGAGCCTAGCATCTCGGAGACGGCTCAGAAGATTGGCAAACTGAAGGGAGAGCTCGTTAAGTATGAGGTGACCGTGACATCACTCTGTCCACACAAACACAACATTAATGGTTGTCTTGTCTAGCTAAGACTGCTGTTGATGTTCATATCACATCTTTTCTTCAACTAGACAGTATTTCACAATCTAAAACGTTTTAGTTAGGCTTGACCAGGCATGGGCAAACTTTTCCTTCTGAGGGCCACATTAGAGTATCAGCCTGCTATCAGGGCCAGACCTAACCTCCTATGCTTAATGCAGGCTTAATTTTTTACACATACATAAAATATATTGAATAATCTATGTCTGGGCAGAGCCAAGAGCGCAACTGCTGCTCCAGAGCTCTCCTGGCAGCACAGATGGATTATAGTCTTTATACTATATCTTAGGGCTGGGCGATAAAACGATAAAGATTTATATTGCGATAGACACGTGTTCGATATCAATAGAAAACGGGGCCATATCGCCATATCGCCCAGCCCTACTCTATCTGTATAAATTGAGCTCTGCATCTGATCCCCGGGCTGGGGTTTGTCCACCACTGGGTTGCACAGACATGCACATGCACATACACCCACACATACGTGTTTGAATGAGGTAAGTGAGGTAGTTTTAGACTTGGCAACTGATTAGAATTGTTTTGCATAATTACATTTTATATGGTTTAAATGTTAGGTACCCCAGCTTTCATCCGCTGTTATTACTGATTAAATCAAGATTGAAGCAGAAATATATTAAAAGTTTGTCTGAAAATTTATATTTCTTACAAAAATGCTGCACCCCTGAAACTACAGCCTCCTGTACTGTTTGTGTGCAGACGTGGTTATCAGAGGCCATGGGAGGAGAGGACTCTCCCATCCCCGACACTAACCAGCACACGTAAGAACCAACACATCAATGTTGATCGGCTCAGACTCAGCCTGAGCGATGTGTGTCCTGGTGTTTTGGAGTGTGCGCTGGTTGCTGTGAGTGGAGTGTATGGTGCTCGCAGTGTAGTGCATGGAAGATTTTTTGTGTCATCAGATTTTTTATTTTAAATGAGCTTGGGAATTCTTCCATTTGAAATTATTAAACCTGAAAAAGCATGTTTGAATATTTTTGTCTTTGCATTTCTATCACTAAAAATTCAGTTTACAAATTGCAATGTGATTCAAATTTGACATATTCACCTTCAAAATATTCAATATGTTTTTTTTCGAGCCTAAAATTCAATGCTCTGTGAAATTTAATGAAAAATCAGACAGATTATTTGTTCCATCAGAAATTAAATTTTAAATTGACCAGAATTCATATATTTAAATTTTTCACATCTTGAATATTTTTGTCTACGAATTTCAGTCACTAATGATCAATTTCATAATGTTTTTCATTTAAATTCAACAGTGTAAATTCGCCACGGAAAAACACAATGTTCTTACGAGTTGTGTACTCTGTCAGTTGGTCTGCTTCACTGAAGTAAAGACAGGCTCTAGCTTTCAGCCGGTCTATCTGGTTGATAACATGAATCTAACAGGTTGATTTGGGATTTCTAATGAATGGATTGTAGTGTATCCATGGCGAATCACAAGATTATACTATACTAAAATACTGGAAATACAGTTTTAATAGAAGCATCACCACCAAATGCATAGCTGCACTTTGTCTCCCATAGAATGCCTTGGGAAGTTTTCGTCATTTGAACATGTGTATTTTAAATTAGAACCAAAACAATTTCCTCCAATACTCTTCATTGTCCTATACAAGCCACCGCAGTCATGTCACAGTTTTATTGATAATTTTACCGAGTTGCTTTCAGTTGTATGCACAGACTTTGATAGTTTAGTTATTACAGATTTTAATATTCATGTAGATAATGTTAATGACAGAAATGCAAAAGAGCTGAGTTCTATACTTGAATCCTTTGATCTCAATCAGCACATGAATGGCCCCACCCACAGCAGAGGGCACACTGTAGATCTGTTAGTTTTAAGGGGGTGAATATTTCAAATGTAAACGTAGTTGATGTTGCTAGGCCTGTCGCGATATTCAATAAATCAGTCGCATGATAAGTAAAATTAGTTCGATAATTTTCCTGGCCGCAATAAACCCCATTTGCATGCTTGTTTGTTTTCCCGTCTCTCTCTCCCTCTCTCTCTCGGGTCAGAGAGTGGTCAAAGGAACATTAGCGGTCTTGAGAGCAAACTGAAATAACTCAAAAATACAAAATATAGCCAAAACAGGACCTAAACCAGGACTGAACCAGGTCTTAACCAGGATTGACAATGGGGGACACAGTAGTTGTTCTCATTCAGACTCTAGTAGTGACTAAGCTAGCGCAGCTAGCGTTAGCGTGTTCGCCGATGCAGAAGTACCGTTTAATAATAAAATAAACTTAACAGAGTTAGCATCAAGCTAGCGGCTTTTTACTTCTGCCACTTCCGGCGGTGGTCTTTAAAAATAAAAGTGTATTTCTCTTTGAAAATGTGTACTTGCATCATTATCATTGTATTAGATGAAAATGATCTCAGAACAACAATATTATCGCTTATCGCAATCATTTCTGAGACAATTAATCGTCCAGCAAAATTTGTATTTGTGACTGGCCTAGATGTTGCTCTTTCGGATCATTTTTGTGTATTTTCTGACATGTGTTTCACTAACAAACCATCAGTGGTCTCTGTAGTTCGAAGAAGACACATACACTGCATCCGCAAAGTATTCACAGCGCTTCAATTTTTTCACATTTTGTTATGTTACAGCCTTATTCAAAAATGGTTTCAATTCATTTTTTTCTCAAAATTGAGCTTAGGTTCATCCTGTTTCCACTGATCATCCTTGAGATGCTTCTACTGCTTAATTGGAGTCCACCTGTGGTAAATTCAGTTGATTTGACTTGATTTGGAAAGGCCTGTATACAGTATATAAGGTCCCACAGTTGACAGTGCATGTCAGAGCACAAACCAAGCATGAAGTCTGTCATAACTCGGCTCAAATAGAAATGACAGAAACACGCCAAACCGTTGCCAATTGGAATAATGTTTATTCATAACCAAACTTAATGTTTTAATGGGGTGTGTAAGTCTGTAGTGAGTGCGTGCGAGTGTATGTGCTGTGAAGGTAGGTCTGCGGTGTTGAATAGTGTGTAGAAAATAGACCACAACCTAAACGAACCAAAACTAACAAAACCAAACCAGGCAAACCAAACCGAAGGAGGCGGGGCACGCAGGTGGCAGGATGGGAGCGGCATGAGCCAACAAGAATGTCTGGCTTGCACCAGAGCTTTAAAGGCGCGGCTCCGTCTGACGCACCAATGAGCGCAGGTCCCATCTGCGAGGAGAGGCTATACGGCCTGGTAGTGGCCGTAACAAGTCAAAGGAATTGTCTGTAGACCTCCGAAACAGGATTGTCTCAAGGCACAAGTCTGGGGAATGGAAAATAAACATTTCTGCAGCTTTGAAGGTCCCAATGAGCACAGTGGCCTCCATCATCCATAAATGGAAGAAGTTTGGAACCACCAGAACTCTTCCTAGAGCTGGCCGGCCATCTAAACTGAGCAATCGGGGGAGAAGGGAATTAGTCAGGGAGGTGACTAAAAACCCGATGGTCACTTTGTCAGAACTCCAGCGGACCATCTCTGCAGCAATCCACAAATCAGGCCTGTATGGTCGAGTGGCCAGACGGAAGCCACTCCTTAGTAAAAGGCACATGGCATGGCCTGGAGTTTGCCAAAAGGCATCTGAAGGACTCTCAAACCATTAGTAAAAAAATTCACAGCCCTTGGTGACGTCATAGCTGGTACGTTTCAACGCTGTAAGTTGTTTACAATTTGGTATTTTTTCGCGGATATTCAAGATGTCAAGGCTACTAGTGTTTGTCTCCTCATTGTTGCTCTGATAGTCCAGTGATTGTGTCAATGCACTGGTACACCAGCCATTGGGTTCAATTCTCACCTCAGTCACATTTTCATTCTTAAAACGGCAATATATGTGTAATGAGCAATTGACACCTGTAGAGTGCAGCATTGTGTCGGACATCAATGGGGAGACGAGAGGATAGGCGAGTATCTGTGGCATAGATCCATGGCTTTCAATGTGTGGGCGTTACCCGTTATGACGTCACACACAGGTTAGAGGAATAGACAACTTAAATTCATTAAAAACACATTATTTTTATAAAATATAAGATTTTTTTTGCTAGAATCTATTTCAGGTCGACAATAATTGATTAACTGTCATGCAATTTTGATATCCACAATTTAAAAAAAATATACCCTGCATAAGGTCTTTAAGCAACCCACGACAGCGTGATCGCAGGGCGCTTGCTGCTGTTTGCTGTACGTACTTGAGCGGGATTCCAAATCCTCCATGGCAGCAGCGTTCTGACTCCAGAGCCACTCAGGCCACTCTGTAATGACGGCTCCTTGACAACAACGCAGCGAGCACGTAGCCGAACGTGGTCATAATGTACCCAGCGCGGACCATTCTCTGCTTGTTGCAAGTGTGTGTCTTTGCGTAACGCAAAATAAATAAATACATATTGTGTTACTGCTAGAAACAGAGCTGGACTATGGAGCCTTAAGGGAGTGTCCATGTCCTCCCCGTGTCTCTAAATTAAAGCTGTGGTACCTACATTTTCCCTTGCAATAAGGCATAATGATGTTGGTTGTGCCCAAAAGTAAAATGTGGTGAACAAATCAAACAGAACATTGTTTGATTTTTTTGTTTCGTTTTACATTTTTAGGAAAGAGCCCTGTGAGTCATTATTTGACTTGGACTGAGTGGATTATCTGAGTTGATCTAAACTTTAGCATTAAAAAGAAGCAAGTATAAAATCTCGATTAAGAACCACCCGACAAATGGAGTGAGTTCCAAACACCATCTCCTGGTTATGTGCACCCCTGGCCATAAGATTATTTTATTATTAAACTGTACATCCGCATCGGCGAACACGCTAGAAGCAGTTGTATACAGTCATGTGAGCATGAGAACGCATATGTTCACAGGGACTGTGTCCCTCATTGTTAACCCTGGTTTAGTCCTGCTTTAGCCTCTATTTTGGCTGTTTACAGTATTTTCAGTCTGCTTGCTAGACCGCTAATGTCCCCGTGACCACTTTGCGGCTCTTTGATTAGTTGCGGCACGAGCGTGGAAAAAGTTCGGCAGTGTTTATCTCCTGCGTGTGTCAATTATCCGCTCCTGCGTCTTTACCGCGACGTCCATGCGTCTCTACTGCGCAGTCCGTGCTTGCGTGCCAAGACGCACATGCAGATCCACGCTCAAATTGAAAGTCGCCGCAACGCATGATCCGGTCTGAACGCGGCTTAAGTTAGTTTAGTTTAGTCTTACCTTGAAGACAGGAAGTACTTTGTGGAGATTGGAAACTGTGTCTCAGATCATATGGCCTTGACCTGTGGAGTCAATCCTGGGACCTCTTCTGTTCAATAATAATAATAATAATAATAATAATAATAATAATAATAATAATAAATTGTACTTCTATAGCGCTTTTTTGGACACTCACTTTTGGCTTTACATAAGAAAAATAAGAAAGAAAAAATAGAAGCTAAAAATAAACAGTTAATTGCTGGCAGTTTTGAACAAGTGGGTTTTGAGAAGGGATTTGAAGTTCTGTAGTGAGTCAGAGTTCCTAATGTGTGGTGGGGGTGAGTTCCAGAGAGTGGGAGCAGCTGCAGCAAAGGCTCGGTCCCCCAAGGTTCGACACTTTGTTCTGATGGGAGTGAGGAGGTTGGAATCTGTGGATCTGAGGCGGCGGGTGCGAGTGATGGTGACAGAGCAGGCAGGCCCTCTGGGAATTCAAGTTTAAAAAGAAAACGTGCGTGACTGCGGGGCACTTGCTGTTGTTTGCTGTATGTACTGAGCGGGAGTCTGCATCCTCCGTGGCCGCAGCATTCTGACCCGGGGCAGCTGCGGCCGCTCTGGACTGAGGTTCCCACCTCCAGCGGCTGTCGCTTTGACAAAATGGCGAACAGCGCCGCTGTAACGTCACGCGCACAGGACTATTCTCTGCTTGTTGTGTGCGTGTCTTTGCGTAACCTGCGCATGATGCAATAAATACACCTCTGAAGCTGGACTACGGAGCCTCAGTCTCCTCCGTGTCTTCTTCCGAAGCGCACTTGCTAAAAAAAAAAAGTACCGGTTGACAGCCCTAATTGAACTTGAGATGATTAAATCCTAATCCTTTTTTTTTACTAGATATATTTTTAGAACTAACTTAAAAGTAATGCAGTACTAGTGTGATGCATTACAATTCAGATGCAGTAATATTGTAGTGTAATACATTATTTTGAAATCATAGTGATAAGTATTACATAATGTATTACGTTTTCTAAATAACTTGCCCAACATGGCTGTTTCCTATGAAAAGTGAAACTTAAACTTAATTGTTTTTAAATGAAAAGAGGTTTGTGACTACTTTCACTGCACACTTGTTCACTGTGATGCCCTCTACAAGTGTGCAAGGGGCGCCATGATATATTTTTGCCTGGGGCGCCTGATGACCTAGGGCCGGCCCTGAGTGTATCCATCAGATCAGTGAGTGGATGCATAATAACTTTCTCCAGCTAAATGTTGACAAAACTGAAAGGATTGTCTTTGGTCCCCAGAAACAAAGGCAGACCGTCATCTGTCACCAACAGTCTCTCTCCCTAAAACCTTCAAATCAGTCAGAAATCCAAGGGCTGACTAAAGACTGGACTCAGACTTACATTTTAATAGCCACATCAAATCAGTAACATCAGCAGCTTTTATATTAGTGACACATAGTGTCACTAATATTGATATTCCAGGTCGGTTCATTAGTCCCTTTTGAATGCGAGTGTGTAATGGTTGCTGTGGAGTGTGTGGCGGTTGGAGTGAAGTGTGTGATGTTTGTAGTGGATTTGTGAAGCTTTTGTCTCGCTGCAGTGTGAACACAGAGGAGTTCCCTGACCCCCCGGAGCCCCCTGCACTGAGCCTCTACACAGACTTCTCTGAGTTTGACGAGGTCTACGGACAGTACACAGTCCTCTACGCCTTTGACGGTAATCTCACATGAGTGTAAAGCCTGGCCGATTTCTGCATGTGGGGGATATGAAACAGTGTACTATGTATGACTTCCTGGTCCCGTTTCATATGTAGTGGAAATGGATTGAGGTTTCTCAATACTTTACACAAGTGAAGAGAGGCACTCTTATCGTGCTAATATTAGATATTTTGTAGGATGGGGTATCCGATTGACAATATTTGTTCAATCAATAGCCTGTATTTTGTAAAGACTTGTGGGTTTTATATCCGTTCTTATCAGTTCAACCAATCAGAGAGCAGCACCACTGTGACAAAGGTCACAGTCTAAGGGAAACGTTAAAAAACCTCCTAAAGCAGATTTAAAGCAGGTCGAGGGCAGGTCTAAAGCAGGAATTAAGCTTAACCCTATCCTCGGATCAAATTGAACCGCCACAATGATTAAAAAATACCCTAGATATAATATTTAATGATTTTTTTGCATAACTTGACCAGCCCTGTTTCATTTAAACCCTTTTAGACACTAATTTAGGGTTTGTTTGTTTTTTCTTTTAATCACTAGCGGGACCTTTTGATTAAGTCAAAAGGTCCCGCTAGTGACTAAAAGCTGGACTAAAGCAGGCAGTTTTGTATGGAATGTTCTGTCTGATATCTTTCCACTTTGCAGTAATCACAGCATCCAGTCTTACGTTCAGTCTTTTCTCTGCGCACAGTAGCAGTCAGCACCAGAGTGTGTGTATGTGTACAGTGGGTATGACGTTCTTCCATCTGTGCACAGGCAAAGACGAGGGCACAGTGGCCATCAGCCCTGGAGAGAAGCTCAGTGCGGTGGAGGAGGACCAGGGCGATGGCTGGATGAGGGTGCTCAAGGCCAACGGAGAAGAAGGCTACATCCCATCCTCCTATGTGCAGCCGCTATAGCCCAGCACACACACACACACACACACACACACACACACAATGTGAATTGTCACTTCTTCAGTGTAACAGGACTTCGACCTTAGTCACACTGAGTACTGTCACGCCATGAAACACTTATCCTAAAAAACTGCTGCCACTGCAGTTTTGCCATGTTTTTGAGCAGAGCTTTCAGATGTACTTACACTCCAGTTTGAACACACATTTGAATGTACACCACTTTACCTGCTGGATTCATGTTTCCAGATAATAATGTGACTCTAGTATGTGCCTTAACTGGACGAAACCACTAGCTTGTATACAACGCACGGAACATAGCATTCCTAAATTAATGATATGCATAAAGTCATGTACATGTATACTTATGTATTTTAAGCACATTTCTAATGCCGTCGTGCCCTTGGTTTGAAACCATCACATGCTCCTGATACACATGCTGAGGCCAGTTGTAAAATGGAGAGAATGAATATTATGCACTGCTGGATCCTTAAATGGTCCCGTGGAGTTTCAAAATGTTAGAAGAAATATGAGAGACTGACCCAAAACATGTAAAAAGGCTTTTTATGGACTATTCCACTGGAGAGCAGCTCGGCTCAGGATGGGTCCAGAACATGGCTGTGTACAACACTCGTGCAGCATGTTTATTATTTAATGTCTCATTCTTTGTCTTTGCATTTTTAAACTCTACTAGAATCTTATTAAGATCAATCAGGGCGATATGTGAATTGTTGCAAATTTTCATATGGTATTCCCACTCAGAGCGGTCGTTAAGATATTTGTGCTGTTACCACAGATACTTATAATTCATGTCTTAATGCTTTGTTTTGAGTTGAGTTTGTTTTGACTGAAAAATAAAATTTGTCATTGAAGCTAATCCAGATTTTAAAGTTACTCTATGTATTTTTGTTTGGTGGGCCCTTTATGTCTGAAAAATGTTCAGGGACAAATACAGAAAAGATTTTCAGTCACAACATCCTCAACTTTGAGAAAAGATTTTAAGTGACACTTTTGTTTTCCCAACCGGTTTTGTACAACATATTTTATTCCTCTAGTTCATCTTCCTGACAGGGAAAACAAGCCAACTATGCAATTTTACAAATGTTATAAAAAAGAATAAAATATTTCTATATGTTTATTCTCATTGTATAATAGATTTTATACAGAAGAATTTATCCATTTTATAGTGACTACCTGTATGTATGAGCGGAGGAGAGGATTCTGCTGTACAGTGAGAAAGATGACCCTTGTATTTAGCATATTATTGCATAGTTTTAGATCCGGTTTTACAATGTGCTAAATACAAGTCCTTTTGAGTGAGCACTAGCGACGTGTTCAAAGCATTGGTCTGAAAGTAGAGACTGAACAGTGACCATGGAAGAAGGAGGAACACAAGGCGGCAATAAAAAACAGGCCTTGTTTATCCTACAGACATAGATTTGAACTTATAGATAGTGGCTTTATCATGTTCACGTTGACAGCATAGGCATATGTATCAATATTTTTGAAAGAACAATCATAAAAATGAAAAACTAAACCAGGGCTGTTTTTGTATCTATTTCACATTATTGTATATTTCATTTATAAAGTAATTTAGTACAACTGAACCCATGTGTCTGTGTTTTGTTAAGCTGAAATGTATGAACCCATGATGGAAAACGCATTGGCACTGTGTTTAGAAAATAAAATCACATTTATTAAAGTCTAGTAGGGCCTTACAACAGGAGATCATTAGTGGGAGGTTCATCTAAAAGATATGTAAATTAAAGCTTGGAGACCTGGGGAAGAAGTGGAGTCCAGACAGAGGTGAGCAGAGAAAAGGCCGATAACAGACCAGATGTAGAGAGAGGGTAGGCCAAGTCCAGGGCAGGTGGAACTCAGCAGGTAAGAGCAGACATGTTTCCACTTCAGGAGGAATCTTTTGTTTATGTTTATTTTTTATTAAGCCCCACAGTGAAGCAGGAGGAATCTTTCCAAACACCATTGACTCGCACATAAATCCCTGAAGCTCACGTTACAACCGGAGATGATGCAGAGTGATGGAGAACATGCATGCACATGTCAGTGTGCTCTCAGACTGGTGCCGCTTGTGAGAACACACATGACTGTTCTATCAACTGTACGTGTTTAACCCTTTAAGGATCACCTAATTTCGCCTGCTCCTTCTTGAATTATGATACTCAAATGGAAATGCTTGTTGTGTGGACATCTTGTGTCTGATTTTGTGTTATGATGCCTCATTTGAAAGGTAACACCTTCTAGTTTCTGGAAATGTATGTTACCGTTTGTTAGGAAGGACCCAGTCTGCACTACACCTTCTCAAACATGAGTCAAAGTTAGTTTTTTTTTGTCTCGAAAAAAAAAAGGCAATTTCAAAATAATCTCCTGAAAACATACTTTATGGTATGTTGTTCAAACTCACCAGAGCAGATGTCTGTGGTGTTGGAAACAAGTGTAGGAAATTTTAGACCTTTAGGTGGAACCATTTTGATGCTGGGGGCTTTTTTGTGACTAATGGGCACATTCGGCACAAGTGGTCCATTTTTGTGCCAATTGTGCCAAAGTGTTTTACATGCAAATTATCAATGTTTTTACACCAAAAATCAAATTATATCATTTTTTGGCTATTACTCTGGCTATGAATAGGATTTTTTCCAGATATTGAAATGTTTGCAGAAAAGCTATTATTTATATAGATATAGCGCGTGTTCTCCGTGAAAATGCTCCGCCTTCCTCTCTTACGCATTCAAATAAGACTCGAACAGTGGGAGGAACCTTGAAGTCCGACACATCGCCTGAAACCTGAGATTATTGGCTACAAGATGGTTTGATTGACATCCAAATCGGCCAATGGTAGTCAAGACAATGCTGTCGTGACGCACAGATATCTATATGACTGGAGCGGTAAAGTTAGGTGCGCTTGTTTTAGTCAACTTGATCTACCTCCCAAACCATAGCACTGAAAAGTTTGGGAATGGGCTTGTTTTGAAGGGAAGACTGAGACGGAGACGAACATACCCAGTGACGCTAGGTAAATAGTAACATGCCTACTTCATACAGTGCGCAAAGAACAGGTTTTATTTTCGTTTGTGCAACTTTCAATACTCAAATGTGTTGTTACAACTGGATATCTACTATAAGGATGACTTTGTAGAAAAAACAACTGGATATAATTATTTTATGAACCCTCACAAACAAAACAAATGCACATATGTGTGGATTAGACGTGATTTGCCCCAGAATATTAGCATGAAAAGGTAAGAAAGGACGATATACATTTTATATACATATACAGTTTGACTACTTTTTCTTACTTTTAGTTATATTTAATGTTTATTTTAACATAATACGCGTTTAGAGGTGGGAATAAGCTTTCAAAAGAGGTATAGCTTGACTATATTGACACAAGTGAATTCTAATACTGATTTTTTAAATAAAAAATATCTGAATCCTCCCTGTACAGGGAGGGTGA
This sequence comes from Knipowitschia caucasica, assembly GCA_964034765.1. NCBI lineage: Eukaryota > Metazoa > Chordata > Actinopteri > Gobiiformes > Gobiidae > Knipowitschia > Knipowitschia caucasica. Next base: position 11,314,038 of record OZ035825.1, on the reverse strand, counting down.
TCCTTAAAAGGTTAAGGGTGATATTGCACAAACTAATTACAGCATTTTGTACTTATTTACTTGAGCAGATTGGACAGCACAAGCTCTGAATGGACAGTGCTACAACCTTACGTACAAAAAAGAATTCTTAAAATAATGGGAGTCCAGCGTTAAGTTATAGACAGATGACATTCGAATTCCTCATCTCCTTTTATGGCCATTTACAGCATGTGTTAAAAAAGGCTAGTAACCTGCAGAATTAGACAGTGTCACCTAACTTGACGTACAAACATAGAACGTGTGTTGCCTATGAACACTGCTGCAGCAGGAGATCCTCAGTGCTCTTCTGAGGCCTCAGTAATCCTCATTGCCCCTCATTGGTCCACTGTGCCTCAGCTCTCCTCGGGGGCTGTGTCCTGCTCCTCTGATGGCAGCTCAACAGGCTCCAGTTTGTCAGACAGCACACTAAGGATCTGCTGGAACTTGTGGTGCCTCTCACTCCTCTCTGCCGCCGCTCCCGAGTGTCCCCAGAGAAGGCGCAAGGCAAACTCTGTGCGGCAGGCCTCAAGCAGCTCAGACACTGGCTCCCAACCTGTCAGAGGAACCAAGGGCCACAACATCAACACCATATCATGGGCAGCGGGCTGCACAAGTTTAGCACCTCTTCAATGTTATGCCATTGTGTCACACACAAGGAACGCACATCAAAGCTGGACCACCTCACTTTGTTTGTCTTCATTAGGGAAATTCAATCCATATCCATGCAGTGCATTGGGATATATGTTTTTTTGAAGAATAACTAATGCAGGTTTGTACTGGAGTGTAATTTTATTTTAGATCGAGTTTTCGTGCAACGCAGAGGAGAATTTGTTTTGGGACCAGATTGTGACCAATCACAGCTGACCGATGGCCCCCACTTTCTTGAGAAAAGCTACTGGTCTCTCGTTAGCGCGCACAGACAGCTGAGGTAAATGAGCATCATGGCGGAGGTGAACCTGACAATTCCCGTGTCTTTGTTACCGGTTACTGCTTACACAGTGAAACAGCCACGCGGATGAGTGAGAGGGGGGTAGTTAGGGGTAGTGATGAGCGAAAGCTTCATGAGTGCGGGGAGGAGAGCAGAAAGAGTGAGGGCAGCGCTCACATTTGAAACGGTTGCTTCAAAGTCACAAAGTGAGTTAGTCCAGCTTTAAATGAATAAATGACTCAATGAGCTCCAAGCGCAATTTTTCCCACTAGAAGGCCGCGGTACCGAGCCTTTCAACTAGAATACCCACATACCCACAGGGTCAGGAGCAGCCACGCCTCTGCGAAATTCCCTTTTTTATTCAAATATTTATTTGAATTTATAATATTTGTTGACAACCCTTAATCTTTTTCTTGTTCTGGGCTGGATTCGCTGCACAAAGAATGTTTGAGTGTGTTTTAATGTGTGAGCGGTGTGTGTGTGTCTGTGTGTGTGTGTGTGTGTGTGTGTGTGTGTGTGTGTGTGTGTGTGTGTGTGTGTGTGTATGAGTGGAGAATGAAGTGTGTAGTCACCTGTGAGGAGCTTGTGTGTTGACCTGTGAGCAGAGTGGGAGTTTCGGTGTTGACCTGTGAGCAGAGTGGGAGTTTGTGTGTTCACCTGTGAGCAGAGTGGGAGTTTGTGTGTTCACCTGTGAGCAGAGTGGGAGTTTGTGTGTTCACCTGTGAGCAGAGTGGGAGTTTGTGTGTTCACCTGTGAGCAGAGTATGTGCATTCACCTGTGAGCAGTTCGTGTGCATGTTTCCTGTAGTCTCTACAGTTGAGGGCTGAGCTGCGTGCTGATTGGAGGAGGTCATACAGGGTCTGACAGCCACGGTCACTGTTCTCCACTGGGTCCTCGCCTTCCATGGCCATAAGCAGAGGCAGCAGGTGGGGCACTGCTACGGGGCCCTCCAGCACCGAGTCTGGAAACACGACACACCACAAGTACATACTTACAAGCTCACAACACTGTTTGGGGCAGGCTCCAGTGGTAATACACTGGTCTGGCCGCACCAGTTGGCAAGAGCTTTGGGTCCAGCCTGTGGTCTTCTATTTACCAGCGGTGTTTGCCTGTGGGCGCTTTAGAGATGCCTGAATCTTAAAAAGTTTTATTCCAGTTCAGCAATGCTCTGGTCCTGCACACATATCACCCATGATGTAAAGGTTCATTCATTGCTTTGATTGAGAGCTGTAAACAATAACACATCCATGGGTAAAACAACATCAATCCATATATGTACTCAGGAGTATAAGACAAATCCGTCAACTTAGACTTGTTTGGTAGTCTGTGTTGGGTAACATTAGCGATGCCAACCCATTTTCACTGAAATCCTGTAAAGAAACTACATTGTGTAGAAGCTTGAAGATTAGGGAATCAGTATCAGGAATTAGACCGTCGTCAAAATGTTTCTTCATAGCATACTCTATAACAGCATGACTTGTACATGATTAACTTATACAATGTAAATTATCCAGCTGTAACTCTTTAAACATGAATAGATTGTGTTTTTGCTGTTTTTAAAAAGTTTTTAAGTTCCTACCGTTGCCATCGTTGAGTGCGCTCACGAAAGGTTTCAGTTTTTTCTCGTACAACACTGCAGTCTCTGTGTGGTTCCTGCGAAGAACTCTCCATGTCATCTGCAGACGCATGATCTGTACACAAGCACACATACCATACACTACTTCAAAATCAATGTAGAGCTACTCTTTTGAATAGATTGATAGATGAACATGTTCAAATTGAATCTTTAATCCTGGGACCAAATCTCAGGATTCAATTTCAGGTCAAAGTGATTTGGTCCCAGGATTAAATTTCAGGAAATAAATCTCGGGCCTGCAGCTTGTAATTACCTATAGTGTAACGCTACACAGGAGATGTGTCACACTACACAGGAGATGTTTGTACCCAAGTCAGCTTTGCACCTCACAAAAATAAAATAAACCCAACCCAACCAAAACTTCCCACCTTCAAAATAAGTCTTCTAAAGTCACGCTACAAGTACCCAGGACCAGAGCACATCATAACGGCAAGTGTATCATCTACGAGGAGCAAGATACACTTTCCAAAACTATATCAAGGAAAGAGCAGCATGTATAACAGCTCAAACTCTTGCTAAACTCCATATTGCTCTGTTATAATGTCCCTTGTTTGTGTAGTTTTTCTATCACATGACCCACATGTAAGCAACGGCCTAGAAAACACTGCTTTTATTGTGTCTAAATTACTACTTCGGTCGGTTAGGGTGTAAACAGTGTGTGTGGTGTGTGGTGTGAGCAATGTGTTTGTGGTATGTGTGCTGAGTTTGTGTGCGTTGCTTGTGGCATGTGCGGTGAGTGTGTACCTGAGGCATTTCCAGGGCCTTCATGACAGCAGAGAAGGAGAACAGGTCGTGGGCATGCTCCTTCAGAGACTGGGCCAGGAGGATGAACCTGTGGAGGACCATGGCCCTCTGGGTCACAGTCCCAGTGCAGCCCAAGACGTCGACAGCCAGACCCAGAGAGATCAGCTCATGTCTGCACCAAGACACAAAACACACACACACAAAAGTACGTTTATAAGGAGGCGAGACACCAGACACAAGGTGAGACACCTAGCCCAATTTCAAATAATAAAAACCTGGGCACAGGTGGTCGGGACCTATAATAATCTGACTAAACTAAACACAAACATCGGATTCAAGACGCAGATGCATTAAAGAGAATGGGCGTAATTGGATGCATACAGGCGACTCACTTATTCATTGCGATAAGGCATAGATTGTTTTGCTACGTGACAGCAGTAAACATTGACCTTTTAAACAGTAAGCCCCACCATAACTAAAGCTAAGCGGGAAAAATGGTGCAAAAAGGTCCCAGCTGGCTCCCAGTTTTGTTTCGATTGATTTTAAAATTGTAATTTTTGTTTTAAAACCCTTTAATGGTCTTGCCCCTTCGTACTTGTCCGAACTTTTAACTGTTCGTGACTCAGGCAGATCATTGAGGTCATCAACTCAACTCCTCCTGCAAGTACTTAACACTAGGTCTAAACACTGAGATGACCGGTCCTTCTAAGTCGCTCGACCCAGACTCTGTAACAAGCCGCCTCCTGATATGCGAGTGCTTACTGATTATGGGCTTTTTAAATCAAAGCTCAATTTAATCAGACTGGCTTTCACTCATTAGCGCGGTGACACTTTTTTAAATGCTTTTTTTAATGCTCTTTAACTTTTAGTTTTTGATTGTATGAATGTTTTGATAGATTTTATGTGATTTTATTGTAAACCACTTTGGTCGCCTTGAGTGTTGTAAAGGGTAAAGGGTAATACAAATTGATTGATTAAATAAAAGTCGTGGATTCCTGTCGCCCTGGATCTTTCTGTGTGGAGCGTGTTTCTCCCCATGTCTGGATGAGGTTCCTCCGGGTGCTCTGGTTTCCTCTGATTGGGATCACCCAAAACTGGGACTATATAAAAAATCCTCCAGCTCTCGAAATACATTGTCCATATGGAGGGCTGTAGACACCTCTGTAAGAAGTGCTTTAGAACAGTGCACATGTCTCTGTAAGAAGTGCTTTAGAACAATGCACAGTGCAGTAGTGTTTCTGTATGAAGTGCTTTAGAGCAATGAACACCTCTCTATCAGGTCCTGTCGAAGCTGGTGTCCGTGCGGCAGTGTGACCAGCTCCAGTCCTGAGGCTACACCCATCTGCCTGCACTGCTCCTGTGTCACGCCAACAATGCGTGCCACCTGCAAAACATACATTTATATACAATTTATAGGATAACCCTGACAATGTAAATGAAAATTATTATTGTAAAACATAATCCATCCAGTTGATAATTTGACTATTCAAAAGTGAGTGTTACTAAAGCCTGTACAAACACAGCTTGTGTTTGTGGGCCCTAAAGTCTTTAAAGCCTCTAAAGCCTGTACAAACCTGACAGTCCACCCGCAGCATGTGCAGAGCTGTGGTGTTGGTGTCGTAGCGGTTGAAGAGTTCTTTCAGAGACGTGAGCACAGTGGGGTCCAGTGGTCTGTTGTTCTCAGGCAGTAGGGCAGACTGGAACTTCTCCAGCTGAAAACAGGACTGGCTCTCCACCTGCACAAGTGCTCTCACAAGTTTAGAAGATCAGGCATAAAATAACTGATAAACAATGTTATATTTGAACACCTGTGGCCGTTGGAACGTCCAGCTGTCCTCCTGCGTGTTGACCAGTGCAGTGGAGTTCTGGTTCTTGTGTGCCTCCAGGAAGCCAAAGGACGTCTCTGTGAGGTGGGCCCGGCTCTGCCACTTCTCCTCGGCCCTCAGGCGATCCACATGACCCCTGGGCCGCTCTGGCACCTTGTATAAGTTGTATAATGTTGTTTTAATCCAATGACTGATACTGGACTAGCCTGGCCTTAGCCATCCGTAAACTCAATCATTATTTCCCTACATGAATGAAATGAAATTTGTATAATGGTGTGGTAAGACCAGGCTACTACTGGATGGACCTGCTAAGGTTTTATACAACCTAATTGTGTTAAATATATACAAGCAGTAAAATATCAGTAAGTTATCCAGGAATAATAATAAACTAAACTAAAAGAGTGTTTCCTTAGTTAACAACAGAATGTCTAGCCTGACTCTCGCCAGACCCTTGTTGTTTGCTGAGCTTCACGCATGGGCCCAGGAAATCTCAATAGGAGATGTATTTCAGATCAGAAGGCGGGGTCTTGTAAAAAAAATCATTGTATGTGATTGGATAAACCACTTGTCTGTTATTTGAATGACATGCTACTTCAACCACACACATCGAAGCACACCTCACTTCGTAGATGGCAAGATTATCAAGCTCAAAACCTGCAAGAATAACACCCAGAATGATTTTTTGGCAAAAAAGTAATGCAAATCAACTTCGGCTATCATGATTATGTTTATTGTCTTTTTGTCTATTTACAGTATTACCTACTAGTTGCCTGAAACAAATGTATGAGGGAAACCACCCAACCTGGCAACCCTCCCAATTAATGTAGTTTGAAAGAAGTTAAACCAATACCTAAACCAAACTTTACACAAACATTTTACTCTTAAAACCCACATAAAACATGGAACTATCAACATCTCGCCTCATTTTAGTTCTTTTTTTTGCTATCTTGAAGGATTTTGCATTGCCTTCGATCCCAGACCCTTATGTTCAGCGACATGTGTAGCATGGCGGAACTACAAAGGTCTGGCAACAGTCAGGCTACAGAATTCACAATTTAAATGAAACACAATCTTTACTTTGTTTTCATGTCTTTGAACTTTAAATAATGGCTGCGTGTGAAAAAGATATGTTACTTAGGAAAACAAGCAGAATATGCATCTATGGGTATCAGTTCACCTATGCAAGCCATCTGAAACCCACAGCTGCAATGAACACAACACAGAACATACTTAACTAGCCTATTAGCTAAATGTTTGTTTAAGAAAAGGCAGAAAAGACCTTTGCAGCTCTGTCTATGAGCCGTCTGCTGGGGGTCAGGGATTATGGGAAATGAAGCTGTCCATATGAATACCTGTATGACCAGCTCGTCATAGAAGGAGGCGGGGTCACAGTCAGTGTCTGTGGGGGGAGGGGGCACGGCGTTGGGGAACACGGTGGAGATGCGCAGGGGCTTGGGTGGAGCTCGCGGGTGCAGCTGTCCATCAGATCCACGCAGAGTCCCTCCTCCACCTGCATCACGCACACACAATAAGATTAAAATTAAGATCAAGAGATCCTTTTTTTGTCCCACAGTGGGGAAATTTCAGTGTTGCATCACAAGTTATAGAACAGTAGGAAAGAGGATTACACGGCACAAGTTAAGTGAACAATAGCTATACTAATTAAAATAAAACAAAATCTCTAACTCTAGTATCAATAACAAGTATAAAATCTCTATCTTGAAAATAATATTAAAAGAGGTGTAAAAGTTTAACATTTGGCAATAAGAGGCAAGTATAAAGTACCGTTTATTCTAGTGCAAGCAAAGTGTAGTTATATGTTTGCATCTGTAGATGTTAGCAGCAGTATGTTTACATCTGTACATTAGCAGCAGTATGTTTACATCTGTACATTAGCAGCGGTATGTTTACATCTGTACATTAGCAGCGGTATGTTTACATCTGTACATGTTAGCAGCGTTATGTTTACATCTGTACATTAGCAGCAGTATGTTACATCTGTTACATCTATTAGTCAGTGACTCAGTAAAGTGACAGTGACATGTGGTTATTGATAATCTGATATAAGTTAAGGATATTGCAACGATGCATAGCATGAGGGATCAAGTTGGCAATGTTCATTAGTCCTTATTGTTTGTTGTACAGTCTGACAGCAGCAGGAAGGAAAGACCTGCGGAACCTCTCCTTCACACATTGAGGATGAATAAGTCTCTCACTGAAGCTGCTCTCTAGAGCAGATAGTGTCCTGCAGGGGGTGACAGTCATGGTCCAGCATAGATGTTAGTTTGTCCCAGGACCCTCCTGTCCCCCACCTGCTGCACTGTGTCCAGGGAACAGCCCTGGACTGAGCTGGACTTCCTGATGACCTTGTCCAGCTTCTTCCTGTCCCTCTCTGTGATGCTGCTGTTCCAGCAGACCACACCGTACAAGATGGCTGATGCCACCACAGAGTCATAAAAGGTCTTCAGGAGTGGCCCCTGCACTCCAAAAGACCTGAGCTTCCTCAGCAGGTAGAGTCGGCTCTGGCCCTTCTTGAAGAGGCCGTTTGTGAGTCCAGTCCAGCTTTTGGTTCAGATGAACACCCAGGTACTTGTAAGAGTCCACTCTCTCAATGTCCCTTCCCTGGATGTTAACCAGGGAGGGCGCGGTAGAGTGACGTCTGCGGAAATCCACCACCATCTCCTTGGTCTTCCCCACGTTGATGAGGAGGTAGTTCCACTGACACCAGTCCAAAGTCTTGTATAACTCCTCTGTACTCTGCATCATCGTCCTCGGAGCTGAGTCCGATGATGGCAGAGTCGTCGGAGAACTTCTGGAAGACACAACCGTCCGTGTTGTGTCTGAAGTCCGCAGTGTAGAGGGTGAAGAGGAACGGAGCGAGGACAGTTCCCTGGGGGCCCCCCACACTGCAGGTCAGGACCTCAGACACAAAGTCCCTAGTTCTCACAAACTGGGTCAGTCTGTGAGGTAGTCCAGAATCCACTCAGACAGGTCGTAGTCCACTCCAGCTGTCTCCAGGATGTCTGTCATATAACCGAAATCATTGAAGTAGGAAATATGTTTAAGTGGTAGAAGTGAAACATTACATGCAGCATTAAATGTAGCATTAAAGCTGGGGTTAACTTCTTTAATTTGAAAAAAAGTTAGGTAGTAGCTATTTTTGAGATAATGAGAAGTTTGTAAGTAATCAACGTGACGTATCCTGGCTTATCACTATGGCAAGGACATGAAAAAGGAGTGGTCTGGAGCAGAAGAAGGCTTCTGGTGTGAATAGTATGCTTGAAGTTGTATGTGCGTCTTCTGTTACAAGTCTTTTTTAATCAATAATTTTATTTGTTCTTATAATCTTGATCTTATGTTCATGGCTGAAACTTGGCTTGACCAAAATACAGGAAATGCAGCAGGTGGTGATGAATGCAGTTCATCACCACCAAATTTCAAATTTGAATCTGAAATACGGGAAAACAGAAAGGGGGGTGGCATAGCTGCCATTTTCAGAGACCACTTTGTCTCCCATAGAATGTCTCTTGGGAAGTTTTCGTCATTTGAATATGTGTCTTTTATTTATTATTTATTTATTTATTTATTTGAATGGGACAGTGCATGTCAATGAACAGACATTAAAAACATGAATGTAAACATGCCAGATTATAGCCAAAGGCTAATTTCCATCTGTAGTCCCATAGGGTCAGGGTCACACGGGTCAAATGCAGCAACATTAACAGAAACAAGAGGAAAATGTCTAATACACACATCAGATTATTGCACACATCCCGTTAATACACACATCTCATTTTTGCATACATCTCATTATTGCACACATCTCAGTATTGCACACATCTCAGTATTGCACACATCTCAGTATTGCACACATCTCATTATTGCACACATCTCATTATTGCACACATCTCATTATGGCACACATCTCATTATTGCACACATCCCGTTACACACATCTCATTATTGCACACATCTAATTATTGCACACATCTCATTTTTGCATACATCTCATTATTGCACACATCTCAGTATTGCACACATCTCAGTATTGCACACATCTCAGTATTGCACACATCTCATTATTGCACACATCTCATTATGGCACACATCTCATTATTGCACACATCCCGTTACACACATCTCATTATTGCACACATCCCGTTATTTTACACACCCCATTACTGCATAACATCCTTGCATTCAGTGGCGGCTGGTGGAATTTTCTACTGGGGGGGCTATGAATATGATGACTAGATATATACCAGCAGTAAGTAAGTTTACATTCATGGCCTCGCAGGGCAAGTTCAAATGCACCACAGAATTTGACACAGTCTATTATTTTTGATAGGATGTGCCTATTCTTGTCAACCTCCTCATTGTGCTTTCTGATCCCTACCCTGTAGCTTTCATCCAGCTGGGATGAAATATTTATCTTCCCAAACATAGCTAATTTGAGGGCATTTTGCATGTGGATACCAGTCTGCTCATGCTTCTTTGCCTTTTCTAAAAAGTGCTTCAGATCAGTCATACCTGTCTTGATCCATGCTGGGTCAGATCCTGATGTTTGAAACAAGAGGCATGGAAAGCAAAATAAAGCATTAGCCTCGCTACATGCTGCTAGCCAAGATTTGGCGCTGAACCAGGTCCTGGAAAAAGTACGAGTGTACCGTCTCCCCCTGTCGCTGGACTGCTGACTAATGGTAATATTTGGCTGATCAGGTCCAAGCTCTTTAACCTCAACCTTCTCCTGGTATGATCTTCTCTCAAACGGTATTGTTTTGAGTGATCTAACTGAATTATTCTTTTTCTCGTTCTCCATTTTGCGTCTCTTTACGTTCGTCTCAAACTCCCACAGCTTGACCTGTCAATCACTGTAAACGGACGTCACAGACAGTGACAGTACAGGTCGCGGGCGATCCCGCCCCCTCAGGGCGCACTTCTCCTGCGCCCCCAAATCGTCTTATCTCTTGCATTGAAGAGGAGCTACTGCGCATGTACAACTTTTAACGAGAGTCCATAGACGGCTCAGGGCGCAATCTTTTGCGCCCTGAGGCGGAAATACGTCCTCAGTCCGACACAGACAACGCTGATGAGCTTAATCAATCCAACTCAGCATAAACTATAAAGTATTTCTTCCACATCTGAAATAAAACACACATAAATTTCGAAATATTTTAATGTTATTATTTTTTTTTACGTTTTATTCAAGGTAGCATGGCAAGTTGTGAGTGGTGGGGCGGCGCCCTAGCGCCCTCTATTGGCCGGCCGCCACTGCTTGCATTACAGTCAACCAAAACTACACATGTCCTATTTGCAAACAAACCCTATCGCATGTTCCCCAACATTATTAATGGTTGCATGTTTGAGACGACCTTAACCACTCCTTTAGGAGACTTTTAAATGAAGTAAAACTAGGGGCCTCTCTCACAGAAGTCGGCAAACTGTTCCATTGCATACAGCCCTTGTACGACAGAACATTTTGTCCGAAAGTAGTTTTTCTCGCAGGAACCTCACAATCACCTCGACTCATGGCTCTGGTGGTTCGTGAAGTTGAAGTTTTGTATCTAATGGGATCGTTCAGAGGAGGGGGGGCTAACCCATGTAAACTTTTGTATATGAGACAAGCATTTTTGAATTTGATAAAGTTCTCAAAACTTAATAGTTTATATTTTGAGAGGATACTACAATGATGGTAAGTGTAAGGTTTTTTGTCTAAAACTTTCAGTGCTTTTTTGTAGAGCCTCTCAATTGGCTTTAGGATTGTTACACCTGTTAGTGACCAACACGTTTTACAATAGCTTACATGGGAAAAAATCATACAGTGCAAAAACGTCAAGGCAGCTTCGTCTGTTAATGACCTCCTTATATGATTAAAATTGAACTTAATTCTATTACCAATCATCTTCACATGTTTTTTAAAGGATAATGTGGAGTCTATTAACACCCCTAAGTATTTAAATTCTGTTACTAGTTGTAGTTCCTGATTTTCAATAAACACATTGGAGCGGCTGATGTTAGAGGCCTTTTTAGAGAACATCATACAAACAGTTTTTTGTTTGTTTAGGAGCAGACAGGACTTCGTGAGCCAACTCTGAATATTTACAAGTGCTGACGTTAGAATTTTAGCAGCTTCCTCAGATGATTTTGCACTTGCATATATCACTGCATCATCGGCATATAATTGAATGTTTACACCTTTACAAATATTGGGCAGATTGTTTATGAACATGGAGAATAAAATAGGGCCAAGAACTGATCCTTGGGGGACCCCTAGTGGACAGTTGATAAAACTTGATTTCACTCCATTGACCACAGACCCTTGTTTTCTACTAGACAAATATGAAGCCATCCATTTTATGGCTTTCTCAGAAAAATTGAAAAATGGCAGCTTAGACAGAAGTATATCATGGTTCACTACATCAAATGCTTTTCTTAAATCTAGAAATACTGCACCCACATAAGTGTGTCTATCCAGACTACTTTTTACTCGTTCTAAAAACAATGTTATTGCAGTTTCTGTTGAATGGTGTTCACGGAAGCCAAACTGCATAGGGTGCAGAGGAGCCTGGCCATTATTGAGATGTTCTACCAATTGTTTTGCTACCCATTTCTCCAGGACCTTGGAAAAAATAGGCAATATACTTATTGGCCTATAATTGGACACATTGGTTTTCTCACCTGATTTAAAAATTGGCGTAACGGCCATTTTCCAGGTCTGTGGTACAGTGGAGTGTTCAACAGATAAGTTGATTAGATGTGTGATTGGACGTGCAAGGACCTTTTTGTGTGTTTTTAGGAAGGCAGTATCCAAGTCCATGAAGTCTTTGGCTTTGGAGCCTTTCATTTGATTGATTATGGTAATAACTTCTGCTTCAGATATCTTCAGTAGTTCAAGGCTTTGGTCGTTTTCAGTTGTGCTATGAGAAAAGTTAGTTACATTAGTGCTAAAGCAAGCAGCTACTTCTTGTACTGAGCGTACAAAGAAAGAATTAAACTCTTCTGCTAGTACAGCAGGATCTTTCACAAGCTGGTTCTCTATCTTCAGCTCTAGATCACACACATTCTTATTTTGCTTCACTAAAAGTGTATTAATCTTTTGCCATATTAATTTTCTATTCCCCCCTGCATTCTCCATAATTGAAATGAAAAAATTAGCTTTGGCCTTTCGCATTTCTGTTATTACCTTGTTTCTAGTTTGTGTGTAATTCAGCCTGTCTGAGGTCAATTTTGTTTTGATAAACCTTTTCAACAATTGGTCTCTACTTTTCAGTTTGATGCAATTTAAGTTTATCCAAGGGGCAGATTGAGATTTTATACCTCTATGTTTTTGAGGTTTTAAAAAAGATATGTAAACTTGTTCAATTTTGGTCAGAAATGATTCAGAGCATAGATCAATATTGTTACATTAGATAATTTGTTCCCAATTTAATTCCTTTAAGGTCTTTTCTAAGTTTGGTTGCTCTCTATTTGGAATGCCTTTTGTTGTCACCCGTTTGCCTTCTTTCAGGTAATTATAACGTTGTTTGGTTAATTTTCTTGTACAGAAGATGGCATTATGATCAGAAAGACCCGTTAACAGATTATGTGTTTTTGTAATCCTTTCTGGTTTATTTGAGAAAAGTAGATCGATTCTATAGGCTGAATGATTTGTAACTCTTGTTGGCTTCTCAATTAATTGGTTAAAATTAAATTTATCAGTCAATGTTTTCAAACTCCTTCTCTCTTTTTTGTCATCCCAGTTTATGTTAAAATCTCCCAGAATAATTGTTTCTTTCTTTTGGCCGTATAGTGAAAGAAGTTCATTAAACTGGTCATAAAAGTCACTTTTTGATGAGGGTTTACGATACAGACAAATGACAGTTAGTGACATTTCAGCCGAGAGTGAAATGTTTACCCCAACACATTCTAAGGTGATACTGTTAGGCCATAATAGAGATGTGCATTTAAGATTGTTTTTGACGTATAACAGGACTCCACCTCCTTTTCCTTGACTCCTATCATTTCTAAAGGTATTGAAACCTGGAAAGTTTATAGCTGAATCAGGGGAGGAGTTCGTTAGCCATGTTTCAGATAGTCCAAAAAAGTCTATATTGGAGTTACAGATTAAATGTTCCAATTGTTCACGTTTTGACACCATACTGCGTACATTTAAATGACCTCCAAGTAAACCATTTTTCTTACTACTAGAATCCCAAATCTGCCATTTATGGGGAAAGTCCTTGAGAAAGTTGTCTACCTACAGCTTGCTAGATTTCTTATAATCAACAACTCATTTGATGTTTCAGTCCGGCTTTAGACCCCACCACAGCACTGAGACTGCCCTCGTCAAGGTTACAAACGATATCCGGCTGAACACTGACGAAGGCAAAGTCTCAATCTTAATCTTGTTAGATCTGAGTGCTGCCTTTGACACCGTCGACCATGAGATCCTCTTACAGAGACTAGAGGACTGGGTTGGCGTCGCTGGCACTGCCTTAAGTTGGTTTAGGTCTTACCTAGAAGACAGGAAGTACTTTGTGGAGATTGGAAACTGTGTCTCAGATCATATGGCCCTGACCTGTGGAGTACCACAGGGGTCGATCCTGGGACCTCTTCTGTTCAATCTCTACATGCTGCCGTTAGGTCAGTTAATACGCAGAAACAAAGTGTCCTATCACAACTATGCAGACGACACTCAGATCTATGTCTCACTGACTGCAGGAGAACATGGACCAGTGAACTCACTCCTTCACTGAATCCAACAGATCAGTGAGTGGATACAAAACAACTTCCTTCAGCTAAACGCGGACAAAACTGAAATGATTGTCTTTGGTCCCCAGAAACAAAGAGAGAGCGTCATCTGTCACCTACAGTCTTTCTCCCTAAAACCTTCAAATCAGGTCAGAAATCTAGAGGTAATACTGGACTCAGACTTAAATTTTAATAGCCACATCAAATCAGTAACATCAGCAGCTTTTTACCATCTAAAAAACATTGCCAGGATCAAAAACATAGTGTCTAAAGCAGACCTGGAGATTCTTATCCATGCATTTGTCTCCAGTAGGTTAGACTACTGCAATGGCCTGCTCACAGGTCTGTCCAAACAGGCTGTAAAACAGCTGCAGTACATTCAAAATGCAGCAGCTCGAGTCCTGAAAAGAACCAGGAAGTACGACCACATTAGTCCAGTCCTCAGGTCTCTGCACTGGCTTCCTGTGGCTCAGAGAATAGCCTTTAAAACAGCTCTGCTTGTGTACAAGTCTCTCCATGGCCTCGCACCAAAATAAATTAGTGACATGTTAGTCCCATATGAACCAGCCCGGACTCTGAGGAGCACAGGGACTGGACTCCTGTTAGTGCCCAGAGTCAGGACTAAACATGGGGAGGCTGCTTTTCAGATTCATGCTGCTAACATCTGGAACTGAAGATGTGAGACAGGCCTCCTCAATGAGTTTAAAACCAGGTTAAAGATAGTTCTGTTTAGCTGTGCATACAACTGAGGGATTTTATATTTTTATCTTTCTTTTTAATGTTCTGTGATTATTTATGATTTTAAGGCTTTCTTATTTTGTTCAGCACTTTGAGTTGCCTTGTGTATGAATTGTGCTATACAAATAAACTTGCCTTGCCTTGCTAGACCTATGTTATGTCACGTTATCTTTTGAAAACTTGACTTCACAGTAAACATCATCAAACATAATGTAAACATAGCAGAACACAGTTGTGAGGAGTAAGTTAGAGGAATGACATTATTCAGTCTGTAGAAACGAGTTTACCAGGGGGACAGGGCCTTGAGTGTCCTGTCCGGGGGCTCAGCAAAGGCTCACTTCCCGTACGGAACACTGGGGAGAGAGGTGGGGGCACTCTGCTTTGTTCTTTTTTCTGTGGGACACCTGGACACAAGCAGTGTCAGACTTTTTTCACACACAATAAAACTATTCTATAGTCTCATGTGTGGAGCGCAGGCTTTTCAACACCATTATTGGCAGACATGGCTTATTTTTATATAGACAAAACAAAAAATATATCAGAACTCGGTTGGAAAATTTACACTGAGCTGCTTTTTGAAAATGTTAGTGTTATTAGTATAGTGTCCAGGGCAGACTATAGTGTCCAGGGCAGACTTGGAGATTCTTGTCCATGCATTTGTCTCCAGCAGGCTAGACTACTGCAATGGCCTGCTTACAGGTCTGTCCAAACAGACCTGTAAGCAGCTGCAGTACATCCAAAATGCAGCAGCTAGAGTCCTGACAGGAACCAGGAAGTATGACCATATTAGTCCGGTCCTCAGGTCTTTGCACTGGCTTCCTGTGGCTCAAAGAATAGATTTTAAAACGGCTCTGCTTGTGTACAAGTCTCTCCATGGCCTTGCACCAGAATACATTAGTGACATGTTGGTGTCATATGAACCAGCCCGGACTCTGAGGAGCACAGGGACTGGCCTCCTGCTGGTGCCCAGAGTGAGAACCAAACATGGGGAGGCTGCGTTTCAGATCCATGCAGCTAAGATCTGGAACAATCTCCCTGAAAATGTGAGGGAGGCGTCTACTCTGTCAATGTTCAAATCCAGGTTAAAGACTGTTCTGTTTGCCTGTGCATACAACTGAAGGATTTTATCTCCATTTTTAATGCACTGCTGTCATTTATTTATTTTTTTTAAATTTCTTGTGTAATTTTGAAAGTTTTAATGGTTTTATTCTTTTGTGTGATTTTAATGTTTTTAATTGTGTTTTAATCTTTTGTGTGATTTTAATGTTTTAATTGTGATTCTGGTGTTTGTTTTATGTGATGATTTGTGATGTGGACTGTGAAGCGCTTTGTGTTGCCATGTGTATGAAAGGCGCTCTACAAATAAACTTTGATTGATTGATTGATTATTAACAGTCACCTGTCTTCAGGTAAAAAAACTACCACTTCTGTGGTTTAAGCCTCACTCACATAGTATACAGTAAGGGCCCTTTTGTGCGCACTAGATATACTTTGACTTTCTTAAGTCTCTCTTTTCACACACGCTGCTGTTTAATCACTCAACATACGTACTATAACCCACATGAAAAAAGATGTGCTGAAAGCCAAACTAACGCATGATCTCTGCAAACAGAACAGATTAGTAAATATTTGACCCGTGTAGCCAGCGTCTGAGTGCGGTGTTGTCTGGTGTAGACATTGGTCCGGTCAACTGCATTGTTTTAGCTTTCGCTAGCTAATATATTAATAATTTTACCGTGATAAAAAACGTCAGAGCTAAGAAGAGAGAAAAAAAACGTCTGTCTGACGCAGTGCTGGTGTTTTCCTGAGTCTGATGGCAGTGATACCTGAGCGCAGGTTGCTGTCAGACTGCGCAGACTGCAGTGATGCTGAACAGCCCACATTCTCCAGGTTTGCAGGGTGACTTCCACTTCTGCACAAACAACAAACATGCATGTGGATCATCTCTCAGTCTCAACCACAGCCACAAAGCTGCTTAAAGCTGAGACACCTACATTTCTTTTAGTTATAATTAATACTTTTTCAAAACAGTTCGGTACCATCACTAGTTTTCACTTGTAATTTTGCCTTTTGGGACATCTTTTGATAAAGCAAGATAGAATTTTTCTTGTCTCCGTAGGAAATTATGTCTTGGGCTCACTGCCCAAGATGAGCCATTTCAGACGGAAAACTGAGAAGGAGTCGACCACCCTCACACAGCCAATCAGCTCTTAGCCCAAAGAGTCAAAAAGGGACATACATGGCTAGTTCTTACATAAAAGATAACATGTTATCTAAGAAGATGAGCATGTTGTGGTTGTAGTCTGATTTGTTCATTTGTTCATAGTAATTTTAATGAGACATTTCTCTTATTAATATTTTAAGTAATAACAAATATTTCATAGATAAATACACATTTAGAAACAGATGTATTCAAGTATATACTTCTTGCAGTAGAGTATATAGTATTTCATACTTTGCGTTTTGAATAAATAATAGAGATTTAGATAGTATCAGAATCAGAATCAGAATCATTTTTATTGCCAACGTAAGTAACGGGAGGTCACAGACTTGGAAATTGCTTTGGCTCAGTGCAACAGTCAAAAAGAGATAATAAAAATAAGAATAAAAAACACTTCTAAAGAATAAATTTAAATTTAAAATAGAGTTACAGTTACTATTTACAATATACAAGTGCACATGGTGCACACAATGTAAGGTGACAGCAGTACAGTGAAGTAAAGTGACGTATGATGGGCAGTAAAGTGACTTTATAAAGGGCGGGGGGACAGGTTAAGAAGTGTTCAAGAGTCCAACAGCAGAGGGGAAGAAACTGTTCTTGTGGCGGGAGGTTCTAGTCCTGATGGACCGCAGCCTCCTGCCTGAGGGGAGTGGTTGGAATAGTCCATGTGCAGGGTGAGAGGGGTCGGCTGTGATACGACCAGCCCGGCCTCGAGCTCGGGCGACGTACAGGTCCTGCAGCGATGGAAGGCTGCGGCCGATCACTTCCTCTGCAGAGCGCACAATGCGCTGTAGTCTCTGTTTGTCCCTGACTGTGGCTCCAGCGAACCACACGGTGATGGAGGAGGTGAGGATGGACTCGATGATGGCCGTGTAGAACTGCACCAACATCTGTGCAGGCAGCTTGGCTTTCCTGAGCTGCCGCAGGAAGTACATCCTCTGCTGGGCCTTCTTGATGAGGGAGCTGATGGTCGGCTCCCACTTGAGGTCCTGGGTGATGGTGGTGCCCAGGAAACGGAAGGACTCCACAGAGGTGATGGGGGAGTCCATCACGGAGGGTGGGGGCGGGGGGACAGTGCTCTTCCTGAAGTCCACAATCATCTCCACTGTCTTCTGGGCGTTCAGCTCCAGGTTGTTACCACTGCACCAGGACACCAGCCGGTCCACCTCCCTCCTGTAGGCGGACTCATCGTTGTTGGAGATGAGTCCAATGAGGGTGGTGTCGTCCGCGAACTTGATCAGCTTCACGGAGTCGTGGCTGGAGGTGCAGTGGTTGGTGTACAGGGAGAAGAGCAGGGGAGAAAGAACACAGCCCTGTGGGGCTCCTGTATTTATAATCCGAGAGTCCGAGACATTCTTCCCCAGATATATATAGTTGTGCTTCACTTATTTAGTGTGTTCCTCTTTCCAACTGTTTCCTCTTTCCAACTGTTTCCTCTTTCCAACTGTTCTGTAACTTGTGACGTAACACTGAAAATTTACCAGTGTGGAATAAAAGATTAATTCTAAATATTGTTGGTCCTAATATTGAACCGGTGGAAGACTACAGTATCTTTTTAAATTCTGTTTTGTACCCATCTTTACAAACTGTTGTCTCTCTTTTACAGTAAGTAACTCTTTAACCATTCCCCTGCTAAACTTAGAATCTCATTCATTGGTAGTTTAGTAAATAGAATTTAAGGATTAATTAAGCCCTTACCCTAACCGCTATTTCAATCAATGAATGTTCCAACAGCAAACTTTTTTTGAATAGTGAATTTGTTATATGCTCTTTACCATGTTGTTATATGCTCTATATCAACAACAATAGATGAACATCTTCCTGGTCTAAACCATTTTGACCTTCATTGAGGACGCAATAGGTTTTTAAAATTTTAGAGACCTGGAGAAGAAGAGAGACTAGCCTATCCATCCATCCATCCATTTTCTACCCCTTAATTCATTTCTGGGTTGTGGGGTGGCGAGAGATGCCACCCAGTACACATAGCACCAGCCCCTCACTGATCCTCCTGCAGGTGGTGAGTCCACAGGAGGACGGCCACTCTATGGTATAGCCTTGATCTTTCATTGGGGGCTTCAGGCAAAGTGGGGTAAAGTGTCTTGCCCAAGGACAAAACGACAGCAGTCATTGGTGGAAGTCGGTGGAGAAGGTCTCATGGGTGGGCTCGAACCCACGACCTTCAGGCTCAAAGGCCAATGCTCTACCAACTGAGCCAAGGTCACCCCCTAGCCGACAGTGGCTAGCCTATAGTTAGTAAAGACATAATTGCCTCCTGTTTAAAATTAAGGTAAAATATTCAAAACCCTGAAACATTTAAATTTTCTTTGGAAATGTTCCAGCCTGCACAGAAATATTACATACGCTAGTGGTGTTAGAATGCTATCAATCACAAGTTTTATAAACCTCATATCAATCACGAAACAATTAGTAGAAGCTATCCATTCATCCATCCATCCATTTTCTTCCCCTTCATCCATTTCTGGGTCAGAGGGGGTGGCAGTCAGAGCTGCACCCAGTACACAGAGCAACGACTTCAAGTGTGTTTCTTTGAAGAGTTGATTTAAAATTACGAGGCCTTTAGCTGCCCCTCTCTTAAAACCTGATCAAATATATAAGGCATAAAATCTACATTCCCCACTATGGGCATAGCTCGAGAAATTGTTCCTGTGTTCTTAAGCATTTTCTTAACTTCTGCCCAGACCTTTACAGTGTTTTAAACCATTCATTTTCAAACTTATATTATTGATTTGTTTTAAAGGGTAGGGCAGACAACTGTGTTCCCTTACCTTCACCTTGTTCAATCTGACACCAATTTACCTCCTCGTCCCCACCAATCCAGGTCACAATTGCTGCTAGTTGCGTTGCCCAATAATAAAGTTTTAAATTTGGCAATTCCAAGCAGCCCTTATTTTTTGTCAAGTGAAGTGTTTTGAGTTTAATTCTGGGCCTTTTATGTTGCCATATAAATTGAGAAATTAATTTGTTTAGAAATTGGAACACTTATGAGCAGAGACTGGAAGAGAAATAGAAGACGAGAAAGCAAATTCATCCTCACCATTTCAACTCCAAAAAGAGACAAGGGGAGAATTTCCCAACGAGTCAGATCCTTACGGATTTGCTTATTTAGCCTATTATAATTTGCATCAAAAAGTTTTGTGGTTTCAGGTGTAATAATAATACCCAAGTACCTAAATCCATGTTTAGACCAGCGAAATGACATTTCTCATTTAATATGTGTCGTATGGTCTCTGCCAGCTAATATCCTGCTTTGATAACACGTGTTAAACTTGTCATAATGTTTAGTAATGTATTGCACATAAGTATTTATTATTTATATTTAGTTTAAAATAACTGCTTTGAGGCAGGCAGTATCTGTGCCTCACTGATGGGAGCGATAGTGAGCATGAAGTTCATACTCGAGTTGGTAATAAACAATCAGTCCGATATACTATTTCTTTTACTGGAAAATGGATGATTTGGTTGATGTTAAGATTTCTTTCTAAACAGGACTTTCAATCAAAGCAAGTAATAATATAAATTGGGAGGTCGCCGTCGGACTTACGAGGTTTGTTTCAAATTGTGTGATTGTCAAACACTGCTAAAGAGTTCTGCAACTTGTTTAAGTTATTGTTCTTGTTCCTCGCGTCCCTCCCAGCTCGAGTCACATCCCTCCCTCCTCGCGTCTCTCCCTCCTCGCGTCTCTATCAGTCCTCGCGTCTCTATCAGTCCTCGCGTCCCCCCCTCCTGTGCTTCTCAAAGATGTTGTGTGATACGGACAGAAAGTCAGCAGCTGGAGTTGTTGTGGGATTATTAAAATATGCTGTTTGTGGACGTTTTTGCATTGGCAATTTTTTTAACTCCGATTGTAAATCTTACTTTTAAAGTCAGTGCCTCCCCAATTACAAACCTCGCAGCCATTTTTTTGCACTCTGGAGGTACGTCTCCATGAAACAGCCCCTCAGTCTCATCCTTAGATACTGTATTTGCCTACAGTATTGTGAGCATATCCGTGTTGCGCGCTCACCTTAGCAGGGGGTTGAGCACTTGCAGCATGTCGGCATGTGCTGTGCTGAAGCTGCGCCGTTTGGCCCAGCCCGAGTTGCCGTTGTGGCCACCCTCCTCCCTGCGCTCTCCAATCACACGCAGGGGCACAGTTCGAGCAATGGGCTGGAAGATTACCGCTCCAGACGCTTTGGAGATGGGCCGCCTGCCACCCACGTAGAAGCGTATCAGAGCTGGGACGCTATCGAAGCGATCCTCCTCAAACTGGAACAGCTCCCTTGAGTATCCCTAAACAAACGTGTGATTCTCGTTGAGCCTTCTCTAGAAACTTGTGATTACCTTCATTAGCCTGACCAATCAGAAAAAAGCCTGTCTCTCCATTGGGGAATTTTGAAACACATCAGCAAACAGAGGACGTGCTGACAGCTGTGCTCCAGCTTAAAAAAAGTTGTAGTAAAATAGAAAAAAACATGTCAAACTACTACAGTACATAGTTCAAAGATCTGCTCAATCTCAGCTGCCAATCGGAAACTGGTGCTGAAAAGAAGTGGGTGTGGCTTGTCAGCAAATAAATCCTGGTGTCCTTATCAGAATTGAAAAACTCCAAAACAGAAATTGCCATCATAGCAGTCCTGCTTTTCTCTATTCTGGTTCGAATTATGAGTCTGAGTAGAGTTTGAATTTGCTCATTATGTACGGTTTATTACGGGTGCTCTGGATTTCCATACCACCATGAACAATAGGTCAAATTCTCCAGCTCAGCCCCTGACCAAGAGGATCAAATATGTGGAGATGGGTTCTTCAGCGTCGTCCTGAGAAAAATACTACTGACGGCCCCTAGTGCAGGATGGATCAAATGCAGAAAAATATATCCATGAATTACATTTTACAGTGCTGCTTTGTACCTTTTTGGGTCGCAGAACCACTCGGATTATTTTAAAGTGCATAGAGTCATTTTTCCAGCAACAGCTCAGGACGTAATCCCCTGGAGCTGAACTGGACTCACGCACCAGGAAGTCCCCATCTCTCCTCAGCAGAGCCACTGACGCCTACACACACACACACACACACACACACTTATTTACAGTTATGTACATACTCTGCTCAGAAAAGTGCGGGGGTAAAGAAACATTGCAAAAAGGAACCTCTATATTTCGATATTTATTTTCCCTTACTGCAGAAAATAAACAAAGGAATGTGAAAGACGGTTGGAGGCCCTCTGAGAAAGTCCTTTGATGAAAGGGACGCTAACACGTTTCAGCCAAAAACTGTCTCACCGGCACAGGGGTAATATAGGGACAAGTTCTTGGTACTAGTATGTGGGGAAACGTTTTGAACTGAGGCTGGGTTGGCTGGATGCTCACATTTAGCTTATAAATATTCCAGTTCCTATGAACTCCTGCACATGCTTGGAGCCAGTGTGGTTAGGCAGACCGCACCTCTCTGGTGAGGGTCCCGTGGTACCAGGCGTGGCTCCTCAGATCATCTGTGCTCAGCTTCAGTTCCTCCTCCAGTTCTTTCTTCAGCGAGTCCATCTCCCTGCGTGTGCTGCGGAACACCTCACACACACACAAACACACATAGATATATAAGTGTCATGCTAAAAAAACAGAAGTCAAGCTCACTGCTTGTGCTTGTGATCTTGTCAGTGAGGGTAAGACAAGGAGTAAATCAGGACCTAATGGACCACAAGTAGGGAAGTACAAATACCACACTGGTCAAAATACTAACCCTATACATCCCTTATTCCATCAGAGCTGCCCCCTTTGTAGAGAGTTTTAAATCGCAGCTAAAGACACATTTCTTTGCTTTGGCTTTTTAACACAAGCAATGTTGAAACATTTATGATAGTGTCCTGCATTTTATTTTATGCTGAATGTTATTTGTGTGTTGTATTTTTACAATGTCTGGTAAGCACTTTGTGACAGTCCTGTCTGTTTTAAAATGTGCTATATAAATAAACTTGACCTTGACCTTGACCTATATTCTGTTGTTAATATTATAACATTAACAACATATTATAATATTATTATGTTTCTAAAAAATAACCTGCAATAATCAAAATCCACAAAGAAACAGCTTTATGTTTTCATTCTGTATAACTCCTCAGCACAGACTTTATACACTCTTCTAACCACCTGATCTCACGACTGCTGAAGTGCCATCACAAAGATATGAAATCTGTTCATTGTAGGTCTGAGCTTACACTGAAAAATACAGCTAAAAAGGACACCGCGCAGGACTGAGGGCTACTGGAAGACTGCGGTAGTCCTCTGAAATAATCACTGCGGTGCACACCAGTCAGAAATAGAGGAAACTAAAATAATCTGCAAAACAGCGAGGCCGCGAAATATAACAACCTACCACTGTATTGCGATTTTGTCTCATGATCGATAGATATGTTCATTTAAATCAGTCAACAATACCCAACCTCTCCTTTCCTCTTTCAATTCAAGCACAACTCATTTATTAAAAGGTACTATATTTAGCTTTTTGCTAATTTTTCACAGTCCATCCTAAGCATGTGTGTTAATATTTCACATATACACAGATACACCACACAATTACCACTATTGAAACGAGCTGATCTCTCCTCCTTCCCCTATGAGCTCCTCCCCCCACCCGCGCGGTGACGTAGACTCACGCTGACATTGTAAACAAACATTCAGCTTTCACCGGTACATAACAATTTCACGCCTGAGACTTTTTAAAAATTCTAACAATGGCAATCTGTCCTCAATCCAGAATCAGACCCAAATTATTTAGACATATACAACAAGTTATAGCACTGTACTTAAAGATATAGGCTCCTCATTACCATCTTTTATTGTGGGAAAAAACCATGTTTCAAGATAAGCAGTTTCAAGGTAAACAAGCAGTCCTTGGTGAAGTGTCACTTGCAGATGAACAGATTTGTTGCGGATTTCCCCATGAATGGATAGTCCAGCCACATTCACAGAATTCTTGGTCTTCGGACCAAATAGTGGCAAGGCAAGGCAAGGCAAGTTTATTTATATAGCACAATTCATACACAAGGCAATTCAAAGTGCTGAACAAAACAAGAAAGCATTAAAATCATAAATTATCACGGAACATTAAAAAGAAAGATAAAAATATAAAATCCCTCAGTTGTATGCACAGTTAAACAGAACTGTCTTTAACCTGGTTTTAAACATTGTCAGAGAGGAGGCCTGTCTCACATCTTCAGGAAGACTGTTCCAGATTTTAGCAGCATGAATCTGAAAAGCAGCCTCCCCATGTTTAGTTCTGACTCTGGGCACTAACAGGAGTCCAGTCCCTGTGCTCCTCAGAGTCCGGGCTGGTTCATATGGGACAAACATGTCACTAATATATTTTGGTGCGAGGCTATGGAGGGACTTGTACACAAGCAGAGCTGTTTTAAAGTCTATTCTCTGAGCCACAGGAAGCCAGTGCAGAGACCTGAGAACTGGACTAATGTGGTCGTACTTCCTGGTTCTAGTCAGGACTCGAGCTGCTGCATTTTGAATGTACTGCAGCTGTTTTACAGCCTGTTTGGACAGACCTGTGAGCAGGCCATTGCAGTAGTCTAACCTACTGGAGACAAATGCATGGATAAGAATCTCCAGGTCTGCTTTAGACACTATGTTTTTGATCCTGGCAATGTTTTTTAGATGGTAAAAAGCTGCTGATGTTACTGATTTGATGTGGCTATTAAAATTTAAGTCTGAGTCCAGTATTACCCCTAGATTTCTGACCTTGTTTGAAGGTTTTAGGGAGAGAGACTGTAGGTGACAGATGACGCTCTCTCTTTGTTTCTGGGGACCAAAGACAATCATTTCAGTTTTGTCTGCGTTTAGCTGAAGGAAGTTGTTTTGCATCCACTCACTGATCTGTTGGATACAGTGAAGGAGTGAGTCCACTGGTCCATGTTCTCCTGCAGTCAGTGAGACATAGATCTGAGTGTCGTCTGCATAGTTATGATAGGAAACTTTGTTTCTGCGTATTAACTGACCTAACGGCAGCATGTAGAGATTGAACAGAAGAGGTCCCAGGATCGACCCCTGTGGGACTCCACAGGTCAGGGCCATATGATCTGAGACACAGTTTCCAATCTCCACAAAGTACTTCCTGTCTTCAAGGTAAGACCCAAACCAACTTAGGGCGGTGCCAGTGACGCCAACCCAGTCCTCTAGTCTCTGTAAGAGGATCTCATGGTCGACGGTGTCAAAGGCAGCACTTAGATCTAACAAGATTAAGATTGAGACTTTGCCTGCGTCAGTGTTCAGCCGGATATCGTTTGTAACCTTAACGAGAGCAGTCTCAGTGCTGTGGTGGGGTCTAAAGCCGGACTGAAACATATCAAATGAGTTGTTGATTATAAGAAATCTAGTAAGCTGTAGGTAGACAACTTTCTCAAGGACTTTCCCCATAAATGGCAGATTTGAGATGGGACGATAGTTGTTAAGTACCGTAGCATCCAGACTGCTCTTTTTTAGCAGGGGCCTGATGACTGCAGTTTTCAGGGCCTTTGGGAATATTCCAGAATGAAGGGACATGTTTACTATCTGTGTGAGTGAAGGTAACAGACTGCTCAGAACAGACTTCAGAAATCTAGTGGGTAGTGGAGGAGCTCAAACTGGAGATTATCTCTTGGACAGTTTTATCATTTACAGGTGCAAAGTGAGTTAGCTCAGAGAGCCTTTCTGGCTGTTGGATGGTTATCTGTGGATTGGAGACAATGGCGTTTTTGATGCCTTGAACCTTGTCATTGAAAAAATTAGCAAACTCATTGCATTTACGTTTGGAAGTAAGCTCTAATGGCATTCAGAGCACGGATCTATTCTAATAACTGGATAGGGTATTACTAGCTTGGAGCTGAAGAACCCATGTGCTCGGGGGATTCTTGCGGAACTGCAGACTGAACAAGACTAAATTCACGTGGGCTACCCAGAAATTTTCCCCATATAACTAAATGTAAAATAAAACAGCGCGACCTCAGCTGACAGAGAACCTACAGCTTTCATAAAGATCGGATTTTGTGGGGA
The DNA here is from genome assembly GCA_964034765.1 of Knipowitschia caucasica. Lineage (NCBI taxonomy): Eukaryota > Metazoa > Chordata > Actinopteri > Gobiiformes > Gobiidae > Knipowitschia > Knipowitschia caucasica. The sequence goes on along the minus strand of OZ035825.1, from coordinate 11,288,168 downwards.
TTTTAGTGTCACTTGTAATCCTGAACTGTTTTTCTTCTTAAATCCTTCAGTTTTCTTTAAATGTACACTTAGGTGCCATAAACTCTGCTCGCCTGGCTCTTAATCTAACTCCCGCTCTGATGAGGTGGTCAGAGCGTGGCCAAGCCCCTCTGTGCGCCACACACGCGTATTTCGCGCAACACATCATGGGAGTTCATCCACTGCGCAGAATCGGGAGGACCAGACGATGCCCAAATACAGGCGAGTTTACCATGGATCTTTGCAAGTTCCAGGCGAGTTCCGCTAATATGCGCCACTGAGCACAAACCATTCATTTGAATACGGCGCCATCTTGGATCGCCGGGGCTTGGGGCAGAGCTTGGCAGTGGCATTGTGGCTCGTGAAAAGTGAAAGTGATTAAGACGTATTTGAAAATAAATCACGCCATTTCAGAACAGAAATGGACAGAAACATGGACTCGTGTTCAGGACCAGCTCCCGTGTCTCCCCGTATCTCTGCCGTGTCTCCCCCCGAAGCGCAACCAAAACTCCCAAAATCAAAGCTCAGATACCTTTTTCCTTTTTCCCCCCATGCATGTTATTTTTGCTCAAAAGTCAAATGTTGTGAACAAATCAAAAAGAACACACAACCGGCCTTTTTCATTATTATTATTTTGCATACTTAGGAGCCATCTGAGTCATCATTTTACTTTTTGAACTGAGAGTGGATTTTGTTGTGTTTTTTTGTTTGACACAGTTAGTGCCACTTTATTTCCAAACTCTTGTTGACTAATTGTTTTGAGAAATAAACGCTAAATGTCAAGGCCTGGAGGTCTTAAGCACTTTGAAGAGAATGACATTATATTGTATATATAGGCCACAGAGTATATATTTCTACATTTTCTCCTGGTGGTGTGCCGCGAGATTTTTTCAATAAAAAAAGTGTGCCTTGGCTAAAAAAGAGGTTGAAAAACAATGGCGCAATATGTGTTACCCAGTCGTGCCTGCAGGGATCAAGAGTGGTCCAGTAGAATAATGTTCATGCCAAGAAGTCTTGAGACATGCCGCTTTTGTCTTGAGAAAGCAGTAAGTCTTTAACAATGAGCACTACACATGCTGGTAGAGTCCTTTCCAGGACAGTCACGTCCACCTCTTCATAGCCATGGTAAGGAATGGCAATTTCATTAGCAGCTGTCAAATTAAGCCACCTACAGTTATTAATTGCATACTTACTGGGGTCAAAATGAGCAGCAAAGAAACTGTGTGTGATAGTGGTCACATTCAAACCTGCGTGTAATAGAGCTGGTACTTTCACACCATTTATTGTCAAGTCCACGACAGAGCATGTGCACACCAGTTGCTGTAGAAGTTTAGGAGGCACCGGTTTCGACCCAAGGTCAACTCCTTTTGATGTCTTGCTCAAAACAACAGAAGGTGCGAGTTTGAGTCTGAGTGAATTGATTGCACTACTGGTCTTTCCTGATGTGAATCACTTGGCCGTGGCCGTCTACAGTAACGGGCAATGTGGCCCACTTTGTCACACCTGAGACGTCAATGTAGAATTTGAGTCTGTTGCTGTTTTAAGAGCTCAGCAAGCAGACCGCGCAGCCGTGCGTGTGTCCCAAGACGCACATGCAGTTCCAAGCTCAAACGCGTCACCATTGACTTTGAATTGAAAGTCGCTGCAACGCATGATCTGGTCTGAATGCCCCATAAGACAAGCATCCACTTCCTCAATCTAGTCTTCCAGACGGAGAGTCTTTGAAACCATAACATTTAGGGCACCTTCTTTCACGAGGTATACACACAATTCTGTCCACTCTGGGGTTAGCAGAAGCAGTGGCCATAGACCTTTTAAACTGGTATTCTCAGCTTGCACAGTTTGTAATTGGTTGTGTATGGCTTGTAATTTGTCCTCAAATTCATTTTTTTGAGGCCAGACCGAATGTCCTTCAAAATACTTGTCCTTAGGTTGGGAGGAGTAGGTCTCTCCAAACTTCTGTGCAAATTGCCGCTCACATGAAACTAAGCTACCCTGGGCATAACAAGTAAAAAAAATGTAAAATAAATAATGACCACATTATTATGGTTAATAATTATTATTATAATGACCTCTACCCTTCCAACAACGCCAAATGTAACACTTGTAAGTGTTTTGTGCAGAGCCCCTCTGATGACATGCTCAAAAAAATAATAACATAAAAGTTCATAAAAATGCTTATTACTACATACAAGTTGTATTATAATCCGTAATTTAATTGAAAACTTGCGCTCATTAATTCAGCTTGTGTTTGAATTCAGGCCGTAAAAAGTGCTGAGTAGAGACGCCCGCTCTCCTCCACTCACAGAATGAGGCTGCGTCTTCTAGCCTCTACAGTGCTGCTAAATACAGTAGCATGTTCGCAGAATTGGGTTATAACTCCTCTTGCTGTAACTGCAGACACAGCAAAACAGCCCAAACGACGCAACAGTGAGGAGGAGAAGAGGGAACTAAAGCGACAAAATGATCGAAGAAATCAAGCCCGGGTGAAAATAGCTAGCTTACAGTACATCGTATCCTCTGGAGAGACTTGTCTATGGGAGAGACCTGCGGGACTGCCTCGGACTATCTATGCTTGGACTACATTCGGACACGGAACTAGCGGTAATCTTTCAGTTATATATTTTGTTAGCAGTGTGTTGCTTTTGCACCAATTCATCAGTGATTTTTGTACAGCTTACAAGAAGTTGCGCTCATCCTAATGTTTGCATATAGATCGCAAATAGAACTAGATGGCTCAGTGGAATGACAGCGTAGGGGAAATGAGAAGCCTGTGAGCGAGTTGGGGGGCGGTGCTGAACATTCAAACCTTGCAGAGACAGGTATAGCTCCTTTAATAATATGATCAGCTGCCAAGCAACCAACCAAATACCTTCTCTAGAACTTGCGTCACGTACGGATCCCCGTACCTACTGTACATGCCCTTAAGTGAGTGTCTTATCTTATTCTGTTCTAGTCAATATCTTGTTATTCTGCATTAAGGCATTACTTATTAGACATTATTTATTTAGGCCTATGTTTGATACTTTGTTAACGGGTAGCCTATCTGCTGACGTCTCACCCAATTCACAAACGGGTTATCCTCTGCTTTGACCTGTCCTGCTCCTCACAGCAGCAAGGCTACACCATCCCTGCTGCTGTGACCCGTCTTGCTCCTCTCAACGGCTACACCACCCCTGCTGCTTTGTCCTTCTTCACCGTGGAGGATGTCCGGGTGGAGCTAAAGAAACTCCAGGGGAGGAAGTCTGCTGAGCCTGATGGGATAACGCCAAGGCTCCTAAAGGAATGTGCAGCGGAGTTAGCTGAGACTCCCCATACCCTCTTTAGCAAGAGTCTTCAGACTGGATGTGTCCCTGCCTGCTGGAAAACCTCCTGCCTGGTACTCGTCCCCAAGGTAGCAAGGCCGGCATAATACAAGGACTACAGACCAGTGGCACAAACATCTGTCATAATTACTTTTGAGAGGATAGTACTCCGACTGCTCATGCCGCAGGTTGAGCAGGCTGTTGACCCCCTGCAGTTTACCTATTAGGAGAAAATGGGAATGGATGATGCGGTCCTCTACATGCTCCATCGATCCGTGTCCTTCCTGGATGGCCCTGGAGGATATGTGAGGCTGATGTTCTTCGACTTCTCCAGTGCATTTAACACCATCCAACCTCTCTTACTGAGGGAGAAACTGGAGAAGATTGGAGTTGAACCCATATTTACCAACTGGATTTACAACTACCTCACTGTGAGGTCACAGTATGTCAGTATGTAGGTTAGGGAAGAGCGTGTCTGGTACTGTTGTGAACAATACGGGAGCACCACAGGGTACCATTCTGGCTCCCTTCCTCTTCACAATTTACACTGCAGACTTCGCACACAACTCTGCTACATGTCATTTACAAAAATACTCATGTGGTACAAGGATGTTGTGGCTGCCTTCTCAGACTGGAGTGAGAGAAATGCATTGATTCTCAATATGTCCAAGACCAAGGAGATGATCATCAACTTTCACAGGAGCCCTTCCCATCGACCGGTCACAGTAAATGGACAGAACTTCGAAGTGGTTCACTCCTATAAATATCTGGGAGTCCACCTGGACCACAGACTGGACTGGTCAGCTCAGGCCAATGCCAACTACAAGAAAGGTCAGAGCAGACTTTTCTTTCTGAGTAGACTGAGATCCTTTGATGTGAGCAGTCAAATGTTGCACAATTTAGCTAGTGCCGTGTTCTTCGGGGTTGCGTGTTGGGGTGGCAGTCTGACCTCGAGAGACGGTAACCGGCTCAACAGGCTGATCAGGAAATGTCTCTGTGATGGGGGGAAGTGTGGACTCTGTCTGAGCTGTGCTGGAGAGAAGGATGAGGGCACTAATGCAGGGCATTCTGGGTAACTTCAGACACCCTCTGCATGACACTATGGCCGCTCAGAGGAGTAATCGAAGCAACAGGCTCCTATCAGTACGCTGCTGAACAGAACGTTTCAAGAGATCCTTTGTTCCTTCGGCAAACCTGGATGAGTCTTCTGCTGCTGGACACCTGAATTTCTCCTACAGGTGATCAATAAAGTATCTATCTATCTATCTATCTGTTAAGTTAACGTTACCATACGTTGTTTTGTTCAAATGAGTTTGGCTCATATGTAGCCGTAAACTCATTTGGAGCAGGGGTTATGACCAAAACTGCACTCTGTCCTTACATCAGAAAGACCAGCGCTCAAACAGTGCTCCAAGCAATTAACACAGTCTTGGTCATTTATACACTGATTAAGCACAGTTTATAACTATTTTCTATCACTCAAAGCATTTGCACACTGGCTCTGGAGCACCCTCTGATCATTTAATCACCGGTTAAACTCCACTCCGGACTATATGTACACCACTCCGAACCATATGATAATAATAATTGAGCGTGTGCATATGGCTTTGAGCACAATGTATAGTATGTGCTTTGAGCACTATGTATATGACTGAGCATTATGTATATATGAGTTTGGGCACTATGTATGTGGCTTTGAGCGTTATGTATATGCGATGTGGCATTGAGCGTGTCCATATGGTTTGGAGCGTTATGGATCGGAGCGGTCTACATCAATACAAATAAAAACACTAATAAATAAATAAAATAAAAACACTAAAAACACTGTTTTAGCTCACCAGAGTCTGATGTGAACAGGCTGGCTCAGGAAGAGGACGTCAGCCTGGATTGCCTGTCTTTTAAAGACTTGGTCATGTGACCTGACCACACCCATGACCACACCTACACCTGCCCATATTGCACCATGAATATAAGAAACACATTTTTAAATTAAAAAGTCAGCTTTAAACAATGTTAGCGTGTATCTGTTTTGTCTGTCTATGTCTACTCATAAACCTTTCCACGTTTGCCACCAGACAAAATTGAAAATAGTGCACACTCAAGTTTGTGAATCTCTAAAAACAGGAATACATATGAGTAAGACAGTAGATTAAACTACAGTATAACTAATTTTCGGAAACGTTGCAAATATAAAATATATATAAGAGTTATATAATAAGACTTGGAAATTGTTTTGGCTCGGTGCAACAGTCAGAAAGAGAGGTAAAGAGTAGAGAAGGCATAATAAAAAAGGAAAAAAATATCAGCAACACGTCTAAGGAAAAAAAAAAAATAGAATTATTGCAATTACTATATACAATATACAAGTGCACATGGTGCACACAATATAAGGTGACAGCAGTCAAGTAAAGTGACATTATATAGGGCATCCTGGTCTTCTTCGGGACAGGGACTATGATGGAGGATTTTGCATTCTTTGTTATACTTAAAGACCTTATGACGGGTTTTTAAAAAAAAAATAGTGGATATCAAAATTGCATGACAATGTCAATTTGAAAAAGATTCCGGCAAAAAAAATCCTATATTTTATAAAAAGAACGTGTTTTTCATGAATTTAAGTTGTCTATGCTCTAACCTGTGTGTGACGTCACAGCGGGTTACGCCCATGCATTGAAAACCATGGATCTATGCCACAGGACTGCCTTTTCTCTCTTCTCTCCACTGATGCCCAACACAATACTGCCCTCTACAGGTGACAATTGCTCACTACACATAAATTGCCGTTTTCAGTGTGAAAAAGAGTCCGAGGTGGGAATTGAACCCAAGTATCTGGATTGGCAGTCCATCGACACAACCACTGGACTATCTCAGTGACAACAAAATGATACATTCTAGTACTTATCTTAGACTTGCTGTACACGGCCTTGTCATCTTGAATATCCGCGAAAAAAGAACGAATACCAAATTGTAAACAACTTACAGAGTTGAAACGTACCCGTTCTGACGTCACCAAGGGCTGTGAAGTTTTTTCGTTTCTAAGGGCGTTGCTATGGGGTTATTTCGATTTGGGGGGATCAGACAAAAAAAACAACAACTGATTTTGAAACCTTTAGTAGTTCTCTTCTAATATAAAATGGTATTAAAACTGTATTTCTAAATAAATCAAACCCGTCATAAGGTCTTTAAATAAGAGCTAAAGTGACTGATATTCGGAAACCAGGCTAAACCAATCTCCAATCTAGGTACTGTTAGTATTAGATAGCAATATGGCCTACGTGCAGGACTCTACAAGGACTCCATGTTATGACTATGATGTGACTGTCTCTTTGTGACACGTATGTCTTTCCATGTGTGACGTGACAATGACTATATAAACTGTGTACTGCCTTTATTCTGTCTGAGAGAAAGAAGCAAAGGAAACCACTGGAACTTGAGAGAAACTTAAATAAACTTCCAGAGTTTGGCGCACCACGATCCGTCTCTGTCTGCTGAATCCTTGACAGTACCAATGTGACAAGGGGCTCCGATAGCTTATGCTGTTCTTACACTCGTTAAACACTATCCAGTCATCAGCCACATGTGTGGAGCCTTACCTTCAGCTGGCTGAGGTATGCGCTCACACTCTTCCTCTTGCTGCAAAACAAAACAAAAGGCAGAGGTGAGTTTGGGTCAGTAAAGCGGGCCCCCGGGAGCCATGCATGCAGGGTCACGGTGAAAGACAGTGAGGCACTTTTAATATCACGCCCTTCCTTCCTGGGGCTGTCCAAACATGAGGATGTATTATGTACCAGAGCAACTTAACAGACATATGGAGATTTCACACCTTGTAAATTTGTGTGATTTAATTGGGAATCGTTTGAGTATGGTCAGGTAGAACATTAATTAATTAAATGATAGTTCTTATACATGCTTATTGCTACTTTGCTATTTCTGTTTGCGGATCATTATGATAAAAATATGGAGGCTAGTATTGAATATTAATATTGAATAGGCCCATGACATCACATTCCCCAGTTGCTGGCAGAATAGTGCTGTACCCAAGGCTTTGTCTTATTAGAAGAACCTTCTAATGCCATGTCCACACGTAGCTGGGTATTTTAAAAAACTAATGTTTTCCCCCCTCCGTTTATAAAATAATTTGCATCCACACATAACCGAACATCTGTGTTTTCAATCACATTCATAACATTCCAAACATGTGCGTCCTCTGACGTCCTGTCCAACATTGGGGGAAAAACACAGAAGTGGGCGGAGCTTTGATGCTGACGCCGGTACTTCTGTAGCGGCACTTTTACAGTCACAGTAGAAACTCAGCAGTGACGTGCGGTCAGATGAGGCAGGTGAGGCCTGGCCTCACCTACAATCAAGGTTAGAAAAAAGAATAAAATGGAAATAATAATACTTGGTCACTATATCAAGTGATTTATGTTATTGTATTATATTCATGTATCTTTGCCTTATTTCATTAATTTTTACCTTGAAATCGCAGATTTTCGTCATATTTTCTCATATTTGACAGAGTGGTGCGGTGCCTCACTTGTGAGACGTAAATGCCCGTAGTTCATAGAGGCAGGAGCCCGTGCGCTGCTATCAAACTGTTTTCTCTGTTTATCACGGTTTACAAAGTTCAAACATATTTCCTTTACAATCAATATGTCTACAGTTGAGAGTATGGGTCATAAATTGTGTTTTTGACAACAAATATGGGTCTTAATTGCGGCCAGACCACGGCTTGTAATGTCACCAAATGAGGCCAGCCTCAGGGTGGGGGGCGCATGTGAGCCCAGAATTCGGCTGGTGTGTGTCGTCTGGTGCACACTGGGGTAGTCTTGCACAGTTTTTCCAATGTGGTAAATGAATCTGAATCTGAATCTGAGAGGTGAAGGGTAAGAAGGTTGATATTATAAATTGGATGCACCTGAGACTAGGCTGCAGCTAGCGAAACATGAGAGGAGTTTATGGTGCCCTGTGAAGCACTTTGAGCAGCTGGTGTTGTTGTATATGTGCTATACAAATAAAATTGACATTGACATTGACATGGAGGAGACACCCGTTTTGTTTTACTTTTTAAAACTCATTGGACTTATTTCTAAATGGAGGATTACATATCTGCGCTCAAACTATTATCTGGATTTAAATATGAAACTGGTCTGAACTGAAGTGGTCCGTGCAGTTCATGTTGACGGTGAGGAAAGGCCCATAACACACTGTTAAATGTGCTTTTTACAAACTTTTTTTTGGTATGAGCAAACAATGCAGACATGAAAAATATTCTGTTGTAGCCAAACAAATTGTGAAAAAGCCACTCTCTAGGTCCTGTTGATTTATATCAGTGGTTCTCAAACTTTTTACATCAAGTACCCCCTCAGAAAATACTTGCCTCTCTAAGTACCACCACAAAGGACAAACACAGTAGCGTAATAAGCCTAAGTATTCATCAAAAACGAGGCAGAGGTTTCATTCCTAAAGAAGCTTTTGTATTTGCTGCTCCTTCTACAAGACTGGAAATGATCTGACTGTATTTCATTGAATGCTTTCAGATCCAGATTGAGAGCACTTGAGACATCTTCAGTGAAATGTAATTGTTTTTATCCATCCATCCATTTTCTTCCCCTTAATCCATTTCTGGGTCGGGGGGGTGGCAGTCAGAGCTGCACCCAGTACACAGAGCACCAGCCCCTCACTGATCCTCCTGCAGGTGGTGAGTCCACAGGAGCTGAGATCTTTCAGTGGGAGCTTCAGGCAAAGTGGGGTTAAGTGTCTTGCCCAAGGACACAACGACAGCAATCATCAGTGGGAGTTGTGAAGTGGGTCTTGTGGTGGGCTCGAACCCACAACCTTCAGGCTCAAAGGCCAATGCTCTACCAACTGAGCCACTGTCGCCCCTTTGTTTGTTTGTCGCCAATTGTTTTTATAATCCGTAATTTTATGAAATTGTATGTGACTGTTTTATAATCTGTAATTGTACAGGACTCCCTTGAAAAAGAGATTCTCATTGACTGCCAGCCATTTTTGATGACTTCATTGATTTTTAAGACTCATAGAAAATTGTGTGCTATGACAAATGAAAAATATGAAACCAGAGTCTGAAAGACAGGACTGTTGTTTTTAGCTTGTTTCGTTCTCCTGTGATCTCCAGTCGAAAAGAGGTGACAAAAAGCACCAGTATTAGACAAAAAGCTGAGAAAATGAAGTGTTTGTGAAAACAGAAGAACTTGCAGAAAAGTGATTGTAACACTATTTAGTTAAACTTTAGCATCTCCTCAAACATGTCCAGGATCTTACATGTTAGAAAACAGCAACAACAACCTGACTATATTACTCCATTACTGCTTCACCTCTGTCTCTCCTGCTCAGATAGCCTGGCCTTAGCCATCCGTACACTCCACTCAATCATCATTTTACTGCATGTAACGTCTGGGTCTAGTCCCTGGGTTAGCGATTACAATCGGTTGAATTTCGACCGACCTACCAGCGAGCGCGGAAGGCAGGTGTTGTGGTTAGTTGTGGGTGACGTCAAGAGTTTGCGTCGAACGGGAAAAATGCGATAGTAAAGTAATCCGGTCTGGTTCTATCAAGAAATTGAAGCCGGAGCAAGAGGAATGTTTAGCAAATGTAATCGCTGGAAAAATTGTGGCGCTACTCCCCACGGGCTCCGTTAGCGGCAAAGGAGATGGCTAGGCTAAATGCTAGCGACTCATTCGGGCGCACTACATACGTCACAGTAAACTCAGATCCAATCGTTTCAATCTGCAAAAGGAGTTAACCCCTCCCACCTGTAAACAGAGCTCAACGGAGCACCTCCAGACCTATGGTGTGGTACGTCCAGGCTACTGCTCAGAGTGCTCAGGCAGTGATCTTTGACCAAGACACCCACAGAGCTCTGCTGTCACCTGCTGGCTTAATAAAATACTGTCTACAGCCAAACCCCAGACATATATGATATACAGACGGACAGGAAAAGATTGAAAAACAATGTTGAAGTCAATTGATGTCAATGACAATGAGTTAATCTCTATGGTACTTTCCTGGTAAAAAAAAAAAAAAAAAAAAGGCTTTGCTCCTGCTTCTGCTTCTCGAGAGAGCAGTCGTGTCTCTCTGCTCTGCTTTTGCTTCGCCTTTTAATCTCCTTCAATCATTTTATTTACATTTTTTGTTTCTCCTTTAATCATTTTATTTACAAAACGAGGATTACTCCTTCTACACACTTCAGCTTTGTGGAATTTATCAACTTTAGTCATGTCGGGACGAAAGAGACGGAGAAGTGTCTGCGGCGGCTGTTGTGCTCTGGAATATCAGCTCAAATCTCTTCAAACACGGATATCTATTGTGGAAACAGAAATGGGACTTAACCCGACTCTTCCAATGAGTGAAAATGGGATGAATGGACAGACTGGAAATGTAAGTTATGACGTCATTTCTTTTCCCAAAATCAACAATGAGAATTATTGGAACAATTGTGGAGCTAAACCCAAAGTTGACAAAGCTAAGAATGACAATAGGAGTGAAATAAGGCCACAACTAAATGTTCTGAAGACTTCAAACTGCTTTTTACCCCTTTCTGAAACAACAAAGCCGCTAACAACTGCAGCGCCTCCACCAAGGACAAACTGTGTCCTTATCGGAGATGGTTCGGTGAAAAATGTAAACATGGAGTCCATGCTCACTGTCTCAGTTCACTCTGCAAAAGTTGCTGAGATAAGGACTCTTCTGCCTAAAGTGTTATCTGAGAAAAGTGGTGTGCGTACATTATTGATCCACACGGGGGCGGTAGATATCTATGAGAAGGCAAGCGAGAAGTTACGAATGGATTTAACGCTGTTACTGGATGACCTAAAGAAAATGGACATAATCATTTTTCTTAGTGGACCACTTCCAAATATAGATGGAAAAATGGAGAAGTTTAGCCGTCTGTATCAGCTAAATACATTCCTACTCAATGAGTGTTCACGCAGAGGACTTGGCTTCATTGAAAACTGTAATCTGTTCTGGAATAGGCACGAGCTTTTTGAAGAAAAAGGTTCACATCTGAACAACTACGGAGTAAAAGTGTTGATGGATAACTTTGCATCTGCCCTAAGACCTCAGCCTGCGCAGCGCGTGCAGCCGTCGAAAGGGAGAAAGAAGAAGCAAAAGGCACAGACATCACGACCATCTCCACCGACTCCTGAGGTCTCTGCACCCCCACCGCCTCAAAAGAACTCCACACCTCCATGATTCAAGAAGAACTCAACACCTCCAAGGTTCCAAAAGAACTCAACACCTCCACGGCTCCGAAAGAGCTCAACGCCTCCACCACCAGCATCATCAGCAGCTGCCACATCTTCATCAGCGCCATCAGCATATACAGCACCACCAGCAGCAGTGGATACAGCAGCAGCAGTGGCTGCTCCATCATCTTCAGCAGCAGCAGTGGCTGCTCCATCATCTTCAGCAGCACCTTCCCCACCTACAGCTCCCGTGAAGCTTCCCCCATTGCTCCAGGCTACAGACAGGCCTGTACTGGGGGTTCCTCAACCACCTCTGTCTCCACCAAAGACTCCCTCATCACCTTCCATGGACCCGGCTTGGGTCCCCCCCGCTACATCCACTCCATCTAGGGAAAATGAGGACAACCTTTCCCTTTGTTTTCTATCCCCGCCTTCACTACTGGAATTACCGGAACACTCGGCAGGCATGATAAGATCGGCGATGAAGACTATTCCTCTCACACCCACTGTAGCCAGATCAAGAGTCCTATCTAACATTCAAAACTACTCCCCATACGTACCTCCAAAGCCACCTAGGGCGTCCAACTCAAATTACTCCTCTAACCCCATAAGTATTCCACCCCCCCCTCCTGCTCATTTAGCCCACCTCCCCCCTAACTCAGCACCAAGAAACCCTCCACCTCCACTCCCCCCTCGTCCACCACCCAACTCAGCCTGCCCCTCCCCTAACCCATCACCAAAAACCCATCCACCTTCAACCCCCCCCCGTCCAACTCCCAAGAACCACCCGCCTCTCCATCCTCTTCCCCCGCCTTCCCCTTCCCCTCTTTTCTCTAAACACTAGGATGCACAGGGTCTCTGCTTCGCAGCCACTGGCAGTCTAGTTAGAGGAGAGACCCGGCTGGGGCCCTGTCATGAAGCCACCTGTGCCATTCCCTTAGTGATAACACAAAGAATACATAACAGAAAAACATCTGAAGTTAATCAGTCTAATCAAGAAAATCTAATTCTTGTTTCGTGTAAGAATCAGCCGACCACAACCGCTGATCCTGAAACTTTGAAACTTGCTATGCTAAATGTCAGATCTCTTTGTAACAAGTCTTTTTTAATCAATAATTTTATTTGTTCTTATAATCTAGATCTTATGTTCATGGCTGAAACATGGCTTGACCAAAATACAGAAAATGCAGTTTTAATAGAAGCATCACCACCAAATTTCAAATTTGAATCTGAAATACGGGGAAACAAAAAAGGAGGAGGCTTAGCTGCCATTTTCAGAGACCACTTTGTCTCCCATAGAATGTCTCTTGGGAAGTTTCCGTCTTTTGAATATGTGTCTTTTAAAATACAACAAAAACAATCTCCTCCAATACTCTTCAATGTCCTATACAAGCCACCGCAGTCATGTCACAGTTTTATTGATAATTTTACAGAGTTGCTTTCAGTTGTATGCACAGATTTTGATAGTTTAGTTATTACAGGTGATTTTAATATTCATGTGGATAATGTTGATGACAGAAATGCTAAAGAGCTGAGTTCTGTTCTTGAATCTTTTGGTCTCACTCAGCATGTGAGTGGCCCCACCCACAGCAGAGGGCACACTCTAGACCTGTTAGTTACAAAGAGGGTGAACATTTCTAATGTAAACGTGGTCGATGTTGCGCTTTCGGATTGTTTTTGTATATTTTTTGACATGTGTTTCACTAACAAACCACCAGTGGACTCTGCAACTGTACGAAGAAAGACACATAAATGAAAATACGGGTGAACTATTTATGGGAATGATAAACTTTGAGAATGCATCGTATTCTACTGTAGATGAACTGTTTAACTCTGTCACCTCTAGTGTTTTGAAAGTTCTGGACACCATCGCTCCTGTGAAGGTTAAAATAGTGAAAAATAAGCAGAAGGCGCCGTGGGCTAAAGCAGACTCGGTCAGGGCACAAAAGAGAGAGTGCCGGAGGGCCGAGCGGAAGTGGCGCAAGTCCAACCTCCAGGTTGATTACAAGATCTTCAAAGATAAGTTGTGCGAGTTTAACCAGGTGCTACGTAGTACGAGAGAAAGGTATTTTTCTGAAATGATTGAAGGCTGCAGCAACAATCTGCGTGTTCTGTTCTCAACAGTTAATAGATTAACAAACCCCCCTGTTCAAATGCCATTAGAGCTAACTTCCAAACGTAAATGTAATGAGTTTGCACATTTTTTCAATGACAAGGTTCAAGGCATCAAAAACGCCATTGTCTCCAATCCACAGATAACAATCCAACAGCCAGAAAGGCTCTTTGAGCTAACTTACTTTGCACCTGTAAATGATCAAACTGTCCAAGAGATAATCTCCAGTTTGAGCTCCTCCACATGCAGCCTGGATGTACTACCCACTAGATTTCTAATGTCTGTTCTGAGCAGTCTGTTACCTTCACTCACACAGATAGTAAACATGTCCCTTAATTCTGGAATATTCCCAAAGGCCCTGAAAACTGCAGTCATCAGGCCCCTGCTAAAAAAGAGCAGTCTGGATGCTACGGTACTTAACAACTATCGTCCCATCTCAAATCTGCCATTTATGGGGAAAGTCCTTGAAAAAGTTGTCTACCTACAGCTTACTAGATTTCTTATAATCAACAACTCATTTGATATGTTTCAGTCTGGCTTTAGACCCCACCACAGCACTGAGACTGCTCTCGTCAAGGTTACAAATGATATCCGGCTGAACACTGACGCAGGCAAAGTCTCAATCCTAATCCTGTTAGATCTGAGTGCTGCCTTTGACACTGTCGACCATGAGATCCTCTTACAGAGACTAGAGGACTGGGTTGGCGTCGCTGGCACCGCCCTAAGTTGGTTTAGGTCTTACCTTGAAGACAAGTGTCCTATCAGAACTATGCAGACGACACTCAGATCTATGTCTCACTGACTGCAGGAGAACATGGACCAGTGGACTCACTCCTTCACTGTATCCAACAGATCAGTGAGTGGATGCAAAACAACTTCCTTCAGCTAAACGCAGACAAAACTGAAATGATTGTCTTTGGTCCCCAGAAACAAAGAGCGAGCGTCATCTGTCATCTACAGTCTCTCTCCCTAAAACCTTCAAACAAGGTCAGAAATCTAGGGGTAATACTGGACTCAGACTTAAATTTTAATAGCCACATCAAATCAGTAACATCAGCAGCTTTTTACCATCTAAAAAACATTGCCAGGATCAAAAACATAGTGTCTAAAGCAGACTTGGAGATTCTTATCCATGCATTTGTCTCCAGTAGGTTAGACTACTGCAATGGCCTGCTCACAGGTCTGTCCAAACAGGCTGTAAAACAGCTGCAGTACATTCAAAATGCAGCAGCTCGAGTCCTGACTAGAACCAGGAAGTACGACCACATTAGTCCAGTTCTCAGGTCTCTGCACTGGCTTCCTGTGGCTCAGAGAATAGACTTTAAAACAGCTCTGCTTGTGTACAAGTCTCTCCATGGCCTCGCACCAAAATATATTAGTAACATGTTAGTCCCATATGAACCAGCCCGGACTCTGAGGAGCACAGGGACTGGACTCCTGTTAGTGCCCAGAGTCAGAACTAAACATGGGGAGGCTGCTTTTCAGATTCATGCTGCTAAAATCTGGAACAGTCTTCCTGAAGATGTGAGACAGGCCTCCTGTCTGACAATGTTTAAAACCAGGTTAAAAACAGTTCTGTTTAGCTGTGCATACAACTGAGGGATTTTATATTTTAATCTTTCGTTTTAATGTTCTGTGATTATTTATGATTTTAATGCTATCTTGTTCAGCACTTTGAGTTGCCTTGTGTATGAATTGTGCTATACAAATAAACTTGCCTTGCCTTGCCTTGCGTACTCCTAGGGGTACCTCACCGCACGTCCCTGAAACTCAGGGTGAAGACATGTTTACAAGCACTGACCCCTGTCCTCAGCCCTGGTTTAATCCTGGTTTAGCTCCTGTTTTGGTTGTTTTCAAGCAGGAGTCCCTGTGATCACTTTGCTGCTCTCTGATGTGGAGCGAGAATGTTCGCTGCTGTGAACCGCTCGCAGCAGCAAACAGTTTTTAAGGCAGTAAGATCCATGCTTCTTCAATGATCAGGGGTCGCACGTTTTATTTTTTGTTGTTTTGGGGGCATACTGTGGTGTGCGAAAAACGCAAAACTCCGGTTATCAAATGCAGTTTTCAAAAATCTCCACTTTGCCCGAATGGTCCAAAAGCCAGGGGAGTATATTTTTTTGGACCAGTCTAGTTTAGTCTTTGCTGTATTTTGATAGCACTCGTCAAATGAATGGGGCTCATGCCGACTGACTATGCGCAAATGCTTTTATTTTTTTCGCATTTTCATGCCCCCGCGCCCATTTTGAAAAAGTCCCATAGAAGGCAAAAGTGATGGCACATTAGTTTGAACGCCAGAGATAGGCATGACAATGTCCGTTAATATTTACAATCTATGGTTTAAACCAGAGAAAACTCAAAAAGCGTCATCTTTAAACATGAAGAAGACATAATAAGTTTTTTACATTTAGTGTTGTCCTTGTTATCATGTGTCTGGTCTTTTCCTTTGCTGATCACATCTTTCTTTGGTAAAAAAAAAAAGAAGCTTCTTCATATACAAGTGGAATTTTATTGGAAAGCTACTGGCCTTTTAGTGGGAATTGTATATTGTCTATTTTAACACTTTGTAATAGTCTGAGTACTTCACACACATTAATTCACAAAGTAACTTCCTTCTGCAATGTGATTATTACAGTATATCTACTTAGGTGATAGTGATCACTGGGGTTTGTCAGTGAGCAACAGAAACCAAAAGGTTATGGGAGCATTTGGATGAATTTTCTGAAAACATGTGTGAGATTTCATAACACTTTTAAGCAACTTTTGTTAAAGTTAAACTCATCATTCTGTCAATGTGCAGAAGCCTGTACTTTTCCCTTGTTTTGTCTATCTGAAGGCCATGGCCACATGGCACCGTGGAAGCTGCTGATTGGAGGTCTCCATGCCTCTGCTCTGTATAATACACTTGCATTCTCTGTCCGTGTTGTTCGTGCTGTCTCTACCATTGACAATAAAACATGTCTTCTGTCGGAATTAAAGACGCGATCCCAGACTTGGCACATCTTCTTCAGGTGGTGGAACCTTGTCTGTAACATCTAGAGAACAGAAGACTACTTTTTTTTACACAAAAAGTTTTTTTTTTTTTCAAGCCAAAACTGAGAAACCTCAAGAGAATGCATCTGGACCAGCACTTGGACAATCTGCACAGCCCCTGATTCCAGTCAGGCTGTGAGCTGCTGAGACTAGGACAATACCATCGTCCTCTTTTGCATGGACACCATTTGGAAAAATTGGATTACACAATTTGGACATACTTTGGAACAATTGGATTTCTGAATTTGGACATAATTTGGACTGAATTGGATTTCTGAATCTGGACACTAAAGCTGAAACGTGTGATTGAAAGACACGTCACAGAAGAATTCATGGCTCGACACAAATGCAGCCTGAAGAAACCAACCCGGAGAAGTGGGAGAGACTGTTTTCAAAGCAATATCTGGAACCACCGTCGACTGATGAAGTTTGGTATTGTGAGATTTCATAACACTTTTAAGCAACTTTTGTTAAAGTTAAACTCATCAATCTATCAATGTGCAGAAGCCAGTACTTTTCCCTTGTTTTGTCTATCTGAAGGCCAAGCTACAAGCACACCGTGGCAGCTGCTGATTGGAGGTCTCCATGCCTCCGCCCTGTATAATACACTTGCATTCTGTTGTATCTGTGATCGTGTGCTTTGTTCGTGCTGTCTCTACCATCGACAATAAAACATGTCTTCTGTCTGAATGTAAGACGCGATCCCAGACTATGTCATCTTCTTCAGGTGGTGGAAGGATGTGGGCCTTGTCTGTAACATCTAGAGAACAGAAGACTACTTTTTTTTTACACAAAAATGTGTTTGTTTTTTTTCAAGCCAAAACTGAGAAACCTCAAGAGAAACCATGCATCTGGACCAGCACACATGGACAATCTGCACAGCCCCTGATTCCAGTCAGTCTGTGAGCTGCTGAGACATGGACAACACCATCGTCCTCTTTTGCATGGACACCATTTGGAACAATTGGATTACACAATTTGGACATAATTTGGAACAATCTGGATTTCTGAATTTGGACATAATTTGGACTGAATTGGATTGCTGAATCTGGACACTGAAGCTGAAACGTGTGATTGAAAGACACGTCACAGAAGAATTCATGGCTCGACACAAATGCAGCCTGAAGAAATCAACACAGAGAAGTGGGAGAGACTGTTTTCAAAGCAATATCTGGAACCACCATCGACTGATGAAGTTTGGTATTTTACTGAAGATTGTTGACAAGTTTTATGAAAGATCTGAACATGTTTTATGAGTTTTATGAGTTTTTGAAGTATTCCGAGTTCTGAGTTTTTTGAAGTACCGAGTGAAGTACCGAGTTTAAGTATTGAGTTATGATGTTATGTTGCTGTTTATCGATCCTGATGGTCACACGTGAATGTATGACCAGAGGGGGGAATGTGAGATTTCATAACACTTTTAAGCAACTTTTGTTAAAGTTAAACTCATCAATCTATCAATGTGCAGAAGCCAGTACTTTTCCCTTGTTTTGTCTATCTGAAGGCCAAGCTACATGGCACCGTAGCAGCTGCTGATTGGAGGTCTCCATGCCTCCGCTCTGAATAATACACTTGCATTCTGTTGTATCTGTGATCGTGTGCTTTGTTCGTGCTGTCTCTACCATCGACAATAAAACATGTCTTCTGTCTGAATGTAAGACGCGATCCCAGACTATGTCATCTTCTTCAGTATTTTACTGAAGATTGTTGACAAGTTTTATGAAAGATCTGAAAATGTTTTATGAGTTTTCTGAGTTTTTGAAGTATTCCGAGTTCTGAGTTTTTTGAAGTACCGAGTGAAGTACCGAGTTTAAGTATTGAGTTATGATGTTATGTTGCTGTTTATCGATCCTGATGGTCACACGGGAATGTGTGACCAGAGGGGGGAATGTGAGATTTCATAACACTTTGAAGCAACTTTTGTTATAGTTAAACTCATCATTCTATCAATGTGCAGAAGCCAGTACTTTTCCCTTGTTTTGTCTATCTGAAGGCCAAGCTACATGGCACCGTAGCAGCTGCTGATTGGAGGTCTCCATGCCTCCGCTCTGAATAATACACTTGCATTCTGTTGTATCTGTGATCGTGTGCTTTGTTCGTGCTGTCTCTACCATCGACAATAAAACATGTCTTCTGTCTGAATTTAAGACGCGATCACAGACTATGTCATCTTCTTCACATGTGTCACGGCCCATGCACTGAACAACTGAGTGAACAATTTTGGAGGCAATCTGAATCGTTGTCTGGATGCAGGAATGGGAGTGGGCCTCTTGGTGGAGATCTGTGTGAATTGCTTTTCTAATCAATTGTACAGTGTTTTTTTTTTTTTATTAGGAAATTAAAACTCCAAAAGCACATAAGTCCTCTCTAAGATTAAACGTCATGTAGTCAAATTACAAACATCGATCACCACACGTTGCACAGTTGATCCTAGTCCTGTGACTGACCTGGACTGGCTCTCAGGGTGACAGTGGTACAAAAGTCACATGCATGGTGGCCTGGAGGGACGTGTTCGGAGATGCTGTGAAGACTGATTGTTTCTCGCTCTGAGCATAAATGCAGCCCAGTGTGTCGGACCAGGCATATGACCACAGCAGTAATGCAAAAATGGGTTGTTTCAGCAGCATTTAAAATTACATGTTTTGATGGGAAATTTCTTTTGATCACATTTTGTGCATACAAGCTACAATCCAGCTTTTTCAAGTCAAACATTTATACTTTGGCTTTCGATATCATAATCCTTCCCTCAAATCATAATGGGTCCAATTTTGTTTTTAACTTGTGGTTTTTTTACATGAACAAACAGCCTAAGGGATCTATAGGTGCCAGGGGGACCGCATAGGAGTGGGTCAAGTCTAACCTAATGTTGTTTATTATTTGGCTTTTAGCGCTGCATGAGTTGTGTTGTCCCCTTTTTATCAATATCTAACCACGCAATCAACTCAACTAATAACTGAGTATCATTGTTGGCTATTCAAATACAATACCTCCTGGACTATCAAACGTACCTGCATATAAGCCGCACAAGCGATTTGAAGAGAAAGTACATTTTGTCCACATATAGGCCACACTTGAATATAAGCCACAGGATTTAATGTTGTGATGTAGCAGATAGATGACAAGTTGATCTACTAGTCATAACATGATTTCACGACGCAGTGTTTAACAGCTTAACTGTTAGCTTCCATGCTGATACAACAGTCTATTATGACAATAGACAAGTGTCCTATAGCTACTAAAATGTGATGGAGTCAAAATAATAACTCCATAAACACTGCTTTGACAAACAGCGAACCTTTATCAAATAAACAAATATACTATATGATATATCGGCACATATTGTAGTAGTCTGAGGCACTACTTTTAACTAACCCTAACCTAATCTTAACCCTATCCTGAAGAGGGGCGTTGGCTCACAGAACCATATCATCACTCAATAATACTTTTGCGTACATGGCTTCCTGTGACTGAAAAAGGCAAATGTTTCCCAATTTGTTTTCTGCAGTCTGAGTCAATGTTTGTGACCAAGATTCAGATCGAATAATAGATTCATGCATAGAACATGCAGTGATACTAGAAGTCTGAACTAACTTATAATGCCATATCTCAGTAATATAACCAGTAGTAGTAATATAACAGTATTTTTGATAGTTATTATATCAACATTAAAGCAGGTGGTATAGAACCGCTGGTAATTATGTACAGAAGTAAACACGACTCAAGAAACAGTTTGTGACTAAATGTTTTAAAAGGAATATCAAGCTGTTATCCGACAGTTAAAATATTCATTCAACAGAGAAAGAATTTCCACCAATCCGTGACGTCAAAAGCCCGCCTCCAAGAGGTGATTGACAGCCAGGAGAAACTGAACCAGCAAATCAGCGCAGTCTATGATCAGCGCATGCATAGACTGTTAATACACGCGTCTGTGTCTGTGTTAGCTTCATGTCAACTTGGAAAAAAATTTTTTGGGGGTTAAAGATGCTATATTATTGTATTATAATCAGTAATTTAATTGAAAACTTGAGCTCATTGATTCAGCTTGTGTATGAGTTCAGGCTGTAAAAAGTGCTGAGTAGAGACTTATTCTGACGCCCGCTCTCCTCCACTCACAGAACAAGGCTGCGTCCTCTAGCCTCTACAGCGCTGCTAAACACAGTAGCATGTTAGCAGAATTGGCTATAACTCTTCTTGCTGTAACTGCAGACACAGCAAAACAGCCCAAACGACACAACAGTGAGGAAGAGAAGAGGGAACTAAAGCGAAATAATGATCGAAGAAGAAATCAAGCCCGGGTGAACATAGCTAGCTTACATTGTATCCTCTGGAGAGACTTGTCTATGGGAGAGACCTGCGGGACCGCCTTGGAATATCTATGCTCGGACTACATTTGGATGCGGAACTAGCGGTACTCTTTCAGTTATACAGTGCGAAAGTATTTGGCCCCCTTGAACCTTTCAACATTTCGCCACATTTCAGGCTTCAAACATAAAGATATAAAATCTACATTTTTTGTCATGAATCAACAACAAGTGGGACACAATTGTGAAGTGGAACGAAATTTATTGGATAATTTAAACTTTTTTAACAAATAAAAAACTGAAAAGTGGGGCGTGCAATATTATTCGGCACCTTTACTTTCAGTGCAGCAAACTCACTCCAGAAGTTCAGTGAGGATCTTTGAATGATCCAATGTTGTCCTAAATGACTGATGATGATAAATAGAATCCACCTGTGTGTAATCAAGTCTCCGTATAAATGCACCTGCTCTTTGATAGTCTCAGGGTTCTGTTTAAAGCGCAGAGAGAACCATGAAGACAAAGGAACACACCAGGCAGGTCCGAGATACTGTTGTGGAGAAGTTTAAAGCCGGATTCAGATTCAGATTACTTTATTGACCATTGTGCAAAACACAGTTTGACTTGGCAACATGACAGTGTGCATTCATCTTTATCACATAGTGCAAGAGAGGATTTGGATACAAAAAGATTTCCCAAGCTGTAAACATCTCAAGGAGCGCTGTGCAAGCAATGGGCCTCATTCACGAACGGTTCTTAGGAACAGATTTGTACGTAAATCCTACTTACGAGGTTTTACGAAGAAAGTGGCATTCACAAATTTTTCTCGTAACCAGAATTTCTCTTGGGCAAGTACAAATCCTACGAGTCCTCAGGAGCACTCGTACGCATTCAGTGCCGACATGTTCACACGCCGGGGTTGTCCTCTTTGGTGAAGTTTAATAAAAATACAACATTCCAGGCATATGTCCGTCATATCGATGTATGTATTTATTTATTTGTAGTAATCTTTATTTATATACCGCCTTTTTCACTGCAGATCTGGCCTACTTTTTAATTCATTTTGAAATGAAATGTGCCAACGCTTTATCAAATACATTGGAAATCTTGCCGTGTATTAGTGACCCCATCCTATTTATTGGGGGCATTTCTTTATCCACGGGCCACAGAACAACGGCATATATACTGCTGCTGCAGGAGGTTACTGGGTCCGCGCTGAGTCTCTGCGCTGGTCTCTCCTATGGATCTATACGGGTCTGCACTGGTCTCTCCCATGGATCTAGACGGGTCTGCACTGGTCTCTCCATACGGGTCCGTGCTGCATGCTCCTGGATCCATACGGGTCCGCGCTGGTCTCTCAAGTCTGGTCTATGCGGTCTCTCTTCGGTCCGCGCTGGTCTCTGCGCACCGGTCTCTCCCGTCAGGTCACTACAGTCTATGCGGTCTCTCCTGTCCGCGCTGGTTTCTGTGTGCTGGTCACTCCAGTCTCTCCTCGGGTCTGCATTGGTCTCAGCGCTGGTCCGCGCTGGATCTCCTACCAGGGTCCAAAATATTTTGAGATTCATCTTTAAAATAATACATAATATATTTTTAAATTAAGCTCATAACATTTTGAGATTAATCTCATCATATTCTTAGATTAATCTCATAATTTTGCTAGTTCGACTTTATTCTCATAATATTTCAACTTTTAAGTCAACATTTTATAACTTTATACTCAGTCTGGCAAAAGAAGAAAAAAGGGTGACTCTTTTGCTCCGTGTAACTCTTTGCTTTAGGCCTGTTGCTGTTTCCTCTGGCGTCTGCACACGGCCCTGCAGTCCCTTTTATGGGCATTAATGGGCGGTTACTTATGCTAAGTACCTATGCTAATGAAGCACCTGGCACGCGCGCTCTACTTACGAGGAGTTGGCATTCATCAATCTGAGAGAACAGCTGCGAACAATTCAGTGGCTTACGAGTGCGTTGATGAATCCCACGTAGGGACTTCTTAGAAATCTACTTAAGGACAACTTGAGAAGAAATTTGAGAAGTTTCTTACGAAGTTATTCGTGAATGAGGCCCATTTATATTGAAACGGAAGGAGTATCAAACCACTGCAAATCTACCAAGACCCGGCCGTCCCTCCAAACTTTCATCTCAAACAAGGAGAAGGCTGATCAGAGATGCAACCAAGAGGCCCATGATCACTCTGGATGAACTGCAGATAACTACAGCTGAGGTGGGAGAGTCTGTCCATAGGACAACAATCAGTCGTGCACTGCACAAATCTGGCCTTTATGGAAGAGTGGCAAGAAGAAAGCCATTTCTCAAAGATATCCATAAAAAGTCTTGTTTAAAGTTTGCCACAAGCCACCTGGGAGACACACCAAACATGTGGAAGAAGGTGCTCTGGTCAGATGAAACCAAAATCGAACTTTTTGATCACAATGCAAAACGATATGTTTGGCGTAAAAGCAACACAGCTCATCACCCTGAACACACCATCCCCACTGTCAAACATGGTGGTGGCAGCATCATGCTTTGGGCCTGCTTTTCTTCAGCAGGGACAGGGAAGATGGCTAAAATTGATGGGAAGATGGATGGAGCCAAATACAGGACCATTCTGGAAGAAAACCTGTTGGAGTCTGAAAAAGACCTGGGACTGGGACGGAGATTTATCTTCCAACAGGACAATGATCCAAAACATAAAGCCAAATCTACAATGGAATGGTTCACAAATAGATGTATCCAGGTGTTAGAATGGCCAAGTCAAAGTCCAGACCTGAATCCAATAGAGAATCCGTGGAAAGAGCTGAAGACTGCTGTTCACAAACGCTCTCCATCCAACCTCACTGAGCTCGAGCCGTTTTGCAAGGAAGAATGGGCAAGAATTCCAGTCTCTCAATGTGGGTCTAAACAGTATTCTTGGCCGACTTCCATGCTGACCTGGGCGGGGCGTGAACCAGGCGTTCCCTGATTATTCACAGGCGTGACATTCAAAAATACGCTAGTTTTCACCGCGCCATTTATGAACTGCCACAGTTGCGTACCCTCAGATCTGGCCGGGTCTCACACGTTCATAAATCCCACGTTGAATCTTGCGCACTTTGGATCTACACCCAAAATGTACACCTTTAAAGTTTCATCAATGAGGGCCATTGAGAGTAGTCCTATCTATTCCCTTTCTTATCCGAAAAATCTGTTCTAGAGATGTGGCAGAGGCCAAAAACATATTCAATTGAAAACTAGTGATAGAACCAAAATGCTTTAGACCCAGGAACTAATGATATAGATTTTTACAGAGTTCTGTTTGTGGTTGGAAAGTTAGGTACCCGAGCTTTAATTCGGAAACTTCTGAAGGTTTGTACAGCAGGTGAATTATCTTTCACTTGAATCGCCCAGTTAGTTACAGAGTTAGGTTTTTACAAAGTTGAAAAGAGTGGAGTTCATAAAATGTAAATATCTTTTATGCTCATTTTTCTGCAAAGTATCAAACAAAGTTACAAGAAACAGACGGATTAAAGACGCATCGAAAGCGCACACGACCGCCACATACCTCCTTTAGCTCCACTCAGTGCTTCCACACGACGTCATGTTTGAATTCTACACACCCCGAAAGAACAGCTCCAAAGTCGGCTTAGAGTTCGCTGCTGGTCCCTCCCCGCTGGGTCCCGTCAGCGTGTGTTGCTTCAGCCTTTCCTCCATGTCCTCTGCCTTCCTCCTCCTGCTCTCAGCTGGTGCTCAGGGGCGAGTCGGCACAAGTCTCGCCCCAGGCCCCCGGCTCTCTCTGGCCTGGTACTTCACCGGTGCATTCCACGGATACCAGCGCGGGCGAGCTTGCACTTAACCCGCCAGTCTTGCGCGATGCACGGTATGTTATGAAGCTATTTTGTGCTGTTTTATAGAAATAATGCAAGGGGCTGGTACAGAGAGGACATTGCCCTGCTGTTAGTGTTAATACTTTATACAATGTGGGGATATAATGGATTATTAAATGACCTTTGTAACTGTAGGGCGCAGGGTTTGTTTACTATTGTGAAGGGAGACCACTGGGAACACCAGGTGCCACTGTCATTGTATCCAGACCATAGGCTGTAAATATTCAATCCAGACCAGTGTGTGCTTGAATGATTAGTGGTGATCTGAGGGGCTGATTGCACTGATGTGGTTGCCTCACTTCAGTCAGTGTGCCCCAGGGCAGCTGTAGTTACAGTGGTAGCAACCGTGTATGGAGTGAATGAATCAAATATAAAGTGAAGTTCAAATATAAAAAAATCGCTATAATAAACCAAAACATTCTTAATATTATTTCAGTCACTACTAGGCAAGTATAGAAAGAGGAACGAAATGCATGCATTTGTTTGATACCAAAATATTACAGAAAAGATACAGCATCAGCAACACATCTAGTCCGATACGGACATAAAGTGATCACGTGACTTGAGTTGAGTTTTGAGCGTGGGACACTCCCTGATCCCCAGAGGAAGACTCTTCCAGATTGTGCCTTGTGTATGAACTGTGGTATACAAGTGAACTTGCCTTGCATTGCCATTGTTACAATATGAATTAACCGCAGACCACTCAGGGACCACTCGACTATTCCTTACATGCTGATTAAAAATTATACATTTTTGGAAATACAGTCATCACTGGCCTTGATGTTTCTATTGCTCTCAAAGACCAAAAACTGCTTCTGCCTGTGAGTATCATGGGTACTCCTGTAGCCATACCTCAGTCTTTCTAAATCTTCTCAATTTAAGCCATTCTGTGGAGTTTTACTGCTGAAAAACAACTTCTTTAACAAACAGGAGACAAGTATGAGTCGGGTGTGTGGAGATGCAAGCTCACTCAGGCACTGACAGTCAGCACACAAATTAAAGAAATAAACAGGACCTAAAAACGACATATTATTAACAATAATGATGATTATTATAATAATAATAACACATCTTTATTCGTTGAGCAATTTTCAAGAACAATGTTTACACAGAGCTGTCTATAAAAAATAGTCATTATACTTTCGAATATCAAAAAGAACAAATAAGGCAACACAAGATTATAGAGAGAGAGAGAGAATTTGAAAAATGATACAAAATAAAGACAAGACAATGCACATACAAAGCATGAATAATGCTGCTCATAAGTCTTGATCAATTAAACAAAAAACAGAATTTGATGATTTGGGGGATTTCAGTGGTTCTCAAACTTTTCACACCAAGTTCCATGCTGTTAAAGCTGTGGTACCTAACTTTTAAAGCACCACAAATGGAATTCTTGCATGTTACTTGTTTCTGGCTTGTATGATTCTATCACTAGTTTTCACATTGTATGTATTTTAGATTGCTTATTCAGACTGAAAAGTAAAAAAGAGAAGACCACTCTTACTCAACCAGTCAGTTTTTACCAATGTGTCAATTAAAGACTCATTGGGCATGAGCATAAGATGTTTTCTAATAAGATAAAGACAGCATAGTAGTAGTAGTAGTAGTAGTAGTGATTTTTCCCAAATGCTGTAACGATTACTTTAACAATTGATTAATCTAGTGATTTAACTTCTGATGATCAATTTTTCAGTTTTTTAGAACACTATCTTTAAATAGTTTGAGTGATTGAAATGTTGTGTGTGTGAAGTAATAGCATTTCTTCAACACTGGCTCACCAACAAACGTGTGATAAGACTTTATGAGCCTGTAGTTAATTATAAACTACAGTGTGTACAGTGTTTGAAGAAAGTTATTCTCTGTTTCTCCTCTTCTACTGTTGTGCATGTTTGTGGTAGTACCTGCGTTTGTTCTGCTCCTCTCGGGGCTCCTTGTCCTCCGTCAGGGGCTGGAGCTGCGAGCAGGAGGCGGAGAGGAGGTGCTTTGTGTCCGCACGCTGATGGAGGTGGGGCAGCACACTCTGGCGAAACAGCTCCCTCCGTGGTTTCACCTGCAGGGAGAGGCCGGGATGCAGACCACAAACAGCTGTGGTGAGTGGTGAGTAGGTGTGTGTGTGTGTGTGTGTGTGCCTGTATGTGTCTGTCCTTTCTGTGTGGAGTTTGCATGTTCGCCCCGTGTCTGCGTTGGTTTCCTTCGGGTACTCCAGTTTCCCCCATATCTAAGAACATGTACACTAGGAATTAATGTAATGAGTGAGGGAATGTATGGTGTTGGTTGGGGAGTTTGCTGCGTCAGAGTGCTTGGCGTCTCTGTTCCGTCATCACTGTGTGTGGGGAGAATGGATAAGTATCTGAACCCTTAATAATAGACATTACTTACTTACTGTAAGGAACCCAGAGTGCTTTCGTTAAAAAAAAATAAACATCTAAAAGTGCAAACAGTAGCCCCATTCCGACTGCACAGAAACCACAAGAATGTAGATTTATCTTTGAATTCTTTTGAAAGTCGGTATTGATTCTTTTTAATTTAATACCCATCTTCCCCATGGTGAAATGCCTATCTTTCCTCTGAAAATAAAGTCTACTTAAAATTATTTGTTTCAATATTAATAGTGAAAGTCATGGCGTGGAACCGTTTAAGCAAAAATAATTCCAATGAAGAAAATTCTATGTTTTTATGTTCCAATGTATTGTAATTTTCCACCTCCAGAAAGTGTTACTAAGTGACTTGTAACCATCTAACTTTCAAATTGTGAAAAAGTTTTTGAGCCCCGCCTCATGAGAGAGTTGAATATTGAGGGTCAGATGTTGAGAGTGTTACTCACAATGCAAAATGACAGAGGAAAACAATTACAAACAAAAAAATACTTTCTTTTTTGCCTTCTGCCGTAATATACAGACTGACCAGGTCCATGGATGATCCAAGGGAATGCTTTCGGCTGACCTTTTTCTCCACACAGACTCCTGTACAACAATCAAGGTTATTAG
Source organism: Knipowitschia caucasica (assembly GCA_964034765.1). Taxonomy (NCBI): domain Eukaryota; kingdom Metazoa; phylum Chordata; class Actinopteri; order Gobiiformes; family Gobiidae; genus Knipowitschia; species Knipowitschia caucasica. The sequence goes on along the minus strand of OZ035825.1, from coordinate 11,260,344 downwards.
GTTATTTATTTATATCATGTAGCAAGTTAGGACTTTACCTTCATTGTATCAGCGCATATTGTGTTATTAGCGTATTTCATATTCTATTTTCTTACAAAATATGGCAAGGCAAGGCAAGGCAAGTTTATTTGTATAGCACAATTCATACACAAGGCAACTCAAAGTGCTGAACAAGATAGCATTAAAATCATAAATAATCACAGAACATTAAAACAAAAGATAAAAATATAAAATCCCTCAGTTGTATGTACAGCTAAACAGAACTGTTTTTAACCTGGTTTTAAACATTGTCAGAGAGGAGGCCTGTCTCACATCTTCAGGAAGATTGTTCCAGATTTTAGCAGCATGATTCTGAAAAGCAGCCTCCCCATGTTTAGTTCTGACTCTGGGCACTAACAGGAGTCCAGTCCCTGTGCTCCTCAGAGTCCGGGCTGGTTCATGTGGGACTAACATGTTACTAATATATTTTGGTGCGAGGCCATGGAGAGACTTGTACACGAGCAGAGCTGTTTTAAAGTCTATTCTCTGAGCCACAGGAAGCCAGTGCAGAGACCTGAGGACTGGACTAATGTGGTCGTACTTCCTGGTTCTAGTCAGGACTCGAGCTGCTGCATTTTGAATGTACTGCAGCTGTTTTACAGCCTGTTTGGACAGACCTGTGAGCAGGCCATTGCAGTAGTCTAACCCAGTGGTTCCCAAAGTGGGGGTCCCGACCCCCCGGGGGGTCGCAAGATGATTTCCACACAAACAAAAAAAAGATATTTTTTTTTGGAGCAAATATAAAGCCCTTAAATATTTATTTAGCATTTGATTTGATTCAAAAGGACTACTTGTTAAATTGTGTTTGGAGACTATAATATATTTTAATAACGTTAGTAATTTTGTCCCAGTCATTGCAGCGTCAATCAAAATCATCACGTAACACAGCTCATATCATGCGCAGCGACAAAGCGTGTCCTGCTGTTGTTTGCTAAAACTAAAGGTGTTTGGAGGCTACAAATAAATAATACCTGCTTTAAAATGAAACGTGGTTAATATCCACAACAGAAAAACCCGGAGGGGGAGAAAAGTCACTTGTATCAGGGGTCAGGCTGATGGTGCGAAGAGAGGGAGAGAGGGCAAAGGAGGGAGAGAGGGCAGCGGAGGGAGGGAGGACAGCGGTAGAACAACGCGTTAAAGAGGCCCGGCCTTTCGGAGTCAAAGGTAAAGAGGTCCGCACATTAAAAGCGGGTGGCCGGTTTATGCCTTTACTGACAGTAACTTTGGAAAGAGAAGCCGCGGGGATGAACTGCATAAAGTAACAGCAGAAAGCGGCCGCCCGCTTTTAATGTGCGGACCTCTTTACTGCTGACTCCGGAAAACCGGCCCACTTTACCGTGGTAGGAGAACAGTGAGGGCGAGCCGCAAGAAATGCGCTACACTTCTGCTGAGGAGGGAGCCCACCAAGCCCATCGGGGGTCGCGGGTTAGCAGGGCAATTATGATGGGGGTCGCGGGCTAAAAACTTTGGGAACCCCTGGTCTAACCTACTGGAGACAAATGCATGGATAAGAATCTCCAAGTCTGCTTTAGACACTATGTTTATGATCCTGGCAATGTTTTTTAGATGGTAAAAAGCTGCTGATGTTACTGATTTGATGTGGCTATTAAAATTTAAGTCTGAGTCCAGTATTACCCCTGACCTAAACCAACTTAGGGCGATGCCAGCGACGCCAACCCAGTCCTCTAGTCTCTGTAAGAGGATCTCATGATCGACAGTGTCAAAGGCAGCACTCAGATCTAACAGGATTAGGATTGAGACTTTGCCTGCGTCAGTGTTCAGCCGGATATCATTTGTAACCTTGACGAGAGCAGTCTCAGTGCTGTGGTGGGGTCTAAAGCCAGACTGAAACATATCAAATGAGTTGTTGATTATAAGAAATCTAGTAAGCTGTAGGTAGACAACTTTTTCAAGGACTTTCCCCATAAATGGCAGATTTGAGATGGGACGATAGTTGTTAAGTACCGTAGCATCCAGACTGCTCTTTTTTAGCAGGGGCCTGATGACTGCAGTTTTCAGGGCCTTTGGGAATATTCCAGAATTAAGGGACATGTTGTGAGTGAAGGTAACAGACTGCTCAGAACAGACTTCAGAAATCTAGTGGGTAGTACATCCAGGCTGCATGTGGAGGAGCTCAAACTGGAGATTATCTCTTGGACAGTTTGATCATCTACAGGTGCAAAGTAAGTTAGCTCAAAGAGCCTTTCTGGCTGTTGGATTGTTATCTGTGGATTGGAGACAATGGCGTTTTTGATGCCTTGAACCTTGTCATTGAAAAAATGTGCAAACTCATTACATTTACGTTTGGAAGTTAGCTCTAATGGCATTTGAACAGGGGGGTTTGTTAATCTATTAACTGTTGAGAACAGAACACGCAGATTGTTGCTTGCAGCCTTCAATCATTTCAGAAAAATACCTTTCTCTCGTACTACGTAGCACCTGGTTAAACTCGCACAACTTATCTGAAACACACCCAGCCTAGGACGCAGGCGTATGAACTAAAAATACCAGATCCAAATATTGCATGCTGTCCAGAACATGTAAACTTTCTTTAAGAAGTGGATAAACCTGAAATATTGCTAGTACCATCAAAACTGATATTCTGTATCAATGTTATCATCACAATTATTTTAAATTGATATTTTCTGTTCAGCATTATATTCAACTTTATTTCAACATAGGAATATAGCCTGATATTATTTTTTTTAAGTAAGTAAGTGAGTAATCTTTATTTATATATCGCCTTTCACAGACCAGAGTCACAAAGCGGTTTACTATTGTTATATTATTTTAGGCTATGTAATGAAGACTTACAATAACTAAACTTAATGACAGAAATTATGAGTCTCGAAGCAATCACCTACACCCAATTATTATTAAATAAAGATATATTTAATTTCTATTGTAAATAAATAAATATTTTTGTAGTTTTTAGTTTTTTCAAACCAGGCTGAAACTACAAGTGTAAAGTGAAAAGTAAAAACTATTTGAAGATAAAGAACATGGTGGTGTCAGAGTCAAAAGTGAGACCTGAGCCTGGATCTGAGTCTGGATCTGAAACCTAAGTCTGGACCTTAGCCTGGACCTGAGTTCTGAGTCTGGACCTGAATCCTGAGTCTGGAAATGAGCCCGTAACAGAGACCTGTGCCTAGATATAAGAGAGACCTGAGTCTGGACCTGAGTGTGGCTCCAGTCTGAGCCGGTGTCTCTTCAGCTGCTGGATGATGGTCTGTCTGTGAGCCTCCTCCTCTACTCCTGCAGCTCTCAGCTCCTCGTTCGTCACGTTTATTAAGCCCTGTGAAGACCGGGAGACATGAAGCTTCTGCTGACACGGCTGGATGGACACAAGATAACAGCAAAAACCCATAGTGTCACCCCCAGCCCATAGTCACTCACCTCCGGGCCATGGTCACTCACCTCCAGGCCATTGTCCCTCACCCCCAGCCCAAAGTCCCTCACCTCCAGGTCATAGACACTCACCTCCAGGTCATACTCACATCCAAGCCATGGTCACTCACCTCCAGGCCATAGTCCCTCACCTCCAGGTCATAGACACTCACCTCCAGCCCATAGTCTCTTACCTCCAGGCCGTAGATTCAAGAATTTGTTTGCCATTTGCAGTATAACCTCATTGGAAAAACTGTGCAGGACTACTCCAGTGTGCACCAGATAGTACACACCAGAGCTCTGGCTTTTTCCAGCCATGTGAAAGTCACTCATAGACACCCCCAGCCCATAGTCTCTCACCTCCAGCACATAGTCACTCACCTCCAGCCCATAGTACTCCCCCTCAAGGCACCTGATGTACTGTGGGAGCTCTATCTGCCGAAGCCACCACGCAATAGAGCGGTTACTCATGTCTACGAAGCAAAACAATCAATGACACAATTAGTATGTGAATGCTTACTCATTGTAAATGTTTACTAAATTTCACAACAAGAAATACATAGTTAAACCAACCGTTACCCACAGCTGAACAGAAGGCAAGGCAAGGCAAGTTTATTTGTATAGCTCCATTCATACACAAGACAACTCAAAGTGCTGAACAGAATAAAATAGAAACAATCACACAAGGCATTACAGTCATAAATAATCACATAAAAAAATAGTAAATACAAAATCCCTCAGTTGTATGTACAGCTAAACAGATCTGTTTTTAACCTGGATTTTAACACTTTTAAGATTTGAAAGATTTGAAAGATTTTTATTTGTCAAACCAAGTGAATGGTTTGAAATTATATTTCTCTCATCCTTGATTGTGGAGCGGGGGGTGGGGGAAGAGGGGTGGGAGGGAGGGCAGGGTGTTCAGCTTCCTGATGGCCTTGTGAATGAAACTGTTTTTAAGTCGACTGGAACTGTTCCGTAAATTCTGCAGTCTCCTCCCTGAAGGCATTACCCTGAAGAAGAAACTTGTCTCACATCTTCAGTAAGACAGTTCCAGATTTTAGCTCCATGAATCTGTAATGCGGCCTCCTCATGTTTAGTTCTGACTCTGGGCTCTAGCAGGAGTCCCATCCCAGTCTTCGTCAGAGTCTGGGTTGGTTCATATGGGACTTGTACACACGCAAAGCTGATTTAAAGTCTATTCTCTGAGCCACAGGAAGCCAGTGCAGAGACCTGAGGACTGGTTTAATGTCATCATACTTCCTGGTTCTAGACAGGACTCAAGCTGCAGCGTTTTGAATGTACTGCAGCTGTTTTACTGGTCGTTTGGAGAGACCTGTGAGCAGGTCATTACAGCGGCACGGTGGCTGAGTGGATAGCACTCTCGCCTCTCAGCAAGAAGGTCCTGGGTTCGAATCCCGGTCGGACCAGGGCCTTTCTGAGTGGAGTTTGCATGTTCTCCCCGTGTCTGCGTAGGTTTCCTCCGGGTACTCCGGTTTCCCCTACCACTAAAAATATGTCCAATAGTTCTGGCATGCGCTTCCTGTACTGGCGACCCCGCTCCCATCTCTGTGTGGAGTGAGATACAAATGCCCAAAATTAACAATTGTAAACCGCTTTGAGACTCAGATCTGCAGTGAAAAGGCGGTATATAAATAAAAACTTACTTACTTACTTACTTACATTAAGGCTTGTGTATTCTTGCGCGGCGCTGGTTACGTTTGCGGTTGCGCTGGACCTACAGTCCATTCGGCCCCCTTGATCCTTTTAACATTTCGCCACATTTCAGGCTTCAAACATAAAGATATAAAATTAAATTTTTTTGTCATGAATCAACAACAAGTGGGACACAATCGTGAAGTGGAACGAAATTTATTGCATAATTTAAACTTTTTTAACAAATAAAAAACTGAAAAGTGGGGCCCCTTTACTTTCAGTGTGATCATGGGCCTCTTGGCTGCATCTCTGATCAGTCTTCTCCTTGTTTGAGATGAAAGTTTGGAGGGACGGCCGGGTCTTGGTAGATTTGCAGTGGTCTGATACTCCTTCCATTTCAATATAATTGCTTGCACAGTGCTCCTTGAGATGTTTAAAGCTTGGGAAATCTTTTTGTATCCAAATCCGGCTTTAAACTTCTCCACAACAGTATCTCGGACCTGCCTGGTGTGTTCCTTTGTCTTCATGGTTCTCTATGCGCTTTAAACAGAACCCTGAGACTATCAAAGAGCAGGTGCATTTATACAGAGACTTGATTACACACAGGTGCATTCTATTTATCATCATCAGTCATTTAGGACAACATTGGATCATTCAAAGATCCTCACTGAACTTCTGGAGTGAGTTTGCTGCACTGAAAGTAAAGGGGCCGAATAATATTGCACGCCCCACTTTTCAGTTTTTTATTTGTTAAAAAAGTTTAAATTATCAATCATATATAATCATCCAATAAATTTCGTTCCACTTCATGATTGTGTCCCACTTGTTGTTGATTCATGACAAAAAATTAAAATTTTATATTTTTATGTTTGAAGCCTGAAATGTGGCGAAATGTTGAAAGGTTCAAGGGGGCCGAATACTTTCGCAAGGCACTGTACGTAGCCACAGTTGCTGGTACACTCGAGCGCACCCCCCTGCGTAGTTTTGAAGAGACTGCTGTAATCCCACAACCAACCACGTGATGGCCAATCTCACAGGAGTTGCCTGAGAAACCAAAGCGGTCCCATTTACGCTGCTTCTTTCTCCTCTTCAGAATAAAAACAATAGCGAAGCAAGCTGTTTGAGCTCATTACATATGTTTCTACTGTAGGTTTATGTGACAGTTCTAAACTCATCGTTTCAACTCATTTAACTGTGATGTTGTGAATAAAGACACAGTCCTTGTTGGAAACATAGTTATTATTAAACTGTATTCAGCACAAACGGCAAAACAATTAGTGGTGAATGATTCACTTCCATCAAATTCAATGAATAAAGCTGTAAACTGCTATAAACCAGTTCTGACCCAGGACAGGACTGAGTTTGTTGGACACAAAGATGTGGAACATACCAGTTAAGTGCAGTTTGTGTGCCAAAAAAAAGTAAGTTAAAAGTAATGCAGATGTAGTGTAATGTGTTACAATTGAGAGACGTAACATTAGAGTGTAATACATTACTTTGAAATAACAGTAACAAGTAATGCATAATGTATTACATTTTTTAAGTATCTTGCCCAACACTGCATTTATGTAACACTAAAACCTAAGACTATCAATTTAAAGAGACATTTTTGATTCTGTCAGAAATTTTAACATACAATTTTGGTTAGTCATTGAGATTTATAAAAACAGCAATGAATCAGGATGAAATAGAACTGTATAGAATGAAGACTGTTCTAAATCAAAGGCTTTCTGATGACGCTCACATTCCTAAGATAGTTTCCTATGGAATTTGTCATGTTGCGTCCTCTGTGAGTATGTGACACCTACCTATGCAGGCTAGTCCTCTTCCTTCTACAGATGTCACCCTAAAGTTCCCAATAATCCCTTTATCAGCTGCCTGGAATATCCGATAACTCACTTTCTCTTTGCGGTTTCCCCCTCAAACCTGCAGGGTCACTCCACAAGCCAATCAGATTCCCCACCTCTGTTTGTCCAATCACTGCTCCGGGATCAGGGCAAGTTACAAGGAGGAGGGAAGAAGGTGGCGGGTCTGGGCATGCTGCACCATCAGCAGAGTGCAAAACAACAGTGAGGACTCCAAAGGATGGGCTGTCACCAAACGTAGCATCGAGCTATGGATGCTGTGATAAATGTGTGTGTGTGTACAATGCATTCATGCACACTCCCCAACATGGCGTGTGTGAGTGCTTTAACACTTTGACACTAGGAAAAAAACCAAAAGTAAGGCGCTTTGCAAGCGCAGTGCCTGGTTTTGTTGAAATAATTTGTGTTGAGGAGGTAGGAGGGGGCCATACCATTTATAGCCTTTATCAATTTAATCAATTTAAATTTGATTTTAAACTCAACGGGAAGCCAATGGAGTGATTTTAACTCTGGAGTTATGTGTTCCCTCTATATAACTGTCTGTTATGGGGTTTTACATCCAAAGTTTTTGAAGATGTGCGTCGGTGTGAATATCTGCGTGTACGTTGCGGCACGCAAGTTTATTTGGTGCAGCAGATGCGTTTTTGCAGCCCGTCTCGGCCGGTGGGTACAGCTACTTGCTGCATACAGCGAATACAGCAGATGAACAGCGCTCAACTTTTGGGACGCTGCCAGCAGGGCGTCAAGCCTTGCGGTGAGAATTGCATGTAGATCAGTTTTTTCTGTTTACTCTTTTATGAAGGATATTCCTAATTTTGTCACGTGTCATCACGTGTTCAGAGTGAACAGAAATAGCTTTGTGTAACCTTGGTGTGTGAAATCCGCTATAAAAATACAGATTACTTGCATACTGGGAAGAAGGATAGGTGCCTGTGCCTCTGGGTGCAGGTGTGAAACTCACCATCCCTCTCCTGTGGGTCAACTGCCATCTTAGTTTTTATTGTCAACCATTCAATCACATTTAGGATATTGATTGGAAGTGGAAATTATTGCTTACCCTGAATCTCTACACAATATGTGGCAAAACTAGAGTACAGTAAATGCATGCAAAATATATTTTGCATGCATGCAAAATGCATGCAAAATATCCCCTCTGTGGGACAAATGAAGAATCAGAATCAATTTTTTTGCCATTTGCAGAAAAAAACTACATTGGAATACAAACAGGAGACACCGGGGGCACCAACACGACAAAGCACGCACACAAACAGCATAAAAATAGCGAGACACAGTGAGGCAAATATAAAACTCTTAAAAGCATTATTAAGACGCTACGAAGGAGCTACAAGAGAAGCAGATCTCAGGGCGCTCTGTTCAGTCTTATAACCGCCTGAGGGAAGAAGCTTTTCGCATGGCAGGTGGTCCTGCACCGCAGGGACCGGAATCTTCTCCCCGATGGAAGAGGCTGGAACAAGGCCGCTCCAGGATGGCCAGAGGAGTAATTTATGATCCTCAAGGCTCGGTTTAAGAGTCTGCTCTCATAAAGAGCCTTCAGAACGGGCATCTCACGGTGTACAGTCCTCTGAGCAGAACGAACCACTTTGTTCAGAGCTCTCTTTTCTTTGGCAGTGATGCTGCCGAACCACACGGTGATCGCACCAGCAAGCAGGCTTTCTATGGTGCAGCGGTAAAAGTTCAGTAAGATCTTAGAGTTATTTGTAAATTCTCTAAGTTTCCGCAGAAAGTATAGACGTTGGCGAGCTTTCTTAACAGTGTTGGTGTTTTTTTTTGGAAGGTTTTCCTAATTACTAAAATTAATGAAGTTGTCGGTTGGGGCTTTCAGCACAATTAACAGTCAACAGTTATGTGTTTCTCAACGCATTCAGTGATTTCATTGTTTATTGACATTATTATTCTTTTACTTCAAATATTAAATTCACTTCAAAGTTATTTCTTTAAGGTTGTCCCCAAAGACAGAATTGTCTTCTGCGAAGGGCAATGGCTATATGTCTTTTGGAGACAAATCTAGGTCAGTTATAAACAAGAAAAAGAGAACTGGGCCGAGCACTGACCGTTAGGGGACACTGCACATGATTTATCTCAGTGAAGAATCGGTCTAGCTCATGTGAATGAATTTCTTTTTCCATGTCCAAGAAAGCTAAAATCCAGTCCAACAAATACCATAAAGTAGCAATATGTAAGATTTTCATGTCAAGTCATCATTCAATGGCCCTAATATGTCAAAAGGTATTAATACACCATGCTCTTTTTCCTTTACTTCTGAACAGTTGTTCAGCCGAGATAATTGAATTTCAAAATTCGTTTTACAGCCTCTAAATCTTGTTTTTGTTTTCATTTCAATGTCCCGCCCTCCACCATTTTACCAATCAGAAAAGTCTGTGATCCGGGTTGCCAGAACACAGCAACTCACAGCATCAGAACTCACAGCATCAAACTAATCTCATTGGTAAAGTAACATGTAACACTTTATGACATTTGCATATGTAAATGAAAAAGAAACAACATCCTTCTGTCAACAACTTGCATGCGAAAGCCAGATCCCATCAGACCCCTGAAGCTGTGCAGCTGTAAAGTGCCAAACTGTCATTGTGTACTTAGGCAAGACACTTCACCCACATTGCCTAGAATGAGTCTGGTGTGTGTGTGTGAATGGTTGGTGGTGGTCGGAGGGGCCGATGGCACACATACTGATTGCCTCGCTTCTGTGCCTCAGGGCAGCTGTGGCTACAGTAGTAGTTTATCACCACTGTGTATGGAGTGAATGAATAATACCATGAGAAGTGTCTTTGAGTGTCCTGAAAAGTGCTATATAAAACCAATGTATTATCATTATTATAACATCAAACTGTAATGGCCAGTGGCAACATAGGGGAGAGAGGGACCTCTAGTGGAAATATGTTACAGTCAAGAGCAGAGAGCAAAAGTAAAGTGGTTTTAAAAGTTTTTACAGCTGCTTTTTTGAGGCACAACAACAATTTCATTATTCAAAATGTGAAATCATATCATCAGTAGAATATAATGGTGAAAGAATATGAAGTGAATTTATTTATTTAATTTTCCAAATTTTAAAATGGCCAGAATACATCTGATTGTAAAGACTTTAAATTCACCTAAGAAATTGCCAAGACTAAATTAGGTGCAATACTTGTGGTGTCATAGTGGTTCAATGACATCATAGGATTATGGGACTAATATTAGTGTAAAAACCAACTACAGGTCTATGAGGTAGATTGTAACATTGTTAATAGGTCAAAAAGTATGTTTTCTTTTGTAATATGCCTTTAAAGTAATGTCCTAAATGAATGACTCGAGACTCTTACTCTCTGTGTGTGTGTCACTCATGGCCTCAGCTGCAGCAGTGTGTGTGGCTGAGCCCGGGTGCTACGCAGAAAAAGGAAGTTGCGGGATGAAGTTGAAAAAGCCGTCAACACAGTGCAGCGCTGCAGACACCCACCACGGAAGACAGCGAGAGAGAAAATCCACTATGCGAGACAAGAGAAGAGCCAGCGCGCCCAAATACTATTGCTGACGGTATTTTCAGCTTCTACTTATCTTCTAATTTGAACAGAGTTTTGTATTTCAATGTTTTAAGTAGAGCAAATGTGTTCACAGTATTTCTTGGTTATAAGTTTTGTCCAAGTCTACATAACGCAAAGCCCTCTCTCCTGTGTATATCTGTTCACACGTTCTGTAGATAAGATAAAAGAACCTTTATTTGTCCCACAATAGGTAAATGTCGTTGTTACAGTGCACATACAGGACAGTAGGAAAGAACGAGCACACAAAGAGCACACAACAAATATCTAGATAAGTAGCTGTAAATTTCTCTCACAATTGGCATTACATAGGCTAAAACATAGGCATGTATTATCATTATTATTATTATTATTATTATTATTATTATTATTTTATTAGTGTGATGCCTGTTGGAAGTAAGGTATAATATAGTAATTGATTTAAGCCGAGTTTTCAATGATGGACAAACTGCATAATGTAAAAAAGTGTATAATGTTTTAGGCCTGTACAGAGAGATAGAAAGACTCATAAAAATATAATTATTTTTTTGAAAAAGAAAGGTATTCAAAATAGTACAAAGGCAAAAGTTTGGAGTAAAGGTAGTTCGTGGCAATATATTGATTCAGCGACGTAACATATCTTGTTTAGCACGGCAACAGCTCCTCCTCCCCACCACAGCCAAGTGTGACAAGTAGCGGACGTTTATCTTGAATTTATGGATAGATAGATTTGGTAGATTGTCGTCTGATAAACTCATATACATGCAATGCACACACTGTGTCTGGTTTCCAGTCCTATTTGTGAATGTTGCATGCAAAAAGCAGATCCCGTCAGACCACTGAAGCTGTGCAGGGCAGTATACTGCTTAGTGCTGTGATGAGAGACCTCTGGGAACACCAGGTGCGACAGTGGGGCGGCTATGGCTGATAGGTGTCAAATTGTTGTTGTGTCCTTAGGCAAGACACTTCAACCACATTGCCTATAATGAGTCTGGGGTGTGTGTGAATGGTTGGCGTTGATCAGAGGGGCCGATGGCACAGACTGGTTGCCTTGCAACCAGATGTCCCTAAATTCCTTAAATGTCCTGGATCATCACCACTGTCCTCATAGGCTCCTGAAGTGTATTTTGGCCTTTGTCACATCCTCACTCAACTTATCAGCTTTCATTGCAAATGCAGAGAATGAATTTCCCCACAAAGTAATTAATTATAATAATGCATCAATTTTGTATTACTCATTCTTGGTGATGCCTCCTCAACCACCATACATCAGACCAGGGGCGGTTTAGGACCTTCAGCTTCAGGAGTGCTTATACCTTTGGAGGAGGGGAGGAGGGTTCGTTTAAAATATGTAAATATTAGACACAATTATGATTTCCATCGCTCCCTCATGTTGGACCAACATCTGTAGAATATTTTTTTGTTAGTTAGCATGTTACCTGCTGCCATCCCTCCCTCTGCCCGTGATCATTAATGGTCATCATTCTCCTTCCCTTTTACGGATGTTTACCAAAATATAATATGTAGGAAGTACACTATAAAATAAAAGATGAATGCAGCACCTATTAACTTCTGGAAAGTCAGATCTCCAACAAATGAATTCTGGCACATTATGTTCAGCATTACTGGGATCAAACTTTGTTTGAGAAAAACACTCTAATATCAACGTTTTTGTTTGCAATCTTCTATACTTATATACTCTAATTGAGTAAGGGTAAGAGAAGATATATTAACAGAGCAAACAATGATTGTTTTGAATGTTTAGAAGCAGGCGAGGCCTTTTATAGAAGAGAAAACCTGACAGTGTGAGTGCAGCAAGAGAAGTAAGTGAGTGACCTCAACAACTTTTTTTCAAGCGGATCTTACAATGGACTTTTTGCACCTGCCATGCACCAACTATGAAGCGTGCGCTCACACACATAATCTTTGTTACTGTATAGCACCTTTCGCAGACATTCACAAAGCCCGCACACACTGTCCAGGGTGTTTTGGCATACAAGCCTGTGGTAAATTTCTACTTTTATGCTGACTGTGCTCTACAAATGTAAGTATATTTTTTGAAGCACGTTAAAGGCTTAGTTTACATAGCAGACAGATAAGAACAGATTTTTGCATCCTTGGGTCCAACTAATGGTTGTCCTCATTTTCCATATTTACTCAAGTCAATTCAACATAAAATTATCATGAAAAACCTCGAAATGTGTACTAGTTAGTCTTTATTTACTTAGCTGAAGTTTGTAATGATTAAATAATTTAGTTGTGGTCAAATTACATTCTTTGGTGAGCGCCCACAGTGCACTTCCGGAACAACTCTCCCATTTATTTACAGTGCCTTGCGAAAGTATTCGGCCCCCTTGAACCTTTCAACATTTCGCCACATTTCAGGCTTCAAACATAAAGATATAAAAAAGATTATTTTTTGTCAAGAATCAACAACAAGTGGGACACAATCGTGAAGTGGAACAAAATTTATTGAATGATTTAAACTTTTTTAACAAATAAAAAACTGAAAAGTGGGGCGTGCAATATTATTCAGTTTTGCACATCGAGAGACTGGAATTCCTGCCCATTCTTCCTTGCAAAACAGCTCGAGCACAGTGAGGTTGGATGGAGAGCGTTTGTGAACAGCAGTCTTCAGCTCTTTCCACAGATTCTCGATTGGATTCAGGTCTGGACTTTGACTTGGCCATTCTAACACCTGGATACGTCTATTTGTGAACCATTCCATTGTAGATTTGGCTTTATGTTTTGGATCATTGTCCTGTTGGTAGATAAATCTCCGTCCCAGTCTCAGGTCTTTTGCAGACTCCAACAGGTTTTCTTCCAGAATGGTCCTGTATTTGGCTCCATCCATCTTCCCATCAATTTTAGCAATCTTCCCTGTCCCTGCTGAAGAAAAGCAGGCCCAAACCATGATGCTGCCACCACCATGTTTGACAGTGGGGATGGTGTGTTCAGGGTGATGAGCTGTGTTGCTTTTACTCCAAACATATCGTTTTGCATTGTGGCCAAAAAGTTCGATTTTGGTTTCATCTGACCAGAGCACCTTCTTCCACGTGTGTCTCCCAGGTGGCTTGTGGCAAACTTTAAACGAGACTTTTTATGGATATCTTTGAGAAATGGCTTTCTTCTTGCCACTCTTCCATAAACAGTGTCCTATGGACAGACTCTCCCACCTCAGCTGTAGTTATCTGCAGTTCATCCAGAGTGATCATGGGCCTCTTGGCTGCATCTCTGATCAGTCTTCTCCTTGTTTGAGATGAAAGTTTGGAGGGACGGCCAGGTCTTGGTAGATTTGCAGTGGTCTGATACTCCTTCCATTTCAATATAATTGCTTGCACAGTGCTCCTTGAGATGTTTAAAGCTTGGGAAATCTTTTTGTATCCAAATCCGGCTTTAAACTTCTCCACAACAGTATCTCGGACCTGCCTGGTGTGTTCCTTTGTCTTCATGGTTCTCTCTGCGCTTTAAACAGAACCCTGAGACTATCAAAGAGCAGGTGCATTTATACGGAGACTTGATTACACACAGGTGCATTCTATTTATCATCATCAGTCATTTAGGACAACATTGGATCATTCAAAGATCCTCACTGAACTTCTGGAGTGAGTTTGCTGCACTGAAAGTAAAGGGGTCGAATAATATTGCACGCCCCACTTTTCAGTTTTTTATTTGTTAAAAAAGTTTAAATTATCCAATAAATTTCGTTCCACTTCACGATTGTGTCACACTTGTTGTTGATTCATGACAAAAAAGTAAAATTTTATATCTTTATGTTTGAGGCCTGAAATGTGGCGAAATGTTGAAAGGTTCAAGGGGGGTGAATACTTTTGCAAGACACTGTATATGTTAGTTGTATATTTCCTCATGCTTGGCAATTTAATCTGATGTTGTGGTTGTAATAGTATGCACTGGCGCTTTTTATTTTATTTCACCATTTCACGGTTAATCATACACTTTATTTTCCCACAGATAAGGTTATGGTATTTAAAGTGAGGGGTACCTAATTTTCCAAGCAAATATTCTCAAACTCACTTCTATAACTAGTTTTCACATTCATGTAATCTTGGTCTCTGTCACGATTTCATATCGGCTCTCAAAGAGTGACTCACAGAGCTCTTTCTTACAAACATGCAATAGATATTGAATAACTGATTTCTAATAAGATTAAGACCATATGTTGTGGTCTGATTTGTTCATAACAATTTGCTTTTACGAGACTTTCTGTTGGGACAAATAACATGAATTATCTATGATTAAAAAATTAAGTCCCCATCTTCAACATTTTTCAAAAAAAACCAAAATGAATTGGTGTTAGTCCAGTCTTTTCTTACAAAAATAATATATATAACCCACCAAGATTATTTTACGTATTTGAGAAGCATTTGGCCATTTTCAACACATTTTTTTTACATATTTCACACAATATGTCTACTTCACAAAAGACAAAATATTACTCTGCATCTTAAAAGAGATACATGTCAATAAATATTTAGTTGAGCAGTATGGGTGTCCACAGAGCTGTCAGGTGTTGCGTGACATGCTGCTTCTGTAAAATGAGTGGAACCAGGAGGTGTGTGTGTGTGTGTGTGTGTATATATAAAAATTGTGTAACCAGCTTTACAGCTGTGTGTGTGTGTTTGCAGAGAGCACAGATGGAGCTGTGGCGTCAGTGTGCTTCGTGGCTCATCCACTGCAGAGTTCTACCAGAAAACCACCGGGTCACATGGGAGGGCGCACAGGTAACCACTGGGTCATGTGGGCGGGTGCACAGGTAATCCTCTCCTCACCCAGCCGAGGGAAGCACGGTCATGGTAAACATGGTCGTGTCCGCTCTATCCCAGATCTGCGCCTCTGGCGGCTTCCAAAAGTTTGCACTGGAGACTGGAAAAGCACCAAACATCTGCTTTGATAACAGCGCGTTGAGGGCGCAGACCAGTGTGGCTTTTACATGTGACAAATGCACTGAGAACCTGCAGTGCAAGAAACAGACATAGATTATGGGTCCCTCAGGAAGATTCAAGGAGGCCTAGCAGAAAACAACTGAGAAGCACTGCACTCAACCATCAGTACGCATTGACTTGTCATTCTGGAAACAACAATCATAATATACCGACAATTGGGTAACAAAAACAAAACATTTGAGAGCTTCAATAATGATCTTGTCTTTTGCATTATCTTTGATCACATAAGAACATTTTATTTCTTTTTCTATACTACAATGAGAATCAAGCTGTAGTCCAGTTTATTGCTTAACATGTTCATTCACTTTTAATTATATCTGACCTCAATGTTTGAAACAAAATGATTTATAAAGATTGTTGGTTTACCAAAATATGTGATCAAAATATGCACTTAGTCTTTTTTTGTCAATTTAAATTCCTGTGTGTGTGGAGGTGTGTGATCTGGCCCAGGCACTCAGGGATGGGGTCCTCCTGTGTCAGCTGCTCAACAATCTTCTGCCCCACGCCGTCAACCTGCGGGAGATTAACCTGCGGCCGCAAATGTCCCAGGTACCAATCACATCCGAGTACATGAGTTACAGTGAACATCCAGTCAATGTATCCTGGATCATCCCTTAGACCCTGGTCCTGGTTCCCCCTGGATCCTGAACTTGAGTAAGTGTTTGTGGATAGGTAGTCTGGGTGTCTCTGCTTAGACAGCAATGGATAAAGCGAAAGAAAATGGATGGATGTCTCCTCCAGTGAGGAGCATGTGCCGCTGTTGGAGAGGTGCAGTGTCATGAACCGTCTGTATCAAACACACATAACAAGTTCCTTCTGGTATTACTCTAATTCTTAATAGAATATTTTTTTATAAAACTATATTTCTCTTAGTCAGTGCTCACATACACATAGAGTTGAAGTTTCCCCTTTCTCAAATTGTACTTCCTGTTTTCCCACTGCTGTGACACAGCTCTGATTATGGAAGGAAGTGACAAGACTGCTTGTAATCTACTGTGCAGGTTTCACATGACCAACATTCATTTCATCTCATGACATCACAATCATAAAGATTTTAATGCAAAGCTTCACCACAAAACTTAATCCATTCTGATTTGGGTTACAAAGCATGCACATTCTTCCTCTTTCTGTCCAAAAGGATCTGTGTTTGATTTGATAAATGTAAGAATACACCGATATGAAAATTTTGGTCGATTTTGATATCCGATAAACATTTTTCTGTCATGGTCGATATGTGTTTTTTATTCTGCGTGGGACAGTGAGCGGTGAAGGAGGTTGATGATGGCGTCCTCCACTCCGATTTCCAGGCGGTACACAAACTGCAGCGGGTCCATTGCTGGGCTCAGAGTGGAGTGTAGATGTCCCAGAACCTCTCTCCAGTGTCTTCATGCAGTGGGATGATAGATAGAATTCACCAACATCATTCTGCATTTAACAGTAGCTGCAAAAATGGAAACTGAAATTAGAGCTTTGCGTGGTTTTCTTTAGACGAACGAAGGAGTAGAATTTTCCTCCGTGTAGCGCTCCTAGCTAGTAGTGTACCAGCCACCATTATTGTGTATGTTTTTTCTTTTTCTTCACGTGGGTGTGAAAGAGCCCCCCGCTGAGCAGCGTATCTGAGCTGTCCTACTTTGTAGGCTGGTTCTTAACGCTTACGTTTTTACCCACCTGGAACACAGTGTCTAGTAAACGGGAGGTGGCACCCGACACCCAACTATCCAGTTTTACTGCCGCAGCGTCTCAGTCCAAACACGGCCTGAAAGACCTGAGAGTACATGATCAGTCTGATAGATCTGATATGGTCAGTCTGATAGATCTTAGAGTACATGGTCAGTCTGACAGGTCTTAGAGAACACAATCAGTTTGATAGATCTGAGAAGACATGATCAGTCTGATAGGTCTGAGAGAACATGGTCAGTCTGACAGACTGTTTCATCTCCTTGGTCTTCTGTTGATCAGGGGGTGTTTCATCTCCTTGGATCTCTCAAGATGTGTCAGGTCTGAGGGTAGTCCAGTACCCACTCTGGACTACCTTATTTATATGGTGCTAGAGTGCTTTACAATTGTTGTGGGCATTCTTTCCTTTCACTCTACACAAAGATGGGTGCAGGGTTGCTGTACAAGACTTGCACCTACTTTACATGTTTTTTAGTGGTAAGGGAAACTGGAACACCTGGAAACCTGCGTAGGAAACTTACGCAGACATAGGGAGAATATGCAAACTCCCCACAGCAAAGTTCTGTCCTGGAGATGGAATCAAACCCAGAACCCTTGTGCTGTGGAGCACAAGTTCTAACCTGCAGTGCATGTGTAATAATTACATTGAAATGCGGGTACATTTGCTTTTAACTGTTGTGTGCCTGAGGATCCCCAGGGGTCTCAGGCCCCACTTTGGGAAGCACTGATCTACATTAATACACTGTTATGACCAAAGTTATATGTTACTGCATACATATTCACTAAACCAAGAACCAAAGAAGCATAAACCAAGAACCAAAATTGTTACATATTTTTTGTTCGAGAAGAGCGCTTCTGCAGTGCGAGATGTCTATTTGTCTCATATGTTAATTTTCCTTTATGAAATCACTCATTTGGTTAATTGATTTTGTGGTTGTACCCTGTTTTGGGCCTTAATATTACTGGCTTTTTTGCTAATTCACTTGATATAATAAGCAGTATATAAGCCAAGTCTAAACCTTTTATGTTTGAAGGTGTAATAAATCTACCCAATCTCATAGGGAAGAGAAATGCGGTCAGCTTTCTTCTATTTTAGATTTAGAGCAGAACTTTGGTCATAGAATCTGATATCATCTAGATAAAAAAGTGATCTTGGTCTTATATTGAAACTTATAAATCTGGACAGTTTTGAGGTATGATATGAACAATGAAATGCCTAAAAATGATCACATGGGATGTTAATTTGTCAGGTGGAAATTTTGTGTGTGTTTTTTTAACATTTGGGGTCGTTTTTTAAATTCATATGTAGCAAAATACAAATGAGTTTTTCTTAGTTTCCCCCATGTGTCAGGAGCCATCAAGCAAAATGTTAGGTGGATAAGACATTGTTTGTGGTTTCAGCACCTTCAGATTTAATTTTGCAAAAGGCGGATCGCCATTAACAGGTTTTTTAACCCTTGAAACCAAATGGGGGTTGGGAGTGGGCCCTATCAACTCATTATGGCCCAATGTATAAGACAACTTACAAAAATAGTTTCAAAAACAAAGCAGGGGGAGTCTGGCTCCCAGCCAAATTGAACTGTCCAATGTGGACCCGTCTGAACCTGAACTGTTGAAATGTTGTCAACTCCAGTCAACATGGGGCCTTTACATTAATTAATCCAAAGCCAATCCAGCATCTTTTGAATCACCAAAATCACAACATGCAGCTGATATGAAGTGGTGTCCCAGATTTGTTGATTCATAAACAGCAGATTATAAAACAATTATTAACAGAACAAAGACAGTCCTTAAATTCAATACATTTTTGTACAGCCCTAAATCACAACAGCAGTCATCTCAAAATACTTTACATACCCTCCTACATCACTTATTTCTAGTTCTCCCACAATCGACCAGGACTGAGACTGTAAATCCAGGACGGAGCTGTAGATCCTGGACCGAGGCTGTAGATCCACAACTGAAGAGGCCAGGCCAGGAGAAGGGGGAACAGTATATCGCACATAGCTGTTCTATACTGCTGTCAGATGCCTTTGTGATCACAGATCTGATGTGTTACTAGTGTTGTGTTGTTATTCACCCTGATTACAGACAAATACTTGGGTCTCACAGATCGTAAGAGCTTTGTTTGATCACACAGTTCCTGTGCCTGAAGAACATCCGCACATTCCTGGGGGCCTGTCAAGAGAAGTTCCGCCTGAAGAAGAGTGAACTGTTTGAGGCCTTCGACCTGTTTGATGTGCGCGACTTTGCAAAGGTCTGTGTGCGGGTTCCACATAACACCCACAACGCTTAGAGGAAATATCACATGCCTCTGCTGTGAAACCCACATGGACTTCACAGTACATACAGTACTTCACATTTACGTTTAAGATCCATCAGGTAAAGTAGGAGAAATGTTTGCCCAAATGATGTGACTTCTTCATCAACAAAAAAAACACTTGTAGCCGCCGGTGGAGCCATAAATCTTTAATAATGTTATGTTTGGGAAGTGAAACACAATTTATTTGGTTTGAATTGTGTGTCACTGTCTCACTTTCATTAGGATCTCAGCATATACATCACCAAAGCTTCTTCAAAATGACCCCAAAAGCTTCTGGTTCATCAAAACAGAGAAGTTACTTCCTCCCAGTACTTGGATGTGTGTATAGAAAACCACAGTATATACTGTTGTACCCAGACTCTAGTGTAGCTCAAGAATATGTCTGTATGTATGTCTGACTGATTTTTTTCAAAAGATCTCTAATCCAAATTCCATCGTTCATCTTTGTTCTGACTGAACCACAGGAAATGGTAATTGCATTTTTGGTTTGGCAGAATGCACAAAACATTTTATTTAGAGACAATTTCTTTGGCATGTAAGTTCATGAGGTCATTGTCCTTGCTTTTTCTATGTGTTTAATGCAGCTTGTGGTTTATAGATATGATTTTGTGTTGGTGAATTGTGGGTTCAAGTGAATTTTGATATAATTGTTTATTGCAATAATCTCTCAAATAATAAGGCAAGGCAAGTCTTTAGCAGTATTGGTGCATAATTAAGTAAAATGCTAAATACAATAAAAAACAGTAGTAGAGGACTGTCTCAGAGTTTGAAAACGACTGTTCTAGTTTTGAGTTTACGTTTATATTAGCCATTGTTTATCATTCAGTCGAACAGATAGCTTGAGACAAGGCTGTGTTCGGTAGCCTTTGATTATATCAGAATTTCACATTCAAGGCGGTGAACTAGTTAACACTAGTTAATGTAATGGAAATTGTTCTGTTTTGATGTGTGGCCATTTCTATATTTATCAAAGAAATGGCCCACACAAACAATATTTCTTTTTGTTTCATGCAAATTATTACAGGGCAATACTGACACAATCTCAGACTGACTTGAACATAACGTATTACACAACTCCATCAGCCTTATTATAGACTGTACCGTGAGAGGGAAGTTTAAATGCTGAAGTGAAAGTCTCAAGCAGTAAGAGCATGTGACAGGTTGTCCCAACAGGGTAATCCTGTACACGCTCTTTCTGTAACTGGCCCAGAAGAGAACACACTACTCTCATTCTTTTCTCACTCTTTTATTCTTCGGCCATCAGCAGAAAATAAGAAAACATTTGACATTCACAGATTGTAAATTATTTACAGACCAAAAGGGTTAGGCTGAAGTTGAACTCTTATTACTTACACTTACTTATAACAAATGTAACAAAATTACATACAATGTAGCAGATCCACAGAGCTTACAGAATTTCCAAATACAATTTTCATCGTAAGATAATAAATAATTAGTACTAATTTAATCAAACAAATATTCCTTGTATTTACATTATATACAAAAAGACAGAATATGACAAGATTTTTATTATACATATTTATACATAAGGCAAGGCAAGGCAAGTTTATTTGCATAGCACAATTCATACACAAGGCAACTCAAAGTGCTGAACAAAACAAGAAAGCAAATAATCACAGAACATTAAAAAGAAAGATAAAAATATAAAATCCCTCAGTTGTATGCACAGCTAAACAAAACTGTCTTTAACCTGGTTTTAAACATTGTCATCGAGGAGGCCTGTCTCACATCTTCAGGAAGACTGTTCCAGATTGTACATACACACACATACATACATACACCTATACTTGTACCTGCATACACACATTCACATATGCACACATATACAGTGCAAACATAACATATATACACATAAATATAGACAATATACACAGATATGTTTAATACTGTATTATACAATATTTATTATTAGTTTTAATGTTTATCTATTCTTTTTATTTTTTTAGATATTGAGAATATCTGGTATTGATGTAATTCATGTATAAATCTTTATATTATTGTTATTATTATCCTAGTGATTTAGACTTTTATTCAACAATGGCCTTAAAGTGTTTTTTAAATGTGTGAATTGAGCTGGAACATTCAAGTGGCTCATCCAGGCCATTCCAAAGATGACCCCCCTGCACAGAGAGGCATCTACTTTTTAAACTGGTTCTTACATTTGATTTCTGAAAGAAAGACAAACCTCTTAAGTCATAAGGACTCTCTCTGGGCTTGAACTTCTCCTGTATGCGCTGAGGGAGCAGGTGGTTATGGGGTTTGTACATGAAAATCGCTGTGTTGAGGTCAACAAGGCCATGAAACTCTAACGTTTTTAATTTGATAAAAAGGGCGTTTGTTGGAGCATAATTTACTATTCTGATAGCCTTGAAATGGATTTGAAATTGTTTCCCCATATTTTGACACAATAATTGAGATATGAAGTATGAAAGAGTTGTACGACATTTTAAGTGCATTTTGGTTTACAGAGTATTTAACTTTATGCAACATTGCTATAATTTTTGACCAGTGGAAAGCAAGGGAGAACAGGGCACCAGGTGAGAGCAGAGCACCAGCCACAACAGGAGAACTGACCAGAGAGCACTGAAGGCACAACTGTCTGGCTACCAATGCTCGTTGTTGTGCAATGCATCAGATTTCCCCTTCTTCCTGAATTGCTCATTAGTGACGTCATGCTGGTTCTCTTCCTTTTTACAAAATAGAGAGCAGCACGGAATGTCAATAACATTATAAAGTGTATACTGTGTACAATGTATCTCAATTATTCTTGTTCTGAAAAAGTGACGGCTACACGTGACTACTGTGTGTGTGTGTGCGTGTGCGTGTGCAGGTGCTCAGTACCTTGTCCCTCTTGTCCCAATCACCTGTTGCTTTACAAAGCGGAGCACAGTAAGTGATGTCTACAAACTGATTCATTGTGTTTCCCATTATGCCGACTGAAGCACCGTGATCACCTGTTTTTCCCCAGGCCTTTTCCTTTGGGAAGTTACTCTGCGGATGATGACATCTACAACGGGCTGTCGGACCAGATCGAGTATGTCCTCCCTTCTGTGAAAGCACTCACAAAACTGAAAATGCTCTGTTTGTGTCGCTCTATATAAATACTTTCAGGATGAACATGAATAGATGTACACTCAAGAATTGAAGTGACCTATTGTCTGTAAAACATTGAGTCTGTCTGAATTTCCCTGTCAAAGAGATAGATTGTGAGAGGAAGGGAAAAAAAAATCTTAATGTGTGTTAGTGAAGTCAAACAGGACTCACACCATCTGTTTGTCACTCAGAATTATCTGCTTTTATACATATCTTTAGTGTATATTTATCCAATGTGTGGTTATAAAAGTTGTGCCTTAGGCTATACAAAGTGCTGAACAATCCTTTTGACATCCCTCCTCCTAAAGCAGGGCGCATTCTGAAATTGCTTTGCAGTTGTAATAATTGTACACTCTATGTCTTCAGTGACACGGTGGAAGAGGATGACGACCTCTACGACTGTGTGGAGGATGAGGAGGCTGAGGGAGATGAGATCTACGAGGACCTGATGAGGACAGAGGAGCCCCCAGAGACGGTGAGACCCCTGACTCTCCCTTTAGTGTTCCCCTATGGCTGGGTGAGTGTCTGAATCAAAATTTAGGGCACTGAACACCACTCTTTTTTTCCAAGATGTCTTCAGTGGGTAATTTAGACACAATGAAAGCAAACTGTTTTGGAGGCCGTAGTTTACATATACAGTGGGGCAAAAAAGTATTTAGTCAGCCACAATTACAGGGAGGCCTTTAATTTTCATCATAGGTAAACCTCATCTATGAGAGACAAGAAATTCAGAAAATCACAAATAATGGTGGCTGCATACTATACTTCCGCACTCCTTATGAAGTTATTCAACAGCAAAGACCAAAACAAACACATATTTCAGACAGACATTGTTTGGAGAGACACAGTACATGCGGAAAACATGCAGATCTTTTTGATGGGACATTGCTCTGACCCGTCTCGTCCAATATGGCGTGTCAGAGGGGAGTGTGGGTGAGGATGGGGGATAGACCATAGACTGAAAGAGAGAGAGGCAGACAATGTAGTAGGGAGGTCCCCCCCCTACACGGTACGGCACGGTGGCTGAGTGGATAGCACTCTCAGCAAGAAGGTCCTGGGTTCAAATCCCGGTCGGACCAGGGCCTTTCTGAGTGGAGTTTGCATGTTCTCCCCGTGTCTGCGTAGGTTTCCTCTGGGTACTCCGGTTTTCCCTACCACTAAAAAAATATGTACAATAGTTCTGGCATGCGCCTCCTGTACTGGCGACCCAGCTCCCATCTCTGTGCGGAGTGAGAGATAAATGCCCAAAATATTGTAAACTGCTTTGAGACTCAGATCTGCAGTGAAAAGGCGGTATATAAATAAAGATTACTTACTACTACTACTACATTGTCTGCCTCTGGTGAATTGAGAGTCTGTGACTTTTGAGAGAGAGTAAGTAATACTACTCGATCCTTGAGTAGTGGAATGTGGAGGTCAGTAGATAAGAGCAGTGCCTGCAGACAGGGGAGACAATTTGTATAAGCACTTTAGCTGATCAGATCAAAGGCAGTTATATAATTACTGGATCCCCTCCGTTAACTGTTATCCAGAGTCAGTGCGAGAGTCCGCCATGAGGCCCAAGTTCATTCAGCTTCTCTTCCAAGCGCTTATGTCCATCCATTGATCTTGTTCCCAGATCTTTAAGAGAATGTTTGACCTGTATCACACACCGTTGTGTCCCCATTGAGCTCTCGGCCACAATCCTGGTTAACTCCCAAAGACTCTCCTTGTTTTCCATGGAAAGCCTCTCATAAAATTTCTGAGTAGACATTCCTCCAATGTTGCGGTAGATATGGCCAACTCCAAACCCAATCAGGAGAAACCCTGCTACAATAATTCCAAAAATGTATAAATCCTCAATGTCTTCATTGGGCAGTCCCGACAGACAAATGGGGTGCCACAGTCTTCAGCTGTTGAACACGTACCCCTCAGCAGCCGCACTGTCTGGACAGGCGGCATCTCCAGAACCGGCTTTACGTGATTGCATTGAGGGACCAGTTGATTAGTTTCATCATTTTTTCAAATTGTACACAGGCAGTACTCTAGGAAAAAGACAGTCAGGGCAATTAGAGCAGAAGCAGAGAGAGACACGTCTGCACTCGACAAGAGTCAGGAGGGGAAAAAGGAGATTTTCATTAAAAATCTCACAATACATGGCCCCATTCATTCTTTCCTTTACATGGAACAGTCGTCCTGGTCCCTTTGCAGAAAAACAGCCCGAAAGCTGTGACCTAAGCAGCTCAGTGAAAAAGAGTCTGAGGAACCTTGGAGTCACTTTTGATGAAGGGATGTCCCTAGAACCTCATGCCAAACAGCTGATCCGTAACTGTAACTTCCACTTGCGCAACAGGTCGGGAGCTGGAGATGA
The DNA here is from genome assembly GCA_964034765.1 of Knipowitschia caucasica. Lineage (NCBI taxonomy): Eukaryota > Metazoa > Chordata > Actinopteri > Gobiiformes > Gobiidae > Knipowitschia > Knipowitschia caucasica. The sequence goes on along the minus strand of OZ035825.1, from coordinate 11,235,436 downwards.
TTGTCCATGCTTTTGTTTCCTTGCGATTGGAGTATTGTATCAGCCTGTTTACATGTCTTAGTAAAAATGATCTGGCTCATTTACAAATTGTTCAAAATTCTACAGCGAGGCTTTTGACCCGCACCCACAGGAGAGCCCACAGGAGAGAATATTTATCTAATCTTAAAGTCCTTACATTGGCTCCCTGTCTCACACATAATATTTTTTTAAATTCTAGAGCTGACATTCAGGGCTCTTCATGGTCAGGCGCCTGAATACACCCAGTGCCTGATCCACCCCTATGTCTCCAACAGGAGCCTGAGGTCCTCCACTCAGAACCTGTTGATGGTCCCCCGCACTCGTTTTAAAACCAGAGGAGACAGATCCTTCCAGGCAGTTGCTCCTCACCTTAAGAATGAGCTTCCTCAGTCTCTGCGCATCTTAGAGACGGTTGTTGATTTCAAGTCCCAACTTAAGACCTATATGTTTAGACAGGCTTTCTCGCCTCACTGTACATAGGCCTCCGTGAACTGTACTCATGATGAGGACCGTCTTCTCTGTCTTTGTTTATAACTCTCACTTGTATGTGTATTTTTAATGTGTTTTAAATGTGAGGCACTGTGAAAGGCGCTATACAAAAAAACTTGACTTACTTATACTTACTTACAAAGCATGATGTTTCCATCCCCATGCTTCACAGTAGGTATAGTTTTCCTTGGATGCAACTCAGCATTCTTTCTTCTCCAAACAATAAGTTTTTACAATAATAATAATAATAATAATAATAATGCATTGGTTTTATATAGCGCTTTTTTGGACACTCGCCTATCTCTGCCGTTGAAACTAATGTGCCATCACTTTTGGCTTCTATGGGGCTTTTTCAAAATGGCAGTCCCTCCTGCGGGGGGAAAAAAAACGCATTTGCACATGCGGTAGCCGGCACCAGCCCCATTCATTTAACAAGTGCCTTCTGAAGTCCACAGCGGCTAAACTAGAGTGGTTCAAAAAAATATACTCCCCTCAGCATTGACACGCATCTGGAACGTAGCTTTGGGTCAGAGGCCGACTTCCTGTAAATAACTTATAAAGTTGTCCATGTAAAAGTTTGTTGGAAAGTGTCTGTATTGCTCCAACTGGATGACTATAGCATTATAAAGTGTTTCCCTCTGGTCCTTGATACCTGCACTGATGAACACTGCTGACCTCACGCATCTGGGCAGTAATGTTTAACAATGTCAGAATGTGCCATATGGGACCACACTGTCACTTTATTTAGTCAATTTTAGTCCCGAGCCTCATGCTGCTAACATGTACAGTAGTATCACAACCGCATGCTGCTAACATGTACAGTAGTATCATCCCTATTTGAACCTTCAGAGCTATTGACTTATTACTTCATAAATCTTGCACCAAAGTTTCTAACAGATTTATAGTTCAGTTCATGAAAGCATATAGTGTTCACTTAACTTCACTCACTGAAACATAAGTATATATTTATTTTCTCTAGAGTACGTAGGGGTACACCCTATATTTTTATACCATTTCACGTTTTTTATCAAGCTGAAGATAAAGATTTTGATTTTCAATTGTAGAGTTGTGCTATACGCGATATTCACGTATCGTGTTTTGTGTGCTTCTCTTTCCTGTGATGCAAAGCTGAAATGTCCCCACTCTGAGATAAAAAAAAAAAAAAATTTTATTCATGAATGAAAAAAAGTCTGCATGTTTGAATGAAGTATATTCTGATATCATATTTCTGAATTTACTTTTGAAAATGACACACACACACACACACACACACACACACTGTTTGCTGTTATGTCAACACTTTGTTGTGATGACTTTTGAAAATTCATGTAGTGAGAGCAGTCTAAAAGGGCATTCAGACATTAAGGAAAGTCTTGGGAATACAAATGAGCCACAATAATCAGTTCTTGTCAACATGAGGATAATTGTCTCGTCCGCGCTATTTTCAACACATAAATATTCCATAGTATTGCACAGTCCCGTCAATGCAAGGGTACAAATCAACATACTAGTGAAAGACCATAGTTACATACTACAGAATGAGCAACAAAGTACTGTACATACAATGACTAAAGTGCTAGTTCAGTGCAGATTGAGAACATGGAAAATGGATTGCAGTTTCCCATACAAAATACTGTTGGAATCTCTCACATGCTCATGTTACCCACTGCAGAGGACGGGGGTGGACAAGCGAGAGTGCTGCCTGAAGGAGATCCAACAAACGGAGGAGAAGTATTCAGAAACGCTGCAGTCCATTCTTCAGGTCTGTGTGATTATTGCATCATTATTGTCCAATTAACTTAGTTTGCTCTAAAAAATAAGATATGAGGAACTGAACTAAACCAAACTCAGAAAAATACTGTGAGAATTCCATGCTTGTAGCACTTCATGAAGCCCCTGGTGCGGTTCCTTCAGCCACAGGACATGGAGAACGTCTTCATCAACATAAAGGTATATTTTATTCCATTGCTCCCGTCTCATACAGTATGCAGGAGTTGGGCTGAGAACTGTGGCTTTGTGTCTTTATGGTGCATAGGATTTAGCAGATATTCATCGGAACCTGCTGGAGCAGATCCAAACTTCCATCATACAGTTTGGAGCCAAAACTCTACACCAGGTGTTTCTGAACAACAAAGAGAGGTGCCTTTTTTCACATCTGCTCACTGTAAACGTATGGAGACACGACTTAATCATGTAAACTCAAATGTTCCACGTTGAAATTATATTCACACGTTTAAAGAAAACTTTTAACAGAAAGGGAAAGGTTTGACTTTCTTTCTTTCTAATTTTTTCTCTCATAGTAGTGGTAAGATGAAAAAAAAAACGGGCATCTCTCATCTTTCCTTCCCCCTGTATATTGCAGATACACACACACACATATATATATATAAAAATATTGATATATATCACGCGCATCACGCCTTTTATATATTGTATCTACAAATGCTGTTTGCTTATTGTCATTTCATTCTTTCTAAATCAACCTTTCCCAGAGAGCGCGAAAGACACCATTGAAAACCTGGTTTGTGGCTGAGAATGACGGAAATGTTGTTCCCATGTAGGAGCACTGTTGTTTGCAGTAGAAGCCGCGGTGCGTAGGGTTCAGTTACCTGTACCCAGGAGAAGAGCAAGTGGGTCATGCCAACCTGTTTCAAACAAGTGCCCTATAGTCCAATTAGCAAGATGGATTTCAAATCTGCAAAAACGAAACATAAACAACTTGTAGTAAACCAAACAAGAGCGGGAAACGATAAAAACTAAATTTGTCCTTGTCACGCTTGCTGTTGTTAGCACAATTAAACACGGCACAATTGTACGGCATTGCTTCAAAGAACTTAAATGATGCTTGAAAGACTCTAGTGTAGCAGCGTGCTTTACCACCAACTTCGCCGACTTCGAGTAAGCTTACCTTTGTTTCACAGGATGTGACACATGAAAGTCAAGAATATAAAAAAACTCCAGGCAAAATGAAGATTTTTGAAAACGCACATGTTTGGAATGTTATGAATGTGATTGAAAACGCAGGTGTTTGGTTATGTGTGGATACAAATTATTTTATAAATGGAGAGAAGGAAATATTCGGTTTTAAAAATACCCGGCCACGTGTGGACATGACCTAAAACTAATCCAGTGATAAACGGACCGCAGTGCAAAAATAAATACAATGAAAATGCGTCAATTTTTTTAGCTTTTGTGTAATTTATTAATCTTAAAGGTGCCAAATTTCGCTTTTCTTAATTTTTTACAGTCGCATCCTACGCACATGATAATAATAATAATATGGGTGATACACCATTCAACACTCGAAACACGTCAAATTATAGCCATTTTGTGCATAGAGGTGATCTCAGCTCATGTGAAACGCTTGGATCAGTGCTCCTCTGTCTGTGAGCCCACCTCGCATCACGCTTAGTTCCGAGGTAAACAAGAGTCATTTCACACCTGAGAATAAACTTTTTCAAACAATGGCAACCCATTAAATAGAGCCCTATGTCCTTGATCCAGAATCAGAACCTAGTTATTTAGTTCACAGTGATATACAGCGAGTTAGTTGCATTGTACTCACTGAGGCTCCCGTTAGCATCTTTTATGTTGGAAATAACACCAAGTTTCCAGATCAGCTTTAAGTAGGTCCCGTTTCAAGGTAACTGTTGTTCTGGAACAGTCTTTGGTGGTATCACCGTCACTCGCAAAAAAAGATCTGCGAGTTTTGTCGCGGATTTCAGACTCGCGGATACGAGGCAGATATCCCCGTGAACAAAGTCGATCCCCATTCTCTGTCTTTGAGCCAAATACTCTTGTCACATATTTAAACCAACAACACATTTTCTCCAAGTTGACATGAAGCTAGCACAAAAAAGTACAGATGCTTATTTACTGTCTATGCACCACACGCTGGACTCGGAGAGAGGCTGCATGGGCTGCATAGACTGCGCTTATTCGCTGGTTCAGTTTCTCTCCGTTGTCAATTGTGCCACGTCATGATTTGAAAATCAGCTCGTTTTTGTGCCTCTCGAGAATGAAAGAAAAATATCTCTCTTACTAAAGCTTGACGGAATCAATGAAAAAACTACTTTGGGCATGTGTATGAAGGCCAAATAGCACTGTAATCATGTTTAAAACAGAGAAAAGTCAAAAAGCGTAATATGGGCCCTTTAATTAAAGCGTTAAAGTCCCGGCCCTAAATATATTATATGTTTTTAAAGAAGATAGCATTACTGAAGTTAAATGAATACTTTCTTAATGTACTGTTTGTGTTATGAATAGATACATAGATGGCCAATCTCTGTTTCATCATCAGACTCCTGCTGTACGGGCGATACTGCAGCCAAGTGGAGGCAGCCACAAAACTTATCGACCTGCTTTCTTGTACAAGAGAGGACATCAGGATGAAGCTGGAGGTGACACACACACACACACACACGCACCATACATGGTTCAGTCAGTAGCTTGTGAACACTCAAAGTCAATCAGATCTCACCCCAAATAGTGACTCACAGAGTTCTTTCTGACAAGTATGCAACAAATAACAGCAAGAACATTTTTGCAAGACTCTTTCTGTTGGGACTGTTATATTTATGAAAAGTTAGGTACCCCAGCTTTAATACCGCTTAGTACCCACCTTATTTTGACTTGTTCCCAAAAGTTGGGCATTCCCAAATGTATTTGCATATTTAAAAATACATCTTACACATAACATTGCTACGACCCAGTGTTGGACCCCAAAGCAGAGACTGAGAGTTGCACAATTCACAAAAAGGTGATTTAATTCACAAACAAAAAACTAAAGGGCAGACAGGCAGTGGATACAGGGAGCTGGCTGACAGGCGAGACTTGACCTGAACACAAGGCAAAAAACTATTAGAAAAAAGGCCAAAAAGTTACAGCAACAACATATGTTCAGACAAAGTTCACTCACTCGTGACATGGGATAATCTGGCTGTGTGATCAATCTAAGTTTAAAGATCAATTTAAAGATATAGTCTTTTAGTTCATTTAGATATACACTTGAATAATATATGTCATTCCAATTTGTTTTGCCTCGCCTAAAATATCAAATTTCTAAAGTTGCCCTTTTTCATAAACTAGTGCCATTTGGCCTTATTTGGCATGGCAGCTTTTGGCTGACATTATACATTTCAGACTTTTTAAAATGTGACATTGATGTGTGCATAACCTGAGTGCTCTTATTTCTACTTTTATTCTGTTGTAGTTTGCGCAACTATGACACTGACAAATAATCTCTTTTTGTTTATCTTTTTCTTGCTCTCTCTTGATTTTTAAATCATTTTAATTCTGCTCAAAAACCTGGATTAATTTTTTTAAATGTCTTCACATATACAACTTTTTATGACTGTTACAACTGGAGCAAAAGTTTGGAAGAGGACAAAAAATCAACAACAAAAAGACCTTCTTCTGTAACCACTGTTGGATCTGTCAATAAGATATAGAGAAACTCCTAAAATTGGAACTTGGGCTTCACCAAACACTCCCAAGGAAATCAAATTGACATCAAATGGACGATGGATAACTTAACAGGCATTTTTTCTTCCACTGCTTATCTATTTTTTTGATACATTGGAACTATAGTAATGTAACTTGTATTTGAGATATCAAACACTTTCCAACCTGCCAGGGTTGTTTCATGTTTACATACAAAATGTGTAATTTGTGAAGTGCAATTATTTAGATAAGTGTTCAAAAAATGGACAATGGAAAACTAAGGCAAATGACCAATGAAACAGATGGGAATGCTACAGTTAATGTAAATTATGTCATTTAATTTCCAAAACTTTGCAACAAACAAAGTTTTGGAAATTATTGGCACAAAGAGTGTTAATGGAACATCTCATCCTCATGCTTTATATCATCAGAGTAGGCCTCCAGGTCTCATGCAACTAGAAAATGAATGGAAAAAGCTTAGTAGTTTCAATGACAAGGTTCAAGGCATCAAAAACACCATTGTCTCCAATCCACAGATAACCCTCCAACAACCAAAAAGGCTCTTTGAGCTAACTCACTTTGCACCTGTAAATGATCAAACTGTCCAAGAGATAATCTCCAGTCTGAGCTCCTCCACATGCAGCCTGGATGTACTACCCACTAGATTTCTGAAGTCTGTTCTGAGCAGTCTGTTACCTTCACTCACACAGATAGTAAACATGTCCCTTCATTCTGGAATATTCCTAAAGGCCCTGAAAACTGCAGTCATCAGGCCCCTGCTAAAAAAGAGCAGTCCGGATGCCACCGTACCTAACAACTATCGTCCCATCTCATCTCAAATCTGCCATTTATGGGGAAAGTCCTTGAGAAAGTTGTCTACCTACAGCTTACTAGATTTCTTATAATCAACAACTCATTTGATATGTTTCAGTCCGGCTTTAGACCCCACCACAGCACTGAGACTGCCCTTGTCAAGGTTACAAACAATATCTGGCTGAACACTGACGCAGGCAAAGTCTCAATCTTAATCTTGTTAGATCTAAGTGCTGCCTTTGACACTGTCGACCATGAGATCCTCTTACAGAGATTAGAGGACTGGGTTGGCGTCGCTGGCACCGCCCTAAGTTGGTTTAGGTCTTACCTTGAAGACAGGAAGGGGTCGATCCTGGGACCTCTTCTGTTCAATCTCTACATGCTGCCGTTAGGTCAGTTAATACGCAGAAACAAAGTTTCCTATCATAACTATGCAGACGACACTCAGATCTATGTCTCACTGACTGCAGGAGAACATGGACCAGTGGACTCACTCCTTCACTGTATCCAACAGATCAGTGAGTGGATGCAGAACAACTTCCTTCAGCTAAACGCAGACAAAACTGAAATGATTGTCTTTGGTCCCCAGAAACAAAGAGAGAGCGTCATCTGTCACCTACAGTCTCTCTCCCTAAAACCTTCAAACAAGGTCAGAAATCTAGGGGTAATACTGGACTCAGACTTAAATTTTAATTGCCACATTAAATCAGTAACATCAGCAGCTTTTTACCATCTAAAAAATATTGCCAGGATCAAAAACATAGTGTCTAAAGCAGACTTGGAGATTCTTATCCATGCATTTGTCTCTAGTAGGTTAGACTACTGCAATGGCCTGCTCACAGGTCTGCTCCAACCATAACCACAACACAGCCATTGCCACCTCCTTCTCCCTGGAAAGGTCTCAGCTCCATACTGTACCTTGCTGAGGAAGGGTCTTAACCACAGTGGTAGCAGCAGCAGACACACAACCATCTCCCCTAGAGACAGATTCATCACCACCATGAGTTTAGGAATTTTTCATCTTCATTGAAAAAATATTGTTTTAATAAAATTGCTTTGAATTATCTTTTTATGATTTATAATAAAAGACGGTTTGTTGAGTGGTATGTTTCTTTTAAAGTTGATTCTTGTAAAATTTAAATTGTGATGATTGTTCAGGATCTTTTGTAAGAAGTGTTGTGTGTTTCCACAGGAATGTTCCAAACGAGCAAACAGCGGGCGCTTCTCCCTGCGAGACTTACTCATGGTGCCCTTACAGAGGGTGCTGAAGTACCCCCTGCTCCTACAGGTCTGTCCAGTATAGAGCGCTGGTTCTCAACTCAGAGGTTGGGAATCATTTTGAGTGTGGCATGAGCCTTTCCTGTAAAGTATTTTTTTCTGCTAAAAGTCTAGAAATCTAGAAAAAAGTTTTCATTCAAATAAATTGCCTTTGATTAAAGAAAGTCATAACAAGAAGTGTGGCCCATTATACGTTTTTATACTACAAAAACTTGGAAGAGAGGCTGCGATCATGTGAGCTCAGCACTTTCCAAAGAGCCTATAGTTTTACTTTATGGAAGGGGGAAGCTGAAATATGTTCTGTGATAAATATGGTCAAAAGAGTCAAAAGTCAGATTTAAATCCTAGTTTGGAGCTAATCTGTCTGTAATTCCTTGGCCAAATCCACACAACAGGCTACAAATATATTAATATTGAAGAATTTACAGATAGCTATGAAACATAGCAGTTATTCATTTTTTTTTTTTTTGCTCCCTGTATGCTCCTACTGTACTGTATGTGCACTGCAACATTGAAATTTCCCCACTGTGGGACGAATAAAGGTTCTCTTATCTTATCATATTAAATAGCAGTTTAGCATTATTCAATGGTTATGAATTAATTAATTTGTGAAAAAAAATGACAGCAATTTGTTTATATACAAATCTTTGTTCTTAATTGGGGTTGTGGCTTGGCGTTACATGGTTATGGTGCCCCGTGACAGGGCAGGATGTGCTCCATCTACTCAGTTCCAGTTGAGAACCACAGAGAATACATGTTCACATTCTGTAGTGAAGAAGGTCCTAACCCCAACCCTTTTGATATTGAAAAGTCCAAATCAATCATGTTTTACTCATGTGATTTGCAGGAACTAATGAAGCACACCACTGACCCCACAGACAAGGAGAATCTGCACACCGCTCTGGACGCCATGAGAGTAAGAGGCAGCTGTGGCAAAATCACGAGCAAATATTCTTCTGGTTGTAGTGGTTGTACTCAATGACATCTGTATATCAATAGTGTAAATGTTAAACATGAAAAACTCAATATTTGATGTGAACTCCATGTTTGTGTTACTTTGCAGGACTTGGCTCAGTGTGTGAATGAAGTGAAGCGGGACAATGAGATCATCAGACAGATCACATCTTTCCAGCTATCTATAGAGAACATGGTAAGACATGTAGCAGACACACTGATTCTGACCTCCTTGCTGTCTTCCTGGCCTCCTATGACCTCCTGCTGCCCTCCTGCCCTGCTGACCTCTTGCTGTCCTCCTGCTGACTCCCTGCTGTCCCCTTGACCTCCTGTCCTCTTGCTGTCCAGAGTGAGTCCTTAGCCCTGTATGGCCGGCCCAAGATTGACGGAGAGCTGAAGATCTGCAGCTCGGAGAAGAAGTCCAAACACGACAGGTAGTGATCAGGGGTTCTCAAACTGAGGAACCTGTAGTTTTTCTATATTGTACGTGAGGGTCGGGCTTCTCAAACTGTTGTACTAATAAATGAAGACAACATGCAGGTTATTCCTGTCCTGTATTGTTCCCATACTGTACATGAGGGGCAGGGTTCTCAAACTGGGTTTTCCAATACCTGCTGTTGTTTCACAAGTTTTGGGATATCTTAAACAACTGAACTTAAACTCTTTCCAGCAACAGAACAGTCTAAGTTCACTCTACAATCTAAAACATATAGCTGATAGCAATAGGCCTCTGTAATAGGCCTCTGTGGATAGTGCCGGCTCAAAACATTTTTAATGAATTATATTAGTGAAAAAGTGATCCTTGGTCTAGAACAATTGTTATTGTAACCAATGGAAAAATAAAAAGCCCTCTGTAATCAGTAGTTTAAGATAAGTTAAGAGATGCTTTATCCATCCCACAGTGTGGAAATTTCAATGTTGCAATGCACATACAGCTGCTATATTGCACATTGCACATGTGCACATTGCACATGATTGGCTCAGCAGTTCTCATTGTACAGTCTGACAGCAGCATTATTGCTTTTGAAGTACAGTAATTAGAGTAGTTATCTCATTACTTTTTGAAGAAGTAAATGTATACTTCCCAATATACTGGGCTCCAAAATAAACTACAGTCGCAGCAGTACCGCTTTGTAGCCTGACCCTTGTAGTTCCACCATGCTCCACCAGAGTCATTTGGCTGAACACAAGGGTCTGGAATCGAACGCAATGAAAACTCCTTCAGGAGATCAAAAAATATATTTTTGGGCATTCTCGCGGGTTTTGGGGGTTGCCAAAATCTTGACGGCATTTGGCAACCGCAACGCAGTGAGGAGTCATGCGTTTTGAGTGGTTGAAGGAACACATCATTCAAGATAACAGACAAGAGCTTTATCCAATCACATACAAGGATTTTTTTTACAAGGCCCCGCCTTCTGAAATTCCTCCGCTATGAAGCAGACCCAGACCCTTGTGTGAAGCTCAGCAAACTACTGAGGTCTGGCGAGAGACCACGTTGTACATCCTCCTTCGAACACATACTCATTTGGTATACTTACAAGATGGCAACTGAGTGATCTTGTAAATGAGTGAACGCTGGAGGAGCTCAGAGTAGAGTCCCTCCTTCTCCATGTTAAGAGGAGCCTGGGTCTAACATCTGTCTCGGGTGCCGTCTCTCTGGAGCAATGGAAAAAGCCAAAAAATTATCATACAGCCATATATCTATATTTGTCTTTTCCATGTGAATTTCTGACCAAAGAGTTCTTGTTCTCAGGTATGCATTCCTGTTTGATAAGGCTATGTTTGTGTGCAAAAAGAAGAGCGGGGAATTGTTTGAACTAAAGGAGACAGTTGACCTCCAGTACTACCAGATTCGAGACGAGTCCTTAGGAGAGAGGGACAAGAAGGTATTGCTCCAGAGCCATGTTTCTGATTCAGTTGTGCTCAATGTACTCAGAGATGTCCTTCTGCCTTCTGTCCTTCCACAGTGGTCCCACCTATTCATACTGCTGGACTGCTATGGGAGAGGAGGTTATGACCTGTTTTTCAAAACCAGAGAGCTGAAAAAGAAGTGGCTGGAGCAGTTTGAGATGGCAATGTGAGTTGCACATCACAAAACTCTGGAAAGACACGCACACACATACATACATAGATATTTAAGAAAGGACAGAGGCACTCATGGGATTTGAAAAAAGGAAAAAGCCTTTATAAAATCATGGTTTTTAGCATTTGAAAAATGCCTACATGTTGCATGAAGTAGGACTTCTTGAGCTCAGCCTATGTTCCGGTAATGCATGCTGTGTAGGGGTTTGTCCTCCCATGATGGGCCTCCAGCCTCCTCATCTTGTCACTTTCTGAGACATTCACTGAGCACCGTTTGAGCCTACTAACTTATAGTTATGGAGTTAGTAGTGGCCTCCTTTTTTACGGCTTTCATGCAGTCTCTAGGTGCTGGATTTGGGATGAAACCTACCTTACATGGTGAGAAGCTTTCATGTTTTAACATCTGTGGTCTACAATCTTTTCCTTTGACCATATGATTATTCCTGAAGGGTATCTGATCACTGGGAAGCTGTTGATTGCCTGTGACCTGAAGGGCTGTTGCTGATTATTACTATTGTTAGCTTTTTAGAATGATATATATATATTTTTTTTTTTGGCTGCTACTGGACAACTGAACGGGGACCAATAAAGTATCTATCTATCTATCTTGAGCCGGCATACTTGCTGGAGGAATTTAGTAGTTTCTGCTTTCTGGCCATTCATTCACAACATGAGTTCACACATATAGTATAATAGTGATAAAACGGCCTGGTGTTGCAGATCTAACATGTGCCCAGAAAACGCCACAGCCAACAACCATGACTTCCAGATGCACTGCTTTGAAGAGGCCTCCTCCTGCAAAGCCTGCTCCATGCTCCTTCGGTACGATCCCCAAAACACAGGGGCCATGTTCTCATGCTCCTCTTTCGTGTCCTAACTGTGAATCCTGTGTGCAGTGGAATATTCTTCCAGGGCTATCAGTGCACTCGCTGTAAGATGGCTGCGCACAAAGAGTGCCTAGGAAGAGTGCCAGCGTGTGGGAGAAGCTCAGGTCAGTGGAGAAGTCCCAGAAGGAGTTCTGGTTGATCACATTGTATCTCCAGTGATTTCTTTCAGTCAAGTTTCATTCAACACAGATTTTGTATTTGTATCACAACTATTATTAACTTTGTAATATTTGATTGTGATTCAGATCACTCAGGAACTATGAGGAAGGTATGATACAACATAGGGCTGGGCGATAAAACGATAACGATATATATTGCGATAGACGCGTATTCAATACCAATAGAAAACGGGGTCGATAGCATGTTCGATAGTTTAACTTCACTCCGTCAGAAAAAAACAGGAAGAAAACACAGGAAGTAAAGCCGAGTCAGAAGCGCAAAGCATTCTGGGGGATGTAGGCATAGGCTCCTTGACCTATCACAGCCAAATATGAACCGCAAAACATTCTGGAAATGCAAAAACAACAACTGCACCATGCGTAGCGTCCATGGATCTAAAGATTGTTTTTCAATGCTGTATCAATGGTTATGCACGTCCGTGCAAGGCATAGCATGTGCGGTGTGGCAGAGGCAGTGGACACAGAGACCTGGTGCATGCGGCGAAAGCAAAAGATGAACTTTTTCCTCCGTGCGGCTATCAGAGAGCGGCCGCACGGAGCCGTCATGAGGACACAAAACAGGAGATGAACCAGGACTAAACCAGGATTTCACCAGGACTAACTATGGGGGAGACTGCTTGTGAACATAGTCGACACGACAAACTTATTTATTGAAGTAAAAAAATAAAAATAATAATAATCAATATATATCGTTATCGGCCGATATGAATTATTTATATTGTGATATAGTTTTCAGCCATATCGCCCAGCCCTAATACAACACAATAAGATATGTGTTAGTAGTTATTTCCATTCTGATCACTCTGTTCTTGCAGCCTAAACCACGGGCCTCAGCGGCACCTTCCACAGGTAGGATGTCATTTTCAACCTTATTCCACTCTTCACCTTGGGCAGATGCAGGGATAGGTTTGTGTAACTGTAAGGGAGAATATAACCTCACTGTTTCTAATGTATATCCTGTTGTTGTCACTTAACTTAACATTGTCACTTGTGAACTTCATCTAACACTTCACCAACATTTTAGAAATCGAGAGCTATTTGGATTACCAAATGGCTTGTGCAAATGTATTTTTCTATTTATATTTTTATAAATATTAGAAACATGAACCAAGCCCCCACTGAAAGATCAAGGCTATGCTCACACTCAGAGAGCAGCCGTCCTCCTGTGGACTCACCACCTGCAAAGAATCAGTGAGGGGCTGGTGCTATGAGACTTGGGTGGCATCTCTGATTGCCACCCCCCTGACCCAGAAATGGATTAAAGGGTAGAAAATGGATGGATGGAGAAACATGAACGTAAACATTCCAGATTAAGGCTAATTTCCATCTGTAGTCCCATGGGGTTTTGGTCACATACAGAAATAAAAAGGATGTGTTTTGGAGGTCAAGGGAGATAGTGCTTCAGAGCTGGGGAGCAGAGCGGCAGAGGGCACAAGGAGCTGGAGGGATTAGGAGGACCAGAGGGAGTGGGTAGGTGTGCTGATGTGGGGGAGATCAGCGGTTGTGTATGGCTTTGAAAGTGAGATGCTGAAATTTGTTCTGAATCTGGTGGGTGATGGGTGGAGCTGTTGTGGGACAGGGGTGATGTGGTTAATGGTGGGAGTGCGTGTGATGATGCATGCTGCACAGTTTTAGACCACTTGGAGTTTGTGTAGAGTTTTCTGAGGGAGACCAAACAGAAGAGCAATCCAGATGGGAAGTGACAAGGCTATGAACCAGGACTGCAATAGAGAGAAGTAGGGGCAGAGGGCAGCGGATGTTGCGTAAAGCAGTGCTAGTGACGTTGTTAATGAGAGAATACTATTTCAAGGAGGACACCCAGACTCTTACCCTGTAGGGAGGAAGATATGGAGGAGCTGTCGATGGAGACAAAGAAATTCTTGATTTTATTAAGGGTTGGGTTTGGGGGGGGGAGGCCCCGCGGAAGACCTAGGACATGCTGGAGGGACTATGTCTCTCAGCTGGCCTGGGAACGCCTTGGGGTCCCCCCGGACGAGCTGGAGGAAGTGTGTGTGGATAGGGAAGTCTGGGTATCTCTGCTTAGACTGCTGCCCCCGCGACCCGACAACGGATAAAGCGGAAGAAAATGGATGGATGGTTGGGTTTGGGGCCTATAAGGAGGATTTCTGTTTTAGTGCTGTTGAGTTTAAGAAAGTTTGAAGTGAACCAGGTTTTTATTTTGGGGAAAGTCTGAGGCACTCTGACTAAACACGTTGCTGAGAACATGGTGAAAAGCAAAAAACACACAGTGAAAAGTTTCTTTGGACCTGGTTTAAAAAGACCACTGTTAAATGAAATGCCAGAGAATAAAAGCAGGTGTAAAAAATATTGAAAATAAGACAAGATAAGAAAAACGTCATTATACATATTATATTATATATATGATATTGGACAGGTAATAAAAGTGATTCAAACCTGTGCAATAAAAACCGGACTAAATACATGGGTTTAAATAGGAGGCTAAAATCAGACAATGCTACTCCTTGGCCCTGGGCGTGGCTCCAGCTCTGTTCTTTCTCCCTGTCCTTAGCTTCCGCCTACCCGAGTCTGCCCCGTATTTCTATTCCTCTTTCCCTTCCACTCCCCACCCCTGCCTTTATACCCAGAGCACAGGTGTTAGGATTTTCTGCAGTCATGTGAGTGGTTGGGGTACATCGAGAGGGGTAAAGTCAATATAATGAATAAAAACACACAACATGCATAGAAAGAACCACATAAAGCCTAATTTAAAACACACAATCCCTTTTGCACTCACACTTATCAGAAGTGCTTCTTTTCTCTTCTCGTCTAAAGGTTTCCCCAAGATGGAAGCATTCCAGGATTACTTGGGCTTGCCCCCTCCGCCTGTGGGCTTTGGCTTGGCTCTGCCCCTGTCCAGAGGAGACGTGGTGGAGCTGACCAAAGCAGAGGCCAACATGCAGTGGTGGGAGGTACACAGATGCTCACCAACTGTTTTATATGCATAGATTAATTTCTTTGAGACTTACAACAGAATAATATGGAAAACTATAAAATATCCATATAAAAGGAACCCAACTCTTTGAGAGGGGTTGGACGCTTCATTTGTCTGGCGTTTCTTG
This sequence comes from Knipowitschia caucasica, assembly GCA_964034765.1. Classification (NCBI taxonomy): domain Eukaryota; kingdom Metazoa; phylum Chordata; class Actinopteri; order Gobiiformes; family Gobiidae; genus Knipowitschia; species Knipowitschia caucasica. The sequence goes on along the minus strand of OZ035825.1, from coordinate 11,220,214 downwards.
CGGGGATAAGCGGCGAGCGGGGGCAGCCATACCCATTGCCCCCCATCTCAGCCGCCACATGTTGGAGTTCTCCCGGTTGAATGAGAAGGTCGCGCCCCTCCGCCTCCAAGTGGGGGACAAGTCTCTCACTGTTGTGACGGCCTACAGGCCAAACAGCAGTGCAGAGTACTCAGCCTTTTTGGAGTCCTGGGGAGGGGTACTGGACAGTGCACCGACCGGGGACTCCGTTATTTTTCTGGGGGACTTCAACGCCCATGTGGGAAATGTCAGTGAGACCTGGAGAGGAGTGATGGGGAAGAACAGCCCCCTGATCTTAACCTGAGCGGTGTGCAGTTGTTGGACTTCTGTGCTAGTCACAGTTTGTCCATGACAAACACCATGTTCGAGCACAAGAGTGTCCACCAGTGCACATGGCACCAGGACACCCTAGGCCGGAGGTCGATGATTTGTTGTCGTATCATCCCGAGTGTCTCGGACACTTAAAAGGAGTCCTATCAAGCCATGATTGTTCGTGGGACTCCTGAGACAGCTGTCCAGTATTGGCTGGCCAAGCGTGCCACGGCATGGATTGTTGCAGAGGCAAAAACCCGTGACTGGGAGGAGTTTGTGGAGTCCATGGAGCATGACTATCGGTCGGCCTCGAAGAGATTCTGGCAAACCATCCGGCGCCTCAGGAGGGGGAAGCAGTGCTTTGCCAACACCATGTACGATGCAAGTGGAGAGACCGATGGTCGAATCTCGGATTCAGGAGGAGAAGGAACACTGGACCAGCTCTATACTCTCCATTGGATACTCGAGGGTTCATGGGAGTTCGCCCAACCTGTCTACATGTGCTTTGTGGATCTGGAGAAGGTGTTCCCCGGTGTGTCCTTTGGGGGGTTGTCCGGTAGTACGGGGTCCGGGGTCCTCTGCTGAGGGCCGTCCGGTCCCTGTATGACCGGAGCCAGAGCTGTGTTTGCATTGCCGGCAGTAAGTCAGACCTGTTCCCGGTGCATGTTGGCCAAGGCTGCCCTTTGTCACCAGTTCTGTTCACTGTCTTTATGAACAGAATTTCTAGCCGCAGCCAGGGGTCGGAGGGGTCCGGTTCGGAGACCACAGGATTTTGTCCCTGCTGTTTACGGAAGATGTTGTTCTGTTGGCTCCAACGAACCAGGTTCTGCAACATGCACTGGGACGGTTAGCATCTGAGTGTGAAGTGGCTGGGTAGCTTTGGGTAATAACCGAAAGAACAAGATCACGGATACAAGCGGTCGAAATGAGCTTCCTCCGCAGAGTGGCTGGGCGCTCCCTTAGAGATAGGGTGAGGAGCTCGGAGACGAGCTGCTGCTTCTCCACGTCGAGAAGAACCAGTTGAGGTGGCTCGGGCATCTGTTCAGGAGGCCTCCTGGACGCCTCCCTGGGGTAGACCCAGGACACACTGGAGGGACTATGTCTCTCAGCTGGCCTGGGAACAGCTTGGGGTCCCCCCGGACGAGCTGGAGGAAGGATAGGGAAGTCTGGACGTCTCTGCTTGGACTGCTGCCCTTGCGACCCAGCAACGGATGAAGTGGAAGAAAATGGATGGATGGATGGAAAATATCCATTGGTGATTATACGCAAGCAAAGTGCACTTCATGGATATCAGAGTGCAATAGGAGAATTAATATCATGTGATCACTGCTTGGTTTAATCAGTACTAATATATGTCTTGTGTACCTTGGACAACGAGGCAAAACTCTGTATGTGCAGCACGTGTAGACCCCAAAAGACTCGCTTCTGTGATGACATCAGAGGGGTTTCCACAAATTATTCACTTTTTCTGCTGTATGCAGAGAAATTGAGAAATACCAAATGCACTAAAACAGCAATTCTGCTTTTAACTGCTATAAACGGTAATTTTCAACTCAAAACAAGAATTCTTCTTTTTGGGTCCACTAGGTATATTTTGATATTATTTTAATTATATACAAAAAAAAGTTATAATTGTTTTCTTTTTATGTTATTTTATTTAGTATATCTACTTTAAATTAGTATCTAGTTTCAGTTTAGTTTTTGTGTCAAATCAATTAATATTAGGGCTGGGTCCCGATTAAAAAAATTAATCTAATTAATTAGAGGCTTTGTGATTAATTAATCGCATTTTAATCGCATAAAATATTTGTCCTGAGAAATGAGAAGTAATTTTTTTTCACATGGATTTTTAGTTTACCATTGAATAATGACTGAATACATAAGCTTAAGCAACACATGTTCATTGAGGATGATAAGGGGATCAGACGGACTTCTTTCCCATCAAATAACGTACAGTATCTGTCATCGCCACAACATACGCATTTTTAAGCCCAAAATCCACTGCGAGTGAGCACTAAAGCTTATAATACGTTTTTGATGTGTGCATTCGAACTAAAACATCAGCAATAGCAGCTCACACCTGTGTCGCTGCTCCTCCTCCACCTCCTTCACCTCCGCTCACACAGGAGTCGCTCGCTGCTCCTCCTCACACACAGAGTCCATAGCTCCATACACAGCGCTCTTTCCCGTCTCTAACTCACTGGGATTTAGACACCGCTAAAGTTGGTCTGTGCTTGTTATAATGTACTTTTGAACAAGAAAAGTCACGGAGCTCAAGTTGGTGCTCCAGTACAAATGGCCCGCCTGAAACTCATCCAGTGAGCAACGTTCCGCGGTGGAAAAAACACATGCGATTAAAATGCGTCCTTTTTTTTTACGCGCTAATTTTTGTGTCGTTAATAAATCGTAAATAACACGATAAAGTCCCGGCCAAATTATTATCTGATGATACTTTGACAACTCTAGTATGACTGCTGCTGGGATTAACAAAAATAGCAATATCATGTGTCATTTTTCTTGCTTTCACATTTTGTATATGCATGGTTTGTGTTTCCTTATGCTGTGCCTGACCATGTGATTCCAGGGCAGAAACCTGACGTCAGGGCAGATAGGCTGGTTCCCCAACAGCAAAGTGCAGCCTTACCGCTCAGTAAGTGTTAAACATGTACCAACACAAATGAAAAGCGGGTTGCATAAGTGTTTGGACCCCTTCAACTGTTTGACATTTCCCCATGCAAGAAACACAAACATATACTGTATGTATTTAATTTAACTTCCATGGGAAAGACAGACGTTAAGAGACACAAATTAACTTAAATGTCATTTATTTTATAGAAAAGTAGGGTAGTATCCACAAGTATCCAACCCTTTCCTCTTTGCACTCGAACTAAAACATCAGCAATAGCAGCTCACACCTGTGTCACTGCTCCTCCTTCGCCTCCTTCACCTCCGCTCCCACACAGGGGTCGCTCACTGCTCCTCCTCACACACAGAGTCCATTGCTCCATACACAGCGCTTCTTGCCAACCAATTGCCTATAGAGATGTGGCATGATGATTTCTAAATTATCACATGTTGACCTATTATTAAATAGAACCCACCTCTGTATGGGCTAATCTAATCTCAGTTCAAATACAACTTCTCTTTGATGGTCTCAGAAGTCTGTTCAGAGATCTGGTAGGGGTTTGGCACAACTGCAAATCTACCAAGGCCCCTTTTAAATGGAGGCGCTCTGCAGACCTTGCAAAGCTATTGACAGAAATGACCAGGCATGTTGAATGGATGACCCATTCAACATGTGTGGTCAGATGAGTCCAGAATGGAACTTTTTGGCAATGTATATCACTTTACATTACATCCACTCCAGCAGACTGCAGGGCTGCTTTTCTTAAGAAGGGACAGGAAGAGTGTCAGAATTGACGGGAAAATGGATGGAGTTAACACAGGACAACGTTGGAAGAACATCTACTGAACTCTGCAAAACACTTAAGGCTGGATGAAGTGGATGTTTATCTACCATCAGGACAATTTCCCTAAGCATTATGTTTCACCCAATGGAATGGTTTAAAACATAATATATCCATGTGTTAGAATGGTAAAGTCAAAGTCCAAACCTGAATCCAATTGAGAATCTGTGGAATGATCTAAAACAGCAGTTCACACACTCTCCATCTCATCATTTAATCTAGCTGAGTTTGAGCTGTTTTATGAAGAATGGGAAAACTGTGCATTCTCAAGATGTGGAAGAATGTTAGAGACTTACATTCTAACAGACTTGCAGCAAAAGGCAGTTCCACAAAGTATTGACTTTGACTATGTATACATTTCATTTCACTTCAGGACTATGCATGTCCCATAGTATGTTTCTTTCACATGACATTTAAATCCAATATATTTATGGTGTGGTTCTAGCATGGCAACATGTCAAATAGTTGATGGGGTGTGGATACATACTATATTTCATACTCAACTCTGTGTCCCCCAGAGCCCGACTCCAGACCTGTCTGCTTTCAACTGGTGAGTATGGCATTCACTGACCCACTCGGAATCACATTGCTTGAAATCAACAAACCTTTCATTCTGACAAATGAGAAACACTATACTTTGAGCTCACATGATTCTAAATGCAGTGAATTATTGGATTACTTTAAAACAAAATATGAAACATTGGCCTTTTTGTATTGGAGACACAAAGTATTATGCATGTTCTTACACCCACAAACCTTCCACAGGACATCTGGGAATGTCAGATAGTGGAAGATTGTTACAGTGGTGTCATGTGTAGTGAGCACAGTTGTGGTTTAAGGTTTGCAGGGAACATGGACCGGGGCGAGGCCAAGAGCCTGCTCACGTCCCGCTCGGATGGGACTTTCCTGGTGCGACAGAAGGATGGGGGAGAGTTTGCTATCAGCATCATGTAAGTCCAACTTAGCACATCAGCACAATGCTAATGCTGAATTTCCCACTCAAATCTGAAAATAGATTTTTGGTAAGCGCTCACTTTAATGAATCTCTCTTTGTCAGTGTTGTACAGACATTTGGCCATAATAATGATTAAAAAAACAAAACTATGACAGCCTACAGTGGGGTGCCCAGATTTGTCCCATGCTTGGGAAGATGAACTATCTCCAAAAGACATAGTTACATCTAAGATAGTCCCAAAATATCTGTGACTAAATATTTGCTTTACTTTATTTTCCTTTTTCAAATACAAAAGGAAAGAGGGCAGAGCAAAATGTATTTGTAATGGCTGCACTGTAAACACTTCTGTAGCTTGTGTATGAACTGTGCTATGCAAATAACCATGCCTTGCCTTACAGCTTTTATGTGTGACTTCCGTTCTTTAAATAAGCTGATGTATCGGTTATGTCGAGGAAAAGAAGTTAACCCTTGTTTAGTTTCCTCTCAAATATGAATGTGCCAGCAGGAAGTTACTGCAGATCATATATATTGTTACGTGGCCACGGGGCTAATACAGAGTTCAACCAAGTAGTAGCTTCCTGCGTCTTAGCTGCTAATGCAAAGTGTGCACCTGGGGCGGGCCTTCCCCGAATCTTCATCAGTAGCTGTGATTCTGTTCTTCACTGCAAAGGGTGCAAAGCTTCCCACCCTGAAACATTTCTGCCTAACTATTGTCCCCGTTTTAGAAAGTAGCAATAGCATGTCCTTGGAAGATGTTATATTTCTGCTTAGCTGTTAACTTCCCATGAAGGGAATATTGTTTACCAAATGTGGCTAAATGTATCAAAATAGAGAATCAAGTTTGTGGGACTGTACGTGTGTGCCTAATATCCTGACAGTTAAGCCATTGTATAATGTTTTTTTTATTAGTTGACTGTTGAAAATATACCTCTATTGTTTAAAGCTGGATATCTTTCAAATACTCGCCAGTGAGGATGTTTTTTTTTTTACTTTTCTGTGTCAAAAAGCTGATTAAAAGATGTGACAGAGGCCAAATAAACACACATGTGAAACTAGTGATTGAAGCAAACTGGTCCTGGAACTAGTGGCATAGATGTTATAATAGTTGCTTTTTTACAGTTGAAAATTATACAAAGCTCAATCAAATGGTCAACGAGTCATATTTGTTTTAGTCTTGGAAAACTTATTTTTGTACAATGAGAACTGCAGAGCCTGGAAATGTCTTCTTCTTCTTCTTCTACTACTATTTAATTCCGGCAGGCTGTACGCTGGAGTGCGCAATGCTGCCCTCCACAGTTATGAAACCGTCAGTACTCTAAATTTTCAAAAAAGTGCCTGTGCGGCGGAGGAATAAAACAATGGCTCTATTAACTCCTTGAGTGTTTTCACGATTTGAAAAAATTGACTTAAATGAAAAGGAAGTTAGCCCCAAATCAGCCAATTCCACAAAAAGTTGTTGTCGTTCCTTGGTGTATTTGCTGCATGAAAACAAGATGTGAGAAACAGTCTCCAATGTCCCACAAGTGCACAGTCCATCTGCATGTTTACTTATTCTATACAAAGAAGCTGCAAGTCCACAGTGCCCCAGTCTGATTCTAGTGAGAACCACTTCCCCTCTACGCCCCTCAGCTACAGGCTGCCAACTATTTTGGACTGACGATTGACATGAATAATAGAGTCTCCCCCTGGTCTCCCTCTCCCACTCTTTCTGCCACTGACTTTGACAATGCTTTTTACTAAGGCTGTAACACTCTTTTTTCCCCAAATGAAGATGATAATCTATGGTGTCTCTATGAAGTCCTGTAAATGTCATTCATCTGTAAATAAGTAAATACTAAATCATGTGCAATACTGCAACTTCAGAATGTCCACTGAACTTTGTCACTACCTTATCTACTTATTATCCTGTCCTATATGTACACTATATAACTCCGTGCTACATATATATATATATTTTTTTTTTTTGAAAGACTGGAATTAAAGCTTATACCGCATTTACAGCTAGTTAAGAAACATAGCTACCACTTATTTTGTATTTTTGTATGTGCTCCCTGTGTGCTTTTACTACTGTCCTGTATATGCACTGCAACATTGAAATTTCCCCATTGTGGGACGAATAAAGGATCTCTTATTTTATCTTAAAAGCAAACACTAATTTAATCCCATTGAGTTGAGTGAATGTGAATGGTATTCTTAGTATTATTCTTTGTTGTGACCGTAGGTTCAACATGGATACTCGGCACATAAAAATCACATCATCTGATGGCCTGTTCCGCATCAATGACAAGAAAGCCTTCAAGGGACTGACGGTACGTGTTTGTGCTTATAGTCCGGCAAGTACTGTATGTTTTCGTTTTTCTTTCACACTTTAGTGTGATGTAAAGCAAGTGCCCCATCAATTTGTTTCCACAATTTTGTCCGATTACAACCTGACACTTGTCACAGTGACGTGAACATGGGAATTACTTTGGCTTAAACTTCAGGGTTGAATTTTTGGCCCTGGCATCGCTCAAAAGTGTTTTCCAGAGTTTTCGAGACTAAAACAGCATTACTACTGTCCTTTGTGTGCTTTCAGGAGCTCATCGAGTATTTCCAGCACAACTCTCTGAAGGAGTGTTTCAAAGACATGGACACCACTCTGAGATGGGGGTATAAGCAAGCCGAGCAGATCGCCCCCTACAGCCCAGCCAACAATGCTCCAGGTACACAATTTTTTATTTTTTTATATTTTAATTATGTGAATAAACATGAATTTATGATAAATATAAATAAAGCAAAAATAATAATTAAAAGTATAAATAAAATAAAATCTATGTATTTGGAATACAGGTACTACAGCAGTGTCTCCCAAAGTGGGGTCCGCGGCCCCCTGGTGTTTTATATAATTATTGTATGTTAAATTAATAATATTTTGTTTGTAAAATTGAAATATTTGTGTTCATTATTTACTTGAATAATCAAATTATAATATTTTTTGTAATACAAAATGGGGTGCGTCATGTACATGTTTGTAGCAGAGGCTATTTCCTCCTAATAAAATAACGAGAAGATATGGAGGACCGTGGCTGCCAAAACAATAAATATATACAGAAATAAATAAATAAATACATTTTTAAAAGATAAAATTTGCAAAGAAATGCATGCAATTATGAGAATAAGTGCATTTATTTCTGTATTTATTTATTTATATATTTATTTATATATTTATTTCTGTATTTATTTATTTTTGTATTTATTCATACATTTATTTCTGCATTTATAAATTTATTTCTCTATTTCTCTATTTATTTATTTATTTCTCTATTTATTTATTTTTGCATTTATTTATTTATTTCTCTATTAATTTTTTTCTCTATTTTTTTTTTTCTGTATTTATTTCCGTATTTCTCTTAATGATATGCAAGTCATGGGTGGGCTGGGATGCCTCTGCTGAAAGCTCATTGGTTAATCTTTTTCCTTGCTCCATAGCTTGTCCAGCATAGGCGGTCATGTTGAGATCACCACACTCCCCTCCACACTCGCGCCACCCTTTGTACCATGAATATGGCTCGGTCAGTGCTGTGGCCGCGTCCACTTTTCAGTCTCTCTCAGCCTTCACTGAAAGCTCCAGTGTCTGAGTGTAAAACACAGACTTCGAAAGCGGGGTTTTCCGGCGGACTTCAGCGCTTTGTAGTAAAATACACACGAGCACCTGTCACTGCCTTTGCCAAAAGCCTCTCACGAGCCGGACAGGGAAATGAGCATAAAGAGGCCGACATCGTGGACTCTCTGAGCGGAGGATGATCGTTAATACTCCTCTATCATATCAGCTATGTTTTATTTTGTGCCCAGACAACATTTGTATAGTGGCTTCTCGTGGTTATACGGCGTATACCTGCGTATCGCGTAGGCTACACCACTGATTGTAGAGCAGTGGTGTTTGTGCACCCCAAAGCGCCCTAATATTTTTGGAATTTGACCTGTTCTCTTACAGTACTTCTTTTCATGTTAATAGTCTGAAAAGAACTCAACAAGCTATGGAGCAAGGAAAAAGATTAACCAATGAGCTTACAGCAGAGGCATCCCGGCCCACCCCATGACTTGCATATCATTTAGAGAAATACGGAAATAAATACAGAAATAAATACAGAAATAAATAAATAGAGAAAAATAAAAATACATAGAGAAATAAATAAATAAATGCAAAAATAAATAAATGCAAAAATAAATAAATAGAGAAATAAATAAATAAATTGAAAAATAAATAGAGAAATAAATAAATAAATAAATAAATAAATAAATAGAGAAATAAATAAATAAATACAAAAATAAATACAGAAATAGAGAAATAAATGTATAAATGCAGAAATAAATGTATGAATAAATACAAAAATAAATATATAAATAAATAAATACAGAAATAAATGCACTTACTCTCATAATTGCATGTATTTCTTAGCAAATTTTATCTTTTTTAAATTTATTTATTTATTTCTGTATATATTTATTGTTTTGGCAGCCACGGTCCTCCATAAGAAGAGCCTATTTTTAACGTTGTCTTCTTGGTTATTATTTTGGGGGGCCGCGAAGACCCGTCAGATTTTTAAGGGGGCGGTGTTACTGACTTTGGGAATGGCTGCTATATAGAATAAATTTGGGTCATGTATACAGTATTATGGAACAGAAGTTTTCTACCAAACACTGGCAACGGCCTATATAGCAATTTACATTTGTTGTTCACTAAATTCCTATCTAGTAAAAGATGAGCGAGAGACTTATGATGTTTTGAAGGTGGAAACTCCCGGAATATGGGTGCAGCCAGAGCCCGGTACGACTACTCTGCCCGCGACCGCACAGAGCTCAACCTGCGAGAAGGAGACACCATCAAGATCCTGTCCAAGAAGGGCCACAGCGGCTGGTGGAAGGGCGAGGTTTACGGACGGGTAAGCAGCCAGTCACTATATGCTTGAATTTTCAAACCACAACAATTATTCTCTGTAATCTAATCTAGTTAAAGGAATAGGCCACCGTTTTTACATAAGGACATATGTTCTTACCTTACCTTAGACTAGTTGATATGTACTTGTGTGATCTTTGTCCGTGCGCTCTGTCATGCAAACGGAGCACAAACGCAGCCTCTTCCACAGACTGTGTAGTACCAAATCAGCTCCCGTTAGAAGCTACCAACTCTTTAAATACAGTTACGTGACGTGTTGCACTACAAAGTATAGTAACACAGAAATGTAACACGTCGATTTTCTCAGCGGATAAATAGGGGTACTATATTGTGAGGCGTAATAATACGAGAAGCGCTATGTCCGCGCACTAACTCCAACAAGTCACGCTGCTTCTATTGACGGAAGGGAGCGGGAGTGAAGTCTTTGGGTGTTAGTCAGGCCCCTTGGACATCAGAAAAGGGGGAAAATCCATACCAACAGGCACATTTTTTAGATAATCTTTTTCAGACAGAAAGGTGAAAAAGATACTCACCCAATCAGCTCTCACTCCAAAGAGTCAAATAGTTAATTAGAGCTTTTCTCTTGCAAGAATGTAAAAGATAATATATTTTCTAATATGTTGGTGACTGCATGTTGTGGTCTGATTTTTTAATGAGTTCATAAAGATGTGTATTACTACAAACAAGTTGTATTATAATCCGTAATTCAATTGAAAACTTGAGCTCATTGATTCAGCTTGTGTATGAATTAGATAAAATAAAACTAGATTGCTCCGTGGGATGAGAGCATAGGGGAAATGAGAAGCCTGTGAGCAAGTAGGGGGGCGGTGCTAAACATTCAAACATTGCAGAAACAGGTATACAGTAGCTCCTTTAACAAGACTCTTTTTTTTTTTTGGACAAACCAAATATACTTTAATGAATATATAAACTGAAAGGTAGGTACTATACTTTGCGTACCCAGGGGAATTGTTTCTCTTTACCATTTAACACTTAAAAACTTAATTATAACTTAATTCTACTTTGGTACTTCATGAATAAGTTAATACATTTCAAATATCATAGTGTACAAAATAACCAGATTAAGTATTTTTTCAAAGAACATACCTGCACGTTAATAATTCACCCCTAAAGGTAACTGTAATCTTTTTACAAGAATAAGTCAATTTACCTGATTCCCTGTTGGCACTTTGCAGATCGGCCTGTTCCCTTCCAACTACGTGGATGAGGATTATTCAGACTACAGTTGAGGACTGGAGTACTCTTAAGGGATGCTGGATTAAAATATATACACTTCTGACCTGTGTGTTGATTTAACCTTGTGTTGTTACTATATGGTTCTAGTTTACCTTAACTAGTGCAGTTTTGCATATTTCTCCTTTTATTCCAATTGTCGAGGGTGGAAGAGAAGCCAAACTTACAGGAAAGTGAAAGGGGGCATCTTCCTCGCGCTCTCTGATCACTGGGAGACTGCTGATGTGGTGTGCCTCAGTTTCAATCAAACTTCAAAATGAAGTGCCATGGCTTAATCCTCTTTATTTTTCACATGAGGAAACACAATTATGCTCCTTTTATTGGCTACATGTTAAGATTGGCACACATGATTGGCCCACTCTGGTTTCTCCTCTTCTGAACCTGAAGATACCCTGATTCTAACCAGAGTTACTGTGTGGAGTATGTTAGTGCAGTGACTGACAAACAGCTGAACCTAAAGAGTTCTGAGTTAACTTAACCTGATCTTACAGCCATCCAAAACCAAACCAGCTTCTAGCAATAGGCATCAGGTTGGGCCTTGATGTCCATATCTCAGATAAAATGAAACACTTTTCTTTCCTCATTGTTTGTGATTGACCGTTGTCAAATAAAAGTGTTTTTATTATTGGAGGTCTCCATCCCCCAGTTCTCAATTCTTGGGTTTCCTTAAACTGGCCAGTAGGGGGCGAATGAGCAGAGGTGGGACAACTCAGTTTTGCTCCCATTGAAAACCATGTAGTCTGTTTTGGAGTCAAAAGGCTGTCATCCTGTGCGGTGTACAGTTGTTGAAACAGTCTTAATGGGGAGGGGGACACTCAATTCTAAGGGAGTACTAAAAAATATTTCTCAAAAAAGACTTTATTTTGGGCATTTTTGAAAAAAAAAAAAACAGAAGAAATTGCTGCGTTTCATTTGGGTGGCCTGCAGGGGCCGCTTATCTGGGAAAGCCTTGATCCACCTCCCGCCTCATTCGAGTGACTTTTTCAAAGAAACACTTGTCTTTCTCTCTATTCGGGCGGTTGCTACAAGCGTACACCGCACAAAAAGATGGCATTTTGACAGCGCTTCTTCTACTATATCTTTGTGTATAAACCCGGCAGACTGCACCACCAAGGTACGTCACGTCCTGTCCTACGTTTGTTTTTCGTGCCACTGCTTTGACGTCATATGAAACCCAAGAATAGCATATTTCCCCTTTAACATTTAGAACAGCTTGGACCCTTTTGTTGTAGTCCTCTGATGGTGAAACTTCTTAGCAAAAAGCCTCCAATTCCTGTTCATTCCTGAATCGTCCTGCATGAATTGCACAGCACAATTGACCTCATAATTTGAAAATATAAACATGTTTATGAGACAATATATGGCTACACACAACCACTAACACTGAGTGGGAGCAAAAGGTTAGTGTTAGCATTAAAGGCGCTATACCCGTTGCTGCAATGTTTGAATGTTTAGCACCGCCCCCCAACTCGCTCAATGGCTTCTCATTTCCCCTACGCTCTCATAACACAGAGCCACCTAGTTTTATTTGCGATCTGATACATATGCTAACATTAGCATTAGCGCAACTTCTTGTAAGCTGTACAACAATCACCGATGAAATGGCACTAAAGCAACGCACTGCTAACACAATATATAAGTAAAAGAATACCGCTAGTTTCGCGTCCGAATGTATTAATTTAAAAACCTTAGAATATATTCTAATATTTAATTATAATTTGTTATAGAGCTCCTCAAAGCAGCAGCAGCAATTCTTCCGATCATTTTTTTCTTGATAACAGAACTCTCAAACCAATAATGACCGAAGCCCCAATGCAACCTCTGTTTGTAATTCAGGTGTGTAAAAATACTGCCATTACTCTGCAAGAACAAGCTATCAGCGCCTGTCACTATACACTTGTCTGTGTAGAGAAGCCAACGGAGCTAGCGGAGCTAGCCACGCTCAATAAACAACTACATATCTATCAATCAACACCATTAAACGTCAATCGGACAATACAGTACACATATACATCCTTAACACACATGCACGGATGATTTCTGAATTTGCTGTTAACGTTTTCATGACAAAAATACTGTTTCAATGTGACAAAAAAGCGATTGCGAAAAACCCGGAAGTTACCATGAAACAACTAGCTAGCTTAGCTGTTACCTGCCTAGCACGTCCCGGTGAAACCTTTGGGAGCTAACTATTTTATTTGCAGTCATTAAATACATTTCAAATTACAAGGGTTGTCTAAGATTTGTTCACATTTTTTATTTTAGAATTATATTCGAATTTTGAAGTGGAAGCCCTGGTGTTAAGCAGCGCTGTAGAGGCTAGAGGACGCAGGCTGGTCACTTCTTGTTCTGTGAGCGGAGGAGAAAGAGCGGCCCGCTCAGACTCTACTCAGCACTTTTCACTGCTTGTAATTCTTACACAGCTGAATCAATTACCTCAAGTTTTCAATTAAATGATGTATTATGATACAACTTGTATGTAGTAAAAAGCATTTTTATGAACTACTTAGAAAAAAAATCGGGTATAGCTTCTTTAAGGATCTCAGTTGAGCAAATACGTTTTTAGGAGCTTGGGCAAGTTGTCCCGAGTCCTTATTTTTAATAATATGTACATATCACATAAGAGTGAAACAATATCCAGGAAATCACATTGTATGATTTTTAAACAATGTATTTTCATAATGGGGCAGAAATGCTAATATTTGGTTAAAAATAAATTTATAAAAACAAACAGCTCCTGGCCCTTTCGCAGAAAGCTGCCCCAAACAATTTCCACCGGTTACAGTGGGTATGGTGTACTTGGGCTGCAGTGCCAAAAGGTCCCCTTCTGAAGTCAGCTCATATCCAGGCCCGTCTAAAATTGACCATCTGGATAATCCAGTAGAGACCTGTGAGAACATCACGTGTTTTTAATCAAAATAGTACTTTAGGTCAAAACTCAAATTGTTGTGGAGGGAGAAGTTGCATCTTATGGGTGACTTTGCATGATCTGCAATGTCAATTACTAATTTTCCCAATTGACTTGTTCTGATGATCCATAAAACTTGATATTCTTTTGATTTGTAATAAATAATACCATTTTAGGTAAATATCAATTTTAATTTAAAAATACATATATATAAAAAAAAAAAAAGACAATGTTTGAGCCTCTTTCTAAATGCCAGGTCAATCTATGCATGTACTGTATGGAGAGCTGCAAAATTACAGAAGGGAAATCCACCAAAAACGATACTCAAAATATGACATATTTAGACTACACCCACACTTTTGTGGTTTCGGTTTTAAAAGTTCCAAAAATCACAAAAATATTCTGTTTATCCAATGACATGTTTTTAACTTGTGCAGCCCGTTGTGTGAATATTTGTGGTCCAGACGGCTTCAGGAATCTACTGGTAATACAACTCCAGATTCATCCCATCATGGATTTCATCTGAGTACAAAAGCTGTTAAGGCCAAATGTTTGGAAATGTTGAATTCATGTAAAAAAAAAAAAAATACATATACACTTGCACACACTTAACAGTGTTACTCAGACTGAATAATAGGACAATAAAGAGATGTTGAAAGGATACAGTCATCCAGAGACACGTGGTCCTTGAATATGGTGTACCTGCAGACATAAGTGATGGAGAAAAATTTAGTTGGAACACTGGTATTGCTTTACGCATGCTCTAACATACACATACCATTTCTTTAACACGATTTTATCATATCGCGTGCCTGTCTGAGCAGCGATGAGCTTCTTCAGGTCCCCAATAGTGTCCTCTGGGCTGGAATGCAGGGATGAGGAAAAGGACTGGAACACAATTTTACAGTGGAGAAAAACTACATCTGAGAAGAGCCATGTTAACAGTTGCTGCAAGAAATGATGTATAATTATTATTTATAACTGGACTATTTCAGGAATACCACTTGGGGGCAGTTAAACTTTGTCCATTTAAAAAAAAAAAAATCACATTTTCCTCTTTTTGCAAATATTACGCGTTCGCACACAATAGGGTATGTGGGGTACACAATGTTTGCGGGATTAACCAATGACCATACAATTCCTGGATCATCATTGTCCCTAGACCCTACTGCATCGGCAGAAAAACTCAGTGGGAGAAAACAGAGCCTCAGGGAGGCCCACAGAGTAAGATGGGATACATCCATTTGCGACATGATCATTTCCATAGTTAAGTGAAAAATAAAAGTTCTTGGCAACCACTATTCCAAGATTCCAGTAATTAGCAATTAATAAAATTAATTTTAGTAATTACTAGGACATGAGCTCTCCAGGCTGTTAGGAGCTCCTAATTACAGTTAATTATGATATGAATCCAGGTGTCAGAGAAATTGTGTTTGTCAAGAACATTAATTTACTTAATTAAATTAATTTAATTTAATTTAATTGTAACAAAGAAAATGATCATGTCGTGAATAGGTTTATTCACATGGTTTGAGTGATAATAGAAATTAAAATTTTATAGGAGAATTTTCTACTTCCGGGTGGATCATCAAGACTATGGGTCCTCCCAATTGTAATCATTCTGGGGATACGTGCTCGTCAAATAAGACCAGAGAGTTTTGTTCAAAAAGTTCTAAAATTTGGGAAAGACCTCTTATATACCTTTAACCTATTAATTGAGGCAAAGCTTTCTAATCAAAGCCTTATTGTAATTAATGTATTGGTCCCACTGATGTCTGCTGTCGTTGTGTGTGTGCCAGGCGGCTAGCAGACCAGTGTCAGCAGCCGTCAGGCGGGTGAATAGACAGACTTTAAAACATCCACACATCAAAGGATACTTGCATTTCACCCGGACTTTTTTTCCGAGACGGTCGTTACACACCACCTCGATCATGCTGTTTTCTGTGAAGCAAAGAATTAACATTAGCACGCAGGCTTAACACAGGCTAACTACATGTTATCCCATAAAAATACACCTTGCGTTGGCTAAACCCCAGCTAAAGGGCTAAACCCCAGCTAAAGGGCTAAACCCCAGCTAAAGGGCGAATAATAATGTGTGTAAATAGCAAGTTACCTGCGGTGCGAGCCCGAACACGACGGAAAGTGTATTTTCTGGGACGTTTTCACTTCAACCGCTTACCGTAAAGCAGATTCAGTGAGTGTTTTGATGGCTTGCCAGTCAAATCCTGCCTTCTGTAAATGACGGCTCTCTCGACCTATGAGCGACGAGCCAAAGCAAACAGGAGGGTCAACTCTTTCCGTAAAGTGCTGCTGCAGCCGATCACTGTCGCGAAAGGCAAGAAGCTGCTGAATCCAACGTTGGACTTTCACGGGCAAAAAGCTTACTTTGTGATCCGTGTTTGAGTTAAAGTCATGGCTGATGAGGAGAACTTACCGCAGGGCTGGGAGAAGAGGATGAGCCGCAGTTCAAGTACGTCCGAGCAAAGAAAGAACTCATCCAGACATAGTGTTAGCTTAGCCTAGCATCCATGCGCTTTTCATTCCGGGAGAAGCTTGGAGTCTCTGACGCTGTGGGCTGACTGCTCGCGTTGCAGCATGTATGTGCCATAGGGTTTATGTGTATACTGCTATGACTGGTGCATTTATGCTGTTTTTTCCGCGGTGTATTGGCGCCATGCATTGTACTGCAAGGCCCGATGATGTCAGCTGCAGAGGGAGGGCGTGCACGTGCCGCAGGTTCTGTCCCATATCTGTCCATTCTAGAAAAGATGAGAAGGATCTCACACTGGAGAAATTTACTTGTCACATTTGGCATAGAATCTCTCAGATTGTGCAACAGACAGAAGTGTGCAAACATGTTAAAGGTTAAAAAAGGCCCACAAAAACCGTAACTCAGTAAATGTAGTTATGAGATAGTTCTCAATACAACACACTGAACGTGAAAGCACGCAGGCAACATCTCTAGGTCTATTTGTCCTCTACATTAATTTTGAACGAAAATTGTGACGCTTTTTACTGTGCATAATAGAGTTGTTTTCAAAGATTGCATTTTTTGTAGACCCTAGGTCTATGGTATTTAAATCATGAAAACGGTATTTCATTTGATATAGCTAAATGTAAGAGCTTTTTTAAAAGCTTTACATTTGACAGCATTTGGGCATTCCATTATACAGTTGGTGGCGTTTCATGTTATGGTACGCCACATTGCCTGTTCTTTGAAAGGTGTGTATTTAAAAAAAACTCGACTGATGTCAGCACAATCTTTTCACACTAGTGTTGTCAAAGCTGCCTATATATATATCGTTGTCAATACTGAAATGTGATACTATGTGAGAATCTCTGCTCCCAGGTGGATCATCAATACTATTGGTCCTCCTAATTGTCGATCATTCTAGTGATATGTGCTCATCAAACAAATCCAGGGAGTTTTATTTTTAATTATTTTTCAAAAAGTTGAGTGGGGAAATTTGGGAAATGACTCCTATATACCTTTTTAATGGAAGGAGGTCTATTGTGTCGTTCCATCTTGTGTTATTAATGATTATTTTGATACATTGATTCAATTTGTTGTTCAGAACGCAGATAAGATATTTTACCTGAATTTGATTTACAGTTTATCAATTTGAAATGACGCTAATTGAAGACAAACAAAAATGTTTGTTAAATCGAGACTTAAACACACGTTTAAAAAGTAGGTGTTGGAAATCAACGTTTATTTTTAACGTAAATTCATATCTGTGTGCTGGTAAGAAGATCTCTGCACATGCATGTGTTTATGTCTGCATGGAGCAATTGAAGACTATTTGATTACTAAAATGTTTAACAGAAAACGTTATTAGGAGTGATTAAGAGTTATTTGTTACAGCTTCAGTTTTACCCAAAGCACTTAGTGAAAAAGCTTTGATTTGGATCATAAAGAGATGGAAGACCAGTTTGTTTGTTTTTACCTTATTATTTCTACAGTATTTTGCAGCTTATTGCAAATTTTTGTTGATCACTTTTTGCTCTGTAGGCAGAGTGTACTACTTCAACCACATCACTAACGCCAGCCAATGGGAGCGGCCCTCTGGAGACGGCTCCGGGGAGCCTGATAAGGTAACTTGGAAAATGAAAAAATATTTTTATTTATGAAAATAAATTGTTTGTGATTGGGTTTGATCCTTCAAAAGTAGAAAATGTGTATTATTTGGCTGGGAATCAATAAAAAAAAAAGACTCATATCAATTGCAGATAATCACATTATTTATTTATGTTTCATGCAATAAATGTTATATTTATGATTAAAAGTTTCAAGTGTAGAGCTCGCCTGGTCTTACCATACCATCGTACTAATTTCATTTCATAGGTCTGGATTTGCTCATTTGAGCTCCGGTGGCAGGGGTTAACTCTTTTTGCAGATGGAAACGATTGGATCTGAGTTGGCCGTGACGTATGTAACTAGCCCTAGTTAGTGTGGCATTTAGCTCTTAGCCTAGCTTTAGCCATCTCCTTTAGCCCGTGGGGAGTTGAACTACAACATCTTTGCCAGCAATGAAATTTGCTAAACATTCCTCTTGCTCCGGCTTGAATTTAGAACTTAGAACTTTAGAAATATAGAACTTCCGTTACTGTCTCATTCCCCGCCATTTCCAAACTACAACAACATTTGGTGCAAACTCTTGACGTCACCTACCTTCAACACCCGCTTCCCCCGCTCGCTGAATGGTCGGAGGGGATTCAACCGAGGTAACCGCAGCCACTAAGATTAGACCCAGACAGACATGTAGGGAAATGAGAATTGACCGGAGTTTACGGGTGGCTAAGGCCAGGGTCAATTTGAAATAAAAAAAAATATATAGGTTAATCAATCTTATTTTTTATTTTTTCATGCTGTTTTATTAAATGCCTTAAACTGCTGAAATATTTTTCTCAATACAATAAAATGGAATTAAATTAGTTACAAGTTATGAGATATTGTATCATTTCATACCGTGTGGGGATAGGAAGTGTTCACTCATGTGCCTGCTGCTCAGTGCAGCAGGCTGTAATACTGCTGCAGAGGCTTGCATGTAGATAAGATGCATTATGGATTTGACGCATGGCACATGTATTTTCCAAAACCCGAGCATATAGTCCTGATGCACATGGACAGTATCATGTTCCCTATATGGCTTCATTGAGCTTGCAGGTTGGCAGTGTCATCTACATTGCCCTGTGCACCATGCTCATATGGCTCGCTGGATTGTAGAGCATAATGTCCATTCTTAAGTAAAAAAAGCTTATCTGGTGATTTTTTTTTTTGATAAGACTCACTGCTGCAGCCTTTAAAGCAGCAATTCCATTTAAATTGGACTAAAAGCCAGTTCTCAGATGTCCTCTCTGGTGTTCTTCTTGCATTCTGTGGGTGAGAGCTGCTGCTATTGTGTACAGGTGCGCTGCTCCCACCTCCTGGTCAAACACCAGCAGTCACGGCGGCCATCCTCCTGGAGAGAACAGACTATCACGCGGACCAAGGACGAGGCTGTGGAGCTCATTCAGAGTATGACGAGCACACTCTGTTTTAACTGCACCCCTGTGACATTGACTTTTCCAATGCATTATAGGCACCATACACCACAGACCTTTTTAGACCCTAAATTAGGGTCTAAATGACCCAGGGCTGGTCAAATTAGGAAAAATCTAAAAGGTTGGTGTGCATTTTTTAATCACTATGTTGGGTCAATTCAACCCAAGGGTTTAAAAAAACGATTTCTTAGGGTTGGGACGTGTCCGTTGATTTGATTTTCATCAAAAATAAAATACATTCTGGGCACCTTTCTCGACACTTAGATTTACCTTACAAAGATAAAAGCAAGACAGTTTAAAAGCAAATGTAATAAAAATCTTACTAATGCTTCATCCACTTTTTACCCGCAGAGTACATAGAACAGATAAAGTCCGGAGATGAGACATTGGAGGCGCTGGCTTCACAGCTGAGTGACTGCAGCTCGGCCAAGAACGGTGGAGACCTGGGCATGTTCGGCAGAGGTACGAGACCAATTTGTTCTCATATTTTTAACTAATGTTAATCCTTAAATGCTATGACAAATATGTTTAGTTCAACCTCTTGAACCTCGCTCCCAAAACGTTATGGTGAAAATAACTCAAAAGTCGAACATAACAAATCTAAAACTCATGGAAACTGATCTGGGCATTTTATCTGGACTGTGGACGATTATCTGTTTCGTCAACATTTTCAATATACTTTAGTTTAATTTTTTGTTCTGAAACTATAATCATTTTTTTCACTTTGGCTTTTGTATGTACAAAAAAACATGATTACAAAAAAGTTACATGACCTAATAACACAACCTAAAATGTGAAACTTGAGTTCTCAGACGACACTGCAATTGTGAGTCTGCTGACCGCGGGGGTCTGCCCCTCAATTTACTTCAATGAGGTAGACTCCTTCAAAGTCTGATGTGACAAGCAGAACCTGAACACTGCGAAAACCAAAGAAATGATCTTTGAGTCGAAGACCAAGTTGCACGACTCTCTGCTCATAGATGGAGTGCAAATTGAGCGAGTGGACTCAATTAAGTATCTCGGCCTACATTTGGACAAATATTTTAAATGGTCTAAGGCCGACGCCTTTTGTGCTAAACTGGCCCAGAGGCTACACTTTCGGAGGCGCTTGCGGCTGTTTGGAGTGTTCGGTGTTCTCTCTGTGAAGGATAAATCCAAGATCCAGAGGCAGCAAAGATCATTGGAGTTGAATTTCCCTCCCTCCAGCTGATCTACGAGCAAACTACACTCTCACTGTCTCAAAAAATTGACAGTGACCCCCAACACGCTCTGCACGGGGAATACCAGACCCTGCCATCTGGACGTCACTTTAGGGCTGTGAGACACAGGACAAACCGCTTCAAGCTCTCCTTTGTCCCAACTTCAGTGGAACTTTAAAACAAAAACAAAAATGACAAATAATGAATGTACTCAAACTGATTTTTTTCTTATAAATTTTTGCATTCATTTGTGTTTTTGACCAAACAGAGACTTCAAAGCACTACTGCACTTTCCTGTAATGTTTCTTTTTAATTTTTTTTTTTTTTTCATATATGCAGATCTGTGTAGCACCGTATCCTACAGCAAATTCTTCTTAGTATAAGATAAGAAACTTCATTGTTCTATCATATGGACTAAGTATTTATTTGTACTTTTGTCCTCCCTTGTGAAGTTCTCAGTTTTGAATGTTTTTTTCCAACCAGACTGTGGTTGTGCACATATTTTCTTTTACACGTTTTCCTTCCTCTTAACTGTCTATTAATTAGCTTTGAAACGGCACTTCCAGAACATCCAGCTTTTGCTAATACCTTTTTGAGACTTTCTCTACTTTTATGGACAATGTCATCTGTCACGTCAGCAGTCTTCCCCATGATGGTGAATTCCACTAAACCAGACTGAGACCCTTTTGAAGTCAATTAGCTGAGGGAAGGGTTAGACTTTGAGCCGATATTAGTCCCTCTTCACAATTTGGGTTTTTTCAAGTTGTAAGCTGTAATAATCAAAAAAAGGAAAACGATCAAAAGCTTCACCATATGTCAATTTGCATGCCGTGAGTCCATCCTGTTTTTTTTGTTTTTTTTTCTGCAGAAATAAATGAACTCTTTCACAATATTTAGATCATCTAGCTTTTGTTTGTCGGTACTCTTAATGCTCTGAAGAATCCTCAGGCTATTATGTCATGAGCAGTTCTGTGTTCCACCTTTTTGTTAAAACAAAAGGTTTTTTTTTTTTTCCTTTTAAAATAGACAATGTTGTGTGCCTTCACTTGCATTGTGCCATGTTCAATTTGATCATTTTGAACTTCTCCTTCATGGCACTTGGTATTTCACTATTCCATTCTTTACCCATGATCATATTTATTCATAAATTTTCAAAAAAAGATTCACACTTTCAAACATACTCTCATTATTGTTCTCAATCCTGTTTCAGAGCCAAAAGGAGCTCAAAGGATTCAGCACATGTTTTAACAACGTTTGAGTGAACGTACTATGGGATTGTGTTGTCAGGTCAGATGCAGAAGCCTTTCGAAGACGCCGCGTTCGCTCTCAAAGTGGGCGACATGAGCGGCCCCGTCTTCACTGACTCTGGGGTCCACATCATCCTCCGCACTGGATAGAGCTCAAGTCGCCACAGTCTGCCGAACACCTGGCTCTAAGGCTGAAGGCGCCCGGGACCCTGCCTCACTGCTGCTGCTACGAAAGCCAAACACACTCTACTTTAAAGGGATGTTTACTGCTCCAGGCACATTTCATCACATTCTCCATCCCCAAATTTAAAAGGCAGTAGTTTTTATTCTCATTGACTTGAAACCTATATGAATAGGGCAGGTACCAGGTCTTTGATGGTGCAAAATGTATAACAGTGAATTAAATTTGACACTCAAACTTGAGTTGTCCCTATAGGCTAAAAGGCCTACATTTGTCTTGAGAAAATCTAGAGCTACCCTATAATAATCTTGCATAACATTCTATTTCACTATTCTCAATGGACGTAACAATTGTAATAATTGTTAAAATCATCAATACTTTGTTCAGACTGTTGGCAAAAAAAGAAGAATCCTTAAGAAACAAATCCTATAAGCAACCCTTTTGAGCTGGTCTTCAGATTGAGAATGATTGGTCTAGGGTAATTTCATTGGAGTGACAGGGTTTGGAGATAGTCAAGTGTTGGGTCCAGAATTTGCACACATCTTATGGCTATCGGATGCCTTTTTAAATTGGATGATACAGGTCCCAGAAGGGAACCCCAGTGACATTGTCCTGATGACGAAATGGAACGGTTTCAAATACAGCGTCATGTTTGGGGCTTTCACATCCTCACAACAGAAGCATAGTCCGCCAAAAATGTAGCAAAGGCCATGTTAATTGAACCAAGAGGAAACTCATTAAATAATTGAAATGGCAGATGCTAGTATGAACCCTAGCCCAGATTTTGAAAATGCAGAGACCTAATGTATTTGACCCAACACATTTGATGATCTGATGTATTGACTTTTCTTTTGATGTATAGTTTGGATATTTAAATAAGAAACTTGTGACTATCTAGAGAACAATTGTTCTGAGTGACCCAGGGCCAATGTATGGACCTAGGGAACTGCGTAGGACCATGACTACTACATCTACTTCCATTGTTTATTTTTGGATCTGACAGTTGAACTCATACAATGTTGAGAACCTGGAGCGACATTGATATTCTTAGTCTGACAGTTGTTGCTTTATTTTTAAGAGAGCCCAGAGCATTTTCTTTCATGCATGTTTATTGGGACCATATGTGATAATGAGCTGATCATTTAGCCGCCAAGACAATAGCAAGTCTCCAGTTATACTTTGCATATTCAGCATCAACTCTGTTCTTCCATCGAGCAACGCATGGAAGCCGAAATGTCACCCATGTGCTTCCTTCAAATAAATGATTCTTTTTATAATTTTGTCCGGATACTTGTACTGACAGAGCGCAAAGGTTGGTGTGAGCTCTTGTAAAATGTCTCAAGTCTATTGCCAATTATACGTTAAACTTAATGTGGAAAAATGTTTTGCCTATTTTTGATTTTCTGCATCTGTTAAAACACGTTCCCTGATTACTCGAACCACATTATACAGTCTATAGATGCACCACAGTCGCTCACATTGTATAGATTAACAGTTTGTTCATTTCTATTGCCTCATATCTCATTTTGACTCAACTGGATTACATTGAGGGCAGCATGGATGCTTTGTAAGACTTGCGTAAGTAGATGAGGGTTAGTTCTAATCACGATACCCTTGCCTCTCTGGAGATATGGGTTAAGATCGTGGAGACACAAAATGCTTACCTGCTGAGAGAAAAAAATCAGTCACACCCAGTATGTCTGGTCCAGCTCTCTGGAAGTGAATACTTTACTTGATAAATGCTTGACTTTGGGACACCAGGGGAAAATGAATACAAGAAAAACATGTCTTATTTCCAAACATGAGACTTTGTTGTAAACATCAAACCACAGTTTAATATTCTCTTGTTCTATTATTTTCTGGACTAATGCCTGGAGATTATATGGAGAAGTTCAGTTCTGAACTCCAGATAAATGTTCAGCCATTTTAGAATGTGAATGTATTTATTCTACTATGAGTTGAGTTGCAGTCTGCAGATGTAGATGGAGGGGAGCGGGAATTTTGGACATTCTTCATATCTTGATTTGATGTAACTTTAACACTAATTTTATATGTGTACATTTAATTCAGGGCCATAATATCTCAGAATATCTGAAAATGCTTTCATCACGTGATTTGGAAGACTTGTACTAATCTAAATTGCGTGATATTATATAATATATACAATTTGTGTTCCGATCCAGCTAAAGTTCTGAACCATATTTAATGTTTTTATTGATATTAAATAAGCTTTCAAAATACACCCAGAATGTGGGAATTTGGCTCTATAATGATAATTAAGATTTTAATTACGAACATTTGGGAAGGGACAGCCAGACCCCCATCCCGTGGCGTCAGCTGAACTGAGCAGAGCGAAGGCTGCAGTCCCTCTCCCATCCTGGAGTGGCGCTGTCCACGACGAAGAGCGGATGTCGGGGCTGAGTCTCGCTCATGTCGCTGATGTGATGCCCGCAGAGTTTCTGGATTTCCATCACTTTCCCCATATACGGTGAGAACAGACTAACGCTAAACGAATGCAGACTGAACATAAGCTAACACGCTGTTTCCGGGCGCGGGGAGCGGTATGTACACCCGGTCCACTGCAGCCTTATCGCGGGCTGACCCAGAGCTCTCCATAAGCTCTTGAACGCCCCTTCTCGCTGGCAGCTAATAGCGACAACTATTTTCATTAGATTTACGTTATTTGTAAAAATATAAAAATAAACAAAATGTTTTGATGTTGAAGTGCATACATCAAACTATTTTAGACAAATGCTTGAACACGTCACTTTTAAAACGGGTGGAATATGTGTATGTGTATACGCATAACAAACATAGGTACCCGAACTTGAATAACATGTTCTTTTGCAGCAACCATTTGAGCCGTAGTTACGATTTAGAATACCTTTGCTTCCATTCATGATGCATATGTGATCATGATTACGTAATGGCCATGTTGTCTTTATTTGCATTTTATTGGCAGTAAAGAAATACGTATGGCTTAAATCATCAGTTTCTAAATGTACTTCCAAAAGTATACATTAAAATGCCACGAAATATACTGTTGTGTAGTGTTTCTCGTATTATTATAATGAACAGAATCTTGCTTTTGTAATGTTTTTCATATTGTAAATGCCACTTATTACTGCTTATTGCTCACGTTATTTGTCAGAAACGCTTGCATCTCGTTTACGAATGTCAAACTTTTACCATCCACGTGCTCTTGGATGCGTCTGTACAACAATATGACAGAAGGAATAATGGCATTATACTGACAAACAAAAAATAAAAATTGTGCTGCATGTTTACAACTCACAGATGCAGTAGGATGGGGATGGGGGGTTTGTTTAGTCAGATAGTCTGGTATTTTTGCCTCATTCCTCCATTCAGATCTCTTCTAGAGCAGTGAGTGATGTTTTGGGACTGTCGCTGGGAAACAAGGATTTTCAACTCCCTCCAAAGATTTTCTATGGGGATGAGCGCTGGAGACTGGGTAGGGAAGGGTATCATTTAAAGTTAAAATACTGAATACCAACCTACCTATGTCTGTCTAAACTATGAATGATTACACACTTTGTTTACATTTTTGTTATTTCTTCCACAGGTGTGTAGCTCCCCAAGAGCACCTGGTTTCAATACACGGTTCAGGTTATTCGCAAGGGACAATTTCAATGGAAGAGGCATGGGATGTCCAGGAGCAGCTGAGTGTACTACATTCAGAGGTGTCTCAGGAAGACACATGTTCGGTGCATGAGAAAGAAGATTCCTGCGAGGAGCAGTGTAATGGGGCAGAGGAACCTTTAAGAACTGACTTGTCTGTTGAGCCAGTTCTCATCATCCGTTCTCCTCCTCCAAACTTCCTTCCTGCTCCAGGGCCGCCATGCATGCCCTGGGACAAGTGGCTCAGGTTGTTCGAGAACCATGTGCACCAGATGGAAGAGGGAAAACTAACGGACTCCACCAAGTATGTGCTCCTGCAGAACTGCCTGGGTCAAGAGGGCCAGCGCATCCTTGCCACTCTACTGCCAGGCGAGACAACATATATGGACGCGATTTCCACTCTTGGGGTCTATTTTTCCTCTAGCCAGCCATTGCAGGTCCACATGCTCGGCTTCAACCAGAGGGCCCAGATGAACGGGGAGAGCGCTGGACAGTTCATAAGTGCTCTGGACCAACTGCTCAAACCATTAAACTACCAAGAACTATATGAACAACTCCTCATCAAACAATTAATAGAGAAAACAAACAACCCCAGGCTCAAGCAGAGGCTGCTCTCTGAACCTGGCCCATACTCATTAGCTCGGGCTCTGCAAATCAGCGCTGAGGTAGAGTCCACAGCTGAAGTGAGTGTGTACTTGGATGAAGCAGAACCACCTGTTAAACGAAAGCGTGGCCGCCCAAGAAAGAGTGAGGTCAGAGCAGAAGTGAAAGCGGCAGCTAAAGCCAAACCAGCTGCCAAAATATCATCTGCTGTAAATGCAAAATTCCAACGCACAGCTGTCTCAAGAGGCATGGATGACTATTACTATAGTGGTGATGAGCAGTATTATGCTGACAGCATTGCCGATGTTTCAGAGAGTAGTTTTAATGTTGGCCTTCCATCTACTGTGGCCAAATTAAAAGAAATCAAAACCGAACCAAGTGACAACAACGAAGTCAGAAACTTGGCGAAACGCAACGGCCTCTCCTGTCCGATTTGCCCAGGCAGGCACTTTCGGGGTATCAACAAGCTGATGCGGCACATGCGCAGCCACTCACAGGACAAGCCTTACACATGTCCCGTGTGCTCAGTCACCTTTAGCCAGACCTACCACCTGCTTCGGCATATGAGACGGCAACATGACGCGGGGGAGCATATATGTTCTCTCTGCGGGGTCACCCTTGCCAGTGTAGAGGAGCTGCAGCAACACAAAAAGAGCCACCCAGCTGAACCTGTGACGTGCCCCCTATGCCAGGAGGTTTGCTCGAGCCCGAGGGTGTTTGCCGCTCATGTCAAAAACCACTGCAACACGCCACTGAGTTCCGAAGAGCTGGAGCATTTACCTAAAATGAAAAGGCGCTACAAAAAGAAGCAGGATGGCAAAAAATCTGAATCAATTGCCGTTACAAATTTGTCAGATGAAAATACTAGTGTAAATGCAATTTTAAGCCAGGGTGACGCAGCTAGCTTTAGTAGCAGCATTTCTCAAGATGAAAGCTCAGATCATTTTGATTTCCTTAACCAAGATGTAGATGCAGCTGGTATTGACAAACTGACAGAAAAACTCCTATTAGAGCTTAGGACAGAGGACAGTGATGACGAGAACGAGGCCCTCATTAAAACAGATCTCAAACATCCCCACTGTCACATATGTGACCATGCTTTCCCTAGTTTACACAAGCTGCTCCGACACATGCAGACACACACCAAGCAGAAGCCCTTCCTATGCCCTCTGTGCAGTCTGAGCTTCAGCCAAGGCTACCATTTGACCAGGCACATGAAGGTGCAGCACGGCGCCGGCCTGTACGTCTGCCCCAAATGCGGTGTTGATCTGGCCAGTGCGGCAGAGCTACAAACACACAGACGCGTTCACCCTCCCGACCCGGTAGTCTGTCCTTACTGTGATAAGATAAGTCCTAATTATCACAAGTTTCTAGGGCATTTTAGACGCCACGGCAAGTTGAGTATGACAGAGGAGCAGGTAGCGGGAGTGGGTAAACCAGTGAGTGACAGCACTGAAAGCAGTGACATCAGTGATAGTGGAGCTAAAAAGAACCATGTAGGTCAATGGGAGTTGGTAGATCAGAAAGTTGATGGCGCAGTTGAACCTGTTCAAAAACAAGAAATTGTTAGGCCTACCATTCTGAAAAGAAAGCGTGGAAGACCAAAACGAGTGACTCGCAGCTCGGCACAGACAAATATATCTCAAAGTGAACTAAATACCGAAGAGCCAGTCACTTTGAACTCCGATATAGATGATATTGGTGAGGGATCGAGTCAGACTCAAGGGCAAAGTCCTTTAGAGTCACAGGAAGAAGACGGATCTGATGGTGAATATTTACCTGGGAATGACAAACACTCACAAAAAAAGAAATTTAAAAAATCCAAATCTAATGTTTGTAAATCTAATCTTGTTGAAGTTAATGATAAAGATGAAAAATCTATTCGGAAGATTCCAAAAAGACATTGTTGCCCCATTTGTAAGGACAGGTGGTTCAGGGGTGCTAATAAACTATCCCGACACATGACTGTGCACACCAAAGAGAAGGCTTTCAAGTGCCCTATTTGTGACAAGGCCTTCAGCCAGTCCTACCACATGAAGCGCCATCATCGGGTCCAGCACAGCCAGGGCAGGTACACCTGCACTGTTTGCGGGCAGAACCTGGCAAACTGGATAGAGTTTAAAAATCACAAGAGCCTTCACGAACCAGGTGTTGTGTGCTGTCCTTTTTGTGACAAACAATTCAAGCACAAATCCTTATATTTGAGTCATATTAAAAGTCATAAGAATAGTTCAAAAAGGATCACTGGTGTTCAAAAGAGCTTTGCCTGCTCTGACTGTGGCAGTGTCTTCAAGAGAAAGAATCATTTAAAAAGACACATTTTGCGTCACCGTAAAGAATCAAATGGAGAGTATTACACATGCAGCACATGTGGGCAGACATTTGCCTTCTCAGAAGATCTGAAGAGACACATGAAAAAACATGAGAAAGAGCAAAATGGTATTTGTCCCTTGTGCTCCGAAACTTTTAACAGTCCTGAAGAACTTCAAACACACAAGGAGGAGCTGCATAATAGGATATATCCATGTTCAGTTTGTGGCAGGAAGTTCAAGCTTGAGCATGCGTTGAAGAAACACGAAGAAAGTCATTTAAATGGCCAGTATTATTGTGTACGATGTGCCAAGTTTTTTCAGAAACAATCTCACTACAAGAGACATATGCTGGTGCATAGAAAAAGGGAGCGCACATGTCCACATTGTTACGCAGTCTTTATAAAACTAAATGCTTTTCATGTCCACCTGCGCACTCACATTAATGAAAGGCCCTATCAGTGTGTCTGCTGCCCAGAGAGCTTTGAGCACAAAGAGGAATTTGACTATCACTGTCTCAAACATAAAAAACTGAGGAAGGATCGACCTTACTCGTGCACTCGCTGTGACTGGGCTTTTGCTACACTGACAGAGTTGGCAGATCACATGATCAGTCATGAAGGTGAGCAACCAGCCAACTGCCCTGTCTGTGGAAAAAGCTTTCTGAACAAGAACAAACTGGAGAAACACATGAGTATCCACACCGGCGTTAGACCTCACTTGTGCTCCATTTGTGGCAATGGGTTCCCCTCCGCAGCCAGCCTGAAGCTCCACGTTAATGTCCATACAGGCTACAAGCCCTTCCAGTGTGACCAGTGCCCCAAGAGCTTCAGCACAAACAGCAGTCTGAAGCTGCACAGCCGGCAGCACATGGCAGTACGCCCCAAATTTGAGTGTCCTGATTGTGGCCGGACTTATGGCCGCAAAACGGAACTAAAGATGCACCAACGATACCATACAGGGGACAAACCTCATGCTTGTACTTGCTGTACCAAGCGCTTCATCAGCAGAGACAAACTGAATGTACACATGCGCATCCACACAGGGGAGCGGCCATACTCGTGCCCACACTGTGGACAAACCTTCTCTCAGACTGGAGACAGAAACAGACATATGAAGAAATTCCACTAGTGCTAGAGGAACTCGCTCGCAGTCCTTGTTCCAATTTTGTATAACAGCTTATTGTCCAATCTCTTTTTTTTTTTAGGGCATTCAGTCGCAGTAACAATCATCTGGAACACTGAAGACATTCTTACCGGAAACTCCTGCGCTATAAGTTAGGGGTGTAACAATGCATGGCAATGCACAAATCTCAAATTTTAATGTTCACTTTCATAGTTTCAAAGCCGCATATGTCTATGATATTGTCTGTTACGTAAACAGTCACAAGTGAACATGACAAAACTGCTGTAGGTGTAAGTGAACACCTTTGGAAGTGTTCTACCTTTGTGAAATAAAAACATGTAATTTGATGTATAAAATGTTTGTTGTCACAAAGGAAGATATAATTGATCAAAATATCCATTACTTTGCACATTGCATTGCACCGTGAAGTGGTAAAGAAAAAAAAAGATTTTTGAATTGTTACACCCCTACTAACTACTAAAGTATTGTCTGTGCAGGGATGTGCACAGACAATTGGAGGGACAGGTGCTCAAATGCAAACACATGCAACACCTGCAATTTAAACGTAACATGCTAATGCGACACATCATAGTTTAAAGCAGTATTTCTCAATCTGTGCATTCCTCCTGACAATGCACTCATACGATCCAGTCATGACTTGATGTCTATTTTGAAATGTTAGTATTGCGACGCAATAATCTAATGTAATAACATAGGCTTACAATTAAATACTAGGGAGCTTTTTTAAATCTATTTTGCCCAAAGTGCACTAAGCCTGGTCTGTTTTGGTGTTTTAAAAATAAATGTGTAACGCATAAATCATAAGCACCATGCTAGAGCACCATCTTGGGTCTATCCGTGCACGTCCCTGCAAGCTGCAACCCATTCAATTTTTCTACATTTTACTTTGCTGTACTTACTTTGATGTATCATTCTTATTTTTTCTTGTCAATCTATTATACATTTGAATTTGCAAAAGTTCAAAACACAAAATTATATGTTAGAAATATACATGCCCTTTTCGAAAATACTAAAAATTGAGCTCAGAAGCTCCTTTCATACGGATTGCTGTTGACCACAGGTGGAGCCCACTTGTGGTCAATTCTACTGATTTATACTTGATATGGGAAGGGACATGTCTATTTAGGTCAAGGGAACTGTTTGTAGACCTACGGGACAGGATTACACTCTCAGATCTGGAGAAAGATACAAAAACATTGGAGCCGCATTGTACTACCCAGAGCAGAGTGGCTTCCATCATTAGTAAATCTGCCCAGAGCTGGCCGCCCGTCCAAACTGAGCAATCTGGAGAAGGGCCTTAGCCAGGAAGGTGACCAACTACCTGATTGTCACTCTGACAGAGCTTCTGCATTATTCGAGGGGAGAATCTTTTAGAGGGACAACCATCAGTGCCTGGTTTCCTAATCCAAATGTGATATGTTTGGCATTCAGGCCAAATAGATCTATTTTGGTTTAATTAGATTTAATTATATTAAATGCTCTGAGGGTTAGTTACATGCAGATTCCAAGTGGGCTATCGTAGGCCTTTTACTGGGGAGAGGGTTCTATCTGGCCTCTCTTCCATAAAGGTCTGATAGGGGAAGTGCTGCACTGCTTTTGTATCTTTCCCTCTATGTGATTCTGTCTCGGAGGTCTACACAGTTCCTTAGACATTGTGGTCTGGTTTCTGCTCTGACAATCACTGTCAGCGGTGGGACCTGAAATGCACAAGGATCTCCTCTGAGCTCAGTATTGAGTGTTTTAGCAAAGGTTTTGAATACTGTGATTGGAATATTTTTGCTTTTTGGGCCAAGACTGCTTTGTCGTCATGTCTTTGCAAGTAGATTGACAAAAACGTATTATTTGATACATTTTTTAAAAAGACTCATTGCAAAATGTAGAAAAATGGTGGAGGTCGAATGCACTGTATTTTTGTGTCTTGACCTTTGCCTGAAATGTGTTTTATATATTATTTCAACTTGTTACCAATACTGTATAGACTACAAAGAACGTTTAATTTGTAACATTTTTTCCGGTTACGTATTTTAGTTGATTAAACTCACTGTCAGTAATTGAACATTTAAAACATTACACACAGTTCAGCCATCAGGCACGTGAGTGTGTCAAGTTAGTTTGCATGTACTGTATACTTCATAGACTTTCTATATATACAAAAAAGTGCACTGGATTACATTTGTATACGAGCCATGACAATACAGCTGAAGAAAACCCTTTTTTGTGTACTATCAATATTTGTAAAACTCCACATTATTCTTTTTCATATATTCATTCATTCAGACTTATACATGTTGGAAAATATTGAAAAACTTGCTAACTAAAGTACAGATGATGGGTGAGCAACCATCCTTTGTTTTGAATAATCCCTGTACGACTGAGATCTTACACAAACATGTATCTATGTATATTTACATAGCTTCGTTTTTTTAGACTTTTATTTATGAATACATAAAACCATCCAAATTTAGCTTTAAAAACGTTTATGTGGCACGTCAATTTGACCCGAGGATTGCACAAGCTTTATATACTGCTTATATATTACTGTACTCCCCACGTTTCATACTTAAAGTTGTTAGCTGCTATGGACCAAGATTGAACCGAGGAGACTTTTAAAGCTGTTACCTTTTTGTTTGTTTAATCCATAGTACGTTTCTGTTGTTCTGTCCCAAAGTACATTGTTGTGAAAAAATCAGAGCGTGCACAAACCAGGACATATGCAGACATGAGTCTTCAGTTCTTTACAAATGATCTTTCATTGAATCGGCGGCTTTATAACCACAAAGCGCATGCATGAGACCTGATGTTTCTGTGTGGAGAACTTTATTGTGATTAATACAAAGACATAGAGTAAACAAATGAGCACAGATAACTGGTGTTTCTGATAAATAGCAGACTGAAATTTAAAGTTGGGGTACCTAAATTTTTTTCCATAATTATTGTTGGTCTCAACGGAAAGAGTGATGTAAGACTCACTCCTTAACAAACCTTAACTTTTTTTTCATCTTTTACATACTTGTAAAGAAAGAATCATGTGAGTCACTATTTGATTCTAAAGACAGAGATCTGAATGGCTGAGTGAGGATGATCATCTATTTGTGCTTTTTTGTCTGAAAAAGGCTGATCAAAAGATGTGACAAATGCAAAAATGCATGCATGTGAAAACTAGTGATAAAACCAATTTACATGAGAGCCTGGAACCTGGCACATGTTTTTTTTACATTCACATTTCTGCTTGAAATTTAGTAACTCCAGCTTTGTAGTGACTATTTGTCAAAAAATAGACTATCAAACAAAATGTAACTAAACTTAAGACCATACAAACTCAAATAATCACTAGAAGGCACCATGTGTAAGTGGTTTACGCCGTACAAAATAAACAAATATTGATTCCAGAAAAATTTAAGGTTCAAAAAAGGTTTATTTATCAAGTTGCAGGCAAACAACACAAAAATGCTGCATCTCCAAGAACTGGTAGAAAACCATAGGCCCACCCAGGTGCATGAAGGCCCGCTCTGTACTGACCCTTTTATCCCCTAGGTGCCACTAAACCAAACTGAAGTAAACCCAATATAATCTACAAAAATATCTAAATTACCAAAAAATACAAAAATTTACTTCAGCAAAAAATAGCTAAATATAGAAACATATGCAAAACCCCCAAATAAATTAAATGAATCTAGCCCACAAGCAAATAGCTCCTACAAGCTTGATGTTTTATTTAGCCACAATAAAATGTGCATGTTTTTATTTTAAGTTTACACAGCATTTTTATTGGAAAAATAACATGAGTAGCATGATATACAGGTCAGAGCAGGCACTTCTTACTGTGAAGGCTGAGGTCCTTTGATGTGAGCTGTCAGATGTTGCACAAATTTTACCAATCTGTTGTAGCATGTGCCGTGTTCTTTGGGGTTGCGTGTTGGGGCGGCAGTCTGACCTCAAGAGACAGTAACCGACTCGACAGGCTGATCAGGAAATAAATCAGGTGATATGTAGTGATTTTTCCCTATGATGAACAATTTCAATATTTTGTTTTGACTTGAATAAATGGCATTGCAGTAAAGGCTTACTCCCCAAACACTGACTAATAATCCAAAATTAACATTTAGTCTGCAAGATTATGTTATGGCAAATATTGAGCCTCAGTGCATGTGCGCGTTCCAAAATAAAAGTTTTTACTTCACAAAATATGAATAATTAGTCATATGTAGAGGTGTAATGTTTCCTGGAGGTGAATTCCAGTAATAATCAGTGCTTAGGAACATCATGTGTCACAGGCAGGAAGATTCTGACAACCAAAGTTAGATTGTAATTCTAAAGACCACAAGATTGAATATTATAATACTATTCATTTAAACATGGGTGGGCTGTTATCTTCTCCAGGGGCACACATTGGGAAATCGGTTGTGGAGAGGTTTTCATGTGGTTAATATTTAATTTGAAAGGAAACAATTTCCTTAAAAACTTCTCTATATTTTAAACAACCTCTGCAGTAATTGTAATTATCATCTCATCCAACCTACACATTCTGGTGCTGAATGCAACGAGACGCAACAATGGCACTAGGACGTTCTAGAGGTCTATTCCTGAACACTAGGCGGCAGTACAGCTTCGTGGCGCATGAGGCTGAATCTTCAAACAAAGAAAAGATCTCCTTTCATGGTGTTGAAAATATAAGCCATCTATGGGTTTGAGCTGCTCCAAATTTGGCCAAGTAAAGTGTTTTGATCACATTTGATTCCACAGAGGTAAAATATCACAAATCAGGAAGCAGCACGTTTTTTGCCGAATTCGGATGCAGGTCCTATCCGCGCTAATGCTAATATTCTTTTGCTAATACAAAACAAATATTCTGGCTTAATGTTTATTACAATGTAGCACACGAAATAATAAGCCCTGTACGAAGACTCTGGCCTGGGTTGGCATTGTAAGTGTATTGTATATTCTGTATAATAAGCTTGTAGAATAGTATCCATGCTAACCGTACAGTAGCACAAGAGTTGGCTCGAGCCTTTGCGTAAAGAAAGCGTTTCAGTGTAACGTAATACTTACAAGGCTTAGGTCGAAACATATGTACGTGCCCAATAACAACTGTTAACCGTTTTAACCGGCTAAAGGAAACTCGTATTGTCTTATTATCCCGAGACTGGTGTAAGCCACTCTTAAAATGGCAGAATATACAAATTAATATTAATTGATTAATTAATTTAAAATATCTAGGCGTTCTCTTTTCTTTCTTTCTCTTCAAATATATTAGATCACTCAGATTTATTTTAGGGAGTGTTTAAACTCCTGTATAGAATTTATGTACAAATGTTTTCCAAGTGGCAGTATAAAAAGGGCCCCCTCTCCCACTGAGTGCTTTAGTGGTGATAATGAGGTAGTATTTGGAACAGTGTTTAATTATTTAAAATTAAACTCAAGATTTTGAATTGGTTTTAGCTTATTGTCATGGCTTCCTTTGGATTCACCCGTGCCAGTGATCAAGACGTCTTTAGGATAGGAGAGTCTCACCACCCCAGCCCTGTTACTACTAATAATACAATAACAGGACAAGAGGCAAGAACATTTTATGAAAACTTGGTGAAGGGTGAGGAAAAGGACGCAGCAAAGACTTGCATCCGAAAGAAAAGGGAGAAAAGACTGGAATCAAGAGGAGTTAGGGTAAGAGCCGTGAGTGAACAGCAGTATCATGTGGAAGAAGGGGTAAGAGTGAATGGCGCTAATGAGGAGTGGCAGGAAGGCCAAAGAGGAGATGAAGAGAGAAGAAGAGAGCTGCAAGGGCTGCGGCTGTTGCGCTGTGCCCACCAAGGTGACACGGCCACCCTCAGAGACCTGCTGGACAAGGGAGCCAATATCAACTTCCAGGTACACTACCTTCACCACAGAGTTACCCCACTGAGAATCTTTGGGATATACAGTGAGGTCATGCATTTCCATCATAACGACAAGATCTTCAAGAATAATATAGCTTTGATTACAGCTTATTGTTTGGCACATTTTATAAAACATACACAACTCAAATTTAGGCAAGTAATCTAGACAACCGTTTAATACTACAAGGAATTGGATTTCTCATGTGTTCTGGGAGCCCTACTTTGCTTTTTCCCTCACAAGTATTTTACTCAAAATACTACTTTGAGTAAAAGTACTTCTGTGTCTATGCTGAAAAGTAGTAAGTACTTATGTGAAAAGTTCTGAATTGAGTTAAGTACCAGTTTGGTAAAAATTCTAATTTGATGATAGTACTGTTGTTGAAGCACAAATGTTAAAAACTTTTGAACAGTACAATATTGTTGATTGGCCCAATGTAGTCAATGGGTAAAAAAGTACAAATACGTTTGTAAATACCTCAAAAGGTAAGTGTCAAATGTAATGGCCCAGATTACACGATGAAGCCGTCACAACAAGGTCAAATTTATGAATTTGGTGATAGTGTAGTGCTTTCAGTCTTCTTCAGCCAATTACACTGGGTAACAAAAAAATATTTTTTGAAAATAGTCCAGGGTTTTCCAGCTGAATTAGACTAATTTTGATGCTCTGAGTCAGAAAATGACCTTGGTTTTGCTCAATCAGGTCAGGATTTTTTGCTACAGAAATATTTGTTTAAATCGATTTTGCGTAAAAAAACAAATTTCTGCGGATCATCAGCTGAGAAACCCTTGACGTTTTTTCCGTCTTCCTCAAGAAATAAAAGTCAACGTATCCAAAGTCATTCAGTTTTTATTTACTCCATCAAATGTGATAAGCAGAATTCATAATAACGTAGACGTACGTAATCCGTAACACTATGGCTGTATCTCAAAAAGTTGACCTGATAGAGCAAAATGCATGTGATATTCGGACTCAGAACACCAAAATTAGTCTAAATCAGTTGAGAAACCCCTGACCATTTTTTGGCTGTCAACTTGTGTAATCAATGCTTCAAGTGATTGCATAAGTCTGTGCTGTGTTTCTCTGGTGTGCAGGACTCTTACTTCTGGACTGGCCTGATGTGTGCGAGCTGGGCTGGACACAGGGCAGTGGTCAGGCTGCTGCTGCAGAGGGGCGCGGCCTGGGTGGGAGTGGTGGACCTGCAAGGCTATGACGCCAGGGACCTCGCCACACAGGGTATGACTGGAGAGGCCAGGAGAGTGTGATTATGATGTCACCCATAGTGCTAGACTTATTTCAGAAGAATGGACAGAATAATAAATAACCAAACTCAAGCAGGCTCCAGGAAGGAATCTAAAAGTACAGTATCAAATTATAATTCTTCTGTCAATCTATTTTAAATACCCTGTTATAAGAACTTGAAAAAAGTTGCTTTTTAATCCATTCATCCGTCCATTTTCCTCCGCGTTATCCATTGCCGGTTCAACAATCTAAGTAGACTGCAGACGCAGCTTTCACAACGCAGGGGTCTTCACACCAGAAACCCTGGCCTGCGGTGGCGCCCGCCAGAAGTGTGCGGACGCACACTAGACGCACATGCATTTCGACGTTGGAACGCGCGTCACCATTGACTTTGCATTGAAAGTCGACGCAACGCATGATCCGGTGTGAAAGCAGCATTACACAACAATGACCGCATTGCTGCATCGACCCGTCAGTTAATCCGTGGGAGACCCCTAGATATTTGAAGGACCTCTCCACCCACCTTGTCTGGTCATATCGCATGTATTCACACCTTTTTTCTAGACGTTTCTACAGCTTGACTGGAGCCCACCAAGTGTGTGCTACACATTTATTTATTTAAGGTTCCACCTCCAACAGTGCTGAGCGTGCAGATCCGGGCTCCAGTCAAGTTGTACAAAATCTCAATAAAATCAGTAGAAACAGGTTTTGAGTACTTATGTGATATTTTGGTGTGTTTCATGTTTAATGTCATTATAGGATATTTCAAATAGATTGATGGGACAAAATCAGATATATTTTGGAATTCAACTTTCACAATCTAGATCACAATCATTACACAATCTATAAAAAGTTATGGGTTTAAATTAGAAGTCTACTAATAATCACAATTATTTGCCAAATTAACATTATTTTCACTTTATTTCAATGCATGATCTTGTGCCCTATTGACCCAAGTATAACTTACTTGGGTTCTCACATTAATTTGATAAGACAGTTTGTCTCTAAGCGCTTTCTGGATGTATTGTATAACAGAATGCTGAGTGGAAAACGATATTTATAGATCACAAATAGGAAACCAATTCAAATAAAAGCCACAATATCTGACCCTTCACACATTGACAAAGTGTGGTTGTCTTCCTCTTTTAGTTGGTTATCATAAAATACATTTAATTAGAAATGACTGAATCTGACTTGACCCAGCTTCAATTCACTTTTTGTCAGCGGGACATGGAGAAGTCGTTGAGGAATTTGACTCGTTTGGCAAGAGAGAGAGGAAAGACTCCAATGCTACTGAAAGGTTGGTTCTATAGTATGTGATGCAGCGCTGGAGGATTTGTACTTTTTAAGGAACATATAATATTGTCTGATCTATAGAATTTATTAATTGAATATTGTGTTTAATTTTTCTGGGATACATTTCAACTGTGAGTGACAAAAATGGCATGATTTCAAAACAATTTATTTGTATAATACTGCATAAAAAGTATTTGTCACCACAATGGTTACATTACAAAATATTGGGTTGAACTTTTGTGATTGGCCACATGGTGCACACAATGTAAGGTGACAGCAGTACAGTGAAGTAAAGTGACGTATGAGGGGCTGTAAAGTGACTTTATAAAGAGCATTAGGGGACTTCTAGAGGGCGGGGGGACAGGTTATGAAGTGTTCAAAAGTCCAACAGCAGAGGGGAAGAAACTGTTCTTGTGGCGGGAGGTTCTAGTCCTGATGGACCGCAGTCTCCTGCCTGAGGGGAGTGGTTGGAATAGTCCATGTGCAGGGTGAGAGGGGTCGGCTGTGATCGAGCCAGCCCGGCCTCGAGCTCGGGCGACGTATAGATCCTGCAGCGATGGAAGGCTGCGGCCGATCACCTTCTCTGCAGAGCTCACGATGCGCTGTAGTCTCTGTTTGTCCCTGACAGTGGCTCAGTCATACAATGTTGTTTTCTTTAATGTGTTATTCTGTGTTGAATTGTACCTGTGACGAAGGACCCCCCCTGCATTTGGCAACTGTCAAATATTTGACCCAAGTAAAATGAAAGACTTTAACCAACATTTATCATCTCCAATAGTTAATACCCAATCAATGGGTTCCATTGTGATTAAAGTGAAGATTTCTTTCATTTATAATTCTGACTATGTGAATGAGACACACTTTGTTAACTTTGTGGTTTCTGTGCTCAATACATCTATGTCACTCATGTAGTCTATGTCTGAATATTATGTAACATTATGAACTTGTCCAAACTGATTTTTTTTATCCAGGCAAGATTTTAGGTTTAGATTACTATGTTTTAGTAAAATTAGTATCTATTATTGGGGCTTCAAGACATTTGAATTCTGTGTGTTTGTGTTGTAGCACCTCCTGTCTGCGTCAGTGTGAGGTTTGCGGCACGTCTTACAGCGAGCGCCCCTCGGCCCACCTTTCCTCCACCCTGCACCAGTTCAACCTGGGCCGCACCCCTCCCGCTCCACACTACTGCCTGCCCCCCTCCAGCGCTGGATTCCGAATGATGCTGCGTAGCGGCTGGGCTCCTGGGAGAGGCCTGGGTCCCGGGGGCACGGGGACCAGTCAGCCAGTGCCCACGCGCCTCAAGCGGGATACTCTGGGCCTGGGCTACGGGCGCACGCACAAGGCCAAGGTCACGCACTTCAAGGCCATGGATGCTCGAGCTGTGAGCGACGAGCAGAGACAGGGGCAGCGGGACAATAGGGTGGGCAGGGGGGAAAGAAGGAGTGAAGAGGAGCGGAAGGAGCAGAGCCACAAAAGTTGGGAGAGAGACTTCAGGAGTTCTTTCTACTTGTAGGACACTAATACAGTACCTCCACACGCTGGACTTCTACCAACTCATT
Source organism: Knipowitschia caucasica (assembly GCA_964034765.1). Lineage (NCBI taxonomy): Eukaryota > Metazoa > Chordata > Actinopteri > Gobiiformes > Gobiidae > Knipowitschia > Knipowitschia caucasica. Next base: position 11,180,528 of record OZ035825.1, on the reverse strand, counting down.
ATCATGCACAAGATAAGGGAATATTTTGTTATTTGGATTTTCTCTATTTTATTTCTCACTTCATACAGGCGCCTAATGCCTAATTCAAATGTCTAGAATGGACTACAGAACAAGGGTTTGGGCTGGGCAACTTTGGTATTCACTAGAATGTTGATGACGTTTCTTGTTTATATTGAAGCAATATTGACCCCATTACATTTTCTACGAATAAAATCTAAACTGAGTTTGTACAATATATTTAGGGATGTGACAATATCCACAATAAAAAGTTCAGTTCCTTGCGAAAGTCTGGAACGCTTGAGACTCATTGTCATATAATCACGACAGTGATTATAGTACCAAAGTAAAGTTGTACCAAAGTAAAGTTACTTTGGTAAGATTTGGTATGACCTGGGGTAACATGGAGGACGGAAGTCACACTCTGCAGAGCTCCAAAAATGATTGATATTTTAATTGAATGTGGACATATCCAAATTGTGTGCTCATAATGCGCATTTACCAGAGTGCTTACTGTGCGAGTGTGTGCTTACTGTAAAACACTTACTTGTTTTACAGTAAGCACACACTCTCACTGTAAGCACTCTGGTAAATGCGCATTATGATTACTAAGATAACTATCTTAATCATGGTCCTGTCAGTCACACTCAAACACACATTCAACCCTCACCTATTGTACATGTTTTTATTGGTAGGAGTACTCTGAGGAAACCTTCACAAACATGGAGATAACATGATGAACTGACTCACTGGTTTTTTTGTTGTTGCGTTGACTTTTATATATCCCAACGTGGGATTTATGAACGTGTGAGATCCGCCCAGAGCTGAGCGTAAGCACCTGTGGCTGTTGATAAATGCCACATTGAAAACCAACGTAGATTTACGAAAGTCACGCCTATAAATGTGCAGCAACCGCCTTTTTCACGCCCCATTTTTACGACATAGCTGAATGGAAGTCGACCAAGAAGACTGGAAGCCTCAAAAGGCATGTGACCAATGCTCCCTCTAAGCTGCGGGTGTGCGCAATTGCGCAGTGCTTTTAGGGTCTCAGCGCACAGACAACTCTTTCCTGCGCAAACAATGAAAATCCAGCGTCCTGTGCCTCCAGCACAAACGACGCGAGCGCATATTTCAACAGTGTATGGAACATGGTGGATCTGCGCAGGCTTCATTCTCTTAAAAAAAGAGAAAAGGTCAGAGCCTCTCTGTCAGTGACCATGAGGTACACTGTTCGAGTGCGGGAGAAGCGCCCGACACACACGTCTGAAGCTGTGTTGATCCAGAACAGGGCTCGGACCAACTAAACCCTGCACACCGTGAACTTGCACACTCGGTCTTGGGGCTGGGCGATATGGCTGAAAACTATAACACAATATAGGTAATTCATATCGGTTGACAACGATATATATTGATTTTTTTTTTTTTAAACCTAAATAAATAAATTTATTGTGTCGGCTAACATACGTTAGCAGCCTTGTTTACAGTCACAAGGGAATATGTTCACAAGCAGTGTCCTGTTAGTCCTGGTCTACTCCTGATTTAGTCCTGGTTTAGCTCGTGTTTTGGCTGTTTTCGAGTGTCTTGTGTCCCCGTGACGGCTCCAGAAAAAGTTCTTCTCTTGCTTTCGCCAAATGCATCGGGTCTCTGTGTCCACTGCCTCTCCCGTGCCACACATGTTATTCCGCGCACAGACGTGCATAACTATTGACACGGCATTGAAAAAAACGATCTATAGATCCATGGAGGCTACGCATGGTGCGGTTGTTGTTTTTGCATTTTCCAGAATGTTTTGCTGTTCCTGCCCGGTTGTGATAGGTTGAGGAGCCTCTACATACATCCTCCAGAATGCCGCGCGCTTCGGCTTTACATCCTGTTTTTTTCTAACAGAGTGAAGTTGAACTATCGAACATTCTATCGACCTTGTTTTCTATTGATATCAAACACGTGTCTATCGCGATATATATCGTTATCGTTTTATCGCCCAGCCCTACTCGGTCTTGTCGCGAACTTGCGAATGGTGTCTCACGAGCACTACACCAGCTGCAATGTGTGCGTGGAGCCACAAAAACACCTAACGCGCACGCACTTACTGTGTGTAGGGAAGACCAGGTCTGGTCAGACCAGCGTCCCCTTCAGTTCAGCACAAAGTTGCCTATTGGTGAGTAAAGTTGGTTTTGTGGCAATATGACTATTATTATCTTAGATAATTATTGGTCTATGTGTTTTATTTTATAATGCCATATGACTAAATAAAACCATATATACTATGTATAAATATACTCTAGTTGTGAAAAGACAATATCCACCTTGAATATTGTTTTTTTTGTGCAATTCACTAAATATATTCCTCAATCTACTTTAATTCACCATCTGTAAAAGACTCATTTTACTGCCACAAACTCAGCTCGTTAGCTCTGCTCTGATCAGCAGCGCTGATTGGTCAGAGTGCGGCCGAGCCCCTCTGTGCACGTGCACGAGACACAAACACACGCGTATATGGTGCAACACATAATGGAAGCTCGCCCACTGCATCTTTCGGCGCCCCTGCCGGCACATGCACCACTGATGTTATTATAATAGATCCATAACCACTGAGCACAAACCATTCATTTGAATATGGCGCCATCTTGGATCGCCGGGGCTTGGTCTGGAGGTGGAATTGAACCCAGGACCATATTGCTGTGAAGCACAAGCTGTCTGCTGTGGCGTTTTATAGCTATTTCATAAAAGGAGAGCTTTTTTATTTTATTTAACATTTAAAAAACATCTATTCTCACCTGTGAATGAACTGAGGTGTGCTTTTTTAATATTGACTTTGTTTTAAAGCTCCTCCCACAGTCTGTACATTTGTGCAGCCTCTCATCCGAGTGAACCACCATGTGTCTGTTCAGCTCAGATTTCTTTTTAAAGCTCTTCTCACAGTCAGAACAACTGTAAGGTTTCTCTTCAGAGTGAACTAACATGTGTGAGCTTAAATTTCTCTTTGCTTTAAACCTCTTCCCACAGTTGGCGCAGCTGAACGGCCTCTCCGAGTGAGTCAACATGTGCAGCTCTAAATCACTTGTAGTTTCTAGTCTTTTCTCACAAACTAAACATTTGTGAGGCCTCTCATCGGAGTGAACCAACATGTGTGAATTTAAACGTGACTTTGTCTTAAAGCTCTTCTCACACTCAGAGCAGCTATGAGGTTTTTCTTGAGAGTGAAAAAACATATGCTTTTTTAGATGAGACTTTGTTTTAAACCTCTTTTCACAGTCTGAGCAGCTGAAAGGCCTCTCTTCAGAGTGACTCAAAATGTGACCCTCTAAATCTCGACTCGTCTTAAAACATTTTCCACAAACTGAACATTTGTGAGGCCTCTCAACCGAGTGAACCACCATGTGCTCGTTTAGGCTTTTTTTAACCCTAAATCTTTTCCCACAAACTGAGCAGCTGTATGGTTTCTGTCCTGAGTGAATCATTATGTGTGATTTTAAATGTGAATTGTATAAGAAGCTCCTCCCACACTGTGAACAACTGAATGGTTTCTCTCCCGAGTGCAACTTCATGTGTGCAACTAACTGCCTACGCCACTTGAACTTTTTCTCACATACTGAACATTGATGAGGCCTCTCATCTGAGTGAACCATCATGTGTTCATCTAAATATCCTCTTTTTTTGAAGCTCCTCCCACAGTCTGAACAGCAGAAGGGCCTGCGGTCTGTGACATATGTGTCCACAGGAATCATGGCGTAGCTTCTTTTTGCTGGAGCCTGTTCTGGACTATAGTCTTGTGAGTGGTCTGTGTCTTCAGCGCTGTCAGAGTGCTTCTCACTATCTTGAGTTGGTCTTTGATGAAGCACAGAGGACTCGTCTTCATCTTCTTCAATTTTCACAGTGATGATGTGAAAAGGAAACTCTTCTGGCTCCTGCTTGATGCATAGCTCTGGCTCCTCTTTAAGGTGGAGTGGCGCCACGCTGGACACAAACAATCATTAATTGGGATGGTGGGTGACACTATTAACGAATAAATAGTCAGGGAAGGCTAAAAATCTTAACCTGTTAGTCAAGCTGCATAGGGAGTCAGTGTGCTGGGAGAAGTATGGTAACTTGAGCACTATCCTCTCCTCCATCCTACTTTATCTGTTTAGCATTATTAAGATTTTGACTGTAGTTTGTTCATTGCAAGGTGCTCATTTTGCCATATGAATGAGAAAAAGCCTTCTGGTTCAAAGCTGCCAAGATGACTTTATTTGGTAACTTTATTTATATAGCACATTTCATATAGCCAATTTAGTAAACAAAGGTCACACAGAAATGTAAACAGTTTTATTTGTTGTAATTGTATTGTATATAAGTGCAAAAAAAAAGTCTTTTCATCACATTATTTTGATCAATTGGGGGATATTGGATCCTTTCCAAAGGCACACCAAACATCATCTCAAGGCACACTAACGTGCCACGGGCCACTGGTTGGAAAACACTGCTATAAAGAGTGGAACTGTGTCTGGACACTCACCACAGCTCCGTCTGCTCCAGCTTCACTTCTGCCATGTATCTGCTCTGTGGCTTAAGACTCGGCTGATGTTAGCTCAGGTAACCTAGTTCCTGCTAGCTTCAGAGCTATCTCCCAGGACAACACAGTGCACCATTCGGTTCTTCTTGAGGCGCATCTCCGCCAACCGCCGTAAATAACTGCAGGGAAGTTCCACGCGGACAAATACTCGTGGTCTTTGAACTAGAGTTGGCGTTTGTGTGTTTCACCCGCATATCACCAGCGTCTCGACGATTCGGAGTCAGAAATAGTGTGCGCATGCGTGCACAGAGCGAACCACTCGGTGTGTCAAACATGCGAAGAGATGGAAAGAGGCTGTGACAGATGCGGCGTCTGGAGTACCGCGCCGCCATCTTGGACCGGTCGCCCTCTCCTCAGCGTAATTAATAGTTACCTAATGTAACTTAAGTTCTACGAATAGGTGCGTAGTCCCTTAGGACTTCGCTAGTGGGATATCACTCGTGACCCCCAGGTCACACGCCAGAGAGATCAAAATAATTTGCTCCAATCACCAGCCACCCTTCTCTATAAATGCCCCTGCACAAGGCCGCACCCCCTCTTGAACTCTGCCAAGCCGGGCTGGCCTGATGGGCTCGTAGCTAAGGGACTACGCACCTATTCGTAGAACTTAAGTTACATTAGGTAACTATTAATTCTACGTCATGGTGCTACGTCCCTTAGGACTTCGCTAGTGGGACACAACGCGGAGGCCGTAGGAACATGTACTCCCAGCAGGCCAGCGAAGGGTGATTGGAGCTCCGCCCGAGCAAGACCCTCACACAGTGAGAGGACTCAGGGCAGAAGAAACAATGCGTGTTACAGGGCCACTCCTACCAAGGATACCCCCACGTAACACAGATGTAGGTCATCCGTAGTCACAAGACGCCTCTCCCAAGGGCTCCTGACGTGGACTACCTGACCGACCAAACACACATATATGTACCGCACCTGTAGGATGCCTCTCCCAAGAGCTCCTGAACCAGGGCGGAAAGTAAACCGAAGGCCCCCTCAGAGGAGGGACCTAACGGTCTAACTCAGTCCGCTGCACTCAGCACGGAATGGGCCACCGACCGGTCCGACACATCCAAAAGATAAGACCGGACGAAAGAGGAGGACGACGCCCAAGAAGCCGCACGGCAGACGTCCTCGACCGACACCCCCCTGAGAAGGGCCGTAGAGGCCGCCATCCCACGCGTGGAATGCGACCTGAAGCCCACCGGGAGGGCCAGACCCTGCGTCTAATACGCCCGCCGCACAGCCGTGGCGACCCAGTGCGCCAGCCGCTGAGCCGACAGCGGGGCGCCCCTGTTCTTGGGGCCCAGACACACAAACAGCTGACCACCCAACCTGAATGACGACGTCATGGCCAGGTAATGCCTCAGCATTCTGACAGGACACAGAAGGTGCCGCCGCTCCTCCTCGGGGGAGGCATGCGGTGGCGGATAGAAAGCCCTAATCCTGATGACTCTCGACCTAAAGGCCGACGTGATGACCTTGGGGAGAAAAGCCGGATTGGGCCACAATACCACCATGCCGTCGTCCTCTCCAAAGGACAGGCAAGACGCATGGACAGAGAGCGCACACAAGTCGCCCGCCCTCTTAGCAGACGCCAACGCCAACAAGAGGGCCGTCTTAAAGGCGACACACTCGGGACTCGCCTCCGCCGCCGGTTCAAAAGGCGGACCCGACAGCCCCCTAAGGACCACCCTGAGGTCCCAAACCGGGGGCGTTCTCTGGAGCGGGGGCCTCCTCCTGCGTGCCCCCCGCAGAAAACGTTTAACCAACGGATGAGAGCGGGCTGTGAACCCCCCGAATCCGTCGTGACCCGAAGTAATGGCTGCCGCGAACACCGCCAAGTTGGCGACAGCCCTCCCCTTGTCAAAGAGCTCCTGTAGGAATCCCAGAACCCCCTCCAGCGGGCAACGCCTGGGATCCCGGGAACGAAAACCGCACCAGTCGCTGAAGAGCCTCCACCACGTGGCGTAGGCCCTCACAGTGGACGGCGCCCTCGCCCCCTGAGTGGTCTCCACCACCGCAGGGGGAAGACCCAGGTCTACGAGGTTCCGCCTCTCAGCCTCCAAACCCAGAGCCTGCGGCCGATTATCGGGCGTGAAAACAGGGCTCCTCCCCCCTGGACTAGAGCCCCCGGCTCGTCCGGGAGGGCCCAGGGCTCCATCACCGCCATGCCCCTCAGGAAGGGGAACCACCGGGCATGCGGACTGTCCGGCGCCACCAGGATCACCGACCTCCTCTCCTGTTCGATCCTCCGCAGCAGGACCGGCAGGAGACGCACTGGTGGGAAAAGCGTACAGCAGGCCCCCTGGTCAGGGGTAATGAGCCAGAGCGTCCACGCCTAAGGGCGGCTCGTCCGCGGCCCTTGAGGCGAACCACTGGCGAAAAGGTCGACCAATGGACGGCCGAACCTCCGCCAGATCTCCGCAGCTACCCGTGGGGCCAGGCCCCACTCGTCCTGGAGTGGGCCCCCCCCCTGGACATCCTGTCGGCCCCCACGTTCCGGACCCCCGGGACGTGGCGCGCCCTGAGAGACAGGAGGTGAAGCGCCGCCCACAGCAGCGTCACCGTCGCCATGCGATGGAGAGCGGGGGACCTGGTGCCCCCCTGCCTGTTCAGATAGGAGACCACTGTGGTGTTGTCTGAGCGCACCATCACGTGTCTCCCCTGCAGCTGAGGAGCAAAGTGCAGCAGTACCCTGTGCACTGCCTCCATCTCCAGCAGGTTGATGTGACGGCTGAGTCCGACCAGCAGCCTCCTACAGAGCTCTGGCCGAGGACCCCGCCCCATCCTTCGAGCGACGCGTCCGTGAACACCTCCACGTGAGACACGGCGCAGGCCAGAGTCACTCCGTCCCGCAATAGACCCGGAGTGAGCCAGAACCTGATGTTCGATGCTGCCACTTGGGGAACCCAGATCAGCCTCCCCCCGTCCCGGGAGGGGTGAAGCCTGAGGCGTGAGAACCACCTCTGAAAATTCCTCATGTGGAGAAAGGCCTAGCCGCACCACAGCATGAGCCGCCGCCATCATTCCCAGCAGGGACCTGAGGCGCCGAGCGGGGACTCTGGGGCCCGCCAGAACCTCCCTGGGCAGACGGGTAGTGTTCATCCGTCTGTCCACGGACAATGCAGCACGGAATGTCACAGAGTCTAACTGCAGACCGAGATAAATCATGCGCTGAGCGGGCTGCAGCTTGCATTTCTCCCTGTTTACCACAAAGCCCAGACGCTGTATGTGGGACAGGACCCAGTGCGTAAGACTCACGGCCACTTCCCTGGATGAGGCCAGAATTAACCCGTCGTCTATGTAGGTTAAAATTCTTACCCCTGCGCGTCTGAGCGGCTCCAGTGCTGCCTCCACGCACTTGGAAAAAGTGCGAGGCGCGAGTGCGTAGCCCAAGGGGAGACGGCAGTAACCGTAATTCCTCTCTCCCACTGCAAAGCGCAGAACCTCCTGTGTTCCGGCACTATCGGCACGTGGAAGTACGCATCTGTCAGGTCTATGGAGGATATCCAATCTCCCTGCCTGACACACTCGAGGAGCTGCTTTGTGGGCAGCATCCGAAACTGCCGTTTGGAAATGCACTCGTTCAACACGCGCAGATCCAAAATGGGACGCACCCCGCCTGACTTCTTTGGCACTAAGAAGTAAGGGGAGTACAGCCCCCTGGTGGCGTCCTGCGGGTCTACCTCCCCTGCTGCGTCTCGACTCAGCAGGGAGGAGACCTCCGCTTGCAGTGCCTCTAATGATCCCCGTACCTGAGAGCGTGCTGCCCGTACGCCTCGGAATGGTGCTGGCTTCCGGGAGAATTGCAGTGCGCAACCCCTGCGCAATGTTTTCTCCAACCACAGATCCGTCAGCAACCTTGCTCCCTCCAGATGCTGTAGAAGTCTGTGAGGGGCGGAACGGGAGCTGGAACACGAGACGTCATGGCCCCGCCCTCTCCTGGTGTTCCTAGCAGGGAGGGGGGGTGGACGAAAGGGCCGGGGGGGGGGGCCCTGCGTCACACCGTGAGCGCCGGGGGCGGTCACGTGTCCTGCAGGCCCGACGTCATAAGTACGGGACTGCTCATCCCACGTGACTCGGCTGCTGTGCCCCCCCCTGGCTCTTGCCTCATGGAGGGGGGGGCAAGCCCCTGGAGTGGGAGACCCCGTGTTAGCCTTGTAGCTCAGAGATGCTAACACGCGTTCGGCCGAAGCACACACACCACTACTCACCAGATCCCTCCGCCTGACCACTCTCTGGGAGGGCATAGCATGAACCAGAGAACCGGAGCTCGTAGCTCGCGTAGCGCACTGCACACCCGGCTCTGGGGGCTGCAGGCCTAGCGAAGCAACGTTATGTGCTCGGGAAGTAACACAATCAGAATTCACACTATTTGACATGTTACATACCCCCAAATGAGACTCAGAAACGAGTAATGATGAAATGCCGGTCGGCCTTTATTGAAGGAAAACTTTCCACCCCGACCTCCTCTGCCATAGGGAGGTCGGCGGTGGGTGCGTTGCTCCCGCGAGCCACCCATGGGTCTGTCTGGACCCAGGGGCCTCGTCGAGGGGGGACGATGGACAACCGAGCGCGGATACGGGTCAGGATGCCTGCCGGGCGAACGCTCTCGACCCCTGTCCCGGCTCCGTGATGGCTGGTGGGCCTCGCGCCTCGGTGCTAGGTGCGGGGCTAGCCTAGCCGAGTCTTTAGCTGCAGACTCCAGTCTCGCCACCAAGGCCTGCATGTCCGGGCCGAAGAGGGACATCTGAGAGGTGGGCAGGTCCAGCAGCTGCCTCCTCTCCGCCTCCCTGATATTAGTCAGCCCAAGCCAAAGGTGCCTGGCCCCGACTTGGGCTGCTGCCATGGAGCGGCCACCATCCACAACTAGCGTCTGGCACATGCGCAGAGTCACCGCCGAGGTGGTCCTCGCCTGTGACAGGAGGTCTCCACTGAGCGCCTGGCCAGAAGAGAGCGACATATCCAGGGCCCCCGTGATGAATGCCATGTTGTTAGTCAATGCGAGGACCTGTGCTGCATTGGCATAACATCTATCCAGCATCGCCAAGACATCCTGTCCCGCTCGGAGGGAAGGAGAGGTCTGGTGCCGGGCCACACGGATGCGGAGGGCTGCAGGGCCATGCGGACTGGATCCTCGGTGTCCGGGCCACCATCCACAGCTAGCGTCTGGCACATGCGCAGGATCACCGCCGAGGTGGTCCTCGCCTGTGACAGGAGGTCTCCACTGAGCGCCTGGCCAGAGGAGAGCGACCTATCCAGGGCCCCCGTGATGAAAGTCATGTTGTTAGCCAAAGTGACGACCTGTGCCGCATTGGCATAATATCTCTCCAGCATCGGCAAGACATCCTGTCCCGCTCGGAGGGAAGGAGAGGTCTGGTGCCGGGCCACACGGATGCGGAGGGCTGCAGGGCCATGCGGACTGAATCCTCGATCACCGGTCCAGGACCAGTCCTGCCCGCTGCAGTACAAGTCGTACCCCAGAGCAGGCCTCTTGGCTGCTAGGGGCTTAGGCCACTCACGTGTCGCGTAATGGACGAACGGGTCCATCCGCGGGCACAACGTGGGTTGCATCCTCCTCCTTCCTCGAGTGGTGGCGCCCACAGAGGTGAAGTCCTCCACCGTCTGGATCCAGCGACGACGTCCGACGCCGGAGGGCGAATGGAACTCGGACGAACAAGGAAGACATCTCAGAATGAAGTAAGTACTGTGGTAGATCTCAAACGGCGCCAGAGTGAAAGAGGGGGTGCGGCCTTGTGCAGGGGCATTTATAGAGAAGGGTGGCTGGTGATTGGAGCAAATTATTTTGATCTCTCTGGCGTGTGACCTGGGGGTCACGAGTGATATCCCACTAGCGAAGTCCTAAGGGACGTAGCACCATGACGTAGAATCTGTCAGCGCATTAAATCAATCATAACTCACTGAATACTTTACCGATTTTCATACTTTTTTCTTTACTGTAAACGTCACACATGTAGCTATGAAACATACATAGTTTCATATACATATATGCTACATAGTTTGGCGTATATTAATACTTATAGTGGGTTCAACAGTAATAGAATCTTCTGATATGATTATGTGATCTGTGATTGTTACTTTTTCAAAACACAATAATGTGTACATACAAAAGTTAGGGACATTTGACTTTCAGGTGAAATGTATGGATAATTATGCAACAAGTGACACTGAACAGTTTCACACAAATATATGATCGAACCCTTCAAATAGAGATTTCTCGAGTGACGTCACAAGTGTAATGTATGGAATACATGTACGGTCTCTTTAAGAGACACCTGCGCAAGGTATTGTGGGATGCGCTTTACCCCATGTAAACGAGTGTTACGCGGCTTTCTGTTCAGTAAAAATACACACGAAGTAAGCTCCTGGTCTCGTCTCTTTATATATGTCGTATAAGCTAATACAGACATTACATGGTGTCAGAAGTGGCCAGGATATCACCGCGATGGCGAAGTTTAACCCACCGAGTGAATTTAAGTTTGACCGACCTGCTGAATGGCTCGAATGGAAACAGAGATTTTCCCGCTATCGGCTTGCAACAAAACTCAGCAAGGACAGTGGCGAGATTCAAGTGAGTTCGCTCATCTATTCGATGGGGAGCGAGGCTGAAAAGATATTCACTTCGTTCAACCTAAGTGAAGACGAAAAGAAAAGCTACGAGGCGGTGCTTAAGAAGTTTGACAAGTACTTTATTCCCCGCCGCAACATCATACATGAGCGGGCTTGTTTCTATCAGCGCGGCCAGCAGCCCGGGGAAACGGCAGAGCAGTATATCCGTGTTTTGTACGAGGTGGCGGAGCATTGCGAGTTTGGCGATAAGCGGGATGAGCACATCAGAGATCGCTTGGTAGTGGGCATTCAAGATAAAGAGCTGTCCCGTAAGTTCCAACTCAAAGCAGACCTGACGTTACAAGAGGTGACTGAACAAATTCGCCAGGCAGAAGAGATCAACAAGCACGTCAGCCTCCAGTCCAGCGCGCCAGAGGCCATGGCGGTGAACATGGTCCGGCGGCAGAGCGGACCTCACACGGACAGACCGGGGCGTTATAGACCGCGCCAAGATGCAAGCAGCCGGCAGGGAACATACAAAATGGAGGGCTGCGGGAAATGCGGTAAGCCCAAACATTCGGACATAAAAAAATGCCCTGCACTTAAGAGCAAGTGTAATAAGTGTCAAAAACAAGGGCACTGGGAGCGAGTGTGTCACTCTAAGGCTGTAAGAGAAATCACTGAAGAGTCGGAGCAGACATACTTCCTTGGAGAAATTGACAATAAAACTGATCGAGATAAATGGACAGTAGACTTGGACATAAATGATGTGCTGACAACATTTAAAATAGACACTGGTGCAGATGTTACAGTCGTCAATCAGAGCACATACAAGATGATGAAGCCAAAAATTGAGCTGCAACTACCAAACACCAGGTTTGTGAGTCCAGGCGGAGATCTCAAATGCATGGGGCTGTTCCAGGCTACCACCAAGTATAAAGAGCAGCAGTACACGTTCAATGTTTATGTCATAGAAGGGAAAGTCAGCTGCTTACTGGGGCGCCATGAGGCAGTGGAGATGGGCCTTGTGATAAGAGTGAACGAGGTCAGTACTGTTTTCAGCTCAGGTGGACTGCTGGACACAGAGCCAGTGAAGATAGTTCTACAAGAGGGTGCCCAGCCATATGCAGTACATACAGCCAGACGGATTCCCCTGCCCCTCGTCCCTCTGGTAAAGAAGGAGCTGCACCGAATGGAAAGCGAAGGCATCATTGAAAAGGTGACCAAGCCAACAGAGTGGTGTGCAGCCATGGTGCCGGTGCTCAAGCCCAACCGGGAGGAGGTGCGCTGTTGTGCAGATCTCAGGAAGCTTAACCGTGCAGTGCAGCGTGAAAAATATGTCCTGCCCACTGTGGAAGAGATTTTGCCCAGGCTGGCCGGATCCAGAGTCTTTACTTCACTAGATGCAGCCAGTGGTTTTTACCAGATACCGCTGCACAAGGACAGTCAAAAGCTCACAACTTTCATTACTCCATTTGGGAGGTACGCATTTCGGTGGCTCCCATTCGGGATCACAAGTGCACCAGAGATTTTCCAAAGGAAAATGGCGGAGACTCTGGCAGGACTCGAAGGGATTGAAGTGTACATGGATGATATCCTCATTCACGGAAAGAATGTGGAAATCCACGACCAGCGCTTGGCGAAGGCTCTGGCAGTCATCAAGGCAGCAGGGCTCAAGTTGAATGAACGCAAGTGCAAGTTTCGGCGGGACCAGATTCGCTTCCTCGGACACGTCCTCGACAAGAACGGCGTTCGTCCTAACCCGGACAAAGTCGCAGGGATTGAGAATTTCCCTCAGCCACAGAACATCACCGAGCTGAAAAGGTTCCTTGGTATGGTGAATTATTTGGCTAAATATGTTCCAGAACTGTCTACTGTGGGCCAGCCACTCTACGCGCTGCTTAAGGGAAACGTAGAGTGGGGTTGGGAGCCTGCCCAGCTCACAGCTTTTCAAAACCTCAAGGCTTTGTTGGCCACAGCCCCAGTTCTTGTTTTTTATGATGTTAACAAACCAACTGTAGTTTCAGCAGACGCGAGCAGTTACGGACTTGGAGCTGTTTTACTACAGCAGCACGGGGACCGATGGAAACCCGTGGCCTACGCATCCAGACGACTCAGCGACACGGAGACCAGGTACGCTCAAATTGAAAAAGAGTGCCTGGCCAGTGTCTGGGCGTGCGAAAGGTTCGAAAAGTACCGTTTTGGACTCGACAACTTCAGACTGGTAACCGACCACAAGCCCCTCGTACCCTTGATTAACAGCAAGGACCTGGACAACGTTCCCATCAGGTGCCAGCGACTGTTAATGAGACTCATGCGCTTTAATGGTATTGCAGAGTATGCACCAGGTAAAACTCTGGCAGTAGCCGACGCTTTGTCTCGGGGCCCAGAGCAGAGTTACGGAGATGAGAATTCCCACCAAGACGTAGCAGCACACATAGATGTAGTCATTAGTCAGGTGCCAGCCACCTCTCAGAGAATCAGTGAGATCAGGGAGAGCACTGCTAATGATCCACAGCTACAGACTGTTCGTAGTTTTATCAAATCAGGGTGGCCAGAGTACATAGACAAGGTACCGTTGTCAGTCAGAGACTTCTATGATGTGAGAGGAGAGCTATCTGAGCTAGATGGCCTGATAGTGAGAGGGAGCCGTATTGTGATTCCTGTAAACATGAGAGTAATGGTCCTAGACAGAATTCACGACGGGCACCAGGGTCTAACTAAGTGTAGAGAAAGAGCTTTACAGTCGGTTTGGTGGCCCAAAATGAGACAGGACATTTCTATGAAAGTGCAGCAATGTCAGTACTGTACAGAGAACAGAAACACACAATGAAAAGAGCCCTTACTTCCAAGTATACTCCCATCCAGGCCATGGCAGAAGATAGCAGTAGATCTATGCGAGTTCCAAAAAGCAGAACTACTTAGTTGTATCTGACTATTTTTCTAGATTTTTAGAAATACTGCATTTACCCACTACTACAAGCAGCCAGGTTGTGTCTAGACTTAAGGCTACTTTGGCACGTTATGGCATCCCAGAGGTGTTAGTTAGTGACAACGGGCCACAGCTAGCCTCTGCAGAGATGAAGGACTTTAGTAGGGGAGTATGACTTTGCCCATGTCACGTCATCTCCACACTTCCCTCAGAGCAACGGACATGCGGAGCGAGCTGTCCAGATTGCAAAGAATATCTTGAGACAGAACGATCCCCTACTGGCCCTCATGACATACAGGGCCACTCCCAACTCTTCCACTGGAGCCAGCCCCGCTGAACTGTTGATGGGAAGGAAACTTAGAACCACCTTGCCTATTCTACAGGACAACCTGAAACCAGGCTGGCCTGATATGGACAAAATCCAACAGGCTGATGCCTCAGCTAAACAGAAGCAGGCACACTTCTACAACCGCAGACACGGAGTGCGTTGTCTGCCACCACTGAGCCCAGGGGACCCTGTGCTCACTAAACTGGATGGACAAAAACAGTGGACGAGGCCAGCTGTCATTCAAGGTACCAGCTCCACTCCCAGGTCTTATATAGTGGAGACTGCACAGGGTGAGCGCTACAGGAGGAATAGGCGCCACCTGCTAGCCGTACCTCACAGGGCCACACCTGAAAATGTGGATCCTGTTGCAAACTCACAGACTGTGGACTCTGAGATGACCAACAAGGAGCCCGCAGTTATTACACCAGAGACTGTTACATCCGGATCCGGGATGACTCGCTCTGGTAGAGTTAGCAGACCAGCAGCTAAACTTGACTTGTAAGTAATCAGACTGTAGAGCAGTTTTACGCCTATAGCTAATGTTTAAGTCCGCACAGCTTTTGTTATACCTTTGGTTCTATGGGGGTTTATAAGTAAGTGTCCTCTTTCTATTTGGGGAGAATGGTGGGTGAGCATAAAATTGGAAATGTTCTGTTGATACTTTCATAGTAGTACCGGCCTAATGCGTTGGAAATTCGAATTGAATATTCTGGTGTAGCATCATGATGTTTGGGGATTTGTGCTACAAGAACATACATTTAAAATGGTGTTAATACATGGGTAAATCATCTGTAAGAAGGGGAGATGTAATGTATGGAATACATGTACGGTCTCTTTAAGAGACACCTGCGCAAGGTATTGTGGGATGCGCTTTACCCCATGTAAACGAGTGTTACGCGGCTTTCTGTTCAGTAAAAATACACACGAAGTAAGCTCCTGGTCTCGTCTCTTTATATATGTCGTATAAGCTAATACAGACATTACAACAAGCTCTTGAAGTCGCGAGGCCTCCGCCATATTGGAGGACAAGCTGTGGTAGTGGCGTGCTCCCGGCACTGCATAAACATGGTCACATTTTGTGCCGTTTCTGGCTGCATTAATAGGGAAGACAGGGACAATCAGTTGTTTTACCGACTGCCAGCTGTCCTTACTTCACATGGTTCCAAAACAGAAGAAATCTCCAAGAAACGAGAGAGAATTGGCAACAACAACAAAACCAATAGCCTCCAAAACGTCCAAATATGCTCGGATAATTTCATTTCTGCTAAGTAAAATTCATTTCATCATCGACACTCGAACGCGCGTCACCATTGACTTTGCATTGAAAGTCTATGCAACGCATGATCCGGTGTGAAAGCAGCATAATTCCCCGCCCGTTGTCCCTCGTAATAATACATGGAGTTGTTCCAGCTGCCTGTTTTTTTGTGTGCGCAGGATGGCCCCTCAGCGCTCAAGGCTTTTCATATCTTTTTCAGGACTTTTTAAACATTGTTCTTATTAAATTATTGTAATCAATTATTTATTTTTTAACAGTTTGCTCTGTCCTTTTTTGGTCACACCACTGCTCTACCATAACTCCCAATTCAGCCCACTACTCAATCATTCCCTTTTTTGCCATGAATCAAACCCCCACCTGATTACATCCATCTCTATCCAAAACAATGATGCGGATAGCAATACCAAAACAAATGTTCTGTGGACTTTGGCATTTATCAAATTCCCAAAAAAAACATGTTGTTGGTTAAAAAAATCTAAAAGATTTTCCTTTGGAAGTGATTATTTTGTACATCCAAATTTGTCTTGAGTTATTAGTCTTGCTAATTATCTTCAATATTTTCATGGTAAGGGAACCTTTCCTAACCTAACCTTACCCTAACCCTAATCTGTGTCCTCTAACTTTTTCAAAGTATTTAATGATTTGTAACATAATAAAATTGGTTTGTTGATTTTTGTTTTTTTACTCACTCCACCTCCTACACAGCAAGCAAGTGAGGTTTTTGTGACTCAAACGTTACTGTTTTCGCA
The DNA here is from genome assembly GCA_964034765.1 of Knipowitschia caucasica. Taxonomy (NCBI): domain Eukaryota; kingdom Metazoa; phylum Chordata; class Actinopteri; order Gobiiformes; family Gobiidae; genus Knipowitschia; species Knipowitschia caucasica. The sequence goes on along the minus strand of OZ035825.1, from coordinate 11,164,127 downwards.
CACAATGAACATTTGGACTCCCATGTCTGTTTAAATGTGACTTTGTTTTGAAACTTAACCCACAGTCTTTGCATTTGTGCAGCCCCGCCACTAGTTTTTTTGTTCAGGTTCATTTTAATTTAAAGCTTGTCTCAAACTCTGATCAACTGTTAAGTTTCTCATTTAAAATCCGCAAAGTGTGCACCTCTAAACTTCTGCTTGTCTTTAAAACTTTCCTCACAAACTGAACATTTGTGAAGCCTCTCGTCTGAGTTTTCCCAGTGATGATGTGAAAAGGAAACTCCTCTGGCTCCTTTTTAAGGTGGGGACTCCATGCTGGACAAAAACAAAGATCTTAGTTATTGATAAAATAAAAATAAGCATTATAATCTAAGGATTACTGTCAACATTTGTAAGTAGACTTAAAACTGTTAAAAACAACGCAAGGTGGAGAGCATGGAGGAGACCCTAACAGACGTGAAGGAGTCAATGAGGACTGCTTGAGCCCTGATTTTACAACCATTGCACGAGTTCAACAGTTCATGATCTTGTACTTCCTCACTTGATAACGACGTGAAAAATGTACATACAGTACTTGTACAACCCTACATATAATTCTGATGGCCATATTTTGGAGATTTTGGATAACACTATAATAACATTGACTCATCATTAGTGGTTGTGTAAAAGTATTATCAAATAAACATGTTTTCTATTATTAAATGATATCATTGAGCTTCTTTTAGGAGATCTCAAATGCACAATTCATGCAAAGCAGCCAGGGTATTTACAGGAACGAGAAGCTTTTTGCCAAAAAGAAGCTTTAAGGCATCTTTACCATCAGTGTATAAGAACCTTGTCCACAAGTACAGCAAAAGACTCCAAGCTGTCACAGATGTTAAAGCGCCTACATACACTTTTGACAACTGGGGGATGGAACTTCTGATCAGGGTCAAAAAGGGGGTCAAATGGTTATTGTCATTTCAAACAGAGATGTTTGACAATAAATAGCTTCACACCACTTTACCTTTCCTATTTACTCAAGAACTCTATAATTTACACACGTATGGGTTTGGCTTAGCACATCTTCAGATAAATATAGATAGATCAATAGCTGCTAAAGGACCAAGACAGTCAAAAATAAAGACAATTGTAGGGGTCAATAGCTGTGTGTGTGTTTGTGAACTTTTAAAACAGTATTAAACACAAATCTGAATCTGAAAACATACCGTTTGTTATTGCCAAAAATAAAGTAGCAGAAATGTTGTGCATATAAAGACAAATGTCTCTTCTTCAATCTTTCAAATTGTGATTCACACTCCATGAAGGCTTACGAGGGGACAGGGACACAGCCACATTTTGCTCAATATTGAAGTTTTATTATCAAACAGTTACATACTAAAAATAAATCCAAATGAAGAATAAACAATTAAGGTATTGGTGCAATCATATATTTTTTGTCTCAGCCATGGACGGGCAGGCTGTAGATGAGGCCAGGACTCCCATGCATCTATTTGAAGACAGAGAGGCCCAATAAATGGAAATCAACAATAAGGGTCAAGAATCAATGGGGCACCAATGAGGACGTTTGAGACCAATCACAGATACCCATATAATATTTAAAAACAACCACACTGACATGGTTTAAATATAAGAACAGAAAAGGAGTAAAGGAGAGCAAAGCATGTGTTGGTGCTTCATGAGAGGTGCAAAGCAGGAGCCCATTTGCACATTTTGAGAGTCACAATCTAATTTTTCCCATGATCAGCGGCAGACCAATCAGAGCACCTCTAAATGACCAAGTGGATCCTAGACTCTTAACCTTAACCCATAACCCAGACCCGATTAAACATCCTGGGCATAGCTTGGACATGGATCCTTGAATTAAATGACTTTGTGATATCACCCACCACATTCTGTAAGGTTTATCTCCTGTGTGAATTAATATGTGTATCTGCAACAGACCTACTTCCAAACCTCTCCTCACATAGTTCTCAGCTGAATCTCTCCAGATTGCCTGAGAACTATGTGAACGTTTTTTCACAAACTGAGCATTTGTAAGGCTCCTCATATGAGTGCACCAACATGTGCGTGTTGGTGCACTCATATGAGTGCGTGTTTAAGTGTAATGTAGTTATGACGTTTTTCCCACAATTTGAGCAGCTGCGAAGTTTCTCTCTTGGGTGAACCGACATATGCAGCTTTAATCGTCGCCTTGTCTGAAACCTTTCCTCACAAACTGAACATTTGTGAGGCATCTCATTGGTGTGAAGCAACATATGTTTTTTCAGATCATGTTTCCTCTTAAAGCTCTTGTGACAGTCTGAGCAGCTGTAAGGTCTCTGTTCTGAGTGAACAGTTACGTGTTCTTTCAAATTGAACTTTGTTTTAAAACCCTTAGGACAGTCTGAGCAGCTGACGGGTCTTTTGTCTGTGACAAATGCATTAGCAGGAACCATGGCGTAGCTTCTTTTTGCTGGGGGATGTTCTGGACAATAGTCTTGTGAGTGGTCTGTGTCTTCAAAGCTGTCAGAGTGCTCCTCACCATCATCAGTTGGTCTTTGAAGCACAGGGGACTTGTCTTCAGAATTTTCAGTTTTCACAGTGATGACGTGATAAGGAAACTCCTCTGACTCTTTGACGCACAGCTCTGGCTCCTCTTTGATGCAAAGCTCTGGCTCCTCATTGATACACAGCTCTGGCTCCTCATTGATACACAGCTCTGGCTCCTCTTTGACGCACAGCTCTGGCTCCTCTTTGACGCAAAGCTCTGGCTCCTCATTGATACACAGCTCTGGCTCCTCTTTGACGCACAGCTCTGGCTCCTCTTTGACGCACAGCTCTGGCTCCTCTTTGACGCAGAGCTCTGGCTCCTCTTTGACGCACAGCTCTGGCTCCTCTTTGACGCAGAGCTCTGGCTCCTCTTTGACGCACAGCTCTGGCTCCTCTTTGACGCACAGCTCTGGCTCCTCATTGATACACAGCTCTGGCTTCTCTTTGACGCACAGCTCTGGCTCCTCTTTGACGCACAGCTCTGGCTCCTCATCTATACACAGCTCTGGCTCCTCTTTGACGCACAGCTCCGGCTCCTCTATGACGCACAGCTCTGGCCCTTCTTTGAGATGAGCGGGCTTCACACTGGATAAAAAAAAAAACAATTTATGTATTTAGATCACTGTCTCAGATTTACAGTCCATGTCTATGGCGCTAACCTGGCAACAGGCGTCATAGGAAAAACTTAACTAATTCAACGGGTAAAGGAACAGGCACAAACTTTATATAGGATTTACGACTGAAGACACCCCAAGGCACAGAATGAACAGTGTCCAAGTGCTGACGTCACCATAGTGCTGACCCCACAATAGTGTTTATCAAGGAATCCCGTTTAGAATTTCCTTATATGGGCATTTTCCCATTATGCCCCGTTACAGCGTGAAGCTCACATAGTATATGAAGTCAATAGGAAGAAGGTGCTGCAGTCAAATGAGACAAACATTAAAATAATATAACACTGCACAGTGTGAAATATGGGGGTGGCAGTATCATGCTGTGTGGCTGCTTTACTTCAGCAGGGACAGCGAAGAGTGACAAAAATGTATGGGAAGATGATATCAAATTACAGACCATTAATAGAAAAAGAGATGAGTGATTTTGGTCTTAGCGATGGTTGGAGACTTCAACACCCAACCACCAGAGAATACACTTTCTACTCCAACATCCACCAAACTTACTCCCGCATTGACTTTTTCTTAATCAGTAACTCTATTATTCCTGATATCACAGACTCCAAAATCCACCCCATCATAATAAGTGACCACTCTCCAGTAACCTTAACATGGAACATTCCTGCCCCCCAGAAACACCCCACTAGATGGCGTTTCAACATCTCCCTGTTATCAGATCCAGAGTTTGACAGTTATTTTAAAAGAGAGTGGGCATCCTTCCTAAGGACAAACGACTCTCCATTGACCTCAGCCTCATTGCTCTGGGAAACATGGAAGGTTGTATTACGGGGAAAAATCATATCTTTTTCAGTCTATAAAAATAAAAAAGAAAAGGAGAAGGAAGCGTATTTAGAAGAACAGATAAAAAAGTTAGAAAGCAAAAATGCTAGCGATCCATCAGAAACCACAAATAAGGAATTAAGGAAATATAAATCACAGCTTAATGAAATAATAAACAAAAAAAATCAATTCCTCATAAATAGGCTTAGACATGAAACCTTTCACCACAGCAACACATCCGGAAAATACTTAGCAAATCAAATTAAAAGGAATAAAGAAAAATCTGCAATAACCTCTATTCAGGACTCAGCGGGGAAGCTAACCAGCTCACCACAAGAAATCAATCAAACATTCCAAGAATACTACAAAAAATTATACTCATCAAATTCTGAGCCAAAACAAGAAGATCTTGACACATTTTTCAATAATCTCCATTTACCAAAACTCAACCAAGAACAAATGCACTCCCTAGAGACACCAATCACTGAGAAAGAACTTTACTCCTCACTGAAACAAATGCCAAACAACAAAGCACCAGGACCGGACGGCTTCCCCGCTGAGTTTTACAAACACTTTTGGTCAACTCTATCCCCCCTATTCACCAGAGCAATAGCTGAAATAAAACAAAATGGTAAATTCCCAACCCACATGAATACAGCATTAATAACCCTAATTCCGAAACCTAACAAAGACCACACACTCACCTTAAACTACCGTCCAATTTCACTTATAAATGTAGACATAAAAATCATAAGCAAAACATTAGCCCATAGAATGGAGGACATCATATCTCACATAATCCACCCAGATCAAACTGGTTTTATTAAAGGAAGATTCGCAGCCAACAACACCCGCAGACTATTTAATTTAATACATCACACAACATTACATCAGAAGGACACGGTTATTGCTACACTAGATGCCGAAAAAGCTTTTGACAGAGTAAATTGGAACTTCTTATTCACCACGCTACAACAATTTGGCTTTGGAGAGTCGTTTGTCCAATGGGTCAAGATTTTATACACGTCACCGTCTGCCACCGTCACAACAAATGGTCTAACTTCACAAAGTTTCACACTACACAGGGGAACTAGGCAAGGATGTCCACTCTCTCCGTTATTATTCACCATTTTTATAGAACCACTGGCAGCCACTATACGACAAAATCAAAAGATTAAAGGTATAGAATTGTCTCAATCCCACAAAATTTCCCTTTACACCGATGACATCCTTTTATTTATACAAGACCCCCAAACCACCGTCCAGGAAATAATCAAAACTATCCAGTCATTTTCTAAGATCTCTGATTATGCAATTAACTGGAACAAATCATCTATACTCCCTCTATCCAAAACTAAATGGGATGTGGCAGCTCAACAATCCCCCATCCCCCTATGCACCAGTCACATCACTTACCTAGGAATAAAGATCTCCCCCAGGCTGTCAGAGCTGATGACATTAAACTTCACACCCTTATTAAAGACAATAGAACAAGACCTCATCCGCTGGATCAACCTACCACTCTCCATAATTGGAAGAATCGCAGTTATTAAGATGGCCATCCTACCCAAAATAAATTATCTTCTCTCAATGATTCCAACACATCCCACACTTAACTGGTTTAAATCACTAGACTCAATCATCTCTGCATTCTACTGGAAAAACAAAACTCCAAGGATTAAACTTACCACACTGCAAAAACAAAAAACCCATGGTGGTTTAGAGGCACCAAACTTCCTGAATTATTCACTTGCAAATCAAATACAATATATATATAAATGGACCCACCCCACGCAATCAGACACAATTTGGCTAGACACTGAACAATCATTCTGTAAGGACTTAAATATAGCCGACATCCCATTTCTCACCAAATCTATTAAACAGCACACATGCTTTAAAGCAATAACAATAGCCTCGACTCTGACAGCCTGGTGGAAATACCACCACATCACAAACTCAACACTTGCCCCCTCTAACCTCACTCCACTATGGAATAACCCAGACTTCACCAGCAATAAAAAAAAACTCTACTTCCGCACATGGGCCGAAAAAGGTATAACTCACATGAACCATATTTTCACTTCAAACACAATCAAAGAGTTTCCACGTCTGGCCCAGGAGTTTGGCATAGGGAGCAATCATTTTTTGAAATATCTTCAGCTTAAATCAGTCCTAACAAAAATAAACATTGGATCATCACACCTGCAAACTCCACCTGCCGTATCAGAATTGCTCAACATCTCATCTGCAAGAAAATTAATCTCTAAAATATACAAAATAATCTCAAATTCAGACAAAATAATATGCTTGCCAACAACAAAATGGGAAAATGACCTGTCAATTGCTCCCGATGCTAACTCCTGGTCCCAGATTTGTAAAAATATCTCCTACATGTCCAAAAATGCCAACATTCAATTAATACAATACAAGACACTGCACAGAACACACTACACCGGTAGTAGGCTTGCTAAAATGGGTTTCACATCAGACATTTGTCCACACTGCACTCAGAACTGTCCCGATACATACATTCATGCTACCTGGAACTGCACCCCCATCAAACACTTTTGGGAAGAGGTCACACGGTCACTGTCATCCCTGCTGGGCTGCCGCATCCCATTATCCCCCCCCCCCCCCCTCTGCCTGCTAGGGGATCTATCAATGATCACTGATAAAGCCATAAATTTTAAAACACTTTTGATAGCTCTAACCATCGCCAAGAAAACCATCTTTGTAAACTGGAAATCCCGCAATAACATAAATATAAACCACTGGAAAAACCTTTTCACAGACTTCATCTCATTGGAATGTTCATCATCACCCCCCTGCAATTATCCTTCAGAGTCCAACCCCTCACTCCCAACACTGCCGGACCTTTCCCTTCTTTAAATCACCAACTAACAGCAACAAAATTATTTCACTCGCTCACTCATTCACTCATTTACTTATAACATCTTTTTTCACTCTACCTCCTTCCACTAAAACACTAAATAGCTCGTATAATATTCCACTGCCGTAACTTCTATATATGATTATTACTGTTATCTGATAATGCTGCCACTACTTCATACTGTGACAGCTACTGCTACTGACTGCTACTGCTACTACTACTGCCACTACTACTACTACTACTACTACTACTACTACTGATACTACGACGCTGCTGCAGGAGGTTGGTTGCCGCTGTCTTTGCCTTCAGCACCACAAGACAATCATTGAATCCATACATACTCTCCCTGGTTCACCCCCACCCATGTTGTTTTTAATGCACCTCACCCCCCCACATAATAAAAAAAAATATATATATATATAAACAAACACTTGAATAGACTTGTAGGAATCAGGACAGTTGAGAAGTGCCCTTAGGAGGCGCCGCCATCCTAGGTTGGCACCCTCAAAATATGTCCTCTTTTAATGCACATTAGACACCTGTACATAAGGATAACACAAAGCAGGAACAAGAACCTATATGGAGGGGATGGGGGATCAGGGAGCAGAAGATCCATGCACTACACCCATCAGGAATCAGACATCGTCGGTGGGGAAGGCAGTGGCGGCCACCCTCCTGTTGCTAGTGTTATGGTTTTCATTATAATTATTAATATTATAGTTAATATTGATGGTGGTAGTGGTATTAGTATTATACATATTATTACTATTTATTCTTTAATTTTTTCTCTTTTTATATTTGTAAGCAATGCACATGCGCACACGCACACACATTCTCACACCACGCACATGCACACACATCTACACAAAACTTTGTTCACTGTCCCTGTCTGTATTCTATGTATTCTTGTATGTCTTGTACCGTGTATGCTTGTCACTTACCGTCTGTTTTTGAATTTTGTATTGTTTAAGTAGAATAAAAATATTAAAAAAAAAAAAAATAGAAAAAAAAGAAAAGAAAAAGAGCTGCTGGAGTGACTTGATATGATTTAAAGAGAATCAGCCACTAAATTTAAGATACATTTCTTAAAGGGATAGCATTAAAAGACTCATTGTGCATGTAGCATTGGCTCCAAAGTGAGTCAGTGAAAAGTGCCGCGATATAAAGAGTAGCACATTGTCTGGACACTCACCACAGCTCCGTCTGCTCCAGCTTCACTCCTGCTATGTTTCTTATCTTATCTTCTCTAATCTGTGACTTTAGACATGGCTGCTTGTACGGACGTTAGCTCTGTTAGCTCCTGTTAAGCCTAGTGTATAGTCGCGCGGTGCTTACGGTTTGAATCTGCACTTGTAGCTTATTGCGTCTGTTGCATTCCTCCTGCACTTGTAAATAGTTCATCCTGTTCGTCTCGGATATTTACCACTTATTGTTTTGCTGTTTGTGCTGAATACAATTTAATAATAACTATGTTTCCAACAAGAACTGTGTCTTTATTCACAGCATCACAGTTGAAATGACTTGAAATGAGTCCATAGAACTGTCACATAAACCTACCTCACATAAACACATGTAATAAGTAGGGTTTCATATTTTTCCCGAAAATGAGACGTATCAAATCCCGGGAAAAGACGACGCCTTTCCCGGGAAATCCCGGGAAATAGCTGTTGTTTGTAGTTGTTGTTTTTAGCCCAAGTAATGTATGACATCACCAGGGCTGGACTGGGACAAAAAAACGGGCATTTTTTCCTTTTTAGCGGCCCAGGCAACTCAAAAGGTTCAAGGAGCCCTATTTGACAAAAAAAAAAAAACAGCGTTGTATAAGGCTTATATGAAGGTAACAGGGGCTGAAGCTGTATTAGCTACATTAGCTACATTAGCTATATTAGACTAATATCTAAATGACAAAGTAAGGCTAAACACATAAAAACCATTCATGATTATCAAATGTGTATTTTCATTGCAGCGTGTCCTGGAGAGAATGATGCACCACGTGACAACTCTGCTTTAAGTTTAACCTTCTTGCAATTGTACAAATACAGTAAATAAATCTGTTTTTTGGCTCCGAGTTCACCTGCATCACTGTCTGCTCGTATCCATCACAGGCTGAAGTTTGCTGGAGCTGAATGTCCTTAATGGCCTTTTCTTTCACTGTCTTTGCGAAGGTTTTTGAAGTCTGAAAATAGGTGCTCTGACTTTATGATGAATGAATCTTTCAGTGAACGGTGTTTAAAGCTTCATTGTTCCTCGTGTTGCAACAAAACTTTTCATTACATCGCAAACATGAAGCAGTCCTTCCTCATTGACTGAAAGCAAATGTTCATTCTCATTCTTAGTCCAGTCTTATCGACTCTCTTTATCTTTGGGATCCATGCGCACACACAGTTAAAATTGAATATTACTCATACAAGTTTTTGCAGCATTGAAAAACGTTAAGAATGTTTTTCCTACTACAGAAACCACATTGAAACTAGAAATAAAATATAGCCCTCACACTCCATTTTCAGACATTTTTGAAAAGGCTCCAGGAGCCACTTTAGGGGCACTAAAGGTTGCCGACCCCTGGTTTATACAGTATGTGGAAGCAAATACTGTAGAGGATCAGGATCTCTCCAGTTTCAACAATAAAATACAGTACAATAGTCTACATTAAACAGAGTAATAAACATGTCTCAGAGTGAGGGAGGTGGGCACAGACAATATTGTTTGTTACAGGGATGAGAATTGGTATAAAATTTCTGAAATGCATATTTTCAGCCATTTGCTGGCTCTAAATCTGTTTAATCTGTTCACAACATTTTACTTTTGGGCTCAAACATGAACTTTTAATCCTATGGAAAATTTAGGTACCCGAGCTTTAATTTAGAGGAGAGGGGAGACGCGGACTGTTTTCTGCAGCGGTGTATTTATTGGGTGCACAAATTACGAAAAGACATGCATGGTCCTGTGCGCGTTTATGGTCTTGGGTACATGGCCACGTTGCGGCTACGCGCTCACCGTGTTGTGTTGTGAGCGGTTCCTGCGTCCAGCTCAGAGCCGCTGGATGCGGGAACACTGCGGCCGCTGAGGTGGTGGAATCCCGTTTGAGTACATACAGCAGGTGCCCCGCGGACACGCGTGCTCCCCTCAAACATTTCTCAACGGATTTACACTTTTCACAAACATGTTTTTTTGTATGTGGCAGACAGACCGGCCCAAATATGGGCATCGGCCCTTCGGGCATTGCCCGGTACGCCCGATGGCCAGTCCAGCCCTGGATATCACTCAAATATATAATCCAACAAAAGCTGCCGTCTCCACTAGTGTTTCACCAAGCGACTTGCTAGCTTTTCTAAAGTAGCCATAGCGTTTTCCGGCGTTTTGTTGATGGGCTTTCTTCAGGAATTTCACTATTATGAGATTCTAAATGTCTGCTCAATCCACTTGTCGACCAGTGACGTGCGGTGTGGTTTGGAGGCACTGACTTCAGCCCAATCAGATGAACATATATCATATAAATCAACAGAACCTACAGAGCGGCTTATTCACAATTAGTTTGGCTACAGCAGAATGTTTTCCATGGCCCGCATTGTTTGCTCAAACAAAACGTAAAAGGCACATTTCGAATTGTGTTATGGGTCTTACCTTAGTTATTAATGACCTGCACAGACCACTTCAGTTCAGAACAGTTTCATGTTTAAGTCCAGATAATAGTTTGAGCGCAGATATGTAATCCCCCATTTGGAAATAAGTCCAAAGAGTTTTAAAGTGTAAAACAAAACGGGTGCCACCTCCATAAACTCCTGTGTTTTCGCTGAAGCTGGCTCTCGGGCGCATCCAATTTCTAATATCAACCTTACCCTTCTCCTCTCTTCCTTATCATTCCTATCGTCATTGGAAGCAGAACATTACCCTACATGCATTTTATATGATCTTAAAATGTGTTATATGTATGTTAGCCAAACCTGTTGCTGCCCTTAGCAGATGGAAAAAAAGAAAGGAGCTTTCTGATAGAATTGGACGTAGCCAAATTCTGGGCTCACATGTGCCCCGTACCCTGAGGCTGGCCTCATTACAAGTCGTGGTTTAGCGTGATTAAGACCCATATTTGTTGTCAAAAACATAATTTATGAGCCATCCTCTCAGCTGTGGACATGTTGATTGTAAATGAAATATGTTTGAACTTTGAACAACAATAAACGTGCTCTATAATAGGAGCGCACTGTATTTTTTTTTTAACTTTCATTTCCCCATTCCCGTCATAATATTTCCCGGGAATCGGGAAATAGTTTTGATCAGATTTCCCGGGAATCCCGTGTCCCGGGATTAAACCCTAGTAATGAGCTCAAACAGCTTGCTTCACTAATGTTTTTATTCTAGAAAGTAGCAGCGTAAATGGTACCGCTTTGGTTTCTCAGGCAACTCCTGTGAGATCGCCATCACGTGGTTGGTTGTGGGATTACAACATTATTTTCAAAACTCTGCAAGGGGATCGTACGAGCAACTGTGGCTACGTAGGTCCAACGTAACCGCAACCGTAACCAGCGCTGCGCGAGTGTACACAGGCCTTTAGATTCAAAGCTAAATCTCAGGACAAAGCAGAGCCCTTCTCGGCTCTTGTTATTTCAAGTGACTTGAATGCATTACCTCCGCCACCACCGTACATAACTGCAGGGAAGTTGAACAAGCTAAAACTTGTTAAACCAGTTAAAGGAGCCGGGGTTTTTCCCTGGTGTGGAGTCAGTCAGTTGATATGACTGATTTATATGGTTTTAGATATTCTCTATTTTATTAACTGAAGCTAATCTGAGATTACAGACATTTGGGAAATAAACATTGTCAGCAGCATTAAAGTGCCAAATTTGAAGGCATTGTGTTCATGATTTATACATTTGAAGGATTTTAGGTAATTCTTCCCAAGTTGTCTTTTAAACAAAGTGAAGCAGACTTTGCCTTCCTTTTCCGTGTGTAAGTATTCAGTGAAGTGGCCAATTTTTTTTGTTATTTACTTTTAAGTTTTTACTTACTGATCTGTGTTGGTGATTTCAATGGTTTAGTCTTCTGAGATAACTTCTGTTGTGACCTAGAGCTATACAAGAATAAATTGTATTGTATTGTATTGTACTTCTTACTTATACTCCCTCACTTAATGAGATGTCAGCTAATTTTCTTAAATAAAAGTGAAATTTAGATTAACTAACGATTGCTCAAATTATTGAGAAACGTCAGCTATCAATAGACTATGGTAGGTGTGGGAGGCCTTTAAGGGAAAAACACAATTAGATGTAGGGAAAAAGGCATGAAAAATGAGAAAACGTGTTGATAATAAGAAAAAAAGTACATCAGCAACAATCTCACAACCAGAATGAAAAAAGCGGATAAATTAAGACAAATACTTTTAAGATATAGAATCATCAGAACTTACTTAATTTTGTCAAAAAGGATGTTATCCTGAGTACCATACTTGTCTGCATCAGAAGTACATCTATACTCATCGTCCTCACTAACATCCATTGAAACTTCTGATCTATGCCTCCTTTTCTTTTTGCAATGTTGGACTTTCGGTTGCCACTTTAGTATTAGGTTACCTGAAAAAATATCATTGTAAAGTCATTCATAACAGAACAGTCATATACAGGAATGTGTTAGACTGATTGATTATTTACCGTTATGAGCTGTTGATGGTTTCAGAAAATCTATTCCTGCAACATCAATTTGATCAGTTTTTCCAGGTTCATCATTGGCGTCGAGAAGTTCACTGATCCTTTGTTGTTTTTTCCGTCTTAAGGATGCTGATATTGGAGTCGAAGAACTTGACTGACCAGAGGTTGAAAAGTCTTCCCTACAGCTTGCGTCACAAGAACCTGAGGCTGGGCCAGAGTCGGTCATGACATAATTTGGAGGGGCTGCAGCATGCAGAGTAGGTACTGCATCTGGTTTTAGTAATAGCCTGGAAAATGAATTTCAAAAAAACATTTGTGTACTTGGGCAATTAAAAGACATCAGATTAATAAAAGAAAAGAAAAGTTCCTTCCTAAAACCCCCTATAACCAATGAAAAACACCAATCATCGATGCATATGTATATATACACATACACACATTTATAATATATAAAACATATATATTATATATATATATATATATATATACACACACATACATGCGCTACATAAAAAAACATTACACACACACAGTAATAATAACTCAACGATGGTCTGGCGTCTGTTCTGACAGACAGTACAGACCAAAAGTTTGGACACACCTTCTCATTCAAAGAGTTTTTTATTTTCATGATTTCAGAGAAAGAAGGAAATAAGAGCACTTAATTGCACACATCATATAGTCTATTATTTTAGATAATAGACAATAAAATTGAGATAAAGAATAAAAAAAGATAAACTCTGGGGCTATAATTGCACTTGGTTCAGAAGTATTTACAGATGTGTATATTGTACTTTAGCAGCGGAGAATATGAATATGAGCAGAATAAACGTCAAAAATAATATCAACAGGTAAAGTGACTGGTGATTGGCAGAAATATCAGATGGATATGTAATATTGCAGTAATAACAGGTAAAGTGACTAGTGACAAAGTTACTAGTGAATTATCAGTGACATTTCTTGTTAAACATTCTCGTTGTACAGCCAAGGAAGTGTGTCCAAACTATTGGTCTGTACTGTATTTCTGATGCACATTGCTACACATCATATAACGAGCTGTCCCTTCCTTTGTTCGATCTGGAGACTGGAATAAATAAGTGCAACCGCTGGTGCCTCTGTGGTCGTTTTTTCTACAATCTACACATACGCACAGTCGTGCTTTGTTGACAATGTTTATAGGCAACTTTTATAACGCAGACTATACATACAAACCTTTGGGCGTATCCGCTTTGATATTGAACCAAATTCGCAAAACAGTCGGCGGAGAAATGTTGAGAGCACAACGTCGGTCCACAGTTTGCGGTACTCTCAATAGAAGGCTGCCAATTGTCCCGCTTACTTTGGACGAATCTCGTCCAAAGCCTCGCTCTTTTCTTCTGCTTTGGCCACCCATAAAGCTTATTGTGCGAATGTGAGCAGTGCATTGCAATACATCTTCTTGTCATCTTCAATATTCACCAATTTAGCGAGAAAAATAGACGAACAAATTTTAAACAAGCGTGTCCAGTATATATTAATATATACAGTCTATGGTCCAGTCATCCATGGGTCCAGTGTGGAGATGTTTGTAGCGATCAACTTCCGGTTGAGCCAGGCCCAGCGGATCCAAGATGGCGGCCTGTTCAAATCAATGGTTTGTGCTCAGCGACGGGTGCCCCCCGTGCCCGGTGGGACAGCTAGTAATACCCTATACCAGCCATTCCCAAACTCAGTAACACCGAGGCCCCCTTAAAAATCTGACGGGTCTGCGTGGCCCCCCCAAAATAATAACCAAGAAGACAACATTAAGAATAGGCTCTTCTGGTTATTTTATTTTGGGGAAATAGCCTCTGCTACAAACATTGTAATACAAAAATGATTACAGTGGATTATTCAAGTCAAATAATGAACACAAATATTTTAATATTACAAACAAAACATTATAAATTTAACATTAAATAATTATATTATTTTTTTATTTTTTTTATGACCTCCCGCGGCCCCCCTGCAGTACCCTCGCGGCCCACCAGGGGGCCGCGGACCCCACTTTGGGAGACACTGCCCTATACAGTTGTTATAATAAATCCATTGTTGAGCCAATAGTGCAAATGTGTTTTTGTCGTTTCTAAGGTGTTTTCTCGATTTGGGGTGATCGGACAAAAAAAATCGATTGTGCAACCTTTAGTAGTTATTTTTCATTAGATACAGTCCCTGCATATAGAGCTGAATTAAATAAATGGACTGGAATACTAATAATAATTCTAATAATTTATGAATTCAAATCTGAAACTTCAAAATAACAGAAGTTAATACACCTTTTACATGGCCTATTATTTGGTAACAACTTGGATGTTTGTATGCCAATTTAACCTGTGGTATATATTAAACAGTCTATGAGACTATTCTTTGATTTTCAGAATTTATCCCATTACTCGACTTTGGGAGTGTCATTGTTGGCAGTAGAACCAGAAAAAACCAATAGGTGAGCATACTACGTAAACAGCGCAAATAAGATGTATATTTTTTACATTTATCTTTTTTGCTATTGCTATTTAATCGACTCATGTGATTAAGATTTTCTGCAAAATGCAATAGCTTGCAATATTTATGAATGTCTATGCTATGGATGTAGCGCAGAGCCTGCCGTAAAGTAGATGGAAAGCCGAGTGTTGTCAGACCGTAAATATTAGCCTTGACAGTTAGCTCTGAAGCTAACAACAGAGCTAACATCAGCTGGGTGAGGCACAGCCGAATCTAGGGTCACAGAACAGAGAAATATGGCAGAAGTGAAGCTGGAGCAGACGGAGCTGTGGTGAGTGACACTGTACGGCTCTTTATATCACGGCTCTTTAATTTAGGCAAAGTGCAGTGCGTGTATTTTCTTCCACGCTAGTAGATTTTTAGTTTAAACAAAATATTGATCCAAAACAGTAAATTGTTCTAAGGTACATGAAAATGGACTGTCGAGAACACCCAATTTTCATGTACCTTAGAACAATTTATTGTTTTGGATCAATATTTTGTTTAAACTAAAAATCTACTAGCGTGCAAGAAAATACACCTAAATGAATCCTAATGTTTGTTTCTGTCCAGTGTGGAGCCCCTCCACCTCAAAGAGGAGCCAGAGCTGTGCCTCAAGCAGGAGACAGAGCTGTGCCTCAAGCAGGAACCATGGCTGTGTGTCAAACCGGAGGAGTTTCCTTTTCACATTGTGACTGTAAAAACAGAAGATGATGATGATGATGAAGAGGCGTCCTATCGGCTTCCTTCTGAAGAAGGCGAGAAGCACATGGACGGCTCTGACGACAGTGAGCAAGAACGTGCCACGGGAAAAAGAAGCTACGGCATGATTCCTAATGACGTACTTGTCACAGACCTCAGACCCTTCAGCTGTTCAGACTGTGGAAAGAGCTTTAAAAAAAAGACACATTTAAAAGATCACTTGTTGGTGCACTCTGATGAGAAACCTTACAGTTGTTCAGAATGTGAGAAGAGCTATAAGAAGAAGAGTGATCTAAACAAACACATGATAATGCACACTGAAACGCTTCATTCATGTTCATTTTGTGAGAAAGGGTTTAAGAAAAGTAGAGATTTAGAGCTGCACATAATGGTGCACTCGGGTCAGACGCCTCTCCACTGCTCAGTCTGTGGGAGAGGGTGTAGGTGTATTAGTGAGTTGAACAAACACATGTTGGTGCACTCTGAGGAGACACCTTATAGCTGCTCAGAATGTGAGAAGAGCTTTAAAAAGAAGTCTAGTTTGAACAAACACTTGTTGGTTCACTCAGATGTGAAACCATACAGCTGTCCTGATTGTGGGAAAGCATTTAGGGACAAATCTAATCTGAACAGACATGTGTTGGTTCACTCAGATGAGAGGCCTCACAAATGTTCTGTTTGTGAAAAGAGCTTTAAGGATAGAATTGATTTAGCGGGGCACATCACAAGGCACTCAGCAGAGAGGCCTTTCAGCTGCTCAGACTGTGGGAAGAGGTTTAAATCAAAGTCAAATTTAAGGACACACATGTTTTTCCATAGTGAAGAGAAACCTCACAGCTGCTCAGAGTGTGAGAAGAGCTTTAAGAGGAAAGAAAATCTGAACAAACACATGTTCGTTCATTCTGAGGAGAAACCTTTCTGCTGCTCTGAGTGTGACAAAAGGTTAAAGACGAGTAAGGATTTAGAAGTGCACATGATGGTCCACTCGGGCGAGAGACCTTACTGCTGCTCAATTTGTGGGAAAGGGTTCAGGTACAAATCTAATCTGAACAGACACAAGTTGGTTCACTCAGATGAGAAAATTCACAGCTGCCACAATTCCGAATTGTTGAATCCTGGCCCTCCATCCTGAAACACATGCTTTTTAAAACTCGTTGGTAATACACATCTGTGGTCTTGACAAACACTGCACAATTTGAACAGAGGGACCAGCACTCCTCTCATTTAGAAGTAAAATCATGTACTGTATAGTATATATAGCTAAACTCACAACAATCAGCCTCTCAAAGCCGTGCCTTGTGGTGTATTACCACGTTTGATTGACGTCCGCCCAATACGATTGTGTGTTGAGCTTCACCCTTCTCTCTGTACTGACCCAGGGGACAAACAGAATTATAATGCTTCATCATGGTAAAACACGTTAAGAAGAAAGCACAGATCCTGCTTTTTACAATATAAATAATGCTTCCAACCACATATCCCAACAAAGGGTCCTATTTCAGCCAAACATTGTAATAGATGTATAGATAGATACTTTTTCCCAAAAGAGAAATTCAAGTGTCCAGTAGCAGCAGAAATACACGCATCCATATAAACAAGGCAAATAAATAGATCAATCTAAAAGCAGCTAACAATAGTATTAAAATGCAACAGCACTTTAGCTCAAAGCGGTAGAAGGACGGGTCACAGCAGCAGAGGTGTAACATCCGTTGGGTGGAGCAAGACCGGTCGCAGCAGCAGAGGTGGAGTAGCCACTTGGTTCGGACCATTTTCTCTGCTCTGGTCCAGAGTAAAATTTTGAATGCTTTGTTAGCCAAAGCCATTTTCTAGTTTGTGACTTCTTGTTACTCAGATGGCAATAAAGGAATTCTGATTCTGATTCTGATTAGTATTTTTCAAAAGATTTGCATCCCTCCAGTGGATCTCTGCTTGATCTGCTTGGTTCGGTCCGTGAATCCCCTCTGGTCTGGATCAGTGTTAAACTATGAACATAGTGCTACAGTAACATTTACAGATAGAAAAAAGCAAGGAGCTATTATTATTCTTACGAGTATCCAGTGTTGGTCTGTGCAGCACCAAATGCCACCATTAGTGTTAAGTACCAGCTATAAAAGAAAGAAAGGGCAGACTTTACTTGAGCAGCGTTTTTCAAGTTTTGAGATTTCATGAATTTAATTTCTACATTTTATGTAGGAATCTGACTTTTCTGGAATCTGAAAACATGTTTTTTTTTATTATTGAAAGATTTTCTTACAGAACACAAAGTGAGTATACACATAACATAGTATATGTGTAATATACAGGTGTAATGACAGAGGGACACACACACACACAAACACACAAACATATATATAATTATAATATATAAATAAATTACATTTGACTTAAAACATTCAAATATTCAACTGGTTTTTGGTTAGCACTTTTTGAGATTGTTGAAACATATTCAATTTGTTTAATTAATACTTGGAAAAAGAGGGACGATGATGAGAACTTAATTTTGTGGATGTAAAATTTGCCAAAGCGTAATATTAAGAATTGCCCTTCTTCTATCTGAATTCTCATAAAAACCAAAAATGACTTCAAATTTGAAAAGGAAAGTGTGGTCAAAAAAGTATAGTTGTTTTGATAGGATTTGCCCCACTATCTATGGTGAAATATATGTACAAGTTTGAATGAGAAATCTTTAATTTTGTTATTGCTATATTTTTGGTTCGAGGAACACCCTTGTTTCCGTACAACATCAGGGATAAAGTTTCTCCAGTAAGAAATAGCAGATGGAACAGAAACAGTATCTTATTGAAATATATCACATATTCTTTTGTTGTTTTTATGAATTGGTGCAAAACAAATTTCCCTACAGCGGTGTCAGTCACAGTCAGAGAGGTCTTGGATCCATCAGTTGTAGTATTTTTGAGCAGTTCACATATTTCCCTGGGCCTCAAATACAATGGCACACTCCTCAGAAGTCACAGCAAGATTGTATTTTGAGTTAAAGTCCATTGCAATCAAAAAGCTGACCCACTTGAAGGATTTTCTTTTGGAACCCGTTTGGACATAATGAGGATCTGTTCTTATACAGTATATGTTTGCTCTTACATTTGAAGAATTTGTAAGGTGAGAAATTAAGCTTGTATATGTGTGCCCATGCTAAAATAGTTTTTCTGTAGAATGCTAAGAGTTTTACTGGTAATTTAATAATATTGTACTTAAAAATAAGGCCACCCAGATTTTATTTTATTGAAAAATTTTCAAATAGAGGTAGGATTTTTTTAAGAAAGGATTTAATCCTGATAATTTAAAAATATATATTATTCAGGGTGGTAATGTCTAGAACATTTAGACCTCCATTCTCATACAAGTTAATTATTACAGATGTTCTTAAATAGTGAATCCGATATTTCCTTATAAAAGTGAACAACATTTGATCATTAGATTTTAGAGTCTGATTGTACACTGTTAAAGCAGATTATGTTAGTGGGGAAATTCTGTCCGCTTTAGAAAGTAAGACTCTGGCTTTTTAACTCTACTCTCTTTGAAGCCAAAGGTTAAAACTTTTTCGCGTTTTATCAATTACAGGCTTGAAGTTCAGTGAATCTAACCCTAACCATTGAAAGCGGCATGTAAGCGTCACTAACGGGGCGTGGCTTAGAGCGGAAGTCAAGTGCGACATCTGGATGTTAGCATCTAAGCTAAAGCTAAAAACAATTTTTTGGAACTTGCCTCGGAAGTTTGTAGAATGAGTGAAAAGAGGCGCAGTTTTCTGAGAGCTGCGGTGAACGAGCGACTGGCCATGGCCGCAGAGGATATATTTGTGCTGCTGGAGAGCACTATAGTGGAGTATGAGGAGGAGGTGTACCGCTCCAGAGAGGAGAACCAGAGGAACCGGGAGCTGCTGGACTCACTGCTGAGGCTCCAAGTGCTGGGTAAGTCTATCGAAAAAAAAAAGTCTATAGATCAATGGGTGAGTCCTTCCTCTCAGACCAGTGTTGGATAACGGAGCAGGACATTGAGTTACCTCTGTTGGGAACATAACTTTAAATACAACTCATCCGGTATAGTTAATAATAGTTTGTAACTTTATAACTCTTATTACCAATTTCACGCCATTTTGGACTCGTGCTGTGGGGGTAGTATATTGGCCTACATTTAAATAAGAGTCACCTTTGCTATAGATTCTAAACTGTGTATGAAGGCTGACTCCTGGGTCTTTGCGTTGCTCTTGGCTGCTTCCATTAGTTTAGGCTGAGGGGTAGTTGAAGCACCACCTGAGGAATGCTATCAACTGAATTGATGTCATACTCTAATAGCTTTACTAAAATATGTGTTTTATTATTGATGGTCAATCTAAAAATGCACACACACTACTTATTTTATTATGTGCAATATTTATTTTTTTATTTTTTATTCTCTCTTTCTGACTGTTGCACCGAGCCAAAGCAATTTCCAAGTCTGTGACCTCCTGTTACTTACGTGGCAATAAAAATGATTCTGATTCTGATTATGTTTGAGTGTGTTCACAGTAAAGTAAAGTAAAGTATCTGGACTTTAAAAGGTTATAACTTAAAAACTAAAATTACTTTCATAGATCATTGGAAGAAAGATTTCAAACACAGACACATTGAAGAGATAGTGTGGAAAAAAGGAAAGATTGACAGAAAAATGTTTAGCAACATTTTAAACGACCAAATTAACCTCTGATTGGACCATTCTACTGTGACGCCAGTTACATAGAAAATAAAATGTCCTCAGTCTGAAAAAGCAGAAGATGAAATCCCACAAGATTTACATGGTTGACACAACAGAAGGAAATCACTTGATATGAAAAGGAATCGTGAAAAAAAAAAGAAAAAATTAATTAATTAAATGACCCCTGAAAAATGTATAACGGACGTGATGAGGACGGTCCTCTTCTCTCTTTAATTCTTCTCTAAAAATTAAACTTGAGAAAAAAAAAAATCTGTTCTGTTTTCACATTTAATTCAGATTCAGTTTATTTGCCATTTGCAGTAAAAAAAAAACCTCATTGGAATACATTAGCGAAAAGTCTCCAGTGTGCACAGACAAATACAGACATAAAACAACATTAAAAGACAAAAATAAAACAAATAAAACAGTAAACAAAAGTCACTGTGAAATCGATCGACTAAAACAATTCAAAACAAGTGCAAATCATTAAAGTGCTCTGTTCACACTGATAACAGCTTGTGGATAAAAACTGTTAGCGTAAGGAGATGTCCTGCATCTCAGAGAGCGATATCTTCTGCCAGAGGGAAGAAGCTGGAACATGGCTTTCCCAGGGTGGCCAGAAGAGTCATTAACAATCCTAAGAGCTTTGTTTAAAAGTCTGGATTTATAAAGAACCTCCAGAACAGGAAGCTCACAGCCCACAGTCCTCTTTGCAGAGCGGAGCACCTTGTTTAAAGCTCTCTTTTCTTTATCTGTGATGTTTCCAAACCACACAGACACAGAACCAACAAGTAAACTCTCAATGGTGCAGCGATAAAAGTTAAGCAGAATCTTAGAGTTAGTGGTAAATTCTCTAAGTTTCCGCAGGAAGTAGAGACGCTGACGAGCTTTCTTAACGACTCGGTCAGTGTTTTTAACCCATTTCAGGTCGTTAGACAGAGTTAAACCCAGAAACTTGCACTCCTCTATGATCTGCACCTGGGAGTTGTCGATTACGACAGGCAAATGAGAACTATTGCGACTGAAGTCGTAGACCAGTTCACATGTTTTCGATGCGTTCAACTAGAGGTTGTTAGTTTTACTCCACTGAACCACATTTTGTATCTCTGCTCTATAAGAGGATTCATCATTGTCACTGATGAGACCGATGATGGTGGTGTCATCAGCATATTTGATGATCAAGTTTGAGTCAGAGGAGGACACACAATCGTGAGTGTACAAAGTAAAAAGCAAAGGACTCAAAATACATCCCTGAGGAGAACCAGTGCTCACAGAAACAACATCAGAAAAACAGTCATTGATTTTCACTCTCTGAGATCTGTCAGTTAAAAAGCTAAAAATCCATTTACACATGGCAACACTTAAACCGAGAGACACGAGCTTTTCAATCAGTTTACTGGAATGATGGTCGACTCTTTAAAGCAGTTCGGCACAGTACAGTTCCTTAGCGACAGGTTGAACATGTCTGTTAGCACAGGGGCAAGTTGCTCAGAGCACAGTTCCAGGACACGAGGAGGGATGCCGTCCGGGCCTGGGGCTTTCCGGACTGTGGTCCTGGACAAGACACGCCTGACTTCCTCCTGAGTCACGGTGAAGGTACCTTGATTGAAACACTCAGGGAATACAGTAGGACAGGCATCAGCGGATTCAAAGCGACAGTAGAACGTGTTCAGCTCGTTTGGCAGAGCTTGGCCGACAGATGCAATTTTCCCAGCGCTAGGTTTCCACGATGTGATGGCTTTAATACCGTTCCACATGCGCCGAGGGTCATCTTCCTCAAAATAACTCTTTAACCTGTCCCCGTAACTGCGCTTTGCAGATTTAATAGAACGTGTCAATGAGTAACAGGATAGCTTATAAGCAACTGTATCATTTGATTGAAACGCCAACGCACGCTCATGAAGTTTGTTTCACTTCCGCGTTCATCTAAGGATTTTGACTAAAATGTTCTTTAATGACCTTCTGTGGGACACAGCAGTCAATACAGAAGCGTATGTATCCAGACACAGCGTCACAGAATTCATTGACGTCCTCTGACTGAAACACAGACCAGTCCGTAGCATCAAAACAACCTTGTAGCTTCATGCTAGCCTCCTCAGACCAACACTGCACAGTGCGAGAGGTTGGTTTATGTTCCCTGCTCCTCTGAGTATACGAAGGATGAAGGAGAACAGAGGAGTGGTCAGACTTTCCAAATAGAGGTCTGAGACTGGACCTGTAAGCTCCCTTCACGTTACTGTAGCAGTGATCCAGAACATGTGCTCCTCTTGTAGCTTGAGTCACGTGTTGGTAAAAGTTCGGGAGTACAGTCTTTAAATTACATTTATTGAAATCCCCAGCAACAATGATGACTGCGTTAGGATGAGCAGACTCATGTTTGTGAAGGATCTGGCTCAGATCCTGTAGGGCTACTTTGTAATCCGCACGTGGGTGAATGTAAACAGCACATAAAAATATCACTGAAAACTCACGGGGAAGATAAAAAGGGCGGCTGCTCAAGACCAGGCATTCCAGATTGGCAGTACATGTTTGGTTCACGATACGAGTGTCCGTGCACCAGCGCTGATTAATTAAAAAGCACACACCTCCGCCTCTGGCCTTGCCCGTGGTCTCCTTCACTCTGTCCGCACGGTGAGCGGTGAATCCCGGGGGCTGAACAGCAGAGTCCGGGACGTTCGAGTGGAGCCACGTCTCGCTGAGGCAGAACACAGCGCAATTCCGGGCCTCGCGCTGGCTCTGGACCCGACACAGGAGCTCGTCCGTCTTGTTGGGCAGAGACTGGACGTTGGCCAGGTAGATGGAGGGCAAAGGGGTCCTGGAGGACCCGACTCGAGGTGCCCAGCTCCACACCGTGGAGAGAACGCCGGAGACGCCCAGGCCCCTCGCTCTGTTGGCGGCCACCGCCGCGGCCCGCCTGCCGTGCTCCACCAGCCTCTCGAGTGGGACACTCGAGGAAGTTTGTGCACCTCAGTTCAGGTAAAACGAGTGACCCGTCACCCGCGTGATCCCGAATGTGCAGAAGTGTTTGCCGATCATATTTCACTGTGGCAAGTGAATCCCAGACGAAAAACAACAAAACACAGATTGTGCGCACCAGAGCGTTCACTGCGGCGCCCTGACACGGCGCCATCTTGCTAGTCCAAGATGGTCGTACGTCTACAAAAGGCAGAAGGTACCTGAATTGGTTGACAATATGAAAGTATCACTTTGCATCTACTTTGTGTAAAAAAATAGAATCTCTGAATCAAATGTGGACAGCTGAAAATGCCTATCAAACTTCCACAAAGCTCATTCCGTCAAATCATCAGAATCAGAATCAGAATCATTTTTATTGCCACGTAAGTAACAGGAGGTCACAGACTAGGAAATTGCTTTGGCTCAGTGCAACAGTCAAAAAGAGATAATAAAAATAAGAATAAAAAACACTTCTAAAGAATAAATTTAAATTTAAAATAGAGTTACAGTTACTATTTACAATATACAAGTGCACATGGTGCACACAATGTAAGGTGACAGCAGTACAGTGAAGTAAAGTGACGTATGATGGGCAGTAAAGTGACTTTTTAAAGGGCGGGGGGACAGGTTAAGAAGTGTTCAAGAGTCCAACAGCAGAGGGGAAGAAACTGTTCTTGTGGCGGGAGGTTCTAGTCCTGATGGACCGCAGCCTCCTGCCTGAGGGGAGTGGTTGGAATAGTCCATGTGCAGGGTGAGAGGGGTCGGCTGTGATACGACCAGCCCGGCCTCGAGCTCGGGCGACGTATCACGTCCGTTACATAAAATAAACAGGGCCGCTATAGGAAACTTGTCTAATGTATAAAACAGTTATGTTCTAGCAACCTCTAAAGGACAGAGGAGGTGTTTGGAAACATGAAAAACATAAAATATCTTCTGATTATTAAAATCTAATTTTTGGCCTTTTGTCACACTTTTGTGCCCTTTAGTGTGAACAAGCCCATTTACATACAGCAGTTGGGGCGACAGTTGCTCAGTTCGTCGAGCATTGAGCCTGAAGGTCGTGATTTAGAGCCCACCACAAAACGTTCTCCACTGATGTCTGCTGTTGCTGTGTCCTTGGCAAGACACTTGCCAAGGTGGGGCGGCTGTGGCTGTAAAGTGCCAAACTACCGTTGTGTCCTTAGACAAGACACTTCCAATCCAATCCACTTTATTTATATAGCACATTTCATAAACACAGTTTCCAAAGTGCTGTACAATAGAATACTAAAAAATCCATAGTAAAACAGTAAAATCAATTATTAAAAACCGTGTATGCATATATGTATAAATTACAATAACGATAAGAAACAAAATTAAATAAAAGGAACATACAACTCACGTAGTGTTAAAAGCCAAAGCATAAAAATGGGTCTTAAGACGAGACTTACAACACTCCACAGAAGGAGCAGTTTGAATATGGAGGAAGCAGAGCGTTCCACAGCTTTGGTCCAGCCACAGAGAAGGCCCTGTCCCCCCGGGTTTTAAAAGGGCACTAACGTTATTAAAAACTTTTTTATTTTCTGATAAAACACATTAAATTAAAAGCATGTATTTCCCATCTTTGCAATGTGTTTTTTGTATAAGTAATAAATCAGTAAAATAACATCAACTAGAGGTGTACCGAATCGATCGGTAGCCGTTTATAATCGGCCGATCACGGCTTAATTTGCGTGATCGGTGGTCGGTAAAATGTGCCGATCACAAAGACCGATCAGATGACATGAGGGTTCGTGCGCACACGTTACGTTCTCTCGTCAAAACTGCGTAAACAAGCAACTCATGCAGCTATCAGTAACGGAAATTCTACAGCGGCAGCAACCACACAGTAATGACGTAAGAAAGAACACAAAATATGCACAAAAGTTATGGAATTTATTCCCCTCTGCCACCTGTTGCGGAAAGCACTGGGTTCAAACGGCTCATGTCCGCTGCTTCAATATGCCATCGCAAAGATATCTGACTGATGTCTGCCTGCTGCAACTTTACCAAACTGTATATTCTCACATTGACACTCCAGAGCATGGATCTATTATAATAACGAGCCAGAGTCACACCGCGCAGGCACAGCACACACACCGAACACACTCAGCAGCGAGGCGCTGCCGTCAGGCAGAAACACCCCGTGTCAGGAGTTTGCATGTTATGTTCACAGAAATATTGAATTAAGATGAGTGTAGTGGTATGTGAAATATGTGAAATGATTGAATTGTGTGCATGTTTATGTTTGTAAAGGCATTCTACCTCTGCTCCTCCTCAGAGCGTCAGCCTTCAGGCTGTCTCTACTCGACTACTGTGTATTTGTATTTATTCATTTGACTGGGACAGTACATGTCAATGAACATATGGTTGAACATTCAGTACAGACCAGAAGTTTGGACACACCTTCTCATTCAAAGAGTTTTTTATTTTCATGATTATGAAAATTGTAGATTCACACTGAAGGCATCAAAACTATGAATTAATTCATGTTGAATCATGTACGCACCTAAACAAAAAACTATGAAAAAACTGAAAATATGTCTTCCCAGAGAGGCTTAGCACTTGTTGGCCCTTTTGCCTTCACTCTGTGGTCCAGCTCACCCCAAAACCATCTGGATTGGGTTCAGGTACAGTGACTGTGGAGGCCAGATCAACTGGCCCAGCATCCAGAGACTCTATCTTCCAGAGGCCATCATTTCTTCATCCATCTCTATTACCTCCAGCTTCTGTGGATAACAAAAACTATAACACCAAGGACCAATATTTTCATGTGTTTATTAATGACAAGTCATGGATAGTTAGAACATGTCACATACCACAGAATCGGTGAAAAACATGTTTATAGCATTTATTTTAAGTACTTGTACTTCTAATTGAATACATTTAAGCCATTATCTCTGACTTTATCAGTAAAGCCTGGTTCACACGGCAGGATAATTAGGCCGATTTAAGACCCGATTTACCCCTAGGAACAATCTTAAATATGATGGATTTTCCTGCCATGTGTAGTGTGTTAAGACTATACTCGTCGCTCAGAAGGACTTTGGAACTGCTCGGATCTCAAATCGGGGATATCCAATATGTTGCATTGTTTTAGCCCGATTTCTCTTCGTTTGTGGTGTCCTCCGGGGCTGCGTGTGGCCAATCAGAAGACAAGGGGGCGAGGCGGCGAAGGAAACAACGGAATAAAACAGTCAATGGCATAAATATATATAGTCCATGCTCGCGTTTTCTCCATTTCTTTGACCAACGGCTTTTCCTTTGATAACACTAAACTAGGCTTAAGGGCCTTGCGGTGACCAACGCGTTGCGCAAGTGACGTCACGTCACCGCCTAGTTTATACTCGCGCGGCGCGGAGCTTACGGAGGTAACGTGACGTCACTTGCGCAACGCGTTGGTCACCGCAAGGCCCTTACGTTGCCTGCCCTGCAGCATCGAAATTTTCTAACTACGTAAGGGTCGCCGCAAGGAATCTCCGCTGTGATTGGTCCGTGTGTGTGTATTGGAAGGAAGCATGGAGCGGCTGCAGCAGGGACATGGACGAGGCACTATGGAGCAGAGAGCTTTGTGCTTCGAAGGAAAAGCAGTTTGGGCTCAGAGCCTGATATACAGGAGACTGTGGACTATCTAACATATATATAACTTATAAACTGTGCAGTCGTTTGTTTTGCACTGTTCCTGTCTTTGTTTGAATCGTAGATGCGTTTGCTGCTTTCCTCCTGCACTCGTAAATCGTTTATGTTTGTCTCAGATATTTACCACTATTATTGTATTGCTGTTTGTACTGAAAACTATTTAATAATAACTATGTTTCCAACAAGAACTGTGTCTTTATTCACAGAATCACAGTTGAAATGACTTATAAAATAATGAATCCATAAAACTATCACATAAACCTGCAGTAGAAACGCATGTAATGAGCTCAGACAGCTTTGTTTGCTATTTTTGTTCTGAAGAGGACAAAGTAGCAGCGTAAATGGGACCGCTCCTGTGTGATCGCCCTCATGTGGTTTGTTGTGGGATTACAACATTCTCCTCAAAACTCCGTAAGGGGAACGCGCCAGTATAACATCAATTGTGCTTACGTAGGTCCACCGCAACCGCTAACGTAAGCCACGCCGCGCAAGTATACTCTAGGCTTAAGCTCCGCGCCGCGCGAGTATAAACTAGGCTTTACTCCTGTTGTAGTGCCCAGTGAAATGAATGAGGTCCTATGGAGGGGGTGGGGTGACCTCATCAGCGCTCGTCAATCACCGAGAACACAATAGTTGCGATCGTCCGCTTGTTTGCTTTAAACGGTGTATCATTTGTAATATACATTACCATGGAAAAGTTTTAGGTTTTTTTTGACCCCCCTGAACATGCCAATTGGAAATCAACTCCTCAGCCGTTTCACCAATTTGGCTCAAAATCACTCCACACCCATGTTTTTTTTAACACTATGTGGAGGATCAATATTGTAACATTAATTTTAGAGGGAATGAATGAATAAGCTGTATATTTGATTTGTTTCAGGTGTCCAGACTGGCAGTAGATCAGACACGGAGCCCAGAGTGAAGCACGAAACCCCAGAGACTCCACAGGAACCATCAGAACAGAGCTCACCAAACATTATTATTAGTAAGGCAATTTCACTCTGTGATGGCAGCAAGAAAACTGTGCGTTTGGACAAATCCATCAAGTCTTCACTCTCAGGAACTGGACCTAGAGACAAAGGTAATGCCAGATCCCATCATTAGTAGTAGCTGACATGCAGCTGTGCAATTCTGGGCACTAAAAATATAGTGGGGGGACACTCCTCTCAGACTTTTTGGCACAGTGTGAAATACTGGCAGCTTCAGTTGTACCATTTATTGTCCTTTTTTTTTGACCCCAATGAAATTGCCTGGCCATGAGCGCTCTTCAAACACTAACTCCTGTGACATTGGCTGCATCAAACTTTTCACACTGAGCCAGTGTGGCAGTCTTTATTCACTTTTCAGGCAGACTTTAGGAAACTCAAATGAAATGCATAAAAATTCTTTACAATATCAGAAAAAGAGTATAGCTCCATGTGGTATATGCAGGACCGTACGCTGGACAGGCTGTGTGCTGATTGCTGTTTCTGTTTCCTGGCTTTTTTTTCCCCTGTTTTGACATTATTTTAGAACCATTTTAAACACAGAGACGGGCTTCTTTAGCTCGTGCCATGTCCTCGATGTTGTGCGAAAGGGAAAGATTGCTCTCTAACTAAAGCTTGAGGGAATCAATGAAAAAACTATCCATCCATCTTCTACCCTTTAATCCATTTCTGGGTCAGGGGGGTGGCAGTCAGAGATGCCACCCAAGTCTCATAGCACCAGCCCCTCACTGACCCTCTGCAGGTGGTGAGTCCACAGGAGGACGCCTGCTCTCTGAATGTGAGCATAGCCTTGATCTTTCAGTGGGGGCTTTGGGCAAAGTGGGGTTAAGTGTCTTGCCCAAGGACACAACGACAGCAGTCATCAGTGGGAGTCGGTGGAGAAGGCATAGAGGTGGGAATTGAACCCACTACCTTCAGGCCTGAAGGCCAATGCTCTACCAACTGAGCTACTATGAAACTATGAAAGCCAAAAAGAACTGTATTTATGTTTAAAGCAGAGAAAAGTCAAAAAGAGAAATATGGGACTTTTTTAAAGGTCCCAAATAAATATTTTGTACATATTGAACAAATATATATTCCTTTTGTGAGCAAGACCTCACACATTTATTTAATAGAAAATCCCCAAATTGTCTAAAATAATGGATAATTTGACATTCAATGGGAGCTGAATATGTCATTGATTGTTTCAGGTATCCAGACCATCTTCACAGAACTCGGAGTGAAGCAGGAAACCCGAGAGACTCCACGTGTCAAAAAGGAGCCGCAAGAACAGAGCATGGAGCAGGAGGAAAAGCAGCGCCCAGAGTTTGTGTCCTCACTGCTTCAACTCCAAGATTGTGCGGAAAGCCAGGGGCAGCTCTGTGGAGGAGCAGCAGACATCGTCTCCCAGACACATTTACACTCAGAGACAGAAGAACAAAGAGTCACTGACAGTCATCAAGACTGGGAAAATCCAGGCTGCAGATCTGCTGTAAAGATACAGAGCAAGGCAGATGGAGACCACTACAACCAAGTCCAGGGTCGACTGCCAGG
This sequence comes from Knipowitschia caucasica, assembly GCA_964034765.1. Lineage (NCBI taxonomy): Eukaryota > Metazoa > Chordata > Actinopteri > Gobiiformes > Gobiidae > Knipowitschia > Knipowitschia caucasica. Next base: position 11,134,588 of record OZ035825.1, on the reverse strand, counting down.
GACTGTGCACGTAGGAGCAAAAAGGAAATACGTGTGCTCTGTTTGTGAGGAGAGATTTACATCAAACCAAATTTTAAAGCTCCTTCACACAGGAGAAAGACCCTACAACTGTTCAACCTGTATGAAAATAATCAACCAAAAAGTTAACTCGGAAAATCATGTGCGAGTTCATGCACCTTACAGTTACGCAGTTTGTGAGCAAACCTTTTCCAACAAGAGGAATCTCTCTGGACACACAGACGAGAAGACTTACAGCTGTCCTTTTTGTATGAAAACATTCAAACGACAAGTTCACTTGGACAAACATGTGAGAGTTCATACAGGAGAGAAACCATTCAGCTGTTCAATTTGTGAGAAAGCATTTGCACAAAGCTCTACTCTTAAAAATCATATGAAAACCCATAGGTTTGAATGGTAAAAAAAAAATCCAAGAAACTCTTACAAACCACAGGGTAGTTTCTAACATGACATAAACCTTCTCAAGTTCTCCAGAAAAGCTTGGTTCTCCACCATAAGACCTGCTCAGAAGAACCTTTTGTATTATCACAGTTGAAACATTCATGCAATATATGTTTAGGTTATTGAACTGTTGGTTTCATATTTGTGTGTTGTGACTCAAAGTTACTGAGCCACATTGTCGAGTTTTCGTCATAAGGGCTAACAATTTTTATTTTTCTATTCATTTCATGACTTTTTTTTCTAATAAATACTCTATAAAAAGTGTTGTCTTGTCCATGTTTTTGTCTTATTTTGTATATTTTTATTTGGACAGCTTTGACATCAACAAATGTGAAATCACTTCAGTTCCGAAAAAGCCTTCTTAAATGCTCATATGCATCAGTTTCCCTGGTTTCATGGTGTTGAAACATTCAACACGGTTGAGGAGTACATATGGTTTGGAATTATTTTGATCTAATTCAACGTATCAAGGGGTTGACTCATTAAAGGAATTTTTTTTTTTTTTTTAAAGCTGGTGCCAAACAAGAAGCCGACTGAAACTGACAATTGTTGAAAAACTTGAATTCCAACCTGTTATCTCTGCATAAAGTGCAGTCCCCTACAGTTTCTGTAAATTGTTTTAGATGTAAACAAACTTGTAATCAATTTAAGGATTCCTTAAAAATAAATTAACATATCTATGTTCTTCTGCAGTAGGATGCTCTTTTTTATGTGAGAAGATGATGAAACAATATGAATTTGAAACCACATTTGGAACGTCAATCATGTAGTTATTCAGAAGGTGCAATGATTTATTTTGTCCACTAGATGTCGATGTTTTAAGCTAGTCTGAGCTAGCTCAGAGGTTTTGACACATTTGAAACTGTTTAGGAACGAAAGCCTCAGTGTGTAACGGGGCTTCATATGCCCATCACTTAATCAATTTGAAATAAAACAAAAAACGATGGGCATATGAAACTGGTGGGGTTAGGTACCTCCAAGGTTAAAAACCACTGATCTAGACTATTGGTCCTCCAAATTATCAATCATTCTAGTGATATGTGAGACGTTTTAATAGGCGTCCCCTCTGACGAGGCCAAAATTCTGGAAAATCTTCCTATATACCTTTCAGGATCATTTATTACATTTTAGCCAGATGTCAACTTTTATCAGTTTATCATTAAATGTTTTTGTAAAAACAGGTTTGTGTCATCAGGACAAATTATTTTGTGTAAAATATCAGATGAATCAGAACCCTTTTTATAGCCATGTAAGTAACAGGAAGTCACAAACTATTGTGTGCACCTAGTGTCATTTCCTAGACTGTTAAGAGTGCGGAAGAGTGCAGTAAAATGACAGTCATAAGGGCAGAGAACAGTGATGGTTTATGAAGTGTTCTTGAGTCCAACAGCAGAGGGGAAAAAACTGTTCTTGTGGCTTGAGGTTCTGGTCCCGATGGACCGTAGTCTCCTGCCTGAGGGGAGTGGTTGGAATAGTCCATGTGCGGAATGAGAGGGGTTAGCAGAGATACGACTAGCCCGCCTGCGATCACCTTCTCTGCAGAGCTCACGATGCGCTGTAGTCTCTGTTTGTCCCTGACTGTGGCTCCAGCGAACCACACGGTGATGGAGGAGGTGAGGATGGACTCGATGATGGCCGTGTAGAACTGCATCAACATCTGTGCAGGCAGCTTGGCTTTCCTGAGCTGCCGCAGGAAGTACTTCCTCTGCTGGGCCTTTTTAATGAGGGAGCTGATGGTCGGCTCCCACTTGAGGTCCTGGGTGATGGTGGTGCCCAGGAAACAAAATGACTCCACCGAGGTGACGGGGGAGTCCATCTGGGAGGGCAGAGGCGGGGGGACTGTGCTCCTCCTGAAGTCCACAATCATCTCCACTATCTTCTGGGCGTTCATCTCCAGGTTGTTACCACTGCACCAGGACACCAGCCGGTCCACCCCCTCCTGTAGGCGAACTCATCGTTGTTGGAGATAAGTCCAATGAGGGTGGTGTCGTCCGCGAACTTGATCAACTTCACGGAGTCGTGGCTGGAGGTGCAGTGGTTTGTGTACAGGGAGAAGAGCAGGGGAGAAAGAACACAGCCCTGTGGGGTTCCTGTGTTTATAATCCGAGAGTCCGAGACATTCTTCCCCAGACGCACTCACTGCTTCCTGTCCGTCAGGAAGTCAGTGATCCACCTGCAGGTGGAATCGGGCACGTTGAGCTGGGAGAGCTTGTCCTGGAGCAGGGATGGCAGGATGGTGCTGAAGGCAGAGCTGAAGTCCACGAACAGGACCCTGGCGTAAGTCCCTGGGGAGTCAAGATGCTGCAAGATGGAGTGGAGGGCCAGGTTGATGGCGTCGTCTACAGATCTGTTGGCTCTGTAGGTGAACTGCAGGGGGTCCAGGAGGGGGGAGGTGAGGGACTTGAGATGAGAGAGGACCAGGCGCTCAAATGACTTCATGATTACAGATGTCAGTTTCAAAGGTCTGTAGTCATTCCAGTTATCCTGGTCTTCTTTGGGACAGGGACAATGGCGGATTTGAAGCAGGCCGGGATGTGGCAAGACTCCAGAGAGGTGTTAAAAATGTCAGTGAAAGCAGGAGTTAGCTCACTGGCGCAGTGTCTCAGAGTCTCAGAGTGACAGTCTGGTCCGGGGCCTTTATGGGAGTGCAGCCTAAAGAGGAGTCGTTTGATATTTTCTGAAGCTATTGGCAGGGTGGGGGCAGAGCTGATGGATGGGTCGTTAGAGCAGTGGGGGGTGGGGGAGGTGTCCGGAGCGGCGTCAAAGCCGTCCATCAAAGGACCACAGCATATATACATGTGGTAAACATATTATTCCATTGTATTTTCAATGGAAAACGGACCCGACACGCGTCCGTTGCACTTTCCGTTGACGGAATGCGCTCTACGCGCGTTGGACGGACGCATGTTGCAGACAGTGTAGCCACTTCCATTCACCCTCATGGAGATAACAGAGACGGAGATGAAACGGACACATTTGGACGGATACGTTGTCCGTTTTACGCGCCCGGTGGAGTCGGGGCCTCAGTTGCACAAGCAGGCTGCCGCGTTTCCCTCTTTTAGGGATCCTCACTTTTTTGGCTAAAACGTGAACCAAATCAGCTGCAGACACCAAGAAAACTGGTAGGTCCATGGGGATGCTATAGGAGCAGGCAGAGACGCTATTAAACAGTAAAAACATAAACAAAAAGCACCAAAGAGCTGTGGCAACCATACGTGGCGCCATCATGGTAGTTTAGAATTAGTAAAGTCCTTTACATAAGTAATGAAAAGATAAAGATAAAGGTGCACTTTATTGATCGCCGTAGGGTAATACATCCTCTGCATTTGAACCATCCTTTTGCCAACTAGGGTTTCAATCAGGAGCAGTGGTTGCCGTAGTACAGCGTTCGGGAACCCATCTCCCGATGTTAATGCTGGGTTTGGACAGGACCACCGGACCTGGAGCAGAGATGATCTAATATCAAACCCCTGCGGTACTCCACATTTGATAGTTTTGCATTGAGTTTTTCTGCCATTAATTTGCACATATATTGCTCTCATTTTTGGAGGTAATGTATTACAAAAGTAAAAGTAATTACTTTTCGCTGTACCGCAGTAATGTAAGGCATTACAAAAAAAAAACCCTGGGTAATATTTACTCAGTAAAAAGGTCAGTAATATGTGTTACATTGCATTTTAACCCGAGAGAGTTTTGTTCTTGCACTATGCCACCGCCAGATCAGCCGAGGAGAAAAAAGCCAATTGTAGCTGCCTGGACAGGGGTCACCAACCCCCGTTGCCTGCAAGCACACGGCCCGCAAGGACCACAAAAAGAACCCGCGAAGCATGATGTATAAATAATGTTGGTCCTAGAGCCTGTGGACCCAGTCTTCTGTCTCCACCCCTTCACTTGGACAATTTCCGCTTTTTGGTTTGTTGAGAAAAGGCCGAAGTAGCTTGGTCAGCATCATTTGATTCTAGGACATCAGTGTTCTCTGTAGTTGGGAAGACTTTCAGGTTTGAGGTATGATAGATATTCTTCAGCTTCTTCTGTGTGGTACCATTCATCAGTTGCACACGACCTTTGATAAGAGACTCAGTGACTTCATGAGGCCCAATCCAGTGAGGCTTGTTATGGAAAAATTCACATTTGAAAATATTGTACCAAATTCACTGATACGATTTGAACAAAAGCCTCCTGTGCTGGGATCACTTTCACATGACCTTAGCCGAGACTGGCAGTGCCATGTGCACTCCTTTTGCTCATTAAAATGTTAAATGTTATGACAGGTGTACAATTAATCTTTTGCCCTCCCTTCTTCAATCTCCTCTTCCTGCGTAAATCAAAAAGCCACCTTACCCCCCTCGAGATGCCTTGTCCTTTGTTCTTTCTTACAGGACTATATTATCAAAAGTGACATGTGGACACGGCCGAGAAAAAGGACTCAGGCTTCGCGTGTGCGTCGCTTCTTTCTGACTCTGCAGAGTATTATTGTAGTGTTTATTGTCATCACCTTTTCAATAAATTGCACAAAGACAACTTGTTTTCTATTGGATCCATTCATTGAAGTATTTAGTTTCCACTACAGGCTCCAGCTTTGAACCCATGCCATGAATTCTGCGGCTGTTACTTTTGTGTACTGGGATGTCCTGGTAGCTACTGTGACAGTTATCATAGTTGCGTTTCTGACACAATTGGACAAACCACAACCTGGTTCACAAATTCTCTGCCCTGGTCACTGATAAATGTGTCTGGACAGCCAAGACAACAGATGACAATGTAGCACTTTTTTCAGAACTTTTTTGTGGTATGCACCTGCTTTGATATATTTTTACAGATGATCAGATATTGCCACAATGTACTGCCATTTTTGGATTCTTGTAGTGACCCAACAATATCTATTCCAACAAGGCACTGGTATAGAGTGTATAGCAGTAATAGCGCTCCAATAATTGAATATGCGGCACGGTGGCTGAGTGGATAGCACTCTCGCCTCTCAGCAAGAAGGTCCTGGGTTCGGATCCCGGTCAGACCACGGCTTTTCTGAGTGGAGTTTGCATGTTCTCCCTGTGTCTGCGTAGGTTTCCTCGGGCACTCTGGTTTCCCCTATCACTAAAAACACGTCCAATAGTTCTGGCATGTGCCTCCTGTACTGGCGACCCCGCTCCCATCTCTGTGTGGAGTGAGAGACAAATGCCCAAGTATATAAATAAAGATTACTTACTTACTTATGTCCTGGATTTACTCTTCACTATCACCTGCTTATTGCCATGGTAAAGCAACCAAGCTTCAACTCTGTAAGGCATCACAACTTGTCTGAAGTGCGATTTGGGATTGGCTCATTGACGAGGAAGTAGTCAGTAGTGCATAAATTGCATCAGGATACTTATATTCTGAGGTGTAGAAGTAGACAATATCACTATACAGTTGATCATCCATGACTGAAAAAGGATTTTAAAAAAATACTTCCATGAATATCCTAATTTTAGTCTCTTATTTTATTATTATCAACCACCAAATATAAAAAATATATCAACATGAAATAAGAATAATATAAAGTGCAAGCTCACCTTTAGCAGTGATTTAGTGTCACAGTGAGGTTGAATTTACCAGCAGCTACTACACTGAGTACATTAAGAAGAACAGATGAAAAGCTCCGAAGATGTCAGTCCCTAAATACAGTTCTGAGAAAAATATCTACCAATGATGGGCAGATGAAGCCCCGCAATACAGTGAGGCTGTCTTTGTCAGATTGGTTCAAATGTGTCGGAGCCTCTGAGCTAGCTCAGACCACTCAGACTAGCTTGTAACGCTGACATCTTGTGAAACAATGTAATCATTGGACCTTATGAAAAGCAATACTAAAGCATTGTTCCACTGAAGAAGATGACATAGTCTGGGATCGCGTCTTAAATTCAGACAGAAGACATGTTTTATTGTCGATGGTAGAGACAGCACGAACAAAACACACGAGCACAGATACAATAGAATGCAAGTGTATTATACAGAGCGGAGGCCATGGAGACCTCCAATCAGCAGCTTCCACGGTGTGCTTGTAGCTTGGCCTTCAGATAGACAAAACAAGGGAAAAGTACAGGCTTCTGCACATTGATAGAATGATGAGTTTAACTTTAACAAAAGTTGCTTCAAAGTGTTATGAAATCTCACACCACCGTCAATAAAACTTGAAAACAATTGCGTTTTGGTTTCAATTTCGTACTTCTCACATCATTTGGACAGGGCCTACTGCAGCAAAAAATAGATTAACAGCAACATTAATTACCTTACATTGAATACAAGAATATCTAAATTAGGGCCGGGACTTGAATGCGTTAATTAAGATTAATTAATTACACAAATAATAGCGCGTTTAAAAAATTGACACTTTAATTGTTTTTGTTTTTGTCCACGGGAGGGACCTCCGCTCTCCGCAGCGCCAGAAGCTGGTCCCGGGTGTAAACAATGGGTGCGCGTGGGCACATCTCTGTTCAGTTATAGGCCACGTTTATGAGAAAAACGGTGGAAAAACACGGCGTGTTAACAGCAGTTAAATAAAAAATAAAAATAAGTATGCTAAAAAGTAAGAAAAGTGGGAAGAAAAAGGCACTCCCACACGCTCCGAGCCACCCCCCCCCCTAACCCTAACCCTAACCCTCTGTTTGGGGGGGGGGGGGGACCCCAAGAAGTTCCCAGGCCAGCTGAGAGACGTCCGTCCAACATGGGTCTTCCCCGGGGCCTCCTCCCGGTGGGACCTCCCCAGGGAGGCGTCCAGGAGGCATCCGGAACAGATGCCCGAGCCACCTCAACTGGTTCCTCTTGACGTGGAGTAGCAGCGGCTCTACTCCGAGCTCCTCCCGTGTGACTGAGCTCCTCACCCTATCTCTAAGGGAGCACTCAGCCACTCTGCGGAGGAAGCTCATTTCGACCGCTTGTATTCGCGATCTCGTTCTTTCGGTCATTACCAAAAGCTCATGACCATAGGTGAGGGAGGGAACGAAGATTGACCGGTAAATCGAGAGCTTTGACTTTCGCCTCAGCTCCCTCTTCACCACAACGGTCCGATACAGCGACCGCATCACTGCCCACGCTGCACCACTCCGCCTGTCAATCTCACGCTCCATTCTTCCCTCACTCGTGAACAAGACCCCGAGATACTTGAACTCCTCCACTTGAGGAAGGACCTCTCCACCCACCTGTAGAGGGCAAGGCACCTTTTTCCGGTTGAGCACAATGGCCTTGAATTTGGAGGTGCTGATTCTCATCCCAGCCGCTTCACACTCGGCTGCAAACCGTCCCAGTGCATGTTGCAGGTCCTGGTTTGTTGGAGCTAACAGGACAACATAATCCGCAAAAAGCAAGGAGGAAATCCTGTGGTCCCCGAACCGGACCCCCTCTGGCCCCTGGCTGCGCCTAGAAATTCTGTCCATAAACACAGTGAACAGAACCGGTGACAAAGGGCAGCCTTGGTGGAGGCCAACATGCACTGGGAACAGGTCTGACTTACTCCCGGCAATGCGAACACAGCTCTGGCTCCGGTCATACAGGGACCGGACGGCCCTCAGCAGAGGACCCCGGACCCCCTACTCCGGAAAAAGCCCCCAAAGGACACCCCGGGAAACACAGGCGAACGCCTTCTCCAAATCCACAAAGCACATGTGGACAGGTTGGGCGAACTCCCATGAACCCTCGAGTATCTGATGGAGAGTATAGAGCTGGTCCAGTGTTCCGCGGCCGGGACGAAAGCCACACTGCTCCTCCTGGATCCGAGATTCGACCATCGGTCGTAGTCTCCTCTCCAGTACCTTGGAATAGACCTTACCAGGGAGGCTGAGGAGTGTGATCCCACAATAATTGGAACACACCTTCCGGTCCCCCTTCTTGTAGAGAGGGACCACCACTCCGGTTCGCCACTCCATTGGCACCGCCCCCGATCGCCACGCGATGTTGCAGAGACGTGTCAGCCAAGACAGTCCTACAACATCCAGAGACTTTAGATAGTCAGGACGGATCTCATCCACTCCCGGCGCCTTGCCACCATGGAGGCTGCCAACCACCTTGGTGACCTCAGCCAGGAAGATAGAAGTATCCGCCCCAACATCCTCAGTCTCTGCCTCCGGGATGGAGGACGTGACGGGAGGATTGAGGAGAACCTCGAAGTATTCCTTCCACCGCCCAACAATATCCGTAGTCGAGGTCAGCAGCTCTCCACCCGCACCGTACACGGTGTTGGCAAAGAACTGCTTCCCCCTCCTGAGGCGCCGGACGGTTTGCCAGAATCTCATTGAGGCCGACCGATAGTCATGCTCCATGGACTCTCCGAACTCCTCCCAGTCCCGGGTTTTTGCCTCTGCAACAGCCCGGGCCGCGGCGCGCTTGGCCTGCCGATACTGCCTTTTGGTTTCACACAAAGCCGCTTCGAGAGCTGTTTTCTCCTGGACAGTACTCTCCAGTTTGCATTGGGTAGAAGTGGAGCTGTCTGTGAGGCAGACCTCTCTTTCTGGAGCCGTCTCACTTGCTGCTGCTGTTGTCGACTCTCACCAGCTCGCTCCTCTGTTACTTCTCCCTCTTCAGGTCCTCTACCAGACTGGTGTTTTTCCTCCAACACCAACAAGTGGCATTTAAGCATTTCTATTAGCTTGTCCTTCTTCGATCTTCTTCTAAAGCACAACATTTTGTTCAGTTGTGCTTCTTGCGATTAAATCCTCGGTCCGGCCTCTCCTCTTGTCAGATATATCATGCTGTCTGGGACTCCACACACGGACACACTGTAGACTCTGGCTCTTTGTGACATCATAAAGACCACAATGTCATGTTGCCGTGACGATAGCTCACATTCCTTCAGTTCTGTTACCATGGCGTTTTTAGCAGCCATCTTGTGGGCTCTGTTGCCATGGCGATTTTGGCAGCTATCCTGCAGTTTCTGTTACCATGAAAATGTTGGCAGCCATCTTGCAAAGGGTGGCAAAGCAGAATTCCTCATTGAGAATAATGGAAATTACTTCTATTTGCCCTGGGTCCCGTTTCTGCAAGGTTTGAATGTTTAGTACCGCCCCTCAACTCGCTCACAGGTTTCTCATTTCCCCTACGCTGTCATACTTCGAAGCCATCTAGTTTTATTTGCGATCTGATATATATGCAAACATTAGCATGAGCGTAACTACTTAAGCTGTACAATAATCATTGATGAAATGGTACAAAAGCGACGCACTGCTAACAAAATAAATATATAACTGAAAGATTACCGCTAGATTCACGTCTGAATGTAGTCCGAGCATGGATCTATTATATTAACTGGATAGGGTATTACTAGCTTGGAGCTGAAGAACTCATGGGCTCGGGGGATTCCTGCGGTACTGCAGACTAAACCAGACTAAATTCATGTGGGCTACCCAGAAATTTTCCCCATTTACTCAATGTAAATTAAAACAGTGCGACCTTAGCTGACAGAGAACCTACAGCTTTCATAAAGATCGGATTTTGTGGGGATTTTAATGTCCCTTGTCATCCTGAACTTTTTTTCTTAAATCCTTCAGTTTTCTTTAAATCCATACTTTAGTGCCACAATCTCTGCCCGTCTGGCTCCCGCTCTGATTGGTCAGAGCGCAGCCGAGCCCCTCTGTGCACGTGCGTGAGACCCCATGTGAGATCCACACACACGTATTTGGTGTGCGCAGTGGGAGTTTATCCACTGCGCAGAACCGGGAGGAGCAGACGATGCCCAAATACAGGCAAGTTTTCCATGGATCTCTACGAGATCATAGCGCCACTGAGCACAACAATTAATTTGAATACGGCGCCATCTTGGATCGCCAGGGCTTGAGTCCGAGGCGGTACGCTCCCGCAGGTCTCTCCCATAGACAAGTCTCTCCAGAGGATACGATGTAAGCTAGCTATTTTCACCCGGGCTTGATTTCTTTGATAATTTTTTCACATTAGTTCCCTCTTCTCTTCCTCACTGTTGTGTCGTTTGGGCTGTTTTGCTGTGTCTGCAGTTACAGCAAGAGCAGGTGTTCTTGGGTTTCATTAAACTGGCCAGTAGGGGGCGAATGAGCAGAGGTGGGACAACTCAGTTTTGCTCCCATTGAAAACCATGTAAAGTCTGTTTTGGAGTCAAAAGGCTCTCATCCTGTGCGGTGTACGGTTGTTGTAAAAAAAAAAAAAAAATAAATTGGGAGGGGGACACTAAATTCTAAGGGAGTACTATAAAATATTTCTCAAAAAAGTCTCGATTTCGGGAATTTTTTAAAATAAAAAACAGAAGATATTGCTGCGTTTCATTCGGGTGGTCTGCAGGGGGGCGCTTATCTGGGAAACCATTGATCCACCTCACCTCATTCGAGTGATTTTTTTGTGTACTCCTTTATATGAGACCACAGTTGGAACACGGAAGAAACTCTCGTCTTTGTCTCTATTTGTGCGGTTGCTACAAGGGTACACCGCACAAAAAGATGGCATTTTGACAGCGCTTCTTCTACTATATCTCCGTGTATAAACCCGGCAGACTGTCCTACGTTTGTTATTCGCGCCACTGCCCTGATGTCATTTGAAATCCAAGAATAGCCACTTTCTGCTTACATGCTACTGTGTTTACCAGCCCTGTAGAAGCTAGAGGAAGCCGCCTGTTCACTCCTTGTTCTGTGAGTGGAGGAGAGCGGGCCAAGTTTCTACTCAGCACTTTTTACGGCCTGAATTCATACACAAGCTGAATCAATGAGCTCAAGTTTTCAATTAAATTATGGATTATAATACAATTTGTAAATAGTAATAGGCATTTTTATAAACTCAAAAAATTTAAAAAAAAATGGTGTATAGCTTCACACAGACACAATGTCCAAAACATATGAATCCCACTGTACAGTACTCACAGTAAGAATCGATTCCCAAAATAGTTTACAATTATAGAAAAGGTTTAATTAATGGTTACAGCCCTAAACATTCATGTCTCCTGTCTTGAGTGAACAGACATGTGAGTTGTTAAATGTGTTTTTGTTTTAAAGCGCTTTTCACAGTCTGTGCAGCTGTAAGGTCTGTGGTCTGAGTGTGCAGCCATATGCGCCTGTAATTCATGTCTTCTCTTAAACGTCTTTTTACAAACTGAACATTTATGAGGCCTCGCATCTGAGTGAACCAACATGTGCTTTGTTAAGTGGGAATTTTTTACAAAACGCTTCCCACAATCTGAGCATCTGAATGGCCTTTCATCCGAGTGCCTCAACATGTGGATCTCTAATTGGATATTGGTCTTGAACTCTTCATGACAAATTGAACATCGATGAGGCCTCGCGTCTGCGTGAACCAACATGTGCTTTTTAAAATATAATTTGTTTGAATAGGTCTTTCCACACTCTGCACAGCTTTGAGGTGTCTTATTAGAGTGCACCAACATGTGTGTGTTTAGATTCGACTTTGTCCCAAAAGTTTTCCCACAGTCTGAGCAGCTGAAAGGCTTCTTCCCAGAGTGAAGCACCATAATGTGTCTTTCTAAATGAGCTTTTGTTTTAAATCTCTTCTCACAAACTGAGCAGTCGAACATCCTCTGCCCTGAATGAACAATCATGTGCGTAATTAAATGTGCCTTTGTTTTGAACCCTTTTTCACAGTCTGAGCAGCTGTAAGGTCTGTGGTCCGAGTGCACCTTCATATGGACCTCTAAATCTCCACTTATCTTAAATTTCTTTTCACAAACTGAACATGTGTGAGGCCGCTCATCTGAGTGAACAGACAAGTGTCTTTTCAGATCTTGTTTCCTCTTAAAACCCTTCCCACAGTCTGAGCAGCTGAAGGGTCTGTGGTCTGTGATGCATGGGTCAGCAGAAATCATGGCATAGCTTCTTTTTGCTGGAGCCTGTTCTGGATTATAGTCTTGTGAGTGGTCTGTGTCTTCAGAGCTGTCAGAGTGCTTCTCACTATCTTCAGTTGGTCTTTGTTGAAGCACAGAGGACTCATCTTCAGAATCTTCAGTTTTCACAGTGATTATGTGAAAAGGAAACTCCTCTGGCTCTTCTTTGACACACAGCTCTGGCTCATTTTTCAGGTGTGTTGACTCCACACTGGACACACACAAAAATCAATGACAAAATGAATAACAATAACTCCAAGCTGACATTCACAAAATAAAGCTTCTTTACAGCCACAAAATACTCATTATTTTCACTATTTTTTGTTCACAATGCGAAATAAATAATGAATAGTAATATGTGCACCCCTGGTTATACTATCGGCCACTAGTTATTTTGGTTTAATTATAAATAATTGTTTACTCCATAAAAGGTATTTTGATAAATATCTTGTTTCACATAAGTTTGATTGGGTATTCTTTCTCTAAGTAAAATTATTTCAGTTACTGTGAATTGAACCAAAATTGGACCAAACATTAAGAATGGCCAACTTTTAAAATAATTTATGTTGACTTAACATGACTGAATAAATTAAAGTACAACGTGCCATTGTAGCCGAATACCATCAATACGGCAACGTAATATAATCATTAAAAATCATTTCAGTAGCGCATGGGACAGTAGAACTCGCCCATATCAGGGCTCAACTCCGCTGGTAGAGCATTTACCTTTGAGCCTGAAGGTCGTGGGTTCGAGCCCACCACAAGACTTTCTCCACCGACTCCCACTGATGGCGGTTGTCGTTGTGTCCATCTTTCTGGGCAGTCCGCATGAATTTAGTCTGCAGTACCGCAGGCGCCCCCTGTGCTCATGGTGTGACAGCTATAAGCTAGTATTACAGTTTGTCTGCAGTTATTGAATAATATTTTTTTTAGGGATGCACGATATATTGGTATAGGGCCAACGCACTCCCTTTGTTTACACTCGGGACCATGGGTGAGCAGCTTCAGTGAGAGACTTATTCACCCTCGCTGTGTGAAGGAGAAGTTCCGCAGGTCTTTCCTTCCTGCTGCTGTCTGACTGTACAAGAAACAATGAGGACTAATGCACACTGCCAACCTGATCTCTCATGCGTCGGTATAATATTCTTATATCACATCAGAATGTGCAATAACCACACGTCTCTGTCACTTTACTGAGTTTTCTGACAAACTCCAGACAATCACTTTAAATGTTATGTTCAACTGGAGGTGGTAATACAGGTGACAAAAGTTTTGTAAGGTCTAACTGAAGTAGACATTTTGACCACAGCTCTGACTTTCGAAAAATTAGACCTACAGACTACCGAATTAGTAGTCATTGATGAAGTCTTCGTTATAAGAATCAAAACTCCCATCTCAACATCTGATAAGATGTTGATTATGGGGGATTTTTACAGAGCCCATGCTTTAGTGCCAAAAATACAAATACATGGGTGAACAATGGCGACCACATGGCAAATACTAGCATGACGCTGCAACAACCTCTGATCACTGAAAAAGCTATTTCTTACTGCCTTATAAACTGTTTGCTGCTGCGAACCACTCGCAGCGGTTCAATAAAAGATAAGATATGCTTTATTTATCTCACAAAGGGGAAATTTACATAAAAATAAAAAATGAAGAAAAGAAATACATGCAGAAAGAAAAAAAATGAGATTCTATTATTTCTTTGTGCACAAAACTGCAATTAAATAATAAACATATATTTATTTGAATCTTAACCTTTGAATGAACAGGAAAATTAACCAAAAATGATGTTGTATAATAATAATATATATTGATGAAATCTCATGATTTGTTGTGTTATCTTAATAATTGTTGGCATTTATTTATAATTTTGGTCTTCTATACAGACCCTTGTGTGAAGCACAGCAAACCACAAGGGTCTTCCTTGTCTTTTTAATGTTTCCATTCACAAAGCCTCCAACATGACATGTTCAAAATGTAACAATTATGTCCCCAAAGTTCAATACATTTTTTTTGAAAGATATCCATTTTTATCAAAATGGGTTTGAGCTGCCATCTGAGATTATACTATGTAAATCTATAAGCTACATATAATAATAATTTTGTGTAAGCCCTCAGTCGTACAGGGATTAGTCAAAGCAAAGGAAGGTTTCTCACCCATCATCTGTACTTCTTAGCAAGTTTTCCCGACGTTTCGTCCTCAAACTAGCGGACTTCTTCAGGGAATGAATTCTCGGACCGCGCGTTGGAGATTTATAACCTATGGGTGTGGTAAGCCACACCCTAATCCTGATATAATAATATAATAATAATAGTATGAAGGAATTATTTGGTAAAATCATTTTTGATTCGTACATTAATTTTATTGCGACTTGAAGTAAATTTGACGCATATTATAGTACAGTTTAGTGTGGAGTGAGCCGTATGGAAAATTCCCTAAATGATAACAATGTAACATCTTAATAACAGATCTCACTAGTGTCAATCAGATGACGGGGAAACACGTGTCATGTGGTTCAGTCATTCACATGCACATGGTTTGAAGTGTCACAGGGATAATACTCCTGACCCGTGACTGTTGATACATCCAGTCCAGCGTTTAGAGTACTCCACATTTACTCATTTGCAAGGATAGATGATGAGGGCCACTATGTGGCTGTAGCATTAGCTCCAGAATGAGACAGTGATATAAAGAATAGTACAATGTCTGGACACTCACCACGGCTCCGTCTGCTCCAGCTTCACTTCTGCCATGTTTCTCTGCCCTACAGCAGACTGCTGCAGACACTGTGCTGCACTTATGTGTTAGCTCTGTTAGCTCCAGAGCTAACTGTCGGCCTAAAGCATGGCTCTTTTTGTTTTTGATGGTGACTTGTGTGCGCATTACCTCGGCTGCAACCGTAACTAGCAGCGTGGTAGTTTGACAGGGTGAACGTCCCCTCCCCAACAACTACTATTGTTTCTGCTACTTCTACTTCTACTTCTACTTCTGTTGAAGTTGAACAGCAGCAGCATCATTTCAGTGTATTTGTCGCCACCTGCAGTACGCCTCAACTCTGTGTGCTTAGTAGTTATAGATATGTAAAAAGTCTGCTAAATGTACTAAATATAATATTTAAAGACATCACAATAGCTGGGAAAATTAAGACTCAACTCAGAAGTCACATTTATTATGGTCTGCACATGAACTGAAGTGCAAAAACGGAAAGAACGTTATCCTTGAACATGAACGACACAGGACATCATTCTTCTCTGAATGGAAGACCTCTCACATCAGTGTTGAGCTCCAGCTCCCAGCACACCACTTACATTAGTCAAATACAACAAACCAGAGTCACACAAAGCAGACACTGTCGTAGAGGAACATAAACGTCAGATGGAAATGACCAGAGTGAACTCAGAGAAGACACCAAAGTGAAACAAATAAATATGTTATGAAATACCACGATACTTTGTTCTACTGTATCATTTTAATTTCTTGTGCAAAATATTGGGGTACTGATCTATTTTTTCCTCCACCACTGAGCAGACAGCTTTCAGTAGTCAGTAGGTGAACAATCAAAGTCCTTACACAGTGTTGCCTTAAAATGTTTTCTTTCTGTGTTTTCGATAGCAGGGAAAACACCTCAAAGCGCCCCATTCAGAGGACCTTACTCTGTGGGACGCATTATCTATAAACAAGTTCTGGTAATTTTCCACCAAAAAGTAAATAGATTCCACTGGTCAATAAAAAAATATATCTTTGTTTATGGTTGTAAACATGTGTAAGTAGATACTAGCCCTTAGTACTTTGGAGAGGCACTGCATTTACGGTCTATGGTTGGGACACGCTTCATCCAGGAGGCTCCCAACCTTATCTGGCTCACCTCAATGAGAAGAAGCAGCGGCTAATCTCTGAGCCATTTTTTTTTTTTTTTTTTAACTTGAAATGTTTGTGTGTAAAAATGGTTCAACAGAATCAGTCATAATTCATACTATTAAGCTTTTATTTGCAATTTTACACAGCATATGTTTTGGTTATAGATAGTACAATCATATTACATATTACAAAACATTACATTAGAAAATGTCAACTTGATCAACTTTTAAAGTTATGTTAAACCTACCCATTACAACCATTGAATACAGACGAAATGAATATTATACATGAATATGAAATATGCACTAAATGTACAATGCATTGTTATAATACTATTATATAGAAATAATACAAAATCATAAATTATCTTTATTCATTTATAAAAGGCCAAAGAAGCTGGTATAAAGAGCCTGAAGATCCTAACCATGCTCTAAATATAGTTTGAACAAAATCTCAGTGATCATGATTAAAATGAATTACTCAAATAACCAAAACTTTTATTATTATTATTTTAAACAATATTCAGCCCTGCAGCGGTTGAGTTAAAGAAAGCAAGTTAACCCCTAAAGAGAAGTTTGAGAACCCCTGGATTAAAGAAGAAATATGTATGAGACTTATGACTTTCTCTTTTCATGTTTTTAAAATTAATGTGAAATACTTTTGTTAGTAGAAAAAATATGGCAACAGATGTATCAAGGGCCAAAAGATCTATCTGCATGCAACTCCTCATGGTACCACCAGATGGAGGAGTCGAACTTATTAATCATTAATATTCTTTCCTCAAAATCAAACATTAGCGGCTACCGTGACAAGAGCTTTTGGACAGAGGAGGGTGAGTTACATGATTGTGCCAGATGTTCCTGGTGTGAAGGCATCTAATAATAATTCTAGGTCTGTTTTTGATGAGGAACAATGTAACAATTCAGAATGAAAGAGAGACTGGAACTTCTCTCAGGGAACGGGCTTGTACTGGTGGCATCGAGAGCCGGTAAGATGCTGGTCGCAGCTCAGTGTGTAGCGGATCTCCACTCCTCCGTTCTTGGCGTAGCAGGTGAAGGTGTGCATGCCGGTGGAGAGGGTCCTGCTGTAGGAGCCCAGGAGGTCGTCCCAGGTCACATCTTTATCCCAAACCTCGATCTTTAGGCTTGCATGAGTGTCCACCTGCAAATGATTACATCAGTAACAGTGGCATATTGAAAGAAACTGTCTCTTTGAGGTCTAAACCATGTAAAGGCAATGTATTTCATCACAAACATTGTGGTCACTGTGTGTGGCACTAAAGAAATATATTGCCATAGATAAAGCATTTTAGAATTCAATTCAATTAAATGTATTCTTGTATGGCCCTAAATCACAAAAGTAGTTATCTCGGAGGACTTTACACAACCACCATATAGAACTAAATGACCTATAAAATCTCTCTAAATTAAGGGTTAAACTGTGTAAAACTATTGGGCTGAATGATTTGAGAAAAAATAGCTGATTAACATTGTTATCCGTTTAAACCAGTGGGGGCGGGTCCTGGCTCAAAAATGATATACCTCAATGTATTTCAAAATTTTGATTATCTGTATAAAAAAAAACCTAATATTGGAGCCTGTGTGTGTGTGTGTGTGTGTGTGTGTGTGTGTGTGTGTGTGTGTGTGTGTGTGTGTGTGTGTGTGTGTGTGTGTGTGTGTGTGTGTGTGTGTGTGTGTGTGTGTGTGTGTGTGTGTGTGTGTGTGTGTGTGTGTGTGTGTGTGTGTGTGTGTGTGTTTGTTTTCTGGTTTACGAGGCCGATTTTCAAGACTTTTCTCCGAGTAAGGAGGACCCTCCGGTTTAGGAGGACAATTTGCTGTCCTCATAAAAATTACATTCTAAATCGTTTTCTATGCATTTTTTAATGCCTAAAAAGTGGTTTTCTCAAAAGTCTTTTTAATCCAGAAACCTGAGAAAATTGGTAAATTTGTGTGTCCGCCACTGCCCCTAGTGGTGGGTTTCTCCCGCGCGGGAAAAAGGGGAATTATACACAACCGCGGGAAAATGATACACACACACACAAAGTCAGCACTGCGCATGCTCCGTGGGGAAGGACAACAGAGCGTCTGTTCTGTCAAGGGGAAGTTTATGCATTTCTGCAGTAATTATACATCCACAAAGGAGACAGGAGAGGAGCAGCCGCGCAGAGGGACACAGGACATGGAGAGACACCCGCACGGAGGTAGGAGAGAGTTTTCACTGTCACCACATAGCACAAAGCAGCCTAGTTTAGCAGCAGAGCTAACGCTAAAGCTAACGCGAATGTGTGCTGCAGCCACTTGTTCAGAAAATCTACAGCAACTATATTGTCCACAGAGGAGACAGGGCCGTGGTGAGTCAATACTGGGAAGAGTTACAGCTGGCCACAGGTTGTTTAGCACAAAGTATCCTAGATTAGCTGCGGAGCTAAGTGGCTAACGCCCTGTATAGCTGCGGAGCTAAGTGGCTAACGCCCAGTTTATGCATACTACATAATGCCTATTGCTTTTATAAGGCCAGTTAGAAGACTACAATTATAAGAACAATAGAGATGAGACATTTGAGGTATTTATTATGATGCACTTTTTGCAGAAATCATACAAATAGGCTTTGATTATCCATTAATGGCAAAGGGCATAGCATAATCCTTATGCCATAAAATTATAAGTGTCCCATTTAGTCCACATAGTCCATAACCTCCAACATCTGCTTCCACTGGGATGTGAGTGACTTGATGATGAAATAACAATAGTATAATAATCACTAGTACCTTCCATTTGCATGGAAATGCTTGTTAATTAAAATGTTTTAGTTTCATTAAATTATATACATCTGTATTCTTAATAGAAATAAAATAATAGGCCTACTGTGTTCCTTAAGGCTTAAAAGAGATGTGTTCCCCGGTAAGGGGCTGTTTTGGCGATAGTATGTTATTACTATAGGGTATATTATATAACCTGCATGTATTAGGTCTATAATAGTCTATTAGAATTAATATAATTTAATCATTCATAATGTGCTCCTATGGACTCTCCACCTGCAGGAGGATCAGTGAGGGGCTGGTGCTCTGGGTGCAGCTCTGACTGGGGAAGAAAATGTGATGGATATTTCTCCCACAAGTAAGTAAGTACACAGCCATGCAGGTGAACTGCAGTGTTACAACAACACTGTCTAAACCAGGACTGATTTAACTTGAGAGTTTTGATTTGAGCTTCAAAACACTGCTTCAAACTTGATGACTAGGGAAATGTTTTGTGAATGTTAAGAGGACAGAAGTAATTTACTGTTTGAAAAACTATGAGAGGAACCAGAGAGTCGAGTCCTGCAGCGGGACATCAGGGAGTCCTCTTTTGAGGATAGCTTATTTATGGCTGTTTGTTAAAGAAATAAGTCCCATTGTTTTACAATAGCTAATAAAAGAAGTATTCGTCCCCACTGTGGGACAAATAAAGGAATTCTTATATTATCTTAAGTAGGTCAAAGCATCATCACAGTCCAAAGGCATAGTTTTAAAGGTTCCATATTACGCTTTTCTTCATATTTCACAGTCCATCCTATGCACATGTGTGATAATGATTTGACTTGTGAGATTATAGCCATCTCTTCATCACAGAAACAACATGATTACAGAGATCCTGAGCATTACAATGATTTATAACCTATGTTGGCAGAGCTGATGTTGGCTAGATGACATTGAAAATGTGTATATTGTTACATATCAAGACAGAGAGGGCCCCAATAGGCCCCAGACCTCAATTTGGGTGTGGCTGGTGAAGATGATGTGTATTTTTCTGTTCCTCTTGTTTAGACACAGCTCAGTGGTATAAGCATCATTGCTGGACAACATGTTGCAGAGTTCGGTGACCACACAGTGACTTGGACCCTGATGTTCCCTCTGCAGACTTATCCAGAGGTAATACCTTACTTAAAGAAGCTATACCCGATTTTTTTTCTAAGTAGTTCATAAAAATGCTTTTTACTACATACAAGTTGTATCATAATACATCATTTTATTGAAAACTTAAGGTCATTGATTCCACTGTGTATGAAATTCAGGCAGTGAAAAGTGCTGAGTAGAGTCTGAGCGGGACGTTCTCCTCCACTCACAGAACGAGCAGCGAACAGCCTGTGTCCTCTAGTCTCTACAGCAGGGGTGTCAAACTCATTTTGGTCCGGGGGCCACATACAACCTAATCTGATCTCAAGTGGGCCGGACCAGGAGATGCTCTACAAAAATATCCAAAAACGGTACAAAGTCCAACTTTTTGTGCACATAAACACATTTATTTAAAACTTCCTTTAAAACACTATCCTTTAATACTCAGTTTTCTGTTACAAACTTAAATGTAACAGTGAGTTTTCCATAGTGCAAATAATGTAGCGTATTTACAATATTACATTGAAAATGGTATTTCACAATATGTATATTAATATTTGTGTGTTAGCTTTGTTTTAAGGCTCATTACAGAGAAAACCTGCTCACAAAGGTAAAGTAGGTAGATAGAAAAAAGCACTTAAACACAGCACCTCAGCTTAACCATCTTCAGTGTGGTAAGGTCCATGGTTATGTTATTATCACATTAACCATCTTCAGTGTGTAAGGTCCATGGTTATGTTATTATCACATTAACCATCTTCAGTGTGGTAAGGTCCATGGTTATGTTATTATCACATTAACCATCTTCAGTGTGGTAAAGTCCATGGTTATGTTATTATCACATTAACCATCTTCAGTGTGTAAGGTCCATGGTTATGTTATTATCACATTAACCATCTTCAGTGTGTAAGGTCCATGGTTATGTTATTATCACATTAACCATCTTCAGTGTGGTAAGGTCCATGGTTATGTTATTATCACATTAACCATCTTCAGTGTGTAAGGTCCATGGTTATGTTATTATCACATTAACCATCTTCAGTGTGGTAAGGTCCATGGTTATGTTATTATCACATTAACCATCTTCAGTGTGTAAGGTCCATGGTTATGTTATTATCACATTAACCATCTTCAGTGTGTAAGGTCCATGGTTATGTTATTATCACATTAACCATCTTCAGTGTGGTAAGGTCCATGGTTATGTTATTATCACATTAACCATCTTCAGTGTGTAAGGTCCATGGTTATGTTATTATCACATTAACCATCTTCAGTGTGGTAAGGTCCATGGTTATGTTATTATCACATTAACCATCTTCAGTGTGGTAAGGTCCATGGTTATGTTATTATCACATTAACCATCTTCAGTGTGTAAGGTCCATGGTTATGTTATTATCACATTAACCATCTTCAGTGTGTAAGGTCCATGGTTATGTTATTATCACATTAACCATCTTCAGTGTGGTAAGGTCCATGGTTATGTTATTATCACATTAACCATCTTCAGTGTGTAAGGTCCATGGTTATGTTATTATCACAGAGAAAGCATCAAACTGACCATGATTCAGTTGAAATGAATAAAACAACTTCCATAACCAAAGCAAAGGAAGGTTTCTCACCCATCATCTGTACTTCTTAGCAAGTTTTACTTCCATAACGTGATTCATTCTTAACGACTGCAGCAGTGTCTCTGTGTAAAATACAGTCAAATGTCCAAAAATCATCACCTCCATTTGCAGCTTTGTCACTACACCTGTTTTTACCATCGGTACCCGTCCACACTGTCCAACACACCAGCAACAACAGCAGAACCAGCAGCAGTACCAGCAGCAGCGCTCAAAACTCCTCTGATAGTTTCAGTAACACCACAAATGAATATGTGACATCAGTAACATCAGTCTCTTATCAATGGCAACATGTTGGTAAAAGCGAGTGGTTTCTCAGACCATGTCTGCAGCCTGTGAGAGTTTTAACAAACTCTCTCTCACTGTGCGGCTGCGATGCTAATGCTAATGTTGTTAGCACAGGTAGCTTCCCTTTACAGCAGCAGAACTAACCTCTTGCTCTGGGCACAAACAGACTGCTGTGTCTTCAGGGCCAGACATGTTTATCTTCTGTTTTCTCAATTCTCCGCTCAAAGTGCTGTATTTTTCGTCGAGTCTTGTAGTTTAAGATGTTATTCTTCCAGCACCGCTCTGGTGGAGCCACTACAGACGCACTGGACTCACCCCTGAGCGCGGCGCTGCGGCGGCGCGGAGCCTCGCGTCGCGGAGCGGCTTTTTAAAATGTAACTTTATTATATTTTTACATAAATGAGCCACGGGCCGTGTCAAATCTCTTGGCGGGCCGGTTCCGGCCCGCGGGCCGTATGAATGACACCCCTGCTCTACAGCCTGTGTCCTCTAGTCTCTACAGCCTGTGTCCTCTAGTCTCTACAGCCTGTGTCCTCTAGTCTCTACAGCCTGCGTCCTCTAGTCTCTACAGCCTGTGTCCTCTAGTCTCTACAGCCTGCGTCCTCTAGCCTCTACAGCCTGCGTCCTCTAGTCTCTACAGCCTGTGTCCTCTAGTCTCTACAGCCTGTGTCCTCTAGTCTCTACAGCCTGCGTCCTCTAGTCTCTACAGCCTGCGTCCTCTAGCCTCTACAGCCTGCGTCCTCTAGTCTCTACAGCCTGCGTCCTCTAGCCTCTACAGCCTGTGTCCTCTAGTCTCTACAGCCTGTGTCCTCTAGTCTCTACAGCCTGTGTCCTCTAGTCTCTACAGCCTGTGTCCTCTAGTCTCTACAGCCTGTGTCCTCTAGTCTCTACAGCCTGTGTCCTCTAGTCTCTACAGCCTGTGTCCTCTAGTCTCTACAGCCTGCGTCCTCTAGTCTCTACAGCCTGTGTCCTCTAGTCTCTACAGCCTGTGTCCTCTAGTCTCTACAGCCTGTGTCCTCTAGTCTCTACAGCCTGTGTCCTCTAGTCTCTACAGCCTGCGTCCTCTAGTCTCTACAGCCTGTGTCCTCTAGTCTCTACAGCCTGTGTCCTCTAGTCTCTACAGTCTGTGTCCTCTAGTCTCTACAGCCTGTGTCCTCTAGTCTCTACAGCCTGTGTCCTCTAGTCTCTACAGCCTGTGTCCTCTAGTCTCTACAGCCTGTGTCCTCTAGTCTCTACAGCCTGTGTCCTCTAGTCTCTACAGCCTGTGTCCTCTAGTCTCTACAGTCTGTGTCCTCTAGTCTCTACAGCCTGCGTCCTCTAGCCTCTACAGCCTGCGTCCTCTAGTCTCTACAGCCTGCGTCCTCTAGCCTCTACAGCCTGTGTCCTCTAGTCTCTACAGCCTGTGTCCTCTAGTCTCTACAGCCTGTGTCCTCTAGTCTCTACAGCCTGTGTCCTCTAGTCTCTACAGCCTGTGTCCTCTAGTCTCTACAGCCTGTGTCCTCTAGTCTCTACAGCCTGTGTCCTCTAGCCTCTACAGCCTGTGTCCTCTAGTCTCTACAGCCTGTGTCCTCTAGTCTCTACAGCCTGTGTCCTCTAGTCTCTACAGCCTGTGTCCTCTAGCCTCTACAGCCTGTGTCCTCTAGTCTCTACAGTCTGTGTCCTCTAGTCTCTACAGCCTGTGTCCTCTAGCCTCTACAGCCTGTGTCCTCTAGTCTCTACAGCCTGTGTCCTCTAGTCTCTACAGCCTGTGTCCTCTAGCCTCTACAGCCTGTGTCCT
Source organism: Knipowitschia caucasica (assembly GCA_964034765.1). Lineage (NCBI taxonomy): Eukaryota > Metazoa > Chordata > Actinopteri > Gobiiformes > Gobiidae > Knipowitschia > Knipowitschia caucasica. The sequence goes on along the minus strand of OZ035825.1, from coordinate 11,110,879 downwards.
CTAGTCTCTACAGCCTGTGTCCTCTAGTCTCTACAGCCTGTGTCCTCTAGTCTCTACAGCCTGTGTCCTCTAGTCTCTACAGCCTGTGTCCTCTAGTCTCTACAGCCTGTGTCCTCTAGTCTCTACAGCCTGTGTCCTCTAGCCTCTACAGCCTGTGTCCTCTAGTCTCTACAGCCTGTGTCCTCTAGTCTCTACAGCCTGTGTCCTCTAGTCTCTACAGCCTGTGTCCTCTAGCCTCTACTACAGCCTGTGTCCTCTAGTCTCTACAGCCTGTGTCCTCTAGTCTCTACAGCCTGTGTCCTCTAGTCTCTACAGCCTGTGTCCTCTAGCCTCTACAGCCTGTGTCCTCTAGTCTCTACAGCCTGTGTCCTCTAGTCTCTACAGCCTGTGTCCTCTAGCCTCTACAGCCTGTGTCCTCTAGTCTCTACAGCAGGGGTGCTCACACTTTTTCAGCATGCGAGCTACTTATAAAATGATCAAGTCAAAATGATCTACCTACTACAAAAATGCAAAACATATATTTATTTCTAAATATATTGAGGATTCTTTATATCTACATTGTATGTGGATGCACATGCAAAACCGCATGATTTATGAAATAATTTGCATCCACACATAACCGAACATCTGCGTTTTCAATCACATTCATAACATTCCAAACATATGCGTCCTCTGACGTCCTGCGTTGGGGAAAAACACAGAAGTGGGCGGAGCTTTGATGCAGACGCCGGTGCTTCTGTAGCGGCACTTTTACAGTCATAGAAGAAACTCAGGGTGAAGACATATTATTATAGATCCATGGTGAAGACATATGTTTACAAGCACTGACCCCTGTCCTCAGCCCTGGTTTGATCCTGGTTTAGCTCCTGTTGTGGTTGTTATCAAGCGTGAGTCCCCGTGATCACTTTGCTGCTGTCTGATGTGGAGGGTGTTTGCTGCTGTTAACCGCTCGCAGAAGCGAACAGTTTTTAAGGCAGTAAGATCCATGCTTCAGTGATCAGAGGTTGCACGTTTTGTTTGTTGTTGTTTTGGGGGCATACTGTGGTGTGCGAAAACGCAAAACTCCGGTTATCTTTGTCTACACGCAAATGTATAAACGGATATTTTTGTTTAATGTAATGCGATCTACCAATACAACCTTTGTGATCGACTGGTAGATCGCGATCGACGTATTGAGCACCCCTGCTCTACAGCCTGTGTCCTCTAGTCTCTACAGCCTGTGTCCTCTAGTCTCTACAGCCTGTGTCCTCTAGTCTCTACAGCCTGTGTCCTCTAGTCTCTACAGCCTGTGTCCTCTAGTCTCTACAGCCTGCGTCCTCTAGTCTCTACAGCCTGTGTCCTCTAGTCTCTACAGCCTGTGTCCTCTAGTCTCTACAGCCTGTGTCCTCTAGTCTCTACAGCCTGTGTCCTCTAGTCTCTACAGCCTGAGTCCTCTAGTCTCTACAGCCTGTGTCCTCTAGTCTCTACAGCCTGTGTCCTCTAGTCTCTACAGCCTGTGTCCTCTAGTCTCTACAGCCTGTGTCCTCTAGCCTCTACAGCCTGTGTCCTCTAGTCTCTACAGTCTGTGTCCTCTAGTCTCTACAGCCTGTGTCCTCTAGTCTCTACAGCCTGTGTCCTCTAGTCTCTACAGCCTCCTCTAGTCTCTACAGCCTGTGTCCTCTAGTCTCTACAGCCTGCGTCCTCTAGTCTCTACAGCCTGCGTCCTCTAGTCTCTACAGCCTGTGTCCTCTAGTCTCTACAGCCTGTGTCCTCTAGTCTCTACAGCCTGTGTCCTCTAGTCTCTACAGCCTGTGTCCTCTAGCCTCTACAGCCTGTGTCCTCTAGTCTCTACAGCCTGTGTCCTCTAGTCTCTACAGCCTGTGTCCTCTAGTCTCTACAGCCTGTGTCCTCTAGTCTCTACAGTCTGTGTCCTCTAGCCTCTACAGCCTGTGTCCTCCAGTCTCTACAGCCTGTTTGTAGAATGTGAGTATAGAGTAATCCACAGTTTGAAGGTAGGGGGTTAGACTACATTTCCATTAATTTTCATGCTTTTCCCTGATAAAGTTCTTAAATTGTTATAGTTTGCCAAAGAAATCAGTTGCAATGAATAACAGCATTTCACATAATCAACAAAACTCCAAGAACCATCCCTATTATCCCCCAGTTTCCGCTTACCCAGTTCCCCCTTTTGTGTTTCAACACTGCAGAGGAAATGACTTTAGTGAAACATTGCACCTGTAAAAAATTCTGTTATTTACCGTGACGGGCTTGTGTCTCCATAAAACCTGACTCCTACTTGTCGGACGAGGGCCTTTACTCAAAGAGATTACCCACAAATAATGCTTCAGTTTCACTTCCATAAAAAAGTGCAGGGCCACCATCCACAAACTTAACATAGTATTTCTTTACATTGTAATTATATTATATTAAGGCCTACACCACCATTGCGTTATAGATATTATTCATTATAAAAAGTAGTGTTTTTAATTTAATCCGAGTCCAAGTTTTGTAGATAGCGCATGGTGGCTGAGTGGTTAGCGCTGTACTAGAGACAACTAAAGAGACAATGGCATTGAGGGATGGGTCTACAGCAGTGTGTCATTCAGACGGCCCCGCGGGCCGGAACCCGGCCCGCCAAGAGATTGGACACGGGCCCGTGGCTCATTTATGTAAAAATATAAAGAAAAAATACATTTTAAAAAGCCGCTCCGCAACGCGAGGCTCTGCGACGACGCGCAGCGCCGCGCTCAGGGTGAGTCCAGTGCGTCTGTAGTGGCTCCACCAGGCGTGCTGAAGAATAACATCTTATTCCTTCAGTCGTCATGAAGTCATCTTGAACCCCTGTTCTCTCCCATCTCAAGTCCTCACCTCCCCCCATCCTGGAACCCCCTGCAGTTCGCCTACAGAGCCAACAGATCTGTAGGACACGCCATTAACCTGCCCTGACCACCACATCCTAACAGCCCCTTACTGGACCCCCGGGGACCTACGCCAGGGTCCTGTTCGTGACTTCAGCTCTGCCTTCAACACAATCCTGCCCATCCCGGCTCCAGGACAAGCTCTCCCAGCTCAACTTCCCGATTCCACCTGCAGGTGGATCACCTGACTTCCTGACGGACAGGAAGCAGCGAGTGCGCCTGGGAAGAATGTCTCGGACTCAGCGATTATAAATACAGGAGCCCCACAGGGCTGTGTTCTTTTCCCCTCTCTTCCCCTGTACACCAACCACTGCACCTCCAGCCACAACTCTGTGGAACTGATCAAGTTCGCGGACGACACCACCCTCATTGGACTCATCTCCAACAACGATGAGTCCGCCTACAGAGGAGGTGGACCGCTGGTGTCCTGGTGCAGTGGTTAACAACCTGGAGCTGAACACGCCCAGAAGACAGTGGAGATGATTGTGGACTTCAGGAAGAGCACTGTCCCCCCCCCCACCCCGTGATGGACTCCCCCATCACTCTGTGAGTCCTTCCGTTTCCTGGGCACCACCATCACCCAGGACCTCAAGTGGGAGCCGACCATCAGCTCCCTCATCAAGAAGCCCAGCAGAGGAATGTACTTCCTGCGGCAAGCGCAGGAAAGCCAAGCTGCCTGCACAGATGTTGGTGCAAGTTCTACACGGCCATCATCGACAACAGAGAACTACAGCGCATTGTGCGCTCCAGCAGAGGAAGTGAACGGCCGCAGCCTTCCATCGCTGCAGGACCTGTACGTCGCCCGAGCTCGAGGCCGGGCTGGTCGTATCACAGCCGACCCCTCTCACCCTGCACATGGAGACTATTCCAACCACTCCCCTCAGGCAGGAGGCTGCGGTCCATCAGGACTAGAACCTCCCGCCACAAGAACAGTTTCTTCCCCTCTGCTGTTGGACTCTTGAACACTTCTTAACCTGTCCCCCCCCTTTATAAATACACTTTACTGCCCATCATACTCACTTTACTTCACTGTACTGCTGTCACCTTACATTGTGTGCACCATGTGCACTTGTATATTGTAAATAGTAACTGTAACTCTATTTTAAATTTAAATTTATTCTTTAGAAGTGTTTTTTTTAAGTGTTTTTTATGTTGCTTTTCCTAGTCTGTGACCTTTTATTATCTCTTTTCTGATGATTGATTCTGATTAAACTACAAGACTCGGCGAAAAATACAGCACTGAGCCAGAAGAGAAAACAGAAGATAAACATGTTCCCTGAAACACAGCAGTCTGTTTGTGCCCAGACAGCTCGAGAGGTCATTCTGCTGCAGTAAAGGAAAGCTACTGTGCTAACAACAGTAGCAATCGCAAACACAGTGAGAGAGAGTTTGTTAAAACTCTCACAGGGCTGCAGACATGATAAGTAAGTTGTAAGTAAGAATGTTTATTTATATACCGCCTTTCACAGACAAGGGTCACAAAGCGGTTTACAATTTGTTATTCTTCTTTTGGCATTGTCCTCTCACTCCACACAGAGATAGAGCGGGGTCGCCGAACAGGAGGGCACATGCCTATATCTAATTGTAACATATTTTTTAGTGGTAGGGGAAACCGGAGTAGCCGGAGGAAACCTACCAGAACAAACAGGGAGAACATGCAAACTCCACTCCAGAAAGGCCCCTGGGTCCGACCGGGATTCGAACCCAGGACTTCTTAGCTGAGAGGCGAGAGTGCTTATCCACTCACCACCGTGCCCCCGTGTCTAGAAACCACTCGCTTTTACATGTTCCATTGAGAAGAGACTGATGTTACTGATGTCACATAATTCATTTGTGTCCTGAAACTATCAGAAGGAGTGTTTGAGTCGCTGGTCGGCTGCGCTGCTGGATCTGCTGTTGATTGCTGTTGTGTTGACAGTGTGGACTGGTACCGATGGTAAAAACAGGTGTAGTGACAAAGTGCAAATGGAGGTGATGATTTTTGGACATTTGACTGTATTTTTACACAGAGACACTGCTGCAGTCGTTAAGAATGATCACGTTATGGAAGTTGTTTTTATCATTTCAAGTGAATCATGGTCAGTTTGGATGCTTTCTCTGTGATAATGACATAACCCATGGACCTTACCACACTGAAGATGGTTAATGTATAATAACATAACCATTGGACCCTTACCACACTGAAGATGGTTAATGTGATAATAACATAACCCATGGACCTTACCACACTGAAGATGGTTATGTGATAATAAAATAACCATGGACCTTACACACTGAAGATGGTTAAATGTGATAATAACATAACCATGGACCTTACCACACTGAAGTAGGTTAATGTGATAATAACATAACCATGGACCTTACCACACAACTGAAGATGGTTAATGTGATAATAACATAACCATGGACCTTAACCACACTGAAGATGGTAAGCTGGAGGTGCTGTGTTAAAGTGCTTTTTTTCTATCTACCTTACTTTACCTTTGTGAGCAAGTTTTCTCTGTAATGAGCCTTAAAACAAGCAAACATAACAAAGATTAATATACATATGTGAAATACCATTTTTCAATGTAATATTGTAAATACATTACATTAATTTTGCACTATGGAAAACTCACTGTTAACTTTAAGTTTGTAACATAAAACTGAGTATTAAAGGATAGTGTTTTAAAGGAAGTTTAAATAAATGTGTTTATGTGCACAAAAAGTTGGAACTTTGTAACGTTTTTGTATATTTTTTGTAGAGCATTCTCCTGGGTCCCGGTCCCCCCCTACTTGAGATCAGATTAGGTTGTATGTGGCCCCCGACCAAATGATATTGATATTGACACCACTGGTCTACAGTATATGTAAACAACAGAATAATGTACATTCATTTTGATCTATGGTATAGTAGCTAATTGCAGATGGAGTGGAGTGTATTATTATGTTTTATTTCAATCATACTGAAGGTCCAATAACTCTGAAAAAAGGGGAAAAGCAGAAAATATAGAGATTACAAAGTGTTGCTGTTTTATTTCAATGCTTCAATATTCTTCCCTTCTGTGTTTTTCACTTTGTTTCTTGGAGTTTGATGGAGGTGTGAGATCTTAAATCTGTTTCAGAGGTAGTTTTTGGCCTGTTGAATTTGTGGACATCAGTAATTTGTCACTCCATCAACCCACCGTGATTTACGACTTTTCAACAAAACGTGCCCACGGTATTTATTACATTTAAAAACTATTACAGTAAAACGGGGGAGATTATAACAACTTGGAAAAGACCGGCAAATTGAGCCAAATCTGCTGGGCATTTTAGACTCATAAAGTAGCCATAGTTTAACTAAATGTTTATATTATTTACAGTGCGCCTTCAGGGGGAGACAAGCTTTCCATTAATAACCACAGATGATGTGCGTAATTACCTTGTATTGTAGACCAAAGACTGCCTCCTAACGGTTCACACAGTTTTTTAATTGGGATTTCCCACTCATAACCGTGCACTCCATTCGAAAAGTTAACGGCCCGTGTGCTTCTCACCTCATATTCAGTATCTCCCATGAGGTTTTCGTCTAGGAAATTTTCTCAACAATATATATATTTATTGTGTGTGTGATTTTTACTTCAGTTCAGAAAATTGCAGCTGGATATCAATTAATAGATTGAAAAAAATGATACCGAATGTTACCCTGATACAATTAAGATTAAGATTTAGAGCTCCTTTATGTGTCCTATAGTGGAAGTTAACGTCCTCTATGTACTTTAATTATTATTATTATTATTATAAGAGGCAGACACATATAGTTGTCAGAATCGGAGCGTCTACCAGAGAAGATTGAAGTTTTCAAGCCTGATATTCACATTCACTGGTCCACAGTTTGCAAGCCTGGCCCAAAAGCTGTTTCGCCATTGTGCACTTGGGCAAGACACTTTATATCCACCCCCCAAGTGTCTGCATAGTTACCTTATCTAGAGTCTGTCCGTTACCTGAAGATAGAAAACTCGATGAATGTGACAATTTGCTTATCACATCTGTGGACAAAATAAAAACCTTCCTTTGAGTTACATTTTTAGTGAAAGGAAGGGAATATACTATTATGGTTATTATATTAGACCTGTGTATGGCGTTTGTATGTGTTTTGTTGATCTCTCTCTTTTTCCCCTCCTCCTTTTGTTGTTGAGAGAGATAACAAAAACACATACATAACGCATACACAGGTCTAATATAATAACCATAATAGTATATTCCTGTCCTTCACAAAAATGTAACTCAAAGGAAGGTTTTTATTTTGTCCACAGATGTGATAAGCAAATTGTCACATTCATCGAGTTTCTTATCTTCAGTAACGACAGACTCTAGATAAGGTAACTATGGGCAGACACTTGGGGGGTGGATAAAGTGTCTTGCCCAAGTGCCAATGGCGAAACAGCTTGGGCCAGGCTTGCCAACTGTGGACCAGTGAATGTGAATATCAGCTTGAAAACTTCAATCTTCTCTGGTAGACGCTCCGATTCTGACTACTATATGTGTCTGCCTCTATAATAATAATAATAATAATAATGTACATAGGGACGTAAACGAACTTCCCACTATAGGACACATAAAGGAGCTCTAAATCTTAATCTTAATCTGTATCAGGAACATTGGTATCATTTTTTTCAATCTATTAATTGATATACCAGCTGCAATTTTCTGAACTGAGTAAAAATCCACACACACAATAAATATATAAATTGTTTTTTTGGGAGAAAATTCCTAGACGAAAACCCTCAGGAGAATACTGGAATAGAGAAAAAGCACACGCCGTTAACTTTTCGAATGGAGTGCACTATAGGGGAAATCCAAATTAAAATACTGTGTGAACCGTAAGGCAGTCTATGTCTACAATACAAGTAATTACGCGCATCATCTGTTTATTAATGGCAACTTGTCCTCCCCCTGAAGGAGCACTGTAAAATAATATAAACATTTAGTTAAACCTGGCTACTTTATGATACAAAATGCCCACAATTTCTCAATTTGCCCGTCTTTTCCAATTGTTATAAGCTCCCCCCGTTTGACATAATAGGGTTTTTAAATGTAATAAATACCGTGGCCGTTTGTGAAAAGTCGGAAATCACGGTGGGTCTGGGAGTGACAAATTACTGATGTCACAAATTCAACAGCCAAAAACTACCTCTGAAACAGATTTAAGATCTCACACCTCCATCAACCTCCAAGAAACACGTGAAAAACACAGAAGGGAAGAATATTGAAGCATTGAAATAAAAACAGCAACACTTTGTAATCTCTATATTTTCTGCTTTTCCCCTTTTTTCAGAGTTCTTGGACCTTCAGTATGATTGAAATAAAACAATAATAATACACTTCCACTCACTGCAATTAGCTACTACACTAGATCAAAATGAATGTACATTATTCTGTTGTTTACATATACTGTAACCAGGGTGTCAAACTCATTTTTGGGCCGGGGCCACCATACAACCTAATCTGATCTCAAGTGGGGGGGACCGGACAGGAGATGCTCTACAAAAATATACAAAAACTTACAAAGTCCAACTTTTTGTGTCACATAAACACATTTATTTAAAACTTCCTTTAAAACACTATCCTTTAATACTCAGTTTTCTGTTACAAACTTAAATGTAACAGTGAGTTTTTCCATAGTGCAAATAATGTAATGTATTTACAATATTACATTGAAAAATGGTATTTCACAATATGTATATAAATATTTGTGTAGTTACTTGTGTTTAAGGCTCATTACAGAGAAAACTTGCTCACAAAGGTAAAGTAGGTAGATAGAAAAAAAAGCACTTTAACACAGCACCTCAGCTTAACCATCTTCAGTGTGGTAAAGGTCCATGGTTATGTTATTATCACATTAACCATCTTCAGTGTGTTGGTAAGGTCCATGTTATGTGATTATCACATTAACCATCTTCAGTGTGGTAAGGTCCATGGTTATGTTATTATCACATTAACCATCTTCATGTGGTAAGGTCCATGTTATTTATTATTCACATTTAACCTCTTCAGTGTGGTAAGGTCCATGGTTATTTATTATCACATTAACCATCTTCAGTGTGTAAGGTCCATGGTTATGTATATTATCACTTAACCATCTTTCAGTGTGGTAAAGTCCATGGTTATGTCATTTATCACAGAGAAAGCATCAACTGACCATGATTCACTTGAAATGAAATAAAAACAACTTCCATAACGTGATCCATTCTTAAACGTCTGCCAGTGTCTCTGTGTAAATACAGTCAAATGTCCAAAAACATCACCTCCATTTGCACTTTGTCACTAACACCTGTTTTTTACCATCGGTACCATTCCACACTGTCCAACACACCCAGCAACCAACAGCAGCCCAACCACAGCACAGCCCAGCACCAGCGCTCAAAACTCCACTGATAGTTTCCTGACACAAATGAATATGTGACATCAGTAACATCAGTCCTCTTATCAATGGCAACATGTAAAAGCGAGTGGTTTCTCAGACCACGGGCGCACGGTGGCTGAGTGGATAGCACTCTCGCCTTCTCATCCAGAAGAGTCCGGGTTCGAATCCCGGTCGGACCAGGGCCTTTCTGAGTGGAGTTTGCATGTTCTCCCTGTTCTGCTAGTTTACCTCCGCTACCTCCGTTTCCCCTACCACTAAAAATATGTCAATAGATCTGGCATGTGCCTCCTGTTCGGCGACCCCGCTCAATCGCTGTGTGAGTGAGAGACAAATGCCCAACAATAAGAATAACAATTGTAAACCGCTTGTGACCCTTGTCCTGTGAAAGGCGTATATAAATAAACAATACTTACAACTTACTTACCATGCTGCAGCCCTTTGAAGCGTTTAAACAAACTCTCTCTCACTGTGTGGTCTGCGATGCTATGCAAATGTTGTTAGCACAGTAGCTCCCTTTACAGCAGCAGAACTGACCTCCTCGCACTGCACAAACAGACTGCTGTGTCCGTCAGGCCTGACATGTTTATCTTTCTGTTTTCTCACTTCTCGCTCAAAGTGCTGATTTTTCGCCGAGCATGTAGTTTAATCAGAATCAATCCAGAACAATCATTTTATTGCCACGTAAGTAACAGGAGTCACAGACTAGGAAATTGCTTTGGCTCAGTGCAACAGTCGAAAAGAGATAATAAAAATAAGAAATAAAAAAACACTTCTAAAGAATAAATTTAAATTTAAAATAGAGTTACAGTTACTATTTACAATATACAAGTGCACATGGTGCACACAATGTAAGGTGACAGCAGTACAGTGAAGTAAAGTGACGTATGATGGGCAGTAAAGTGACTTTATAAAGGCGGGGGGACAGGTTAAGAAGTGTTCAAAGTCCAACAGCAGAGGGGAAGAAACTGTTCTTGTGGCGGGAGGTTCTAGTCCTGAGGACCGCAGCCTCCTGCCTGAGGGAGTGGTTGGAATAGTCCATGTGCAGGGTGAGAGGGGTCGGCTGTGATACGACCAGCCCGGCCTCGAGCTCGGGCGACGTACAGGTCCTGCAGCGATGGAAGGGCTGCGGCCGATCACTTCTCTGCTGAGCGCACAATGCGCTGTAGTCTCTGTTCGATGATGGCCGTGTAGAACTGCACCAACATCTGTGCCAGGCAGCTTGGCTTTCCTGAGCTCCGCAGGAAGTACATCCTCTGCTGGGCCTTCTTGATGAGGGAGCTGATGGTCGGCTCCCACTTGAGGTCCTGGGTGATGGTGGTGCCCAGGAAACGGAAGGACTCCACAGAGGTGATGGGGGAGTCCATCACGGAGTGGGTGGTGGCGGGGACAGTGCTCTTCCTGAAGTCCACAATCATCTCCACTGTCTTCTGGGCGTTCAGCTCCAGGTTGTTACCACTGCACCAGGACACCACCGGTCCACCTCCTCTCTGTAGGCGGACTCATCGTTGTTGGAGATGAGTCCAATGAGGGTGGTGTCCGTCCGCGAACTTGATCAGCTTCACAGAGTTGTGGCTGGAGGTGCAGTGGTTGGTGTACAGGAGAAGAGCAGGGGAAAAAAGAACACAGCCCTGTGGGGCTCCTGTATTTATAATCCGAGAGTCCGAGACATTCTTCCCAGACGCACTCGCTGCTTCCTGCTCCGTCAGGAAGTCAGTGAATCCACCTGCAGGTGGAATCGGACAACGTTGAGCTGGAGAGCTTGTCCTGGAGCCGGATGGCAGGATTGTGTTGAAGGCAAGAGCTGAAGTCCCACGAACAGGACCCTGCGTAGGTCCCCGGGAGTCCAGGTGCTGTAGGATGTGGTGGAGGGCCAGGTTAATGGCGTCGTCCTAACAGATCTGTTGGCTCTGTAGGCGAACTGCAGGGGGTCCATGAGGGGGGGTGAGGACTGAGGGGGAAGAGAGATGGCGAGAAGAGGAAGAACAGGCGTTCAAATGACTTCATGACGACTGAAGGAATAAGATGTTATTCCTTCAGCACCGCCTGGTGGAGCCACTACAGACCGCACTGGACTCACCCCTGAGCGCGGCGCTGCGCGTCCGCAGAGCCTCGCGAGTTGCGGAGCGGCTTTTTAAAATGTATTTTTCTTTATCATTTTTACATAAATGAGCCACGGGCCGTGTCAATCTCTTGGCGGGCCGTTCCGGCCCGCGGGCCGTATGAATGACACCCCTGCTGTAACCCATCCCTCAATGCCATGTCCTCTAGTTGTCTCTAGTACAGCGCTAACCACTCAGCCACCATGCCGCTATCTACAAACATGAATAATTAAATTAAAAACACTACTTTTTATAACTGAATAATAATCTATAACGCAATGGTGTTTGGCCATAAATATCATATAATTACAATTAAGAAATACTATGTTAAGTTTTGGAGGTGGCACCTGCACTTTTCTATGGAAGTGAAACTGAAAGCCCATTATTTGTTGGTAATTCTCTTTGAAGATAAGGCCCTAGTCCCAGACCAAGTATGAGTCAGGTTTATGGAGACACAAGCCCGCTCACGGTAAATAACAGTAAACTTTTTACATGTGCAAATGTTTCACTAAAGTCATTTCATCTTGCAGTGTGAACACAACCAAGGGGAACTGGAAAAGAGGAACTGGGGGATAATAGGACAGGTTCTTGGTGTTGTTGAATATGTGAAAATCCTTTATCACATTGCCAACTGATTTCTTTGGCAAACTATAACAAATTGGAAGAACTGTATCAGGAAAGAGCATTGAACAATTAATGGAAAAGTTTCTTCCCCCTACCTTCAAACTGTGATTACTCTATACTCACAATTCTACAAAACAAAAGTAAACATTGCGATGGGTTTATTAATAGCACACTTCATTACTTAAAAAAACTCGAACGAACACATAATATGTTAAAAACGCGGGAAGTTGCTTCAATGAATGCCATAGAAAGAAACTGTCGGATTCTGAATATCCATTTTCTGTTTTCAGGTTTGGGATTTTATTTAGGAAAAGTGTGTGGCCGTTTTTGCTGGCACAGTCGACATCACTCATACAGGTGTAACATGGAAAACAGCCTGCTCACCGCTTGCTCTGTGCCGCACCTTCAGACATGTTTATTTTTGGACATGTGCCATTAAATTGTGGGCTTTCGGGGGAGGTACACGCGGCCTGGTTACGGCGCGGTGGGGCTGACCGTGCACCAGTGATAATTTGTGGTTTGGTGCAGTTTGACAGCCGACAAAGAGCCCTGTTTACATTACTGATTGCAGTTCTGGGGAACCGGAAAGACTACCATTCACAAATCGGTAATATCGCTACTAATTCCAAAATACTGCATCACAAGATAACTTTTTTTCATGTGGATTATATAATTTCAATGGAATGAATTGGAGTTTAAGCTGGGCACTTTAACATGCATCTAAGTATAGTTATTCGCTCTCAAAACGGTTTGTTCTTCATTATTTCAACATGCATGTATTTTTGGGGGGGGGGCGTCTGTTACATATTTAGTTAATCTGTTAAAAAGAGAGGACCCGCTCTCACTCATCCACAATGTTTTCCTATCAGATTAAGATCATATGAATAAATGATCAGATTTCTGATCATTTATTCAATTCAAAGAAGTTGAGCACCTCAGCTTCAATATAATCATCCTCACATTTCTGAAATCTGAAATCTCTCTCTTTTCCTCCTCCTCCTTGTTGTTGTTGAGGAGAAAAGAGAGGAGATTTCAGATTTCATAAATGTAGATGATTATATTGAAGCTGAGGTGCTCAACTTCTTTGATTGAATAAATGATCAGAAACTGATCATTTATTCATATGATCTTAATCTGATAGGAAAACATTGTGGATGAAGTGAGAGCGGGTCCTCTCTTTTTAACAGATTAACAAAATATGTAACAGGGATCGCCAAAAAAAAAAAATACATGCATGTGAAACTAATGACAGAACAAAACCTGTTTTGAGAGCGAATAACTATACTTAGATGCATGTTAAGTTGCCCAGCTTAACCACCCAATTCATTCCCATTGAAAAATTATATAATCCACATGAAAAAAAGTTATCTTGGATGCATCTTTGGAATTAGTAGCGATATACCCTATTTGTGAATGGTAAGCTTTTGGTTCCCAGAACTGCAATCAGTAATGTAACAGGCTTCTTTGTAGGCTGTCACCATGCACCAAACCACAAATTATCACTGGTGCAGGTCAGCCCCACCCCTCCGCGCCGTAACCAGGCCGCGCTGTACCTCCCCCGAAAGCCCACAATTTATGGCACATGTCCAAATAAACAGGTCTGAAGGCTGCGGCACAGAGCAGCGTGAGCAGCAGCATGTTACACCTGTAGGAGTGATGTCGACTCTGAGCCAGCAAAAAAAGGGCCACAGCTAACCACACACTTTCCCTAAATAAATCCCAAAAACCTGAACAGAAAATGATATTCAGAATCCGACAGTTTCTTTCTATGGCATTCATTGAAGCAACTTCCCGCTTTTTAACATATTAATGTGCTTCGTTCGAGTTTATTAAAGTAAATGAAGTGTGCTTATAATAAACCCATCGCAATGTGTTACTTTTGTTTTGTAGAATTGTGAATATAGAGTATCACAGTTTGAAAGTAGGGGAAGACACATTTCCATTAATGTTTCAATGCTTTTCCCTGATAAGTTTCTTAAAATTGTTATAGTTTGCCAAAGAAATCATTGGCAATGAGATAAAGCATTTTCACATATTCAACAACACCAAGAACCAGTCCCTATTAACCCCCAGTTCCTCTTATCCATTCCCCTTGTTTGTGTTCACACCTGCAGATGAAATACTTTAGTGAAACATATTGCACAGTGTAAAAAAAGTTACTGTTATTTACCGTAGCGGGCTGTGTCTCCATAAACCTGACTCATACTGGTCTGACAAGGGCCTTATCTTCAAGAGAATACCAACAAATATGGGCCTTTCAGTTTCACTTCCCATAAAAAGTGCCGGTGCCACCTCCAAAACTAACATAGTATATTCTTAAATTGTAATAATGAGATTAAGGCCAAACACCTTGCGTTTATAGATTATTAGTCAGTTATAAAAAAAGTAAAAAAGTTTTTTTTAATTTAATCTAATTCATGATATGTAGATAGCGGCATGTAGGCTGAGTGGTTAGCAGCTGTAACTAGAGAACCTAGAGACAATGCATTGAGGATGGGTCTACAGCAGGGGTGTCATTCATACGGCCGCGGGCCGGAACCCCCGCCAAAGATTTGACACGGGCCCGTGGCTCATTTATGTAAGAAATATCCAGAAAAAATACATTTTAAAAAGTCCGCTCCGCAACGCGAGCTCTGCGACGCCGCAGCGGCCCGCGCTCAGGGTGAGTCGTGCGTCTGTAGTGGCTCCACCAGGCGGTGCTGAAGGAATACACATCTTATTCCTTCAGTCGTCATGAAGTCATATTGAACGCCTGTTTCTCCCTCCCATCTCAAGTCCTCACCTCCCCCCTCCTGGACCCCCTGCATTCGCCTACAGAGCCAACAGATCTGTAGACGACGCCATTAACCTGGCCCTCCACCACATCCTACAGCACCTGGACTCCCCGGGGACCCTACGCCAGGGGTCCTGTTCGTGGACTTCAGCTCTGCCTTCAACACAAATCCTGCCATCCCGGCTCCAGGACAAGCTCTCCCAGCTCAACGTGCCCGATTCCACCTGCAGGTGGATCACTGACTTCCTGACGGACAGGAAGCAGCGAGTGCGTCTGGGGAAGAATGTCTCGGACTCACGGATTATAAATACAGGAGCCCCACAGGGCTGTGTTCTTTTTTCCCCTGCTCTTCTCCCTGTACACCAACCACTGCACCTCCAGCCACAACTCTGTGAAGCTGATCAAGTTCGCGGACGACACCACCCTCATTGGACTCATCTCCAACAACGATGAGTCCGCCTACAGGAGGAGGTGGACCGGCTGGTGTCCTGGTGTGCAGTGGTAACAACCTGGAGCTGAACGCCCAGAAGACAGTGGAGATGATTGTGGACTTCAGGAAGAGCACTGTCCCCCCCCCGCCCCCACCCCGCCGTGATGGACTCCCCCATCACCTCTGTGGAGTCCTTCCGTTTCCTGGGCACCACCATCACCCAGACCTCAAGTGGGAGCCGACCATCAGCTCCCTCATCAAGAAGGCCCAGCAGAGGATGTACTTCCTGCGGCAGCTCAGGAAAGCCAAGCTGCCTGCACAGATGTTGGTGCAGTTCTACACGGCCATCATCGACCACAGAGACCTACAGCGCATTGTGCGCTCTGCAGAGGAAGTGATCGGCCGCAGCCTTCCATCGCTGCAGGACCTGTACGTCGCCCGAGCTCGAGGCCGGGCTGGTCGTATCACAGCCGACCCCTCTCACCCTGCACATGGACTATTCCAACCACTCCCTCAGGCAGGAGGCTGCGGTCCATCAGGACTAGAACCTCCCGCCACAAGAACAGTTTCATTCCCCTCTGCTGTTGGACTCTTGAACACTTCTTAACCTGTCCCCCCCCCGCCCTTTATAAAGTCACTTTACGCCATACATACGTCACTTTACTTCACTGTACTGCTGTCACCTTACATTGTGTGCACCATTGTGCACTTGTATATTGTAAATAGTAACTGTAACTCTATTTTTAAATTTAAATTTATTCTTTAGAAGTGTTTTTTTTATTCTTATTTTTATTATCTCCTTTTCGACTGTTGCACTGAGCCAAAGCAATTTCCTAGTCTGTGACCTCCTGTTACTTACGTGGCAATAAAATGATTCTGATTCTGATTGATTCTGATTAAACTACAAGACCGGCGAAAAATACAGCACTTTGAGCCGAGAATTGAGAAAACAGAAGATAAACATGTCTGGCCCAGAAGACACAGCAGTCTGTTTGTGCCCAGAGCGAAGAGGTCACGTTTCTGCTGCGTAAAGGGAAGCTACCTGTGCTAACAACATAGCATAAGCATCGCAGCCACACAGTGCAGAGAGTTTGTTAAAACTCTCACAGGCTGCAGACAAGATAAGTAAGGTAAGTAATCTAATGTATTATTTATATAACCGCCATTTCACAGACAAGGGTCACAAAGCGTTTTACAATTGTTATTCTTCTTTTGGCATTTGTCCTCCTCACTCCACCACAGAGATAAGCGGGTCGCCGACAGGAGGCACAGGCCAGATCTAATTGTACATATTTTTAGTGAGGGGAAACCGAGTAGCCGGAGGAAACCGACCCGACACAGGGAGAACAGGCAAACTCCAAGCAGAAAAAGGCCCGGTCCGACCGGGATTCGAACCCAGGACCTTCTTAGCTGAGAGGCTAGAGTTCTATCCACTCATCCACGTGCCCGCCCGTGCTCGAGAAACCACTCCTTTTACATGTCCCATTGATAAGAGACTGATGTTACTGATGTCACATATTCCATCTTGTGTCTGAAACTATCAGAGATTTTGATCGCTGGTGCTGCTGCTGCTGCTGGTACTGCTGTTGATTGCTGTGTGTTGGACAGTGGGACTGGTACCGATGGTAAAAACAGGTGTAGTGACAAAAGCTGCAAATGGAGGTGAATGATTTTTGGACATTTGACTGTATTTTTACACAGAGACACTGCTGCAGCTCGTTAAGAATTGATCACGTTATGGAAGTTGTTTTTATTCATTTCAAGTGAATCATGGTCAGTTTTGATGCTTTCTCTGTGAATAATGACATAACATGGACCTTAACCACACTGAAGATGGTTAATGTGATAATAACATAACCATGGACCTTACCACACTGAAGATGGTTAATGTGATAATAACAAACAATAACATGGACCTTACCACACTGAAGATGGTTAATGTGATAATAACATAACCATGGACCTTACACACTGAAGATGGTTAATGTGATAATAACATAACCATGGACCTTACCACACTGAAGATGGTTAATGTGATAATAACATAACATGGACCTTACACATGAAGAAGGTTAATGTGATAATAACATAACCATGGACCTTACCACACTGAAGATGGTTAAGCTGAGGTGCTGTGTTAAAAGTGCTTTTTTTCCTATCTACCTACTTTACCTTTGTGAGCAAGTTTTCTCTGTAATGAGCCTTAAAACAAAGCTAACATAACAGAAATTAATATACATCTTGTGAAATACCATTTTCAATTAATATTGTAAATACATTACATTATTTGCACTATGGAAAACTCACTGTTACATTTAAGTTTGTAACAGAAAAACTGAGTATTAAAGATAGTGTTTTAAAGGAAGTTTTAAAATAAATGTGTTTATGTGCACAAAAAGTTGGACTTTGTACCGTTTTTGTTATTTTTGTAGAGCATCTCCTGGGTCCGACCGCCCACTTGAGATCAATTAGGTTTTGTATGTGGCCCCGGACCAAAATGATTTTGACACCCCTGGTCTACAGTATATGTAAACAACAGAATAATGTACATTCATTTGATCTAGTGTAGTAGCTAATTGCAGTGAGTGGAGTGTATTATTTATGTTTTATTTCAATCATACTGAAGGTCCAAGAACTCTGAAAAAAGGGGAAAAGCAGAAAATATAGAGATTACAAAGTGTTGCTGTTTTATTTCAATGCTTCAATATTCTTCCCTTCTGTGTTTTTTCCACGTTTGTTTCTTGGAGGTTTGATGGAGGTGTGAGATCTTAAATCTGTTTCAGAGGTAGTTTTTGGCCTGTTGAATTTTGTGACATCAGTAATTTGGTCACTCCACAGACCCACCGTGATTTACGACTGTTCACAAAACGTGCCCACGGTATTTATTACATTTTAAAACCATTACAGTAAAACGGTGGAGATTATAACAACTTGGAAAAGACCGGCAAATTGAGCAAATCTGCTGGGCATTTAGACTCATAAAGTAGCCATGTTTAACAAATGTTTATATTATTTACAGTGGCGCCTTCAGGGGAGACAACTTTCCATTAATAAACCACAGATGAATGTGCGTAATTACACTTGTATTACGTAGACCAAGACTGCCTCCTAAACGGTTCATCACAGTTTTATAATTTGGCGATTTCCCACTCATCACTGCACTCCATTCGAAAAGTTAACGGCGCCGTGTGCTTCTCACCTCATCATTCAGTATCTCCATGAGGTTTTCGTCCTAGGAAATTTTCTCAACAATATATATAATTTATTGTGTGTGTGATTTTTTACTTCAGTTCAGAAAATTGCAGCTGGTATATCAATTAATAGATTGAAAAAAATGATACCGAATGTTCCTGATACAGATAAGATTAAGATTTAGAGCTCCTTTATGTGTCCCTATAGTGGGAAGTTACGTCTCTATGTACTATTATTATTAGTATTATTATTATAGAGGCAGACACATATAGTAGTCAGAATCCCCTCGGACCCCACCGCACTCCCCCGCCTCCTGCTCACCAGCACCGGGTGAGTACAACGGTGCAAACACTGCTCCCTGTCCGTCTGGCAGTGTATTACCAGTCCAAACACTGAACTGTGCTGACTCCCTTCTGACTCTGGGAGCTAAAGAACAACAAGGGTTTTCACATTTTAGGCCAATTGAGACTGTGTGTGTTCCTCGCACCAGCTCAAAAATGTTTTTAAATTCTAAAAAACGAAATCAAAACAGGACAGCAGTTAGACGGTCCAACTCTGCAAATCTAATTTCTGTTCCCTGTAGAAATCAATCAACCACATTAATCGACTCTGACGTTATTTTTAAACTTGCTATGCTTAATGTCAGATCTCTATGTAACAAATCATTTTTAATTAATAATTTTATCACTTCTTATGATCTTGATTTTATGCTTATGGCTGAAACATGGCTGGACCAAAATACAGGAAATGCAGTTCTAATAGAAGCAACACCACCCAATTTTAAATTCGAATCCGAAATACGAGAAAACAAAAGGGGGGGAGGCATAGCTGCAGTTTTTAGAGAGCACTTTGTCTCCCATAGAATGCCCCTTGGAAATTTTTCATCGTTTGAGTATATTTCTTTTAAAATGGAACAAAAGCAATCTTCTACTCTTTTCATTGTCCTGTACAGGCCACCACAGTCATGTTGCGATTTTATTGACCATTTTACTGAACTACTTTCATTCGTGTGCACAGATTTTGATAGTTTAGTTATTACAGGTGATTTTAATGTACATGTTGATAATGTTGATGACAGAAATGCAAAGGAGCTGGCTTCTGTATTTGAGACCTTTGGTTTCATTCAGCACGTGAGTGGCCCCACCCACAGCAGGGGGCACACTCTTGACCTGCTAATTACAAAGGGGGTTAATGTATCAAATGTTAATGTAGTTGATGTTGCTTTGTCAGATCATTTCTGTGTATTTTTTGACATGTGTTTTGCTAGCAAACCACCAGCTGAATTTACAATTGTTAGAAGAAGACACATACATGAAAACACAAGTGAACTGTTCATGGGAATGCTAAATTTTGAGAAAACTCCATGCTCTACTGTTGATGAATTGTATAACTCTGTCACCACCAGTGTTCTGACTGTTCTGGACGCCATTGCTCCTGTGACGGTTAAAATAGTTACCAGTAAGAAAAAGGCCCCATGGACTAAGGCAGACTCGGTCAGGGCACAGAAGCAAGAGTGCCGGAGGGCCGAACGGAAGTGGCGAAAGTCCAATTTCCAGGGCGATTATGAAATCTTTAAAGATGAGTTGGGTGAATTTAACCGGGTTCTACGTAGAACAAGAGAAATGTATTTTTCTGACATTATTGGAGGTTGCAGTAACAATTTTCGTGTTATGTTTTCAACAGTTGGTAGATTAACGAACCCCCCTGTAAAGTTGCCCCTAGAATTTTCCTCTAAATCTAGGTGTAATGAGTTCGCACAGTTTTTCGATGACAAAGTACAAGGAATCAAAAACACTATCACCTCCACAGCACGTATAACAATGCAACAGCCAGAGAAGCTTTTTGAGCTAACTCACTTTGCACCTGTGGATACTGAAACTGTCAAAAAGATAATCATGAGTCTGAGCTCCTCCACATGTAGCCTGGATATATTGCCCTCTAAATTTCTGAAGTCCGTCCTGAGCAGTTTGTTACCTTCACTGACACAAATAGTAAACATGTCTCTGTCGTCAGGAACATTTCCTATGGCCCTAAAAACAGCAGTCATAAGACCTCTCCTAAAAAAGAGCAGTCTGGATCCTGCGGGACTTCAAAATTATCGCCCCATATCGAATCTGCCATTCATTGGAAAAATTCTTGAAAAAGTGGCCTCCCAACAACTTACTGAATTTTTAACAATGAATAATTCTTTTGATATGTTCCAGTCTGGGTTTAGACCCCACCACAGCACTGAGACCGCTCTAGTGAAGGTAACAAACGACATTCGACTTCACACTGATGCAGGTAAAGTCACAGTTTTGGTCATGTTAGATCTTAGTGCCGCGTTCGACACTGTCGACCATGAGATCCTCATGCAGAGACTGGAGGACTGGGTTGGTGTCACTGGCACAGCCCTAGACTGGTTTAGGTCTTACCTGGAGGATAGGAAGTACTCTGTGGAGATTGGAGACTGCGTCTCAGATGATGTGGCCCTGACCTGTGGAGTACCACAGGGGTCGATCCTGGGACCTCTCCTATTTAATCTCTACATGCTGCCGTTAGGTCAGTTAATACAAAGAAACAAAGTGTCCTACCACAATTACGCTGACGACACTCAGATCTATGTCTCACTGACTGCAGGAGAACATGGACCACTGGATTTGCTCCTTCACTGTATCCAACAGATCAGTGACTGGATGCAAAATAATTTCCTCCAGCTAAATGCAGACAAAACCGAAATCATTGTCTTTGGTCCCCAGAAACAAAGAGAGGGCGTCATTTGTCAACTTCAGTCTCTCTCCCTACTTCCTTCAGACAAGGTCAGAAATTTGGGGGTAATACTGGACTCAGACCTAAATTTCAATAGCCACATAAAATCAATAACATCAACAGCTTTTTACCATCTGAAGAACATTGCCAAAGTTAGAAATATAGTGTCCAGGGCAGACTTGGAGATTCTTGTCCATGCATTTGTCTCCAGCAGGCTAGACTACTGCAATGGCCTGCTTACAGGTCTGTCCAAACAGACCTGTAAGCAGCTGCAGTACATCCAAAATGCAGCAGCTAGAGTCCTGACAGGAACCAGGAAGTATGACCATATTAGTCCGGTCCTCAGGTCTCTGCACTGGCTTCCTGTGGCTCAAAGAATAGATTTTAAAACGGCTCTGCTTGTGTACAAGTCTCTCCATGGCCTTGCACCAGAATACATTAGTGACATGTTGGTGTCATATGAACCGGCCCGGACTCTGAGGAGCACAGGGACTGGCCTCCTGCTGGTGCCCAGAGTGAGAACCAAACATGGGGAGGCTGCGTTTCAGATCCATGCAGCTAAGATCTGGAACAATCTCCCTGAAAATGTGAGGGAGGCGTCTACTCTGTCAATGTTCAAATCCAGGTTAAAGACTGTTCTGTTTGCCTGTGCATACAACTGAAGGATTTTATCTCCATTTCTAATGCACTGCTGTCATTTATTTATTTTTTTAAATTTCTTGTGTAATTTTGAAAGTTTTAATGGTTTTATTCTTTTGTGTGATTTTAATGTTTTAATTGTGTTTTAATCTTTTGTGTGATTTTAATGTTTTAATTGTGATTCTGGTGTTTGTTTTATGTGATGATTTGTGATGTGGACTGTGAAGCGCTTTGTGTTGCCCTGTGTATGATAGGCGCTCTACAAATAAACTTTGATTGATTGATTGATTTTTACCGTATTGACTGTGCAGTTATAATGAGAAACTATTATGCAGATTTCTATTTGCAGCTAAAACAAAACTGATTTAGTCTAACTCTGTGACAAACCCGGCACTTACTCAGTCCTCTGCAGCTGAACCTTCAAAACGGTTGAAATGCTCGGTCATAACAAACTAGATCAAAATACTATTTCAAACGCAGAGATGATTTGATTGGTAATAAGGAAATACTGGATTCATGTGTTTTCTGGGGTGACAGTGGTTCAGTTGGTAGAGCATTAGCCTTTGAGCCTGAAGGTCGTGGGTTCAAGACCTACTCCAGCTCCTCCCAGTCATGTTTGTCCCAGGGCAAGACACTTAACCCTTTAGGCAGCAGAGGCTCAAATTTAACATCTTCATTTCTTAATAACTTAAAAGTGATGAGAGATAGTGGCTGTATGTAGATAAGGAAAGTGCATGCGGGAATAAAGGCCCAGTTTACACGGAGACACTGTAGCAGTAAAACGCTTTAGTTGGATGTCGGTTGCTACCCCCCGTTCATACGGAGACTGGGTTCCAGGTGAAAACGTAAGAGTTAAGATCCAGCTCAGATACGCTGCTCAGCAGGGGGCGCGTGAGGGAAAAAGGTGTGAATTCTTTGCCTGATCTGATCCCCACCTCCCGCTGCTCCCCACACGTACATTTGGACATGCGCAGTAGAACAAACGTAAACAACAATGGCGGTGGGTTCACTAACTAGCTACGTGTGCTTCGAGCGCTAACGGAGGAGGATTCTACTCCTTCGTTTGTCCAAACGAAACCACGCAAAGCTCTAGTTTCAGTTTCCATGTTCACAGCTGCTGTTAAATGCAGAATAATGTTGGTGCATCTTTCACGTCTTCCAGAGGAAGTGAGTATATGGGGGGGGGCTGGGGCATCCCGTGTGTCGTGTTGTAAAGTTCTTCTGCCCCCTTCTGTCCGGGCGCTAGAACTACATAGTTTTTGATCCTTGTATGAACGCTGTGAAATTAGCATTAGGAGCCTGGTTGTTTCTGTTAATAGCTTGGCAACGTCTGCGCAGCGCCTCCGTATAAACTGGGCCTCACACAGTACTACACTCAGGGGTTAGGGAAATAGTAATTAATTGTTAGTAACAATGAAAACAATGTAAATCAGTGGCAGTAGTTTGAATGTTTTTTGACACCCTGTTTTTTGACACCCTGCTTGACACAATCAGTCATTTTAAACAGTACAAAACAATAGTGTCGTCTTAATTGAAGAGGGTTTAAGTCAATATGCTTTAATAAACATTGAACCAGTCCGGCCCTCAGATTGAAGCAAATTAGTGTTTTTGACGTCTGATCTATTTGACTTTGACATCCCTGCTCTAGTTCATCACACAGCTACAAGTTTTTGGAATACGACACCGATTCGGGTAAGTTGGGGCTCACGACTTCAACAATAGCATCTCCTAGTTAGTGTAAGTTACTTTGCTTTTTACTTGAGCTGAATGGCTGCCAGCTACGAGATAATCACCTTCCTCTGTGTGCCCTCAAGCAACGTCAGGCAGGCCTCAAGGCTCCATCGCACCGGGACGCCTTCCATCGCAGCTCTCACACACTACCTCTGCCTCTCTCGCCGCGAACACTCTTCACAATTCGCAAATTCTGGGCATGCACGAATCATCCTTGGCAGCTGATGGAGATGCAGAACTAAATTGCAAAGTGCCAGGGAGTGCGCTGGAGAAATGCCTGTGTGTTTTTGAACATTTCTGGGGCTGACATGAAGCAGCACTCTGCCCCCTCGCACCTGGAGGCTGCTCCCGGGGAAAGACACGGATGGAGGTCTAGGGGTCTCCAGGGGGGGGATTTCATGGTGTGAACAAAAAGCTTTGCACCGCGACCTGTAAAACATAAGCTGTAGTCTGCTCAATGCACTCTCTTGCTTTTTGTGAAGGTTTTGGGGGGAGGGATTTGCAAGAGACACTTTTTTTTATCTGAATTTATATACTTTATTTTGAGTTTTTGCCTTTAGAATTCAAATGGTCAGACAATATATATACAAGATCTGGCCCGTAACCTGTCCTGATCGCTGTCACCTGCTTGCCACTATGAATAAGTTACATAATTATAATGTGTATATATACTGTATATCAATATTTTTGGAATATTTCACAAAAAGAGACCTGAAAACTTTTAAATCAGTCTCTTAGAATAGTCAATGACTCTTCTGGCCCTTGGAAAAGCCATGTTCCAGTCTTCTTCCCTCTGGCAGAAGAATATCATTTGCTGAGATGCAGGACGTCTCAGCTTCTTTTCCCTAAACAGTTATCACTTTAAACAGAGCACTTTTTGAATAATCTTGTACTGAAACCTGTTTAAAGTTTAATCGATTTCACAGAGACAATTGTTTTGGTTTTATTTATGTACTTGTCTGGGTCACACTGAGAACTTTTGCAAATGTACAGTATCCCAATGGTGTTTTACTGCAAATGCCAAATGCACTGCATCTGAATCTATTTACAGTGTGTTTTGTTGCTTCTAAAACAATCATTGTGATACTATTGTTATTGTATAGCCATATGTTGTGTTTTAGTTTGGAATCGTGAGGGATCCAGTGACTCTCCTGGATTTGGACTTCTCATTATCGGCCACATTGCAGCAACAACCGCCTGTATTTCATCACATCTCCTTCTTTGCTTTTATCCAGAATCCTGCGTGTATCTTTCCCTCTTCCCCTCATTTGGACAGGTTATGTCTCCACCATCCTTGCTAACCTGTTCCGTTCTGCTGCCACGCTTCACGTTCATCTGCAGTGCACCCCCCTTTAATTGCCTAAGTTGGTCTTGGCACAGTCCTCTGCCTGTTTATCTGTGTGTGTGGGCGTGGGAGAGACAGTGGAGCCGCTTCTAAATACCTGAACTCCAGAGAGGGGCCAAATTCCATTAATCCATGAAAAACCCTCACTCTTTGCCATCTCTTTTAGCTATCTCTTCATGCAAGCTGTCTCTGAGCAAAGTGAAAAATCAAATTTGCGAGAAACTAGGCTAGTGAAAGTCTTCAGAACCCATATGCTAATTCAGAGCAAAAACGTGAAAAACAGCAGCGTGACAAAAAACAAAAAAGAACGTAACACAAAAATGAAAAGACAATCTAAAAAAAATAAAAAGAGTTACAAAAGATAAAAAAGCAAAGAAGCGAAAAAACAAAACAACATCCAACCACCAATCCCCTGCACAACACAGCCTCTCGCCCCCACTGCCCCCCACCCCCGCTCTCCCTCCCTAACCCTCCCGCCTCCCACCCCGCCGACCCCCCGTTCCTGCAATCGCCCTCAAGCACGGCCCCACCGATCCCCCCCGCCCCCCCGCACCCCGCCTACCTTCGCCCCCCCCAATCTCGCCGAACCCTCCGGCCCCGATCCGGTACATCCCGCACTCCCACCCACACTACAACCCCCCCTCCCCTTTCGTCCCCGCCAACACCCGCCTCCAAACGCTCCTGCCTTCGCTGCCCGCCTATCTATCACCCTCGACCAGCCCCATGCCCAGGTCCCCAACTCCCCCCCACGCCGACCTGCTCTCCCACTCACCCAATCCGCCCCTCCATCCGAGCGACCGGACCTTCCGCCGCCCCACACCCCGGACACACCCGCCCCCCGCGGCTTCCACCAATCCGCAACCCACCACAGGCCCACGCATCCACCCGGCGGCCCTACCCCCCCCACCCACGCTCGCCCTCCCCCCCACTCTACCACGACTATCTCACCACACACCCCCACGGGCCGCCCTTCCACCTACCCAAATCAACCTCCCCTTCACCCTCCAAACCCACCCTGCCTCTCCACATCCGCCCTCCCCCGCCCTTTCCCGCCCCCCACAGCCCCCCCCCCACCAACCAGTAGCCCTTTCCACCGCGTCGCCGCGTCGCGCCCGCATCTCCCACAACCACCGGCCCCCCCCCCCCCGTCACCCACAGCATCTCCCCCAACCCAACGCCAACCCCCCACACCACCCCCCCAAGTGCCCTCCCCGACCTCCCTGAACCACCATTGCCTCGGCCCCAGACCCCCCCCCGTGCCGTCCTCGCTACCGCACCCCCCCCCCCGCCCTTCCGTCGCCCCCGCTCCCCCCCCCCGAATCCCCACCCTCCCACACTGCACCTCATATCACCCCAGCCTCATCACACCCCCCGAGGCCCTCCTCCCCCCCCCCCCCTCACCCCCCGACGCCCCAACCACCCCGTTCCCCCCCCACGCCCCCCCGCGCCCATCTCCCCCCCCCCATCCCCACGCCTCTAACGGTTCCCTCCCCCCACCCCTTCGTCCCCCCCTCTCCCTCTCGCCTCCCCCCCCATCCCCCCATCCACAACCCTACCCATATCTCCGCCCCGATTTCCCTCCCATCCCGGGCTCGCCCACCCCCTCCCCCCCCCCCCTCCCCTCCCCTTATCCCTTCTGTGTCTCCGCACCCCCAGGACCACTCCCCACCCCCCCCCCCACCCCAACCGGTTCCTCAGCCCCCAGGATCAACCTCCCACACACGACCCCCCTTCTGACCCCCACGTTACTCGCCCCTCCCCTCCCCCTCCACCCCACTCGCCCCGTCCTCCCCCCCCCTGCCCCTCCTTGCCCCCGACACCCCTGAACCCACCCGGACCGTCCAGCCTCACTCCCGCCCGCTCTATCCCATGCCCCCACTCGACCACCATCCCCCCCCTCGGGGGGGGGGGGGGGGGGGGGGGGGGGGGGGGGGGTGGGGGGGGGGGGGGGGTGGGGGGGGGGGGGGTGGGGTGAGCAAGATATAAAGAAGAGACACGGGCTCCAACCCCCCTCCATCCCCCCTCTCCCCTCTCACCCCCCCCCCCTACCCTCCTAGGCGTACCCCTTTTCCTCCCTACCCCGCCCAACACCACCCCCTAACCACAATGCGCACACCCACCCTGCAGCCCCCTATCTACGCCCCCCTAGCCCCCCCCCGCCTCCCCAGGCCCCTCTCCTTAAACAAGACCGCCCCCCACCAGCCTCATCCCCCCATCCCTTCGAACCAACCGCCTCCCCCTAGCCTCCCCGACCACCCCATCCACTCCTCCCCTTATACCTAATTAATAACACGCCAAATCCTAGGCCCCCACCACAGCTCCCCCGTCCCCCCCGCTCCCACCCCCATCACCCACCGCCACTACGCCCCGTCCCCACCACCCCCCCCACCTCCCCACCGTGAAGCCCCACATACCTCCACCCCCCCACCTCCCCCATTCTCACCCCACCCGCCCTTTCCTCCGTTTACACACCGGCCACCACCCACCTACGACCGGACCCCCCTCCCCCCCCGCCCACTCATCCCCCCCCCGACCCCCCCCTTATCTCGAGCCCTCCAATGCAAACACGGGCCCCACCGGCCCCTGATCACCCTCCATCACCTCCCAGTCCTTCACACAAGACACAATTCCCACACCCCTCCCCCATCATCTGCGCTGACCCACCGCGCCCCCCCGCGCCCAGACCTCGACCCCCACAGTCAATTCCCAGAGGAGGCCGGGGACATCTCCTCGCCTCCACGGCGACTGAACCTCTCAAATACAACAACTTAGCATACGAATCCCCAAATCGTGTTCCAATACCACATGACTTAGAGGTGCTCTACGAACTAGAGATGCTCAGCACACCACACAAACACCCACCACAACCGACTGTCAGCTAAGACCCACATAAGAATGCGTACACAAAAGTAACCACGTCCCCCAGATACAATTACCAATCAGAGTTGCTCATAAATAATACTACATACCAATCCAGCGCATGATGTGCTCAGATGATTAAAATATGGTTGAGCTATATCTTTAGATTTTTACAAATATTTATATATATATACAAATGTCTTCCACCTCTTGCAACCGTGCCGTAAGTATCCAACTCTCTGATTGTGGCAGGTAAAGTGGAGCCAGTAAAAAGGACCTGGACACAAGAGGAGTGTGCTGCAGTGGAGAGGCATCTGAAGAAATTCATCGTTTTAATGAAGGTTCCAAAGAAGATGGACTGTCAGCAATGCATTATAGCAGAACCACAAGCATTAGCAAACAGAGACTGGAAAGCGGTAAAAAACTTCATCTATAACCGTATACAATCTCTGAGAAGAAGACTTGAGCAATAGAGCCTGGGTTGTTTTATATTGTTAGTTGGCAGTATTTTCAAGTACAGCATCTATTTTATATGTTCTGAAGTGTATCAGTGAGTTTGCCAAATGTTTGAGAGATTGCAGGTTTCAGAAAAAACAAACAAACCAAAGGACAGGTTTCAGTCCACTTAAAAGTACACCACAGTACTAGTATTAGACTCTATGCCCAGAATAACTTTTTCAATGTTCAAATCTTACATAAAGATTGTTTGAAACTGAACCCATGTTTATTTTTATTTTTTACTGTCCTCTAGTTATAGTGTAAAAAAATCGTATTTACTACAGTATAACGTAAGTTTAACATTTACACGTTTTTGTTTAAAGCTGGAAAGGTGTGGAAGCAATCTTTCTCCCTCACTTTTGGGTTCTGGACCAGCTGTTGGAAGCATCTACATTTGCTGTTTGCTTGCTTTTAACAGGATTGACTGAGACCTCTGAGCCATCTTGAAACAGGTTTTGGGTGAGGGATTACTTTCGATTCACCTGCAGGTTTAAATCATGATCAAATGATAGTTGGGGATTCGCCATGAAACGGGAAGTTGTTGTAACTCAAAAACAAATTTCTCATGTATTATAAGAGCCCCAACTTCAACACGTGTATGACAAAATAAGGGCAAACTCATAGCACCACTTGCTGGCAACAGGAAGTTTCTGGTGCATCATTTTTGATAACCAACAGATTCTCCAGATTCACATCAGAAGCTTCATAAGACCTTGGTGATGATATGAAGCTTGTGTGTTTCCACTGAATGCAATCGCTGTGGCATCAGGATACATTCTCAATGTTCACCATGAAACAGGAATTTGCCATAACTCCAATGTATTTTGTCTTCATAAAATGATCATGTTTGATATCAAGTTTGGTCTAACAACAGTCCAGATTTTTTACTTATTTAGGCCCCGTTTATACTGAGACGCGTAGACGTTGCCAGGCTATTAACAGAAATGGCCAGGCTCCTTATGCAAATTTCCCAGCGTTCATAAAAGGATCAACGCTGTGTACTCATTTCCTCTGCCAGACACAGCAACTGTGAAAATGGGAACTGAACCTAGAGTTTCGCGCGTGGTCTCGTTTGGACGAACGAAGGAGTAGAATCAGATTCAGATTAATTTATTTGCCATTTGCAGTAAAACCACATTGGAAAACTGCAAGACTACCCCGGTGTGCGCCAGACAGAGAAGACGACACACACCAGAGCTCTTGCCACGGATCCTCCTCTGTGCTGCGCTCGAAGCACACGGAGCTAGTTATTGTGCACGGCGCCATTCTCCGCTACTGCGCATGTCCAAATTTGGGGGTCAGAGCAGAGGGGGATTTACACCTTTCTCCCTCTCGCGGGTGTGAAAAAGCTCCCTGCTGTGCAGCGGATCTGAGTTGTCCCACTCTGAGGCTGGATCTGAACACTTACGTTTTGACCCCCCTGAAACACAGTCTTCGTATGAACGGTTGGTAGTAACCGACATCCAACTATACCGTTTTACTGCCACATTGTCTCCGTGTGAATGGCCCCTTATATGCCTGTAAAATAACCTGCATCATATCCCTCCTGAGATGCGAGGTCCTGCTCAATGCTGCTTGCAGCTTTAATTAAGCTTGGTTTCGTTTACAGGAAGCAGACCAAAATAAGTGTTGAATACAGACTGGTCGGGTGGATTTAGACTAAAACACCTTTTAAACATAATCTATGTTTTGGTTTGTGTCTAGATTATTATAGATGACATGCTAAGCCTGTATCTTGTTACTAAATATCCTCCATTTAATTTGATTTACATCATCACCATATTTAGATATAATCACCCCAAAATTATGAACCTACTAATTCTGAACAGTCTATATGGTCCCTGCTAACATATAAAAACTAGGAATATATGTGTTTGGCCCCATTGAAATATAAAAATAAGGAATATGTGTGTGTTTGGCCCCATTGAAATATAAAAACTAGGAATATGTGTGTGGGGGGGGAAGGGCCCCAGCAGTCCTGAATGTTAGAAACGATGGACCCCATAGGTGGGTAAAAAACTTTTTTCAACAAAGTTTAGAAATCAGTCATTTTGAATAGCTGGTAATTTTATAGATTTTTTTTCTGACTTCCCTGATTTTTTTCAAAGCTGTAGAACCACTGGAAAGGGTGGACCCTGTGACTACACAAAGATGCTTTTGGTCCAGCGAGTATATAAATGCAAGTGTGTGTGTGTGTGTGTGTGTGTGTGTGTGTGTGTGTGTGTGTGTGTGTGTGTGTGTGTGTGTGTGTGTGTGTGTGTGTGTGTGTGTGTGTGTGTGTGTGTGTGTGTGTGTGTGTGTGTGTGTGTGTGTGTGTGTGTGTGGACCCTGCCCAGTGTGTGCGTTCCAATACGGGCTGTTTGAGCGAATCCATCCGGTCTGGCGGAAGTGCGGCCCGTACCACATCTTGGCATAACTAATGAGAGAGAAGCATTAGTGTTGTTCTGCGCTCGCCATGTCCAGAGGAGGCAAAGGGTCTTAGGTTATTAACTATAGAATAAAAGTAGAATAAAGAATTAGAAATAGTTACAATAAATATAATTTCTGGTAATGGAAAAGTATTGAAACTATTCCCTTATTTCACTGAAGTAAAATATAAATAAAATGCATTTTTATTAAATAATTGGCGGACAATAGTTTTACTTGCCTCTTTGGACTACCTAACAAAATTATGCCACAGTATAACTGTTTCATATTAACAGAGATTATGATAATATACCAAAAATGAAGAGGTTAGAATTCACAACCACTCAAACCTGTTTTTATCTTGTTTCGTTGTCTTCAAATATAGATATTTGGGTTTGAAGTGAGGAGAAAATGATTTTGTTGTAAAATACTAATAACGAAAAGCTGTTGTGCAGTACAGTTCTTAAGTAAAAGTACTTAGTTACTTGCCTCCTCTGCTCATGTGGCGTTTGTCTTACCCCTCTGTGCGTCCTGTCGGGTCTCCTTTGAGGCCCCAGGCTCGGACGATGGTCACGGTGAGCACACCGCTCCACGCCCTTTTGGGACAGCAGTTCTGTCCACACGGTTTCTTGTCGTTCTTACTGATGCCGTTTTCCTTCAAACACAAGTGACAATTGTTGGTGTATCTCTGTTTAAATATTTACGATTTACACTGTTAAAAAGATTAATGCAAGAAAGAAGTACACGGGAATCGTGGCTACTGGTTGTATACCAGGGCTTCTTTAGCAAATATCAATCTTTCATTCACATTGTGAAGCTGACCCAGTCCGACACCAATCGCGCAAAATGGAGAAATCAAAATTAGCGTATTTCACTCACTTAAATATGCAAAACGACCCTGCCTTGGCCATTTTACAGATTTGGCTTAAATTCTCTCCACATCATCTAAATATGTGTAGCATCTAAAGTTAGCAGCAGAATTGTGACCATTTAAACCATATATAGGCCACGGAGCCCCCAATTTGGATGATTTTTGTTTAGCTTCTGATTATTCCAAATGTTCTCCCGTCTGCACGTACAAAGTCAGGTTTGCACTAAAGTTTGATTTGTGCAAAGAGATTTTTCAACTCCTTGGCTGAATGTGGAAAAAATTACTTGCAGTGTTAGCGCCCCCTAGAATGTGAGCCAAAATTGTACAATTGTAGTATCAAAGGTTAGCTGCAGAGTATTGATCAGTTAAAGGGTGGACATGCGGCCAATTCATTTATATAGAAACGCCTCAAAGTTCCCATCTTATTCAATGGAGGCACAAATCTCACTGATCATATGCATTGCAATGTTTACAATACAGTGATTCCTTTAAAACAGGGGTGTCAAACTCATTTTGGTCCGGGGGCCACATACAACCTAATCTGATCTCAAGTGGGCCGGACCAGGAGATGCTCTACAAAAATATCCAAAAACGGTACAAAGTCCAACTTTTTGTGCACATAAACACATTTATTTAAAACTTCCTTTAAAACACTATCCTTTAATACTCAGTTTTCTGTTACAAACTTAAATGTAACAGTGAGTTTTCCATAGTGCAAATAATGTAGCGTATTTACAATATTACATTGAAAATGGTATTTCACAATATGTATATTAATATTTGTGTGTTAGCTTTGTTTTAAGGCTCATTACAGAGAAAACCTGCTCACAAAGGTAAAGTAGGTAGATAGAAAAAAGCACTTAAACACAGCACCTCAGCTTAACCATCTTCAGTGTGGTAAGGTCCATGGTTATGTTATTATCACATTAACCATCTTCAGTGTGTAAGGTCCATGGTTATGTTATTATCACATTAACCATCTTCAGTGTGGTAAGGTCCATGGTTATGTTATTATCACATTAACCATCTTCAGTGTGGTAAAGTCCATGGTTATGTTATTATCACATTAACCATCTTCAGTGTGTAAGGTCCATGGTTATGTTATTATCACATTAACCATCTTCAGTGTGTAAGGTCCATGGTTATGTTATTATCACATTAACCATCTTCAGTGTGGTAAGGTCCATGGTTATGTTATTATCACATTAACCATCTTCAGTGTGTAAGGTCCATGGTTATGTTATTATCACATTAACCATCTTCAGTGTGGTAAGGTCCATGGTTATGTTATTATCACATTAACCATCTTCAGTGTGTAAGGTCCATGGTTATGTTATTATCACATTAACCATCTTCAGTGTGTAAGGTCCATGGTTATGTTATTATCACATTAACCATCTTCAGTGTGGTAAGGTCCATGGTTATGTTATTATCACATTAACCATCTTCAGTGTGTAAGGTCCATGGTTATGTTATTATCACATTAACCATCTTCAGTGTGGTAAGGTCCATGGTTATGTTATTATCACATTAACCATCTTCAGTGTGGTAAGGTCCATGGTTATGTTATTATCACATTAACCATCTTCAGTGTGTAAGGTCCATGGTTATGTTATTATCACATTAACCATCTTCAGTGTGTAAGGTCCATGGTTATGTTATTATCACAGAGAAAGCATCAAACTGACCATGATTCAGTTGAAATGAATAAAACAACTTCCATAACCAAAGCAAAGGAAGGTTTCTCACCCATCATCTGTACTTCTTAGCAAGTTTTACTTCCATAACGTGATTCATTCTTAACGACTGCAGCAGTGTCTCTGTGTAAAATACAGTCAAATGTCCAAAAATCATCACCTCCATTTGCAGCTTTGTCACTACACCTGTTTTTACCATCGGTACCCGTCCACACTGTCCAACACACCAGCAACAACAGCAGAACCAGCAGCAGTACCAGCAGCAGCGCTCAAAACTCCTCTGATAGTTTCAGTAACACCACAAATGAATATGTGACATCAGTAACATCAGTCTCTTATCAATGGCAACATGTTGGTAAAAGCGAGTGGTTTCTCAGACCATGTCTGCAGCCTGTGAGAGTTTTAACAAACTCTCTCTCACTGTGCGGCTGCGATGCTAATGCTAATGTTGTTAGCACAGGTAGCTTCCCTTTACAGCAGCAGAACTAACCTCTTGCTCTGGGCACAAACAGACTGCTGTGTCTTCAGGGCCAGACATGTTTATCTTCTGTTTTCTCAATTCTCCGCTCAAAGTGCTGTATTTTTCGTCGAGTCTTGTAGTTTAAGATGTTATTCTTCCAGCACCGCTCTGGTGGAGCCACTACAGACGCACTGGACTCACCCCTGAGCGCGGCGCTGCGGCGGCGCGGAGCCTCGCGTCGCGGAGCGGCTTTTTAAAATGTAACTTTATTATATTTTTACATAAATGAGCCACGGGCCGTGTCAAATCTCTTGGCGGGCCGGTTCCGGCCCGCGGGCCGTATGAATGACACCCCTGCTTTAAAACCTTCCTACCTTCAGATAGTCCACAATGGCGGCTCGCACTTGCATGCTCTTCTGTGGGTGGGGCACCAGGTCAGACATGAGCCGGAGGGAATACTGCACTACATCAGGGTGGTCTTTGAGGGTTTGCAGCCACGTGTTGTACCCGCGGGAGTCGTTGGAGAGCAGGGAGAATTGTCCGTTCCAGCCCTGACCCCCCTCCACCTCTGAGCGGTGTAGCTGCATGCCTGAGCTGGAGGACGTGGCCGCATCGTTGTTTTGCAGCAGAGTGGAGCATCTCGTGAAGCTAGCACCCACTCTAGACTTCCCCAGACCCAGGCTGATGCCGGCAGACAGACATCCGTGGGCCTGTGAGGAGCCAGGTTTAGCGTCATCAATCAATTTACTGTTTTGAAAAGCATTGCAAAAGAATATTTTCTCTAGCGCTGTAATTACCTATTATTTTGATTATCGGTTGGCCAATTTTTATTTTTATTAATCGATTAATTGATTAGATTATGTTAATCAGAATGGAGTTTCACAATATTCACACCTCTTTTTTCTCTTATTAACTTATTTCCAGTTACTTAAAAAAGAGTGCAGTAATTCAAAAGTCTTTTACATTCATGGCTGAAAAACCCAGTCACTGGGTTTTTGTGATCTAAGTAACTTGAAGCAAACAAATAAACAATATCCTCAAGGTGGTTAATTGTGACCCTAGATTTTTCACCAACATAACAATATCTCTCTCTCCCTCATGAAAACCTCCAGTTGGGGGTGTTCCATTAATTCAGATCATGTAGAATATTGCACATGTTTTATATTATTATAATTTATAATATTGCTAAATATATACGCTTTTGCAGAAGGTCATACGGCATTTACCTGTGAAGTGGAAAAGCCATTGAGAGCAGACAAACAGGTGCGCACAGCAGTGAGACGTCTATATTGTCCACCGAGATTTGCCTACAAAACATAATATAAGGATAGAGATTATGTAAAAATTACCAGGGGATAGCCCAGACCCTGGCATGGGCTAGCTATACCACAGGACCCACCTGCCGGATGTAGTGGGTGCCGTAGGTGTTGATGAGCCGCCTGTACTGGACTCTGGAGCTAGAGTTGTAGGAGGAGGGCAGCAGCAAGACATCCTTTCTGAACTCTGAGCTGAGAGGAGGAGTGGAGGAGACCCGGTATCTGCATACACACAGCAGTGACTAGTAAGTCTCAAACTAATAAATAGTTACATTAAAGCTTCAATTTCATGCACGTACGCTTTTCTAGTCACTCAAAGAGGCTTCACATGGCATTTTTCATAAACCCAGTACCTTAGACTGTATATAGATGGACAATGCTAACCCACTAGATCAATGAAGCCCAAGGGAAAAATTAAATTCCTCTAGCTAATGTGTAATGAGCTCTGTCACACTCAACCTTTTGCACTTTAAAAACCCAAAGTATAACGCACTATTTAATCCTGGTGTTGATATTTTGACATTGTCTTTAAAAATTAGCCATTAGGATTGACAAATTATCTGACTTCATTCGCAGATGATACTCCAGCTTGCCCTAGCAACCATGTAAGCAAATAGTCTGCCCCTGTTAGGGGGTGAAGCTAAACCCATCCAAACAATTGCCCATATAAGAAAATTGGCTCGAGCTAGCTGCTGCTCAACTCGATCTCCCATGTGTTTGTTAGAATTGTGTTCAAACGGTTTGATTCTCTGATCTGTTGTTGAGGAATTGACAACTTTGTTAGTTGTCAATTTGGAACAAAATCCCCTGAGACCACTGCTATTGTGATTTAGGGCTATACACAAATAACTTCAATTGAATTACATTAAGATTAAGATTAAGATATCCTTTATTCTTCCAACAGATGAGAAATGTGAACATTAACTCAATACTGAAATACAACTCTAACTAAAGGATAATAAAGAAGCAAATCTAAAATCTCTAACTTTAGCAGCAAGAATGAAATAGTTTTGACTCTAGTGCAAGACATACTATATAGCTCTATGTATACATTTGTAAATGTTAGCAGCTTGACAGCGTGGATTGAATTGTGTTAATCACCTGTAGTGTGTACATGACGATCGGTGGATACTGAAAGTAAACTTGTCCTCTTTCATTCTGGCAGATGCAAAGTTGTACAAATCAGAGCGGGTCCCGCCCACCTCCAGGCCCCCCACGTCTTCATGGCTCAGCTCCAACTGTCAGAAAGATAAGATAAGATATGAGAACCTTTTTTTGTCCCACAGTGGGAAAAAATTCAATGTTGCAGTGCGCATACAGGACAGTAAGAGTACATAGGGAGCACACAAAATATACAATATAAGTAGCATAGTTTCTTAGTTAGACAAAAGAGTTTTTGTCCTTTTTTTGTCCTTACCTTCCAGTCGCTGCTGTCCTGGGACGTCACGGTACTGACCACTTCACTGCAGACACACAACAGGAGACATTTCAGTGCATCAGTGTGAATGGTCAATCAGTTACAAATACATTTAGTAACTTCAACCGTAATCTAGTAACACAATACTTTGAAAATAAATATTTGTATTTATAACATCAGATAAACTAGATTCAGTTGCTAAGAAAAGATGCTTTTGAAAACACACAACTCCAACATGGCGCACTTGCTGTTCGATCGCAGTTGCAGTGATGTGAAGATATTTATACGTTTTATAGTATTTTAAACATTTTATGCAACCTATTTATGGCTATTTAAACTCCTTTAATAGAAGATCCATGCACACATATGTATAATTTAGAATATATTTGACTGAAGTCATTTCATAGTTATTAAGAATGGATGCAGAAGAGCTCATTCAGACCTGACTGAGTATTGGGTAGAGTGGTACACGTCGGTGCGGCAGTTTGTAAATGCCCGGAAATCCAGTGCAGAGAGAGGAAGCTGTGAAGGAGAAGGACAAGTTACAGGGCATCACTGGGAATCAACCTTCTTATCATGTTTTCTCTGCTCATTCACACTTTCAGCTCATTTTAGAGACATTCATACATGTGTATGTTGTCTCCTTGGCTCCAACACTAGACATTACCATCAATTTGATCTGGACCAGGGCATTTTGCTTGGAAACATGGGCTGAAACTGAAGCTGAATCTGGATCAATGGTCCCTGAGTTCCCGAGTGGAAGCCACTGTGACACGTGTTTGTCATTGGATGGAGGAATAGAGACAAACTGAGAGGGAAACCATTGTTTATCAATTCATTGGCCACAAAAGCTTGGCATAAAGAGTTAAGATATCATATGTATGTTCTTATGTTTATCAAAAAAACATGTTTTCACAACTAACTTTTTCATAAACAAGCAATTTTGGGAAATCGGAAAATTACAGATATCTCAGAGTTTCGGGGTATGTTGATCCATAGTTGTACATGAGGGCATTACAGGCGCTACTTCAAATGATTTTCAAGTAGTCCCTATAAACTTGTAACTTGTAAAACACACTTTTAGGTGAGTAAAATGTAATTTCTCTCCATTAGTTGAGAGAGAAATGACTTGGGGTGTTTCATTTCATCTTTCCTTTGTTTAGCTTACAACCATCCATGTGTTGTATTTAAATGTAAAAGACAGTGTGTATGAGGTCAGGCTGACCTTCTGCAGCTGGTTTCCCTGGAGAGGGTTTTGGAAGGTGTTGCAGGTCCCGTTGGGGGTCATGTACGTCTGGACATCCACCACATAGGCTCCTTTCCTCTTCAGCGTGACAATGTCGAAGCCTTCACCCATCAGGT
This sequence comes from Knipowitschia caucasica, assembly GCA_964034765.1. Lineage (NCBI taxonomy): Eukaryota > Metazoa > Chordata > Actinopteri > Gobiiformes > Gobiidae > Knipowitschia > Knipowitschia caucasica. Next base: position 11,073,127 of record OZ035825.1, on the reverse strand, counting down.
TGTGTCCCGGGACGAAGGGCACTTTGTCGCACTCCTCAGCCGTGCAGAGAGCCAGGGAGAAGAGAGCGGTGAGCAGGAGGAGAGTGAGGGAGGCATGGGCCATGACTGCGGATGCACAGGTGTAAACATACTGGAGAGACGGCCCCTAACCGCAACATGTACTGTCTACCACAGGGGTCACTAACCCCATGCCCATGGGCGGCCACAATAGACGCCTGTTAGGCTTGCTCTATTGTGTGCACCTAGTGCACTTGTATACAGAAAACCCAAGACATTTACGTAGATTTTTATTGATGCATGCCTTTGATTTTATTCTGCTTTAACTTGTTTTCACCGAGAGCCAAAGCAATTTCCTAGTTTGTGACTTCCTGTTACTCACATGGTCTTCCGCTCACCGGTTGGCGTTTGCAAAAGACACTTTTTTAGAGCCAGGAACTAGTGACATCAATTTTACTAGAGCCACATATTTAGTGGTATTTGAGTATGTATACACAACATCTCCCTATGATTTTAGACCTAAATTAGTATATAATAGTTGCACAAGGCAAATTGATAATTGATTGTATAGCACAATTCATACACAAGGAAACTCAAAGTGCTGAACAAAATTAAATAGCATTAAAATCTAAATAATCGCAGTACATTAATAAATGATACAAATATAAAAATCCTTGTCCAGGTTAAAAGACAATAGAAAAAAAAAGGCGTTATTTACTATTCCCAATTTATTGAATCTGCGCAATGCACAGTTAATTTAAATTCAACAATATATTGTAGCCCTTGACCCATTTGGTCATCTTGAGGTTGCCCTCGGATTTAAAAAGGCCTGGTCTCTCGGATCTGAGGGAAATTGACTTTTTATTGACTTTTTACTGTGGCTCTTGTGTACTTACCATCCTTTGTTGCACAAACATGTGGATTTATAGAACAATGTTTTTCAACCAGTGGGCCATGGGATGTTAATGTAAGGTGCTCCACAACCACGCCGGGACTCGGTTTAAGCAAGCAATACCCTTTACAGATAATATAGTGCTAGTTCTAGAACTAAACTATTATCTACAGATAGACAAATAAGAGGAGGACACACACTCAAATTATATTTGAAGCAGAGTCCTGGAAAAATCAAATATTCTTGCTGTCTTTAACTTAACAGCAAACTATCATCATTTGCACACTCACCTGAAAGATCCCGGGAAGTCGCTATTTTAGTCCTAGGTCTTGACTCGGTACTTGACTCGGGAGTTGACTGAAAAAGATAAATGTGTTATGTGCAGAACAGGTGTGTGCCTCGTATCTGTGTCTAACAAACTGCACAGATAAAACCACAAACTCACTGCATCCAGGTGAACAAACACGCAGTTTTTAGATAATCTAAGTCACATTTGATTGAAGAATACATAGACATACAGTACAGACCAAAAGTTTGGACACACCTTCTCATTCAAAGCGTTTTTTATTCTCATGATTATGAAAATTGTAGATTCACACTGAAGGCATCAAAACTATGAATTAACTCATGTGGAATTATGTACGCACTAAAAAAAAGTATGAAACAACTGAAAATATGTCTTATATTCTCAGTTCTTCGAAGTAGCACCTTTTGCTCTGATTACTGCTTCGCACACTCTTGGCATTCTCTTGATGAGCTTCAAGAGGTAGTGACCTGAAACAGTCTTCCAACAGTCTTAAAGGAGTTCCCAGAGATGCTTAACACTTGTTGGCCCTTTTGCCTTCACTCTGTGGTCCAGCTCACCCCAAAACCATCTGGATTGGGTTCAGGTCTGGTGACTGTGGAGGCCAGGTCATCTGGCCCAGCACCACCACTCTCCTTATTGGTCAAATAGCCCTCACACAGCCTGGATGTGAATCTACAGTCAATAGTCATGAAAAGAAAGGAAACTAATTGAATAAGAAAGTGTGTCCAAACTTTTGGTCTATACTGTAGTGTAATTGTATAAAAGTGTTTATAAATGCACTTAGTTAAAGTATATTCAAAGTAAACTATAATTGTAAATATCATTTTAAAAGTATACTGAAACATTGTATGGTAATGCTTACACTAAATATAAATAGCCTTCTTGAACACAATATTAGATTTCATTCAAATATTAGATTTCAAAATACTATACTTCTAAAACAAAGCCTAATAATACACTGTAAATATATTTAGAATATACATAACAACAGATAACTCATGTATTGTTTTGCTCAATACATGAGATATGAACGCTTCAGTGGGTCAATTTTTGTTATTTTTTTTAGGTGCTATGGAAGATTGTTTGGGTCATCAGAGCTTGAATTTTTCCATTGACATTTTTAACCCTGAAAAAGCATGTTTTTTTCTTTGCACATCCGTCAATAAAAATTCAGTTCACAAATTTCCATGTTTTTGCTCATCACACAAAACTCCAAAACTCCTGTGGGTCTGCAGCCAGCGTAAAGGTGAATGTTTTTCTCCAAAGTATTTTTTGTCCTTTTCAAACCTGCACAGCTGTTTTAATTCAATCTAAAAATATACACACATAAAGAGTAACTGTAAATACATAATACATTCATAAATAAGAAGACATTGACCTATTCTATGAGTATATGAGTATGCAGCTACTGTACATGTGAGTGCATTCACCTGTGGTTGTCTGGAGCAGGTTTCTGCCGAGGGCTGATGACTGGTCCTGAGCAGTACTGCTTTTATACAAGAGAATGAGCTTTCAAAAACACCACCAGGAAGTAATTCTTGAAAAATAAGGAATTCAAATTGAACTTGATTATCTTTACACTGCGATAAAAGCTTTTATGAGCCTGACCTTGTGATTGATGTGCCGATGGGTAAAGGAAGTCAACATCAGGACTTACAGATATGGTTTATGCTGCTTTAATCATTATTTCTGCAGCATGTTCCAATAATGCATCTGTATCGATTTTCCACAGAGCTACAGAATCACAGAGAATTAGAGCAAAGAGCATCAACAAATGAAACCAAATACCCAGGCAAGATCCACTACTGGAGGGCTCCCGCGTATGTATAAAGCAGTTACACCCAAACCTTCCATTTACTACAACCAAGTACCATCAAATAAATGAGTACACTTTTTGACTAAACCTTTTTGTGTGTACAATTTATTTAGACTTTCTTTGCATTACGTTCTTTTGTGTGAGAAAAAAATGCATCATCCCAATATCTAGATACAAAATTGCAAAATAAATCCAAAAACAAGAATTAATCAAGTATTACAATGTAAAAAATTATAAGAAAAACAAAAAGTGAATACAAAAGACAGGAGTGGGGGCAGGTGATGTACTCTATACATCTTAAATCATCTGTGGTTTTCAAATTATCTATTTATTTATATTATTTTAACATGGTTGCTGGTCTCGCTTGTCTTTCTCTGGTCTCTCTCTCTTGTCTCTCACTCTGGTCTCTCTCTCTCTGAAATCTCTCTGGTCTGTCACTCTGGTCTCTCTCTGATCTCTCTCTGGTCTCCCTCTCTTGTCTCTCTCTTGTCTCTCACTCTGGTCTCTCTCTCTTGTCTCTCTCTGGTCTGTCACTCTGGTCTCTCTCCTTCTGAACTCTCTCTGGTCTCTCTCTCTTGTCTCTCTCTTGTCTCTCACTCTGGTCTCTCTCTCTGGTCTCTCTACCACTACATGATCCAAACATACATCACGTATATTTGGACCATTGTTCCAGACTGAGAAAACTGGACAATATCAAACAAATAAAATGCTGGTGGACTGTGCTGCAGGACAATCATTAATCATTGAACCATGATAAACACACACCGTATCTGTGAGTCTGGATGCTCAAATCATTTACATCTACAAGTCACGTTTTATGTGTCTACACTTTTAACATGACCTACTTCCTGATTCTCTCACCTTTAGGGACGTTTCAGCTCGGAGTATTTGACACTTTTGGGATGTTTATGAAGGCTAAAACTTAGATCCTGCTTTTACATTCTCATCCAAAATTGTGTCCTTTCTCTTAATTTACTTTATGCATATATTTTTATGTATTAATTTTTTACTTTATGCATATTGACTTTTCTTCAACAACACCCTTGTCTTGTCACACAACGTTTTTTGTACCCATCCTCATCATTGTCACCGTCACAGCCGCCTTCATTCTTTCCTCTCATATTCTCGTTTCAAACTTTATGAGCACACAGAGACACATGAATACACACGAGACCAGGACAACCATGACAAAAAAGTGATTCATGCTTAGAATGTATTTTAAATGTAGTTTACACAATACAAACAATAGAATAAAGGAAGACAGGCAGTTACAATATCGGAAAAACTTTGTGTAACACGGCATGGGTGTTGTTAAATGAAAGTTAATGTGTATGAATTCAAATAAGAGTAGAGAGAACAGACGGAAGCAAGTGCAAGTGAAAAAAGATGGGACTTTATTAAAGATTTGAAATTGTTTGGAGACGGTTTACTCAAATTGACCGTGCATTTCAAAGATGAGCTGTAGCCACATTTTCAGCTGCTCCTACACCTGTGGTCGATAAGCAGACACAGGGTAAATGGACAGATTTACCGTTCAATGGTTTAATGATTAGTTCTACCAGCTCTATTGTTAAGCCTTTGACTTGGGACATGAGTCTGAAGCTCCAACTCTTCCACAATGTCTGAATTTCCCCTAAATAAACAGTGACAATAAACCTGGTCATAAAATGTTCCCTGGGTCAGCAATAAATCTACTGTTGCGGACTCTTGACAACAAACTGCAGAAAGTTATTAATCCCATGTACATCTCAAATTTGAAATTGTTTTTATTTTCTTTTACAACAGTACAGAACCTACATATATTGCTTTAGCCTCCGTAGCCTGTTTTTTTATCTTTTGTTTATAGATACAGGTTCAGGACATAGAAATCAAAGAAAATGACAAACAACGTCCTAAAGGGCGGTGGTCTTTCTGTATTTTTGCCCTGCTATCTTTCTTCTGAATGACTTGGTAAATGTATCCTTCACTTTTCGAAGAGAAAATCCTACAACTTCAACATTTCCAAACCCCTCGGTGGGTTGAGTAAGCAGTCAAGAAATTCCTTCCAGGAGTAAAGAACACATGTGTGCAACAATATTCAGAGAAAAAGAATATTCTTAAAACACATTCTACATGATTTTGGATTTTTAGAAAAAAGAAAAAACACAAAAGGCGTTATTTCAATATTTTCATCTTTACTTAATTGAAATCAACTATTCTTAAGTTATGAAATCAGCTAAATAAGCACCAAACTATACCCTCAATCCACAGTAAATGGACCTGTCCCAATTTCAATCCAGGTGTGGCATGTATTGAGTTGCTTTAGACAGCATGCATGCTGCACTGGGGTCAGATTGTCTGATATGTGATACATATGTTTGAAGTGTGTGTTCAGTTTGTACTTTTTAGGGAGACTCACTCACTGGTCAGATAAACTGCTGAGGCCTCGATTTGCCTCACACAGAGCAACACAGTCGATCAGTATACAACAACATGTTTCAGTTCCTGCCAATATTCTGCAACTTGGACAGGAGAGGAGGCCATAATCAACAATAGAAACACAATCCAAAGTGTTCCACTGTGTGTGTCATGGATTCAAGAGCTCTATAGCATTTCTGCTGCATTGGAGCATTTCTGCTGCATTGGAGCATTTCTGCTGCATTGGAGCCTTAAAGGTAAAGAGGAGGATTTTCTACTTCCAGTTGGATCATCACCACCTCCCAATTGTCAATCATTCTGGGGATACGTGCTCGTCAAATAAGACTAGAGAGTTGTGTTCAAAAAGTGGCAAGGGCGGTTCTTTCCTAAAGACTGTTAAGATTTTTTTCGGTTAGAACGTGGGTTTATGTACAAGCCTGTATGTGGCCATATCTGCACCTGAAAGCCAGATCCCATCAGACCTCTGAAGCTAAGCAGGGTAGGGCCTGGTTAGTACCATGGAGCTGTAAAGTGCCAAACTGTGGTTGAGTCCTTTGGCAAGGCACTTAACCCACACCAGAATGAGTCTGGTGTTTGCATGAATGGTTGGTGGTGGTCGTAGGGGCCGATGGCACATACTGGTTACCTCGCTTCTGTCAGCGTGCCCCAGGGCAGCTGTGGCTACTGAATCTTGTTCTGTCCCCATGACTTAAGAAGTAGTGTGGTCAAAATCCACTTTAACATGGATGTATTTAGGACAGATCACCGGTCATAGACAAAAACTTCTATTCTCACAACAAAGAAATAAGTTTACATCTCTGAAAAAAATGTCTATGCTGGGGGTAACCCCTTCCCACAGTCTGAGCAGCTGAATGGCCTTTCTACTGAGTGAGTCTGTATGTGGTTCTCGAAACTTATATTTCTCTTAAACCTTTTCTCACAAACTGAACATTTGTGGGGCCTCTCATCTGAGTGAACCAGCATGTGACTGTTCAGATTACTTTTCACCACAAAACCTTTGCCACAAACTGAGCAACTGAAGGGACTCTGTTCTGAATCAACCATCATGTCTCTGTTCAGGTTGTCTCCGCCCCCAAATTCTTTTCCACAATCTGATCCGCAGTAAGGTCACTGTCTTGAGTGAATCATCATGTGTGTTTTTAAAAGTGACTTTGTTATAAAAGTCATCTCACAATGTGAATAGCTGAATGGTTTCTCTCCTGAGTGATAACACAGTAGCATGTTAGCAGTATTGGTTAACTCTTCTTGCTGTAACTGCAGACACAGCAAAACAGCCTAAACAACGCAACAGTGAGGAAGAGAAGAGGGACTCAGGCAAAAAAATGATCAAAGAAGACATCAAGCCCAGGTGAATATACGTAGCGTTAGCTTACATTGTATCCTCTGGAGAGACTTAAGCCTGGTTCACACGAGACGATTTTAAAATTGTTGGCCGATTTTTTGTACCAGTGTGTGGTGCGCAGCCACACGGCAAAAATCACGCAAACCACACACGAACCGATTTCCCCCTCCCCCCCCCCTTCCGAGCGACGAGCACAGTCTTAACACACCACACACGGCAGGATAATCTGTAAGATTTTGTTACGGAAATCGGAGCGTTTCTTAAGATTGTCGTAAGGGGTAAATCGGCCTAAATATCCTGCCGTGTGAACCAGGCTTTACAGTCTACGGGAGAGACCTGCAGGACCGTCTCAGACTACATTCGGATGCAAAACTAGCGGTAATCTTTCAGTTATATATTTTGTTAGCAGTGGGTTGCTTTTGTACCATTTCATCAGTGATTATTGTACAGCTTACAAGAAGTTGCACTCATGCTAATGTTTACATGTGTATCAGATCGCAAATAAAACTAGATGGCTCCGTGGGAGGAGAGCGTAGGGGAAATCACAAACTAAACAGCTGAACAGTTTTTCTAAGTGAACAGTCATGTGTATAGCGTGATTTTGATTTATATTCTTTCCCACAGTCTGAGCAGCTGTGATGTTTGCCATCTGAGTACAATATAATGTGTGTTTAAACCTCTCTTTGTTTTAAATGTTTTCTCACAGTCTGATCAGCTGAATGGCCTTTCAGCTGAGTGAGTCAAAATGTGCTCCTCTAAATCACTTCTCGTTTTAAACCTTTTCTTACAAACTGAAACTGTGTGATGTGTTTTAAAGCTCTTCCCACAGTCTGAGCAGCTGAAGGGTCTGTGGTCTGTGACACATGCGTCAGCAGGAACCATGGCGTAGCTTCTTTTTGCTGGAGACTGTTCTGGGCTATAGTCTTGTGAGTGGCCTGCGTCTTCAGAGCACCATCTTCAGTTGGTTTTGATGAAGCACGGAGGACTTGTCTTCATCATCTTCAGTTTTCACAGTGATGATGTGAAAAGGAAACTCTTCCTCTTTGGACCTCTGACCCCTCTTGAAGATAGACGGGCTGCATACTGGACACACAGATACATAATAAACATGCTATTTCTTGATTATCTGGGGGATCTGTGGTTCATTACAGAGCTTCCAAGGCATATAATTGTTCAGAAACTGCAAAACAATGTGGAATACAACACATTTTGGAAATCTGTCGATTAAATAGAGAAAAACAAAACAAAAAAACTGCGCCGTCATGTCTGGATGAGCCTCAGTAGTGCGTGATATCCTCATGTGTGTAGTGATCCTCACTATATCCTCAAGGAATAACCTGTGTTGGTCACTCAATGGAGACCTCTGCTGTAGATATAAAATCATGGCAGGTAATGTGATGGAAAAACGTAAGTGCTGTAAACCCAAACACAATGAGTTGGCATGTAAAAAAATAATTCTGTATTCAATAAAATAAATTATGTATGGGATTGTGTGTTCAATCATATGAAATAATACACTAAGAAATCAATCTTTATTTATATTGTGCCTTTCACAGTCACAAAGCGCTTTATTATTGTGGGTACTTGTCTCTCACATGTACATGTGTATGCGTGTGTCTGCCTCTTTGTGTGTACATGTGTGTCTGTGCGCGTCTATTTCAATGAGTTTGTGATGTGCAGCAGTTCTGTACCTATTATAGCAAAACTTCATATGAAATAGTATTTATTAAAATGACATTTTTAATTCTGTGTTTCATAAAGTCATATCACTGTCAGATCTTATGTGGTGAAATCAGACACTTTGATGTGTGTGACATGGAACACGTCTGCTGCGTCATTTGCATATTGTCCCCTAGATCCAGGGTGTCCCAATTCTTCAGGAGAATATCCTGTGAGTGCACTCCCCTATGGGAAGGCATTTTTTTGGTGAGGGCACTCACACCTGGAGGGCCCTCAGAATTAGGACGGGGCCTAAGGTATACCTGTGCACTAATCATGATGTCAGATCAGCATCTTGATGTGGCACACCTGTGAGGTGGGATGGATTATTTCAGCAAAGCAGAATCACACATTTAGACAGATTTGTGAACAATGTTTGAGAGAAATGGTAATGTGTATCTGGAATGAATTTTAGATCTTTAAGTCCTTTTCCTAACGGACATTTTTTTTTTGTCCCATTCTTTAAGAATTTCAATCTTTGTGAGTAATTAAAATATTGATGACATGGTAATCCTTCATTTTGATCCTACAACTTGATTCCCAAATTTTTCATCCCCTTATGTATTTGAAACCATAAAAGGAAAGACATATCCTACAGAGGGGCACTGCTTCAGACTTAGAGTATAAAGAGTTTTCTGAAGCTTTTGAGAATAAAATCTATACATCTCGATCTTAGGGCATGCTTCATGTACCTGTACTTCTTTCACACCAGTGTCATATGGACTGAAGGCACGACCCATGAGCCTTCCAATCTCCACATGCTCAATCTGACAAAGCTTTGGTTGATGCCCTCCACCAACAGCAGACAAATTTATATCAACAAAATCCAACTGGCAAGCGTTTATAGACTGTTACCTTCAAGTTATTGCAGACACTAAATGTTACCATAGCGATGAGTGCTGAAACAATACAAACACAAACTTAGAAAATAAGCTCATCTTTATTTGGTACAAAAGCATCTTAAATATTCAGTCAACTCTTCTCATATGAACAGTAAAAGTGGTCTCACTCTGGACTAAGGGGCAAGTTTGCAGGGCTGCACTGGGGCGGAGGGGGTAGCGGCGGGGACCCCACCAGTTGACTTGGTCTCCACCTGTGATTGCCGCCCTGTTGGAACCGGGCCAGAGCTGCAGCCAGCAGCTCAGAGGGGGGCTGCAGGGAGGCAGGGTCAGGGAGAGCTTTCACCCTGTGGCAGAAAGTTCATACATTTAATTCATGCCAAACATGACAATTATTGTGTTGATGAAATTACAGATGTTTCATGGAAACGAGTAGGGATTTATTCTACCCTGGAGCCGGGTTAAAAAGAGCCATCAGGATTACATGCAAATGGATTATTAGCTCCACACCGTTCTTTTGCAGAAGAGGGATCAAAATGACTTGAGGTCATTGCAAACCCATTCCCGTTCATGCTTCTCAGGCCACATTTTAAACCTGTACAGACTATACCCATCTGTCAAATGAAAACTAGTACTGTGGCTGTAATCTTCTGCTCAATAGGCTGCCCTGTTCCAGTCCTGATCAATGTGCAAGTATGTTCATATTTCTGTTATTTTTAATGTTAGTTTTAAAACTAGGAGCAAAAAACTAGAATTTAATCATGATTCAATATGTATTTATTTTGAATGTTTGTACATACAACAGTTCCCCTCTCTCTGGGGCTCGGACTCTCCTGAAAACAATTGTGAAACTTTTCAGGTTCCAGGATTCCAGTTCAATCATTTCTGAGCTGAGAAAGTGTGGAAGCGGAGCAAAGAAACTATTGTATTTGAGTGTACTTACGGCATCAGTGGAGGAGTCAGGAGTTTGTGGCTCTCCTTCAGCAGGGCCCTGCAGATGTCGAGCAACAGGTTATCCCACAGCAAATGTGTGTGTATAATGAACTGGTGTCTACCACAGCTCAGAGGACGTGCCCAGGTTTACATGTGCACTGTCTGACCTGTGGGTCTAGTCTGAGCTGGACATATGTATGGACTGAACTAGAGCTTGGTCTGACCTGGAGGACATCCATCCTTTGGGCCAGAGCGGCTTCAGCTCCTCGTCCAGCACAGTGCGCAGGTGCAGCTCCTGGTCTGTGGTCTTACTCTGGTCCTGGTCCCTAGTGTGACTCTGGAGCTGCTCCAGCCTCAGCCTCAGCAGCCTCCTCACACACTCCCTGTGGACACACTCTGCTGTAAAACACACACAGAGCTGTCTAACAGTTTTACCAACATTGCCATGTCCAAATAGGAAGGCCTATTTGGCTCCTAAGGCGCAAGTTCCCTAGTGATAAACAGTTGTGTTTATTTAGAGTTTCGAAAAGGAAAGAAGAGGTAGGAGATTTCTAGCTGTTACATTATATATTTTGATTCCATTTTGATTCTTCCCTTGAGAATTTACAGAAAGAAAAAAATTAAAATTTTGCAAGGAGTAATAAAATATTCTATTTGTTTATGCAAAACAATGATTTTATTCTATAATTTGAGGTAAATCTATTTCAATATAATTTACATTCAAATTTCATTCAATGTTTATTGGGAGAATACATGTTTTGTCGCACAACAATTTTGATAATCTGACAAAATTTGTGTGGGAGGATTATCACAATGAACTGAACTGCTGAACATTACCACTGCCTTCGAGTGTCTCGCACAAACACACACAGAGTCTGACCTGGTCTCCTGGTTCCATCTGAAGTGCTTCTTGGGCCCAGGGGCTTTGTTCTCTCCTTCCACCTCTTCCTCTGTGGGCCTGGGACAGTGCGACAGAAGCACAGGACAATGGAGAGTTTCACTTATGGTACGTCTACAACAAAGTCTGAATGTTGCAACACCACACCTACGGGTGTGGACCGTCTCAGACTACATTCGGATGCAAAACTAGCGGTAATCTTTCAGTTATATATTTTGTTAGCAGTGCGTTGCTTTTGTACCATTTCATCAGTGATTGCTGTACAGCTTACAAGAAGTTGCGCTCATGCTAATGTTAGCATACATATTAGATCGCAAATAAAACTAGATGGCTTTGTGGGATGAGAGCGTAGGGGAAATGAGAAGCCTGTGAGTGAGTTGAGGGTGCTAAACATTCAAACTTTGCAGACACGGATATAGCTCCTTTAAAGCCGGGGTGCATAACAGTTAAAAAAAAAAAAAAAAAAATCATGTTTGTTTGGCCAAACAAAGAGTCTAGCAAAAATAAGGGCCCCTAACTATTGTGTATGAAAAAGCTGATCTAAAGATGAGACAGAGGCAGACCATACAAGCATGAGAAAACTACTGGTAGAACCAAACAGTTTTGATTGGGGATTTTTCCATTTTGATTAGATTTTAGGCTTATTAGGCTACTTTATATCACACATTAATTATTTTATGAATTACGCTTTAAACTGAAAACACAAAACATACAATTTTAATTCTAAATTTATTGCATGCAAAATTTAATAATAATGCAATAGATTTGAGTAACAAATAATCACAATTTCAAAATTTTATTTACATCTCTTCGACTTGTGAATAAATACCTTACGGTCCCATATCACACTGTTCTACTTTTTTATGCTTTAAAACAGCATCAAAATTCCGGTGGGGGAAGTCGGGATCACAGGCAGAGAAGAAGAGAATCTAGGGTGGACTGTGAAACAATGATGTAGAGCAAAATTTGGGACCTTTAAGAATAAAATCCTCAGTCGCACGTAGCTGCTGCACTGGACATTACTGGACTCTAACAATTGGCAAAACATTGTTGTAAATGTATATATCATTCAAATGAAACCAACTTAAAGATCAACTGAACACCTGTGCCCAGCCTGACTCCGCCTACATTAACATTTGAAAATTGCACGTCACACACACCACACACACCAACTGACGTCAAACATCACTCCAGAGCCACTGGAGAGGACAGGCACGAAATTCTAATGTAGTGCCATCAACAAAGTAGAGAGGGCACCCCACAGATGGTTTTAGGCTCAAGAGTTTTTATCTAATTTGTGCTAAAAAGGTCCAAAAAAAAATTAACAGGATCAGAAAGCCCTACACGTAAGATGATTATGAGTTGCATCTATATAAAATAACCTTTTATTCAGGTTCACTTGTATATCCCAGTGTTTGTCTTAACCTTGGGAGGAATGTATCAGGGCTATACTATTTGGAAATGATAAATTAACTCCCACTCCTGTACAAGTACACTTGTAATATGTCAAATATAATCAAACAAGACATTGTAACTTTGTAGTTGAGCTAGCCTGGTCGTACCACACCATAGTACAAATGACATTTTGTACTCCCCTCAGGCAGGAGGCTGCGGTCCATCAGGACTAGAACCTCCCGCCACAAGAACAGTTTCTTCCCCTCTGCTGTTGGACTCTTGAACACTTCTTAACCTGTCCCCCCGCCCTTTATAAAGTCACTTTACTGCCCATCATACGTCACATTACTTCACTGTACTGCTGTCACCTTACATTGTGTGCACCATGTGCACTGGTATATTGTAAATAGTAACTGTAAATAGTAACTTAAATTTATTCCTTAGAAGTGTTTATCGTTTATTTTTATTATCTCTTTCTGACTGTTGCACTGAGCCAAAGCAATTTCCAAGTTTGTGACTTCCTGTTACTTACGTGGCAATAAAAATGATTCTGATTCTGATTCGTACTAAGGTCTGGAGGTGCTCCATTGAGCTCCGTGAACAGGTGGGAGCGGTTAACTCCTTTTGCAGATTGAAACGATTGGATCTGAGTTTATCGTCACGTATGTAATGCGCCCGAGTGAGTCGTTTGCATTTAGCATAGCCATCTCCTTTGCCGCTAACGGAGACCGTGGGGAGTAGCGCCACCGATCTTTGCAAGCAATGAAACTTGCTAAACGTTCGCCTTTCTTGATAGAACCAGACCGGATTACTTTACTATCGCATTCATCGCCACACTACAACCTGCCCGTTCGATGCAAACTCTTGACGTCACCCGCGACTACTACAACACCCGCTTCCCGTGCTCGCTGATTGGTCGGATGGAATTAAACAGATTGTAAACGCTAACAGAGACCAGGCCCAGACGTTACATGCAGACAAATGATAATTGAGCGGAGTGTACGGATGGCTATGGCCAGGCTATAGTTGAGCCTGTGTGAAAAATCAAATGCTCAGCCAGTTCCACAGTAGAATCAAATGTGTCATGTTTCCTGCTTTTACGTCTCGTAACAAAAGCAGAACAAAATGAAACATGTGCAGAGAGACTTCATATACAACTATTCGTTTGTATTTAATTTTTTTCCAAGAACAAATATGAATGGGGCATGTATTGTATTAATACAATTGTGTCGCTTAATTGAGTTGTTAAGCTCTCCCTAATTGAGTGATCAAAACCTCAACTGGGTAATACTACTAGTCATTTACATAACAAAATAAAAACATACCAGGCCCTGACCTGAGCATAAAACACAAACGACAAAAAAAGAAACAAGACGACAAACTGAAAATGAGGAAAAAAAAAAACAAATGATTGATTGTGAGATTGGGGGTAAAAAAAAAAAAAAAAAAATCACCCCATGGTTCACATATGTCCAGCTTTTGCCTCGCATAACAAAATCAAATCAAAGACACGCGTCCAAAAGGGGAAAAGAACATTCCTTCTATTAAAATGTATGTAACATTTGCATGGCTTTTTCCTGTGCTCTTAAACGCATCTGCTGGCCTTGTCTTCCATAGTATCTGGCTACATGCAGCATAAACTAATTAGAAATGGTACCAACTCAAACACGGGGCTTGGTTTTCAATGTATCTTGTTCAATATACTAAATTAGAAGAGTGTTTAATAAACGTACTGTGTGCGTTGCCTGCATTCTTCGTGAGCTTTATGGAGCTCTTTCCAGCGGAGAATCTGCTCAGGCATGCTCTTATGGATAGCACTCTCCAGAGTCTTCATGAGCTGCTCCACGCTGGTCTCCTCCTAGACACACAGCACCAGTTTAAGAAAATATCTAATTGAGAATTTTTCTTATCAACATTGCGATTCTGATGTGATCTACGATATTTTTCAAAAATAGGGCTGCATGACTTGTATTAAGCAACTGTTTTGATTGTGAACCAAACAACAAACAGCATAATACAAGATACTTTTTAGAAAGGTAAATTAAAATGTTCCTTGTAGGGAGCTTTGTTGCAGGGAGAACATGCAAACTCCACTAAGAAAGATTCCTTCGAGCCCAGAAAGGGACTCAAAGGGATCTTTGGGGGGACAGAAAGGGACTCTGGGTTGAGAGCCCGGCCGGTCACTATCACAGGCTAAGAGCTGTGTGAGGGTGGTCCTCTCTTTTACACTTTTCTGTCTGAAAAAGCCGAAGATTTGACGAAGGCTATTTTAGAGAGAGTTAACTAGACTTTGATTTTTATGAAATAGCAACTTGTTTTGTGGTGTAAACTCAGGTACCCCAGCTTTAATATAAACCTCTACTACTCCAATGTCTAAATGGATGTATTTGGTTACCAGCAGCTTGATATGGGGAAATTAAATCACCAGTCCAGACCAGTGATCTCATGGTTTACTCTCATTCAGATCAATCCTTTTAAAACTAGGAGGTGAATCAGATTTCCCTTCCACCCATATGAGCACAGTGAATGGACGGTCTACGTACGGTACGCGACTGCCTGAGCCGGCCAACCCGTCGCAGCAGCGTGTCCTTGTTGCAGGGCAGGAAGGAGCAGAGGTGTGAGTAGACCCTGGTGCGCAGAGAGCCTCCATGCTGCCGGCACTGAGCGTCGATTCTGGGACACACACACGTTTATCCAAGTAGCAGTGCACTAGTATAAGAATACAAAAAAAATCAATACTTGTCAGTCAACAGTCCATCAGGGGAAAAACATCAGTGCTCTTACTTGACGCCTGGTGTACATCAACTCAGACTTCAATTCAGGTGGTATTTAGGGTTGACAGCAGTTTGTAACGTACACTAACTCAAGTCTATCTGGATCTCTAATCAGGCCAATGTCAGCAATAGCGATTAACAAGAACAGGGATAAACCAGTGTTGGCCCTTGGTTTCTCAGACACTGTTACCTTCAGATTCACTCTCAAATAATCTGTTCGAGCTAGTTCTAAATCGACTTCTTCCGCAAACACTATGGGTCACTATTATGTTAATATTCTGACTACTCCGATGACATTGTCCAGTAGCTAAACCTGAGATAGAGTCAGACTTACTGCAGCAGGAGTTGGTTGATCTCTGGGGTGTAGAACTTTCCTTTGGACTCTCCCTCTGAAGTCTTGGAAGCCTGCAGATGTACACCTTGTTACTTAACTAAAGAGCTGAATATTAAACTATTTTTTTTCATATCCTATGTTTGTAATGTTCCATAATGCTTTAAAAGTGCTGACCATAAGCTCTGGCCAAAGTGAAAATGAACCCGAATGTCCCCTCAAACCTACTTCATTTTCAAAAAAACCTCCACAGACTCAACTCATCACTTATCCTGAAGCCTTGATGAAATGAGAGAGTGGTGTGCACCTAGTTGGAATGAAAATCTGCAGCCACACCATTTGGGGACCACTGCTCTATAATATTCTTTATGGGGGAAGACCGTAGTTTACCCTTTTTCAACTCCTGTTATCAAATTCCATCATAATGGAAACTGTAAAAGATTAGACCTTCCAGGAGGGCTAAGTTCAGCCCATGGAATCACACAGGTGACGTACCACCTGCAGGAAGTTAAAGGCTGTTGCTTTAATTTGTTGTGATTTTTGTTTGTATTTTATAACCACCTTATTTGTAATTTAAATTAGCATCAAGAACAGGCTGGATCGTACCATCATGAGGGAGTGAATGCTGTCCTGTAGTTCAGGAGGGAAGGCTTCAGTGTGTGTCCCGGGGCCCTCAGCTTTATGTAGAGAGACTGGGGTCTCAGAGGAGGTGCCGTCTTCATTTAGCAGCACAATGTCTAGCTCCGGGGCCAGTGTGAGGAAGGGCTCTGTGAAGGTTGGGCAACCTCCCCCACCAGCGTCTGCAGGCCCCATTGTCGCGTGGAGGCCCCTGGCTGAGGCCAATGCCTGAGCACACTGCCTGTCTCGCTCCTGCTCACAACGTCTCACTGCACTGGCCATACTCAGGATGGGCTTCTTCACCTTCTTCACCTTTTCGCAAACATCAGGAACCAGGCTGCACACAGGGCACACATCACTGAAAAATACTTACATTAGTCCATTAGCAGTGAAGAAGATGACATAGTCTGGGATCGCGTCTTAAATTCAGACAGAAGACATGTTTTATTGTCGATGGTAGAGACAGAACGAACAACACGAACAACAGAATGCAAGTGTATTATGCAGAGCGGAGACATGGAGTCCTCCAATCAGCAGCTGCCACGGTGCCATGTAGCTTGGCCTTCAGATAGACAAAACATGAAGTGGAAAAGTACAGGCTTCTGCACATTGATAGAATTATTAAAGTTAAACTCATCAAAGTTGCTTAAAAGTGTTATGAAATCTCACAGCAGGCCCAAATATTCTTGGGTAGGCTTAGAATTGCATTGTCATTCGCACAACATAATACAAAGATCTTATTGATGCAACCATGTTATTTCAAACAAAATGTTCTAGCACTGCTTTGATCATTGAAAATGGCTGTAGAGGATGTTGAAATGGGTGAATCGTGTTGTGTGTGCGGGGGAGAGCCGGCCCAGCAGCAGAGCAGCATATTTCGAATTTGTTTTTAAAGTTATTGCTTGGTCGGTACCTAACATAATGAGTGTTACAAAGTACTTGTAGGCCTCTAGACTCTTGTAATTCTTCATTCTAGAAGCTGTGTAGAAGGATGGTTTGTTCACAAGATAGTTGATGTCTGGGGAGCATATATCAGGAAGTGTTTGTGAGAACTGCAACATCGCTTTTGGCCATAAATACAAATCTTTACCAATACATCTTTCCTTGTGAATATCCTTTAGTCCAACAGCATACTCAAAAAGCGGTAAACAGGGCTGAAATTCAGCCATGATATATTATGTTCTAGACTGTGAGTATACAGCTGTCAGTTTTTCTGAAGTCCAATATGGCAGCACAACTATCAGCCACAATGAATCATGGGTAATTACTGACGTCAGTGCATATTCTCTATATATGGTTCATATGTTTTGTATTCTACCATTTAAGTATATTTTATTAGGCAACAGTATTTGACAGGTAAATAGATTGTCTTTTAACCATATGCTTTGAGTTTCAATGAATGTGACACGTATGTCTTTCTATGTGTGACGTAACAATGACTATAAAACCATGTCTTGAATTTGTTCTGTCTGAGAAAACTGAAAAAACCTGAAAGGAGCCTGAGAATAAACTTCCAGAGCTTTGGTGCGCCATGATCCAGTCTTTGCGTGATTCATTTCCCACAATAGGAACAAAGTCTCACTACTTGCCTCGATTTTGCGCAAGGCACAGAGTAGTCTTCGGTGCGTTGCTTTAGCAATTTCTCCACTTTCCGTTTCTGCCTCTAAAGCAGACAAGAACAGAGCAGGAAGTCAGGTGAATGGAAGACATTCTGAACTGGGCCAAGACACAGGGAGGCGTCCAAGATAGATACCTCTCCTGGTTCTTCTCTTATCTGTTTGTCTGATCTGTGTTGGCAAATCAAGAACTTTGTAAAGTTCTCATAGATAACTGTTGTGATTTAGGGCTATACAGAAATATATTTGTTTTAAATAAATGAAATTCTCACTATTGGGAACTCAGTCTTCTATCTCTAATGGAGCAGCCAGCCACTCAGCGGAGGAAACTCCATAGTCTGACACCTTCATATATTTCTGCTCTAAACCTTCTCATCGTTCCTTGTGTAAAACTCATATTATGCTCCTTGCAAATGGAATTAGGCTGAGCACAAGGAGCACATTCAAGTGAAAACTATTTTGCTTGGACTTTGTTTTCTATTTTGTACTCACAGCACTATGATGTGTAGGGGACTATAGTCTTCTCACCTTAGACACATCCTTTGTATTTTCCGCAGGGGGCCCCTCTCCAGGTTGAGGCTCCAGGTACCCCTCTTCCTCAGTTCCCCATATGAAGTGCAAGAGCCCAGAGTTGACATAGAAGCCCCCGAGTGTGGTGGTGATGTCAGCAGGCACAAACTCATCATACTGAATGCACACACAAACACTTACTATTCATTTATATAACCAACTGACACATACAGTGGGGCATAAAAGTATTTAGTCAGCCACCAATTGTGAAGGCGCCGTGGGCTAAAGCAGACTCGGTCAGGGTACAAAAGAGAGAGTGCCGGAGGGCCGAGCGGAAGTGGCGCAAGTCCAACCTCCAGGTTGATTACGAGATCTTCAAAGATAAGTTGTGCGAGTTTAACCGGGTGCTACGTAGTACGAGAGAAAGGTATTTTTCTGAAATGATTGAAGGCTGCAGCAACAATCTGCGTGTTCTGTTCTCAACAGTTAATAGATTAACAAACCCCCCTGTTCAAATGCCATTAGAGCTTACTTCCAAACGTAAATGCAATGAGTTTGCTAATTTTTTCAATGACAAGGTTCAAGGCATCAAAAATGCCATTGTCTCCAATCCACAGATAACCATCCAACAGCCAGAAAGGCTCTCTGAGCTAACTCACTTTGCACCTGTAAATGATAAAACCGTCCAAGAGATAATCTCCAGTTTGAGCTCCTCCACATGCAGCTTGGATGTACTACCCACTAGATTTCTGAAGTCTGTTCTGAGCAGTCTGTTGCCTTCACTCACACAGATAGTAAACATGTCCCTTCATTCTGGAATATTCCCAAAGGCCCTGAAAACTGCAGTCATCAGGCCCCTGCTAAAAAAGATCAGTCTCGATGCTAAGGTACTTAACAACTATCGTCCCATCTCAAATCTGCCATTTATGGGGAAAGTCCTTGAAAAAGTTGTCTACCTACAGTTTACTAGATTTCTTATAATCAACAACTCATTTGATATGTTTCAGTCCGGCTTTAGACCCCACCACAGCACTGAGACTGCTCTCGTTAAGGTTACAAACGATATCCGGCTGAACACTGACGCAGGCAAAGTCTCAATCTTAATCTTGTTAGATCTAAGTGCTGCCTTTGACACTGTACCACCATAGGGGTAATATTGGACTCATACTTAAATTTTAATAGCCACATCAAATCAGTAACATCAGCAGCTTTTTACCATCTAAAAAACATTGCCAGGATCAAAAACATAGTGTCTAAAGCAGACTTGGAGATTCTTATCCATGCATTTGTCTCCAGTAGGTTAGACTACTGCAATGGCCTGCTCACAGGTCTGTCCAAACAGGCTGTAAAACAGCTGCAGTACATTCAAAATGCAGCAGCTCGAGTCCTGACTAGAACCAGGAAGTACGACCACATTAGTCCGGTCCTCAGGTCTCTGCACTGGCTTCCTGTGGCTCAGAGAATAGACTTTAAAACAGCTCTGCTTGTGTACAAGTCTCTCCATGGCCTCGCACCAAAATATATTAGTGACATGTTAGTCCCACATGAACCAGCCCGGACTCTGAGGAGCACAGGGACTGGACTCCTGTTAGTGCCCAGAGTCAGAACTAAACATGGGGAGGCTGCTTTTCAGATTCATCCATCCATCCATCCATTTTCTACCCTTTTAATCCATTTCTGGGTCAAGGGGGTGGCAATCAGAGATGCCACCCAAGTTTCAGATTCATGCTGCTTTTCAGATTCATGCTGCTAAAATCTGGAACAGTCTTCCTGAAGATGTGAGACAGGCCTCCTCTCTGACAATGTTTAAAACCAGGTTAAAGACAGTTCTGTTTAACTGTGCATACAACTGAGGGATTTTATATTTTTATCTTTCTTTTTAATGTTCTGTGATAATTTATGATTTTAATGCTTTCTTGTTTTGTTCAGCACTTTGAATTGCCTTGTGTATGAATTGTGCTATATAAATAAACTTGCCTTGCCAAAGTCCTCCAACAATGGTTTTGTCCAACAGTGGTCTTGCACTGTATGTCTTCCATTTACTAATATCTTCTCCCAAAGTTGATTTCTTCACTTCTTTGTTTTTGGTGTCCTTTGACAGCTTAGTGGAGCTTGGACTGTGACTGAACACGTTATCTGTATAAAAGACATTTGTCCACAACCTCAAACAGGTGCCATTAATATAGGTAACTGGAGGACATAGGAGCCTCTTAAAGAAGTAAGAGACAGTACTCTTGGTGACCAAATACTTATTTTATCCCATGATTTGTGAAAAAGTGATTTTCTGCATTTTTTGTTCCAATTTTGTCTCTCGTAGTTGTAACAATGATGAAATCACAGGCATCTAATTGTCTTTTAGGTGAGGACTATAACAATTGGTGGTTGACTGAATTATTTTTTTTACTCTATGTACATGATTCTCCCCCCCACAGTGTGAGGGTGACCGCAGAACTAAAAAAAGTCTCTTTATGATTCACAAATCATTAATAAAACAATCATTTCTATCGGGGCCTGTGTGTTGGTTATAGATTTCCATCTTTCCATCCATTTTTTTCCCCTTAATCCAATTTTGGGTCAGGGGGGTGGCAGAGCTGCACCCAGAACACAGAGCACCAACTCCCCACTGATCCTCCTGCAGGTGGAGAGTCCACACGAGCCTCGATCTTCCAGCGGGGGCTTCAGGCAAAGTGGGGTTAAGTGTCTTGCCCAAGGACATAACGACAGCAGTCATCAGTGGGAGTTGTGAAGTAGGTCTCGTGGTGGACTCGAACCCACAACCTTCAGGCCCAAAGGCCAATTCTCTAACTGAGCCACTGTCGCCCCTGTCTGTTATAGATTTGTTGTTGACAAAACTCTTGTTTATTTAGATTTTATGGTCCCGACTGGATTCGTTTGCATATCTGGCAACCTGAGTCAGGGAGAGGTTGCTGAATCACTTTTGGCCAGATTGTGACATACAGCAAAACTACACTTTATTATTTACTTTTTATTCAATTTTTTTTTTTCCTTATTTCAACTAGACAAAAAAGCATATTTCTCAAAATAAATTTAAGATATAATGAAAGAACGCGCTTTACAAAATCGTATGTATATACACTAAGGCAGTATGTAAGTAAGTAAGTCATCTTTATCTATATACCGCCTTTCACAGACCAGAGTCACAAAGCGGTTTACCATTGTTTTTTTTTTTTGGGCATTTGTCCTTTCACTCCACACAGAGATGGGAGCGGGGTCGCCAGTACAGGAGGCGCATGTACATGTTTATAGTGGTAGGGGAAACCGGAGTACCCGGAGGAAACCTACGCAGACACGGGGAGAACATGCAAACCCAGGACCTTCTTGCTGAGAGGCGAGAGTGTTATCCACTCACCCATATGCCGCCCATATCTTAGTTGTTATCTTAGTGCAGGCCATACTGCACTAACAAACAACTAATTCATCTATTTGCCATTTGCAGTAAAACCACATTGGAATACATCCGCAAAAATCACAATTGTGCACCAAGGTACATAAATAAAACAAGGTTAAAAAAACATAAAACAGGAAACAATTGGTATTGAAGCATTTTCAGCATCTACAGCTAGTTATGTTAGCTAAGAAACATAGCTACTACTTATTTGTATATATTGTGTGTGATCCCTGTGTGCTCTTACTACTGTCCTGTATGTGCGCTGTAACATTGAAATTTCCCCACTGTGGGACGAATAAAGGAATTCTTATCTTAATTGACACTGTAAATGATCTTGCCTTTGTATTGCAGCTAATTTAGTTGATTAATTTCAAAGTGGCTTGTTTTAAGTGATAACTTAAACTTATAGCATATCGAGATATCCTGCATCTGAGCGAACAATATCTTCTGCCAGAGGGATGAAACTGGAACATGGCTTTTCCAGAGTGGCCAGAAGAGTAATTTATCGGTTTAAAAGTCTGTATTGATAAAGAACCTCTAGAACAGGCAGCTCACAGTCCTCTTTGCAAAGCAGAGCACTTTGTTTAGAACTTTTTTTTGCTGTGATGTTATCAAACCACACAGTCCCAGACCCAACAAGCAAACTATCGATGGTGCAGCAAAAAAAGTTAGGCAGAATCTTAGTTAGTGGTAAATTCTTTAGGTTTTTGCAGAAAGTAGACGCTGACGAGCTTTCTTAACCTGATTAGTGTTTTTGTCCCATGAGGTCGTTAAGAGTTAAACCGAGAAACTTGGCACTCCTCTACAATCTACACCTGGGAGTTATCAATAACGACAGGCATGTGAGAACTGTTCCGGCTAAAGTCAAAGACCAGTTCATATGTTTTTGATGGCTGAAGGTTGTTATCATTACCTCCACTGAACAACATTTTGGATTTCTGCTCTGTAAGAGGATTCATCATAGTAACAGCCATAATAGAATAGAAGATCAAAATTGTTCAATATGGGGAAAAATAAATTGTGATTATTTTTTCGAAACCACTACTGTCACACCGTTTACTTACAGCTTCAGAGTTGTCGATAAATGAGTCGTCTTCGTCGTATCCGTCTCCCATATCGATCAGGTCTTCGGGGCGGTCCTGGTGTCTGGGCTTCTCTTCCTATCACACAAACTACCATCAACAGCAGCTATAGAAGAAAGAATATCAAATGTTTGACTAACTCTTTGACTTCTATAGATCTAGGATTTATGTTTACACAGCAGGGGCTGTGGCCGCAAAGACGACCACGTGGGATTAATGAAAAACCCTGCACACTCCCTCCAATAGGGGTCGAAAGGCGCTGCTATCTGGCCTATACAGTGGGGCAAAAAAGTATTTAGTCAGCCACCGATTGTGCAAGTTCTCCCACTTAAAATAATGACAGGTCTGTAATTTTCATCATAGGTACACTTCAACTGTGAGAGACAGAATGTGAAAAAAAAATCCAGAAATTCACATTGTAGGATTATTAAAGAATTTATTTGTAAATTATGTTTTGGGGCCGTCACCGAGCAACACGGACTTTCAACTCCCTCCACAGATTTTCAATGGGGTTGAGGTCAGGAGACTGGCTAGGCCACTCCAGGACTTTCAAATGCTTCTTACAGAGCCACTCCTTCGTTGCCCGGGCGGTGGGTTTGGGATCATTGTCATGCTGGAAGACCCAGCCACGTTTCATCTTCAAAGCTCTCACTGATGGAAGGAGGTTTTGGCTCAAAATCTCACAATACATGGCCCATTCTTTCCTTAAACACGGATCAGTCGTCCTGTCCCCTTAGCAGAAAAACCGCCCCAAAGCATGACGTTTCCACCCCCATGCTTCACAGTAGGTATGGTGTTCCTGGGATGCAACTCAGTATTCTTCTTCCTCCAAACACGACGAGTTGAGTTTATACCAAACAGTTCTACTTCTGACCACATGACATTCTCCCAATCCTCTGCTGTATCATCCATGTGCTCTCTGGCAAACTTCAGACGGGCCTGGACATGCACTGGCTTCAGCAGGGGGACACGTCTGGCACTGCAGGATTTGATTCCCTGTCGTCGTAATGTATTACTGATGGTATCCTTTGTTACTTTGGTCCCAGCTCTCTGCAGGTCATTCACCAGGTCACCCCGTGTGGTTCTGGGCTTTTTGATCATCGTTCTCATGATCATTTTGACCCCACGGGATGAGATCTTGCGTGGAGCCCCAGATCGAGGGAGATTATCAGTGGTCTTGTATGTCTTCCATTTTCTGATAATTGCTCCCACAGTTGATTTGTTCACACCAAACTGCTTGCCTATTGTAGATTCACTCTTCCCAGTCTGGTCCGACATGTTTTCAGAATTCTCAGGCCCAAATACCCCTACTCCACACCATCATACAAGGACAGCTCATGCTCTCTCCACAGCACCACCTGAGCCGTTCGAGTAGTATCAAACATCTACCGGTGCAAGTTCATTATTACTGTATATTGTTGTCAGTATGAGCCTAGAGTTGTACACTACTTTTTACAAAATTACATAATTCATTTGTATTGAGCATTTATTCAATACCTACATTTGAACATTGAAAATTTTATTCATGATTTTCATAATGTTGACCGTTAAAAAGTTAAAAGGTTATATAAAAGTATTTCATTCAGCCTTCTTCTCCTGGTCTTTATTTAAAATAGGAAGAAAAAAATCAGCCCTACTTCACTATGAAGAGAACGACCATTGTTAATTAAGGCTGCAGAGTTTATTTTTTTCTATTACTTTCAGCTGGTGGCTTCATATGGCATGAGAGTTGTAACGACTGAATCGATTGCACTGAATTTGTTTCTTAAGAGTTGCCTCTGCATTTTTTCTAATAAGATAAAGACAGCCTATTTTGGTCTCATTTGTTCATCATACCATTTATTTCTGCTGATAGGAAAGTATAGTTTTATGAAAAAGCAGCGAACCCAAGCTTTAATAAAAAAAATTAAGTGAACCTTGTGAATTAAGGCTTTAATTTCTTAAGAAAGAACTAGAAGCCATGGCATGGGTTAAATAGGTATTTTCCCATAGCAAAATGTGTAAGTTAATTGAAAAGGATCTGACATATTCCCCACCTCTACATTCCTCCAACAGTCCTGAGCGTCCATGAGTTGGGCGTAGCTGAACTCGGGGCAGAGCCTGTCGTCCGGTTCGAACAGCGGGAGGTCAAAGCGTCTGGTCCCGGACTTGAGGTCGGATGGAAGCACCGGGGCTGGCGCGGGGGTGTGGGGGGAGAGAAGCCCCGGGGGGCAGTCACTCAGGGGGGTCAGCTGGACTCTGCATGGCGCGGTCATGTCTCCTGAGGGGACAGGACGGGGACAGGTGGACAGAACACACCTGCTCAACGAGGCTGACAGAGGCTTCTGCTTAAGCCGCTAGAGAGAGCACAGTGCTGTTGGCGAGAGTGACCGCCATCTTGTGTGTACAAAAATCCCTCGATGAAGCCAGGATGAAACTGGTTGATTGGGTGTAAACACGGATCTATGGATGTAACGAATTATAAATACATGACGACCATAAAATACATATATAGATTTAAATATAAATATATATGAAAATAAAGTTACCAGCTTCATAGTCTCACTCCAAGAAGTGAGGCCATGGAGCTGCGACAGGGGGCGGGGCCCAGTGTGTCTGGGCTATAAAGAAATTCGATTGTACGATAGGGGAATAGGTGCCTTGTATATTAGTGTTTTTGTGACAAAATAAACCCCAGACTCTTCAAAATAGCACCACAGTTTGACAGTGTGTGAAAGGGTGTTAAACACATCTCTTCGGCCTTGTAGAGACAGCTCTCCCCTGCACCCTTTGACCACAGTCCAGGGGCTTAAACCAGAAAGGTCTATCATCTGTAAAGGAGTGTGACTTACCTTGAGGTGAACCTTGAGAATAATCAAGCAGTGCAACTTTCTACAACAATACTGTCTGTGGAACAGAGCGCAGATATGACGCCGTGGACCTCTCTGTTCATCAAATCTTTTTAATCACTACACTTACTTTTGAATTCGCCTGGAAAACGTCCTTTTTTTCTACTTGAGATGTTGCTGCAGTACAGTGTTCGTGGTTTTGCACTGGTCCAGACCAGTGAGGATTCATGGTCCTAACCAAGCGGATCAGGTGAAAATCCTGAAGGATGCTAACTTTTTGAAAAATACTTATGAAGCATTTAGCATTTTACTTTGGACTAGAGCAGAGAAAATGGTCCGAACCAAGCGGCTACTCCACCTTGTGACCCGTCCTGCTCCACCCAGAGGCTACACCACCTCTGCTGCTGTGACCCGTCCTGCTCCACCCAGAGGCTACTCCATCTCTGCTGCTGTGGCCTAAAGGGCTGTTTCTGGTTACTATTACTATTATTTAACTTTTTAGAATGATCAAATTATTATTTTTTTGGCTGCTACTGGACACCTGAATTTCTCCTGTGGGGATCAATAATCTATCTATCTACAAAGGTATTCAACCCATTCAATAGGTATATTATAGTACAATACAGTTTTAACATATGATTCTATGTTTTACATAACGCATCAAAGTTATTTTCTCACACACTTAGGGTGTGAAGCCCTTTCTTAAATTATTTCAGAGGAAAGAAATATTGTAATCCTTACTGACCGCTTACACAACATGTCTGGATGCTTTGGGTGATTTTATGGGGTGATCTAGTGTTACTTTTTAACAAATCGGTCCATTAAAATACCATCACATGTTCAGGTTGCCTGGCCTGCCAGACACTCCTCCTTTCTGTTCAAAAGAAAAAAGCATATTGTTTGGCAGGCCAGGCAAATGTTCAGGTACTTCTCTTAGGGCAACGTCCCAGTAGTGGCCAGCAGAGGGCGCTGTCAGCCTGTAATACTGCTGTTTTTAACCCAGTCCTTTAGAAACTGTCCACTAAAATGTCCTTCTGTGACTTATTACTACTTACTTACAGTCGCTTTGGTAAATTTCCAAACTATTAGTTCAACCACCACAACACTGAGTCATCTGTGCACATCATCGTAGCAGCTTCTCATTCCTTTGATTACAAATGCTTTTGGACATGTATCAGTTACTTTCATACAATTCTCTGTTGTTTTACATTCTCATTCCGTCCACTCAGTCAAAATGAAACAGACTTATGAATACTGAATAGTCACTTCCTAAAATGAATAGTCCTCATTTCATCACTTGAGTCATAACATACAAAATTGTTGAATTGTGTTGCCTTCAAGGGAAAAAGCTGTGATGTAGAAAATATGTGTAGGACAGAGAGGAAAGCGTGGCAGTCCAGGAGTAATGTATTTTCAGTTTATAGCAACATGTACTGTTGCATTGTTTACATTTGTCACATCACTGTTCACAATTGCACAACAGTTAGTGAATCAGTTAGTCAGTGAATTAGTCAGAACAATTAGTACAAACTGCAAAACATTGTGGATAACCTGCAAAAGTGTGTCACTTTCTCAATATGAAAAGTCGACCTGTACAGCCATTTGAAACTTTACCACTGCAAAGTTAAACATATCTGTGTTTAGTGAGGTACAGTAACTGAGTACAAGACACAGTATGTATGCATTTGACATATTGCCTGCATAATGCTCTTGGCAATTCTACAGCATTGTGCAAAAAAACCACAATCACTCACAGTATTTAGAACATCCATCCATTTTCTAAACTTTTATCCATTTCTGGGTCAGGGGGGTGGCAATCAGAGATGCCACCCAAGTCTCATAGCACCAGCCCCTCACTGACCCTCTGCAGGTGGTGAGTCCACAGGAGGACGGCTGCTCTCTGAGTGTGAGCATAGCCTTGATCTTTCAGTGGGGGCTTTGGGCAAAGTGGGGTTAAGTGTCTTGCCCAAGGACACAACGACAGCAGTCATCAGTGGGAGTCGGTGGAGAAGGTGTAGAGGTGGGAATTGAACCCACGACCTTCAGACCTGAAGGCCAATGCTCTACCAATTGAGCTACTGTCACCCCGTTTAGAACAAACATAAGAAATAGCACTATGGTAGAACTGTGCACAAATGTAAACAACACAACAGAACATATTACTAAAAAACTTTATACAAATTATTCCTGGACATCTGCACCTTCCTGTCTGTCTGGCCACATATTTTCATCTACATCACAGCAGATGTCTTCCCTTGCAAGGCAGCAAGGAAAGTATCTCCTTGAGTGGCGAATCCACTGAAGTAATTTAGGAGAGATTTTCGGGGAAAAAATATAAAAAATACAAAGGAAAGAATAAAATTAGCTTGACAGATTTTGGTTTGGAGAACTAGTTCAACAATTTTGTATGTGATGACTCAAGCAATGAAATGAGGACTATTAGTTTATAGGGAAAGACTATTCAGAAGGCATAAGTATGTTTCATTTTGACTGACAGGACAGAAGCAAATGATGATGTTTATAAAACAGCAGAGAACTGTATGAAAGTAACTGATACATGTCCAAAAGCATTTGTAATTTGTTCATAGGAATGAGAAACTGCCACTATTATGTGCACAAATGACTCAATGTTGTGGAGATTAAACAAATAGTTTTGAGAAAGGCACACCGTGTAACTCTTGGCCACTAGGGGCGCTAGACCTGCAACTTTCACGTTTAGCGCCCCTAGTGGCCACAAGCAACTCAGCACTGTCGCAAAAGTCAACAAACAGTCAGCCGGTGTCTTTTGAGTGTGTATTCAGACAGTATGCACTGGTGTGTGTGTTCAAACTGTAGAGACATGCCTACAGATATTGAGAGACTCTGCTGTGGTCAGCCTCCAGACCGCTGCATTAGTAATCTACCACACATGGACTTCTATATCCTGGATGAGGGAGTTCTGCGTCTAGCTCGTGCTGCGTGGAATGACATCTTTGCAGTCGATGACATCCAGGAACCAGGTGAAGAGCAGCGCTCATACAGACATGCAGCTTACAGCACGATCCCTTTCGCGTTTCCTCTTTTTAGCCTCCTCCGAAGGTTTAAAATTTTTCCTTGCCTCAGCCATGACCAGGAGTCGAGCAGGTGAAAAATGAGTAGCAAAAGCCTTAGCTCCATGAGTATATCAGCGCCTGTAGCCGTAAAGCAAATCTTTCTTCCAAGTCACGTGACCTGGTGGGAGACGGTCCGTCTGCTCGAAACTTACATGGGCGGTATTTCAAGAGGGCAGCCCCGCTCGGAGCATTGCAAGTGTCAAGCGCTGTATATTGGCCCAAGTATTCATATAAAATAACTCATATGTGTCAACTCTTTAGGTCACAAAGTCCGCGGTGTGCCTTTGTCTGATGAAAGAAATGCACCAAAGCGACTAAGAAAAACTGTAAAGTGTGGTTCTACTGCAAACTTGGGAACCTCATCTCTCATCCCAAAGTGTCAAAGTTTGCAACAGATACAATTTTTGTTATCTAATCGATTAAGCATGTTGTGTGGTCCGACTGTTCACATTTTACAACAGCTTTTCTGGTGGAACAAACAACATGTGACATCCTGCACATGAATCAGAATCAGAAATATTTTTATTGCCATTGTGAGCAACAGGAACTCACAAATGGGGGAATAGCTTTGGCTCTTGGTACAAAAGAAGTAAAAATAGAATTAGGCATGCATAAAAAGAAAAACATGAACAATTCTACATAACATTTCTTAAAATTACAACTATACAAGTGCACTAAGTAAACACAATAGACATTTACCAGCAAGTAATAGGTTAAAATCCATTACCATAAAATAATAAAAATCAAAAAAGAAGAAAAATAAAGTCAAATATAATAATACTAATCTAATTCAACCCACAGTATAAGAGTGGGCTTTAAAGTTGGGTCACATAACTTTTTTGTTTAATAAATGATCCATGTGGAAGTGCCAAGGCCGTTAGTATCTACTGTATGTCCTCACGTGAAGCTGTTATGTTTTTCAGACTCAGTCCACATTGCGGCATAACGGCAGGGCTCCGGTGCCTGCAGAGCTGTGGGGGCCCGTGGCCAGATGGTCCCTGTGAGCTCCACTGACCTCCTCAGCACCACCACAGCCGACACACGGCCACAGGATCCACTGGTGTCATCTCACATTTGTCCAGGAGTTATTCAGGTGTCCGGAGACTGGTTCTCAGACACTGCCCTACCATTTCTGTCTCCGGGGGTCACATTGGGATATCGAAATATTGTGGCAAAACACATTTTCTATATTCTAATAGAGATAAAATGGGTATTTCATGATAACAAGTAAATATGTTATTGAATGCGTCGTTGACTCAACATTCAACTACATTTACGGACTTTATCAACGTTTAGGGACATTGGTCATATGACACTTATGGAGCAATGGCTCAGATCCAGATTAATTTTTTTGCCATTTGCTGTAAAATCACACATCAAAAAAGGTCAAAAGAACAGAAATAAAACAAACAAAACAGTAAACAATTGACATATTGACACTGTGAATTTTAGTTTTTGCCTAAAACAGTTTCAATACAAAGGCAAGATCATTTAAAGTGCTCTGGTCAAACTGATAACAGCTTGTGGAAAGAAGATTTTAGCACATTGAGGTGAACAATATCTTCTGCCAGAGAGAAGAAGCTGGAACATGGCTTTTCCAGGGTGGCCAGAAGAGTCATTGATTAGTCTGAGTGCTCGGTTTAAAAGTCTTATAAAGAACCTCCAGAACAAGAAGCTCACAGCCCACAGTCCTCTTTGCAGCGCGGAGCACCTTGTTTAGACTAGAGCCTAAAAGCCTGTGATGTTATCAAACTACACAGTCGCAGAACCAACGAGCAAACTTTCAATGGTGCAGCGATAAAAGTTAAGCAGAATCTTAGAGTCAGTGGTAAATTCTCTAATGGCATGTTCAGACCGGATCATGCGTTGCGTCGACTTTCAATGCAAAGTCAATGGTGACGCACATTCGAGCCAATGGGGGAGGGTCCCAGCTCAAAAGTGGCCAAAATGACGTGCGCTGACATGCATGCAATACCACCCCGGGCCGATGGGGGTGGACCCAGAAGAAGAATTAGCCAATGCTAACATATAGCATTGGCAGACCTCTCAAAAACGTCTTTACAGGATGGACCTCTTGGCCCAAAGCTCCGTTCCACATGTGTGTCAATGCTGAGGGGGGTGAATTTTTTTGGTCCACTTTAGTTTACTTGCAGTGAATTTTTGAAGTCTCTCGTTCAAATGAATGGAGTTGCGCTGGCTGACGCATGCGCAGATGCGTTTTTTCACAATTTTCTTGTGGGCGGGACCACTCGCGGCCATTTTGGATTGCTCCAGTAGAGCACATTTTTTGGCCCATTAAAACGCCGGAGATAGGCGTGACTCTGTCCGTTAATATATACAGTCTATGGTTCGAGCGTGTAACTGCATGTGCGTCTCGTGATGCATGCACGGACTGCCCGGTAGAGGCGCAGGAGCGGAAAATCGACGAACGCAGAAGATAAACATTGCTGAACGTTTTCTCGGGATGCTCGTGCAGCAACCAATCAAAGAGCCGCAAAGTGGTCACGGGGACATTAGTGGTCTGAGCGAGCACACTGAAAATACTGTAAAAAGCCAAAACAGGAGCTACATCAGGACTAAACCAGGGTTGACAATGGGGGACATAGTGCTTGTTAACATATGCATTTTCATGCTCCCGTGACTTTATGCATCTGCTTCGAGCGTGTTCGTCGATGCGGAAGTACCGTTTGATAATAAAATAAATGTATGGTGCACCTCCGTGAACACATACTACTGTTATATAAAGTCTCTGGAAGGTCTCTGGACACAGAGACGCCGCAAAGCTGCATTAGTGGAGAAGAACTTTACACAAAAAGCCGCTAGCTTTACTCAGTTTGCATCAAAGTCCGCCCGCTACTTACGCAACATTCTGGTCTGAACAACCCTGCGTCTGAAATTTAGAGAATGTGCGTCTGGTGCGCGTGGAAGCTGTGTAGCCCCCCCCCCACACACAGTCTTTACTTTACTTAACTTGAATGAGTTAACTATAGACTCAGTTGTGCTTCCTGTAGACTCTAACAGAGGTATCAGCATTTACCACTTTATCCATAAATTATAGTTTACTAAAAAGGATTTTTATTAATTTTTGCTCTTTGGTTGACTGGGATAAAATGCTACTGTGAACGAAGTAAGACTAAGATATCAGCAAATTAAACAAAGGAAACCTTTTGTCTAGCAGGAATTCAAGTATTTTTTTTTGTTTACTTATAATGTCATTTGATGTTAGAGTCTTGTACGACTAGACCAGACTTGTGTCTTCTGATCTGATGTTCAAAAGTAGTAATTGTTTTCTACATGACTAAATATTTTCTCATTCATTATTTTTACATGCTTGTTGACCTCTGCAGACTCCCAGACGTGTCATTGATAGTTGTAACCACAACGATAGCACCTTCAAATGGCTGCGTAGCTCCATAAATATATTAGCACAGTAATTGCATTTCCGACGACGCGCTCGTTTGGATTGGTTGTTAATTAGCATTAATGGCCCCTCAGTTAACAAGCACCCCCCCCCCCCAATTCTGCAGCTCTAATTGTCTCATTAGGAGCTCTGTTTTATAATGCTGATAATTGTAAAGGATCAAGAGGCGACAGGCCGCTGCAGAAGCCGGAAAAGGATGTAACTATGAGATAAGATTTATTGAGAGAAAATATAAACATTAACATGTGTTCTGTTTATGTTACATATTTCTATTTGAGTTGGAGGGAAGGAAAAAATGTCAGAAATGTCAAAATTCATAATTTGACAATGATTGACATATACGCCATATTTTTTTTCACACTGAATAACACAGGTCGTTGTGTCCTTGGGCAAGACACTTAACCCCACTTTGCCCAAAGCCCCCACTGAAAGATCGAGGCTATGCTCACACTCAGAGAGCAGCCGTCCTCCTGTGGACTCACCACCTGCAGAGGGTCAGTGAGGGGCTGGTGCTATGAGACTTGGGTGGCATCTCTGACTGCCACCCCCCTGACCCAGAAATGGATTAAAGGGAAGAAAATGGATGGATGGATGGATGGAATAACACAGGCTGGTGGGTCAAAACCATAGACTGTACAGTGCCTTGCGAAAGTATTCGGCCCCCTTGAACCTTTCGCCATATTTCAGTCTTCAAACATAAAGATATACAAATTAAATTTTTTGTCATGAATCAACAACAAGTGGGACACAATCGTGAAGTGGAATGACATTTGTTGGATAATTTAAACTTTTTTAAGAAATAAAAAACTGAAAAGTGGGGCGTGCAATATTATTCGGCCCCTTTACTTTCAGTGCAGCAAACTCACTCCAGAAGTTCAGTGAGGATCTTTGAATGATCCAATGTTGTCCTAAATGACTGATGATGATAAATAGAATGCACCTGTGTGTAATCAAGTCTCCGTATAAATGCACCTGCTCTTTGATAGTATCAGGGTTCTGTTTAAAGGAATAGTTCACCGTTTTTACATACTGACATATGTTCTTACCTTACCTTAGACTAGTTAATATGTACCTGTCTGGTCTTAGTCCGTGCGCTCTGTCATGCAAACGGAGCAAAAACGGGAGCACAAACGCAGCCTCCTCTGTATACTGTATAGCAGTGTTTTTCAACCTTTTTTGAGCCAAGGCACACTTTTTTCACTGAAAAAATCTTGCGGCACACCTCCAGGAGAAAATGTAAAAATGTATACAGTACTAATGTAAAATATATACTGTACATACTCTGTGTGATATATAAAGTTTATCTTATCTTATAATGTATACAGTATACTCTGTAGCCTATATTCACAATATACAGTTATTCTCATCAAAATGCTTAAGTCCAGGCCTTGAAATTAAGCTTTATTTAATATTTCTCGATACAATTAACAAGAGTTTGGGAATAAAGTGGCACTAACTGTGTGGAAAAAAACTAAGAAAATCCACTCTCTCCCAAATAGTCAAATAATAACTCACACAAAGAACATGCATTGTTAGTGCATGGGAAACATTTTGGTATCCGAGCTTTAAATTCAGGAGTTTTGGATGAGGGACACGGGAGGTCCTGAACGCGAGTCCATGGTTCTGTCCGGTCCGCATGTCTGTGGTTCTGTCCACTCGACTACGGTCTGCGCTCGGTACCCAGTTCAGAAGTGCGTTCGCGAGAGCTGTTGTACAAAAATTGTACATTTCATAGTTAAACCACTACAACGCGGCCACAGCTGCCCCGGGGCAGAGCGGAGGATGTTAATCCTGTTCAGAAACGGCATAATTCATTTTCAAAAACGTCTCTATCACTTTCACTTCTCACTCGCCACAAAGCTCTTGTCTCGCTCCCTCCCACATTTGTTGGTCGCATCCAATTTTACCTTTCTCGCCACAATGCTGACCTGTAGCCAGTGGTCGCATCCAATTTTTCAGTTTCAAAGTACTTAGCTATCTGCTGCCATCTACTGATTTGAAAAAGTATTACATGGTTACTCACAGTTCAAAACAAGTCACCGCTCGTCAACAGCGAATGCAGTTATTTTTAGACAAAGTAGACGAATTTCTCACGGCACACCAGACAATATCATACGGCACACTAGTGTGCCGCGGCACAGTGGTTGAAAAACACTGCTGTATAGTACCCAAAAGGTAGCTCCCGCTAGAAGCTACCAAACTCTTCCAAGTGTTCCCTATTAAATGTATATAGTTACGTGACGTGTTACACTGCAAAGTATAGTAACACAGAAATGTCTCTACTACTGTGTGTACTACAAGTCACGCTGCTTCTATTGACGGAAGTGAGCGAGAGAGAAGTCTCCGGAGAGAAGTTAGTGCGCGGACGTAGCGCTCCTCAGATTACTACGCCTCACAATATAGTACCCGTTTTATCCGCTGAGAAAATCGACAGTTACATTTCTGTGTTACTATACTTTGCAGTGTAACACGTCACGTAACTATATACATTTAATAGGGAACACTTGAAAGAGTTTGGTAGCTTCTAGCGGGAGCTACCTTTTGGGTACTATACAGTATGCAGAGGAGGCTGCGTTTGTGCTCCCGTTTTTGCTCCGTTTGCATGACAGAGCGCACGGACTAAGACCAGACAGGTACGTATTAACTAGTCTAAGGTAAGGTAAGAATATATGTCAGTATGTAAAAACGGTGAACTATTCCTTTAAAGCACAGAGAGAACCATGAAGACAAAGGAACACACCAGGCAGGTCCGAGATACTGTTGTGGAGAAGTTTAAAGCCGGATTTGGATACAAAAAGATTTCCCAAGCTTTAAACACCTCAAGGAGCACTGTGCAAGCAATTATATTGAAATGGAAGGAGTTTCAGACCACTGCAAATCTACCAAGACCCGGCCGTCCCTCCAAACTTTCATCTCAAACAAGGAGAAGACTGATCAGAGATGCAGCCAAGAGGCCCATGATCACTCTGGATGAACTGCAGAGCCAACTTTTGGACCATCCTGTAAAGGTGTTTTTGAGAGGTTTTTGAGAGCCAATGCTATATGTTAGCATTGGCTAATTCTTATTCCGGGTCCACCCCCATCAGCCCGGGGTGGTATTGCAAGCATGTCTGCGCAAGTCATTTTGGCCACTTTTGAGCCGGGACCTGCCCCCACTGGTCAAAACGCAGTTGACCCTCTTCGGGTTCTACACTGTTTGCCGAGGCCTGCTCAGTGCGAACACACCAACCAACCACAGCAGGAGCTCATGCATGGAACTATGACATATCACAACTATCTACCGAAGAGAGACACCGGCCACAGGGGAGCATAATAACATATGTGACACCAGCAACAGAACTTCTGTCATATCCTACTTTTGAATTGTATGATCATGGCACATTGGGGATGTGATAGCTCCTCAGCCTCTGAGCAGTGGATTTTCTTCAGCAGCACCTCTCTGGGGGTATAAAACCAATCTCTGCATGAAGAACTAGCCACACTATCGATGGGACGGGAGTGGGAAAATGCCTATTATATTTCTTGGCATGTTGTCATATGTCTGTAGAAACTTTACAAGGAAATTGTTATAATTTTTATATAACGCGGTCACTGTCCACAAAGCACATGTGGACAGGTTAGGCGAACTCCCATGGACCCTCAAGTATCCGATGGAGAGTATAGAGCTGGTCCAGGGTTCAGCGGCCGGGACGAAAACCACACTGCTCCTCCTGAATCCGAGTTTAGACCATGAATGTATGCTTTCATTCATTCATTTTTGTATTATTACGGTCATTCAAATATTTTGCAAATTTACTTAATCCACACAACTGCACATATAGTCCTCTCTTACAGCAGAGGACCCCGGCCTACTACTCCCAGCTCCCTAGCCTAGCGTACATCGGACTGGCAACTGATTATATCCGTCGCATATGAGTTGCTGCCCCGCACACATCGACAATCTGACGAAAACGGGCAACTCCTAGTAGCAGACCAGTCTCGGGATTAACAGCGCGTACATCGACAGCAACTGGCCTCAACTACAGTGTGTTTTCTGGCATAAACTGTTGCGGGCTCGCAATACACACACGTTGTCGGAGCGGCGCATGGAGCGCGCACATCGGGTCATATCTCCGAAACTGAGGACAACTAGTTGCCGAAAAGTAGAACACGGCAACTGACTGAAACTGGAGACCGACTGTTTATCTCCAGTTGTAAGAGCGCGCACATCGACCGATTTCGGCAACTGATCCTCTCCCATCATCTACAGTACTCTCAGTTGCCAAAAGCCGCCTTGCAACTAGTTGTCCCCGGTTTCTCTGTCGATGTACGCTAGGCTTTAGAGAGAGGGTGAGGAGCTCAGTCACACAGGAGGAGCTCAAAGTAGAGCCGCTGTTTCTCCATGTCTAAAGGAGCCAGTTGCGGAAGCCTTCCGGAGGCGTCCAGGAGGCATCTCTTCCGGATGCCTCCTGGACGCCTCTCCAGGGAGGTGTTCCGGAGGAGCAGAAGAAAATGAATGGATGGATATTGCTGTGTGTGTGTGTTTGTGTGTGTGTGAGTGTGCGTGTAGAAGGGGGGCTCTTTGCTGGAAACAGGCCCCCACCTTTTGTCTGCTGGTGCCAGCCGTGTGTCACATTATCAACTTAATTAAAGCGAGCATCTGACTGTGTGCCCTTGCGCACAAAGCGAAGGGAAAAGAGGGAGGAAGTTCTTTTTTCAAATATACAAAGCGCTTCATGGATGTTTACAGATTATTGGATGTTTTCATCCAATCCATGTGTTGTCTCATTTCAAATGTGTTTTGAAATGAGAACATTGCAGTGATAATCTATGAAAACCCATGGATCATTAATCAAGGAACAATAAAATCCCCACAAAATCCGACCTTTATGAAAGCTGTGCTCTGTATTTTCTGTGTCTTAACTGTTGATTCTCTGATCTGTGTTGGTAATTTCAATGGTTTTGTTAAGTCCTCTGTGTTGACTTATGTGATTTAGGGCTATACAAGAATAAATTGTAATGTAATTGTATTGTGACTGAATACAAGTGCTGCTAATGCGTTCGCAGGTACAGAAGTTGATAATGCAATACATCCAATGCGCAGCTCCGTGAGCAGATACTCCTGTTATATGATGTCTCTGGAGGATCTTGGGACACAGAGACACTGCGGAGCTGCACTCGTGGATGACAACTTTATACAAAAGGCTGCTGTAGCGTAGTGTAAACAGTAAGAGAAACGGAAACTTAACATGAACCTAGAGGTAGTCGCTAAAGTTAGGATTAGCGACACCAGCTGGACCTAAGTTGTACTCAACAGCATTTGGGCTGGTTCCGTTGAAAAAAAAAACCTTTGTGACAGAGGGCCGTCTTCACACCCCTGTGGCAAGACCCGGGCCATCTAGCCTAATTTGTTTCTGAAAGCCCTGGTGACCGTGCCCTAAATGTCCATAAGAGTCCTGAATAATCACTGTCCTTAGATCCTCCTGCGACTAAAACTCTGGAGCTATAATTGTACTTGGACTTGCACTAGTACTTATGGTATATCTTACTTTTCATGACACTATAAGAGGAATAAATTGATGCCTCCTGGGCGAGCGCTCTCTGCCTCTGTCCAGGCTCCGTGCAGCTTGGTGGGCCTCGCGCCTCGGAGCTAGGTGCGGTGCTAGCCTAGCCGAGTCCTTGGCCACAGACTCCAGTCTGTCCACCAGGGTCTGCATGTCAGGGCCGAAGAGGGACGTCTGGGACACGGGCAAGTCCAACAGTTGCCTCTTCTCCGCTTCCCTGATGTTAGCTAGCCCAAGCCAGAGGTGCCTGGCCCCGACTTGGGCTGCAGCCACGGTGCGGCCACCATCGACGGCAAACGCCTGGCTCATGCGCAGGAGAGCCGCGGAGGTGGTCCTCGCCTCTGTCAGGAGGTCTCCGCTGAGCGTCTGGCCAGCGGAGAGCGACCTATCTAGGGCCCCCGTGATGAAGGCCATGTTGTTAGCCAGAGCGACGACC
The DNA here is from genome assembly GCA_964034765.1 of Knipowitschia caucasica. Lineage (NCBI taxonomy): Eukaryota > Metazoa > Chordata > Actinopteri > Gobiiformes > Gobiidae > Knipowitschia > Knipowitschia caucasica. The sequence continues at coordinate 11,034,911 of OZ035825.1, read as the reverse complement.
TGAGCCACGTTGGCCTAACACCTGTCCAGCATAGCCAAAGACATCCTGTCCCGCTCGGAGGGAAGGAGAGGTCTGGTGCCGGGCCACACGGATGCGGAGGGCAGCAGAGCCATGCGGACTGAGTCCTCGATGTCCGGGACCCCGCCGGTCCAGGACCAGTCCTGCACGCTGCAATACATGCCGTACCCCAGAGCAGGCCTCTTGGCTGCTAGGGGCTTTGGCCACTCACGTGTTGCGTAATGGAGGATCGGGTCTATCGCGGGCACAACGTGGGTTGTTTTCTCCTCCTGCCTCGAGTGGTGGCGCCCACCGAGGTGAAGTCCTCCACCGCCTGGTCCGGCTGCGGTGGTAGAGGAGCATTCATGATGGCCGCCGCGGAGGAGTAGAGACCGGGCATGTGATCTAGTGGGAACCGGTCCGGCTCCGGGTTTTGCGACACCACCTCGTCCAGGGTGAGGAGGGAGCCGTCCTTCGAAGCTTCTCCAACCTCGCAGTCTCCCCATTCCGCGGGCACGGGAGGAAGGTCGATATGGACCCAGTCGATCTCAGACTCCTCGTCCTGAGAGGAGTCCGGACGGGGCGCTGTAGCGGCGAAGAACGCGCGCCTGCGTTTGCTCTCCTCTTTGGGGAGAGCGAGACACGAGGCGCAGCTAGCGCTCACCACCGCATGGCCCGAGCCCAGGCACATGAAGCAACTGGCATGCTGGTCCGTGCGCTGGAGCCTGACCTGACAAGTCGAGCAGCGACGACGTCCGAAGCCGGAGGGCAAAGGGGAACTCGGACGAACAGTTGAGGCAGACATCTCAGCAGACAGGTAGATGTAAGTAGTAGAAGCAATGATCTCAATCGGCGCCAGAGTAAAAGAGGGGGCGCGGCCTTGTGCAGGGGCTTTTATAGAGGAGGGTCGCTAGTGATTGGAGCATATATATATATTTTGATCTCTCTGGTGTGTGACCTGGGGGTCACGTGATATCCCACTAGCGAAGTCCTAAGGGACTAAGGATTAGATAACTATATGGCCTACGTGCACCTGATGGTCCCAGAGGCCTCCCATTACAGTACAAACCAGGCCCTGCCCTGATTAGCTTCACAGGTTTGACGACATATGGCTTTCACATGATACTGTAGCACGTTACGTTTTCTGCTATGCTCCTGATAATGATTAAATAAAGTTCTGACTAGTACTGTGTCTTTGTCACAGAGGGCAAATGAACTGGTTGTTTAATAGTTTTTTCTAAAAGTATTTTTGCAGGTTTTTATTTGAGTGGTGTGCTTTATTGACATTTTGATCTTCCCCACCGTCTATGGTGCATGAGACTCTCCCTGCAAATTGGATGCATGCTAAAATTACAGCACCTGTAACTCAGGAATGTGTGATGGGAGGCTCATACATTTGTTTTCTGAGGTATTTTTGTGAGTCTTGTTTTATCTGCAGTTTGTTGTGGTTTTGGACACAGATATGAGCCATTCAGACGACTTTGCAAACAAGTTAGTTAGTGGAGAGATGAAATTGAGCTAAAATATCCTGTTGTCTGTAGCCAGCTTGAGGGGAGCGAGGCTTTCTGACCACCAGCGATCATCAACATACACACTATCAGACTAATTTTCCTTTTAATACAGTTGGCAGACTTGTGTGTGATTGTTTATTAGGTATTGCTTTGTCAGCACTTTGGAAACTTTTTTATTAAAAGGGCTTCATAAGTTAGGTCATGAAGCAGCTATGATCTTCAATATTTTGGGGACCCAGACCACATGAACTTCAATGCAATATACGTCTATGTGGACAGATTACTACAGCAACAGTTGTGTAGTGGATTACAGCGACAAAGGGGGCGGGGCTACACAAGGGGGGGATTCTGGGGGGGTCATAGTTGTATGCAGTGTTGATGACAGTTTGGTATTCACCCACACGTCTCCTGCATACACTCAGTAAATGAAGCTAACAGTAACTCCTATTTAACTGGACTACAATGTCACACACCTACATACACACCAACGTAGACATACACACACTTATACACTTGTACACACACATGCATACACACACCTATATATGTACAGTATATATGCACACATATTCAAGTAAGTAAGTAAGTAAGTAATCTTTATTTATATACCGCCTTTCACAGACCAGAGTCACAAAGCGGTTTACAATTGTTATTTTTGGGCACTTGTCCTCTCACTCCACACAGAGATGGGAGCGGGGTCGCCAGAACAGGAGGCACATGCCAGACCTATTGTACATATTTTTTGTGGTAGGGGAAACCGGAGTACCCGGAGGAAACCTACGCAGACACGGGGAGAATATGCAAACTCCACTCAGAAACACATCTATATGTGGCTGAGTGGTTAGTAATCTCTTGTCAGCAAGAAGGTCCTGGGTTCAACTCCCTGTTGGAACAGGGTGGAGTTTGTAGGTTATCCCCATATCTGCTCCGGTTTCCTTCGAGTGCTCCAGTTCCCCAAAAAAGTATGTACAACTCTAGCTCCGACCATGACCAAGCCAAGCATCAACATCTGGAGATGGGTCCTGGGCACTGTTCTACTCCTGACAGAGGACAAGTGGCTTTGAAATTCGTCCAGCGAATGAAGTCATTTGAATGGTCAATACTTGTATGGCTGATATCTGTATTTACAAAGACAATATCAAAATGTAAACACCTGGATCACAGAGAACTCTAAACCATGTTTTTGAAGCCTAAAATGGAGAGCGTGACACAGATGGCTACTAAGCTAGAGGTATTTACTTTTCGATGTAAGTCAATCAAAGTCCGAGAGAGTTGGAGAAAACTTTGTCCACAAGCACATGAAACTGGACTTCATTGAGGGGGTTAGCATTGTTCGTCTATATACAGTCCATGGCATGGCTACACCGCACTCCTGGAACTCTGTCTCCTCCTTTTTTTGTCTACATATTCTGTTAGTACAATACAAATTATTCTTGTACAGCCCAAAATCACAACAGAGGTCATCTCAGAGGACTTAACAAAACCATTAAAACCACCAACACAGATCAGAGAATCAACAGTTAAGACACAAAAAGAACATAGAACACATGTTGATAAATGTGTCGCTTCTGTCAGTGTGCCCCAGGGCCGCTGTGGCTACAGTAGTAGTTTATCACCACCATGGAGTGAATGAATAATCACTTGTGAAGCGTCTTTGAGTGTCTAAAAAAGCGCTATATAAAACCAATGCATTACTATTATACATAAATGTTGTAGAAAGTTAAAGTGTCCTGGACCATCACCACAGTCCTTCTTGTTGGACAGTAACTGCCCAACAGACCCTCCTGCATCTGCAAGGAAAAACTCATGAGAAAAACTCAGTGGGAAAAAAGTGAGAAACCTCGGGGAGACCCACATAATGGGAGAGGGATCCACTCCACAAAGACGGAAGGGCTAGATCCAGGACCTAAGCTACAGAACATGGACCAGGGCAGTGCAGTGGCCGCAGAACGTGGACAGGTCCGGTGCAGGACTGAAGCAACTCCCAGGCGGGTCGTGCAGGGCAGTCCGCAGGTGTAGATGGAGGAGACCAGAGTGTTAGAGTGTTCATACATGGCTTTCTTAAAACCTCTGCCCTTTGTGAAATCATGTTTTCTAGTTTTAGCTACTATTATGTTATGAGCTTTTTGTGTCAGGTAACTTCAAGGATTTCCAGAATGTTAGAGTTACGGGGCACTGAAAGAACAGGAGAGTAATAGTAATAATAACTGAAATTTACCAAAGAATATCGGTCTAAAAACATGCCGGTGGCAAAAGCTCTGAAAACGATCTTTGACCTACACTTGTACTCACCAGACTTTATTCATGAAAAACACACACGTGATGAATAAAGAGTTGGTTTAACTTGTGAAAGTAAAGTTTTCTAAAAGCTTGAATGTCAAAGTAAATAACGAAATGTTCCACCATCTCTCCAAGGCTGCTTCCCTTTACTGTTTTCCTAAAACAAATGTGTATTCAAACATTTCAAACAAAACCATTTGTTGACTAAGAAAGACTGACAGCTCTAATGTACAGTTGACACAAAGATGAGGGACACATGACGTCACACGCGCATTGCCACCATTGGCCGCGCGTGGATGCTCTGTGATGGGGAGAGGGAGGAGGGGGAATCCTAGTCCTCGGGAGCGCCGTTTGTCTCACTCCCCTGTGCGCTCCGGAGCTGTACGCACGTCTGTCCCGGGACCTCGCCTTAACACATCCATACGCTACTATACTTTACTTTCACTTTCACATCACACCGGGACCCTGCATGCTTCTCCTCGCCTCGGCAGCACGCAGCAGCTCGCTCCCCGCGCAACATGGAGAGCCGGGTCCTCGAGCAGCAGCAGCAGCAGCACCATCATTACCATCATCATCACGCCGCGTTTGGAGGCTCCATCGGCGGGCTGCTGGGCTTCCCTTACCCGCTAGCGCATCATCATCCGCGGCCACAGCAGCAGCAGCAGCGGCCCAATTCCGCGCTTAACTTCTCCATAGATGGATTACTGCTCCACGATTCACATGGATTCGCTTATTCTGGTAAAGAGTCGTTTTTCTGAGTAGAAATGATTTTCAAGTTGGGAAGTACGAAAAGTCATAATACTTTAATTTGTAATACATTAAAATCAGGCGCAATATGAATTCTACCTCCAAATAAATTATAAAAAATAATAATGATAACATATGATTTTGATAATAATTGTAACGCGTTTTGAACCGCTTCTGGCTGTCTTCAAAAGTGAAATTGTGAAATAAAAATATAGATGACTTATTGATCCAATACTAATGCCATTAATCATACATTCCTTAACACATAAATACGTTAGTTAGAAATTGTGAGTTGAAAGATATGTTTGTTTGATTTTAAGTATGTTTTAACGTATTACAAATGTTTAAACCCTTCGCACTAAATTCACGTTCTGTCTAAGTTGGTTGAAATTCTTGAATACTTGAATAATGATTAAAACATTATATTTGTTTAATAAGGCCTGTAGCATTGTTATAATTTTGTATTTTCATAGATTTACATTTACTTGAATGAAAAACGCAGATTTTTTACGAGCTAATTTGCGCGGATTTGAAGACAGCGCTGTGAAAAGAAAAACTAAATCTTAAAACTAATAATAGTAATAAGAGATAAGAATGGTAATCATAATAAGAGTGATAATAATACAAAATAATAGTAGTAGTAATAATAATGATACTATTTGAAATGGATTTTGCGGATGACGTTCTGATCCGAGAGAAAATAGGCCTTAACCATTTTTATTATTATTATAGTGCTTGAAGATTATTCTCATCTGACTAAAATTAGCTGTATTTTTAATTCTGCAAGAGGCCTTTGCTGAAGTCATCTACGTCGGGCTGTAGTATTTATGATCAATGTTTAAAAAGTGTGATTTGTGTCTAACATAAAAAAGTAAAAAATTGTCTTACATCAGTTTTGAGCGTTATTAGATTTGCAAAGGACTTCTGCATTTACCAGAGGTTTACTGGTGACTACTGCGATTAATCTAGCCCTAGTCCAGTTTACCACCAAGTCTTGTACTTTCACAAAACCCAAAGTACACTGTGTACTGTATCAAGACATGGATTTTGTATATTTCCTCTGAATCATGTGGATAATCTTAAAAATGATGTTGATATTGAACCAGTAGATATTGTTCTGTAAAAATAAATGCGCTAAAATAGGTGAGAACAGAAAATGACATGTCTTTTTACATAAAGACATGTCATTTTCCCAAAATAATCCTTTGGCACAGTACTCTTTTAGTTCATTATAATAGGAACCAGGAAGGGCCTCAAACACTGGGTTTTACAGGTTTATGAATCTACTTTTACTACACAGTAATGACTCAATATTATGTTCTGTATATGTCTCATAAACAAAAATACAAACATATTAATTAAAAATATGGCCCTTCATCACTGGGTCACTGCGGGTCTCTCTGATGTTTCTGATGCCTCTTGGGGCTTGGAGTATTCTTCCCCGATGCAGAGGCTGTGGACAGGGATGATCCGGGACATTTATGGACTTTGGACATTTATGACTTCTGAATCGTTTTGATCTTTTTTGTTGTTGTTACAATAAACCCTGTAGCCTTACTGTGGAGCAAGATCTATAAGAGCTCGACCGCGATTGAGAGATTATTCACTATCAAGCACTATCATGTATCAGTAAAAAATAAAACATAACATGTGCCGGCTCCTTTGCTCTAAACTAGTCTTATGTCTTCAGTCAACAACGCACGCTGTGTTTTCAGTTTGACCACTGCATCTGAAAGCCTGATCCCGTTAGGCCTCCTGGTCAGTACTGGGATGGGAGACCCCTTAGGCAAGAGTCCCCCACAGGAGTCCGATCTGTGAATGGCAGAAAGCATTTTGACAAGTTTTTTGTTTAAGTGTCAGATATTAGCATTGTTGGACCTAAAAACTTGTTAGTCCTCATCCAAGGACATATTGTTGAAGCGTGGCTAAAAACTCAAAAGATCCTTTTAAAAGAAGCTGAATGAATAGCCGTGATTGCAAATGGTCATTAATTTGTGTGTGTATATATATATATATATATATATATTATATATATATATATATTGTTGTTGTTTTTACTTCCTATCTAAATGATTGCATTTGTAAAAAAAAAGAAAGAAAAAAAGGTAGATAATATTGTACGAAGCTGTGTTTATGGCATTAATAAAGATCTTCGGTTTCTGTCCTGTGGACATACGCCACTGTTCGTCAATCTAACGTATGAATAATGCATGTGGACACAGACGCTCCCTTGGGTGCAGTGAAATCCAAATGAATTACAGCCTGTTTTACTCAAAGCTCAAAAAACATTTCTCACAAAAATACAAATCAGAAAGAATTGCAGTGGAATTACACAATGCTTGATTGAAGATGGCCTATGTCGTCTATTTGATCACAGCAGAATTTTATTAATAAAGTCCAACACACTCTGTGGGGAAGCATTTAAGTAAAGAAAAGTAAAATAAAGATAAATACATGAGAAGAACCTTCTAAGCCGTATAGATTCACTAGTGAAGTGAAAAGTGTTTAAAGCACAGCCTCTGTCCTCGTTCTACAGCCTGTCTGTCCATGGGAGTGGACCCCTCTCAATATTGCCCTTCCTGAGGTTTCTCACTTTTTTCTACGGTGTTTTTTGAGTTGTTCCTTGTTGATGCAGGAGGGTCTAAGTACAGTGATGATCCAGGACATTTATGAACATTTACTTATACAGTGTACAGACTCCCTGTGAACCAATGGTTGCTATGTGCTTGTTATTATTGCATTATCAGTATTCAAACTCTCTGTGCTTGGTGAATTGACAAAACTTATAAAGTCCTCCGAGATGACTGCTGTTGTGATTTAGGACTAAACAAAAATTAATTTATTTTAATTGAAAACTCAACCAAACTAGTGTGAGAAGTTTGAAAAAAAAGTATTTTGACAGAAGGCGCGGAACGACACGTTTGTGCACAAGGAATTGAGTGTTTGCTTTTGATTGTCCTCACCGTGAGCGGGCTTGCCTCACCACAAACCTGCCCCATAAATGTTCTTGTGGCTGTAATCTCCACAGAACAGCATTAAACATATGGACTGTAATTGAATATAAACCACTACTTTTTTCACTTTCTTTGGACCCTGCGGCCGATATAGTGATGCGGCCAGTGTAAATATTTGTATTGTTAATCATGTCATTTCTATGAGAAAACTGAGAATCAGAAGCCACCCCACAACCAAGTGTTTAAAAAACACTGTGAGAACAATTTGGCATCTAACCCACCTTGGGTCAAAGTCTTTTAGATAGCCGTCCGTTATAATGGGATTCCCTGAGGTCCTGGGTGCACTGCTTTGTGAATTCAGAAGACTTATTTTGAAAGCCTGAAGTTTGTTTAAACAAGAGCTTCATTAAATTACTATAAAAATTGCGACATTTCAAATGTAAAAATCTAAATGATTTGATATAGCCATGTTTTTATCAAGAACTGGAGTGTTAAGAAGGACATATATTCAGCTGGATAACATTTGCTGATTTGTAAGCGAATGTACTGACTCCAACTGTCCAAACAAAAAACATATTAATTTGTTTATTTTATCAAACTAACCATAAATAAATAATAAACCATAAATGAATACTAAAACTGTAGGTTTTTGTTTACTACAAGTAAATTCATCTAAGTTATACAGTGTTGTCCTCTAACAGGTTGCACTGTCACTAAAAGTGTTCTTGTCGGAGTGGAAAACTCCTTTAGAGCAGGAGCTTAAACACTCTTCTTCAGCACTTTTCCCTAGTTCCTGTTATGTGCAAAAGGTACCAGGAACTGGAAAAGGTTTCTATACATAGTTCCCACATTACGTCACTACATACGGGGATTTGCCGACCCGGCGCCATTTGTGTTGGCATGCTGTGGGCAAAACAATAGAAAAAGAAGCTGAAACGTGTTAATGTCGTGATAAAGTTGAAAATGGTCATCTCCTGCTGGGTCAATGGATGTTCAAATCGTGCCGGAGGTTCCGTTAAACTTGGATTTTACAGTATACCCATCATTAGACTTCATGAATGTGAGAAGACTAAGCTTTTGTCAGAACAACCACGGAGGTTATGGCTTGCGAAGATAAACAGGCAAGAAACTCCCTCAAAACACGCAAGAATATGCTCGGAGCACTTTGTGTCAGGTGCGTATCGTATCTTATAATGTGTTGACACACGTAATTTACTCAGTACTAACTTGTGTATGCTGATATCTGGTAACTTGAGAGTTTCATTATTTAGATTACTTTATTATGAGGAGGATCGGTGTCGCGTCCGAGGCTCTCGAGGGCAACGTAAATGTATTAAATAGATAATAATAGTTCTATGGTGGGCTAAAACAATGTTCACAAACAGCATTGCTTCTGTAAAAAGATCTGTGTCATAAAATAAACTGCTCTTTACGCCTGGAAAAATCAGTTGCCCACCATTCACCAAAACATACGGTCAAAAACGCGGAAATAAACAATAACAGCAATCCAGAGTGTCCGTGTGGCATTAGCATTAATTAAATTAATTGTTAATATAATTAAAATAATTAAATGGAGCTCCAACTGGTATTAAATCTAAAGTTTTTGAGAAATGTTTGCATTGCTTGTTAATTTTTGCTGCATAATTTGATCAAATATGTAAAACATGTCCGTAGCACGTTAAACTGTGGTGCCATTGTATTAATATACAATTATTTGCTCAAAAGTTGCCCTTTTTTTCCAATTTGCATTTGAATATCTACATTTATTCTCATTCTTCTGTTTAATGGAATGCACAAACACAGCAGCGTGCCATCAAAGATGGCGTCTCCGAGGAGGTCATGTGACATTCATTGGTCTGTGGGAACTATGTATAGTGACACAGTGGTGCTTGTGCTTCACAGCAAGAAGGTCCTGGGTTCAAATCCACCTCCAGGTCTTTCTGTGTGGAGTTTGCATGTCTTCGTAGGTTTCCTCTTGGTGCTCCGGTTTCCCCTACCCCTAAAACATGTACAATATTAATGAATGTAATGAGAGAGTGAATGGCTTGTGATGGTCGGGGCTTCCATGCTCCAGTGTGTTTGGCGTCTTGCTTCTGTCATCACCGTGAGTGAAGTGAATGGAAAATACCGGTACACCAAAATTGTACAGTGCTTTGTGTGAGCTAACTCACTCACAGTGCAGTGACTGCGTTAGGCTGTTTTTGGAGTTTTTTTGTGTGTTACTAACTAAATTGTTTCTCATTATGTCTCATGTTCCCTCTGGACTTCTTGGCCTTTCCCATCACATCATATTGATATTAAACTGTAAAAACTGTAAATAGTTATTTATTTATTCAAAACCTGCACAATATATTCTTACTTACATTATTTCCTGTGAACTATTACCTGTGAACACAGCTCTTTTAGACATTCATAATATCTGGTTTTATGTCATTACGTTACGCGTTTTACTCCATTAGCTTACTGGTTGTAAATCTGCAAATATTTTTTTCTCAGGATTTCCACACGGAGAATTTGGCAGCATAACGCATTTGCTTGAAGGGGAAAAACGTGACGCGTGGCCAGGACTCTGTTGTGACCATGTTTGTGCTGATGTATGGGGAAAAGAATTGGACCAATTATCTCTATATATTACAAAAATTTTAATTCATGCATTTCACTGTAAATCCATTGCTCATTGATTTAGGAGAACTTAAACTGCAAGACTTGATTAATGTAAAACTGCTCAAATAATGCTTAGTGCAAGTGGAAACTCTGCAAAACCTAATTTACAAAACTGGAAAGTGTATGTGCCCAACAACGTTACAACAACGTTAAAATCAATGAGTTACGATTTGGAATGAATTAACGGAGGATTTGAAAACACGTACAAACCTGATTGAATTTTTATAAATGTTTAAAATAGAAGTATTAATGAAGAACGCAGATGAGAGAGAATGATACCTTCAGCACAAAGAGAGAGAGAGTATAGGGCCTGTGTGTGTTGTCTTGTGTTATACCATATAATATTATATTGTATAGCTGTTCGTTTTGATGTTTTTGTTTCAGTTTGTCTCGTCTCTGAATGTGCTGAGGGTGTGAGGGGGTTTCGGAAGTTTATAAGCGATTGCATCTGTTGTTCTGGTATTTTGTTCTGTAAAAATTCAGTTGTAGGATGTGTTTTTAACCGTGCTCTAATGTGGCTGCAGATGTGGGTGAGGCAGAAAAGGACGGCGCGGGCTGTAAGCGGCGGCGCACTCGCACTAACTTCACCGGCTGGCAGCTGGAGGAGCTGGAGAAGGCCTTCAGCGACAGCCACTACCCAGACGTGTTCATGAGGGAAGCCCTGGCCCTGCGCCTGGACTTGGTGGAGTCCCGCGTGCAGGTGCGCCCACTGCACACACACACATGCTGCTGCACACGCACAGCTGTTGTAGAACCATTCAAGTTTGAGTCATTTTTATTCTCACACCAACACGCCCCTCTGACCACTTGGCTTTTGAGCTAGTACAGACTAAACTAATCTGAAGCAAAGGACAGAATACAGCATTGCGCAAAAATAGTTTCCAAACACAGGGCCTGTGTGCTGGGTTGGGAGACCTTTGGGAACGGCAGGTGCCACGAAATGTCATTGTGTCTTTAGGCCTCAATGGTGGTCGGAAAACTCAGGCTACAAATGAGTAGCCTTGCTTCAAACTGTCTGCCACAGGGCAGCTGTGGCTACCACAGTAGTGCACAAAGTAGTGTAGAGTACTGCACAAATGAAAAGTAGATGTAGCTGATGTTTGTTTTTGTTTGAGTTTATAAGAAATATTTAAAGAGAAAAAGCTCCAAAGTGTCTCATAATAACACACATTCCTGTGTGTGGCCCTTGCAGGTGTGGTTCCAGAACAGAAGGGCCAAATGGAGAAAGAAGGAGAACACAAAGAAGGGCCCCGGACGCCCCGCGCACAACTCCCATCCCACCAGCTGCAGCGGGGAGCCAATGGGCCCCGAGGAAATCGCCCGGAGAGACAGAGAACGCGCAGAGAAGAAGAGACGAAAACAGGAGCGCAAACTTCTCAGGGGCCACAGGGGCCCCACAGAACTGCACACACCAGGAGGCTCTGAAAGTGACAGTGGAGTATCCCAGTTCACCGACTCTGAGCAGGGGCCCCTCCACATCAGGCTTCCGGGCTCCAGGACCAGTGACTCCAGACAGCTCAGTCCTGTGCACCAGTCCAAAGACCCCCAGGGACCCACCTCTCCGCTCAGCACACACAGCCCAGGATCTGAGCCCGAGTCCCGAGTCCTGACCAAACACAACCCCTTCAGTGTGGAGAGTCTGCTATCGGACTCGCCCCGCCGCAGGGGCCCGGGGCCCGCCATGCTGATCAGCAAGGGACACTTCCTCCTCTACCCTATCACCCACCAGCCCTTGGGCTTTCTGGTGCCGCAGACTGCACAAAGGACCCCTGGGGGTCCGGACACACCTAACCCTGCGCTAACCCTCACAGACGCAGCCAGCCCACCACACATGGAAATAGAGCCAGAACAGAGGTGCCCCACTGAGGACAGGCCTGTAGAGCAGGGGCCCCAAAAGCTAAGACTTGCACAAGAAGGCCGCAGAGGAGACAGTGACATGGCCACAGTCTTGGGGCCAGGAGAGCCCTGAGGCGGGCCCTTAGCTGTGCTCCTGCTTACACCAAGACCACCTCTTTCTTCACATTCCAAAGTTGTGCTCAGGATCAGACTGTGGTTATTATGCTCTTTCTGAACATTAAAGGGCTCCTGGGGGCCTCATAAGCAGCTGCTCTGCTTGGGCCAATATACTGATGAAGACAGAACACTGAATCCTCAGATTCTATTGTAAATAAGAGAGTCATATTTATATGTGCTGATTTTGATAATAAACATATTGTTGCAGAATGTGTGTGGAGCTGTGCTGGGGCCCGGGGCCCCTGTTTATTGCCTTTACGAATGTATTGAGTGTGGGTCAGCTGAATGAGCACAGTGTCTCGGGGCCCGGGGCCACAGCTCCTGCCACAGAGTGATATGAAAGTCATTCTTCTCTGCGCTGCTGCCGCGGCTCTTATCACCGCGCTCATATCAAATCACACACAGACTACAATAATAGAATTAGCATGAAGCAGCCCGCTCCGACACGACGGAGCAGCTGCGTGTGTGATTGTGCGCGTGTGTTTGTGCGTGTGTGTGTGCACATGCTCATGAGCAGTGCTATCAGCAGGCGGCTGTATTAAGACGGATGCAGCAGATATGCACATTGTTCCGCGCCTGATTCTGATGTCCCCTGTTATCTCACTATTGATCACGTGTTCACATAATGGGACAGACTCGCCTGCCCGTCAGCCGCTCAGTGCCCCGGGGGACAGACAGGGGCCCGCAGTATCTCTGGGGAACCATTTGCACATGTGCACACACCCTCCAAGCATGTTCATTCAGCGAGTCACACTCTTTATTTGTTTGTAAACCTCAACAGTCGTGCAATCCAGGTCGTTCCCCGCTGCCCTCTGTGTGGCACACGTGACCCGACTCTGTCCAGCCGCTGACCCATGCCCTGTGCCTCCTTTGAGCACATGCACGCAGCAGAGTAAATAGTGTCGCTCTATAATGCAGCAGGCGCCTTCATTTCTCTTCTTAATCACCGAGCTGTCAGTGGCGCCGCTTTCAATTGAGCTGATTATCACACGTTCATTTCCCCGTGTGACAAATGTGCGACCCGAATATTAAACTGCACGCGCGGTAATGAGATCTGTGTGTGCGCATTGAGCACACCGCATCGGCTAATTTACCACACACACTATTTCCCCATCCGTCCCCCTCTGCTCTCCTGGGGCCCTTAAGACACAATGGACACACCAGCACCAGGACCGAGGAGCCCAGGTCCAAGAGCTCAGGACAGGCAGGCTGGACACAAGATACATAGATAGACACAGACTGGACTCTGCACACAGACTGGACTCTGGACACAGACTGGACTTTGGACACAGACTGGACTCTGCACACAGACTGGACTCTGCACACAGACTGGACTCTGCACACAGACTGGACTTTGGACACAGACTGGACTTTGGACACAGACTGGACTCTGCACACAGACTGGACTCTGCACACAGACTGGACTCTGGATACAGACTGGACTCTGGATAGAAAATGACAATGGGAGATCCTGCCCTTCTCTATCCGCACACACAGGACAGGAGCTCGTGGTGAGCACTCATGCTTCTCAGCAAGTAAGTCGGATTCTATCAAACCAAAGGCCTGGCTCAAACCAAGAAAGAGCAGACTCAGAAAATATAATCATCACAGTGAGTAAAGTATAGTGTGTGTTCATGTGGGTGGTCACAGGAACCAGGAGGAGCACAGGTTTAAGAGAATATACGATCTGATATCACCAAGTAATGAACTGTTGAGGATCAGGTTGAACCCTAACATTTACTATACACTTACATTGATACTGGACTGAACCAGAACAACTGTCTCTCTGTGTGTGTGTGTGTGTGTGTGTGTGTGTGTGTGTGTGTGCATGTGTGCGTGTGTGTGTGTGCGTGCGTGCGTGCGTGTGTGTGTGTGTGTGTGTGTACCAACATTATTAGGCTAATGTAGCAATTCCAATTGATAAGCATGACTAATAGAATAAGAAATGACTAGAAGGAACAACACTACCATCTAGCAAGAGAAAGGAGAAATTCATTTTTGCTAGATTTAGATCACAATCTCACATTGCATGGTCCTATGATAAAATTAACAAAACTAATTTAGAGGCAATACTTTTAAAAGGGAGAACATTTCTCCGCCCATGATCTTAACAGAAGGTTAAGAAGTCCGGGTGTGCTTGTGGCAGAAGTCCGTGACATTATTGTGGATGGAGCTAAAGGCAACTCCGGGTCTGTTTTGGAGGAGGAACAATGTCAAAAGAATATGAAAAATGCAAAAAGAAAAGCAGCGCTGTATCATATGTCTTCTTTAAATGGATGGAATGATTTGCCTGAACCCTGCACTAGACTTAGCACCCGCACTGATGCGTGTGGAAGGTCTGAGGAGGGTTCCGTTCCCCCGGACACCGGCACATCTGGAGAGAGCGTTAGATGCGCTTCAGCCTCAGGAAGTTTTCACACTTCACAGGTCATTAACCTGCGGACCTACAGGCTCCAGCTCGCGGGGGGGCTGAGTGATGGACGTGGGAACAGACTAAAGAAGAGCTGAAGAGTCCCAGGCCCCCACACGCAGCTCCTGTGCTACATGTGTGTGTTTGTGTATATATGTGTGTGTCTGTGCATGTTGTGTGTGTGTGTGTGTGTGTGTACATACATTGTTTGGGCCCACAAGTGTGCCAAAGTAAAATGTTGAACAAAAACCAACCACAACAGGCCATCTTCATTTCATTCCTTTTTCTTCTGCATACTTTTAAGAAAGAGCCTGCGAGTCACTATTTGACTCTTTGGGCTGAGAGCTGATTTATTCTCTTATTTATGATAAATTCTTGTTTGTCTGAACGTTAATCTAAACAAATTGTATTTGTTTTTCGCCCGTGTCATCAACAAGCCTTTGCAGCGGCACTGTAAATTTACGTCACAAGCTCACAACAACAACATGGATAATGGTAGCAGCGGTGGCAGCAAGTCCCGGTGATCCAAGATGGCGCCCTATTCAAATGAATGGCTTGTGCTCAGTAGTGCATGGGACTTCATGGAGACCAGGAGATTAGCTGAACTCGCCTATATTTGGGCATTGTCTGGTCCTCCCGGTTCTGCGCAGTGGATTAGCGCAACGCGTCGCGCCAAACGTGCGTGTGTGGCTTTCATGCACGCGCACAGAGGGGCTCGGCCGCGCTCTGACCAATCAGAGCTGATCATCAGAGCAGCAGAAGAGCGGAGCCAGAGCGGAAAGGCAGGGAGGAGAGTTTGTGGCAGTAAAGTGTGGATTTAAAGAAAACCGAAGGATTTAAGAAGAAAAAAAGTTCAGGATGACAAGGGACACTAAAATCCCCACAAAATCCGATCTTTCTGAAAGCTGTAGGTTCTGTGTCAGCTGAGGTCGAGCTGTTTTAATTTACATTGAGTTCTATGGGACTTTTTTCTGGGTAGCCCTCGTGAATTTAGTCTGCAGTACCACGGGCACTACCTGTGCCCGTAGGTGGGACAGCTTTAAGCTAGTAATACCCTATCCAGTTATTATTATAGATCCATGGGTGGCAGCGGTAGCAGCGAGGCTTTTAAATCTCCAAATGTGCGTTCGTCAGTCAGGAGATACTTCGGGTTTTGTAAAAAAGGGGGGGGGGAAATCTTGACAAAAGCTACTCTTCTCGCTACACTTCTCTTCGCATCTGTACCAACGCCACGGCATCGCTGGCAAAGCAGAAGAGTCACCCGAGGGAACAGCTTCCAAAAACAGTAACTGCGGTGCAAGAGCGGAGACCAAAAAGGTGTTGCTGCTATTTTCAAAGTTCTATACGAGCTAAAGGCTTCAATATGTAGCACTAGAATGTACAGTGCTCACTGCTCAACAAAAGTTTTGGACCACCATAAAGGATTTAGTAATACTATATCAAGAACTTCAAATTAACAGCATCCTTTTTATTTAATATTAAGAAAATAATCAATTGGAATAACGAAATAGTCCTTGTTAAGTCTGGACTTATTTCCATCAAATCCAGCTTCAGATTCATTCTTATTTAACCACTATAGAAATAAAAAATACATTATTTAATTTTGAACACTTAGGTGGTGCTGTAAAACATTTGTTAAGCACTGCATTGTTACACATCTGTTTTATTTTCTTTTATTCATGTGAGTTATTTATAAGTTAGCTCTTGGGTAAAATAAATGTTTTTGTTAAATTTGTAAAAAAGTTGTATTTCTTATTCAGCACTTTAAATCTGAGTTAGATTTCTAAGTTTGAATTACTGTAATTAGTTTATTTACAGAAAAAGCCAATATTACTGTATCAATATATCGTTCAAAATCTACTGTATCGTATGGAATCGTATTGTTTTAGAAATTAAGATATTAAGATGCACGCATGCTCAGTTGTTTGTTTTTGCGGAGCCTCCGAATCAAGCCTCTATTAGGCTCTGAAACTGTATGAAAACTGAACAAAGAATTCTGAAAATCCTCGCTGAGTTACCTATTTATATACTGAACCTAAATCCATAATCATTTATATACTGAACCTATATCCATAATCATTTATATACTGAACCTATATCCATAATCATTTATATACTGAACCTATATCCATAATCATTTATATAATGAACCTATATCCATAATCAGATCCTCTGCAGATGTGTCCTATGTTCACTCAACGTTAATAGCTACTTCCGGGTTTACCGCGATCGCTTTTTTCGTGGATTAAAACATTATTTTTTTCATTAAAACGTTAACATATAATTCTGAAAACCTCTGTGCATGTGTATTTATAATGTATAAGTATATTGTGTTCTCTCATTAACATTTAAATGTGTTACGGAAACGTAGGCATAGACCAATCAAAAAGGAAGGGGGAGGAGCTTGGGTCGTTTTTTTCAAATCCTGTACCTCTCTCTCTCTTTTTTCTGACAAACTCCAGACAATCACTTTAATGTGGCTAAAGAATAAACCTCAATACTTATTTTGCCTCCAAGAAACCTACTCAGCAAATATACAGTGCCTTGCGAAAGTATTGAACCTTTCAACATTTCGCCACATTTCAGGCTTCAAACATAAAGATATAAGAACTAAATTTTTTGTCAAGAATCAGCAAGACGTGGGACACAATCGTGAAGTGGAACAAAATTTATTGGATAATTTAAACTTTTTTAACAAATTAAAAATTGAAAAGTGGGGCGTGCAATATTATTCGGCCCCCTTGCGCTAATACTTTGTAGCGCCACCTTTTGCTGCAATTACAGCTGCAAGTCGCTTGGGGTATGTCTCTATCAGTTTTGCACATCGAGAGACTGGAATTCTTTCCCATTCTTCCTTGCAAAATAGCTCGAGCTCAGTGAGGTTGGATGGAGAGCGTTTGTGAACAGCAGTCTTCAGCTCTTTCCACAGATTCTCGATTGGATTCAGGTCTGGACTTTGACTTGGCCATTCTAACACCTGGATACGTCTATTTGTGAACCATTCCATTGTAGATTTGGCTTTATGTTTTGGATCATTGTCCTGTTGGAAGATAAATCTCCGTCCCAGTCTCAGGTCTTTTGCAGACTCCAAGAGGTTTTCTTCCAGAATGGTCCTGTATTTGGCTCCATCCATCTTCCCATCAATTTTAGCCATCTTCCCTGTCCCTGCTGAAGAAAAGCAGGCCCAAACCATGATGCTGCCACCACCATGTTTGACAGTGGGGATGGTGTGTTCAGGGTGATGAGCTGTGTTGCTTTTACGCCAAACATATCGTTTTGCATTGTGGCCAAAAAGTTCAATTTTGGTTTCATCTGACCAGAGCACCTTCTTCCACATGTTTGGTGTGTCTCCCAGGTGGCTTGTGGCAAACTTTAAACGAGACTTTTTATGGATATCTTTGAGAAATGGCTTTCTTCTTGCCACTCTTCCATAAAGGCCAGATTTGTGCAGTGCACGACTGATTGTTGTCCTATGGACAGACTCTCCCACCTCAGCTGTAGTTATCTGCAGTTCATCCAGAGTGATCATGGGCCTCTTTGCTGCATCTCTGATCAGTCTTCTCCTTGTTTGAGATGAAAGTTTGGAGGGACGGCCGGGTCTTGGTAGATTTGCAGTGGTCTGATACTCCTTCCATTTCAATATAATTTCTTGCACAGTGCTCCTTGAGATGTTTAAAGCTTGGGAAATCTTTTTGTATCCAAATCCGGCTTTAAACTTCTCCACAACAGTATCTTGGACCTGCCTGGTGTGTTCCTTTGTCTTCATGGTTCTCTTTGCGCTTTAAACAGAACCCTGAGACTATCAAAGAGCAGGTGCATTTATACGGAGACTTGATTACACACAGGTGCATTCTATTTATCATCATCAGTCATTTAGGACAACATTGGATCATTCAAAGATCCTCACTGAACTTCTGGAGTGAGTTTGCTGCACTGAAAGTAAAGGGGCCGAATAATATTGCACGCCCCACTTTTCAGTTTTTTATTTGTTGAAAAAGTTTAAATTATCCAATAAATTTTGTTCCACTTCACGATTGTGTTCCACTTGTTGTTGATTCTTGACAAAAAAAAAATCAAATTTTATATCTTGTATCTATGTTTGAAGCCTGAAATGTGGCGAAATGTTGAAAGGTTCAAGGGGGCCGAATACTTTCGCAAGGCACTGTAGATGTAATGATACAATTTGACTATAAATTTACTTTGTTTGGCTTATATATTGTATCTTTTTGACAAATCAAGAACAAAGTATAAGTTTCGTGAATATCTGTGGGCCAAATGCTTCTTTGATGAGATATGAACTAAACTTCAAGAGAAAATCATCATAGTTGAAGACTTTAATGTTTCTTTGGATACAACAATAGATCAAAAGAGGAAGACTTCATTTAACTATCATCATCAAGCCTTACAGAAAATCAACTAATGATATTTGTGATGCATTTGAAAATGATTATACTTGGAGACTTAAACACTCTATACACATGGAGAAGACAGAATCAAGCAAGTCTTATTTATTAGAAGAGAAGAAGAAGGTCCTATATTCGTCCCACAGTGGGGAAATTTCAGTTTGATGCATACACAAATGAAGCTTATGCGGATGTTCAGACTGAAAGACCGAGTGCCTGCCAATCTCACAGCGCTGCCAGCCTCGAGCCTCAGCCAATCACACAGGACGGCCAGCCTCCTGCCAACACTCTCACAGCAAAGCGGGCAGTTTAAAAGGCAGCCACTTCCTGACAAGCAACGCTTCCTGAGGCTCTTAAACACCCACCACCTGCCCAGCACCCCCTCTGGCTCCTGCTCTGGCTCTGGGTCTGGCTCAAGGCTCCTGCCCTGGCTCCTGCTCCGCCTACGCCCCGTTCACACCATACTCTAGCCACCACCAGTGCTTGACCCCGGGGGATCTGAGATCATCTTCAGCTGCAATCGATCTCATCTCTGCAAGTATCACTGCCGGGGTCAATGCGCCAAACAAATAAATCATTTTTAATGTATTAATTGCGTCTTTGGTCTCTTCAGATTGAAATACACATACACGTCAAGTCAAGCAGCAAACATCACTTCCGCGCTCCTTATAGGCAAAGTGGGTTAAGTGTCTTGCCCAAGGATACAACGACAGCAGACATCAGTGGAGATGGTGGGTCTTGTGGTGGACTAAACCATAACTGCATTGGACATTGGAAAGCAAACAAGGACCTGAATATAGATAATTTAACCAAATGCTATTCATTTATTACTGCATTTGTTGAACATAATGAAGGGACCTCTAACCCCCTCATAGTTTGGGATCCTCTACAATGGAACTTTTGGGGACATGCTATAGCTCACTCATGGGAAAAGAAACAACTGAGAGCAAAAGTACAAGAATTGAGAAGGAAAGTTTAAAGCCTCAACAAAAAATAAAAAATTTAAACCTATGTGACCGTCCCCATGAAACTGTCAATACAAAGAAGGAGGAACAGTTAGAGCTCTCCGACTTGATTGAAAAATTATTCATACAAAGCTATGATTACATGGATGAAAAAAAGAAAAAAAACATTCCTAATACTATGTTGTTAAATCAATGGCAGAAAAAAAGAATCTTCCTGGAGTTTTGTTTTTTGCAGTGTCGTAGACAGATAGTAACCGTTGCCAAGGACAGACTCAATCCCCACTCACAGTTGAGAACCACTGAACATTGGCAAAAGCTGAGGAAAGGGTTGAATGTGAGTATAAGTATCACATTTTGTATTTGTTTTACACCTGATTTTGAACTGTTTATTCGTTTTCAAACTATAATGTCTCTGTGTAGAATATATGTTTTAAGTTGATTTGATATATGACTTGGACCGTACGCGCGCTCTGATTGGTTGATTACCGGTCTGATATTTTCCCATATCGGACCGTTACCATGACAATTGGTCCGAACAGCGCGTATCACATTTGATATCGTTCCACGGACCGTTACCATGACAATCAGTCCACAGCCCGTATCACACAAAACCAAGTTGGACATGAACATACTTCACAAATATCTCAAAAGCATTGGTAAAGACACAGACGAGAGTTATATAATAAAACATTTATTAACCTTGCTTGCTCGGTCTGTACAGAGAAATATCAGACCTTGGCCTGGTCTGTACATTAAGGCCGCGGTCTGATATTTCTCCATACAGACCTCGTGCTCGGTTAATAAGCCGTTAGTATCAGGAAAACTGTGTCCAACTAGATCCTCAATGAACAGAGGAAAATCACCCACACATACTCTGTCTGTGCTCGCCCTTCGGTCGCAGCTCGGTGCTGGGAGACATTTAATCGCCGCGGTAACGCTTTCATATCTGGAACAGAAATCAAATAATGCCAGATGATTTAGCCCCCACCACACCCCACCCCACCATAGCAACGGGAGCACGGCCCTAGCAACCGCCAACAGCCTGTACTCATCAGGCCCCAATATTTCACTTAGTGCGCTCCCTAGGCCACGGCTCAGCGTGCACAGTTCTGACATGCACAACGCTAGCTCACAGCCAAGTCACCAAGGGCCGCGGCGCGCACCACAAAAGTGTCCTCACATTATACAACTATATATGCTCATGTTCTAACTAATCTTGTTTTAATTCAAGATCATGTGTTGCAGACATTGTTGGTTTTAGAGGAAAAATATGGCCGATAGCTAACTTTGATGTAACCACGTTGAAGGAGCCGTGAAATTATTGTGAATTCATTCTCAAATACACATAGTAACTATTTTATTTTATTTGATCAGAATCAGAATCATTTTTATTGCCACGTAAGTAACAGGAAGTCACAGACTTGGAAATTGCTTTGGCTCAGTGCAACAGTCAGAAAGAGATAATAAAAAGAAAGAATAAAAAACACTTCTAAGGAATACATTTAAATTTAAAATAGAGTTACAGTTACTATTTACAATATACAAGTGCACATGGTGCACATATGTAAGGTGAAATATTATAATGATAATGACAGAAACTCCTCTTCTGACCCTGAAGTGTCCATTCCCCAATTTTCATGGGCTTATAAGACACCAAAGCAACATATGTGCGCTTTCCCCCCTCCCCTCTGTGTCCCTGGAGCTGGGCGGAGTGTCTGCAATCCTGGTCCTGCCCCTGGTTCAGCCCTCTTACACCTGCAGCCCATCCTCCTAATCAGCTTCACCTCAACAGTTTAAAAACCCGGTTCACCCTTCACCATGTGCCTGATTGTCAGTAGAACTTTCATGGTCTTAGTCCCAATTCTTTTAATATTATTTTTGCTCATAAATAGTTTTTTTCCTTTTTGACTCACATTCGTTCTTGGTCCAGACTCTGCCTTCCTCCTGTTCTTGCCCTGCCACAACCTCCAGCCCAGCCCACCCCAGTCCAGCTCAGCCACACCAGTCCAGCTCAGCCACCCCAGTTACCTTTGGTACATTTTCGTAATAAACCTTGTTTAATCATTGCGTACAATTTTGATTTGTCAGTCATTACAACGCAACATCTGGTAGCTACATACCGCATACATAAATCATTTTCAAAATGGTCAAAACAATGAAATATCTGTTGTCATATTTATTCTGTTAAAGGTTCAGTAATATTTGAATATTTGAATCTACATCATTTATATGCGTCCCCAGATAACAGGTCACATAAACAAACCTTATTGGACCACTTCTAAACAATACTTTGAACTTTGAGTTATTCGTCAAAATAAATTGTATATTCCATAATATTTATGTTGTAATTGTGTGGCCCCTCGCTGATGCATCTCTGGTTCAGCACTGTTAATGTGCATTGTGGGGCCTGGGAGTTGCAGGGCCCAGAGGAGAGCCAGGTGCTGTCTGTCTCCTGCTTATCTGCACCTCAGATAAGCAGTGCACCCAGATAAAGGCCCGTGTAGGACACGTCACAGCTGCAACCGCTGCTCTCATCAGCCCTCTGCGCACACACAGGGTCACAACCACACACAAATGCACACACAGCCACCCACAAAAGAAAATGCGAGCACACACACATCAGTTCCATGTTGGTTGCGCTCCGCGCCAAAACCTCCATTCCTTGGGAGTACATTCCTATCACCGAAGTATCGACACATTGTTGTTGTGTCTTGGACGTGCGTTTGCTAAAGATCAGTGATATGAGTTTGGTAAATCCAACATACTGATCATGTGATGCCGCTTAAGTGCAGCAAGTGGTGGGCAAGTTTGAACTTTCTTCAACAAGTTCAAGTTCTTCAACACAAGTTCAGCTCTGAGGCATATCTGGAACCTGAGATTTTCCATAGATGTCATATAACAGGGGTATTTACTCACGGAGCTGCATCGTGGATGCTTTAAATTATTTTTCTGGTACGTCACCATTGTCTTTGCTTGTAAATCCGCCGCAACGCATGGTCCAGTATGAACGGCTCATGTGTTTTATCACATGCAGAATGTGCAATCCTGTCTTCAGGGTGGACACTTGAGCGTTTCATGGTTTAGTTAAATCCTGTTTCACTCACCTGTGGTCTGGCATCTCCATGGCTCCTTCGTGGTGCGTTTCTACAAACCAGGACAAATGCAGTGTCTTGCGGTGTCTGTGGGTCATTTGGACTGCCTGGACATAAATATTTATTCTTCCTCTTTATTTAATTTATTGTGTGTATAGAAATTTGTTAAATGAGGTCATGAATCTATGAGAAAATATCCCCTGTATTGTATAATGGTGTAATTTAAGATTAGTGATTTAGAAGGGAAATTTGGGTAATGTGTGAGGGGTAATTTGGGTATTTGCGGTGTGCTTGTGTGCCCCAAGGCAGTCAAGGCTTGGTTATGCAGAAGGTAACGTTGACTGCGAGAGTAAGGGTCAGGGAAAAGAAAAGTCATGTATGTTTTTGTTGTGGGTATCCTTTTTGCCTGAAGACTTTTCACTATGCTCTGTAAACACATTTTTCTACATTTTCCCTGGAAAATGTTCATATTTGTCTAGAAATTACACACAATAATCCATATTTGAAAAAAAATGTATATCTTCCCTATACATCAGCCAATTTGTTGGTCTAGCTCTAATTGTGGCATGGAAACAATAATAAAAGAGCAGTTTTCAGACCGTGTCCTTTGCCTGGATTAATGGTCTTTACCAGGGACAGGGAATGGTGAGTGTGCCTTAGATCTGTCCACTCCTCCACATCCAGAGGAAATGTATCACTTTACCCACTAACGGCAGCTAATGAACGGAGATACAATTTTCTGCACAGCTGCCCTCCTCTTCCCACACACATACACACATCACATACAGGCACGGATACACCCCCCCTCCCCACACACACACAAACTCATTCTTGTGAGTGTGTTTTTACCTTCTTTCGTCAAAATCCATATTATTTAGTTTTGACCGTTCAATGTAATATTGACAAGGCCATTTGGAACATCATGGGTTAAAGATACAGTAGAAATAGCTCAATGCTAGCAACTTCAAACATGTTGGAATGTTTTTTCATCATAGCTCACTTTGTTGGGAGAAGTTTGGTAACTTGTGCATTATCCTTTCCTCTTCCTACTTTATCTGTCATCATTATGACTTCTCTAGGCGCAGCCAGTCCGGTTCGAGGACCACAAGATTCCATCTCTGCTGTTTGCGGACGATGTTGTCCTGTTGGCTCCAAAGAACCAGGACCTGCAACATGCACGGTTTGCAGCAGAGTGTGAAGCGGCTGGGATGAGAATCTGCACCTCCAAATCCGAGGCCAAGGTGCTGAACCGGAAAAAGGTGCCTTGCCCTCTCCAGGTGGGTGAACTGGTCCTTCCTCAAGTGGAGGAGTTCAAGTATCTCGAGTGATGGGAAGGAAAGAGCATGAGATTGACAGGTGGATCGGTGCAGCGTGCGCAGTGATGCGGTCGCTGTATCAGACCGTTTTGGTAAAGAGGAAGTTAAGCCGGAAGGCAAAGCTCTCGATTTATCGGTCAATCTTCGTTCCCTCCCTCACCTATGGTCATGAGCTTTGGGTAATGACCGAAAGAATGAGATCGGGTATACTAGCAGTCGAAATGAGCTTCCTCCGCAGAGTGGCTGGGCGCTCCTTAAGAGATAGGGTGAGGAGCTCAGTCACACGGGAGGAGCTCGGAGTAGAGCCGTTGCTTCTTAACCTGGCAAGAGCCAGATTGATGATTGTGTAGAACTCTAATGCGTTCTCCACAATATCAATCTGGGAATTCCGCAGCATAATCCTTTCGGGGAAAGGAGGGATAAGCAGCAGAATACTTCAAGCTGATTGGGCGAAGTGACGCTGTGTGCCCGCCTACAAAGGTTTGACTTAAACCAATCCCGGTAACATTATGTCGTCATCGGCGTGCGCCAAAACTCGTAGGTAAAAATGCACAAACATCTTTGCCGTCTAAAAATGCACAAAGCGCCTCTCGCTGTTCATCTTTCAAAAAAGAAATTGGAGATTCTGCTAAAACTGACTTGATAGCCTCAGCTACGCGTCCGTCCTCCTGCGTAGCCATGTTTGTTTTGCTTCGGCCCGGTGTAACGCCGAGATACACTGTCTTGAAGAGATGCACTGCCTCAGCTGTTTATGATGTAATGCAAGCCTGCGCATGCGCGTCTCACGGCAGCCGAAGCATACCAAGATGGCGGACCGTGAATTGCTAAAAGTTGAAATACGAACGAATCAAGACACGAATGTCACTTTTAATGCAATTTGAGGCGAGATGTTGATGGTCCCGTTTTGTCACATGTGGGTTTTAAGAGTCAAAGTTTCGTGCAAAGTTTAGTTTAAGCAGTCAACTGCGCCTGTGAAACCACAAAGCTAATGTTTTCATAGCAGTCCGCGGCTGCTGACGTAGGCTGATGACGCGTCCTGTGGCCACTCTACACTCTTACACTGGTCTGTCGGGTTGATAATGGAAAATGGGGAAAAAAATCAATCTAATTAAATATTTTGTTTGAACACACTATTGTTAATCATATTAAATACAGTACGATACATGCATTGAATGAAATTTATTATTTCCATTATCAACCCGACAGACCAGTGTAAGAGTGTAGAGTGGCCACAGGACGAGTCATCAGCCTACGTCAGCAGCCGCGGACTGCTATGAAAACATTAGCTTTGGGGTTTCACAGGCGCAGTTGACTGCTTAAACTAAACTTTGCACAAAACTTTGACTCTTAAAACCCACATGTGACAAAACGGAACCATCAACATCTCGCCTCAAATTGCATTAAAAGTTACATCTTAATTGTCTTAATTCGTTCGTATTTCAACTTTTGAAGCAATTCACGGTCCGCCATCTTGGTTTGCTTCAGTTGCCGTGAGACGCGCATGCGCAGGTTTGCATTACATCATAAACAGCTGAGGCTGTGCATCTCTTCAAGACAGTGTATCTCGGCGTTACACCGGCACTTCTTGCTTTCGTCAAACCCGGATATCCCGCCCTAAACCCCCAGACTGGCGCGTGATTGGCTTGAACACCTAGATGTTCTACTCGAAAAGGGTTGGCGGGAGCGGGGCAAGATGTATTCTCGAGTGTTTGTGAACTCACAAATACCGCTGTAGCCCATCCCATCCAAGCCGGCCCCTCTCATCCTTAACCTATCATACAGCAATGCCAAATTCCCTGCCAACCTTCCATCCATCTATCCATTTTCTTCCCCTTAATCCATTTCTGGGTCCCTCACCAGATTAATGAGGGGCTGGTGCACTGTTGATCCTCCTGCAGGTGGTGAGCCCACAGGAGCTGAGATCTTTCAGTGGGAGGCCCTACTTCCTGCCAACCTATGGCATCCAAATAGGCCAAGATGGCCCCTACAACTAACACGTCTCAAAGACTTGCAACAACCGCCTCTCCGCCTCTTCCTCTCTTCGAGCGCACACTTCCAGTTCGCCCTTATGCCACCTTCCATTACCTAGGTTCCAGGGGATCAAAAGCTTGCACGAGCTGCTTCACAGACCAAGTGCCGCAGCCGGGGCCTAGGTGCTAGATAAATAATTCAATGCCATTTTTATGACTGTTTAGTCTCTCCAGATTGTATTTCCACCTTCACAACATCGTCCGTCTTCGCCCTCCCTCTATTAAAACATTGCAGGAATGTCCATACCTTCCTAACCTCCAGATTCGATCCAAAAACTGCTATTTGTCTAGAACTCCGCCGCCTGCCTATACTCATCCACATTCGCTCCATCCTCAAACAGCTCCACTGGCTCCCCTTTTTATCCAACGTACAATATACCACTTTTCTCCCAAGTTACAAGTCACTCCATGCTACTTTCTCGTGCTGGGGGCATGAACATTTAAAAATGTACGCATACATTATCCGGCATGAGCCTTATTCATTTAACGAGTCCATACAAAAGTCCACAGCCGCTAAACTAGACTGGTGAAATTTTTTTAATCTGGAACATAGTGTTGGACCATGAGACTTTTGGACCACCCTGTAAAGCCGTTTTTGAGAGGAAAATAGGCGGCATACAAAAACATAAGGTTCTATAGGGTTCAATTCTATTTCCAGGTTCACCCCCACCGGCTAGGAGTGAGATTGCATGCATGTCAGCCCACATGCTTATGGAATTTTTTGAGCCGGGACCCGCCTTCACTGGTATTTATAGAAAAATATATAGTTATTGTTATTATATATATGACAATACACTTGAAACAATTGATCCAGCATATTGTGAAGTTAACCAAAATAACAAGTAGAATTTTGAATTGGCTGCATTTGCTTTTGCTTTGCATGGCACTGGAAATATGGAGCTCTGGTGTGTGCTATCTGGCGCCTCCAGTTTGAGAAGCCCCACTGTCCATACCCCATCACTAAATTGTTTCAGCCCAAAATTTGGCTGTGTTTGTGCTGTTGAGAGCTCAATACTTGAGCTCGTGTACGGGGGCGGGATGTGCGGGGGTCCCGGGACACTTGACCGTGCTGTACTCTGATTGGTTGTGAGGGTTTCTTTCTCTTATCGCCGCACTCCTGTGCTTTGTCTCCAAACGATCTATGGTACCGTGCATTATGAGATTATTGTGTTGATTCAAGTGATTTGAAGAGGACTTAAGATGAAGAATGTACTTTTCACAGCTTTAGTCCACTCACAGTTGCTTTTAAAAGGAGTTATGCTGTATGAGCCAGATATTAGCTTAGATGAAGGCCCTTTTCACAAGGAAAAGGGTCTGGAATAAACGGTTCTGTAGGTCTATTGTATCATATGAATAACAGGTCAGACCTCAAACCATACTTCTAATGATGTTCTAATAATGCATTGGGTTCAAATCAAAAGGAAATTATGTATAACATGTAATGGTCGTCCACTACCATCCATGCTAAGTTACTATCTATCATTAAGAATCATGTAAGGGGCCACTAAAAATAGGTAGAAAAAAGGTAGAAGTACCAAAAGTAATGTGATGAAGTAAGTCTGCAGTGTAAATAGTGAAGAGGAAGGGAGCCAGAATGGTACCCTGTGTTGCTCCCGTATTGTTCACAACAGTCCCAGACACGCTCTTCCCTAACCTACATACTGACATACTGTGACCTCACAGTGAGGTAGTTGTAAATCCAGTTGGTAAAGATGGGATCAACTCCAATCTTCTCCAGTTTCTCCCTCAGTAAGAGAGGTTGGATGGTGTTAAATGCACTGGAGAAGTCGAAGAACATCAGCCTCACATATCCTCCAGGGCCATCCAGGAAGGACACGGATCGATGGAGCATGAAGAGAACCGCGTCATTCATTCCCATTTTCTCCTAATAGGCAAACTGCAGGGGGTCAACAGCCTGCTCAACCTGTGGCATGAGCAGTCGGAGTACTATCCTCTCAAAAGTCATTATGACAGATGTTAGTGCCACTGGTCTGTAGTCCTTGCATCCTGTCGGCCCTGCAACCCATGGGGACGGGTACCAGGCAGGAGGTTTTCCATCGGACAGGGACACATCCAGTCTGAAGACTCTTGTTAAAGATGGTATGGAGAGGATCAGCTAACTCCGCTGCACATTCCTTTAGGAGCCTTGGCGTTATCCCATCAGGCCCAGCAGACTTCCTCCCCTTGAGCTTCTTTAGCTCCACCAGGACATCCTCCACGGTGAAGAAGGACGCAGCAGCAGAGGTGGTGCAGCCGCCGAGAGGAGCAGAGCAGGTCACAGCAGAGGTGGTGTAGCCGCCGGGACTGGGGGGAGCAGGACAGGTCACAGCAGAGGTGGTGCAGCCGCCGGCACTGGGGGGAGCAGGACAGGCCACAGCAGAGGTGGTGCAGCCGCGGTGGTATTACACGGTGTTACACCCTTATTACATTTAATGTTTTATGTGCAACTTTTCCATATGGATATACAGACCGCTGCTCTGGTTCAGACCTAGCCTGGTTGTACCACACCTTAGTACAAATTACATTTCATACTAAGGTCTGGATTTGCTCCATTGAGCTCCGTGAACAGGTGGGAGGGATAAACTCCTTTTGCAGATTGAAACGATTGGATCTGAGTTTACCGTGACGTATGTAATGCGCCAGAGTCTGTTGTTAGCATTTAGCATTTAGCCTAGCCATCTCCTTTGCTGCTAACGGA
This sequence comes from Knipowitschia caucasica, assembly GCA_964034765.1. Lineage (NCBI taxonomy): Eukaryota > Metazoa > Chordata > Actinopteri > Gobiiformes > Gobiidae > Knipowitschia > Knipowitschia caucasica. Next base: position 11,005,831 of record OZ035825.1, on the reverse strand, counting down.
GCCCGTGGGGAGTAGCGCCACAATCTTGACCAGCGATTACATTTGCTAAACATTCCTCTTGCTCCTGCTTCAATTTCTTGAAAGAACCAGACTGGATTACTTTACTATTGCATTCTTCGCCATTGCCAAACTACAACCTGCCCGTTCAGCGCAGACTCTTGACGTCACTGACCTACAACACCCGCCTCCCGCGCTCTCTGAGTAGCCGGTCGAATTACGACCGATTGTATTCGCTAACACAGGGACCAGACCCAGACGTTACATGCAGTGAAATGATGATTGAGCGGAGTGTACGGATGGCTATGGCCAGGCTTGTTCAGACCCACGGACTGTCCAGAAACTGACTGATGCTCTTCACGAGTATTTCCTTTATTTTGTTGGGCATTAGATCTCTTGGTCATGAGGAAAATTGTTCAATGAGCAATAATGCGAACAACAATTTTTGAATAAAATGTTTTGATACATTTATTATTCAGATTTTTTTCTTTTCTTTTATTCACATTTAAACACACATTATTTTGTTACATGTGTCATTGGTTGACAAAGAATATACAGTAGAAACCATGGCCATCCACTGGTCTTGAAAGCTGATCCTAAACACTCTTTAGACGGACCATCAGAGCGTGTCCCTCTGCTGTGGGGGACGTCCTATTATCCTGACCTTGCATCGGGGGTAAATGAAAAAAATAAGTTAATTTTCTCCTCATCAGACTTGAATGCTTCCGCCACTTTACGGCCTGATGAGGTCTAAACCAATGGATAACCAGGTCTAGAGTATCTCCCAATATGGACTGGACCAGAGTATGAAATTATTCATACTCTATGTACATTCCCACATTTTGCCATGTCACATTCACAAACATTAGGTTTTTATTTTCATTTCTACTTTTTCTTTCCTTTGTGAAAGACCACTACAAAGTATTAGACAAATGTTAAGTGAATTCTAAAATATTGATTCATATTTTATTGTATGTAAAAAGTTAGGCTTACAAAAGTATACCGCATCCATCAGATAATACGTTGTGTAACCCCCTTTCCCTGCAATCACAGCGGAAAGCCTGGGTACACAACAGTTATTGAATTATGTTACATATATCTTGATCTTTGTAATCAAGAATGGAAATGGTACAAGCAAATATCCCATATGGAAAACATACACAAATATTTTATAAAGGTTTTATAGAACGTACAAAATATGCATATGACAGTCAAATAACATACACATTTCAAAGAAAGATTGTATACTCCAAATCATACATGTTTAAATATTTTGTGAAACGAATGTAAGATTTGTTTGAATATCGTGACGCTTTGACAGTTAAATCCAACACAAAGTTTACAGTAATAGTTTATGCATGAAATTGTATACAGAAAAGCATTTGAGAAAATTAAAAAGAATTCTGCAAGATTTGTGTGCACTTGAGAGAAAACACAAGTCAAGATCTAGTTAAAATTTCACTTTGGGCCTTTATTCTGGAAAACAATGGAAACTAAAGTATGTGATGATAAAATGTCTTGAATACTCGATGCTGTTCTCAATTCTACAAATTGAATGAACGCACTCATATAAAAGATAGGAAATGTACTTGTAGAACTATACTACAAAAGGTAGAAGTACCAGAAGCAATGTGATGACTCATCATTATGAAGATCATACAAGTGAAAGAACTGCTATTACTCACTTATTCCACCCTAAATACTCTATTACACCTTTATTACACCATAACACTAAAACACCCCATTACACAATTACACCCTTATTACTCTTTTGGTATGATAAATAGAAAGTACATACATTACTGATATGACGTACAGATTTATTAGATTTATTGTGTGAAAAATATACAAATACTGTATACAATTTGTATATTAACAACATGAAACACTCTTTTTTGCCACATATTAAAGATGTGCAAAAGATGCCACTTTCAGGAGATAATCATACAAACGTCACATGAAAGTAATATAAAATGTGATGATGAATTCTCAAAGAAATCTATGCCTGTAACTAAACACCGCTGGAACTTGGCCAAAGCTGAAAGAAGCCCATTTCTCATGTTATATTATTTTTGAAAATAAATCTAGCTAGAATACAAGAGGCACAGGACTAAATCATCTAATCGGAGTGAAATAGATTTAACTGTGGAGACACACACACACACACACACACACATCCCCAGTAACAAGCCTATTATCTGACAGTTCCACTCCAGTGACCCGTCCAATAACACTTCTCACATCCTGGACGCTCCCCTGGAGAGCCTGTGTGTGTGTCTGTGTGTCTGTGTATGTGTGTGTGTGTTTGAAACATTTACCCAGCCTAACAGATCGTCTCCGCGTGCCGGCTCCCAGGGGCTCGGATTAGCGGTGATAGCGGGGCAGATTGGCAGAGAGGTGCAGCACGGAGTCGTTTTGGGCCAGAGGAACTGAAGAGGCGCTCATTGTCTCCTCATCAGGAAGAGATAAGTCTATTAGGAGCCAGTCAGGAGCCAATGACAGGTCTGGATCACACTAAATCAGGTCTGGAGCAGGTTTAAAGCAGATCTGAATCAGGTCTAAAGCAGGTCTGAAACGGAATAGCAGGTTTGAAGCAGGTCAGAAGTCGGTCTGAAGTAAGCCTGTAGCAGGGCTAAAAGCAGGACTGAAGCAGGTTTGAAGTCGGCCTAAGGACCAGGAATTGGTATGAGGTTTGACTAGACAATAGTGATGTGGGATTTTACAGATTAGTGGACACACCGTCAAATAGGATCTCTGCAAGAAGAGTAGTCACTACGGATCGGTTTTAGGGGTTGGTACAGCTCACAAGGTTGGTGCAGAAGGTATGCGCGCTCAAACTGTGGAAAACTGTCCCAACTCTGTGAAAAAGCTTCTTGCGTCATTCAGCAGACATTAGCTAGTGCTCAGTGGCACATAAAGCTACTATGGGCAACAAATGATTAGCGGAGCCCACCTATTTCTCTGGTGCTCCCGGTTTTGTGCAGTGGACGACTTCCCATGATGCTTTGCGTCAAATACTTATAAGGACACGTGTGTGGCTCTCATGCATGTGTTCAGGGGACATTGCAGCGTTCTGACCAATGAGGCACTGCTGTTACGACCCGAAGGACAAAACATATTTGAGAACACAGAGACGTGTTAGCCTCCTGTGGACTCACCACCTGCAGAGGGTCAGTGAGGGGCTGGTGCTATGAGACTTGGGTGGCATCTCTGATTGCCACCCCCCTGACCCAGAAATGGATTAAAGGGTAGAAAATGGATGGATGGATGGAGACAAGGTTAAGAGTTCAACATTTATTTTATTCATATTTTCTCTTTTGAACTCTAGAATTGTTTATATAGATGAATCAAAAAATCCAACCCCGTGTCCAGAACACAATAAAACCAGAAGTAATCAAATTAAAGGGGGACCTGGTGGGCCAGCCAAAACAAACCTAATGGGCCGACATCAAACTAACTCTACACAGGGCCGTCCGGATCCAATGCCGACACCTTAAGTAAGGATAAACATAACCCAAATAGCTACACCCTCAACAGCAAAAATTTAACCGGATTTAAAGAAAACTGATGAATTTAACAAGAGAATATTTCTATATATACCTTTATCAAAGCTGTAGGTTCCTTGTCAGCTGAGATCAAGCTGTATTAGTTTACATTGATTCTTTTTGTCCTATACAAGCCACCGCAGTCATGTCACAGTTTTATTGATAATTTTACCGAGTTGCTTTCAGTTGTATGCACAGACTTTGATAGTTTAGTTATTACAGGTGATTTTAATATAATGTGAGTATGTGAGTGGCCCCACCCACAGCAGAGGGCACACTCTAGACCTGTTAGTTACTAAGGGGGTGAATATTTCAAATGTAAATGTAGTTGATGTTGCACTTTCGGATCATTTCTGTGTATTTTTTGACATGTGTTTCACTAAAAAACCTCCAGTGGACTCTGCAACTGTACGAAGAAGACACATAAATGAAAATACGGGTGAACTATTTATGGGAATGATAAACTTTGAGAATGCATCGTATTCTACTGCAGATGAACTGTTTAACTCTGTCATCTCTAGTGTTTTGAATGTTCTGGATACCGTTGCCCCTGTGAAGATTAAAATAGTGAAAACTAAGCCGAAGGCGCCGTGGGCTAAAGCAGACTCGATCAGAGCACAGAAGAGAAAGTGCCGGAGGGCCGAGCGGAAGTGGCGCAAGTCCAACCTCCAGGTTGATTACGAGATCTTCAAAGATAAGTTGTACGAGTTTAACCGGGTACTACGTAGTACGAGAGAAAGGTATTTTTCTGAAATGATTGAAGGCTGCAGCAACAATCTGCGTGTTCTGTTCTCAACAGTTAATAGATTAACAAATCCCCCTGTTCAGCTGGCATTAGAGCTAACTTCCAAATGAAAATGTAATGAGTTTGCAAGGTTTTTCAATGACAAGGTTCAAGGCATCAAAAACGCCATTGTCTCCAATCCACGGATAACTATCCAACAACCAGAAAGGCTCTTTGAGCTAACTCACTTGCACCTGTAGATGATAAATCTGTCCAAGAGGTAATCACAAGTTTGAGCTCCTCCACATGCAGCCTGTATGTACTACCCACTAGATTTCTAAAGTCTGTTCTGAGCTGTCCGTTACCTTCACTCACACAGATAGTATGAACCAGCCCGGACTCTGAGGAGCACAGGGACGGGACTCCTGTTAGTGCCTAGAGTCAGGACTAAACATTGGGAGGCTGCATTTCAGATTCATGCAAAATCTGGAACAGTCTTCCCGAAGATGTGAGACAGGCCTCCTCTCTGACAATGTTTAAAACCAGGTTAAAAACAGTTCTGTTTAGCTGGGCATACAACTGAGTGATTTTATATTTGTATCTTTTTAATGTACTGTGATTATTTATGATTTTAATGCTATCTTATTTTTCTCAGCACTTTGAGTTGCCTTGTGTATGAAATTGTGCTATACAAATAAACTTGCCTTGCCTTAAATTTCTGGGTAGCCCCTTGTGAATTTAATCTTATTTAGTCTGCAGTACTGCGGGAAGCCCCCGAGCCCATGGGTGTTTCAGCTATAAGCTAGTAATACCCTATCCATTAATTATTATAGATCCATGGTCAGCGTGGACCAAATGTCACTGTGCCTGTATAACTTTTATATACGACAATATATTATGAAATTCAAAGTTGTGTTTTCAAAGGTCAACATTTACATTTTCATATTCAGTATTTTCAAATAAAAAAAAAATTCTGAAAACAAAATTTGCAAATATTGCACATCTTCAGAATACATATTTCTCTGTACTACATGATCGAATACTGCGTTTTCAGCAAAAACGCTTCATTTGACTTAAAATACATGGTTTCCGGACTGTTAAAAAGACTACATTTGTGCCATAGCATCAGTGCCTGCAGCTCCATCTGGTTCACACGCTGTCAGGACTGGTGCATGCTGGGACACACGCACACGCACGTCTGTGGAGATTGTGTGGACCAAAACTTTGTGTCCAAAACAAAGCGTAAAAAGGTCGCATTCACCACACACTCTCAGATAGACCATGTGTGTGAAGGATTAGCATGAAGTTGCTTTGTGTAGTAAAGTATAAAAAACCACTTGCAATTTCACATCACGTTATCAAAGTTGTGAAGGAACAACTCACCTAAAAAAACAAACGATTACTTTATTTTTTCATGTCACCACAAATTGCAAATTTATGTTCACAAGTTTAAAGTAGCAGTATGTAATATTTGCATGTCAAGTCATCATCATTTCGAATACATCTTTAACTGATAACAGTAGATCAGCCGAGATATCTGAATATCAAAATTAGTTTTACGACCCGTAAAAGTTGTTATTGTTTTGATTTTGATGTCCTACCCGCCGCCGTTTCGCCAATCAGGAAGTTTCATGTCATGCTGCTGGATTTGGTGTGTATCTGGCAACCTGAGTCAGGGAGAGTGGGAGAGGACTACAAAATATTGACTGTGACTGCAGTACCACTTTTGGCCAGATTGTTACATATTGTTCCTTTAAATTATGCTTAAGGTTAACCCTTTAGGCGCCAGAGTTTTTTCAAGAAAATTTACAATTTTGATTTCAAGATTTCAAAAGGCTATAACTTTAAAATGGTTTGAGATAAAGGCATACTGTAAATTAGAAATATCTTCAGTCTGAACCAAACTTTGGGATGGAAGTTGATTCGTCATCTAATTTGCATATTCTGACGTCATCAAGGTGGCGGCCATTTTGTAAAATGTTAATTATTGTATAAAGACTTCAAAAAGCTGTAGCTTGGGAGTTATTTGAGATCAAGGAATACTATAAACAGTAAATGTGAAATATATCTTTAGTATGAAATGAATTTGGGATAGAAATAAATTCCCTGATCCAGATTATACATAATGTTTTAGCACTGGTTCGCAGCCATATGGAATTTTATTATTTTCAAAGACCTTCAGTGATCAAGACTGCACTCTTTATAGTTTACAGTCATGAAATCTGGAGATTGGTTTCAATATTTCCCTTTCAAAGAAGTAGTGGGCATACTATTTTTCTCAGTGGAAATGAGGCTCCAGGATTTATCGTGTAGAAACAGAGAGATGAAATGAATGGGCACAGAACATGTCAGATCGTCTCAACAAGAAACAACAGGCTCTTCAACACTTCTGGTCCACTTTTGTGGATTATTTTCTCTCAAGAACTGCCTTCATCCTCATCATTGCAGTTGGTAAAGGCAGTGAACGCAATAAGCGATGTGCTTTTTCCCGCGGCTTCTCCCGCGTCTTCCGCGATCCCCGCGGATGTCTACCCCGGCTACTTTCTCCCACATACCCGGTGTTATGATGCCCCTGTCCCCTCCACCCCGGCCCCTGCTTGGTGTTCACAGAATGCTTCTACCGCGGCCACACGGAGGACAAGCAGCCGCTGTACTGGGGCTGATTGTGGACTATGGAGCGTTCTCCCCGTCACCAATAATGTCTGTGTCTGCTTCACTGGACACCTGCGTGTCTTCCTCCTCTGAATCTGAGTGAGCCAGTACCAGACCAAGTACTTCTCTGGTACTGAAGACCTCGTGAGTAAAATAAAAACACTCTCTCCCTCTGCTCTGCTCTCGCTCCTCTCAGCTCTACCGCTGCTGCTTCGCCTCCGCGCTGCTGCGCCGCAAGTGTTTTACGAACTCAATTTACTCAAAAACTTTCGATATAACCACACCCACAAATACTGCTCATATTACAGGCACACATGTCCACTAACTCCTGGTGAAAAGTATTAACAAGATTCTGCTCCACATTTTTACATACAGCCTGTTTAAGTGAGCAATGTTGCTTGTCGCAATATTGCGACTTTGGCGCTTAAAGGGTTAAGTACAAAGATCCAAATGATCTACTCATGTAATGTAAAGATATGCGTTACTTTATTTAAGCTAAAATGGATAATCATCACAAATGGAGTAACAGATCACAAGAATTCATTGAGGACTCGTTTGATTTAAAAACAGCTCTTTTGATGATTATCGTGGATGGAGCTAAAAAACAACCCCAGATCTTGCGTGGAATTATGTTGAAACTAGGGCTGTCAAATGATTACAAATTTTAATTGAGTAAATCCACATAAAGCGGCATTAACATTATTTACATTCTGTCTTTCTGTAGTAGACAGTATTTTTTCTAGGTTGTATTAAAAGTTGTATTGAAACCTGTAATGTAGGCGGCAGTAGCTCAGTTGGTAGAGCGTTGGCCTTTGAGCCAGAAGGTCGTGGGTTCAAGACTTTCACCATCGACTCCCACTGACTACTGTCGTTGTGTCCTTGGCAAGACACTTAACCTCTGGGAACACCAGCCACAGTGGGGCGGCTGCGGCTGTAAAGTGCCAAACTGCCGTTGTGTCCTTAGGCAAGACACTTCACCCCCATTGCCTAGAATGAGTCTGGTGTGTGTATGAACGGTTGGTGGTGGTCGGAGGGGCCGAATGCGCATACTGGTTGCCTCGCTTCTGTCAGTGTGCCCCAGGGCAGCTGTGGCTACAGTAGTAGTTCATCACCACCGTGTATGGAGTGAATGAATAACGACACATGTGAAGCGTCTTTGAGTGTCCAAAAAAGCGCTATATAAAACCGATGCATTATTATTATTATTATTTGTAATTTAATTGAAAAATTGAGTTCATTGATTCAGCTTTTTCAGTCACTAGACTGAAAAAGAAGAACACACAAACATATATTAAAACATGGACATCACACTGCAAGATTCTTTGCACACTTTGAATTCAATTAAAACTAATTATTAGGGGCCTTGCTTTCAAGTTCCAATAAACTGGTTAAAAATAATATATCTTTGTGTATTTAATACCAAAGAGGTATAAGCTTCACAGCAGGAGAAACGCTCTGAGGAGGAGAATAATGATATTAGAACACAAATATAGACAAATAATCAACTTAGAAGCATGGCAAACCACTTTAAAGCTGTCTTTATGGAAGTGGGACTTAATCATCTTCAAATGCCTTTTATTAATGACAAAAGAAATATCTGAATAATGTGCTTTTACATCATCATACTATACATATACACTGCCTTGCGAAAGTATTCGGCCCCCTTGAACCTTTCAAAATTTTGCCACATTTCAGGCTTCAATCATTTTTTGTCAAGAATCAACAACAAGTGGGACACAATCGTGAAGTGGAAAAAAAATTATTGGATAATTTAAATTTTTTTAACAAATAAAAAACTGAAAAGTGGGGCGTGCAATATTATTCGGCCCCCTTGCGCTAATACTTTGTAGCGCCACCTTTTGCTGCAATTACAGCTGTAAGTCGCTTGGGGTATGTCTCTATCAGTTTTGCACACTGAGAGACTGGAATTCCTGCCCATTCTTCCCTGCAAAACAGCTCGAGCACAGTGAGGTTGGATGGGGAGCGTTTGTGAACAGCAGTCTTCAGCTCTTTCCACAGATTCTCGATTGGATTCAGGTCTGGACTTAGACTTGGTCATTCTAACACCTGGATACGTCTATTTGTGAACCATTCCATTGTAGATTTGGCTTTATGTTTTGGATCATTGTCCTGTTGGAAGATAAATCTCCGTCCCAGTCTCAGGTCTTTTGCAGACTCCAACAGGTTTTCTTCCAGAATGGTCCTGTATTTGGCTCCATCCATCTTCCCATCAATTTTAGCCATCTTCCCTGTCCCTGCTGAAGAAAAGCAGGTGTGTCTCCCAGGTGGCTTGTGGCAAACTTTAAACAAGACTTTTTATGGATATCTTTGAGAAATGGCTTTCTTCTGGCCACTCTTCCATAAAGGCCAGATTTGTGCAGTGCACGACAGATTGTTGTCCTATGGACAGACTCTCCCACCTCAGTTGTAGTTATCTGCAGTTCATCCAGAGTGATCATGGGCCTCTTGGCTGCATCTCTGATCAGTCTTCTCCTTGTTTGAGATGAAAGTTTGGAGGGACGGCCGGGTCTTGGTAGATTTGCAGTGGTCTGATACTCCTTTCATTTCAATATAATTGCTTGCACAGTGCTCCTTGAGATGTTTAAAGCTTAGGAAATCAAAGAGCAGGTGCATTTATACGGAGACTTGATTACACACAGGTGCATTCTATTTATCATCATCAGTCATTTAGGACAACATTGGATCATTCAAACTTCTGGAGTGAGTTTGCTGCACTGAAAGTAAAGGGGCAGAATAATATTGCACGCCCCACTTTTCAGTTTTTTATTTGTTAAAAACTTTTAAATTATCCAATAAATTTTGTTCCACTTCACGATTGTGTCCCACTTGTTGTTGATTCATGAATTTTTTTTTTTTTTAATATCTTTTTGTTTGAAGCCTGAAATGTGGCGAAATGTTGAAAGGTTCAAGGGGGCCGAATACTGTATTTACAATTTACAATACAATTTATTCTTGTATAGCCCTAAATCACAACAGAAGTCATCTCAGAGGACTTAAAAAAACCATTGAAATCCCCAACACAGATCAGAGAATCAACAGTTAAAACACATAAAGAATATAGAACACATGTTAAGAATTGTCATACATGTTAATAAATGTCCATACATGTTGATAAATGTCATACATGTTGATAAACGTCATACATGTTGATAAATGTCATACATGTTGATAAACGTGATACATGTTGATAAATGTCATACATGTTGATAAACGTCATACATGTTGATAAACGTCATACATGTTGATAAACGTCATACATGTTGATAAACGTCATATATGTTGATAAACGTCATACATACAGTCTTATTAGACTATTGTTTGAAAAGTGCTTTATAATAAGCCTTGTGTCATGGTTCTATTTGTTTTGCTCTCTCTTCTTCCAGAGCTGTGTGAGAAAGGGGGCGTGGCCGGTCTCTGCTGAGATGCTGACAAGACACACGAGCATCCGCACACTCCACTCAACTCTGTATTTAACCCTGGTCCGTCAGATAATTCCGTCATATCGTTAGTGCTACGCAGTGTCCTCTTCACTTACCTGGTTTTTAGGATTACACGACTTACCTGGTGTAATTTCCAGATCCTGCGCTCGTCCAGTCCTGGTCTCTTTGCTCTGCTCTCTGGCCGGCCTGCTCCTTTTTTGAGTATATATGTTTAATTATAGACACTGTTAAACTGCTTTGGTCTCCCTTTGCTTTGGGGTTCGAAACTCACCCTTAACACCTTGGCTGACTATCATTTCATACATGTGTGGTATCCCGGAGGGTTTGGTGTATTATTTTAGCTGCATCCACATTAAATTAAAATAAAGGACGTAGAGTACATGATGTTTATTCTGGTCACTTAAACATGATTCTGGTCACTTATTATACATTGTTGTGCTATCCGATGGTTGCTCTGGGACAGCAGACAACTTGGATCTGGGCGGCGACAGTGCACCGTATGGCTCCATGGCATCAATCTAAAAGTCAGCGTATCTAAATAAATATAACAAATCACGTATTGTTCTAAAATCTAACGTGTTCTGCTACGAATCGGTGATTGCTGTAGAGGTTCTTGGAGTGACCTCGTTGTTTATAGTTTTTCCGCACCGGTCACGGGACTGGGTGGCAAAACAGCATAGAAAGCTACCTGGATGCTAGAGAGTTAGCTAGTTTTAGACGTTTGGAGAGAGGTTTTACTAAATCAAAAGGTCAATTCTTGTTGTGTGGTCGGTTGTACCGAGCCAGATACAGTTTCTGTCCTTTAGAAAAGAACAGCGAAGAAGCGGCACATTAAAAGGGGGTTACCCCTTTATGCTGTTACCTGCGGTAAACGTAGAAAGGGAAGCCAGGGGAATAAGGGGATAAAAAAAAACTTTGCATTTTGGTCGCTCATCCCGCTGCTTAATTTTCCACGTATACCGTAAGTAACAGCATAAAGGGGCAACTCACAGCAAAAAGCGGTGAAAAACGCGAGTCCCGGGTAGGCACATGTCTGCAGAAATGTCAGTAGGACTTTTCTTTGTTGTTGTTAATTAAAGGTCTATTAATTAAAACGGACATCACACACAAAAATTGCTCAATTAATACATAAAAAAATTATATCATTTCAATACACAGGGCTGGTGCTCTGTGTACTGGGTGCAGCTCTGACTGCCACCCCCTGACCCAGAAATGGAAGGGAAGAAAATGAATGAATACAATTTCATTCACCGGTCTGCTGGTCCTGGTCGGGCTGGGTGTTGGTCATTTTTGTCATGCCTTGCTTAATTAGTTATGTTGATCTACATGTTTTCCACTTGACAATTTTTCACATACCTAAATAGAAATTATTCTCAAAAATCATGTTTAGGCACCTTAATGCACACATATTGCACAGTGCGTTAGCAGTAACTTATTCACAAGACAGTAGTAGTAGTAGTAGTAGTGCTGTCTTGGGAGTTGTGCTGACAAGTAGAACAAAAGCATTTGTGCAGCAGCCGAAGAGATGGCGAAGACGATATGGTGATGAGATCTGAAATGCACGGATGTTAAGGTTTGTGATGCACACTCTGGTTTGCTTTGATCAACTCTTGAGTTTGCTCCGGTTTAACACAGGATTAACAGACATAGATAGATAGATACTTTATTGATCCCAGTAGGAGAATTTCTGGTGTCTAGTGGCAGCAGAAATAAAAAATAAGATTGATCTTTCTAGAAACCTAACAATAGTAATGATAAGCAACAGCACTTCAGGCCACAGCAGCAGAGGTGGTGTAGCCTCTGGGTGGAGCAGGAGGAGTCACAGCAGCAGAGGTGGTGTAGCCTCTGAGTGGAGCAGGAGGAGTCACAGCAGCAGAGGTGGAGTAGCCTCTGGGTGGAGCAGGAGGAGTCACAGCAGCAGAGGTGATGTGGACTTCTTTGACACCTCATAGACCTTTTTATACAGTATATAGTGTGGGCTGGACCACGGTGGCGCAGTGGTTAGCGCTTCACAGCAAGAAGGTCCAGGGATTCCACCTCCAGGCCTTTCTGTATGGAATTTGCATGTTCTCCCAGTGTTTGCATAGGTTTCCTCCGAGTACCCCGGTTTCCCATACCACCAAAAACATGTGCAATAGGTCTGGCATGCGCCTCCTGTATGGCGATCTCACTCCACACGGATAAATATCAACAACAATTGTAAAGCACTTAGTGAAAGGTGCTATATAAATAAAGATTACTTACTTAAATACCTGCTCCTTGTGCCATGGGTGCACTGTCCCAGACATGCTTCCACATGGTCAGGGAGGGCTCAGGATTCGCTCGTTCCGACAATCTGGCAACACTGTTGGCAGTGGATCTGCGGAGAATGACATTTTTGAAATTACTTGTAAATTATTTGTAACTTCAGAGCGAGAGTACACATTAATACATTTCTATAAGCAGTAGCAGGAGGTAAGACTGTAGATTAGATTAGATTTGTCATAACAAAGTCAGAACAATGCAATTAAATGCACTTTAGCATCTAACCAGTAGTGCAATAGCACAAGTATAGGATAATATTTACAGATGAATATATTTGCATATATGTGAGACTGTACAAGCTGTTATTGCTGCATTAATCATATTACATTACTTTAAAGTGCATCTAATGGGCTTTAATGGGGTGAGAATTCAGGAGCGTGACTGCTCTGTGATAAAAACTGTCTCTTTAAAAAAGCGTCGGGTTTACATTGAAAATACATGGGGGACACGCTTCAAGGAGCGTTGAGAGATCACGCGGCGCGTCACGCGCCTCCCGAGCGGCGCGTCTTCGAGTGTTTTGCGCTTCTGGCGCGGTGCGTTTTGAGATTTCAAGGGTTTTGAGATTTCAAGCGTTTTGAGATTTCAAGTGTTTTGAGATTTCAAGGGTTTTGACGGGCTCCCGCGCCTCCAACGCGGCCGACGCTAGAGTTGAACATTGTTGAACTTTTTGGGAGAAGACGTGAGCGTTGACCAATCAGGAGCTTTCTCCTACAGTGACGACAGGGAAGACAACACATCAGCTATGGAGGACAAGCAATGCCTACTGGTCCTGGCCTGGGGCTCTAGCGCTGGCTCTAGTCTAGATCTTCTCAAGGGCAGGGAGTGGAGGGCATACCAGGTCGTATCGCAGAGCGATAGAAATTACGGTAGGGGACGAGAAAAAGGTAGTGGGCATTCTTGACGAGGCTGGAGGTGTTGATGGTCCAAGACAAGTCCTCAGATATGTGCGTTCCTAGGAACTTGAAGCTGTGAACCTTCTCCACCGCCGTCCCATTGATGTAGATGGGGTTCTGTTCTCCCTCTCTTGCACAAAGTTAAGTTTCATCTGACCGCAGCACCACATGTTTAATATGTCCCCCTCTGTATTTTAACCCCGACTTTCGATGTTCAAGTTGTCAGTAGTACACTACACATATTTAGTGTAGTACTAATATTACCATGTACAGATTCCCACCATTATAGCTCTGCATCAATGTTACCCATCGGTAGATTTGGAGTTGTACCATACTCGTTCCATTACCAGAACTTTTTCAACATGACCACTCAGCTCTGCCTTCAGTCTGTGTACATACTGACCAAATATATGATGTTTCCTGCAGGAGTTATTTATATATATTTATATATATAGAGATTTTTATAAGTCCATGTAGAATGTTTCTTCTCATTTTAGTGAAATCTTTTTTTTTTTCATTTGCGGGGGAGGGGAGGGGGAGACGTTTCTCTTTGTGATGTGTTTCCTGTCTCAACCTCACAGCGCTGCCATCAGGCCTGCTCTCAGATGAATTGGATTTGTTTGTCAGTGTTTGTCAACAGATACATTTACAGGGCAGGTTTTGTCTTTATGTAGTACAGTTTCAAAACAATACAGGGTTTTGCCTCGTTCTGGACTGGGCCTAAATAACAGTATGAAGTCGAAACGCGTCTCTCTCTCTCTAAATATCTCACAAATATTGACCTGGGAGTAGCTGTAAATCTGAGTGTACGGCCTGCTGACAGGAGCCACGGCTGTTAGCATAACACACAGCCAGAGGAAGCACCGGGGCCCCCACACAGGCGAAGGGCTGAGGGGCCGCGGGCAGATGGATGTGTCCGTGTCTGATGTGTTACGTGGGCATGAGTGTGGGAACAGGACTGCAGCTCGCACACGTGGAGGGATAGAGAGGTGTCTACTTCTACCTGTGACAATACATTTAATATAAGTCATTCAACTAAAACTACAGCAAAAACAATATCAAAGTATTTACACGTGCATCTACATACTAAGTGTTTATGGATATATGTTCTTGGGAGCCTGTGGATACAACACAAAATATACATATTTTAAAGATTGTGTCATGGTTTAGGGTTATTACCGGTTTTGTTTTGTAATTTGTCAACTCCTGTATCTTCCTTGGTTCTACTTCCTATTGTGTGATCATCTTTCCTTCCCTTATGTGTAATACCTGTGTACTGTTAGTCTTGTAGTAAGTAAGTAGAGTGTATCCATATAGCGCATTGTCAACATTGTGTGTTTAAACCTTGTGGATTCCTAGACTCCTTGTCCTGTCATTGTCAGTTCCACTTCTCCTCGTTGTTGTCTTTGTTCCGAGTTTGGTAGGGGTTTTGTATTTTTATCTTTATCTTTATTTTGTATTTGCTTTGATTAAATAATTATTTTTGCAGACCTGCATTTTGGATTCAGTTCATTTTGCCTTCACGACAAATTGTCCACTATGATGAGCAAGATTAATGATGTTACAAAATAGTTTCCAAAACAGCTCAATGACGACAGCTCCAGGTTGTTAGTCCTTTGGGTAATTTCCTAACACAGTTCTGCTCAGCTCGATTGTTTCAATAGAAAGTGTCATAAAAGTAAAATGTTGTCAACATAGAAGTAGGTCATCTTTATTCATATAGCACATTTCACAGACCAAGGTTTTATATTTTTATGAAGTCTTTTCAAAGTAGGAAAAAATCCTGATGAGAACCTGTTTTCTCAACAACAACAAAACTAACCCCAACCCTTTCTTCATTTTAGTTAAGATTTTAGTTTAAATTACATGCATTTTTATTCAACTAAACCTAACAATAATAATAAACAGAATAACTCATGAATCATACCATAGTCAGATAGTGAGAGTCTTCAATTGCTCAATGGAAGTAGCTCAAAAAGCAATAGTGCCTTAGTGCACTCTGGCTGTGGACATGTCCAATGGGTGATGTCAACAAATGTCATAATCCAATGTCAGCTGGAAAGAGAAAGAAGGGGCTTCCATCTTGTGGCATCATCAACCTGAACCCTACATTTCCCCAAAATCCAAACGCAGCAGTTATTTCCCAACTGAGAAAGTTGAAAAAGTGAAATGTGAACAAATCAGACAACAACATGCTGTCCCATCTTGTTATAAAACATCATGTCCTCTTTTTGTCATTTTTCTCACTGAAAAAGCTGATCCAAAGATTTGACCGAGGGAATAAAATACACTATAAACAGACCAAACTTATAATATGACCAAAATATGACTAATGGTCACCAGCGGTTACCATGGGGAAAATCACCCCAGCTTTAACAATAAAATATGAAATAAAAAGGGGCACATTGCATAAACATAAGAACAGAGTAAAGCGTGTGCAGCCAGTGTGCGTTCATGTGCTTTGGAACGGTCCTGGGATAAAGGCCCACACGGCGGGGCCCCATTAACTGCGCTGAGACGCACCAAGGGCCCGCATAATGTAGCAGTCATGTAAAAACAAGAGCACGCGCCATCCCTGTGCCTTATGCACCCTCACGCACACACTGACCCACACACACACACACAATGAAACACACACTCGTGTGCCCTAAATCCACATCAAATATTGGACTGTGCTTTTCTATTATTTATTTTACAAATGGGAATTGTTGTAGTGTGTAATTATGAAAACAATGTGTGTGTGTGTGTGTGTGTGTGTGTGCACTCCCGTGCATGTGTTCGCATGTGTTGACTCTGCCCTGACCATGACAGTGTGTTGGCCTGCTTGTGTCAGCTCTCTGTCTGCTGTCAGTGAGCTATGAAGAGTACGGGACGTCCCATCACTGCGGGAGCATGCATGATGCATTCACACACTCAAACACACACCAGCACAATGACAGGCAAGCGCACGTATTCGGCAAAATCATAGTTTTTTTATACATTGTCACTTGGAATGAGAAATGTGTTTGTAAAGTTAAAATATATTCAGTCTTTGCAACTTGCAAATATTTTGCAGGCTCAGTGCAGTATGTTTGTCCATTTTGGGGTAAAATACTGCTGATCTCTAACTTAATCTGAACAGAGCCTCTATTACATATTTTCAGATCAATATCATCTCAGGTGGCGTAGGTCATCACACAGAGTAGACAGACGTTGGTCATGTCTTGCTTACACATGGTTTCCCTCACAGATCTAGAGAGTGTAGAGATTGCAGATGTGGGCCACACACAGCAGAGAGCGTGTTGCAACCACGCAGGGAGAATATGAATGAGGCGTGCATCGCAGCTCTAAAGCTGTGTGAGTACGGGGCCCTCAACTGTGACCCGATAATGCAGGGGCCCCTGTGTGAGCTGAAGAGGCCCTCAGAAAAACAAACCACTCCACACTGAGCTAATGCACGCGGGTCGCCCAGCGCACTGGCTTCTGCGCCAGTGCGCACACACTGTATCAGGTCAACCGCCATTCGCCGCTTTGAAAATACTGTCATATTTATTCAACCGTTGCATCCGTTGTGCTTTCATGTTTGTTAAAGTATAAAGTATATTACTCCTGTGGACTCACCACCTGCAGGAGGATCAGTGAGGGGCTGGTGCTCTGTGTACTGGGTGCAGCTCTGACTGTCATCTCCCCAACCCAGAAATGGATTAAGGGGAAGAAAATGGATGGATGGATAGATAATTCTCTTAGATTTACATCTACAGCAAAGTGGAGAGATTTATTAGAGGCACGCTGTTGTAGATAGCTTAATTTGAGCAAAGCATCTCCCATTACTAATTTGGAGGCATTATGTTTGACACTTTGAAATTAAAATTTGACTTTTCATTTTCCATTACATATTTTTAGATGTGAAATCAAAGCTGAAACGAGCTATAGGTAAGATTTGCATGTCAAGTCATCATTAAATGGCCCTAATATGTTGAAAGGCATAAACAAATAATGGTCTTTTTGAATACTTCTTTAACTGATAAGTTCAGTTCAAAAGGGATATACAAATTTCAAAATTACATTGACATTTCTTAAATCTTGTTATTGTTTTCAATTTGATGTCACGCCCTCCACTGTTTTACCAGTTAGAAAGTTCATGATCCGGGTTGCCAGAACTCACTGAGTAACAAATGGCCGCAGTACAAAAAAGGCTTAGTTATGATTCTCACATCATTAAAAAAGAAAAGAAGGACTAAAACAAGGATTACCATCGGGGAGACAATTTAGGGACATAGAAACTTTTGTCCCCAGAACCATTACACATCCACAAACATGCTACAAATATATGCCCAATAGCCTTTATTATAATGCGTAATCAAAACTGAAAGGGCTAAATATTTTTTGGACATGGGTTGACATGGGTTGTGTCAGTGCCTATTTTGTTCACAATTTGATGAAGAAAAATTTTCCAACAACAGCACGGCTATCATGGCAATGTGTATAGAGATAGATAATTGGGGTAAGCTCACACAAGTATTTTACTTCGGCTTACTCCCTTTGAGCTGTGTCTACTTTTTCTTGAAATGTTTTCCTATTGGATTGTTTTTTGTTTTGTATGACCTGCTCAAATAAATTGATTGATTGATTGATTGATTGATAAATAACAATAATAAACTTAACAAAATAATTCCTCATTTGCATAATGTGGACAAGTTATATGGTAGGGGTGGGCAAACAACACCGATGTTCCAGAGAGTGTGTTGCTATTCCTGAATCAGATGCTTCTAAACCCTGTGTTGGAGGGTGTATCAACCAAAGCCAGTCAAACGTTTCAGCGTCTCGGATTCTGCAGCTAGAGTTTTGCTTTGTGTATCAACTGTGTCAGTGTTTCATTGCCTCAATAAGTTTCCTGACTTCACATTGGTTCAGAGCGTTACAGTGTATGGTTTTGACATATTTATGTAACTCCTTGGTTTGACTGCTTTTAGTGGATAGCATGGACTGTAGTGGATAGGTGTTTACTTGCTACAGTATAAATTATGCATCAATACTTCTTCACAATTTGTGTCCTTGGGCAAGACACTTAACCCCACTTTGCCCAAAGCCCCCACTGAAAGATCAAGGCTCTGCTCACACTCAGAGAGCAGCCGTCCTCCTGTGGACTCACCACCTGCAGAGGGTCAGTGAGGGGCTGGTGCTATGAGACTTGGGTGGCATCTCTGATTGCCACCCCCCTGACCCAGAAATGGATTAAAGGGCAGAAAATGGATGGATGGATGGACTTCTTCACAATGCTGGCTAATGAGGAGACATAGTGTTGTATAGTGTATAGTTGAGGATTTAGTGACTTTAACGGCATCTGCAAGTGGAAAACAAAGATGCGTGGTTTAGCTATTCAGCTATTATGGTCAAAGCTGGATTTGGCTGTGTATCCGGCAACCTGAGCCAGGAAGAGAAGGAGAGGACTGCAGAACTTTGACCGTGATCGCAGCACCACTTTTGGTCAGATTTTTACATATAGCTCCTTTAAGTATAACATATATGGCTATCATATATAACTCCCTATGCTACCACCAGAGGGAGGAGTTGAATTTGTTTTGTTTTTTTCCGTCAAATTCAAGAATAACCTGCTCCTAACACAGATGTGAATTAAATAACTTAGTTTTAATGCCAAAAATAATTTAGTTTCAAAACTTTTTTTTTAAAAGACTTAGAGTGTTATTGTTACATGGTTCTTTCCATTTGTGTATGCATATATGTGTGTGCGTGTGTGTGTGTGCGTGCGTGCGTGTGTGCGCTTGCGCGCATGCCTGCGTGTGTATGTGGTGGAGCTCTGTGCATAATGGATTCTCCGCAGCGGCTCGTAAAGAGGGGCGGCCGCACGGTCAGGCCACAGGTCACCACGGACGCTCCTTTGATGTGACCCTGACTTCCGCTGTGAGAGGAAGAGGAAGCTCATCCTTCATCTGCCTCTTCCACATGTGCTGTCTTCATGCAGCTCATACAACTGTCCACTGACAACCCCATTTCTGAATACAGTAGAACATAAGATATATAAATCTTATATTTATTAAATGTGTCTTTGCACTAGAGTAAATATATTTCCTTTCATTTAAGTATAGAGTTGTGCTATTCAATCAAAAGTACGAATTCAACTTGAACTTTAGCTCATGTTGTCATGTTTACCATAATTTTTGAGTTATTTTTGATAAACCACAACAAATTAACACACAAGTGTAAAGTTAAAGTAACATAAATAAATATAAAAATGCTAATATGTTGTGCTTTTGCTGCATTCACAGCAGTCTTTTGGTGTATGGCCATACAAGCTTTCAGTTTCCCATCTTTATAATGTTGTGTAATGGTTTACATCTGGATGTAATGTTTACATCCAGATGTAAATAATTGTGTGATGTATATTTTGTATGTATTGAATTGTGTCTGTGTGATTTAGAGGTGTTGTATTTTATCTGTATTTTAATTAGGCCATTCATTCTTTCTATTTATCAATTCTTTGCACACTGTAAACCTGCTGTCACGTTGCCTCTGCCTCAGGGACTACGGATGAAAATTAGCTTGTAGCTATATCCGGTCTGAACAATACATTTATTGTGCAATGTCCCTGTCAAATAAACAAATAAATAAAAATAAATAAAACAACTCAAGCTCTGTCAGATTAGATGGAGCGTGTTTGTTTCAGACATTCAATAAGATTAATTTACAGACTTGATTTACTTCAATTCACTTTGTTTTTAAATAGCCCTAAATCACAACAGTCATCTCAGAGGACTTAACAAAACCGTTGCTCTGGCCTTTTGACACGTTTTGTAGCTCGAGCTTTGGGTCATTGCGTTTGTGACAAATGTTGCAAACATTTTAAACAAATGTTTTCCCCCCCATGTATACCTTTGGCTCACTCTATAGGGGGCGCTATGACTGCAATTTAACTTTTTTCACATCTAGGTGACGTAGACCCAGGAGTTGAAAAACTGACTCAAATTTGGTGCATGTCAAACTTTGTATGAGTAAACATGAGCAAATTTTATTCTATTTTTTCCAAATTTCACAAAGTCACTCATTATTTTATTGAGTGCCGTATGAAGTCCACAGCGGCTGAACAAGAGTGGAACAAAAAAATATACTCCCCTCAGCATTGACAAAATGTCAAAAATGACGTGCGCTGACATGCTTGCAATACCACCACTGGCCAATGGGGGTGGACCCGGAATAAGAATAAGCCAATACTAAGTTATAGCATCTTCTTACCTCTCGAAACCGTCTTTACAGGATGGTCCAAATGTCTGCTCTTGGTTCAACATGTGTGTCAATGCTGAGGGGTGTGTATTTATTTGGACCTGTCTAGTTTAGTCATTGTGGAATTTTGAAGACAGTCGTCAAATGAACGGGGCTTGTGCCAGACCTTTAGACCATACTTTTTCGAGAGGAAAGAAGACACTATACATTAAAATTGAGGTTCAAAGAGCAGGAAGAAAAAAAAAAAGCGTCTTGAACAAAAACAATATTAGGTTTCAATGGCATGATTTAAAAGCGTTTGAGTAGATGCATGCAACCCACACGTTTTGGTGAGTGACGGGGACTGACGCATCTGTCATGCCCCAAGACCCCTTGCATTCACGCAACTGGTTTTACCTGCACTCAGCCTCATGTCCCATGTTTTTTATGCTTTTTTTTGGCTCAACCAGAAAAAGAAACATTGCCCTCTCCAAGTAGGTGGAGAGACTGTTTCTCAAGTGGACAAGTTCAAGTAGTAAAGAGGGAGCTGAGCTGAAAGGCAAAGCTCTCGATTTACCAGTCAATCTTTGTTCCCTCCCTCACCTATGGTCATGAGCTTTGGGTAATGACCGAAAGAACAAGATTGCGAGAGCAAGCGGTCGAAATGAGCTTCTTCCGCAGATTGGACCCTTAGAAATAGGGTGAAGAGTCACAATGGAGGAGCTTGGAGTAGAGCTGCTGCTTTTCCACACCAAGAGGACCACCAACCACACCAACCAGTTGAGGTTCCGGATGCCTCCTGGACTCTACCCTGGGGAGGTGTTCCGGACATGTCCCACTGGAGGAGACCAGGGGAAGACCCAGCTCACGTTGGAGGGACTGTGTTCTTCAGCTGGCCTGGGAATGCCTCAGGATTCCCTCAGAGCTGGAGGAGATGTGTGTAGAGGGAAGTCTGGGCATCTCTGCTTTGACTGCTGCATCCGTGACCCCTGCAACACATAAAGTGGAATGAAATGGATGGTTGGGGTAAAAAAGTGTGTGTATGTGAATGGATGTATGCCAGGGACTGGGTTTTGTTTTGTTGGGTTGTTGAGTAAAAGATTTTTTATAGAATTTGTTACTTTTTGGATGACATTTTTTCTATAAAGATAGATTGATTGATTGTCTTTTAAAAATAGAATTTTTTTTATTCCACTTATGTTTTTTTATCATAAAAAAATCAGAATTTGATTCACACTGTCCAAAATGTTCATTGGTGGGAAGTACTGTCATTTGTCGTTTCACAAAAAGAACCAAATATCCCATAGTAGTAGTACTTTATTATAGCGCACCAACATCATTAAAAGTTCACCCTTTGACTTATAATTAAGTTTCACTTACATCACTTTTTCACTTTAATCCCAAAGTTTAGATTTGAATATACATTTTAGCATGTTTTAATTAATGTTTTTTTGACAAATAGATGTAGAAAGTGTAATTTAGGATGACACGCCGAGCTGAAGAGTGGGCTGATTAAACAAATGTATGAGATAATTAGTTTGGCAGAAAGGATCAAGTTAAAACACAGTTAAACATTGTAAACACTATTTAGTTAGATATAAATTAAGGGATTTAATAGAAATAAGACTAATAATTATGATTATTTTTAATTGGATTTCTTGCTAATTATTGTATATTCATTTAAATTGGCTGAGTAATTAATTCTGAAATGGACATGTGTGTTGTTAGTATTTCAATGTTGCAAAGTTCAGAAGCAACTTCAGTTTTTAGCTCCACATCCCTGCAACTTGTTTTGCAGCGACTCGATGGTATTGGTGGAGTCGGTCTCTTGAGTTTTGCTCCAAAATGTGTGTGAGGAGTCGCTCAACTGTATATAATCACAAAAAAAGTTTCAACAGTGTGCCGTACTAACTAACAAATAAAGCCTGCGTCATTACAACATTGAATTTACGGCATCGTTGTGGCCAAACCTCGTCTACTCTCACGACTTCCTTGGAGGCTGTCCAGACTTCTGGACCTGTTACGCTAATACGCAACTTCTCTCCAGAACTTTGCATTAGGGTTAGGTTTGCACTTTGTATTTACGTAGGTTTGGTTTCAGACTTGGTGGGGGCATTCACTGGGGTGTGAGGATCTCTTTTTTTGTAATCCTAAATAATTTTTGCAATCGTTTATTGCCTTGTATACTAATCTCAGCTGTCGAGATAGAATGAGACACAGTTTAGGATTGTTTCTTTAACTAATCTTTTTAACACAATCAGTTGGATCAGAGCTTCTGAGTTTTGTGTTGAATCATCAGCCACTTAAAATCATGAATTTATGATATTCACAAACTTTTTGGATTGGCTCTCCTACACTTATTAGTTTTGGCAGACACCCACAATGTGCCTTGAGGATGCAAGGGAATGTGTGAATAATCGAATAACAACAAAATATATTTTTAAAGCTTAAAATTAAATTATGATTAAATTAATTTCTCTCTACCAGCGAGTTATTTGTCTGACAACGCATGACAAAACTAAAGAGAAACAATTTACAACGTTTTTTATTTATTTTATTTTTAGAAAACACAGTATTAACAATTTAGTAAGTAAATTTACCTCTTTCTTTTGTTAATGTTGGTTATTTAAACTAGGGGCGACAGTGGCTCAGTTGGTAGAGCATTGGCCTTTGAAGGTTGTGGGTTCGAGCCCACCATGAGACCTTCTCCACCGACTCCCACTTGATATCTTCTGTTGATGTGTCCTTGGGCAAGACACTTAACGCCACTTCGCCTGAAGCCCCCCTGAGCAGCCATCCTTCTGTGGACCCATTACCTGCAGGAGAATCAGTGAGGGGCTGGTGCTAAGTGTACTGGGTGGCATTTCTGGCCACCCCCCCGACCCAGAAAGATGGTTGGTTATTTAAACTTACCTCCAAAAACATACCTCCTTCTATCATCTACATTGACAAACACACTCCTGAAACTACTTGACCCAATTAAAAACTTTGACACACTGACACAGTTGATTCCA
Source organism: Knipowitschia caucasica (assembly GCA_964034765.1). Lineage (NCBI taxonomy): Eukaryota > Metazoa > Chordata > Actinopteri > Gobiiformes > Gobiidae > Knipowitschia > Knipowitschia caucasica. Next base: position 10,982,044 of record OZ035825.1, on the reverse strand, counting down.
TGGATCTAGTATATTAACGCAAAGCGAAGCAGTGGCAGCAGAGTCTGTGACACTGACACATTGTCATTTATGTACATGCATACTGCCCACTCAGGAAAACAGTATATAAAGCGAACTGTGGGCTAACAGTACGTCTATATTCTACAATAATGGTCCCTCCCAAACACGCATATCCGCCCAAATGCACCGTATCAATCTATACAGAATAAATATGTAGCCTTTTGATCAGAGATAGGATGCTCGTAGCCCATCAGTGACATTGCATTACAGAAATAAAAATTACTCAATTCATCACACAAGAGTCTAGTCTGACAGAGGTTACAGTCAGAGAAACTTTTACAATTTGTATAGTAAGAGCAGTGATTTTTCTTCCTTTCAACCCACCTGTTTCTTTATTGGAGCTGGTTTTATAGAAGAAATCCGTCTTTTCTCTGATTACTCACATTTTATGATGCTCAGGGAATGGTATTTCATGACACTGGTCGCTTCACTGTTTGCCTTTCAGATAACACTTCCATTCAGACTTTACTTTTAGCACTTCTCGTAGAGTTTTGCGCCATGCAATGTTATCAAAAAGTGCAAGCGACAACGACAACCAATCAATGCAGAGAGCTGAGGATCACATGCCGCAGTGGAGGTGAGGAGAAGGCGCAGTATGAACAAACTGGAGATGGTGGATGTGGTCCAGGACATCACATCATATTTGGTGAGGACAAAAATATCCACACCAAATATTGGTAATATTGGAAACCCCTTTGTGTGAGTGTGTGCGAGTGCATGTTTCTACGTTTATGAGGCCTGGCAGACCAATGGTGAGAGGATAATTGCAGCCACTTTGCTGAGAGCCGGAGCCCCTCCCTCTCACTACCCGCTTTGATGAGGTCACACAAACAGTGACCCGTGTTCCGCCCCTGCCCCGCCCCCTCATCTGTCACCTGCCAGCTCCAGTTCATTAAACACACTTCCTACGTATGCCTCATCAGGAGGTCTGCAAATATCTGTTTTGGTCCGTAACTTTTGATGAGTCAGACAGTCATATCTTTTTAATGGGCCACACTTTACCACAACATTCATTTAAATTAAATTTATTTTTGTAAAGTCCTTGATCACAACAGTAGTTGAGGGACTTAACAAAATTATCAATTCTGCAACAACAGAGAATCAAACTGAAGCTGTGCAGGGCAGGACCTGGTTAGTACAGTACTGTGATGGGAGACCTCTGGGAACACCTGGTGTCACAGTGGGGTGGCTGCGGCTGTATAGTGCCAAACCGTCGTTGTGTCCTTAGGCAAGACACTTCACCCACATTTCCTAGAACAAATATGGTGTGTGTGTGAATGTTTGGTGGTCGTTGGAGGGCATAATGGCACATACTAGGTGCCTCGCTTCTGTCAGTGGCTACAGCAATAGTTTAGAGTGAATGAATATGACATGTGCAGCGTCTTTGAATGTCCTGAAAAGTGCTATATAAAACTGATTTATTATTATTAACTGTTGGTTTGGGCTCTCTTCTTTACAAATGTGTCCTCGTAAAAAAATAAGTTGAAAAGTGTCTTTATTGCTTCTTGTGAATGATAAACTTGTGTAGTCCATAATGACGTGATTCCCTCTGGTCCTGGGCACTTATACCGTGACTTTACCAGATTTATTTTTTGAGTGGGAAGGTTTTTTTCCCCAATCGTTTGACATGTTTCCAATTTCCTTGTGTTGAAAAGTCGTCATGGGTCAAATCAAATTGCTGTGTGTTCACATGTTGTGTCCTGTGTTTTTTATGAGTTCATAAAAATGCTTATTACCACATACAAGTTGCATTACAATCAGTAATTTAATTGAAAACTTGAGCTCATTGATTCAGCTTGTGTATGAATTCAGGCCCTAAAAAGTGCTGAGTAGAGACTCCACTCACAGAACGAGGCCAGAACAGAAGATTTTTTTCAACACCAATTTTTTTTTTTTTTTAAAGACAAAACTGAAAATCCTGAAGAGAAACCATGCACCTGGATCAACATATGGACAATCTGCACAACCCCTGATTCCAATCAGGCTGTAAGCTGCTGAGAAATGGACAATACCATCGTCTTCTTTTGCATGGACATAATTTGGAACAATTTGGAATATTTGGATTACACAATTTGGACATAATTTGGACTGAATTGAATTGCTGAATCTGGACACTAAAGCTGAAACGTGTGATTGAAAGACACGTCACAGAAGAATTCATGGCTCGACACAACAAATGCCGCCTGAAGAAAACAACACAGAAAGTGGGAGAGACTGTTTTCAAAGCAATATCTGGAACCACCATCGTCTGATAAAGTTTGGTATTTTACTGAAGATTGTTGACGAGTTTATGCGTTTTCTGAGTTTTTTGAAGTACAGAGTTTATGAGATTTTGAAGTATTGAGTTGTGATGTTATGTTGCTATTTATCGATCCTGACGGTCACACGTGAATGTATGACCAGAGGGGGGGATTTATAGATTTCCTGACACTTTGAAGCAACTGTGGTTGAAGTTCTAACTCATCATTCTAACAATATGCACAAGGCAGTACTTTTCCACTGCATGTTTCGGTTTTCTGAAGGCCAAGCTACTGGCATCGCGGCGAAAGCTGATTGGACGGTGTTCATTCCTCCGCTGTATATTATCACTTGCAGTCTGTAACATCTTTGTTCGTGCTGTCTCTACCAACGACAATAAAACATGTCTTCTGTCTGAATTAAAGACACGATCCCAGACTTTGTCATCTTCTTCAGCTCCTTTGAGTACTGGGTGTGCAGTATGAAAACGCCTGGGGACAGAAGATGACATCGCCGAGCTTCAATGAAACGGGACTAAATGATAGATCGTGATGATGTAATCGTATTGACGTTTAATCATATAGACTTGCAATCTAGGGATGGCGAGATTCACAGATTTGAATCGGTGGTTCGAGTCAAGCACGTGCGATTCGACTGCACCGGCACATTACAGCATTGATACACAAAAGGGACAGATTTGGGATGCATCGGCCCTTGTCTCTCTGTATCGGTTAGATTCTTGCGTTTGATTAGTCTTAGATCACTTATGTGCACCTGCTCAGCCCAGTGTTTTTTCACTGAATGTCTGTGCTGAGATCTAATTGGCCCTGGCTTTGTCGTGTTTACGGGGCGAGCAGTGAAGGAAATTTTCTCTCACTGTCAGTAGCAGCAGCATAGACTAGCGGGAGTGCCCAGCCCTCTGATCACGGGCGCACGATTTCGCAAGGACCACGACAGGCGCCCGCGAAGCATGATCTATAAATAGTATTGGTCCCGGAGCCTGGACCCAGTCTTTTACCTCCACCCCTCCGCTCAGCGTTTGGCGTTTGCAAAAGAGCAGAGACATGCGATCTATGCAGCTCTGTTTTGACCTATAAAACTTCCAAAAAGAATCCATATTCAGAGAGATATGAACCATTTATTACATGACTTGGATTGTAGGCACGCTCTGATTGGCTGATTTGCGGTCTGATATTTTCCCATCTCGGACCGTTACCATGACAATTGGTCCGCAGCGCGTATCAGATTTGATATCTTTCCTCGGTAAAAAATAAATAATGAGCGACGACTGGGAGCATTCTCAGTGAATTCTATTATCCGGACGAGTTCGAAGAGCCAGAGGAAGTAATAACAGCAAATAACGACGAAAATTCCTAACAATCAAGACGAGATTGACAACTTCGTTACAGACCAGAAAGGAAAAAACACGATTAGGAAAACCAAGTCGGACAAGAACCTACTTCACAAATATCTAAAAAGCATTGGTAAAGACACAGAAGAGGAGAACTTACCAGCCGGCGACCTCAATCATCTGATAAGCAAATTCATGTCACTGTTTGGTTGCATGTGTTTTTGCTAGTTGAAACCGATCAATATTTGCACAAATTAAAAAGTCATATAATAAAACATTTATTAACCTCGCTTGCTCGGTCTGTACAGAGAAATATCAGACCTTGGTATTTTTGCACAGACCTCGATCGGTACAAAAAGGCCCCGGTCTGATATTTCTCTGTACAGACCTCGCGCTCGTTTGAGCCGTAAATCTGAACCAGGACTGAGCCAGGACTGAGCCAGGACTAAGTCAGCAGAGCCTGGACAGAACTAAGAAGGCTTTTGACCTGACGTAACTCATCTTTTAGGTCCAAATGTAAATGGTTGTGAACAAATCAGACAACGGCACCTTTACTTTATCAAAACACTGGCAGAGTCTGACAAAGCTGATCTTAGAATGAGGCCAAAAATACTGTACTGTACATGAAGAAAGTGACAGAACTACACTGTTTTAGAGCCTGGAACTATAGTGACATGAATTATAATACTAATCAAAACTAATCAAACCAAACCCTTTTGTAATGCATATATTTTATTGTGATGAAATTGTATAAACGCATCGTATCAAGGATAGGAGTAAATCGTATCTTACCGCTGACATTTTATCTTATTGTCTTGACAGGGGGCCTCAGTGTATCGTTACTGTATCGAATCGGTGATCAAGTTTTGAGATATGTATCAAATCGGCTTCTGAGGTGAAGCTACCCATCCCTGTTGCAATCACACTGAGACAACTCCCCCACCCCATCCTGCTCCATGTGTCGCCAGTGGGACAGGTGGAGATGTTTGTGCGTGAACAAACCTGAACCCAAGGAGGGGTCAGAGAGGGGCCACCAAGGACATGAACCTACACTGTTACAAATAATCACAATATTGAATATGTTTTCAGTAATTAATACATGGACAAACCATATAAAAAAGTAAGAGATGACTGAAATGAGCCACACACCCCTTACTGGTGGAAGTCCATCCATCCATCCATTTTCTACCTTTTAATCCATTTCTGGGTCAGGGGGGTGGCAGTCAGAGATGCCACCCAAGTCTCATAGCACCAGCTATGGTGGAAGTGCAAAATTATATTTAGTCATACATCTAACATGGAATGGTCTAGATGAAAACAGGCAGTAAAGGCCGTAGTTTAAATTCCCCTAGCTAGTTTTCAGGCAAGACTCCGTCATTGAGGACTTGTCCGAGTATTTTCAAAGTGTACTGAGTTTGTGTTTGCTGTAGCTGTTGAAATAGTCCGAATGTCCTGAACTCTGGTCCATTCCTCTTCAGAGCCACTCTGAGCTGTGTTTTCTCTCTTGAACAGGAAGTTGTCCTGTTTCATTCACAAATGTGCATTTATTTTCTCATAATATCACTGGTCTTAATCAAGCAAATGTATAGCAGCAGGAAAAAAAATTTACTTCTGCAAAATACACAAGGAAAATCGTTTCTAAATTATTCTTTTTATTTATTTTTTGTGAGAGTTTTTTTCGTATACCTTGTTTTTAGTTTACTTACATGTTCTATACTTTTCCCCACAAATGTGTACTTAAAAGTTTCAATCTTCCTAATTGCCTAATTTCTATCTCATAAATGTTATTTTTTTTATGAGTTCAAATGACGTAACACTGAGTTTCCTATGTCTTTCAAGTAGCCCAATTCACTCTTTTACTTTTACATCATATTTATGGCTTTTCATAAAACAATATAGGATTTATTATAAACGCATGAGGGAGAATGGTGGTTGAATGTCAGAGAGGACACGGAGCTCCGCTGAGAGGGGCACCTGTTCACGGCGGGACCCCCCCTGCTGACTGCTCTAATCAAATTTACCCAGACAGACTGCCCCGTCCCGGGACTCCCCCAAAAACAAGTGCATGCGGAGAAGAGAGCCGTGTCCTCGTCATGTCCACCTCGTGTCGGCTTATTCTCCTCCACAGCGCCCCCAAAGGCCCACCCGCGCAGGCGCAGCACGAGCCCATAATCCGGAACGTAATGAGGAGCGCTGGAGACGGGACGGGGGCCAGCAGGCATGAGGAGAATACATGAAGAAGATATGAAAATTAGACGGGAGCCGTTGGGAATAACAGTCTTTAGAATAAGGATGCATGTTTGGCAAAACATTTATTTGTGATATTTCTAACCGACATTGCAATTGTAATGGGTGCTATATATATTATTGTTACGTTTAAAAAGTGTCTTTTTGTTCATTATTTAAAAAAAGAACACTTTCAGGCCAGTTCAATTGGAAAAAGCGACATGCAAAGCCTTTACTTCAGACACAATTCCCACACATTTCAGAACATGTTTTATAGAGTTGATACAACGTTGTACCAAGTCGTTTTATATCAGGGTTTTTTTTCTTTCCTGATGCTGACATTTAGGGCTCTTCATGGTCTGGAACCTGAAACACCATAAGATGTTCAGCCTCGTGTCTCCAGCGGGAGGCTGAGGTCCTCCACTCCGAACCTGTTGATGTTTTTAAACCTGAGGAGACCAAAGCCCTTGGAATGAACATCCCCAGTGCATGTTGTAATCTGTGGACAATTTCAATTTAACCCTTAATCATTTGGTCAATCACCTTTTGAGTCACAAAAATCTACTTTAAGCTTGGAACTGAAATCTACCTCTTTAGGGGCATCACACTTGGTTTTAGGCACTTTTATCATCAATAATAAGTGTTATTAGTGTCTTAACATTTTTGGATCTTAAAATATCCAAAAAAGGACAATAGTACCTTGCTTTCTTCAAGTGTTAGGTTTAGACAGTTTCTTTAGGCAGGCTTGTCTCCTGCCTTCCCTACAGGCCTATGTGTACTGTTTTAGATGATGCATACTTATGCACATCTCTGTTTGTTGTCACTGACCTGTATGTGTAGTTCTATTGTATGTGAAGCGCTTTGTGATACTGGTCAGTGTATAAATATCTATACATATATATATATACTATATATATATATATATAAAAATAAACTTGAATTATTTTGATCACTTACTGTCCTACTCGAGTTGTGCAACACATTATGACAGTTAATATAGATGATGAATCAGGGAAAATATTGTCTCTGCCGACAAAAAGATTAAAAATATTTGTTCCATTGACAAATCCTTTTGTTTGCAAAGAAATGTTCTCAGTGCAACCATAGAAATTGCTGTTTTGATTCTTTATGTGTTTTAACTGTTGATTCTTTGATCTGTGTTGGTGATTTCAATGGTTTTGTTGAGATGACTTCTGTTGTGATTTAGGGCTATACAAGAATAAATTGTATTGTATTGTATTGATACAATTGTAATCATTCGTTCAGCTCCACTAAACAAATATAATGTTATTAAATACTTACCATGGCTGTATGATTAATCCAAATCAAAATGGATTTTTAGTGGTCGAAATGATCACATCGCAAAGACATCGGCCATTAAAATCCTTTGCAAACTGCAAAAAATGACAAAATTTTGAATTTGATTGATTTGAGAGTATTATGAAGATTTCAAACATATTGGTAAGTGCAGTAGTAAAAGAGAATATTTTATGTTTGTTCCATTAACAATTAGACAGTGGACATGGTAAAACCATATTTCGAGAGCTGATCTGTGCCAGAAGTAACTGATGTTTTGATTTTCTAATCTGTTGTAGGCGAATCGACAACATTGTAAAGTCCTTCGAGATGACTGCTTTGTGATTTAAGGCCATTTAAAAATGCGTAAAATAGAATTGAATTGAAGTTAGCGTTTATTGAGAGAAACTCATATTATGCGTGTCATGTCATTCATGCAAGTTCCTGCCCTCAAGTCACTAGAGCTTCTACAACCTCATATTTTCATTTGCTATTCGTTTTCCTTGTCCTGCATGGGCCCCCACAGTGTTCCTGTCGCTCTTGTAACCCGCCAGGACTTTGCGCCACAGCAACAGATTGCGGCCTGGTCACGTGAGCCGCTGCCTCCGCTCTGACGCATCCCGCTCTCCATGCGTCAGCTCGCCTCATCTGCATACTCCCTTTCATTTATGAGCGTGCAAGTGTTAGTGCGCATATGTCATCGCCCTGAATTCATTAGACGTGCTAATGAGCTAACGACAGCTAACCCAAATTCAATTAATGCGGTAATGGCCTCAGACGGTTAGAATTAGCTGCCTCCTTGTTAAACGCTTCCACAGGCACACTCGCTTGCGCACACATTCGCCGGGCCCCATGAGCACTTGATTCCAGATGTAATTAACAAACTAATTAGCAGGGCTCCCAGTCTGCGCGCCTTGTCAGTCAGGAGTGATCTGAGAGGCTCAAATGGGGGTTTTAAGTGCAGGTTTTTGATCTGGATATAGAGTTCTTCAGGGCAATGTAGAGGCTGGCACCTAAGGCAAACAGATTGTGAGTGCAAAGATTTAAAAGGGTGACAGAAGGAGAAAATGAAAAAGAAGATTGAGACGAAACAGGGTTAGGGTCAATGGGGAATGATGCATAGGTCCATAAATACACTCAATAAGAACACTCATTCATTTGACTGTACATACCACAATTAATCTGAATTGCAACAAGAGAACTGTGGTCATTTCAATTCAATTGAAATCGTCAGATCAGAGAATCAAACAGTTAAGACAAAAACATTTTAGAACACATAGGTAATGGTCCATAGGGAGAGACCAATGTCCATGAATGTTGATAAATGTCTATACATGTTGGAGAATGTTGAGTGTCCTGGATCATCACCACAGTCCTTCTTGTTAGACACTAACAGTCTAACAGACCCTCTTGCATCGGAAAAACTCTAAAACCCAGTGGGAAAAAAGAGAGAAGTCATAAAAGCAACTTAGGCGTGCTCCAAATTTATTTTTGACATTTCTGTTTTGTTTTAATGTCTCCCCAAATGTCCAAATTCCTATGAATCAAGAATCCTATGACACCTGTCTAGTCCACCTCTGGGCGGCATGGTGGCAACAAGGTTCTGAGTTCAATGCCACCTCCAGGGCGTTTCTGTGTGGAGTTTGCATGTTCTCCCTGTGTCTGTGTAGGTCCTATCTAAATAAATACAAACACAACTACCCTCATCACACTGAAAATTGTTTTTAAGGCAAAGAGGTCAAATGTTCTGCAATGGCCAAGTTGATCTGTGCTGAATCTGAGCTTGATTTCACTGCTGAAGATAAAGACTGTGTGTTGTGTGCAGCAGGTGTGACGTCAATCACCAGAACCATGTGTGTCGCCTCAGCAGCCAGGAGCAGATGTCTGGAGAGAAGCTCTGTCTGCAATGCTGCTACAAATAAAACGTGAAATATCTACTATTATACTGGGCTAATTTTATAAATAATAATGTGTAGCATTGCTCCATTCATGACACCATATCTGATATTATTTAAAGGTATGGGACCTTTAAATACTATTTAGACTTTTCTCTGGTTTAAATATCATTACAGTGCTATTTGGCCCTCATACACATGCGTAGATTTTTCCCTCAAGCTTTAGTTAGAGAGCGATCTTTCTCTTTACTTCTTGGGAGGCAGGAGGGGATTGACAGGTGGAGAAATCAAACCAGCGAATGACCGTGCACACCCTTTCCCAGCGTAAATTATTTACAAAAAGGTTTTCTTACAACAAATTCTGAAACCTTCTGGGGACTGAAATGTAGCCCAAAAAAATCCTAGAAGACCCAGTTCGGCTCCATGTTGGCATTGTAGAAAGTACAGTTCTTACAGTTGACCCATCTATCAACCACACCTCAGTCAATGTTTATGCGTGCATTTCCACATTTAGACGAGGCCACACTTTTCCTGCTTGCACTGCCCAACACATCTGCTCCTGCAAACATCTGCCAGCTTTGCAGCGCTTTGAGTATGTTGGGACTATAAACAACATACTTGTGCATAGTCTGACAATAGAAATGAGGAAAGGAAACATGAAAGAGACAGGTACTTACACACTTTGAGTTATCTGCGTGCATAAGACAGAGCAGCACTTCACCTATTGTTGGAAGAAGCATCTCCATATAACACAAGAGAATGGAATTATGGGACATTAAATATGCTTTTATTTCAAAGGACAATGTTCCTGTCTCTTCGTCAGAACGTAGACTAATCTGATTATTCAAATAGATGATAATTAGCTTTGTGACAATAGAACCAAACGAAAACCTTGCACATGCATATTTATACAAGGTGTGCCGTTATTGACTGTTTGGGGAAGAGCTTGTCTTCTCATTCTGCTAATTACCAACAAATCCTTCTGTTTCCACGGTGATCCGGCTGACTAAAAACAGACGGCTTGAGGGGGACAGCTTTAAGCCAGGAGAGAACTATGTCATTTAAAATGGTTTTTGTTCTGCTTCAGATCCATGCACACTACTTCTAACTCCAACCTCATGATACTTGTCCACTTGAGGATGGACCTGTCTACAGGGGACACACAGTTACATTAAACTGGACCTGTGGTTTTACCCATACAGTCAGGGCCAATATCGGGACATTCCCTCACATCTTATTCTTTTCATTGTATGATGATAGATATTACATCAACTGAGAATTATGGGCTGGCTGTGGGAAGTTGCAATCTTTTCACACTGGCTTTGCGGTGCAAAATGTCATGGTGTGGATTTTGTTATTTTGGACTTTAGCTTTATTTTGATATCTGTTCTCTGTGCTTTGGTTTTAGTTTGACTTTGACGTCCTGTTTCCCCTGTCTTGATTGTCTGCCCCGCCCTAATGTGTTTCACCTGTGTCTCTGTCTATAATTACCCTGTGCTCCTCTCCTCTTGTTGCTGGTCCATTGTATTGTCAACTTCTGTTCTGTCCTGTTCCTGATTTTGTGTTCCTGGTTCTGTATTTTGAGTTTTGTTTTCATCTGGACATTTATTTTATTAAATCATTATTTTTTGCATTCCTGCATTTTGGGTCCTCATTCAAATCACCACGTGACACAACATTTTTTATTAGTCATAAAGAAATGTGTGTTTTAAAGTTTGACTTTGTTTACACTTACTTCAACATTGTATGTTTATGTAAGTTCTCAAATGACCTAAGTGTAATTGTATATGTCCATACGTTCGTCCCTCCCTCCTGGATCACACAGTTGATTTCACACGCTCTCTGTGGACATGTGAGGTGCTTCTCTGTGGACATGTGAGGTGCTTCTCTGTGGACATGTGAGGTACTTCTCTGTGGACATGTGAGGTACTTCTCTGTGGACATGTGAGGTGCTTCTCTGTGGACATGTGAGGTACTTCTCTGTGGACATGTGAGGTACTTCTCTGTGGACATGTGAGGTACTTTTCTGTGGACATGTGAGGCGCTTCTCTGTGGACATGTGAGGTGCTTCTCTGTGGACATGTGAGGCGCTTCTCTGTGGACATGTGAGGTACTTCTCTGTGGACATGTGAGGTACTTCTCTGTGGACATGTGAGGCGCTTCTCTGTGGACATGTGAGGTACTTCTCTGTGGACATGTGAGGCGCTTCTCTGTGGACATGTGAGGTGTTTCTCTGTGGACATGTGAGGTGCTTCTCTGTGGACATGTGAGGCGCTTCTCTGTGGACATGTGAGGCGCTTCTCTGTGGACATGTGAGGCGCTTCTCTCTGTGGACATGTGAGGTGCTTCTCTGTGGACATGTGAGGCGCTTCTCTGTGGACATGTGAGGTGCTTCTCTGTGGACATGTGAGGCGCTTCTCTGTGGACATGTGAGGCGCTTCTCTGTGGACATGTGAGGTACTTCTCTGTGGACATGTGAGGCGCTTCTCTGTGGACATGTGAGGTGTTTCTCTGTGGACATGTGAGGTGCTTCTCTGTGGACATGTGAGGCGCTTCTCTGTGGACATGTGAGGCGCTTCTCTGTGGACATGTGAGGCGCTTCTCTGTGGACATGTGAGGTGCTTCTCTGTGGACATGTGAGGCGCTTCTCTGTGGACATATGAGGTGCTTCTCTGTGGACATGTGAGGTGCGTCTGATCTTGAATTGATGGATGATGAGACTCACAACAATCAGCAGGATTAACTCTGAAGTTCAAAGCAATAGGACCTGCTTATATTCAGATACAAGTTTTACAACGTCATAAACTTACCATGCAGATGTACAATGACCATCATCTCCAAAAAAGTGTTTGAGGCAAAGAAGAAAAGAATACTATGCAATGGCCATATCATTCACATGATTTTGATTGAGCAGCCTTGCTCTTGTTGAAAAGAAAACTGAAGGAAAACTGCCCCATAAACAGAACAGAAGATCGTGCAGTATAGCAGCCTGGCAGAGCATCAGCTGGGATGAATCTTTAGCCACTATGCTTTCTCACTATAAGGGTGATTATCCTTTTTTTTCTGTGGAGCCAAATCACAAAACCCCAATAATGCGTGAAATAGGAACTTTCAAATAACCAATACGAGCGCATGGATTATGGCTCTCCCTGACAATAGCCCGACGTATTTATGATGTGTTCAAAATCTTTTCATGAGCTTGTGCTGATGTGAAGAGAACCCGAGAAGCAGTTGTATGCACAATGGCTGCATATGCTCTGATCGTCTGAATGAAGGTGTTGAATGGTGAGGCTGGCTTGGATCCCATGCATGGCTTTGTTTTCTGTAATCCACGCAAACAAAGCCATAATCCCGGAGCTGCGGACAAACTCGTGGGCACTCCTGGAAGCCCACGGGTGTTGAATGCAGAGCGGTGTGCTTCGACTCCAGCAGCAGAGGTGGAGATGTTTACAAAGGGCTTACACTTGTCCCAATCATTCCACGATGCGGATCCGGCCACAGGATTTTCTCGTATTATGAGTAAGAGTTGGAAAAGTCTTCAACAAAGACATTGGGCCTCATTCACGAATAACTTCGTAAGAAACTACTCAACTTTCTTCTCAAGTTGTCCTTAAGTAGATTTCTAAGAAGTCCCCACGTGGGATTCATCAACGCACTCGTAAGCCGCTGAATTGTTCGCAGCTGTTCTCTCAGATTGATGAATCCCATTTCCTCGTAAGTAGAGCGCGCGTGCCCGGTGCTTCATTACCATAGGTACTTAGCATAAGTAACCGCCCACTAATGCCCATATAAGGGACTGCAGGGCCGTGTGCAGACGCCAGAGGAAACAGCAACAGGCCTAAAGCAGGCTTTTGCCAGACTGAGAATAAAGTTATAAAATGTTGACTTAAAAGTCGAAATATTATGATTATAAAGTCGAACTAGCAAAATTATGAGATTAATCTAAGAATATGATGAGATTAATCTCAAAATGTTATGAGCTTAATTTAAAAATATATTTATGTATTATTTTAAAGATGAATCTCAAAATGTTTTGAGATTAATCTCAAAATATTTTGGACCCTGGGAGGAGATCCAGCGCGGACCAGCGCTGAGACCAATGCAGACCCGAGGAGAGACTGGAGTGACCAGCACACAGAAACCAGCGCGGACAGGAGAGACCGCATAGACTGGAGACACCTGACTGGAGAGACCGGTGCGCAGAGACCAGCGCGGACCGAAGAGAGACCGCATAGACCAGACTTGAGAGACCAGCGCGGACCCGTATGGATCCATGGGAGACACCAGCGCAGACCCGTATAGATCCATAGGAGAGACCAGCGCAGAGACTCAGCGCGGACCCAGTAACCTCCTGCAGCAGCAGTATATATGCCGTTGTTCTGTGGCCCGTGGATAAAGAAATGCCCCCTATAAATAGGAAGGGGTCACTAATACACGGCAAGATTTCCAATGTATTTGATAAAGCGTTGGCACATTTCATTTCAAAATGAATTAAAAAGTAGGCCAGATCTGCAGTGAAAAAGGCGGTATATAAATAAAGATTACTAATAAAGATTACTACAAATAAATAAATACATACATCGATATGACGGACATATCACTGGAATGTTGTATTTTTATTCAACTTCACCAAAGAGGACAACCCCGGCTGTGAACATGTCGGCACTGAATGCGTACGAGTGCTCCTGAGGACTCGTAGGATTTGTACTTGCCCAAGTGAAATTCTGGTTACGAGAAATATTCGTGAATGCCACTTTCTTCGTAAAAACCGCGTAAGTAGGATTTACGTACAAATCTGTTCCTAAGAACCGTTCGTGAATGAGGCCCATTGTTTTTGTAAGATGATGAATTTATCTATGAGTGTAATGGTATCTCTATACCAGTGTTTTTCAACCTTTTTTGAGCCAAGGCACACTTTTTTCACTGAAAAAATCTTGCGGCACACCTCCAGGAGAAAATGTAAAAATGTATACAGTACTAATGTAAAAATATATACTGTACATACTCTGTGTGATATATAAAGTATATCTTATCTTATCTTATAATGTATACAGTATACTCTGTAGCCTATATTCACAATATACAGTTATTCTCATCAAAATGCTTAAGTCCAGGCCTTGACATTAAGCTTTATTTAACATTTCTCGATACAATTAACAAGAGTTTGGTAATAAAGTGGCACTAACTGTGTGGAAAAAAACTAAGAAAATCCACTCTCTGCCCAAATAGTCAAATAATAACTCACACAAAGAACATGCATTGTTAGTGCATGGGAAAAATTTAGGTATCCGAGCTTTAAATTCAGGAGTTTTGGATGAGGGACACGGGAGGTCCTGAACGCGAGTCCATGGTTCTGTCCGGTCCGCATGTCTATGGTTCTGTCCGGTCCGCATGTCTGTGGTTCTGTCCACTCGACTATGGTCTGCGCTCGGTACCCAGTTCAGAAGTGCGTTCGCGATTGTACATTTCATAGTTAAACCACTACAACGCGGCCACAGCTGCCCCGGGGCAGAGCGGAGGATGTTAATCCTGTTCAGAAACGGCATAATTCATTTTCAAAAACGTCTCTATCACTTTCACTTCTCACTCGCCACAAAGCTCTTGTCTCGCTCCCTCCCACATTTGTTGGTCGCATCCAATTTTACCTTTCTCGCCACAATGCTGACCTGTTACAGCCAGTGGTCGCATCCAATTTTTCAGTTTCAAAGTACTTAGCTATCTGCTGCCATCTACTGATTTGAAAAAGTATTACATGGTTACTCCACAGTTCAAAACAAGTCACCGCTCGTCAACAGCGAATGCAGTTATTTTTAGACAAAGTAGACGAATTTCTCACGGCACACCAGACAATATCATACGACACACTAGTGTGCCGCGGCACAGTGGTTGAAAAACACTGCTCTATACAAAGTATGTAAATGGTAAATGGTATCTCTATTAAATTTGTCCCTCCCTCCTGAATCCAAAAAGTCATATTCATTCAAGCTAACTTTCAAGAGCCTCACACAGCCTCACACAGCCCCACAGACCCTCACACAGCCCCACAGACCCTCACACAGATCCTCACACAGCCTGACACAGCCTCACAGACCCTCACACAGCCTAACAGACCCTCACACAGCCTGACACAGCCTCACAGACCCTCACACAGCCTAACAGACCCTCACACAGCCTAACAGACCCTCACACAGCCTAACAGACCCTCACACAGCCTAACAGACCCTCACACAGCCTGATAGACCCTCACACAGCCCCACAGACCCTCACACAGCCTCACACAGCCTCACAGACCCTCACACAGCCTGACACAGCCTCACACAGCCCACAGACCCTCACACAGCCTCACAGACCCTCACACAGCCTGACACAGCCTCACACAGCCCCACAGACCCTCACACAGCCCCACAGACCCTCACACAGCCTGACACAGCCTCACACAGCCCCACAGACCCTCACACAGCCTGATAGACCCTCACACAGCCCCACAGACCCTCACACAGCCCCACAGACCCTCACACAGCCCCACAGACCCTCACAGACCCTCACACAGCCTCACAGACCCTGGACTTGCCCCACGCCTCTCGCTGCATATGAATGCTGTGACCACGCTGCATACACAGATCAGGACTTCTGTTCACAGCTCTGCCACATGTGCATATTTAACAGGCCAGAGACGAAAAAAATGTTTCTCCCCTCTTCGAATTAGACCAAATGGGATTCTTACGAAGACTTCCATATTCTTAAAAATATACAACCCAAATTAAAAATGGTTTATAATATACCACAACATTTACAATATTTAAATAATAATATTAGTTGTTAACGTGAAAAGCGCACAAGGTTTCTCTGAGAAAGGGCTGACGGGAGAGCTGAACTGTCTTTTCAGATCATTTCTTCTGTTCACAAGGTAAATGAGGTAAAAATATAACACGCCTCACAGATTGGGTTCACAAGATTTGGGCAACATATTTTTACTGATTACAATTGTGGCCACATTATTTCTTTTTTGCATTCAAAGCTATTTTTAAGAAGAATGTCAGTTAATCAAGTTTTTGTATCACTTTTTCATGAATTGTTTTATATTTGTACATGGCTTGAGCAGATCATTTAAGCCGTCACAGTTTTGCCCCTGGTATGGAAACCCAGTAGAACTTTCAATTCTGTGTAGCATTGTTAATGTGACACATTCTCCTCTCAACACGTAACCCTCCATCCCTTTGAGGAAACCACCTATGTCTGTAAAATCTTTAAATGTCAGTAATTTTAACTCCATAAAAAGCATGTTTGTATGTCCCCTATAACCTGGATGATTCTTAAAGTAATTGTTTCCTCATACTACAGCACATATGGAAAGACTCATGCACAATAGAGCATACTTAAGGACTTCCGATTTAAAACTTTCCTAGCTCTACTAAATATCGCTATACTACAAGGAACCTCGCAGTGAAGGACAGATTATGGTTCAATTTTATGTGTATGTGGCACTGAGAGACTGGGGCAGACATCTTACTATGGAAAAAACTTGTGGGTATAGGGAAACCTAAATTCTTCCACACATAAAAGGACACAGGTTCGGAGGACACCGAGGACAGAGACAATAACTTACAGCAAAATTGTTTATTATAATTTGAATTTGTTAAGGCTAATTAGAATAAGTCTCAGTTCAGCATTTCTCCGTCAGACATAGTGTGTTTTGGTCCACACCCACACTCACACGACACAGGAGTGGAACGTGAAGGGGCAAAGAAGAGGCTCATGCTGATCATTCATTCTGTTACTTTACGCATTTCATCACTTGAGTGGAAGGATCCCCAGGGCCAGGCACCCGGACGCTCACCAAACGTGTATATGAAAGCATGTTTACACCAGGACCAATCAATGCGCCAAGCCACAAGCGAGCAATCGCGTCAAAAGCGCAAGATCCAGTGGATCCAGCAGTTTGGAGACACATTGTCAGCACTGCCATGTTAGTTGACGTCAGAGGTAAGACTAGGGTGGCTCCGACAACGTCAGCCCCTTTTATACGCTGCTCACCTCTGCTAAATTAAAAAACAGGTGGACGGTAGGTGGCCTATTGATCACCTATTGATCATATTTATGTAGTAAATATGCTTGAGCTCGCGTACGCTTGTACTTCATTCTTGTGTTTTCTCTTTAACTGATGCTTCTGTAAATGTTACATTAACGTTAACTTCTGAGGAAGATTAATGAATTTATCTCAGCAGGACTCCGATGAAACGTGAGAAATCTAATAGAATCTTCAGTAGTGGACCTAAACAGATCTTCCATGGATCACATGTCTCAGACAAGGAGTCAAAATCACTTATGAGTTCTGTAATCCAATGCACTCTCCTTGTCAAATGTCATTAGCCCACTTTACAACAGCTGTTTCTTGTAACTTTCAATTTCCAAGTTCTTTCTGAAATCTGATTGTGTGCAGCCATAGAAGTAGAACAAAAGGCCTAACGAGAGATAGCCACAGTTTTCAACATGAGACACATCTATTTGAGTGAATTCCGAGAAACAATATCAGCAGCGTGTCGCCGGAGTCCTGCAAAGCGCGTAATTCACCCGTTCTGATCTCGGAAGACAATCCTTCCTTATCTACGGTTGATTCCAAGGCGTGCACTCCGCATACGGGGCCTCTGTGAAATCACATCAACAAGGGAAAAGAAGAGTGGGGGGGCGTAACCAGATAAGGCCCAATCAATCCAGCCCCCAGCGTGCTAAGTGGCTCACGAGTCCTTCCGCAAATGAAATAACACACTCCTCCAAAGTGGAAGGGAGAGGGGAGCTAACAGGCGCTAATTCTGTTATGGCCGGCTGTGATGAAGCTCTTACACGCTGCTCGAGTGGACAAACTAAAAGGCTGAGGGGCAGGTGGACGGGGGGCGGGAGGACTGGGGGATCGGCTTGTGCTGACTAATGCTGGTGAGTGCATGTACGGTGAGGGCGAGTGTTTCCTACTGTGGTCCCTCACTATAACAGGATTCACCTATCGCGGATTGTTGTGTGTGTGATTAAGCATGCTGCATGTAGACTCCAACAACATCATATACAAGATATCATATAACCGTTAGTACAACATGACAGTTACCGTTATTCAAAGCCAGAAGAAAACTATATTGGCTTTTGTGCACCACTGTGATAGTGCAGAGGACTACTACAGTTTCCCATGCCCCGATCCTGCGCCTGCCACTCACAACCCAAAGTGTATGCGCAACTTTTGACAACTGCAGCAGCACTCAGACCTTCAACAAACAGGTCTGATATCTTCGCAACCACACTTCAGCAGTCCAGAGTTCAAAACGAGGCCGGATTCAGGGTTTCCATCATCACACCATGAAACAGACAATGGGACAGTGGATGAATAGCAATAAACTACAGCTGAAGTCATAAAAGAAAGAGGAGAGGATAGCGGTAGTTATCAAACGTCTCCCAGCACGTTTGATATACAGTACATTTTAACAAATGTGTGGTTTTTAATGTAGTTTTAATCATTTTGTGGGACATGATTACCCTGCAGTGGCAGACTTCCCCTGGGAGTCACATTGAAGCATTGAGGTGGAAACAGGTTTGGGTTTTAACTTGGCCTTTAACCTCATTGATTCCCTATTTTTAAATTCCAGGAGTAACCTGCTACTGTTTTTAGGTTTTGTTTTTTGGTACTGTTTTTGGTTTCGGTTTGGTTTTGTCATTCGTTCAGTTTAATTCTAGCATTGCACTTTTAAATAAATTTGGTTTTATTGTTTTGGACTCCGGAGCTTAGGCGTTTAGTTTATATTTAGTTTTACCTCCATCTTTTGTGGTTTTAATGCACTGAAATGTCAGCATGGCAAAAGATAACCAAAATAAACACAGAAACAAGGAAGGAGGACGGAGATGTCCCTGGAACAGTACCCCTGGACATGCTCCCAGTGTATTTTTTAATGCACCAAATTAACCTTTTAATGTTCACTCCTTGAAGAAAGAAATGTCTTTTCTTTTTCTTGTTTTTTATTCTAAGATGTAGGAGAAAACACAAATAATCCACTGGAGGAAGGCCAACTTTTTGAAAAATGCTAATGAAGCATTCAGCCTTTTACTCAGTGATGGGCAAGCTACTTGATTTGTGTAGTGAGCTAAGCTACAAGCTACTCTACAATAAATTCAGCTTCACTACACAGAAGCTACCACCCATACAAATGTAGCAAGCTAAGTTACAAAATTCTGTCAAAAGTAGCTTGCTATATAGAAGCTATTTTCAACTAAACAAACTGCAGTTCATGCAATTTTATATTTTCCTGCATTAACATGTTTGCTCATTTCTTGAGTGTTTTATCCATGCCAAATGTGACATGTAAATTTCTCCTGTGTGAGATTAATAAAGCTTATCTTATTTGAGATAAACTGTCAGTCAGATAAAGGTTAACATTTTGTAGATATTTATTGAACAATAGCCCAAAACACCAAAAACAACAAAGAGTAGGCATCTGAAAACATATTTCTTTTCGCTCATCTCGACTAGAGTGACGTACTTTTGGAGGTATGGCCACGGTACAACACTTTGAGAGTCCTTATCATGGTCCTCCTCCACCGCGGCGGCTCTGGGCTCTCTGCCATGCTTTTGCTTTCCCCAGTAGCGCGCGCGCGTGTGTGTGTGTGCGCGTACGTTTGTGTGTGTGTGTGTGTCGTTAGGTCGTTACCAAGCCCTGCGCATGCGCATCAACATTCTGTCTATATGTTTGTTTTATGCTGCGGGAAAATGCTGTAATATATGAACATCAGAGATGTCCGTGGGAAAATAGCTTTGGCGGACGCTACCGCGCTACTTGAACAATAATATAGCTTAGCTACAGAAAAGTTACTAGGTTTTGTAAATAGTGACGCTACTGTCAAGCTACTGAAAAATGTAGTTAAGCTAGTAGCGACGCTACTTGTAGCGACGCTACTGCCCATCACTGCTTTTACTTTTGACTAGAGCAGAGAAAATGGTCCGAACCAAGCGGCTACTCCACCTTGTGACCTGTTCTGCTCCACCCAGAGGCTACACCACCTCTGCTGCTGTGACCCGTCCTGCTCCACCCAGAGGCTACTCCACCTCTGCTGTTGTGACCTGAAGGACTGATGCTTATTATTACTATTGTTGGCTTTTTAGAAAGATCGATTTTATATTAAAGAGTCGTACCTACCTATCTATTAATATCAAATGATGGTTACCCATTTAACACAGACAAGACCTTTATGTTTCTCTTTTAATATTATCCGTTTATCAATGTTTGCACTTGTGCATTTTCACCAGTATTGAATACAAAAATAAAATGAATACAACCATATTTGATACAGTACTCTTTCTTGAGTTGTATAAGATTATTACTTTAACCATACAGAGATTCAATTGTGTAGTAATTTATTTAAAGAATTAAACAGGATACATAAAAGAAACAGCAAGACACAGTTTTAAAAGGGGTTAGGTTAATTTCAACATTTCGCCACATTTCAGGCTTCAAACAAAGATATACAATTTTAATTTTTTGTCATGAAACAACAACAAGGTGGACACAATCGTGAAGTGGAACGAAATTTATTGGATAATTTAAACTTTTTTAACAAATAAAAAACTGAAAAGTGGGGCGTGCAATATTATTCGCCCCTTTACTTTCAGTGTAGCAAACTCACAACAGAAGTTCAGTGAGGATCTTTGAATGATCCAATGTTGTCCTAAATGACTGATGATGATAAATAGAATGCACCTGTGTGTAATCAAGTCTCCGTATAAATGCACCTGCTCTTTGATAGTCTCAGGGTTCTGTTTAAAGCGTAGAGAGAACCATGAAGACAAAAGAACACACCAGGCAGGTCCGAGATACTGTTGTGGAGAAGTTTAAAGCCGGATTTGGATACAAAAAGATTTCCCAAGCTTTAAACATCTAAAGGAGCACTGTGCAAGAAATTATATTGAAATGGAAGGAGTATCAGACCACTGCAAATCTACCAAGACCCGGCCGTCCCTCCAAACTTTCATCTCAAACAAGGAGAAGACTGATCAGAGATGCAGCCAAGAGGCCCATGATCACTCTGGATGAACTGCAGATAACTACAGCTGAGGTGGGAGAGTCTGTCCATAGGACAACAATCAGTCGTGCACTGCACAAATCTGGCCTTTATGGAAGAGTGGCAAGAAGAAAGCCATTTCTCAAAGATATCCATAAAAAGTCTCGTTTAAAGTTTGCCACAAGCCACCTGGGAGACACACCAAACATGTGGAAGAAGGTGGTCTGGTCAGATGAAACCAAAATTGAACTTTTTGGCCACAATGCAAAACGATATGTTTGGCGTAAAAGCAACACAGCTCATTACCCTGAACACACCATCCCCACTGTCAAACATGGTGGTGGCAGCATCATGCTTTGGGCCTGCTTTTCTTCTGCAGGGACAGGGAAGATGGCTAAAATTGATGGGAAGATGGATGGAGCCAAATACAGGACCATTCTGGAAGAAAACCTGTTGGAGTCTGCAAAAGACCTGAGACTGGGACGGAGATTTATCTTCCAACAGGACAATGATCCAAAACATAAAGCCAAATCTACAATGGAATGGTTCACAAATAGACGTATCCAGGTGTTAGAATGGCCAAGTCAAAGTCCAGACCTGAATCCAATTGAGAATCTGTGGAAAGAGCTGAAGACTGCGTTCACAAACGCTCTCCATCCAACCTCACTGTGCTCGAGCTGTTTTGCAAGGATGAATGGGCAAGAATTCCAGTCTCTCGATGTGCAAAAGTGATAGAGACATACCCCAAGCGACATGCAGCTGTAATTGCAGCAAAAGGTGGCGCTACAAAGTATTAGCGCAAGGGGGCCGAATAATATTGCACGCCCCACTTTTCAGTTTATTTGTTAAAAAAGTTTAAATAATCCAATACATTTCGTTCCACTTCACGATTGTGTCCTACCTGTTGTTGATTCTTGACAAAAAATTTAATTTGTACATCTTTATGCTTAAAGCCTGAAATGTGGCGAAATGTTGAAAGGTTCAAGGGGGCCGAATACTTTCGCAAGGCACTGTATATTTGACAGTATAACAATACTCTTGCAACAGTCTGACAATGTGTTAGTAATCTCACTTGAGTAAAATGGGTTTTTTTGGACTGCTGGTGTTGTAATACCAGAAGTGAAAAAGAAAACAAAAAATAAAATGGCAAAAACTGCTCTCCACGCGCTGCGGTGATTCATCGGCAGCCATGTTTCTGTCCGTCTGCCCCAGGACATATCCAACATGAGCCCACCACTGTCGGAGTGATACTGATTCACAAAACATGTCCGTGCACCAGGCCGGGCTTGAACGCTGCGGTGGCGAAGGGAAAGAGAAACAGCGTCACAGTAGACTGGGAGAAGACAGAGCTGCAGTGTGGCTGTGTGATAAATGTGGACCAGGGACCGGGATTGGGTTTGGACCGCTCTACATAAATCACACAGGACTGACTGAAGAGAGGGGGTGATGGATAGTAGTGTGAACCGACCCAATCTTGCCGTCAAAATACAAAATAAACCATCACATCAGCTCGAAAGAGACATAACATGGTGAAAGAAACCCACAAAAAACACAGAAACAGCTATAGGGAAAAAGAGCAGATTAGAGATGTCCTTAGAACAGCACCCTGAGACATGCAACCATATACAGGGATCAAGAGTTCCGAGCTTCCGGCTCGACCGCACGGCATGGTGGGTAGTCTTCTCAAAAAAGTGGGCATGAAATCACGCTCTCCTATTAGATTACCTGTCGCGAGCGTGATCTGTCTCTCTTTTTTCCAGCCCATCGATTGTTTTAATCACTACAAAAATCACCAATTTCAGACAGTTAGAAGGTAAGGTAAAGATTTTTTCATGTAACAAAAAAGTAATGCAATTTTTTTTCTTGTGGTTTTAGATGTAAACCAGTGGGGGAGGGTCCCAGCTCAAAAGTGGCCAAAATGACGTGCGCTGACATGCTTGCAATACCACCCCGGGCCAATGGGGGTGGACCCAGAAGTAGAATTAGCCAATGCTAACATATAGCATTGGCAGACCTCTCAAAAACGTCTTTACAGGAAGGACCAAACGTTGGCTCTTGGCCCAAAGTGTGTCAATGCTGAGGGGGGTGGATTTTTTTGGACCGCTCTAGTTTACTTGCTGTGAATTTTTGAAGTCTCTCGTTCAAATGAATGGAGCTGCGCCGGCTGACGCATGCGCAGATGCGTTTTTTTCACAATTTTCATGTGGGCGGGACCACTCGCGGCCATTTTGGATTGCTCCAGTAGAGCACATTTTTTGGCCCATTAGTTAGAACGGCGGAGATAGGCGTGACTCTGTCCATTAATATATACAGTCTATGATGTAAACACAACCGACTGACTATAGAGCGACATGTAGCTTATGCTACTTACGAGGATCAAATGCTTACACGTGAGCTTTATAAACTTGCCCAAAGCTGTACTTTGGACATATTTGTCTGGTGTGGAGCTTCTGAATGTAGAGAAGGCCAAATACCTGGGGCACGTCATCAGGAGTGACCTTCAGAGGCAGTACTGTGAGCTGTATGGACAGGCTAACACTTAAGCACGGAGATTTCACATGTGTACAGATAAAGTTAAAATAACTTTGTTTAAAGCCTACTGCACAACTCTCTCTGTACTGCACACCTCTCTCTGTACTGCACACCTCTCTCTGTACTGCACACCCCATACTGCACACCTCTCTCTGTACCTCTCTCTGTACTGCACACCTCTCTCTGTACTGCACACCTCTCTCTGTACTGCACACCTCTCTCTGTACTGCCAGCTCAGTTTGTTCTTAATAATGTCCCCACTCTGAATGCTTTGATCAGAAATGTCATTTATAAGTTCATGAAACGCTCTGAGGGCTCTATGTCCAAAGTACAGCTTTGGGTAAGTTTATAAAGCTCACGTGTAAGCATTCGATCTTTGTAACTAGCATAAGCTGCGTGTAGCTCTATAGAGGGATCCTACGGTCACGTGACTAGAAGCCACGGCAGCCATACTGGAGGACAACCTCGGCGAGTAACAGACCTGCTAGCTATCTATAACTGGACGTTCAAAACTAGAACTCTCTCGAACTACATGAAAACTGAACAGAGAATTTCAAACTTCAGCAGTTAGTGACCCAAATATATACTCAACCTAAATTCATGAATCAGATCCTCTGAAAATGCATCCTAAAATGTATTATTAATGTTTATCGTTACATCCAGGTTTACCGCGGTCGCATATTGTCGCATTAAAACAGTGTTTTTTCATGAAAACGTGAACAGAAAATTCTGAAAACCTCTGTGCACGTGTATTAAGAATGTATATGTATAATGTATTCTCCGATTAACATTTAATGTGTTTATTGTTACACCATGGATCTATGTGTGGCTACACTGCAGTGGAAATAATGAGATTACATTCAAATCAATGGAGCTTTCTGCGTCTACTGTGAGGAGCCGTATATTTTATTAATAAATACTAGTACGGGGCACCCTCGAGCACGGCTCAGTCGTTCACATGTCTGCTGGCCTTCGGTAAGTCAGATCCCCTGTGAACCGGGTGAGGTCCTGTGTGAGACCAAATATATAACAGCTATGCTACAAGCTAAGCTACAGTCTATGGAGCAACCCCACGTTGCAGTCAGACAGATATGTTTTATCCTTAAACTTCTGTTTGTTTCGGAATAACACTAAATCCGCCATCAAATTGATTTCAATTAGCAGAAATGAAATGATCCGAGCATATTCGGGCGCTCTGGTGGCTATTAGTTTTTTGTTGTTGCGTATGGTTGTGCCATTTCTCTCTCGTTTGAGATTTCTTCTGTTTTGGAGCCATGTGAAGTAAGGACGGCTGGCAGTCGGTAACACAACTTATTTTCCCTGTCTCTCCTTTTGCTGCAGCCAAAAACGGCAAACATTTTGAACATGTTTATGCGGTCCCGGGTGCACGCCACTATCATACAGCGTTTGCTTGTCCTCCAGTATGGCGGATGCCCCGCGAGTTCGAGGCATCGTGACGTCACGTGAGATATCTCTATAGTCAGTCGGTTGTGTTTACATCTAAAACCACAAGAAAAAAAATGCATGGCTTTTTTGTTAAAAGAAAAAAATCTTTGCCTCA
Organism: Knipowitschia caucasica; assembly: GCA_964034765.1. Lineage (NCBI taxonomy): Eukaryota > Metazoa > Chordata > Actinopteri > Gobiiformes > Gobiidae > Knipowitschia > Knipowitschia caucasica. Next base: position 10,956,852 of record OZ035825.1, on the reverse strand, counting down.
CCTTCTAAATGTCTGAAATTGGTGATTTTTGTAGCGATAAAAACAATCGATGGGCTGGAAAAAAGAGACAGATCACGCTCGCAACAGGTAATCTAATAGGAGAGCGTGATTTCATGCCCACTCTTTTGAGTAGACTACCCACAATGCCGTGCGGTCGAGCCGGAAGCTCGAAACTCTTGATCCCTGTATTGTCCTTTTGAACGCACCACCTTAAAAACATCAGAATCATTTTTATTGCCATTTAAGTAACAAGAACTCAGACTAGGATATTGCTTTGGCTCTGGATGAAAACAAGTCAAAATTAGAGCGGTAGAGAATAGAGTAAGGCATAGTAAGAACATACTGTACATTTCTAAAATATAACAATTGAAATTATTACTCTATATACTATATACAAGTGTCACAGGTTTAAAAGTGTCTGTTGAGGGGGAGTGATCATTAAAAAGAAAACTGGATAAAAAGGGGATAAAATTTAATAAAATATTTACAAAAGGGATCCATAAAAGATGATTAAAAGCACAGAGTCCGTCCCCACTGGCCTCCGCTCTTCTCCCCCGGGACCGGGCCGCAGTTCCGCCAGCCACTAGCCGACCACGGGTCGGCACCGGGCACCTGCGGGGGAGAGCCGGCACATCTTAGTGCAAACCGACCCAATCTCGCCGACAAAATACAAAACGACCCATCACATCAACTCGAAAGGGGCAGAAACATGAAAAATGGTCAAAGGAAAAATGGATGAATGGATCAAATGCAGACACTAGTTTCCAAACAGGGACAATAAAGTTTAACTTTCCGGGTGGATCATCAAGACTATTGGTCCTCCCAATTGTCAATCATTCTGGTGACACGTCAAATAAGACCAGATCAGATCATTAGCCTGTCCGTCCGGAGGAGCGGATCCCTTTCTCAAATAGGTCTCCCTCCCTGTGGGTTTCCTTAGTTCTCCCCAAGGTTTCTCACTTTTTCCCACTGGGTTTTTTAAGAGTTTTACCCTCGATGCAGGAGGGTCTTGTTGGACAGTTAGTGTCCAACAGAAAGGATTGGTGATGATCAGGACACTGTAGCATTCTACAACATGTATGGACATTTTCTTCTGTGTGTGCTTTATATTTTTCATGTGTTTTAATTGTTGATTCTCTGACCTGTGTTGGTGATTTCAATGGTTTTGTTAAGTCCTCTGAGATGACTTCTGTTGTGACCTAGGGCTATACAAGAGTAAATTGTATTGTATCGTATTGTATTATACCCTGGGGAGGTGTTCCGGGCACGTCCCACCGGGAGGAGGCCCCGCGGAAGACCTAGGACACGCTGGAGGGACTATGTCTCTCAGCTGGCCTGGGAACGCCTTGGGGTCCCCCCGGACGAGCTGGAGGAAGTGTGTGTGGATAGGGAAGTCTGGGCGTCTCTGATTAGACTGCTGCCCCCGCGACCCGGCAACGGATAAAGCGGAAGAAAATGGATGGATGGATGGATGTATTGTACCAGAAAGTTTTGATAAAAATGTGGAGAGAGCAGTGATTTCTTAACATTTGGGTAAATCCTCCTATACACCTTTAACTTAAGTTGACGTAACTCACATACGACCCCACCTGGAGAGTCTTCTTGATATGTGAAGGGCTTTTTCTTTCAAGTTTTTTGGTGGATGGATTTTCAGCAACCTCGAAAGAGAAACACCACTTTTCTGGTGTTTGCGAGGAGAGGCGGTGAGCGGGGGCGGACACACTCATTGCCCCCATCTCAGCCGCCACGTGTTGGAGTTCTCCCTGGGAATGAGAGGGTGGGGGACAAGTTTCTCACTGTTGTGACGGCCTACGGGCCTAACAGCAAAGCAGAATACTCGGCCTTCTTGGAGTCCTTGGGAGAGGTACTTGACAGTGCACTGAGCGGGGATCTCCTGGGGGACTTCCACGCCCATGTGGGAAATGCCAGTGACACTTGGAGAGGGCTGATCGGAAAGAAAGGTCCCCCTGATCTGAATCCGAGTGGCGTTCAGTTGTTGGACTTGTGTGCTAGTCACGGTTTGTCCATCACGAACACCATGTTCGAGCACAAGGGTGTCCACCAGTGCACGTGGCACCAGGACACCCTAGGCTTGATTGACTTTGTTGTCGTATCATCTGACCTTCGACTCGGACTCTCGGGTGAAGAGAGGGGCAGAGCTGTCAACCGATCACCACCTGGTCGTGAGTTGGATCCGCTGGCAGGGGGCAGGAGGAAGCCGGTCAGACCTGGCAGACCCAAGCGTGTAGTGAGGGTTTGCTGGGAACGTATCACTGAGCCCCCAGTCAGGCGGACTTTCAACTCACACCTCCGGGAGAGCTTCTCCCAGGTCCCGGCGGAGGGGGACATCGAGTCTGAGTGGACCATGTTCTCTTGCTCTTTCGCCATTGCGGCAGCATGTAGCTGTGGTCGCAAAAGGTCTCTGGTGCTGGTCCCGGCGGCAACCCCCGAACCCGGCGGTGGACACCGGCAGTAAAGGTTGCTGACAGGCGGAAGAAGGAGTCCTATCGAGCCATGATTGTTCGTGGGACTCCTGAGGCAGCCGGCAGGCCAGGCGTGCCGCTGTCCGGGCTGTTGCAGAAGCAAAAACCCGGGACTAGGGAGGAGTTTGGAGAGTCCATGGAGCATGACTACCGGTCGGCCTCGAAGAGATTCTGGCAAACCGTCCGGCGCCTCAGGGAGGAGTTCCGGGCACGTCCCACCGGTAGGAGACCCCGGGGTAGACCCAGGACACGCTGGAGGGACTATGTCTTTCAGCTGGCCTGGGAACGTCTTGGGGTCCACCTGGACGAGCTGGAGGAAATGTGTGTAGATAGGGAAGTCCAGGCGTTTCTGCTTAGACTGCTGCCTCCGCGACCCGGGAACGAATGAAGCGGAAGAATTGCGGAATGGAATGGATTTTCAGCAGTATTGTATTGATAGAGACACGTCTTTGGATCTATCTACAAAGTGCAGTGCAAAACAATTCCCCAGAGGGAGTTTTTGGAAAAATCCAATTTCGAAAAGTTGAAGACACGCGTTCAGTGGTCTATAGGAGGATCTTTGAGTGATGTCGTTTATAGTTTCTCCTTGCCCTTCACGTGACTGGGTGGCAAAACAGAAGCGAAAGCTACATGGAGCTAGATTTAGACATTTTGAGAGAGGCTTTACTAAATCAAATGATCCACTCTTGTTGTGTGGTAGGTTGTACTTTTCGGTTGTATTTTTCCAGAGAATGGCCCAACCATTCTAGAAAAAGGCCTCCAGCCTTTAACTTTTCTTGCGCGAAGGGTCCCAGGTTTTCAATGAATAAGAATAAATGTCTCCCAGCAGATCGGTGCCAAGACAGAAGCGAGTCTGACCAATGTTTGCCGTCATCCCAGGTCTCATATGGGCTTTGAATTTGTTCAGTTCGATCTCCTGTACTTATTTTTAGCTTATATTTATATCTCCTCTGATCTTCTTGCGTTAAAAGTGCTTCTATATAGCGCATTTCGCTCCATGAGTCTTTTAAAAGTACTCGTCGCATCCATGCTTCAGTATGTGCCACTCTGTCTTCTTGCCACCCAGCGATTGGCGTATGCTCACGCGGATGTAAACAAAGATCCTCCAATAGCCAAAATGGCACATTTGAAATAAATAAAAAATCTGTGAAATTATGTTTGAAATATTAATATATTATATATAGCTCAGGTGGTCATTACTCATCAGATAGAGGATCATCCGCAAAGTTTTCAATCTTTTTTATAAAAAATAAATAAATTGTGGAACCAGAAAGTGGATGGGAACTTTGCAGCTCCAATCTGATCCGGTGAAATGGAACGAAAGTCGCTGTTGTAATTTCACATCTGATTTGGATGTATACCACACATTCCATCTGCGGTCATTTCAAAACCATTATGGTGCCATAAAACTGCCCTTGAACAATGCCACATATAAATTTAGTGATGTGAGTGGTTCAATCATATAGTCCAGTAATTTGGTGCAAAATTGACGATTTCTTAGGGCATCCATGATCAAAGTTGTGTTTTAGAATGGACCATGTGCAAAAAAAGATCCATTTATATTATAACGCATTAAGAAATAAAACATATGAAAAGTGGCAGAATAATCAGTGTGGTCATGAGACTATGCTTTATTAAAGGTCTGCTGTGGCTGCTTGGAAAAGAGGGGGGGGGGGGGTGCAGACAATGTGAGGGGGCGGGGCTTATCAGCTCCCAGTGGACACTATCACACAGCTCTCATTTATATGCTAATTTCCTCTATTAACACGTTTAACTCAACGTGTGTGCGCGTTTGTGCGTTGAGTGAGAGGTTGGAGCCAAACAAGCCTCTGCTTTCTTTCAACCCCTTTTTAAACTCTGTATTGCAGTCTCTATTCGTTTTTGGACGTGGTTGATTGTACTTTGTAAAACAGACATAAACATAGACAGAAGTATATGTCGTTAACACACACACACAGCCATACTGTGCAGATGGTGCCCCCTTGTGGACACAGCATATATGTAGCAATGCGCAAAAAAAAAACTAGTCACTCGGAAGCCGTTAACAAATCTACTGTATTTTAATTCAATGATATACTAATATAAGACAGAATTATTACACAACATGAAATGTACAGTCTTTGATATAATATTGATTTTTTATTATCATTAAATATCTCCATAATCATCCACATTATACCAAATAAAGGCTTGGCATACGTTACTTTGCAGGTAAAGAGCCTTTATCGGATACAGAGTTCACATTCAAGGTTGACCAGCTTAACTTTAACTTAACTTTTGAACGAAATTCTAATTTCCAGACTTTCACCAGTAAATGCCGTGTGTAACGAGATACAATGTTCTTCCCATGAACAGTTTCTGATGACTCATGTTTGTTTGTTCTGTTTATAGAGGAAATACTTATTTTTTCAGCAGGAAAAACACCAGACCAGACTTTTTCAACATACATATTGTTGTAATAATATTTACAAACTCTACACAAGCTTTGTGCATGCACCACACATTAACGTTTCCTCAGATCCAATGTGGACCATAGCGCCTTCTGTGGACGCAGTGCGAACTACAGGAATAATGCTTTCTGCTTAATACCAAAGCCCTTGTGATATCCTAAGGTTAAATAAACCCGCCACAGTGGTTAAACAATACCCTAAATAAAACAAAATTTGGAGAGAAATATTGAGGAATTTTCCTTAATTTTAGACTCTAATTTAGAGTATTTCTGTTCTACTTTTATTCATCTGAGGCAGGTCATTTTAGCACAAGTGTAGCACAAGCACTGATGTTGCATTCTTACATTTTTTATCAACCTGTTTTCACTTGGTGACAATGAGACATGAGGAAAATGCAAAAAATTCCACTGATTAATAGACATATTCCTATGTTTTTTATATACAGTATTATAGAACATAAATGGATTTATTCACCATTAAATTGATCAGAAAATACTGTTTACCCCAAACCAACATTTCATTTTTTGGTTGTTCTTGTGTTCTTAACATACAATCCATATCATTATTGTCCTGTAATTTAAAGAAAACAGACCCAAAAATGCAAAACTATTTTCGGGAATTTACAGAACAATATACAGAAGCATTTCCCCCAAACCCACACTGTTTGGGGGAAATGCAATAAACCAGAAAAGGTTCTCTCCTCACAGATAAAAGGCACCCAGAGGCCAAAGCAGAACTAGACCAGACCAGAGGCCAAACTGACAGTGACAACCTCAGCAAAATGTCTGAAAAGTGGCAAAAATAGTCCACTTTTTTTTTTTTAAGTTGACTAATTCTTATTTGCTCACGGAGGTAAATGAATCACCGGTATGCTTGGTGTGCATGCAACAAGTGGAAGTGCTGAAGGAATATCATCTACGAGACACTGTAATTTTAGCGGATAATTAAAACAGAAGATACACGTGTCTGTCCCTGAAGAATAAGCAGTCTGTTTGTGCCCGGTCGGCACTAGATCATGTACGAGATCGGGACAAAACCGGAACACTCCTACTTTCGAATTAATTTTAGACTAATAAGTCCTTGAGTGGTGACTGGTTAAGTTTAGGCGTCTGATTAAGATGGTTAAGGTTAGGGTTAAGGGTGGGTTGGGGTTATTTTATGGGAACGACTGGTTAAGTTTTGCCATTAATAGGTAGTTTGTTATTTTTACTTCCGCTTCCTTCTCGATTCCGTATATGATCTAGTGCTGACCGTTTGTGCCCAGAGCGAGAGGTAGTGAGGCTGCTGTAAAGGGAAGCTACCCGAGTGCTAACATCAAAGCATTATCATCGCAGTCGTGCGTGCACAGTGTGACAAAGTCAAAGCCGCAAATGGCTTGCACTATGAAAAACTCACCATTACATTTAAGTTAGAAACAGATTTACAGTCAAAACTGAGTGTTTTAAATAAATGTGTTTATGTGCACTAAAAGTTAGACTTTCTACTGTTTTTGGGTATTTTTGCAGAGAATGTTCTGGTCCGGCCCCAATGAGATCCAATTAGGTTGTATGTGGCCCCCGGACCAAATTGAGTTTGATATAAAAATTTTGAAAATGGCCGCGAGTAGCCCCTCTCGCAGGAAGATGGTGAAAAAACGCTTTTACGTATGCATTAGCTGCACGAGCCGCGTTTGGAGCGGGAGCTGTATTTGCGCATGAGTTAGATGGATCCAGCCTGATACATGGCTGAATAAATACGTTCGTTCAAAAGTCCACAGCAGATAAACTAGGCTGGTCCAAAAAAATATATATACTCCCCTTAGCTTTGACGCGCATCTGGAACGTAGCGTTGAGTCATGAACCGACAGAAGTTTAAGAGGAAAAAGGGGCCATAGGAATTGGATAATTCTGTTTCCGGATACGGCACCACCGGCACGGAGCCAGATTCCTGGCATGTCAGCGCACATGCTCTCTGACCTTTTTGAGCCGGGACCCGCCCCCACTGGTAGATACGCAATATTAATTACTTGGCCTTAATTTGTTATCAGTTGTGTTTTTTGCTTACTTCCTGTCCCAATGTCGGCCCCGCCATCATATGTGTCACCTGTGCTCAACCCCATGTGTCGTGATTCTTAGTCTTTTTCCAGGTTCTCAGCGTTGTAAGAACACGGTTAAGAATAACAGCATTTTCTCTGGTTATTGAGCATTACTTTTGTCAAGTGCCTTAACACCTAAGGTGTAATTAGCAAAGCATTGATTGTAATGCGCAGGGCGGTTAAGAGAGACAGAGGTGAGGAAAGTTTACTAGCTAATTTTTATTTTGCTGTATCTTTGTTTTCCATTTCCATGGGAACAAAGGGGAGCGGGGTCTTGCCGTAGTAAGATACCTGTTGTAAATAAATACCAAACTGCATCTCACTTAATTTTACTCACATATATGGAGGAAAAACTCTGTGGCATTTAAGCGCTAATGGGCCATCTTTGACTCCACATTTAACATCAATACAGATTGGTAAAATGCTGGAACTCCAGTGCCGACATGGAAGGTAACAGCTAAGGTAAGCAGCAGGCTCAGAGTTTTTCTCGTCTCTTGGTATTTTGTCTTCAACAGACTGTAATCTTGAGTTTTTTGTGCTATTTGTTACTCTAAAAAATGCTTTATTTAAGTGTAAAAATATTTAAGTTTGGGGCGGGCATTGTAAATTTAAATGGAGATAAGGTAAGGGTTATTGGTTAGGCACGCCTCGAGTGGAACAACATTTTAGAGAGTTCTGCAAATATTAAAAGTCCTAGGAGCTGTTTTGGTTAGTTGTACCTCACAATATGAAAACCTGCAGCTCGCAATCAATTGAGTTCATGTCCCAAGTTTAGACCAATAGTTTAATTCATTTTTAAGTTGAACCGGATGCAACAAATTAAGAGGTGCACTCAAACACAAAGTGTAGTTACTCTGGTCTCTTGTGTAACTATCGTTTCAGTGCACAGTGGATTGCAGCAGTCACAGACAGCACTGTAACTTTCACAGGGCTTTCTGTTTGTTTTTGTGTGTTTTGGGAAAATAATTTTTTGTAATTATAAATAAATAGGTTAGCAGTATTGGATGAGATAACCCTGACCCTGATGTTTCAGGGATCCACCTTTTGTCCGTTTCACATTTCACGTTTTATACCGGGAATAATTGAATTGAACCATAAATACATTTAGCACAACATCAATGTATACAGACATACTCTGAAAATATCAATACTGTGGAAATTTCCTTCTTGAAAGTGAATTAATGAAAATAAAAGATTGAAATATATATTACAGTGTGAAATACAATCTAATGGGAAAAACCTCGATGACATGACGTTTTGTTTCACTAAATTGGCTGATCTTCCGCTATTGTGTACAAATATACTGTACTCAAAAGAAATAGATTGCATACATTAAAATAAGTATCAGTATGTGGAATCGCACAGATGAAAAGAACTAACAGAAACTCCACATAGAGGTGATGAATGAACTGCAGAAATCTATTGCACAATTATTACAGTCCATTTCAGCAGGGCCAAAGTGCAGCACATTTTAGACAAATACAATCCATTTATTTAAAAGTGTTTGTATAAAAATGGCTGTAAATGACAGCAGCCTCACACACACGCTCCGGTCAGCCTCAGGAGGAGCTCCGGTCAGCCTCAGGAGGAGCTCCGGTCAGCCTCAGGAGGAGCTCCAGTCAGCCTCAGGAGGAGCTCCAGTCAGCCTCAGGAGGAGCTCCAGTCAGCCTCAGGAGGAGCTCCAGTCAGCCTCAGGAGGAGCTCCAGTCAGCCTCAGGAGGAGCTCCAGTCAGTCTCAGGAGGAGCTCCAGTCAGCCTCAGGAGGAGCTCCAGTCAGCCTCAGGAGGAGCTCCAGTCAGCCTCAGGAGGAGCTCCGGTCAGCCTCAGGAGGTCAACATCACGACTCCTTACTGCCCCAGCCAAATAGCCGCGACATGGGAGACTTTTTCTTCTTGTCCTTCTTTAAGTCTACACAAACAAACAAAAAAGACTGAGAACGCAGACCTTTGAAGCCTAATCCTGTTTAAAATGATAATGACAGAAACTCTCTTCTGGCCTGATTCCATGCCCTCCGTGTACTTCCTCAATAACATCTATGACTGCTTGAGTTTGTTGTAGTATGAGGATTACAGTTATGGTACAATTTGAAAATGGAAAACAGGTTTGTGTCGTCATTCAGAATCTCCAAAAATACAGACATAACAATGAAATCTGTGCCTGGTGTAAACTGTAGACATCTAAGACTATTTGAGGCCAACAGTTGAGAGTACTTGCTTAGGAAAAATGTGTAATACTTTTCAGAGCAGAAGAAATATCTGACAAAAGAGAGATGTCAGAAAGAGCAACACTCTTTGTGAAATGCCAGATGACCAGACATAACAGGGCGCAGGCTGAGCACATTTCATGTGACTGGCCCATAATGTCATACTGTTCAAACACTTTTTAGCAGAAGAGGAATACTTTTTGCCAATCCATCAAAAAGTTTACTATATTTCAAAAACACTTTTTAATTGTATTAAATTAGTTTCTCTGATTGAAAGTAACACTCATCCTCTCCTCTGCTCCTCGCCACTTCCCTTCTCCTACACACTTACAAACATGTGCGTGTCTAAAGTGCATTGAATGTTTGCACTTTAAAAAAAACATTCAAACCTGGAGGAAACCAAGGTTGGTTTTTGAGACCCCCCTCAAAAATTATATGTTTAATCTCTAGGAGCTTGTCTAGAGATGAAACATATAATTGTCTAGTCTTGTCTAGTTACTCCCAAACACTAATAATAAAACATTTTACTTATATGGCGGCTCATATCAACATGGATCGAGAGAGACAAGTCCAGGTTTGTATTTGTTAAGAGAACTCATTTGTAACATGGTTAAAAACTCAAAAAAGAGATTGTGCATAACATGTCCTTGAAAGAGTAGAAAAAACGGGATAATTTTGAGTCCAAACACAAATTTATAAATGTTAAGTGTAATGAGTGGGCTTTTCGTGATCACTTGGATTCCAAAAGTATTCTCTTAAACAATCGTTGGCATTCCAAACGGCTGCTTTAAAAGGGTTACATGTCATTATTATTCATCATCTTACACTAGTGTCACTCCAGCTTTTTAACTCCCCAAACAAAAGCACAGTGACCGGACAAACGCTGCAAATACATGTGCGCTCCGCCCCCGCACAGGGTTTGAGTGGCGGGTCAGAGGCGGGACATGGGCTAAAAGCACTGTTGGCGTGTTCCAGTAGGTACAAACTGAACTCCACGCAGGATTACACTGACGCTCTAACAGCTACACAACAGCTACACAACAGTGCTGGGGTGGAACAGGACACATTGTGCTTGTGGAGAGTTATACATGCTGCTTGTGTGCGTTTGAGAAAATCCCTGGGTAAAAATTGTTGGATTATTATCATTGTACTATAGTTCCGTTGCTTGCGGTTTGAAATGCAAGATATGAGCTATAAAAATACTGTCCACAAAGAACACACTGGCTAGCTTGGCTCCACATTTTCCTCTCCTTATTTTCTTTAAATACAGTATGTATTTGAATAAAAGACATTCCATATTCCCTTTTTGGGTGGTATCTCTGATTGCCCCGACCCAGAAATGGATTAAGGGGTAAAAAATGGATGGATGGATGGATGGATGGATGGACATTCCGTATTCCAATTAATTGTATTAAAAATCATGTTCATTTAAATTCACCAAACGTTTCGTAAATGTGTTTTGCCAAATTAAGCCAAATGGTAACCGTGAAAAGTGATCAAATCCTCCACAAATAGTATCCCAATTTGGCCCCTGCTGCTCCCTGGCCCCTGCTGCAGAGATAGAGCCTTGAGATGTGGTGTGAGGACTTACTGAAGCTCTCCATGAGCTGGTGGAGCTGCTCGTCCTCCTCTTCCTCTCTGAAAACAGCAGAGAGAGCACAGCGGTCACATCCTCTGCATCAATAGGGGAGCTCAAATACAGAGGGTCATGGAAAGTACATATGAGTCTATGGGCTGTACAAGAGCGTCATAGTAGCAGCGAAAGCAGTCAAAACAAAACTATGATTTGGATAAAATTAATGAAGTAGGAGCACCTCTCCTTTTCCTTTCCCTTCTTTCTCTCTTTCCAAAGTCATAACCATGGCTACAAACTTAAAAAAGGGCACGAATAGCATAGTCAACATAGTCTCAGGAGTAAACGTGTAACAGAAGTGTGGGGAAAAAGCAGAGACCTGAGGCGGTCCTGGTCCAGCCCCTCCACGATGGCGTTCCGGTCGTTCACGATGGTCACCAGTTTGTCCATGAGCTGCTTCTCCCTGCGCCGTTCCCATGATTGCTTTAAGTGATCTGTGAAGGACATGCACGAGTCAGTCAGCGCACACACACATACAGTGGCACATACCGGACAGTGGTAAGAGCATATGTATAGCCCATGCTGCCCTTCTGTTTTTTGCCACTGGATGGTGCTGTGGCTGCTGTGGCTCAGGCTCATCATGGCACCTGTTCTGGTTATTAGGACACCTGTGTTCCTTTTGATTTTGTGACAGTGTAGGTGGAGGAGCCTTTAATATTTTCCACCGTGTTGTATTGTTTGCAGTGTTTTTTCCTTTGAAAATAAATAACAAAGAACTTTAATTTTCTCCGTTTTTCTTAAGTTTTTACACGCGTGGGTCAATATCCACCACATTAGGCTGTTGCATGTTTTGGACCATACATTAGTGGAAAATGTGTGTGTGAATCCTTCTTCAGATTCATTTTATTGGCCATGTGCAGTAAAACTACATTGGAAATACATGCAAAAAGAGGTACTCTGTGTGCACCGACAGAATAAAAAGCACGATACAATGTAATATAAATACACATACACTGAATATAAAATAATAAATAATAAAAAAACAGCTGACACTGTGGCACCGATCGACAAAACAATACAAGGGGTAAAAGCAGTTTAAAAGCAGGTAAAAGCAGGAATTAAAATGCTCTGTTTAGGCACCTAACAGCCTGTGGAAAGAAGCTGTTAGCATAGCGAGATGTCTTGCATCTCAGTGACCGGTATCTTCTGCCAGAGGGAAGAAGCTGGAACATGGCTTTCCCAGGGTGGCCAGAAGAGTCACCGATGATTTTAAGAGCTTTGTTTAAAAGTCTGGATTTGTAAAGAACCTCCAGAACAGGAAGCTCACAGCCCACGGTCCTCTTTGCAGAGCGGAGCACCTTGTTTAAAGCTCTCTTTTCTTTATCTGTGATGTTTCCAAACCACACAGACACAGAACCAACAAGTAAACTTTCAATGGTGCAGCGATAAAAGTTCAGCAGAATCTTAGAGTTAGTGGTAAATTCTCTAAGTTTCCGCAGGAAGTAAAGACGCTGACGGGCTTTCTTTACGACCCGGTCAGTGTTTTTAGCCCATTTCAGGTCGTTAGACAGAGTTAAGCCCAGGAACTTGCACTCCTCTACGATCTGCACCTGGGAGTTGTCAATAACAACAGGAGTGTGAGAACTGCTATGACTGAAGTCAAAGACAAGTTCACATGTTTTTGCAGTGTTCAGCTGGAGATTGTTTACTTTACTCCACTGAAAAACATGTTCGATCTCTGCTCTAAATAACCGCGTTGACTACACTTGGACTCTTTCTTTCTCTGGACAATGGATGAGAATACCACACTGCAGAAGCGGGCCCCAAAGCCAACTCTTCGGGCCATGGAAGACTCACTTCAGAGGAAAATCAATAACAGAAGAGGGAAGCTAAGTCAACTCACAATGAAGAAGAATGAGTTGCTGCAGTTTATGGATAATGACAGTAATATTGATGTGGTGGTCGCCGCACCTCAGTCCCCGCAGCCTGTGGTCGCCGCACCTCAGTCCCCGCAGCCTGACGCCGCTCCCCAGTTCCGGCCTTCTGACGCCGCTCCCCAGTCCCCGCAGCCTGTGGTCGCCGCACCTCAGTCCCCGCAGCCTGACGCCGCTCCCCAGTTCCGGCCTTCTGACGCCGCTCCCCAGTTCCGGCCTTCTGACGCCGCTCCCCAGTTGTTCCGGCCTTCTGACGCCGCTCCCCAGTTGTTCCGGCCTTCTGACGCCGCTCCCCAGTTGTTCCGGCCTTCTGACGCCGCTCCCCAGTTGTTCCGGCCTTCTGACGCCGCACCCCAGTTGTTCCGGCCTTCTGACGCCGCACCCCAGTTGTTCCGGCCTTCTGACGCCGCACCCCAGTTGTTCCGGCCTTCTGACGCCGCTCCCCAGTTGTTCCGGCCTTCTGACGCCGCTCCCCAGTTGTTCCGGCCTTCTGACGCCGCTCCCCAGTTGTTCCGGCCTTCTGACGCCGCACCCCAGTTGTTCCGGCCTTCTGACGCCGCACCCCAGTTTGTTCCGGCCTTCTGACGCCGCACCCCAGTTGTTCCGGCCTTCTGACGCCGCACCCCAGTTGTTCCGGCCTTCTGACGCCGCACCCCAGTTGTTCCGGCCTTCTGACGCCGCACCCCAGTTGTTCCGGCCTTCTGACGCCGCACCCCAGTTGTTCCGGCCTTCTGACGCCGCACCCCAGTTGTTCCGGCCTTCTGACGCCGCACCCCAGTTGTTCCGGCCTTCTGACGCCGCACCCCAGTTGTTCCGGCCTTCTGACGCCGCACCCCAGTTGTTCCGGCCTTCTGACGCCGCACCCCAGTTGTTCCGGCCTTCTGACGCCGCACCCCAGTTGTTCCGGCCTTCTGACGCCGCACCCCAGTTGTTCCGGCCTTCTGACGCCGCACCCCAGTTGTTCCGGCCTTCTGACGCCGCACCCCAGTTGTTCCGGCCTTCTGACGCCGCACCCCAGTTGTTCCGGCCTTCCGACGCCGCACCCCAGTTGTTCCGGCCTTCCGACGCCGCACCCCAGTTGTTCCGGCCTCCCGACGCCGCACCCCAGTTGTTCCGGCCTCCCGACGCCGCTCCCCAGTTCCGGCCTCCCGACGCCGCTCCCCAGTTCCGGCCTCCCGACGCCGCTCCCCAGTTCCGGCCTCCCGACGCCGCTCCCCAGTTGTTCCGGCCTTCTGACGCCGCACCCCAGTTGTTCCGGCCTTCTGACGCCGCACCCCAGTTGTTCCGGCCTTCTGACGCCGCACCCCAGTTGTTCCGGCCTTCTGACGCCGCACCCCAGTTGTTCCGGCCTTCTGACGCCGCACCCCAGTTGTTCCGGCCTTCTGACGCCGCACCCCAGTTGTTCCGGCCTTCTGACGCCGCACCCCAGTTGTTCCGGCCTTCCGACGCCGCACCCCAGTTGTTCCGGCCTTCCGACGCCGCACCCCAGTTGTTCCGGCCTCCCGACGCCGCCCCCAGTTGTTCCGGCCTCCCGACGCCGCTCCCCAGTTCCGGCCTCCCGACGCCGCTCCCCAGTTCCGGCCTCCCGACGCCGCTCCCCAGTTCCGGCCTCCCGACGCCGCTCCCCAGTTCCGGCCTCCCGACGCCGCTCCCCAGTTCCGGCCTCCGACGCCGCCCCCAGTTGTTCCGGCCTTCTGACGCCGCACCCCAGTTGTTCCGGCCTTCTGACGCCGCACCCCAGTTGTTCCGGCCTTCTGACGCCGCACCCCAGTTGTTCCGGCCTTCTGACGCCGCACCCCAGTTGTTCCGGCCTTCTGACGCCGCACCCCAGTTGTTCCGGCCTTCTGACGCCGCACCCCAGTTGTTCCGGCCTTCCGACGCCGCACCCCAGTTGTTCCGGCCTCCCGACGCCGCACCCCAGTTGTTCCGGCCTCCCGACGCCGCTCCCCAGTTCCGGCCTCCCGACGCCGCTCCCCAGTTCCGGCCTCCCGACGCCGCTCCCCAGTTCCGGCCTCCCGACGCCGCTCCCCAGTTCCGGCCTCCCGACGCCGCTCCCCAGTTCCGGCCTCCAGACGCCGCTCCCCAGTTCCGGCCTCCCGACGCCGCTCCCCAGTTCCGGCCTCCCGACGCCGCTCCCCAGTTCCGGCCTCCCAACGCCGCTCCCCAGTTCCGGCCTCCCGACGCCGCTCCCCAGTTCCGGCCTTCCGACGCCGCTCCCCAGCTCCAGCCTTCCAACCCCTTTCCACATTCCCGGCCTTCCGTCACCCCAAGTACACGCCAGCTCGCAGGACAGCGCTACAGTGACTCCATAAGCGACCCGGCCTATTCCACAACCGGCCAAAGAGAGAATAGTCCAGACGCTCTGCTCACTGTACTTCACCGCCAAAACGACATCACAGAGTATTTGGTGAGGCAGCAGAGACTAATAACGCTGCCGCCCCAGACTATACCCATATTTAAGGGGGACCCACTGGACTTCAGACTGTTCGAGAGAGCCTTTGAACACGGAGTGGAGCATAAAACTGATAGCTATGAGGACAGACTGTACCTGCTGGACCAATACACCAGTGGACAGCCCAAGAACTTAATCCGTAGCTGCATGCATATGGAACCAGAGCTGGGGTATAGAACGGCCAAGAAGTTGCTCAAAGAACATTTTGGTCGAGACTATAATGTTGCTGTTGCTTACATCAACAAGGCCCTAGCCTGGCCCACAATCAGGCCAGATGATGGTGACGCTCTGAATGCCTTTGCATTGTTCCTCACCGGTTGCAACAATGCAGTGGCCGAGATGGACTTTGTGGAAGAAATGAACAGTGTGACAAATATGCGGTCAGTCGTCTACAAGCTGCCCTATAAGTTAAGAGAAAGGTGGCGTGGGTTTGCCTTCGACCTACAGGAAAAGCGAGACAGAAGGCCGAAGTTTAAAGACCTCGTGGACTTTGTTAATACACAAGCCAAGATGTCTCTGCATCCAATGTTTGGGGAACTGAAAGGCGGTACTTCCCAATATCCTAATCTGGCCCAGCCCGTTGCCGAGAGAAGGTCTAGGTCGACATTCACCACAGTGGCCATGCCAAGCAGTACAAATGTGGGCAACGTTGTTCCGAAAATACTGCCAATAGGACTCTCAAACCCCTCCCATTATGATGCCCATTCCAAGCCTTGTTTGTTTTGCAATGGAAATCACAATATGGCTGAATGTAGAAAAATGGGACGCTCAATGAATAAAGACAAAATAGACTTCGTAAGAGAAAAGAAGATTTGTTTTGGTTGTTTAAAACTAGGCCACATGGTCAAGCAATGTTGTGAAAGATTGAAATGTGATACATGCTTTGCACTTCATCCTACGGTTCTGCACAGCAAGAGCCATGACAGGGTAACTACAGATTTAGCACCTCCCAAAAGGCACACCATATCAAATGGGTTAGTTGGAACAAGGGGTTCAAATGGAGTTACTGGGGCCGGATTTCCAAACGTTATTTTGCCCATAGTCCCAGTCCAAGTAAAGGCAGCTAAAGGGTCCAAAGTTGTTACAACGTACGCCTTTCTTGATTCTGGTAGTACTGCCACCTTTTGCACTGAAAGACTTATGAACATGTTGAATCTACAGGGGCGTAAAACAGACATTCTTCTCGCAACAATGGGCAATAACAAAGTGGTGTCCACCCATGTTGTTTATGGTCTGGAGGTGACCAGGTTGGATGGTAACTCATACATACAACTTCCTGAGGTGTTTACTCAACAGACTATTCCAGCACAACAAACAAACATTCCTAGGCAGTGTGATGTTAATATGTGGCCTCACTTACAGGGAGTGGTGCTTCCAGAGCTCGATAGTAGGATAGAGCTTTTGATTGGTGCTGATGTTCCAATGGCAATGGAGCCGGAGGAAATCCTTAAGAGCATCAGAAACGGACCATATGCTGTGCGTACACGGTTGGGGTGGACAGTTAATGGTCCCTTACGAGACGGGCTCACATCCGACATCAGTCGGTCTGTGGCATCCAATCGCATATCTGTGGCCAGGTTGGATGACTTATGGTGTCAACAGTTTAAAATGGACTTTCCTGAAAGCAGAACAGAGGATCAATTGGACATGTCACGGGACGACCTGCAATTTATGGATAGTGTAACGCAGTCTGTAATGTAGGTTGACGGACATTACAGCATTGGCTTGCCATTAAAGAATAAAAATGTTTCCATGCCGAACAACAGAGTACTGGCAGAGCAACGAGCTTTAAACCTCAAGAGAAAATTACAAAAGAACCCCTCCTTTCATGCAGAATATGTCAAATTTATGGAGGACATGTTTGCTAAGGGTCATGCCAAGAGGGTTCCAGATAAGGACTTTATTAGACAGGACCGAAAGGTTTGGTACATCCCGCACCATGGGGTGTACCATCCCAAGAAGCGGAAGATCCGTGTCGTTTTTGATTGCGGTGAGTCTTATCAAGGGACGTCCCTCAATGAACAGCTACTTCAGTTATGTTGCGTTTTCGTCAAGAACCGGTGGCTTTAATGGCAGACATAGAAGCCATGTTCTACCAGGTCATGGTCCCAGAGGAGGATGCCGATTTGTTACGCTTCCTCTGGTGGCCTGATGGCAACTTAGAGGGGGATCTAGCAGACTTTAAGATGGTTGTCCATATCTTTGGGGCAACGTCGTCACCGAGCTGCGCAAGTTATGCTCTCAGACGATCTGCTGAGGACTGCAGAGGACTACACGACCCCGAAGCAGTTGATACCGTACTGCGAAACTTCTATGTCGATGATTGCCTCAAGTCCGTTGGTACGGAAGAGCAGGCAGTGAAGCTGCATAACGAACTTAAAGTGTATGTATGCAAGGTGGCTTTAAGTTAACAAAATGGATTTCCAACAGTCGGGCAGTTTTGGCTGCCATACCGGATGGGGAAAGAGCAAATGACATCAAGGAACTGGATCTCGATCATGATGCCCTTCCTGTTGAGAGAGCTTTAGGCATGCACTGGTGTGTACAGACTGATAGTTACACATTCAAAATCACCATGCCGGACAAACCCCCAACTAGACGTAACATTCTATCCACAGTCAGCTCTATATATGATCCGCTGGGCATGGTGTCGCCTGTTGTTCTGCAGGCCAAGAAATTGCTACAGGAGCTTTGTAGATTAAAGGTGCGCTGGGATGACATCATCCCCGGACATTTTGCGTATTTGTGGCATGAGTGGCTTGATGGCTTAAATCTATTGAGCATGTTTAAAATGTACAGGTGCTTCAAACCAGCCGCCTTTGGGGGGGTCACCTCGGCCCAGCTTCACCATTTTTGTGATGCTAGCGAGGGTGGTTATGGAGTGGTCTCATACCTACGGCAGGTGAATCAAACTAACCAGGTTCACTGCTCATTTGTCATTGGCAAAGCCAGGGTTGCCCCGCTCAAGCTCACAACCATACCGCGGTTGGAGCTCACTGCAGCAACCATGGCAGTCCGCATAGACAGACTTTTGCAGAAGGAACTTCAGCTTCCGTTAAAGGATTCTGTGTTCTGGTCTGATAGCACGGCAGTGTTGAAATACATAAACAATGAAGCCACACGATTTCGCACATTCGTAGCCAACAGAGTTGCAGAAATCCTCAGATGTAGTGGGACCCATCAATGGCGACATGTCAGCACACACCTGAATCCCGCTGACTTTGCTTCAAGGGGTCAAAAGGTGGCACAGTTCATAAAGAACATTCCATGGGTTAGAGGACCAGTTTTCTTCTACCTGCCAGAAAGTAACTGGCCACAAAGTCCAACGGGTCTTAGTGTGCTTCCCGTCACAGACCCAGAAATGAAGAAAAATGCCACTGTTAATTCGCTCACCATACAGGGCGAGCCAACAGTGATGGATCAGCTTGTGAATCACTACTCTTCCTGGTTCTGTCTTTGAAGGGCCGTTGCCTGGATCCTAAGGGTGAAGGCCTTCCTCATCAACAAGGCTAAAGGGTCTATCAAGCCACACAAGATGACTACAAGAAGCCAGACGACAAAGTCCTGCAAGCCTTCTCTGACTCTCAAGGACTTGCAAGAGGCAGAATTGGAGATTGTTCGGCACTACCAACAGCAGACTTTTCCAGACGAGCTTTCCGCTCTTGAGAGGGGTGAGAACGTCAAAAGTACCAGCCACATATACAGACTTTGTCCATTTCTTGAAGATGGTCTTCTAAAGGTGGATGGTAGGCTTGATAGGGCTGCCATGCCACATGAATGTAAACATCCATCGCTACTGGCTAAAACCCTCAGAGTGACCGAGCTTATCATTGAGGCCATACACAAGAACCTTGGCCACAGTGGACGCAATCATGTATTGTCCCAGTTGCGACAGAAGTATTGGGTGCCTCATGCTCCCTCTGTCATAAGGAGAGTCTTGTCACGATGCACTGCATGTCGACGCCTTCATGGTATCACAGGCCAGCAACAAATGGCAGCTTTGCCCAGAGACAGACTTCTTCCCGATGAGCCGCCATTCACCAGAACTGGTGTGGACTACTTTGGTCCTTTTTGAAGTGAAACGTGGAAGGTCAACAGTCAAAAGGTATGGTGTAATCTTCACCTGTTTGACCATACGGGCTGTTCATATTGAAGTTGCTAACTCATTGGACACTGATTCGTTCATAAACGCTTTGCGGCGATTTATATCAAGACGAGGCCAAGTTCAGGAGTTGAGGAGCGACAACGGGACAAACTTCGTTGGGGCTGATCGAGAGCTAAAGAGGTCACTGCAACAATGGAACAACGAAAGGATTCAAGTCACCCTACAACAAAAGGGCATTAACTGGTTGTTTAACACCCCTTCAGCCTCACACCACGGGGGCGTGTGGGAACGCTTGATTCGGTCCATTCGGGGAATCCTTAACGCCACCTTACGGACACAACCCCTGGATGAAGAAGGCCTTCAGACCTTCCTTTGTGAGGCAGAAGCCATTCTTAACAGTCGTCCTATCACTACCCCCACCAACGACCCCAATGACCTGGAGGCCCTAACTCCCAACCACCTCTTGTTGTTGAAAACCCAACCACTGCTACCTCCAGGACTTTTTGAAGGCTCGGACCTCTATGCACGACGCAGGTGGAAACAGGTCCAGTATATGGCCAACTTGTTATGGAAAAGGTGGATCAGGGAGTACCTGCCTCCAAGTGCTCCAAGTGCGTCAGAAATGGGCCGGGGTTAAAAGGAATTTTTCTGTTGGGGATGTAGTTTTACTGGTGGACGAATCGGCACCCCGTAACTCGTGGGTTATGGGCAGGATCACTCAAACCATACCAGACAGGTTTGGTCTTGTTCGTACCGTAAGGGTAAAGACCAAAACTAGCGATCTTGTCCGACCCATAACAAAGGTGTGTCTGCTGCTAGAGCACCTATAAATGAATTTAAGTTGTTTGTAATTGTTTCATTTAAAAAAAATAAAAAATAAAACACTTAGGGGCCGGAATTGTATAGCCCATGCTGCCCTTCTGTTTTTTGCCACTGGATGGTGCTGTGGCTGCTGTGGCTCAGGCTCATCATGGCACCTGTTCTGGTTATTAGGACACCTGTGTTCCTTTTGATTTTGTGACAGTGTAGGTGGAGGAGCCTTTAATATTTTCCACCGTGTTGTATTGTTTGCAGTGTTTTTTCCTTTGAAAATAAATAACAAAGAACTTTAATTTTCTCCGTTTTTCTTAAGTTTTTACACGCGTGGGTCAATATACACCACATTAGGCTGTTGCATGTTTTGGACCATACAGCATATATTGAGTACACAAAGATATGTAGCTCATTCTATTTCAGTCAAATAGAATGGTTTCTATAGTGGACGTTTGATACTGTACAATCCTAATGGCTTTAAGTGAGATTTGTAACACTCATTAACCCAAAAAAGTTACAGCAACTTATTACAGAGACATAACGTACTCAAAAGTGAATTCATAACACAATGAAAATATATTATACAATTTTTGCAGATCTGAAATAGCATCACTCTTTCTTCAGGACACACAACAGGTGTCATTATGAAAAGAAAAGGTTAGGTACCCTTAGCTCGAAGTAGAACATATTAAAGCCTATCTGATAAACACACAGCCAGATATAATCCAAATTGAACATGGCTCGGACCTGGTTTGTCCATGAGTCTGCGCAGCTCCTGTTCCACTGTGGGCTGTTCCTCCTCCAGCTCTTGTGTGCGCCCTCTGAAAACAAACACATGTCTTTGTTTAGTAAATCCTTTTCAAGTAATATGTAACTCAGGTTCTAAAAGTATCCAACTGTCAGAAAGTGCTGCTCTGGCTTGTTTGGTTGCTTGAATATAGTACCAGATACTAAACTGGTAGAGGGGAGTAGGGTAGAGTATAGTAGGGCTAGTGGAAACAAGGCCATGGGATTTACACTGGGTTATATCCATAGGCTGCTGGAGGATCGAGACGGACTGTTTATTTTATTGATTTATTTGTTTGTTTGGATAAAAAGCCCCAAGAGATGACACGTCTCATTTTCGTGGAGGTCGTCAAACTTTAATATCATTACTAAAATATGACAGTTACGCTTCACCAAAAGAAAGGACTTCTTAATGGACAAACATTCGTATTCCTCTTACTATCCCCCTAGCTCAATGAACCCCAATGGGGAAGTGCTAGGGAAGTCCCACACCACAACCAACAAAACAAACTGGAGGAAACCACTCCTAGTGTTGGTGATGGACAGGCTGAAGCGTTGCACTTGATTTCCTACCTGGACTCTTCAGTGTACCTCAACAAGTTCTCGGCTGTGAGCCAAGAGGAAGTGATCTCTGTGGTCACATCTTCTAAAGCCTCAACTTACATTTTAGATGCAATCCCGGCTTGGCTCTTTAAAGACACACTTCCTATGATAAAAGAGCCCATCTTATATAAAAACACATCTATACAATGTGGCTATGTCCCACAAGCTTTTAAAAACGAAGGTTACGTATATAACCACGGTCCTATGAATCCCGGATGACCGCTGTAATCAAACCCCTTCTGAAGAAAACAAACCTGGATTCGGAACTACTTACAAGCTATAGACCAATCTCGAACCTTACTTTCATATCTAAATTCCTGGAAAAGCTTATAACCAAACAGCTTTGCTGCCACCTGCAGGAAAATAATTTGTTTGAAGTCTTTCAATCTGGATTCAGAGCTCAACATAGCACTGAAACGGCACTAGTCAAAGTCACAAATGACTTACTACTAGCTGCTGATAATGGACAAGTGTCAGTGCTGGTCCTACTGAACCTGAGCGCTGCATTTGACACAATAGACCACAGCATTCTACTGCAGAGGCTAGAATGTGATATAGGTCTTAGAGGAACAGCCCTTGGCTGGTTTAAATCCTATTTATTGAAACAGTATCACTTTGTCAATGTGTCTAAAGTGGAATTTGGTTTGCCACAGGGAATGGTACTGGGACCGATTCTTTTCACACTCTATGCTGCCGTTAGGCTAGAATGCAGAGGCAGCCGTAAGGCAGCATCATTAAAAAGCATGGAATTAACTTCCACTGCTATGCAGATAACACACAGCTTTATCTGTTGATGAAACCAAATCAGACGGGAGGGTTTGTTGGACAGTTGGTGTCCAACAAAAAGGACCGTGGTGATGATCCAGGACACTTTAACATTCTACAACATCTATGTACATTTATCAACATGTGTTCTGTATTCTCTTAACTGTTGATTCTCTGATCTGTGTTGGTTATTTCAATGGTTTTGTTAAGTCCTCTGAGATGACTGCTGTTGTGATTTAGGGCTATACAAGAAAAAAAATTGTATTGTATTGTATTGTATTGTATTGTATAGTTTGTATTGTACATTGTAAGGAGTTGCCTGGGACACCAAACCTACTCAGACACCGGGAGAACTTGCAAACTCCACTCAGAAAGTGTCACTGCTCTCACAGACATGCAGGGATGTAGTAGTATTTACTGTATCTCACTATTGATAGAGTGACATTTTTTCTCAATCACTTTGTTTCAATAGAAGAAACTAGGTATTTATTATTTCCAGTCGTTCGGATTGTTTTCCCCACGGCAAAACAAATTGAATTACTTTTTTTTGCCCTCATCACTTGATCTGATTGATGATCCTCACTCACATGTAGACCAGCTCAGACTCGCGTCGCATGGCCACCTGCTTGTTCCTGATCAGAGAGAACCAGTCCACCATCAGGTCGTTCATCACCGCCTCGTCCTCTCCGTCTGCAACACAAACGGATAAAAATGAAAACAAGAACAAGCAAATAGACTTTTGTCTAGTGCAAAATGACAGTCTGCTTATATAATAAACATCTAATTGGAATGGTTATAATTAAATTCTCCTTAACCCTAAATCAAAACAGAGCTCGTCTTGGAGGACTTTACTATGTTGTAGATTTGCCAACAACAGATCAGAGAATCAAATAGTTCAAACACATGAAATATAATAATAAACAGATGGTAGAGTGATGACGAACAATGTGCATGAATGTCCCAAATCATCACTGTCCTTAGACCCTCCTGCATTGGCAAAGAATAACTCAAAAAAATATAAAAAATATTAATAATAATAATACCAATAGTTTGACTATAGAAATCCCCAAAACAAATTATGTTGCTTTAAAAAAGGCAGAAAACAGTTCTGAACAGGATTTCAGAAGATTCATCATTGCGTAACAAATTTGAAAAAAGGGCCAGATGGGACATGTTGGTGCCAGAAGTGTCTGATATTAGCTTGCATGGTTCTGATGAAGAACAAGAGGTAGGATGTATCCTGCGTGCACTCACGGTCTTCACTCGTCCTCAATTTCAGCTCCAGCTCCACCCCGGTCCTTTCCAGTTCGTTCATGCTCTCCTCGATCTGCTGCAGCTCCTTCAAGATCTCTGCCTGGGGGATGTGGTCCGCTTTGAACTGCTCACCAAAGAACAACACACAAACCCACAAGAACATATCACTATAATGGGGCGCTGGAGTTACATGCATATACACATCACATGACTGAACAGCTGTGGACATGAATCGTGTTTCTTGATTTGTAACATTTAAAAACATTATTTAAACTGATCATTAGTTCATTTTATGTAATTCGTATAACAGAACATTTATACAAAAAAAGCTCAAATCTGGGCTAAAATTTGTATTCGTTGTCAGTTTTCGTCATGTAGCCTTACTGTCAGGACGTCCGCATGGAAAAGGGTTGCTAAACTGCATGAGCAGCTTCAGAGAGAGTCATTCATCTTAATAGTGAAGGTCTAGACACTGGACGATTCTCAACTCTACTTACTCTGCCGACTACAGTCAAGAACCATCACAGCATCTGAGAAATCAGAAGGCCGTTGGAAACAAAAAACCTCCTCGAAGGCCTCATCTCCCTGAACACTACAGAACTGACTGTTTGGACTTTGCAAGAGAGTTCCAAACATGGTCCTGATGGTTTGCAACATTACTGGTGATAAGCAGATCCACCTAAGAATGCTACAGTGGAGGGTCTGGAAGTTACAGAGAGCACAAAGAGGTGTGGACCTACTTGTGTTCAGCTGTAAAAGCCAGTTTGTTATTTTCACTAAATTGCTTGCATGATTTTTTTCTCTTTGTTGCATAATTGGATGTGGTGGTATTATGGGACCTCAGAATCTAGCCTATTTCATCTCCACCTGAGAACATTCACCCCCGGCCCAGACTCGTGGGCTGCACCCCCCTCCCCACCTGGGAGCCACCTCAGTCCTACACTGCAAGGTCTCAGTACCTGTTCTACAGCCCAATTCTCACTTGTTCTCCCACTGGTTTTATGGAGGATCTAAGGACAGTGATAGTCCCGGACATTCAAGGACATTTATGGATATTATGGATTTTAAACTATTGTTTGTGTCTGGAATAGTGTTGATAGAGCTGAACAATATCATAACATAATAACAAAATTCCTCATTCTCTTTTGCAGAATGAGGATTATGCAAAATCCTCATTAAAGATGAGAAAGAGAATATTGTAGAATGTAGAGCCGACTCAGGGACATACTACCTTGGGGTTTTCCGGTGCAGTGGAGGAAGGACCTGGAGACAGAGAGGTCAGAGAACAGGTGAGATCTAGGTTAGAGATCAGAAAACAGTGCAGTCAGAGATCACAGAGAGGTCAGAGAACACAAAGTCAGCAGTATTTGTCATGTTAAGGTGATAGAATGACTTTGGCACGTCATAGTTTAGAATGTGAAATAATTACTATGAAAAGAGATGGCCAGAAATAGCAACACTCCCATCTAGTGCAAGAAGCGGGTACGTACTGTACATTTAGCTAGACTTGGATCTAAATCTATAATGGCATGATTGAAGGTATGTATGAAACACAATAAAAGTATAAAAATAAAATACCTTCAATATGCCATGATATATCCTAGTGTGAGGCAAGTAGTTTGAAAAAGATTTTTTGGACAGAGGTGGTTACGGGACACAATTTTTAAGATTTGTTCTTGACATAAGCATGGATGGAGCTAAAAACAGCTCATGTTTTTCATGACAAACACTAAAAATGGTTAAAACTCCAAAAAGACAATTGTGAAGAATATATATCTTTAATAATATACAAAAAGCTGGGGTGCTTTTCCAACTATTGACAGATGGATAAACAAAGTTGAAAACCTTACTGTTGTGAGGCAGGGGCGTGGGGGTGGGATGCACAGGAGCAGTTTGGGGGCGGTCTGCACACTTAGACTGGGGCGGGTCTGAGCCATTAATCCGGAGTTTGGGGGAGGCCTGGGAGGAAGAGGTAGGTCTGGACACACACAGGGGACAAAATAAGGAGGCTGTGATATGAAACACAATGAAACTGCTCGCAAAAGCAAATACCAAACACTGCAATTGTTTAAAACAAATTATTTATATTAATTAAAATGTCATTTAGACATCCAGATGATGAAGGTTGTAGGTCTGTTTTTGATCAGGAACAAAGGTGCCCTTTAACACTTGGTTTGCTTGACCATTTGGTGGATCAGAATTTTGCAGTCACTATTTCTACTTAAATCTTGGAACTGAAATCTATCTCATTATCTCAATTTATCATTGCTTGGGTTTAGGTACTTTTGCCATCAAGCTGCATCTCAACCTTTTTGTAGTGGCCTATAATACACACAAAAAACTATAAAACTAAAATTTAAACAACTATATTTTTGTTATTAATGCTACTACATCTTAAGTGAAAAAATGCATTGCTTTCTTCAAGGAGTGAACGTTAAAGGGTAAAAGCAGCCTGACCTGGGCTCCTTGGACACCGGCTTGAGGCAGGACCTCCAGTCAGACGGGGACTGGCTCTGTGCACCTGTGGACAACATGGTTTCAACATCAACAATTGGACACTCTAGCGGCTATGTGAGTGACTAGAGGTGGCAGGGGCCATTGTCCTGGGGTAGACTGACAAGTGAGGCTGCCAGTCTTCACCAGGACATCTACAACTGCAGTGTATAGTCGTTGTTAATCTGTTGAATACTAATTTATATGTAGGTGAAAGACTTTGTAAAATGTCCTGTCGAAGCAGTCAGAACTTTGGCTTATTGTACAATAGTAACTGGTACCAGAGGGGTTTGGTGATATGCTCCGTGGTGTAGGAGTTCCAGTGGAGTCTGTGGGACGGCTCCATGATGGAGGGCCTTCTGTGACATCTGTGGATTGGCTCCTGGGGGTGGGGGACAGCCTCTTGGGGTCCTGGGACGTGCTGGTGGACAGGTCTGACAGGAGGGAGGGATTAGCCCGCAACCGGACCCTTCTGGGCCCCTGCTCTTCCTTCTTAGGGCCTGCCGGGCTCGGCCTTTGATGACAGACAAGAGCTCTGTATCAGACATTGTCGCGACAAAGACCATTTCAATCATATCAGAAAAAAAGTATTTTGTCAAAAACAGCAACGGCCCCAAACCATAACTGCTCTGGAAGAAATTCGCAAAGGGGAATGGGCCAAAAGACCAGCAACAGTGGGTGAAAACCTTGTGAAGAAAACATTTGATCTATGTCATTGTCAATAATGGGTTTATAACCAAGGATTGAGATGGAATTTTGTTATTATCTGTTTAAATACTTATTTTCCATCATCATATGCAAATACATTGCAAAGAGGCTGATGAAAATTATAGGCATCTCTCATCTTTAGTGGGAGGACTTTCAGAATTGGTCCAGAGCAGATAGAGTTTCCTGCAGGGGGTGACAGTCATGGTCCAGCATAGATGTTAGTTTGCTCAGGAACCCTCCTGTCCCCCACCTGCTGCACTGTGTCCAGGGAACAGCCCAGGACTGAGCTAGACTTCCTGATGACCTTGTCCAGTTTCTTCCTGTCCCTCTCTGTGATGCTGCTGTTCCAGCAGACCACACCGTACAAGAGGCTGATGCCACCACAGAGTCATAGAAAGTCTTCAGGAGTGGCCCCATGATGAGGGCGTCTGCTCTATGTGTCCAGACCAGTTAGTGGTTCAAATGAAAACTCATGTAATGTAAGCACTTTTTTCAGTTTTCCGGCTGAAAAGGTTGTCCCCTGCAGCCTGCATGGTCAGCTCCACTGGGAGTGCATAATATAAGTACACGTGCTGTAGCCTCACCTGGGTTTGCTGACTGGCCCTTCTCTGCTGCTGCTGCTCTCCTGGATCACTTTGGAGATGTTGGCTGCAGCCGAGGCTTTGGCTGCGTACTGCTCCTGATCCTTCTTCTGCCCCCCAAACTCCTCCACCCGCAGGCTCAGACCTCCTGGTGCCTCCTTCTGTCTTCCCAACTCCTCCACACGGTGGATCCCACCTGGGCAAGCACACAAGGCACATAGCCTTCACCTGTAATGGGACTGTATGATATGTTGTCCTCTTTGTGTTTTTAACACCGAGTACCTACCTTTCAAACTACACAAAAATGTATCACTTTTCACAAGTATTTATTTTTTCCCCCTTCTGTTCTCAGCACAAAAAGTCAAATAGTGACATTCTGTCTTCAATCAGAAGACAGAAAGTTGTGGTCCGTTTCGTATACATTTACTTACTAGTTTTCTGTTGGGAACAATTAGGGCTGGGAAATATGGCAATAAAATTAAATCTTTATTTTGCTGCCCAATTTGGGTGCTTGGCTGAATGGTTTAATGAATAAAAAACATATTTGACATCCATCCCAGATGATCATAACAGTATTTACTCAAAAACATATGGACTGAGCAGCTAAAATACAGACAGCAGAAGAAAGGCGTACATTAAAAAGTGAAACAGAAAAAAACAGAAAACATTTCTTACTTAAGGTAAGGATTGCATTTGTTATTTTGTTATGCCAATCAGTTTTTGGTTAGGCCTTACCTGCTCTCTCCGCTTTGCAGTTGTCCCCCTCCGCGGTCTGGAAGAGCTCGAGGCTGGTGCTGGTTTTACTGCTAGTGGCAGGTTCAGGTTTGGTGTGCGCTCTGGAGCTGGGGCTTTTAGAAGAGCCAGAGGGCTGAGGAGAAGAGGAGCGACTGGAGGTGTGGATTCTGGGAGGTTCTGAGGTCTTTGAAGGAGGCGCTGAAGAGGGACAGGTGAATAAATGCTTTAATCTCCTGCCTTTTTCTTGAGCTATTTTTTTTTCATATTTTTCTAATTTCATTTAAACATGCTTTCATTTTTTGTTCATAATCTATTTCATAATCTTATTTTTTTACTAAAAATGTTTATTTATTTGATTTCTTATTTGTAAATTCTTTCATAATTTATCACACGTAACAATTTTCCTCATAACTTAAAAGTCCATTTTGAATATTCTCTTTATATTAATCGGGTTAACACGTTACATACGTCATTTCCATTGTGGCCATGTTGTTCCAATCTATTTTTCCTAATTTGCCTGTACACCTTACCTCCTCTCTCCTCCAAGCCACTGTCTCCATCCGCAGCCTGGAAGAACTTGAGTTTGGACTGCAGACTCTTGGAGGCGATAGAGGCCCTTGGTGCAGGGACAGGGACGTCAGTAACCGAGGGGAGAACACTGGGAGCCTTGGCTTTATGCGAGAGGACTGTGGGCTGTGGGGAAGACAAGCGAACGGAGGTGAAGGATGTGGGGGGGTTGGAGCTCTTTGGGGTGAGGCCTCTGGGAGGGTCTGGGCTCCTTGGAGTGAAGACTTTGATGGGGTCTGGGTTCCTTGGAGTGAGACCTCTGGGAGGGTTGGCGCTCTTTGAAACAGAGTGTCCAGGCTGAGGGTCCAATGAGCCGAGCTGGACACTAGGGGGAGCGCTGGCTTTGTGGGACAGCCACAAGGGGCCGGCTTTAACAGCGGGGTCTGAGGCTAGTGTCAGTCTGGAGTGAGAGGAGTCTGAGGTGAAAGGGTTTCCAGACAGAGTTCTGCAAAGAGAACACACAATAAGACAGTATCACATCATTAGTAGGGATTGTTCATTTGAATTGCTAATGTTTAAATATTCATAGGCAACAGTTCCAAAATCCATATTGAGATCATTTCTTTCCTATCTCAATGGTAATACACTTTAATTGAGCATGAATGTGCTCAATTAAATCAAACATAAATCTCATGTTTGATTTCCCACAAAGGTTTTGCCAAACACTGAAAGTTTGCAGTACAAACAGAAATCACAGAGTTCTGGGAGTGATAATTCACTGTCCACATAGAGGCTGGTTTATACCTGCATATATGGAGCCTGTCAACCAATCAAAAAGCAAGAACCTCGCCCATGTGCTGTGTATGGGCAGCGGACGTGCACCTACCCTCATATGTCACTGCAAAGCACGTCTTGGAGGAAGTAAGGGATTGTTTTGGGCTTGTCTCTGTATTTATCTGGTAATTATAAATAATGTCAATACATTTCCACTTCAGTCTCTTTTTGGTTTATTGAATATATAAAAAGAAACAACCAGATTTTCATCATAGCAGAATGATATAATTCTCAGAGGCACCAAGTCAACCCTTTTGACTGGTGGGGTGGCCATAAAGCAATCATCTTACCTCAACGCGAGACGAACACTCTTTAGGCGTATATTGCATGTTCTTGGTGGGACGGATCTTGCTAAATACTAATGGATTGGCAATATGGAAATGTCTAACTTGGTCCTGTGTGTAATCTAATTTAATATCTACTTTACATACTGTTTTGATTATGAATTAATATCTGATTTTGGATACTTTGAAATCATAGTGAGGTACGGTGAAGCCCCAGGGATCCAAGATGCCCTTTCAGGTTGATAGCCTGTGATCATTGGTGTACATGTATGGTTGCACCACAGAGGCTGATAGTGAGGCATTTCAGACACCTCTAATTCTCCCAGTCTTGCGCAGTGGTGCACTGTTTCTGGTGCTTCTGCAGGTCGAAGTCAAATTATTTGAATGTTCACCTAGGATAACTTTTCCTGGGTGGCCCTTATGAATTTCGTCAGCCGTATTGCATCTGGTTCAGCAGATGCCAAAATATATCCATGGGTATGGTTCTTACTTGGCACAGCTGCGGTGGTATAGTTTCCCGTCCACAAGGTGGCGCTGCACCAGGTGAACATGCTTGTTGCAGGACACGCACTTGTTGCTGAGCGTGCCAGTGCGAGGCTCCGCTGGGACGTCCTGCACAGAACACACCCAGAGTAAGACAAAAGATCACAGGCCCCAGACAGAACAGGGAGGAGCTGTGTGGCCCCCGCCCACGCACAGCAGCAAAGAGTACCACTCATCCATTATTGAAATAGTCAACTCATTTTGTAATTGATTCATGATTTTTTGTAATCTTCTATAAACGTGTGAGAAAAGATTTTATGGCTCAGATAAATCTATAATGACTGATCATGTTTTTACAATGTATTTTTCAACAAAAGACAAAATTTCCCTGGAGAACTTTTGCTTGAGCTTTGTTTTGGTCAAACTGAATAATCAGAAGAATAATTGAATACTAATTGATTATCAAAATACGTGTTAATTAGCGACAGTGGGTCAGTGGGGCGACAGTGGCTCAGTTGGTTGCCTTAGAGCCTGAAGGTCGTGGGTTCGAGCCCACCATGAGACCTACTTCACAACTCCCACTGTTGACTGCTGTCGTTGTGTCCTTGGGCAAGACACTTAACCCCACTTTGCCTGAAGCCCATGCTGAAAGATCAAGGCTCCTGTGTACTCACCACCTGCAGGAGGATCAGTGAGGGGCTGGTGCTCTGTGTACTGGGTGCAGCTCTGACTGCCACCCCCCCCCGACCCAGAAATGGATTAAGGGGAAGAAAATGGATGGATGGTGTTAATTAGCCACTATTCAAGAATGGTGTGCTATTTTGAATTCAGTTTGGATTAGGATCATTTAATCTCACAATCAGGTTGAAGTGCATATGGCAGACTCAACTTTAACACAGTAAAGATGATTATATTGAAGAATTAATGTCAATATTTCTTATTGACAGCAACTCATCATCAACTTCCATCCATCCATCCATTTTCTTCCCCTTAATCCATTTCTGGGTCGGGGGGGTGGCAGTCAGAGCTGCACCCAGTACACTTAGCACCAGCCCCTCACTGATCCTCCTGCAGGTGGTGAGTCCACAGGAGCTGAGATCTTTCAGTGGGAGCTTCAGGCAAAGTGGGGTTAAGTGTCTTGCCCAAGGACACAACGACAGCAGTCATCAGTGGGAGTCGTGAAGTAGGTCTTATGGTGGGCTTGAACCCACGACCTTCAGGCCCAAAGGCTCCACCAACTGAGCTACTGTCGCCCAGATTGCTTCTATCTTCACTGCTCTACTTGTATGTTTTAAAAAAAAAGATTTCTTCACAAATGTTAGTAGTATACATTTAAAACTACACAAAAGTGAGAAGTGTGGAGCCGTCTTCCACACAGATACCAGGAAAGTTACATGACCTCATGTGAACCGCACAATAAGCAGAAGAGAATTCATAATTTTCTACAATATAATATATTTATTTATTTTTCATTTTTTCTCATTCACATTGACTTGTGATATAGAAATTTGCATACGCTACAGAATCGCTTTCATGTGTAAAAATTTTTTTAATGAAAACAACTCAACATCTGTAGAGCCAGGCCCACAAAACACCTTATTTTTGGCCTCTGTCATTTTTTTGGATCAGTTTTTTCAAACAAAAAGTGGAGAAGGGTCGACAACTCTCTCTTAGCCAACTGAGAGTTAAGCAAACAGTTTCATTTTGTGCACAAATGTGCCTTCTGCTTTCACATTGGAGTGCATCCAAGCTCCAGTGAATGAAATCACAGAGCAGGAGTCTGCAGTTCTCGATGCCCAGGCCTCGGATTGTCCTGAAGTGACTCAGAGGCCTGTGTCCATGAGTGGGTCAAAAATGTTCCAGTCTCCATGGAGATGTTCATTATTATGTGTGTAGGGGAAAAACAATAGTCAGTGTAGATTGATCGTGTTTTGACACAGCTCTAGATATGGGACAGGATCTCGTAAGAATAATATCCAGCATATTTAGATTGTGCTTGGGCAATATAATGGCAGTGTAGGCTCAGACCACTCATGTCTCAGTATACATGAGTCTAGCGTCTAGTGATGCTGTCACAGACTAAGTGCATGACAGCCGGAAACTCAGGAAACCACTCAGTGCTGTTTGATATTAATCTTTTTCGCATTCAACTTAGCATCATGCAGCGTGTGGAACTTTGTGTGCATTTTATGAACACATTTTGGGACAAGAAATAGTCTTATTTGTCACCATGTTCCAACAATGGTCCTCTTTATATCTACATCCATGCTGATATCTGGATCAAACCGGCGCAAGACTCATCTCACCAACACAAGTCCTGCTGTGTTTTTGGTGAAAAATGCTGTAAAAAAAATAATAATAAGACAAGAAAAAGTGAGCCTAGAGTTGAAGTATGAGCCGAGATGAAACATAAGACGCGGACTTTGGGTCGACCTCTGAAGCCTGTCTACTTTGATGGGACTTATGCACAGAAGTGTTACCGGAACTCTCATATCTAACATATGATTATTAATGGCTCATAATCGCCGCTCCGACTGAAAGTATTTCCTGGATCTTCTGACCCCAGAGAAGAAAACTTAACTTTGTGCCTTCATTATTAATCCATGTTGTTTGTCCCAACAGAAAGAGTCTTGTTGGGACTCAATCTGCTTTTTCAGCAGATTGAAAAAGCCAATAATACATGCATGTGAAAGATAGAAGCAATCTGTTTTTGAGCCAGGAGCTATAACAATGCATAATAATAATGCATCGGTTTTATATACCACTTTTTTGGACACTCAAAGATGCTTCACATGTCACTCATGAGGGCTTTGACTTCGATATATGAATATAATATAATATACATATATTAGACAGCCCTTAATATTCGAAGTTGTAATGGGCATTATCTTTTTTGCTGAACATTTGTTTTCGATTTAGATTTTGGGGCTTTTTCACTCCCGGTGAAGTTATGAAGGTACTCATTACAGGGCTATTACAGTGAAGGTACTTATTTTCCGCTAGGCTAGCTAGGTTACTTCAAAACTAGAACTCTCTGGAACTACAAGGTGCTCCGCTCTGCAAAGAGGACTGAGCTGTGGGCTTCCTGTTCTGGAGGTTCTTTATAAATTCAGACTTCTAAACCGAGCTCTTAGAATAATCAATTTCTCTTGTGGCAGCCCTGGAAAAGCCATGTTCCAGCTTCTTCCTTCTGGCAGAAGATATCGTTCTCTGAGATGCAGGACATCTCGATATGCTGACAGCTTCTTTCCACAAGCTCAGTTTGAACAGAGCACTTAAGTGATCTCGCACTTGTATTGAAACTGTTTTAGTCTTCAAGAAAAATTAACAAAGAATTCAGAACATCAGCAGTGAGTGCCCCAAATATAAACTCAACCCAAATCCATAATCAGATCCTCTGCAAATGTGTCCTAAAATGTTCTATTAATGTTCCGGGTTCACGGTGATCGCTTTGTTGCATTAAAACAGTATTTTTGTCATGAAAAGGTTCACAGAAAATTGTGAAAAACCTCCGTGCACGTGTGTTACAAATGTATCTGTATAATGTATTCTCTGATTAACATTTAAATGTGTTGATTGTTATTTTTGTTATTGAGCGTGGCTATCTCCAATAGCTTCTCTTGCACAGGTAGAAATAGCGACAGACGCTGAAAGCCCGATGAGACTAAGTGTACGAACTACTTTCCAGAGTAATCTTAGTATTTTACAGACCTGAATTACAAGCACAGAGTGTGTTGCCAAAGGGCAGTGGTGGCCATTGATGGTTTGAGAGACCGTTATCAAGAAAAAACGTTTTGAAAATAGTGTTCTACTCCTGCTGTGAGGAGCTGTATAATAAAGCCCTATTACTCATTGACTCCATACACAGTGGTGATTAACGACTTCTGTAGCCACAGCTGCCCTGGGGCACACTGACAGGAGCTAGGAAAGCAGTACATGCCATCAGCCCCTCCGACCACCACCAACCATTCACACACACACCAGACTCATTCTAGGCAATGTGGGTGAAGTGTCTTGCCTAAGAACACAACAACAGTTTGGCACTTCACAGCCACATTTGCCTCACAGTGGCGCCTGGTGTTCCCAGAGGTCTCTCATCACAGTACTAACCAAGCCCTGCCCTGCTTAGCTTCACAGGTCAAAAGTCGAAAGTCTTTTTATTTATCCTGAGTGAGGTTCTGAGGTGAAGCAGGTAGTTTACAATCTTTAGATCACTTAATAGGAAAGGTTGTCAGATCATTTCTTTTTTTGTTGTAGAACATTCTGCTGAATCTTTTTAGTGTTGACACTGAAAGGACATAATGATAAAGACAAATGTCATAAAAATGTTGGCCTATTCAGTCCTGCCGCATTGCTCTGCACTCTGTCAGCGGATATACACCTCAATGTCTCCGTTATCAGATTGTATGAGATACATGAGATTCCACATGTAAAACGTGGACAGAGGCACCATGAGGCAACTTCCCATCTCTCACCTGTGGGCTACGGTGCCTGGTAGGGGTGGCGCTGGGAGTGGGACAGGGCTGGGTCCGGTCCACAGGGGGCTGGTTCTCCTTACTGAAACCAGGCGAGGGAAAGACTTTGGCGGACACGGCAGCGTTCTTCTTCCCTGCGGGCTGCTGCTGCTCTGGGGCGGCCTCTGCTGGACGCTTCACACCCGCCAGTCCTCCGACTGCGAATAAGTAGGATACAGATCCTTTGTTCAAATGTTGGTCAAAATGAAGGCCACGAGATATTCAGCCATACTCACTGGGGTTGCGTCCGTGGAAATAGTTGTAGTACTGGGACACGTATGTAAGGATGCTGAGGCGATCAGGCACTGCGAGGGCCACCATGTCCTCTGCGTCCAGGAGAGCCGGGATGCCCAGCTGCTGCTCCGCCACGCTGAAGGCCTGCTCCACACACCATCAAAACTATCATCCATGTATACGACCCGTTTGCACCAAAGTGCATTTTGCCATTGTTAACATTAGTCCTCTCTGATCTGTTCTTTTCAATATTAACACAATATATACTTTTATCATGAGACAAATCAAACGCAATTTTTAAGTTTTTTTAAATCAGGAAAACAACCAAACCACTAATTTTATTGTAAACATTGAATCCAAAATATAATTAGTTATGATTAAAGGTGTTTGTAAATAGGACCACAACACTTGTCCCTTTCGTTTGGGTTGTTTTGGTCTAGTTCTGGGTCAATCCAAGCATATCAGTACTCATCTTGTTCAGAATATCAAACCAAAAATGTATATAATGTATTTATGTTTATATAGCATGCTCATCTTCTTCTAAATGAACTTATTCCCATCAGTATTCATCAAGGCAAAAGCACTTCTACAATGACCTAAATGATAATCAGCAATATTGCTGTAGGGGGTGTGCCCAAGCTTCACAAACATGCAAGACTTCATATGAAACTATAGAGGGCTTGAGGGAGGGGCAAACACCTGATTAGCTTAGAGACAGTTACCAGGATGCTCATATTCGTGTAGCGCCAAAAAGCACTCTTTCACGGCGAGTAATAAAATATTGTTTGTTTACTTGTAGGCATAGTTTGTTGAGACTTTTTCATTTGATTAGACATTTTGAAGAAAATCCGTTCTCACTGTAGATTGCATTTATCAATCAATCAATCAAAGTTTATTTGTAGAGCGCCTTTCATACACATGGCAACACAAAGCGCTTCACAGTCCACATCACAAATCATCACATAAAACAAACACCAGAATCACAATTAAAACATTAAAATCACACAAAAGATTAAAACACAATTAAAACATTAAAATCACACAAAAGAATAAAACCATTAAAACTTTCAAAATTACACAAGAAATTTAAAAAAATAAATAAATGACAGCAGTGCATTAAAAATGGAGATAAAATCCTTCAGTTGTATGCACAGGCAAACAGAACAGTCTTTAACCTGGATTTGAACATTGACAGAGTAGACGCCTCCCTCACATTTTCAGGGAGATTGTTCCAGATCTTAGCTGCATGGATCTGAAACGCAGCCTCCCCATGTTTGGTTCTCACTCTGGGCACCAGCAGGAGGCCAGTCCCTGTGCTCCTCAGAGTCCGGGCTGGTTCATATGACACCAACATGTCACTAATGTATTCTGGTGCAAGGCCATGGAGAGACTTGTACACAAGCAGAGCCGTTTTAAAATCTATTCTTTGAGCCACAGGAAGCCAGTGCAAAGACCTGAGGACCGGACTAATATGGTCATACTTCCTGGTTCCTGTCAGGACTCTAGCTGCTGCATTTTGGATGTACTGCAGCTGCTTACAGGTCTGTTTGGACAGACCTGTAAGCAGGCCATTGCAGTAGTCTAGCCTGCTGGAGACAAATGCATGGACAAGAATCTCCAAGTCTGCCCTGGACACTATATTTCTAACTTTGGCAATGTTCTTCAGATGGTAAAAAGCTGTTGATGTTATTGATTTTATGTGGCTATTGAAATTTAGGTCTGAGTCCAGTATTACCCCCAAATTTCTGACCTTGTCTGAAGGAAGTAGGGAGAGAGACTGAAGTTGACAAATGACGCCCTCTCTTTGTTTCTGGGGACCAAAGACAATGATTTCGGTTTTGTCTGTATTTAGCTGGAGGAAATTATTTTGCATCCAGTCACTGATCTGTTGGATACAGTGAAGGAGCAAATCCAGTGGTCCATGTTCTCCTGCAGTCAGTGAGACATAGATCTGAGTGTCGTCAGCGTAATTGTGGTAGGACACTTTGTTTCTTTGTATTAACTGACCTAACGGCAGCATGTAGAGATTAAATAGGAGAGGTCCCAGGATCGACCCCTGTGGTACACCACAGGTCAGGGCCACATCATCTGAGACGCAGTCTCCAATCTCCACAGAGTACTTCCTATCCTCCAGGTAAGACCTAAACCAGTCTAGGGCTGTGCCAGTGACACCAGCCCAGTCCTCCAGTCTCTGCATGAGGATCTCATGG
Organism: Knipowitschia caucasica; assembly: GCA_964034765.1. Classification (NCBI taxonomy): domain Eukaryota; kingdom Metazoa; phylum Chordata; class Actinopteri; order Gobiiformes; family Gobiidae; genus Knipowitschia; species Knipowitschia caucasica. The sequence goes on along the minus strand of OZ035825.1, from coordinate 10,919,774 downwards.
TCGACAGTGTCGAACGCGGCACTAAGATCTAACATGACCAAAACTGTGACTTTACCTGCATCAGTGTGAAGTCGAATGTCGTTTGTTACCTTCACTAGAGCGGTCTCAGTGCTGTGGTGGGGTCTAAACCCAGACTGGAACATATCAAAAGAATTATTCATTGTTAAAAATTCAGTAAGTTGTTGGGAGGCCACTTTTTCAAGAATTTTTCCAATAAATGGCAGATTCGATATGGGGCGATAATTTTGAAGTCCCGCAGGATCCAGACTGCTCTTTTTTAGGAGAGGTCTTATGACTGCTGTTTTTAGGGCCATAGGAAATGTTCCTGACGACAGAGACATGTTTACTATTTGTGTCAGTGAAGGTAACAAACTGCTCAGGACGGACTTCAGAAATTTAGAGGGCAATATATCCAGGCTACATGTGGAGGAGCTCAGACTCATGATTATCTTTTTGACAGTTTCAGTATCCACAGGTGCAAAGTGAGTTAGCTCAGAAAGCTTCTCTGGCTGTTGCATTGTTATACGTGCTGTGGAGGTGATAGTGTTTTTGATTCCTTGTACTTTGTCATCGAAAAACTGTGCGAACTCATTACACCTAGATTTAGAGGAAAATTCTAGGGGCAACTTTACAGGGGGGTTCGTTAATCTACCAACTGTTGAAAACATAACACACGAAAATTGTTACTGCAACCTCCAATAATGTCAGAAAAATACATTTCTCTTGTTCTACGTAGAACCCGGTTAAATTCACCCAACTCATCTTTAAAGATTTCATAATCGCCCTGGAAATTGGACTTTCGCCACTTCCGTTCGGCCCTCCGGCACTCTTGCTTCTGTGCCCTAACCGAGTCTGCCTTAGTCCATGGGGCCTTTTTCTTACTGGTAACTATTTTAACCGTCACAGGAGCAATGGCGTCCAGAACAGTCAGAACACTGGTGGTGACAGAGTTATACAATTCATCAACAGTAGAGCATGGAGTTTTCTCAAAATTTAGCATTCCCATGAACAGTTCACTTGTGTTTTCATGTATGTGTCTTCTTCTAACAGTTGTAAATTCAGCTGGTGGTTTGCTAGCAAAACACATGTCAAAAAATACACAGAAATGATCTGACAAAGCAACATCAACTACATTAACATTTGATACATTAACCCCCTTTGTAATTAGCAAGGTCAAGAGTGTGCCCCCTGCTGTGGGTGGGGCCACTCACGTGCTGAATGAAACCAAAGGTCTCAAATACAGAAGCCAGCTCCTTTGCATTTCTGTCATCAACATTATCAACATGTACATTAAAATCACCTGTAATAACTAAACTATCAAAATCTGTGCACACGAATGAAAGTAGTTCAGTAAAATGGTCAATAAAATCGCAACATGACTGTGGTGGCCTGTACAGGACAATGAAAAGAGTAGAAGATTGCTTTTGTTCCATTTTAAAAGAAATATACTCAAACGATGAAAAATTTCCAAGGGGCATTCTATGGGAGACAAAGTGCTCTCTAAAAACTGCAGCTATGCCTCCCCCCCTTTTGTTTTCTCGTATTTCGGATTCGAATTTAAAATTGGGTGGTGTTGCTTCTATTAGAACTGCATTTCCTGTATTTTGGTCCAGCCATGTTTCAGCCATAAGCATAAAATCAAGATCATAAGAAGTGATAAAATTATTAATTAAAAATGATTTGTTACATAGAGATCTGACATTAAGCATAGCAAGTTTAAAAATAACGTCAGAGTCGATTAATGTGGTTGATTGATTTCTACAGGGAACAGAAATTAGATTTGCAGAGTTGGACCGTCTAACTGCTGTCCTGTTTTGATTTCGTTTTTTAGAATTTAAAAACATTTTTGAGCTGGTGCGAGGAACACACACAGTCTCAATTGGCCTAAAATGTGAAAACCCTTGTTGTTCTTTAGCTCCCAGAGTCAGAAGGGAGTCAGCACAGTTCAGTGTTTGGACTGGTAATGCACTGCCAGACGGACAGGGAGCAGTGTTTTCACCGTTGTACTCACCCGGTGCTGGTGAGCAGGAGGCGGGGGAGTGCGGTGGGGTCCGAGGGGGCTCAGATGTAAACAGTCACGCCCCCCTCGGGGAACGCTGAACAACATAACGTATGTAATCCATCAACAGGCTGCTACCGTATCTGTTTGGGTGTAATCCGTCTGGACGATAGGCTTCGTAACGTTTCCAGAAAAGGGCAAAGTTATTCACAAAGACAAAGTTAAAAGAGCTGCATGTAGCCTGAAGCCACACATGCAGCGCCACAACACGACTGTAGAGGCAGTCACCTCTGTTTACAGTCTGGATTGGACCAGAAATAAAAACAGATAATCCGGAGGATTGAAGGAGGTGGAACAGATCCATAAAATGTTTCTTCGTGACTTCTGACTGCTGAAGTTTCATGTCGTTAATTCCCACATGCACGACTACCTTGGAAACGGTATCAGGCAGGGACTGAAGCAGAGGAGGGAGACGTATGAGCAAGTCTGGTACAGTAGCTCCGGGAATACAGCGAGTGACCGCGTTAAAGAAGCGGACGTGTCTCACGATGGAATCTCCAATAATCAGAGTGGTCGGGGCGAAGAGTGGCCTCGGAGAAGGAGCTCGGTGGACGGAACCAGCGGGTTCACCCGAAGCAGGACCCGAGCCTGAGCGCCGCTGAACACATGGAGAGGAGGAGCGGGGGTGCTGACTCTCAGCTACAGGCGACCCACGCTGTGTGCTCGGGGACGCTGGAGCGGTGAGAGGGGCTGGCTCTGGGCGCTGCTGCTGACCCGGTGGAGGTGAGCGGTGGTGATGATGGCTCGCTACCCCAGTCTGAGGCTGCTGCACTGGGGTCAACATGGCCGGTGGACCGCTCTTTCGCCTGAGGACTGCTTCCTTTAGGAGCGTTTTCCTCGCAGTGGACTTGGATCCTCGAGCAGTAGAGTTTGCTGCAGTGTCCAGAGGTTCTGCTGAGGGGGCCGGGATGTCAGTGGAGAGGGCTGCATAGCGGTTTGCCAGACTCAGGACATGGGCCACGGCGCAGGATGTCTCCTCGGAATCCGCGGGCTCGTTATTCGTAAGCGGGCGCTTAGGTGTAGAACAGGAGGGTCCGGAGCTGACGGATCTCTCCCACACGACAGTGTCACAATATGCAGCGCTCAGTGACATCAGCCGTGAGTGCTGCCCACCAGCGACTTCAAAAAGTTTGGATACTAGAGATTGTTTCTCATTCAACTCTGCGGTGAGACGAAGGACTTCTTTTCGTAGATCTGCAATGGTGGCACGGTCGCTCTCACGGAGCTCCAAGGTGAGGCGACTAATATTGTGCATGTTTGAGCCAATTTCATTGTCACTTTCCATGTCCTCGTTAGCTTGTGTTAGCCTCTGTGCTACTAGTGGGTTTCAGTCGGGACTAAGTGCTATTTGCTGAAACCACTGAATTAAAAAGATAAAACACTCAGATATATTAAAAAACTGAACAATAAAAACGCGCTAAAAAGTTGTTAAAAGTTTACTAAAAAGGTGCACAGAGCAGCCCTGCAGTACTGCTTACTTTGACACACCTGCATTTATTGCACATTTTTGGGATTATTGCACCAAAATACGATTCATTATGATATGGACCCACAGATTACATTTTGACCACGATCTTTGAAATCTCACTCAGATTTGAAATAATATATTTTGTGTTACATTTTGTGTTAATTTGAGGAGCTTTCACTGTGCTACTCTCAAATTATAATCAAGTAGAAACTACATTTTATCTTATATTTCCAATGGTGTATTACTGAAGCCTTCAGCACAAAGTATGCTCTTTTAACAGAGGGTTTTAGGTGGCAATGTTACACAAAAACTTCACATTCAGATGTTTCTTAATACAGTGTTTATCTAAGAGGCTGTATGAGGGAGGTATTGGGATTGTAAAAGTTGTTGTTAACTGATGTCAGTGGAGCGGAGGGGACAGGCTCAGACAGGTCAGCACAGCGCAAACTTATTTTCACTTTTATATGATATCAGGTCAAAGTCCCTCACTGACGGTACAGTCTCGACACCTTCTTTTAACCCAAGTCTGCTGCACTTTCCCCATGTGGAACTAAGTATTGTGCAAAATAGATTATCCTTAACATGCATTTTGGATTTTCGAAAATATAATTCTACTCTTGCTTCAATCATGGACTATATATCGACAATGCTAAACCCCAAGCTCAAAGAGGCCCAATAGAGAAGTGCCCACAGACAAAGTTTTGCTCCAACTTGCTCTGGCTTTTATTGACTTGCAATGATAAGTAAACTCCTCTAGCTCAGTAACAGTTTGTGTCAAAATCAATATTTATAGCTGTATGAATCCTGGGGTTGATATTGCCTTTGTAAATCCAGATATGCCGTCTCAACAACACAAGTGAAAAGTGGCTCCAACAAACTTCTGTTCAAAACGCTTAAGGCTAAGAATATTGCAATGTCACACTCAGAACACAGAAGAGGGAGCTTCGATAATGCTTAAAATACAGTCCAAATCCCTTCCCAGTTTACCTGCCTGAATACATGGTTATGAGTACATAAATAATATGGTTGTGATGTTCCTTGCTTTTGTCTTCCACACAGACGTTTGACGCTTTTGCAGCTCGCAAAAGAACTGGTGTTAAAGGGCTACATAAACAGTCGGCGGTCCAATGAGCATGTGCGGCCGGCCGTGCACTAGCGAGGCAAAAAGGGGCCGGGCCACATGATTGTTGTGAGCACAATGACCAAAGGCAGGTACACAAATTATTTTTGTATGCATTATAAATAAACGCAGAACGCAGCATGCTGACTCTCGTTCGAGTTCATACAGGAAACAACAGCAAGTGCCCCGCGGTCACGCTCGTATTCTTTTTAAACTTGAATTCCCAGAGGGCCTACCTGCTCTGTCACCATCTCACACACAAATGTGGCCGCTGCACTCTGAGTGATATTATGGGATGCATGGGCGAGTCATTCGGGACATGTGTCAAATGCGTTTTTTTTTTATGCGATAGAGACAGACAGATACTGATGCAAACCCAGTCCCTTCTTGTTGTGAAGCACCAGCGCTTACTACTGCGCCACCGTGCCGCAAAAATTACTTTGCATGTAATGAGTCTATATAATATTGTTAATAAGGATAATAATAATAAAAATAATATAAGTTGAATTACAAAAATAAATGAACTTTTGAACAATACTCTACTTTATCGGAGTTTCAGTTATTTTAGAATGAAATGTCTCATTCACAAAAACCTGGAAGTATCATATTCAATATAATCTCTAACCGTGTTAATGCTGAATATTGGTTCAGTCTGCGATAGGCCTCAGATTGTGAGACCAAACCTACAGCTCTCCATATTGAAAATCAATTTGAACTCATAAAAAGGCACTATTCAAGATTTTTCGCCCATGAATAGAGCGGTCTTACCAGTTTGTTGTTTTCGTAAACATCTTCTTTCTTCAGGGAGTCAAAGTCTCTGTAACACATCATGAAAGACTTATTTTCCACTTTTCACACATTTGATCTTGTAAAAATTGTGATTTTGATACAATTGTGATTAATTTTGAAGGCCTGTATATTTTGGTTCCAACTACATACAATTTTATTTTAAGACATTTTATGAATCTTTTTTTGACGCGTGCCTTGACTTCCTGTTACTTACAATGGCAATACAAATAATTCTGATTGTGATATTGATCACATCTACTACGACTGTAACAAGAGAATCCATGAATTGCGACTAATCGATTATTGAAATAGTTGATACCAATTTAGTAATCAATTAATATTTGTTAAGGTTTTTATAGACTTAAAACATGTGAGAAAAGATTTTACTAACTTTTAACTGAGCGGTTCTTTATCAAGGATTTTTCCAGTAAAATCAATTAGACACTCCATGTTAGATAGAAGGTTGTATCCCACTTCTACCACTAGGTGGGTGTGTTGCTCATTCTTGTCATCTTCTTTATATCACAGTAGGCAAGGCAAGTTTATTTGTATAGCACAATTTCATACACAAGCCAACTCAAAGTGCTGAACAAAATAAGATAGCATTAAAATCATAAATAGGATCACAGCTAGCAAGAACCTTAAAGTAGCAGTTATTCTGGGTATCTGTACTTTATAAAATCATGTTTTATTTTTAGCTAGAGGGGAAATGTCCAAATAAACTAAAATATTGAACGGGTTAGCCATGCTTCTAAGTTCAGGAGTGCAACTTCTGGAGCTACATTTTTTTCCAGAATTAAACTCTCAGACGGTATAAAGATTGTTAAGTGATTTACAGGAATACGAACAGTGTTCTAATAAACGCTCTGCCTAGTCCAGTGAAAATGCATTTTATTGTTAACTAAAGTAGCCTGCATATAAAGCTTGTAAATTCTTTATTCAAGTCAAGGAATGATTTCAGCAGTGGATTTTTAAAAATGTACACACAGTTCAGTTAAATATGACTTGGCTCTCCCCCTCACGCCCTGAGTCAGGGCTGAGTGAGTTCCCATCCTCTTCCCACACATATGATGCAAAATAATATTAACTGTGCTTCACCATAGACTGTATATAGATAGCTCAATGACGCCCAATAGGGAAGTGCTCATGGACAAAGTTTTTCTCCTACTCAGTCTGGCTCCTATTGAAAAGGCGACTACAGTAAGATATAATAAGATTCGTCTCATAGCGGGGATAACAGGAGGAAATAAGCTTATCACCACTGTGTGTGGAATGAATTAATAATACCATTGGTCAGATACTTGGATCTATAGCCTGTCCATTATGGCAGCAGGTCCTCAGAGGTGTCTCACTTTTTCCCAGTGGGTTTTCAAGTCGTTCCTTACCGATGCAAGAGGGTTTAAGGACAGTTGATTCTCTGATCTGTGTATCAACAACTTTGTAAAGTCCTTCAAGACGACTACAGTTGTGATTTAGGGCTAAAACATTTTAATTGAATTGACATGTGTGCTGTAAGCCACATCAAAAGGCGCTATACAAAACTGATGCATTTGAGGCCAAAATCGAAAACTAGTGATAGAGCTGTTTTAGAGGCAGAAACTATTTTATAACATAGTCGCATAGTTGTGGTTTGGAAGTTAAAAAATATGAAACATGAATAATGGTTTAGTAGACATAAACATAGAAAACATATCAGCCTTTTTAGGATTCGCCACAGCGTAACGAGTTTGAAAGAAGCGTTGAAGCAGAGGGGTTGGGGGAACGCTAATTTGCAAATTTTAAGCCGAAATGTATACTGCAGCTGATCTACAGGCTTATAAAATGTACACGTAACTATTTTTAATTGACTAGAACTTTGTCTAAACTTTCCTCGCTAACTTTTGCTCCCCGCGGGACACTGCTCCTCCTCTCCCGAACATGGAACCACAGCAGGCGGGGGAAAACAGCACGTAGCAGCAGTCCTCTCCCGGGGGTCTCTTTCATGGATCTATAGGGTCTCTACTCACATGAGCTCGGGTCTGTGGTGGTGGATGAGAGCGCAGAAAGCCAGGCCGTCCCTGAAGCTGCTGGTCATGTTGCTGATGCGGACGTCGCGGTAGCCCTCACAGCGGAGGCGACACCACTGCTGCAGGGCTTTGACCGCAGCCATGCCCGGTGAGAGGAGAGGAGAGAGCCCGGGTCCTGCTGCCTTGTGTGGGGTCCCGGGCCCGTGTGAAGAGGGGGGCTTACAGCACACGCAGAGGGCGGAGCTGAAGGGAACAGCCACTAACAGGGTTTGGGACGAGTTTGGGAAAGGTACAAGGCGAGTCAGGAGGGTTGCGTCCGAATTCAGCACGAGAATACTTCCTGCTTTCCCTCCCGTCAAAAGTACAAGTACAGTGTAGACAACAAATCATCCAGGAATTTTCACACTATCTTTCTCTCTATTATACGTATCTGCCTCTGTTGATTTATGTATTGTATCATTCATTATTTTTTATTTGTTTTGTTTTGTGTTTTGTGTAGAAAATAATTATACTTATAAGTACTAAGAATGTATGTGTTCTTTGGTATCGTAAAAGTAATACACTGATCAGTAACATAATCGATTAAATACCCCCAAATGATAAAGTGACTCAAACTTTTTTGCCACTGGAGGGCACAGGAGAGTAATTTGGAGAGTCTTTTTTAACGATCATTTAGAATGCAGATTATGCGCGATTAATACTGACTGAGTGCAGCTCTGACCAAAGTGTTTGCCAATATTGCATTTTCTGTGTTCAAACGCTTTGTTTATCTGATATTTCGTTGGCAAATAAACAACTTTGTAAAGTCCTGAGACGACTGCTGTTGTGATTTAGGGATAGTCACACAGAATTTTCTTTTGGGGAAAGAGATAATATAATATAATAATATGTGTTATTGAGAGGAAAATTTACAAATACCACTTACAGCCTTTGATTACCTGATAAAGAAAGCACATATTTATCTTCTCACCATCTATAATAACAACTGCGCAAATAATCAAAAGAACGTTTTAGATCAAACCGCAGGAGCGAATTGTTCCCTATTTAAAAATACAAAAGAAATGGCAAGGTACTGGCAATTGAATTCAGAAAACAACTGACGACTCTATCTGTGTGGGAAATTTGTTATGTAAAAAAAATACATACATGATCGTATGAATTGGGACGCAGCCCATGACGCAGCAGGAGGGCCGGGCAACGGGCGCGGCCTGGAGCGCACACGGGGCTAAAGTTTACGAAAGTGTAATTTTGTTTACATTTGTCTGTTTGATTTGTGTTACTATAATCTGTGATGTTGTAAAACAGCAGTGCACAATGTGTTTATTGAGGGGCACGTGTTGAAGCAGAGAATGGCCACAGATCAGCAGTTAAAAGTGTGAAATGTCATGTTAAAGGTATATAGGAGGGTTTTCTACTTCCGGATGGATCATCAAGACTATTGGTCCTCCCAATTGGCAATCATTCTGGTGATATGTGCTCGCCAAATAAGACCAGTATGTTACAAAAAGTAGAGAGGGCGGTTCTTTCCTAAAATACTTGTGTTGGTTTTTTTGAGGACCCTCCTGAAAACGAGATGATGCATCTCAAGAGGCTATTCCTCGTAATAAAGAAATGTATAAAGAAAAAATCAAAACATCTTTAAGTTTGTTCGCATGTTAGTTCTACGCTGTCATTCACACCCAGAGCGATTCATGCATGTTGGCTCCTGCATTTTCTCTTTTCAGCCCTTAAAATACAAGGCACACATAAAAAAGTGTTGTAAATCCTACAGCGCTCTCTGTATTCAGATGCAAACCTCTGTGACCTCTGTGCTGTGACCTCACATGAAAGCCGACAGCATGCAGTCAGAACTTCACTTCAAATCTGCGGCTGCTGTACACTGTTCTGAGAGTGATTTATGAGAACTGTGTGCACTGTTTGGACCTGCCTGTGTAAGGGTGAGGAGCTGTGGGCCTGCCTGTGTAAGGGTGAGGAGCTGTGGACCTGCCTGTGTAAGGGTGAGGAGCTGTGGGCCTGCCTGTGTAAGGGTGAGGAGCCGTGGACCTGCATGTGTAAGGGTGAGGAGCTGTAGACCTGCCTGTAAGGGTGAGGAGCCGTGGACCTGCCTGTGTAAGGGTGAGGAGCTGTGGGCCTGCCTGTGTAAGGGTGAGGAGCTGTAGACCTGCCACATGTGTAAGGGTGAGGAGCTGTAGACCTGCCACATGTGTAAGGGTGAGGAGCTGTAGACCTGCCTGTGTAAGGGTGAGGAGCTGTAGACCTGCCACATGTGTAAGGGTGAGGAGCTGTAGACCTGCCACATGTGTAAGGGTGAGGAGCTGTAGACCTGCCAGTGTAAGGGTGAGGAGCTGTGGGCCTGCCTGTGTAAGGGTGAGGAGCTGTAGACCTGCCTGTGTAAGGGTGAGGAGCTGTAGACCTGCCTGTGTAAGGGTGAGGAGCTGTAGACCTGCCTGTATAAGGGTGAGGAGCTGTAGACCTGCCACATGTGTAAGGGTGAGGAGCCGTGGACCTGCATGTGTAAGGGTGAGGAGCTGTAGACCTGCCTGTAAGGGTGAGGAGCCGTGGACCTGCCTGTGTAAGGGTGAGGAGCTGTGGGCCTGCCAGTGTAAGGGTGAGGAGCTGTGGACCTGCCAGTGTAAGGGTGAGGAGCTGTGGGCCTGCCAGTGTAAGCGTGAGGAGCTGTGGACCTGCCTGTGTAAGGGTGAGGAGCCGTGGACCTGCCTGTGTAAGGGTGAGGAGCTGTAGACCTGCCTGTATAAGGGTGAGGAGCTGTGGACCTGCCACATGTGTAAGAGGAGCCTTCTGTAACCTCTGTCAGAAAGAATAGTAGAGAGGTTGTTTTGGAGAGCAACTGTGGGTCTCTCACTCATACAGGAAGGGCCCCAGACTGCTGCTTTGACAGAGGCCTCGCTCATCTGGAACTAATGACTGCAGTGATCCTCAGCCAATCATAACATGCTAGTTTAAAGGAGACGTTCTCTTTGGTTAGTAAACCTACGCAGACACAGGGAGAACATGCAAACTCCACACGGAAAGGCAACCTCAGGATGTGGAGGCTTCCGAGCTATAGAAGAGCTTCTGAAAATATTATTCAAGAATTATCCTTGAGGAATATCTAGATGGCTGTTGCTGTCATGCCTCTGCCTTTGTGGTGCTCCCAGTGGGCCAGGACCCAAAACTGAGTCTCAAACCTTTCCTGGTAAACATTACCTCTGCCCAGGAGGAAAAGCAATTATCAGTGTTTGTGTGTTTGTCTGAGAGAAACATAAATCAATAAGTCATGAGAGGTTTAGAGGGAATGTTCAGGAAACTTGTGCAATGGCCTTTAAATTGCCATTTTCATGATATAACCTCAAATCACAACTCACTCCTAGAAGCTGCTGCTGTAATGAGAACAATGAAACACTGCACTTCATGACAGTGTGGTTCAAATATACCTGGTACCCAACGTTGATTGTTACATACATGTTGTAAAAATGAAATGTAGTTTAAAAATAAGGCAACATGCAGCCTTCATCCTATTACATGATGTTACTTCAGAGCCCTCGTCAACAATTGACACTTTTGGATTGAGCACCAATTGGCTGAGTGAGGGTGGTCCAATACACCACACTCACCTTGTCTGAAAAAGCAAATTTAAAGATGTGAAGTCGCTTTTTTCTTTTTTCGACCCAGTCAAGATTTGGATTTGGCCACAACTTTATTTCTCAGATAAAATTATTGCATGCTAAACCTTACGCTTCATTCAAACTAATAACATGTGATCAGATAACTTCTTTTTGGGACTTTCTAATATGAGGAGGAATGGAACAAAGTTTTTTTATATGCAAGATGATCTTATCTGTTGCAAAACCGTTGAAATCTGTCCCTGTTATAATAGATACTTTGAATACATTTGAGGAGATATCGGGATTCAAACTAAATGTAATTAAAAATATATTTATAATAAACTATGATTTATCCGTCCAAAAAAATATCAATTACCAAGATGCACAATACCACCACTCTGGATCACTTAAAGGTGCGTGGCAAAAGGGTTAATTTTACAGAAAAATCAATGGATCAAAGCCCAAGAAAATGTACTCTCCTCTTCTGTTTGTGTTAGTCATGGTCTTAAACAATTTAAAGTGTCACATCAACTTCACTTGTCAAAACTCAAACTCTAAAATGTTTCCCTCTGTGGATCCACTGTGACAGGTGAAAGCAGCAACCGCTCACATGTTTTGGAATTTCTCAAGCATTACGCAATATTGGAAACATTTCATTGAAAAATATGAAAACCTGACCCATTGGTCACTATATTTGGACTGAAGCTGACTGCTGTTGACTTAAAGCCACATATTGTGACGGTACTCTTCTAGCACGTCTTCTCTGACAATGTTTAAATCCAGGTAAAAACGGTTGTTTAGCTGTGCATACAACTGAGGGATTATACATTTTATATTTTTATCTTTCTTTTACAGTACTGTGATTATAATTGCAATGCTATCTTATTTTGTTCAGCACTTTTGAGTTGCCTTGTGTATGAATTGTGCTATACAAATAAACCTGTCTTGCCACGTAGATGAATCTTGTTCAACTGGGAACAGGCCACGCCCCCTGCCCACATTTTCTAGTGATGTAATGAGACCAGCACTGGTTAAGTTAAGGTATCTGCTTAAGCGAAAATTAGAAATATTTCATACAACCTTTGAATGTGTAATAGTCACTGAAATATACCCTCTCTCCCCCACATCGAAAGTTCACAATGTGAACATTCACAACGTATGAAACACTGAGGTATGTAGGCTTTATTCACATTTTTCAACAATAATCAATTTGATACATTCTTTCATGTCTAAAAAGAAAAGATTTAAAATAATTACGTAAATGTTTAAAATTGAACTATTTGAATAAAGAAAATACAAAATTATACTACACACACAAATAATTAACAATGTGGATTTTAATTCATACATAAATTAAAACCTTTAAAGACTGTAAACACCGATTTGTCATGCGTTCCACACTCACTCTGTAAAAGGCAGTTCATACAGCAGCATTAAATATTTAAAAATACACTTCTGCTTCATGTTGACCAGACACATCACGATTAAAGCAATTTTAGTCCAATTCCATCAGAACGCATATTTCTGACCACCTGACCCTGTACCATTATGTAAAATAAAATAAAAAATACAATACAGTCTTCTCCTGTGGCATTAATGTTGAGTAGTTAAACCAATGGGGAAAGGGCTCGCATGTCAATTTGTCAAAATGTTTAAAGCTTCTGGTGTGATCAGTGCAAAGTCAGACATATTTACAACACATTTTGGGATATTGCACTTAGAAGGCCAAATAAAAAAAATAAAAGAATGAAAAAATAAAATATAAACAGTAACAAGTGTGGTATTTTGTATGAGAGTGCCCCTCCTGCTGGCCAATGGGTCCATGCCATTTTACTGCCAACTGACGGTGAAGTTCTGGTTGAGGTTCAGTCCCAGATCGGCCAAATGTAGGCACTGCGGAAGAGAACAGGCTGGTCAACAAGGACCGGACAGGAGCTGGACCCTGCTCAGAGCCTAACAGTTTGGACCAAAGTTTAACCTCAAGCATAAATATTAATAAATGAACAGAAAACTGTATTTTTAAGAATGAAACAGATTTTTATCTATTGTGAGAAATACTGATTGGTGTTCCACAAGGGTCCATTTTGTCCCCTGAATCTACTTTGTATTGATGATTTCTAAAGTGTGGGATTAAACTAGACCCCTTTCCTGAAGATGTGCAGTTTAAAACAATGCTAATTAAATAGATGAAATGCTAAAATAAAAAAGGTTGAAGATCACATTTTAGGGTCCTAAGGAAAGTGCAACAATACCTTGTTGTTGTAGGTGAAAGCCACTTCAACACCGTTGACCAGGACCTGCTGTGGTTTGGACTGGAGCCCGTAGACTGAGGCAGACTCCACCGTGGTGTAGGAGGCTTCCACATGGGCATGCAGCACCGCTGAGCTCAGCACGTTCTGAAAACACACGTGTATATACACATATACATTATATACACACACACACAGACACACACACACACACACACATATATACATTTTATTAATTTTGTAGTTCAGCAGATCCAAGTTTTTTTATGATCATAAATTGCTAGAATTAGGAGTGCATTATCCCTCTAAATAATTGAGGCATCCAAAATGTACGTCTCCTCCTAATGCGCAGGAGCCACACCTCCCGTCCAAGCCTCTTCTGTGTGACTGAGCTCCTACCCCCCTCTCTGAGGGCGCTTTGTCCTTTGGGTAAGTCCTCATGGGGAAAAATTATGAGCGGTGGACTCTAATGGATCAGAATGTCACGGATCAAAATTTGGCAGTTAACTTTAGATGCTACACTTTAAAAAGATATGTGAGGCATTTCTGTCCTCATTATGGCAACAACATGGCAATTTTTTTAAATCTGTATGTTGAACCGACATTTTGTGGGAAATTTCAGACACTTTCAACAGATGTTTTGCTCTTAATACATTTTGGATCACTCTGGCAGGACCCAGGCCGAACAGCTCTGAATATGCAAGAGCTTAACGTTTCATCTGGGATCATTGCAGTGTGATTTACAGATGTGGAAGAAACGCACACAGTACCTGGCGCACGCTGAAGAGCACATATGCATACTGCTGCTCCTCATACGTGTGCAGGCTCTCCCCATCGTCCCAGAACAGCTCTCCGGATGCAGAGGCATCCTCACTCAGCGCGCACAGTAGGTGCAGGGGCTGCCTACGGCTCACCCACAAAGTCACGTTTGGCCTCTGCAACACACACAGACAGAACTATCACAGGCTGCTGTCGACATCATTATTGGCAGTTATCTTTTCTATGCACTGCCAAACACTGACATGTGTGTGACTCAGGAGTGGACCATTTCCTGTCCTCTCAGGCTGATTCTGCTGGTTCACAATGCAGCAGAAATGGGGTTGTACAAAACCAACAACTGAAATAATAAGTTTAAATTGACAAAGTATCCATTTACCTAGCTAAAAGCAGTAAGGAGCATTAGAGTCAAAAGCCAACATAAAATACATGTCTCAAAACGGGTTTTCTTCAATTAATGGTTCACACTCCTTTTCTCAGCTTTTTCAACCAGCTCTCCACTCAAAGCGTCAAATAATGACTCACAAGGCTTTCTTATGCTTGTGCAAAATAAATTGTTTTCTAATAAGCTATTTTGGTCCATATCAATTAATATTGTACAAAATTCTATACAACATTTAAATCATGTTTGTCCCAAAGTTAGGTACTTTAATCTCTTGTTAATGTACGATTACATATTAGCACAGAACCATGTAACCTCAATGCAAAGTTATTTTATTAAATAACTTTGCATTGAGGTTACATGCAAAGTTATTTTATTAAATACCGGAAACATATTGTTAAATGCAAATATACATTTCTATGGGGAAAATAAATTATCACAATGTATATTTTGTTATCACATATGCACATGGAGTATGGGTTGGTGTGCGTGCCTGCGCCCTGCCTGCTTGCCTGTGGTGTGCGTGTCCGTGGTGCGTGTGTAGTGACCTGTGTGGGGGTGATGCTGCCCTCTCTCAGATGCAGGTTGATCTTGTCCAGAGGAGCAGACAGACTCATGTTCTGCCCAGCGCTCAGGAAACTGTCCCCCTGTAGACCATCAGGGACAGACAAACTGATGACATTATATAGGCGGTTATGGAAAACCATGGACACCAAGACATCCAGTGTTGTTTGTTTTGTTTTTATACAGCTCATCCATTGCAATTTGTTTGTGAAAGTACTATTCTAATATAGGTTCTAGATAGAATAAAAACTGGACCAAAGTCAACATGGCTTATGAATTGCATTTTTGGATACGTTTACAAAAACCATAATCAATCGACGTTAAGAAATCTGTACAAATATTTGTTTAAAGTAATAAAAAATACAAGCCCAATTTCCTTGCAGCTGCGAGAGATTGGCCGATTTTCCACAAAAATTTGCATTTGGTAAGGGTCTTTACATGTTCCTGCATATAATAATACAGAACATCCTACCCTTCATCTCCAAGTGGTTTTCCCCTCATTTAATTATAAGGACGATGTAATGTTAAATAAGTACTATTTGAACTAAATCAATGACAATCTGTAGAATACGCTTAGTTCTTATACACTTTTGTTTATCCATGACCTCTCAATCTGAAGACCTAAATTATTTCACAAGATTGAAAAGGAGCATTTTGACAGAAGAGGGACAGCGTTGGAACAAAAAAAAAAATGATACATTTGTATAACTTGTGTTAAAGTAAAATGCATAGAGAGGGGCTGGGTGGTGGGTGCGCTCTCACCGTGTAATAGTTGTACCAGCGGCCCGCCGGGAAGTAGCCCTCCACAGAGTCCACAGCAGGCAACAGCACCGGGGTCACCAGTAAGTCCCGGCCCCACAGGAACTGCCGGTCTAGGGCATAGGTGTGCGGGTCATGGGGGAACCTGAGGACAGATCATTCTGCATCAGCAATTCCTCCCGCCGTGAGCTCTTTCACATCCAAGCTCCACCTGAGCCCCGTCCCAGCTCAGGGATGAATACATGGATTTTCACACAAACACAACTTATCCATGTATACTCTCAAAATCCATTTAGTCTCACACACAAATTTATGCAAGGAAAAACAACTCTTATTTCATGTTTTCTGAACATTGTAGTGAGCTGCTGTCGTTTAAGCCACATTCAAATACACGAGTAAAAGGGGTTTGGGGCTTCAAACCCCACATCCCTTTTACTCAATTGTTGTAACGTAATATTGTTAAGCTCATTTTTAGAAATAAAGATTGCATGGCCTCCTGTCCAGTCTTGATCTAAAATATTGTGACAGAGAAGTGAAAGGGAGAGGACCACCCTCACTCAGCCATCACTTCTTTCAGATCAGCTTTTTCAGGCCAAAAATAAATTAAGGTAAACGAGACCTCAGGTTGCCCCTTATTACAATAAAGTATGTGCAGAGGTGTGTGCGTGCATATGTAGCCGCATGTGTGAGTGCGTGAGTAGGTGTTACTTAGCACTGACTCGAACATGAGCGGGCGGGCCACCGTGTGCCCCTGCACATGCGCCTGGTGGAAGAGCGTGTAGAGCAGAGGGAAGAGAGAGTACCGCAGCAGCAGGGCCGACTGCATGGCAGCGCGGGCAGAGGGGCTGAAGGCCAAAGGGTCCTGGGCCTGGACGCACACACAACAGGGTGGTCATCTTGCGTCTAGTGTGTCGTTGTGCAAGTGTATAGTGGTCACCTTAGTGCCCAGTGTGTTGTAAAGAGTGGAGTGGTCACCTTACTGTCCAGAGCGTTGTGGTTGCGGCTGAAGGGGTAGAATGCTCCGAGCTGGGTCCATCGCACACATAGCTCCTCGTCCGTCTGCTCGCTGAAGCCACACACGTCAGCCCCCACCAGAGGCATGCCAAAGATGTTGAAACTCAGGATGCCTGACAACGCACATTTTGGGGAGAAAAAAAAAAAATGAGGGGCAGCAAAAATGGGAAACTTATCTTAACGTCTATCAAGTAGAAATAGAGTGTGAAAAAAAAAAAAAAGTCAGAGGGGACCTAGAGCATGGGTGTCAAAGTCAAGGCCCTGATATGGCCCACAAATGAATGATCTTGGCCCCCGGGATGATATTGGATCAGTATTAGAACTGGCACCACAGAGCAATAATAAATTGTGAATGTTTCAGGACATGCATTTTCTCTGGTTTTGATTGTGAGCCTATTGAAAAATGTTTTCACTTGTAATTACTGAAAGAGCCACATAGAAATAAAAGATTATAAATTTAATCATTAAATAAAACACAGTACACCATGTTAGGTCTTGGTTCCATAGGTTATATGCATCATTTTAATTTGTTTTTATAAACATTGAACCAGTCCGGCCCTCGGCTTGTAGCACATTTGTTTTTTGGCCCTATGATGTATTTGACTTTATCATCACTGACCTAGAGTAAGTCCATCTAGTGGTAGAAGATGGAAATTACATTATGAACACTTTATATATTCCAACTCAATAGTGCTAGTTCATTCTGGTTTTGCCAATTATGGATTTAGAGGCAGATTTTTCCCCTCAAATGTATGGATTGTAAAATTGAATAGATTTACCAAATCAGAGTTGAGAGGCTGTTCAGAGCTTTGATGACAGAGCTTAAAGGAGCAATATGTAAAAATCTGGCCAAAAGTGGTACTGCAGTCACAGTCAATATTTTGTAGTCCTCTCCCACTCTCCCTGACTCAGGTTGCCAGATTCACACCAAATCCAGCAGCAAACACAGGGAATTATTTTATCAGTTGTTTGTCCGTCTCCATTCACATTGCCATGACAGCCGTGCTAATGCTGAATGAATGTTTTGATTAATGTTTTTTTATTATTATTTGGACATTTGAGATAAAAAACAAAAACAAAATAAAAGCAATGTAATTATACATAGTTTATGCAAAATAAATAAGAAATTTATGTCCAAAATAGGAGTGGGAAGAATGGATGTTGGAACGTATTTCTTCAGCGTATCAACATCAGGGTTTGCTCAAGAGGATATCACCTTTCAATTTTATTTATTCCCTATTTTTTAGACAAACATGTAAAAGTCCCACATCAAAAAGAGACTAACATTATTTTAATTGGGGTACATGTGGTCTTAAATGATTATTTTTACAATTAAGCTATAATCTGCAAAAAAACGTCTTGACCTTCATCTTTTACCGTTTTTAGAGCAATCTGTCATAGAATGTGATCACATGCAATAAATACAAAAAGACATAGCCCGGAATCGAACCCGGGTTCCTGCATCGTAAGCGCGCAGCTTAGACCGCTAGGCCACCGGTTCACACGAACAGAGATACTGTGAAGAACGCAATCAAACTAGAAAATTCTGCATCACACGTGAACTTTTATCAGCTGTCTCAATTGTTCAAAGGCATCCCGATATAAATCCTCGTTTTAGTCTTTGTTTTGTCATTAATTATTTGAGAGTCATAACAAGACCTTTTTTAGTTCTACGCCACATGTTATTTTACCACTGAGATTAATGAGCCGCGCGGAGTTCTGGCAACTCGATCACGGACTTACATGACACTTCCTGATTGGCGAAACGGCGGAGGGTAGGACATCAAAATCAAAACAATAACAACTTTTACGGGTCGTAAAACTAATTTTGATGATCAAATATCTCGGCTGAACTACTGTTATCAGTTAAAGATGAATTCGAAAAGAGTATGATTTAATAACGCCTTTTGAAATATTCGGGTCATTTAATGATGACTTGACATGCAAATATTACATATTGCTCCTTTAACCAATTGAAAGTCAATTAGTTAGGTTGAGTACCCAACTTTTTTCAATACATCCACAACATGCCATTACCTAAACAGTACTTTGTTCAGATCTGCTTTTGATAATCTTTTCTTATAACATTTTCTAGAGATGGGATTTAGCGCAAAAATGTGTGAAAACAGTTTTTAAGAGCAACAAACAAGTTAGTTACTTTGGTTTTTTTTCCACATACTTTGGCCATTTGTGTGTGGTTTCAAAGCCAAGTACTCAAACATACGTAATCTTGACAACATCTTGAATATATGACTACTAAAAGACTACTTTGAAACAGATGAACTGATAATTCTATCCAATTCAGTCTCTAGCCGATGTCTGCCGTGCAGTGTTCTGGAAGCCACACCTGCGATGGAGGCGGCCATGTCCTTCCACTGGCTGCGGTTGTCTCCAAGCCAGTGTCCAGAGTATTGCCCCTGTCCTGGGAAGGAGGAGCGTGAGATGATGAAGGGCCGTTTCCCCAGGAGCCGAGTCAGAGCACTGCAGAGTAACACCATAAAATACCAAAGCTTAATCTATTTCTATAATACAACTTAAAACTAATACATTAGATTTAACTCATGGCATTCAAAGTGACATAATACGGCATATTATGATTTACAGATTGCACAATACTTTGATCTTGGGAGATTTAGACGTTTGCGATTTTATCCAAGAGACTATATTCTTGGCTCAAAGTGTCACACGGTTATCTGCTTGACCAATCAAGTTTCGTTTCCACCGCAGGTACTTTGAGGTAATTTTCCAGGGCCAGCCCCGTTGGTGCGCGTCTCCACTCCAGGAACCTCCCCCACAGTGCCATTTTCAGGAACCTTTGCAGGAACCAACGAACAACCTCCTCCATGCTGGGGCTTGAGGACGTTTAACCCAGCGCTGATTGGCTAAAGCTAGAGCAGGCTCTGATGCCAGCAGAAATACCAAAACTGCCAGCATTTAAACAAATCCAGCAGCATTAGTCGAGAAGCCTAGCAGACACCACTGGAAACCGCAAACAACAACAGCAAGACAATCATCTTCAATCATTCGATTTTCAAACGGATGATAAGGTGAAGACAATTGCCTTCTACAGCCCCATAGACGAGGTCTGAGGTATCGCAGCGAAATGAAAAAATATAGCAGCGCACCTCAAAGCATTGGTGATTCATCACAGTCAGAAACGATGCCGTGAAAAGTAAAAGAAACAATGGTGTGAAAGTTAAAAAAATAAATAAATAAATAAAACAGGCAGGACTATAAAAGAGCTCCTGTGGACTCGCCACCTGCAGGAGGATCAGTGAGGGGCTGGTGCTCTGTGTACTGGGTGCAGCTCTGACTGCCACCCCCCCGACCCAGAAATGGATTAAGGGGAAGAAAATGGATGGATGGATGGATGGACTATAAAAGACTCAAAAGACCACAACAACTGGAGCAGTTCCGACCGTAAAATAAATAATTATTGATAATGTGGCGATTGAAACTCATGATGTCGCCACGAGAGGGCCGAGTGAGAACTGTTCCTGTAGAAGTTCCACCCTCCTCTTTTTATAAGTCTCAGGCACACTCTGCAGGTGTTTTGGAACAGTGGAATTCACCATCACAGGGAAGACTGCTGACCAGACACCTGCTGAATATCCTCATTTTGCATGGCGCTGGAAACAGATAGTAACAGATGGCAAACACATTCTTGAATCTCGAACTATTGATACTTTCACTCCCTTTGAGATGTTCACTCCTTCAAAAGGGTTATAGCTAAAAAAGTTGGATGTTCTCAAAGTGCTGCATCAAAGCACATTCTACGACGCCAGAGCTCGAGGCCGGGCTGAGCGGGCCGACCCCTCTCACTCGGCACATTGTTTCAACCCCTCTCCTCGGACAGGAGACTACGGGCCATTCAGACCAGAACCTCCCACCATGAGATTAGTTTCTTCCCCTCTGCTGTTGGACTCTTGAACACTTCATAACCTGTCCCCCCCGCACTTTATAAAGTCACTTACTGCCCATCATAACGTCACTTTACTGCTGTCACCTTATTGCACTGCTTACAGCATATTGTTTGCACCAAGTGCACTTGTTATTATTTTTTTTACCGTAGACGTGTATGCTGGTTTTTTATTACGCCTTACTCCATTCTTTAACTCTCTTCTTTGACTGTTGCACCAACAGCAAAAGCAATTTCCTGTTCTGTGACTTCCTGTTACATGGTAAAAAAAACCAAAAAAAACCAAACAAAGATTCCGAATAGAACATTGAGAAGAAAAAACCTCAGGAATGGCAACAGTCTTGAATGGGCTTTTCCTGACCATCCTTTCCAAAGTGAGGGGGACCTTAACCAGGACATGGGCGACAAATGTCCATGATCAGTCTATTTCTCTTGTTAAGCCACTTCTGAACTACAAACTATGTCAGAAGAGTTTAACGGCAACGACCTGGTCTGTTACATTGCTTATCTGAATGGAGAACTTTGGATCATTAAGGCTGCATCTCATTTTGAATCCAAGGAGAATTCTCAGAATCTCAGCGAAAAATGCCCAAGACGCGTGGGCGAAGGTCAGATGACACGACAACAAAGTCGATCATCGACCTCAGGCCAGGGCGGTGTCCTGGTGCCACGTGCATTGGTTTGTGATGGACAAACTGTGACTAGCACAGAAGACAAAACTTGCGGAGGAAATTCCAGCTTGCCTTAGTCACCACTGTGATGCATACATCTCTCATTAGTTTCAAATTTTAAGTTGCATTGCACTATCAGAGTTTCACCTGTACATGCTTGTCGGGTTCCAGTATACATGCAGGCTCACCCTCGTCTCAAATATACATGCAGGCCATGTACAGACCTGGAGGTGGCCTTGGCTTCATGCAGACCGTACAGACTGTGCAGATTGTAGTGAGACGAGAGCTTCTGCTGGGCACTGGCACACACCGTTTTAGAGCGCAGCAGCCGTCCCAGCACGCCTGCAATGAAAGCGCATCATCAGGAGAGACAATGAAATGCGAATGACTGCCCTTTTACTGCCTAGTACGACTCCCTCTACATTGTCATTTACACATGTTTAAACAACTAGAATATGGGACAAAAGCTGAGAAGTACATAAAACATGTAGTTTCCTACTAAGAAATTGTTTGCTTTCCCACCACTGACAGTTTATAAACCAGATTGTGTCATATGACCCATTTGTCTGGTTTTCAAGCCATTAAAGGAATAGTTCACCGTTTGTACATACTGACATATGTTCTTACCTTACCTTAGACTAGTTAATACGTATCTGTCTGGTCTTAGTCCGTGCGCTCTGTCATGCAAACGGAGCAAAAACTGGAGCACAACCGCAGCCTCCTCTGTATATTTTGTAGCACCAAAAGGTAGCTCCCGCTAGAAGCTACCAAACTCTTCCAAGTGTTCCCTATTAAATGTATATAGTTACGTGACGTGTTACACTGCAAAGTATAGTAACACAGCAATGTAACAGTCGATTTTCTCAGCGGATAAAACGGGTACTATATTGTGAGGCGTAGTAATCTGAGGAGCGCTACGTCCGCGCACTAACTTCTCTCCGGAGACTTCTCTCTCGCTCACTTCCGTCAATAGAAGCAGCGTGACTTGTAATACACACAGTAGCAGCGAGAGAGAAGTCTCCGGAGAGAAGTTAGTGCGCAGAGAAGTTAGGAGCGCTACGTCCGCGCACTAACTTCTCTCCGGAGACTTCTCTCTCGCTGCTACTGTGTGTACTACAAGTCACGCTGCTTCTATTGACGGAAGTGAGCGAGAGAGAAGTCTCCGGAGAGAAGTTAGTGCGCGGACGTAGCGCACCTCAGATTACTACGCCTCACAATATAGTACCCGTTTTATCCGCTGAGAAAATCGACTGTTACATTTCTGTGTTACTATACTTTGCAGTGTAATCAGAATCAGAATCAGAATCATTTTTATTGCCAACGTAAGTAACGGGAGGTCACAGACTTGGAAATTGCTTTGGCTCAGTGCAACAGTCAAAAAGAGATAATAAAAATAAGAATAAAATACACTTCTAAAGAATAAATTTAAATTTAAAATAGAGTTACAGTTACTATTTACAATATACAAGTGCACATGGTGCACACAATGTAAGGTGACAGCAGTACAGTGAAGTAAAGTGACGTATGATGGGCAGTAAAGTGACTTTATAAAGGGCGGGGGGACAGGTTAAGAAGTGTTCAAGAGTCCAACAGCAGAGGGGAAGAAACTGTTCTTGTGGCGGAAGGTTCTAGTCCTGATGGACCGCAGCCTCCTGCCTGAGGGGAGTGGTTGGAATAGTCCATGTGCAGGGTGAGAGGGGTCGGCTGTGATACGACCAGCCCGGCCTCGAGCTCGGGCGACGTACAGGTCCTGCAGCGATGGAAGGCTGCAGCCGATCACTTCCTCTGCAGAGCGCACAATGCGCTGTAGTCTCTGTTTGTCCCTGACTGTGGCTCCAGCGAACCACACGGTGATGGAGGAGGTGAGGATGGATTCGATGATGGCCGTGTAGAACTGCACCAACATCTGTGCAGGCAGCTTGGCTTTCCTGAGCTGCCGCAGGAAGTACATCCTCTGCTGGGCCTTCTTGATGAGGGAGCTGATGGTCGGCTCCCACTTGAGGTCCTGGGTGATGGTGGTGCCCAGGAAACGGAAGGACTCCACAGAGGTGATGGGGGAGTCCATCACGGAGGGTGGGGGCGGGGGGACAGTGCTCTTCCTGAAGTCCACAATCATCTCCACTGTCTTCTGGGCGTTCAGCTCCAGGTTGTTACCACTGCACCAGGACACCAGCCGGTCCACCTCCCTCCTGTAGGCGGACTCATCGTTGTTGGAGATGAGTCCAATGAGGGTGGTGTCGTCCGCGAACTTGATCAGCTTCACGGAGTCGTGGCTGGAGGTGCAGTGGTTGGTGTACAGGGAGAAGAGCAGGGGAGAAAGAACACAGCCCTGTGGGGCTCCTGTATTTATAATCCGAGAGTCCGAGACATTCTTCCCCAGACGCACTCGCTGCTTCCTGTCCGACAGGAAGTCAGTGATCCACCTGCAGGTGGAATCGGGCACGTTGAGCTGGGAGAGCTTGTCCTGGAGCAGGGATGGCAGGATTGTGTTGAAGGCAGAGCTGAAGTCCACGAACAGGACCCTGGCGTAGGTCCCCGGGGAGTCCAGGTGCTGTAGGATGTGGTGGAGGGCCAGGTTAATGGCGTCGTCTACAGATCTGTTGGCTCTGTAGGCGAACTGCAGGGGGTCCAGGAGGGGGGAGGTGAGGGACTTGAGATGGGAGAGAACCAGGCGTTCAAATGACTTCATGACGACAGACGTAAGTGCTACAGGTCTGTAGTCATTGAGTCCTGTGATCCTGGGCTTCTTCGGGACGGGGACAATGATGGAGGATTTGAAGCAGGCCGGGACATGGCAGGACTGCAGAGAGGTGTTGAAAATGTCCGTGAACACAGGAGTAAGCTCACTGGCGCAGTGTCTCAGAGTGGCCGGAGACACGTGGTCCGGGCCAGGAGCTTTGCGGGGGTGCAGCCTCAGGAAGAGTTGTTTAATCTCTTTAGCGGCTATTGTTAGGCTGGGGGCAGGGCTGATGGGTGGGTCGTTAGAGTAGTGGGGGGTGGGGGAGGGACAGGTGTCAGGGGCAGCATCAAAGCGACTGAAAAATAGGTTCAGATCGTCAGCTAGCTTGTGGTCATCAGCACAGGGGGGGGCTTTGGGTTTGTAGTTGGTGATCTCCCGTAGGCCCCTCCAGACAGAAGCAGTATCGTTGTTACCAAACTGCTCCTGTAGTCGTTCTCTGTGCCGGGACTTGGCTGCTTTCAGTTCTTTCCTGAACTGATATTTAGCTGCTTTGTAGCCGCTGCGGTCCCCCTCCCTGAAAGCAGACTCCTTTGCTTTCCTGAGCTGCTGGAGTTTAGCAGTGAACCAGGGTTTGTCGTTGTTATAGATGACCCTGGTCCTTGTTGGAATGATGCTATCCTCACAGAAGTGGATGTATGACGTCACAGTGTCCGTATATTCATCCAAGCTGTCTGTGGCAGCTCTGAAAAGGTCCCAGTCTGTAGATTCCATGCATGCGCGCAGCTCTTCCACAGCTTCATCAGACCACACTTTGGAGCTCCTCACTGCAGGTTTCGAGAGCTTTAGTCTCTGTCTGTAAGCAGGAACCAGATGTATCATGGAGTGATCTGAGAAGCCGAGGGCTGGCTTGGGAACAGCGCGAAAAGCTCCGCGCACGGTGGTGTAGCAGTGATCCAGAGTGTTCTCCTCTCTGGTCGGGCATTTGATAAACTGTCTGTATTTGGGTAATTCCTGGCTCAAGTTTCCCTTATTAAAATCCCCCAGGATAATAATCAGAGAGTCCGGGTATAAGCGTTCCATACACAGTACTTGCTCTGCGAGTGCGCGCTGAGCCTCGCGCGCGTCCGCGCATGGCTCATATAGTTACGTAACACGTCACGTAACTATATACATTTAATAGGGAACACTTGGAAGAGTTTGGTAGCTTCTAGCGGGAGCTACCTTTTGGTGCTACAAAATATACAGAGGAGGCTGCGGTTGTGCTCCAGTTTTTGCTCCGTTTGCATGACAGAGCGCACGGACTAAGACCAGACAGGTACGTATTAACTAGTCTAAGGTAAGGTAAGAACATATGTCAGTATGTACAAACGGTGAACTATTCCTTTAATGACCAGTGAAAAATCTACAGATACATGAGACCCATTAGATTTAATTAGTTCATGTTGGAAAGAATAAGAGTGTGACATTGCCGAATCCTGCCATCTATTTTCTTCCCCTTAATCCATTTCTGGGTTTGAAGGTGGCAGTCAGAGCTGCAACCAGTACACAGTCCCTCAGGCGCTTATTTTTTTAACCCAAGCTCACCAGGTGTATACGGAGGGTTTTCAATGTTGTTGTCGGGGCAGCCATTTGTGGAGCCATCCAGGAAGTTGGAGGGTTCGTTCATGTCCTGTCAGAGATCACAGGGTCAGATGTCTCACGGATGACAGCTAAAGATGCAGTATATAAGGTGCATTCTGTGTGGAGGCCTCACAATCCATATGCCGTCAAAGGGGACGAGTTTGTAGAAGCGCTGGAGGTTCTCAAACCACCACTCATGCGTGGCCTCGTCTGAGAAGTCTGGGTACGCAGTCAGACCGGGCCATACCTGCAATTAACGTTTGATTTATTTAAGGACATTAGTAGCTGCATTAAAAAGAGGTTTTCACCAGATTTAGCACCATGCTTCCTTCCACCCGTCTTTGACATTACAATCATGTACTTGCATAATAACACAGTTCAAATTAAAAGAGCAGTTTACTAAAATACATACAGTTCAACAAGGTGCGATACATTTACAGTTAGAAGCGATATGTAAAGTATGACACCATTTTCAAACAAAATAACTAATAATGGCTATCAGATGTACCCAACGAGGATATCATCCGATAGCCATTATACCCAATGGTACAGTAACTGAACGTAAGATAATAATCTGGTTGTCTGGCAGCCATCAGGTGGTACCCACGAGGGAATCATCTGATGGCCAAATACCAGTCTGGTACTGGTAATGCGAGCAGGAAAATGTTGTATTGGCATTGCTTCAATAATAGTGTTACATAATGTGCCCCCGATGTCGATGACATTATTTGGTTACCTTTCCAATCAGCGTATTTCCGTCAGCATCTCTGATGAACACGCCCCTCTTCAGGCCTTCATCAAACGCCCAATAAGCTCCTGGGGGCTGCGTGCTGCTGATGCCTGGGTCCTACACACAATTAGAAACTATACGGTTAAGGTTTTGACATTGGAATGTTGTTGAAGTTATCATTTTAATGAATATGTGGCAGAAATATATTTGGAGCCAAAAGTGAATTACAACCATTTCAGCACACAGCGAGTCTGGACGAAGGGGGTTTGTATGTTAATCTGTTTTGTCTGGAGGAAGCAGGCTTTGTAAAATAACCCTCCTGTTCAAATGTAAATAGTACTGTAATAGTGTGATACAGAACGTCCTTTGTTCTGTTGGTTTTTCCATTCCTATATGCATATGAAGGTGTGTCTTGTTGACCAAAAAGGAGCTCAGAGCTGCTCTGAAAGAGGCCGAGCTCTCATGTGTTCTGTCTCCATCGGGACACTCCTACTTGGAAATGGCAACCAAGCAAAAAGAACACCTGAACTATGTGTGTGCGATTTTGTCCAGGTTTGACTGTAGTTTAAAATCAGCATAAAGTTTTCACTTTAAGCTTGAAGACAGAACCAAATACAATATTTGAAAAGCACATTGCTGAGATTCCCTCATTAAGAACAGACGTGGAATCGTTCATTTCTACTTTTGTAAACCAACTCTATACATTTTCATCAGGGCAGTGGCAATCAGAGAACCTGATTTTCACACAGGCTCAATAGCAGCAGCAGCTCAGAATAGAATCACTGAGATTTAGCATTCTTAAAAACAGGTTTCCTTTGAAGCTTTGCTTTTGCTCTACGTAACAAAACAATGAAACATGAGCAGAGGGCCTGCTTTCGGCATTACAATGGATAAAACAAGCAAGTCGCCAATATTTCTAATACAAGAGGTCTTAAATGCAACTGCAGGCCTTTGCCAAGTCGGATCTAGTTTAAGTGTTTAGCATAAATACAGTAGAAATTGTTCCATTCTGCCTAATTGACTTCATAATGTACCAGGATGGGAATGCAGTGCTGAGTGTGTATGTGTATTTTTGTTGTTGTACCAGGATGGGGACGTAGTGCTGGTTGTGTGCGTGGAGGTCCTTCACCATGTCGGTCAGCGTGTCGAAATGCACCGGGTCATGAGTGAAGTCCAGGAAGCGGTCCATGTAGTCAATGTCATTCCACTGGACGTCCTAAAGATGCAAAATACAAACTGCTCAAAGAAGAAATTAAGGGAACACCTAACACCTCCTGAAACTCAATGAATGATAATTTGGTTAGAATTCTGTATCGATTAAAAAATGGAATGCAAATAGAACAAATAAAGAGTGCTAAAGAGTCATTTTCCTTCCTTGTTGACCCCTTCCTGGTGTGGAGATAAAAGTCTAGTGCCACATGGTGGACAGTGTATCCAGAAGGTATCTGAGGAGGAAGTCCAAGCGTTGATTCTGATATTTTTTAAATTCTGACTTATCCCATCCATCCATCCATCCATTTTCTACCCTTTAATCCATTTCTGGGTCAGGGGGGTGACAGTCAGAGATGCCACCCAAGTCTCATAGCACCAGCCCCTCACTGACCCTCTGCAGGTGGTGAGTCCACAGGAGGAAGGCTGCTCTCTGAGTGTGAGCATAGCCTTGATCTTTCAGTGGGGGCTTTGGGCAAAGTGGGGTTAAGTGTCTTGCCCAAGGACACAACGACAGCAGTCATCAGTGGGAGTCGGTGGAGAAGGTGCAGAGGTGGGAATTGAACCCACGACCTTCTGGCCTTAAGGCCAATGCTCTACCAACTGAGCTACTGTCGCCCCCTGACTTATTCCATCCATGTATAACTTTGACCAAACGATCCATTCATTGATTTTTAGGACGTATTGCAAGTGAAGACCTTTCCCACTGTGGGATGAATAGTGTCATGCGAAGTCATTGAGGCACCAACCTGGGGTATGCCGTAGCTCCTCATGCCCTTGACCAACTCCCAGGTGGCATTGCTGGTGCCATAACCCCAGCGGCACAGATGGAACCCCAGGGCCCAGTACGCTGGCATGGCTGGGCGGCCTGCAGAGGACACACCAACAAACACATTTTAAGATTAGTGGTTTAAACAGTCCCCCCGCCAAGCGTCACTGGCCCCCCTCCTGTGTCTCACTGCCTCCGAGACAAATTCTCCTGAGGAGGTGTCCAGGAAGTATCCCAAATGGATGCCCAAGCACCCCAACTGGCTCTCAAAAAGCAGCAGCTCTACCCCTTAATTCTCCCACTATCTAAGGAAGGGTGCCTTCTGCAGAGAAAACTTGAGTAGACCTTTTGTGCAAAAATATATGTATATATTTTATAATATGGATTATAATATAAGATGTATAATCCAGACACTAGTAATACCCCCTTCTAAGGGTAGGAATGGAAATTAACCTTCTTCTAGATTTAGAGGAAGGCTTACAGTTTTAAAGAATCAAAAGCCTCACCGACCACCTCCAGATACTGCTGCACCACGGAGGCCGGCTCTGGGCCCAGGAACAGGTAAAAGTCCAGCACTCCGCCAATGGTCCTCCAGGTGACCGCGGGCGCTGGCTGCAGCACCACATCTGAGAACCCAAAACAGAAAGGGATGAACGAAAAAAAACACTAGGAAAGGTTCATTTTATTCAACGTTTGCCATTCTAGAATTTAAGTATGATGACAGGTGAACTACAGACTTGTGCACTACATATGTAGAGACTTGGAATTTTAAGTGTTTATAAAATGACTAATTCCTTACCATGCTGACAAACCATCATTCCCATTGGCGTTCTAATAAAGAGAATTTAATATTAAGTAGCCTAACGATCAAGCCTCTCTAGGCCATACAGCTATAAAACAGTGTCATATAGTAGATAAAGGCGGCTGCTCTGTTGCACTGACCCATGGCGTTGGAGTTGAGCAGAAAGAACCCATGAGCGAGGCCTCCTTCCTCCAGGCCAAGGTAGAAAGGGTGCACACCATACAGGTTAGTTTTCTCCTGTCATAAACACGCAGGTATGAGGTTACTTTAGGGAGACATCTTTTATTGCACAAACAGGAGCTAAAGAAGTGTCTTTCTGGTACATGTTAGACCTTTCTGACTGAGAAAGGCCCCTAGTTTTGAGGACTTGGCCCGTGCTCCCCTCCTGTATGCAGGCGTGCGTCGATTAGTAAGTAAGTAAGTAGTAGTAAGTTTTTATTTATATACCGCCTTTTCACTGCAGATCTGAGTCTCAAAGCGGTTTACAATTGTTAATTTTGGGCATTTGTCTCTCACTCCACACAGAGATGGGAGTGAGGTCGCCAGTACAGGAGGCGCATGCCAGAACTATTGGACATATTTTTAGTGGTAGGGGAAACCGGAGTACCCGGAGGAAACCTACGCAGACACGGGGAGAACATGCAAACTCCACTCAGAAAGGCCCTGGTCCGACCGGGATTCGAACCCAGGACCTTCTTGCTGAGAGGCGAGAGTGCTATCCACTCAGCCACCGTGCCACTCAGCCACCGCGCCTCCGATTACCATAGGAGGGACGTCTCTGGCCCACATGGTCAGCGTGTTCCACTGAATGTTGTGTTGGAAGGCGTCGCGGTGCTCTCCCAGGCCGTAGATGTGGCCAGAGGGCAGGCTGCTGGACATCTGCAGGAACTGGTCAGCGAAGAAGAGCGGGGCCACACTGCTGTTCAGGCTGGACACCGGAGAGCACAGATACAGTGGCTCATTAAAAACAGTTATTTTATGTACAAATGTAGCAGCGTTGGTGGTGGATGAGCTCTGTTTGAGTCAACAAAGTGTTTTCCAGCATCTGATCCACAAATGTATGCTTCTTATCATTTGTAGCCAGTTTATCATTTGTACACACGTTTTAAAGCAGGATTTTTTTTTATTTTTTTTTTTAAGTATGTACTTTCTAGGCTTAAAATAGTTGTATTGGGAGAGCAAAGATTCCTTTTATGAAAAAGAAAGGTGTATTATGATTCAGAATAATGAAAAACACAACCGGTACTGGACAGTACATTACGTTTATCATTGTTTTGATAATAGAAATACAAGTATGTCTATACTATTATTACTACAGTTACTAAGTTTTGATCAAAATATCCTGGAGAAAAAACACATTTAAAGTTGGCAATGACACAATTGCATTAAGCACTCTTCTCAGTGTGTGTGGGACATGAATCCAACAGATCACTCACTCTGACCCTGGTAACTCACAGATTAATACAATACAATTTATTGTTGTATAGCCCTAAATCACCACAGCAGTCATCGCAGAGGACTTAACAAAACCATTGAAAACACCAACACAGATCAGAGAATCAACAGTTAAGACACAAAAAATATCACTCATTCTGACCCTGGTCACTCACAGAAGCGTTCCAGTGGAAGCCCGCCTCACAACGACTCCAAACGGCTCCTTGGTCAGCTCCAGCACATATTGCGGACTAAGGGCCTTCTCAGTGACTGTGGGCACCTCTATAGGCACCTCGTACCTGGGGCTGGAGGGGTCAGTGATCTGGGGGAATGAGAATGGGATAAGAAGCAGACAGGACCAAATATTACATTTAATATTGTAGCTTTTTGGTAATTGGTGATTATCATCACTGTGTATAGGGTGAGCGAATAAACTACTCTTGTAGCCACTGCTGCCCTGGGGCATACAGAGAAACAGAGGCAACCATTATGTGCCATCTGTCCCTCAGACCTCCAATGTGGGTGAAGTGCCTTGCCTAGGGACACAGCTCCAGTTTGGCACTTTACATCACAGAACTAACCAGGCTCTGACTTGATTAGCTTCAGGTCTTTACATGCAGGCCACAGGTTTAAAACCACAAACTAAGATTTGATTTAGATTTTTATGGCCTGCAAAAGCATTCATACAGCTAATGCTGTTCATTAAATTGTCTTTTTAAACATTTATGATAACTGATGAACGTTCACACCTTTCCCTAGTTATTAAATAGAGACCACCGGTGGGTAAATACAGCTGTTCTGTGAGGGCTTCAGAGGTGGCCAGAGTGTATTGGTCACTAAACAGCATCATAGAGGCTCAGGAGCCCAACACAGAGGTCCGGAAGAAAGTTGTACACAAAGATTTGAACATCTCACGATCCATCATTCTGAAATGGTAAGATCACAGTGGTGCCACACTCTTGCTAAGACAAAGCCGCTTACCTAAACTAACAGATCAAACAAGCAGAGCATTGGTCAGAGAGGCAACCAAGTGTCCCAAGATGACTGCTGCAAAGTACTGCCACTGAGCTGGGGGAATCTGGACAGTCAGACTCTACAAAAATCTGGCCTTTATAGACGAGTAGCAAGAAGACAGACAATATTGAAAAGGAGGCCACAAGAAATCCTGTTTGAAGTTTGCTAGAAGTCATACGGGGGACACAGGCCCGTTTTTTTTTTTTTCATCCTTTAAAAATGACAATTGTGTATAATTTTACTTTTGCTTCAATTGTCAGTTACTTTCAGAATAAA
Organism: Knipowitschia caucasica; assembly: GCA_964034765.1. Lineage (NCBI taxonomy): Eukaryota > Metazoa > Chordata > Actinopteri > Gobiiformes > Gobiidae > Knipowitschia > Knipowitschia caucasica. Next base: position 10,887,858 of record OZ035825.1, on the reverse strand, counting down.
AAACAAAATCTAAATCAAATCTTTATGCCTATGGTTGTAAACTTAACAAAATGTGCTAAAGTTCCAAGCTGTGTCAATATTTTGCAAGGCACTGCTGCAAGTCTTGCATGCAGATTAGATTCTCAAGGGATATCTCAGACATCAACCCTCTCACTACACGCATATATTTTTGGATATTGTTTTGGATACAAGTCCCACATGAGCGTCTCATTGTATAATTGTAATATTTCTGGACTCCGTTTAAGTGGTTTCAAATACTGTATTAATTCTTAAAATGGGGCCAAGCAATCGGTAAGGGATCACAAGCTCGATGTGATTAAGTGTTTATGGAGGTACGCTTTGCATCATCAGAGAGAAACCCAGCAACTGTTCACCAGTGTACTTTGTAGTCATCAATATGCATGTATATTAAAGTGATTGTCAGAAAAAAAGAGGGGTACTTGATTTGAAAAAAACAACCCAAGCTCCCTCCCCCTTCCTTTCTGATTAGTCTACACCTACGTTTCCGTAACACATTTAAATGTTAAATCAGAAAATACATTATACATATACATTATTAATACACATGAGGTTTTCAGAATTATTTGTTAACGTTTTCATGACAAAAATAATGTTTTAAAGCACAATAAAGCGATCGCGGCAAACCCGGAAGTAGCTATTATTATTAATTGAACATTATTCGGACACATCTGCAGAGGATCTGATTATGGATATAGGTTCAGTATATAAATGATTATGGATTAGAGCTGCAACTAACGATTATTTTGTAATCGATTAATCTATCGATTAATCGAGTAATCGCTTGGCTGTGAATTTTGTAGAAAAAATGTATTTTTTCATCACAAAAAAGCTAAAGTGGCAACACTCGAGCACGTATTGATGGCGTAAACTTAAAGTAAATGTTTGTAACAGGCTCTTTGTGCTAATTCTGCTATCTGATTGGATGAGACAGACAGATATTCATGAAATTATAAAAACAAAGTCGGTTTTAATCAAAAATACTACATTTTCATGTCATTTTTTCTCTGTTTGAGTCCGTGTGAACCAGAAAACGATTAATCGATTACTAAAATAGTTGTCGACCATTTCAATAATCGATTAGTTGTTTCAGCCCTATTATGGATATAGGTTCAGTATATAAATGGGTAACTCAGCGAGGATTTTCAGAATTCTTTGTTCAGTTTTCATGTAGTTCCAGAGCCTAATAGAGGCTTGATTCGGAGGCTCTGTGAAAACAAACAACTGAGCACGAGCAGCTACGAGCATGAGCGCCGATGATTGACAGCCTTGGCATCACTTGATTGGTTAACCTCGACGGCACCGTGGATTCTGAACTATAGCTAAGAGAAGGGAAGGCAGGACTTACCCGTAATATTAGAATTAATAAAATGACTCATTTTATATCATTTTTTAAGGCTAGGAGGTCAATTTAATACAATTCTTAAATGTTTTAATTCATTTAGAGTTCTAGACTATCACTTAAATGTAAATGGATAACCAGCCCCAATAAAACATAGTTAACAATTGCTTCGAATAATCTGCAGTTTTAAGATTTACAAATAGCAATTTTATTCAATTTTTTTATATTGAGCTTATAGAACCAGAATAAATTGTTATTTACATATCACAAACACACACACACACACAGATTCATAAATGCAAGAGTCTAAATTAGCTTCTGTGCGAGTGCGTACCTTGATGTGCAGCCGCGTGTCGGTCTCCTCCCACACCTGTAGCTGGAGCGTCATGATGTCAGAGGGGTAGTAGGTCTGCTGCCGCCTCTCCAGAGTACCCGTCTGTCCCAGGGGCGTAGACTGCAAGGACATCAGGGAGTACGAGGGGTAGTCCTGGGGGTAGAAGCACCAGGGTACCCCGTTCCGTCCCACAGCCTGGGGGACGAAGCAACAGTTCCGGGCCTCGCACATGGCTTGCGTGACCACGGCACCTCTCTCCGGAAAACAATCAAACCTACACAAACATTGAGGAAGAAATGTCTAGACCACCTTTAAAACCAGGTTCCTCGTCGACAAGAGACCTGGAGTTTTTAGCTCCATCCATGGCAATATCTGCCACAAAGGGCTCGGCCCTCCTGTCCATATGCTCCGCTTTCAAACTCATACCTTGACAAATCCTCAGACTAGATCCTAAACCGACCACTAGAACAAATGAACGGTGAAAACAAACTCAAAATCATGTTCCACACTTTGTCATGTATTAGAAAACATGTTATTTATTGCATACTTTGAAAACTGGCCGAGTGGGGATGGTACCCTTCCTTTCACTTTTCTGTCTAAAGATGGGACAGCCAAATATGCACGCATGAGAAAACTGTTTAAAGAAAAACGTTTTAGAGCCGGGGATTAGTGACATGGTTGTCATTTTTAACGCAAAAAATAAGTGCTTTACTGATATTTGTCACATTTGACCACAGTGGTTTGTCAGAAGAATAAGTCTGATGTAATGAAGGCCACGGATAGAACCTCGGGCTTAAATGGACTCAACACGCTTGGGGGACAGTCATATCCATGATGAGTTATTCACCATGTGTATAACCATGTATAATAATCATCACATGGCCATTGTTTTAAAGAGCACAAATTAATTCTTTTAGGTCAAAAGACATTCATTTGATTTTTTTTTTTTAAACCTTCAACAAAGTGACCAACTATAGGTAATGTTGGTCATATGAGCCTTCACAATTTCTAAATCTGCTGAAACTCAAATAAAAAGTACCTGTTCTTTAGTTGTCAAAGTTGTCCATTATAATACAATTTCCTTGTATATTATTGTATCAGTCTGAACTGTTGATTTGGGTCGACTCTGCATTTGAACACGGGTCTAAAAACACTGGTTTTCAGGGTGAAAATTGATGTAGATCCATAATTTTGGTAGATATAAAAAAAGGGATTAAATCGTCACAATGACTCCTATTTATTGTACAAAAAAAATTCTAGAGGCAATACACGACACTGAAGCCTAAGCAAGTGTCAGTGTAACTCCAACAGAACTTTTTGATACAAGCATGGATGGAGCAAAACACAACTCTAGGTCAATTTTATCAGTAAAAAAAAAGAAAAAAGAAAAGGAACAAAAGTCAAACCTCCAAGCCTCAGGGACCGCAGCAC